>CM064331.1:41452797-43852797 GCA_032595735.1 Pelochelys cantorii | reverse complement strand
ATTTCATTCTGTAATTCTTGTGTTAGGTTAATAACTTCTGGTTAGGTTATCTTTTAGAAACATATCCCATACGCAAGTGTCTCTTAGTAAGTTGTTGAAATGATTAATTGTTCTCACTGTTAAAATGGTACCTTGTTACCAGGCTGAATTTCTCTAGCTTGAGCTTCCAGGCACTGTATCCTGTTATGCCTTTCCTTTGGAGTTTTAAGAGCTTACCATCAGAAATCTTCTCCCCATGCAGATGCTTAGAGGCCGTAATCAAATCACTTTCTAAGTAAACTAAATTGAGTTTCTCTCTTATTGTAAGTCATTTCTCTCAAATCTTGTAGCTCTTGTCAGAGCTTCTTTCAGTTTTTTAAAAGTATGTAGACAGAAGTGAATGAATAAAATATTTTACTAATGATCTCAATGCCATAAACTGGGATGGCCAAATTTACTGATCCTCCTGGGGATTGTCATATGTGGCTCAAAGTTAAGAGCTGGGACACCTGTGGCAGGGCTTCCCTGCTCCTGCTGAAGTCCCAGAATGGGCCCCCTGCATGGCAGAAGCCTTATGACATCCCTCCCTCTGCTGGGTAGAAACCCCCATCATGCCATCCTGCTGCAAGCTCCCCCATCCCAGTCTGGTAGGTACAGAATGGGGGAAAGGATGAGGGGGCTTTACGAGGAGCACGTTAACGGTCTGTATGTGGCTCATAAGCTACAGTTTGGCCACCACTGCCCTATACTACTGCCTTCCTACTCCTTATCAGTATTTTCATACATGCAAGGATCACATGAGCTCTCCTAGCCATAGCATCATGCTAGGAGCTCCTGTTCAGCTGATTATCCCCAAATTCTTTTCAGTTAGTTTCCATAATGTAGCCCCATATCCTGTAAGTGTAATCTTCATTCTTTGTCCCTACGTGCATGACCTATTTAACTGTATTTAAAACACACATTGTTCAAATGAGCCCAGTTTACTAATCTATCTGTATATGAGAGTATTCATTTATAATTTTTGTCATCTGCAAATTTTCCCAGAATGTTTTTAGATTCCCCCCCCCCCCCCCAGATTTGTAAAGATATTGGTTAGCAAAGATTTCAAGAACGAATACCTGAACACATTCTCTGGAGAGCAAGTGGCAATAGTACATTTTTAGATTTGTTATGTAATGCAGTGGTGTGATCAAGTGTTTATGCATCTGACAAAATAGGAACATTGGTCAAGGTTAATAGTGAAATCCCTGAAAACTGCAGCTCAAGGTTACTCTTATCTAGTGAGTTCTAGGTACACACAGAGGTTGACTTAAGCTATGACAAAAGCAATTTCTTTATACAAAGGTTGATGTTTCATTTCATTTTTTTTGCTAATATGTGTGTAATTCACGTATTGATTTCATTGGAACGGAATAATCTTTTCTAGACAGGTAAGCATACTTTAATTAGCCTATGTGTTAAGCCAGTAACTGTTTCAACATTAAAAATAAATTAACTCCGACTCCATGATGATGTTAGCAAATTTTTATGTTTTATTCAGGTAGAGAGATGGATATGATTTGAGCTTACATTTGGAGAGCTTTACATTCTGTGGACTTTGGATTTCATTTATTTTTTGTACTACTCTCAGAGCCTTTCCCCTAGCTGCTTTGAATTTTTAGTTTTCCCGTCAGTTTCTCTGACAGCAGCATTAGCATTACTTTTGTTGGTGTAATCAAGATATTGCTGTTCACATTAAATATATATTTTTTCTAAAAGCTATCCAAATCCATTCAGTTTAATTTTTTAAAACTTTCATGAAATTGTTCCTATGTGTCAGATTTTTTTCCTCAGACTTGTTTGTTTCATGCAGTCTTACCACTGCTTGTGTGACAGTCTTATTTGCAGAAATTATGTCTGAAATAGCCTTTTTGTAGTTCAGTTAGTCCTTGTGCTCCTCCAGACATCATCTGAAGGCTGTATTTTGTCCTTGTAAATTTCTTTTTCTGCTTTTTAACTCTGTGTTTTGGAATTTGATTTATATGACAAATGCTGTATGAGTTAAAGTTGCATTATTTTGCAGAAAAGAATAAATGACTGAATTAATGAAATGGTTAATTTTTTTTTCTATTTATCTTACTGTTGCTTTTGTGCTATACAGACCATTAGGTTTACCCTGTCTAATCCCACAACAAATATTTTTCATCATTGCTGTGTACTTGGTTAAATCAAACTCTGTTCATTTAGATTATTGATTATCAAGGACAGAACACCATTAATTTTATAAGTAACAGGAAAAGGAAGGGCTATTTATAAATACCTCCCTTGCTAACCATTATCTCTGGTAAAATAGTCCAGTAACTTGGGAGAAATCCAAATACTTCTTGTACCTGTTAAATAACATTTACTTTTTACTGTTTAATGAAGTATGGGACCTTGAGCTTTGTTTGTGGAAGATGACCTGTTATTATGCTGCATTGAACCTTGTCTGATTTCGTCAGGGTTTGCTAGTTGGCAAGAACTGTGTGGGGTTGGTTGTGTGTGGTGGTTTTTTTTTTTTTTTTTAAGCTCTTAATATACCCCTGACTATTAACATAGATGACAGTATCCTCGTGGATGTGTCTTGATTACAACAATATTTATGTGCAGGGCTCGACAAATCACTGTTTCTACTCACCCATGGCGAGTAGATTTCAGCTGGTCGCCCTGTTCATCGGTGGTGCGCGCATGCGCAATGCGGGTCTTGCGCATGCGCAGTGCAGGGCTGGTGAGTAGATTTCGCTGCTGTTTGGCAAGCCCTGCTTATGTGTATGGCAAAACTAACACTTTTCACTGATGCTTTACAGCATTAATATACAATTCCAGTTAAATCTAGGGAACAAAGTAACCAAACTGATGTGTGGGAAGGATTGTTTGTGATGGAAAATTACCTCTTGAGAGAGGTTTTGTGTGTTTGTAACAAAAAATAAAATTACTACTGAATTTGAACTTTAAAGTTTACAGGAGAGTAAGAAGGGTCCAGTGTTTAGGGAGGAAGTCTGAATCTCAGTAAACCTGGGTTTCCCACTCTTCCTGTGTGATCTTGGGCAAGTCACTTAGTCTTTCTGCTTCAGTTCTCTGTCAAATGGGGGGTGACAACAAAACTCTTCTATCTCAGAGGGGTGTTGTGAAGATAAATACATTAACAATTGTGAGACCGTCACATATGATGGTAGTTATATAAGTACTTTATAGTGTGTCTTCACTGCAAAGAAAAACCTGTGACATGGAGTCTGAGCCGAGGTCAGTTGACTCTGGCTAGCAGAGCTCAGGCTGAAGGGCTAAAAATGAGTCTAGACATGCTTGCTTGGATGGGAGCTTGGGTTCGAAGACCTTCCCCGCTTGCTGGGTTTCAGAGCATAGGCTCCCGCCCAAGCGTGAATGTTTGCCTGATCTTTTTCTCCTTGCAACTTTAGCCCCATGAGTTCAAGTCAGTTGACCAGGGCTCCGAGACTTCGTGCTGGAGTTTTCTTTTAAGTGTAGACTACGGATGTGACAGTGTAGTCAAGAACACAGTTAACTGATAAGCCTGGACTCCTCGGTTAACCTTCTTGGTTACGTGCAGGCCCTCACCTCTTTCTCCCTCCTCCTCCCCCTCCCCCTCTCCCTCTCCCTCCCCCTGGTCCTGTGATGGGGCGGGGGGGGGGGGGGCAGATCCAGTGCATGTGAGGAGTCCAGCAATGTGGGCAGGCCAGCAGGAACTGATACATGCAGGGAGCGGCTTCTGTGGAGCTGCCTGCTCCCCTCCCCCTCATGCTGTTGCGTATGATATAAATGAGACGCAGTGCTCATGGAGAGCCGGATTAAAAGCCGGATCCCTGTGAGCACCGGCTCCCACCTTCTCTCCCCTCTCCCCCCCCCCCCCACAGGTAAATGTGTATTCGCTGCAATTTTCAGTGGATACATGTACACTCACACTTAAACATCCCTGGTATAGACCTACATTCTGATAGCTAGTATTAAATACTACTAGCTCTGTTAGTCTTTAAAGCACTTGATGAATTTTAATAGTTAATATAGTTAATATCTGATGTGAGTCTAATAGAGCTGTCAAATTACAGGAAAAAGTGAATTCAGAAAAATTTAACATAAGAGCTTGTAAAGCACTGCCAAGGTGTATTTCCTTGGTCCGGCCATGAAAACTTGAACACGTTTACTATCTGTGTACTTTCTTTAATAAAAGTGAGGAGAATTCACAGAAGGAAAAAAGTTTAAATGCTTGGTAATTTAAAGTAGTAAACCCATCTAGATGATGTATTAATACCTAAGGCTTGTTTTACTAATTTGGCATTCGCTCACTAATAACTCCTTCAAAGTATGGTAGATGTGTATTTAGTGCATGTAGAAATTTAAAAACTACAATCTTTATCTCTTCTGAATCAGTTCAGTTGTGATGGCCATATTAGAAATGCACAAATATGCTGGTGATTTCCTGGCTGACTTCTGCTGTTGATAGTCCTGCTCCAGGAAAAGGGTTTTCACTGGGTGATAGCAGAGGAAGATAGAAATGAAGAAAGCTGATACGATTGCAATTGATGGGAGAAATTCATCCCCTGAGTGAGCTTCTGGAGGAAGGAGGAGAGCCTACTGTAACTGCCAACAAAGTATACTGGTGTATTCTTACACCATAATGAAGTAATATTTTGACCATACTAATTCATTCATGTTTCTGCTTACTTCTCTGTGTTAGAAGTGCAATTTGTACAGGACTAGAGTTTTGCTTTTTAAAGTGGCATACAGTCTATATAAACAGTAACTTTGATGAAAAACTATTATGTGCTTTATTCTTTCTAAGCACTTCATTTTATTATATATTGTGTATATTCTGTTGGCATCTTTACTCATGTTTTGTATGTGCATCATGTATTATGGGATAGGGATATGAAAGGTTAACCGGTAAATATTACCCTAAATGGGTAATGCTTACCAGTTCCTGGTAAACAGATTGGGGAGCAGCTTCCCACTAGGGATGTAAGCGACTAGTTGTTCTCCCCCTTCCCTCCCCCCACTGCCTCTATCACAAAGAAGCAGCCAGGGGCGGGCGGGGGGGAGAGGAGAGGTTGCTGGGGGAGCTGGCTTAAAAGCTGGTTCCCTCCAGCTCCATGGGAGAGGGCCAGGGGCGCAGCAGCGGCCAACTTTGAAATGTACAAGAGTCCCTGCTGAGTCTCTTGTGCATTTCAAAGACGAAGTGCTGCTTGGGGCCAGCGGGATACTCTGAGTCCCCCGTTGACTCCAGGCTCCATGCAGCGCTTCCGCTTTGAAATGTACAAGAGCCCCACTGGGGACTCTTGCACCTTTCAAAGTTGGAACACCACTTGGAGACTGGGGCCAGCGGAGAGTTCCCCGCTGACCCGAGGCTCCATGCGGCACTTCCTCTTTGAAATGCACAAGAGCCCCTGCAGGGGTTCTTGTACATTTAAAAAAAAAAGTGCCGCATGGAGCCCGGGGGTCAGTGGGACTCCACGCTAGCCCCAGGCTCCATGCAGCGTTTCAATTCTGGAAATGCACAAGAGCCCCTATTGAGGCTCTTTATACATTTCAAAGGCGGAACGCTGTACTAGACCTTATCGACGAATCCAATAGTTGATGGAAATCCCATTGGCTATTTGATTAGTTAATTAATCAAAATTTAACATCCCTCTTGTCTGGAGCAGCCTTTGTTTGTGGTGGGCCTGGGTGCCCTGTAGGTAGGAACTGCTCCTGCAGGGGCTTGGAGCCAGGAACCAGCAGTAGAGCCAGAACCAGCCCCAACCCCAATGTGGGGCTGAGGGTGGGTGCCCGTGTTGTGCCAGCCAGGCTGGAGTGATCCCCTGCATTGTTCCCTCTAAGATGCGTGCCTGCATGGGCATGCACAAATAATTTGAATCCCGTCCACCTCCTCAGCAGAGAGGTGCAGTAGCAATCACCTTCCTGGAAGGTAAGCTGCTGGTGGAAGGTTTGGTGGGAGAGTGGGGGGACCCAACTGTTCGCGTGGCCAGGGCCCTGTAGTGGCTGCCCGATTGCTCCCTGGGAGGGTCCATGTGGTGGCTGCCTAAAGCTGGAGCCGGGCTATGGTTCAGCTGTTCCTGGGGCTACCACATCTCTTTCCTTTCCTCCTGCATCTCTCTTTCACCCCTCAGAGCTCCCTGCCCTTCCACCCCACATGTCGTGGCCTCATTCCCTGCAAACCCTGGGTGCTGGCAGCAGCTTCTCTTTGCCCCAGGTGGGGACTCTCAGCCAGCCCTGCAAGGAGTAGCCTGGGGCAGTCCCTACCCTGCTCATAGGCTGCTCTAGGAGCAGCGCTCCCGGGGGGGGGGAGGGGAGATGAAACTGCCCCTCTGAAACTTGTCTAAGGTAATTCCTCTACTCTTTGATCGATAATACCAATTTGCCTTTTTTACTCTGAGATGATGTCACACTTTTGGTATGACTATATTTTGTTTCCCGATACTGCTGTATTACAAGCTTTCTACAGCAAGAGAACAAATTTAGCCGTTGGCCTCTATGTGGCAAGAACAAGCTTAGTTTAATTTGAAAAATAAGGTCAAATCTCTCCCCTTCTCCAGGCAATGCTACTTTTGTTCTGTCTCTGTTTTTGACTTCTAGCTAGTTTGTACTTTAATTTGGGCTGGATGACTACAACAGTATTTCATTTTAAGCAGATTTGAGGGTTGCTAGCTCAGCCTTGCAAGCTGAATATACTTGCTGAGTTATAACTTTACATAACCCATATTTTTCTCTCCCACATACACACAATTAATGATGAAAAAACTAGTATTTTAATTCACTGATCCAAAATAATCATTTGGCTGCTGTACCTAGAATTATTTTATTCAGTATTATTCAGTTCCAACTGCCTTCTCTTCCATGCTCTTTATAACCTGTTTTTATTTCTGCTTATAAATAATATATACATGAAGACAGAACATGCTATTTTCTTTTCTCCGCTATTTTAAAAGTAGTATTTTCCAGTTAAATTATAGTTTGAAAGATAATGCAAGTAATAAGAGTTATTATGGAAGCCCTAGGATCTCTGTTGGGAAAAGCAAAACCTCAGAGTTCAAGGGCATCGTTTTTGCTTCTGCACTATTGTTTTGCAGTATTTACAGTAGAATCTGTTTGTATTACATTAGCACCTAGGAACCCCAGTTAAGCATTCAGGGTGCTACGGAAGGAGTACTGCAGAAAGGGATCTAGGGGTCATAGTGGACCACAAGCTAGATATGAGTCAACAGTGTGACGCTGTTGCCAAAAAAGCAAACGTGATTCTGGGATGCATTAACAGGAGTGTTGTGAGCAAGACACAAGAAGTCATTCTTCCGCTCTACTCTGCGCTGATTAGGCCTCAGTTGGAGTATTGTGTCCAGTTCTGGGCACCACATTTCAGGAAAGATGTGGACAAATTGGAGAAGGTCCAGAGAAGAGCAACAAGAATGATTAAAGGTCTAGAGAACATGAGCTACGAGGGAAGACTGAAAGAATTGGGTTTGTTTAGTTTAGAAAAGTGAAGACTGAGAGGGGACATGATAGCAGTTTTCAAATACCTAAAAGAGTGTTACAAGGGGGAGGGAGAAAAATTATTCTCCTTGGCCTCTGAGGATAGGACAAGAAGCAAAGGGCTTAAACTACAGCAAGGGAGATTTAGGTTGGTTGGACATTAGGAAAAAGTCCCTGTCAGGGTGGTTAAACACTGGAATAAATTGCCTAGGGAGGTTGTGGAATCTCCATCTCTGGAGATATTTAAGAGCAGGTTGGATAGACATCTATCAGGGATGGCCTAGAAGGTGCTTGGTCCTGCCATGAAGTCAGGGGACTGAACTCAATGACCTCTCAAGGTCCCTTCCAGTTCTAGCGTTCTATGATTCTGTATAACAGATAATGCAGTGTTGGCTTGAGGTATCACTTGGTGTAGTCCATTACATGACTCCTGTCCACACTAGTTAAAAATTGTGTATTGGGATAATCATGAAGTGCGGTGGGGGCTTGGGAGTCTGCGCGCAGCTCAGTTGGGCTGTGAGGAGGGAGGCAGAAGCCGGTGTGTGGCTCAGTTGGGCTTCAGGAGGGACAGGGGGCTGGCGCGCAGCTCAGCTGGGCTGTGGGAGGAGGGAGGGCGCCAGGAGCCATCATGTGGCTTATTTGGGCTGGGGAGGACCATGAACTCGCAAATGGCTCAGCTGGACTGTGAGGGAGCCAGCATATGGCTCAGCTGGACTGTGGGGGGCAGGGAGCTGGCATGTGGCTCAGCTGGGCTGCGGGGAGGTGAGTGAAAAGCAGGAAGCGGGTGGGGGACTGGCTGAAATGACCTCCTCTGGTTCGGAAAAATCCCTTATCTGGGACCTGTCAGGTCCTGAGGATGCCGGACCAGGGAGATCCAACCTGTAGTATTAGTGGTTTGAGTTAGGTTATCAATTAAAGAGATGTCCGATTAATAAACGTAGCAAACACAGATAAATCCTCAAAAACAGACAGTTCATATATGAACCAAATCTGAAGAACAGTCACAATAGTTTTAGTCTGCTCCGAAGTATAAAACTCAGTTCTGCTCCATATTTATGTTAATTGTGTTTATAACAGATAGAATATTCAACTGCTTTTTTGCAGACTTCAGTCCCCCTTCCTTTTCTAGTTTCGCACCTTTTTTTTCGTGGTACAAAGATGACCAGGTATCCTGAGCACATTGTATTAGCTAGGCATGTGATTGTGTAAACGTGTAAATGGTTAACCGATGAGCCTGGGCTCCTTGGTTAACCTTCATGGTTACACACAGCCTCCTCTCCCTGTGCTGCTGCCTCTGTATCAGAGGCAGGAGCATGGTGGGTTGGGCAGGCAGGAGCTGGTGCTTGCGGGGAGATGGCTTTTACATTGCGGGGGGAGGGGGAGGACTTTACATCTGCTTCCTGTGTGCACCAGCTCCCACCTGTCCCCGGAATGCATGGAGCTGACTCCTCCTTCACCCCTCCCCCAATATAAATATGTACCTGCTGAAAATTTTAGTTACAGTGCTTTCTATTCCCATGGAAAAATGCCACCTGCTCTTGCTTGTCAAAGATGGAATTTGACACTCTCAATGACTAAGAAAGGTGCTATGGAAGGAAAATCAAAGAAAGCAAAGTTAAAGCAATCACAGACTGGATCAAACCTGTTAGACCAAATCAAAAATAGGAAGATAATCCCTGGGATCGTGCTCCTGTGGTCAAGCAGAAATCAATTTGTGGTATACTGCCCATTAGGGATGTTAGATAGCGGGTAATAGAATAATCGATTAACCGCATGAATTCTTAATGGTTAGTTGACTATTCTGTAGTTCCCGGGGGGCGGGGGAGGAACGTCAGCCAGTGCACTCTGGCCCCCCTCCCGGGGAGCCCGTGCCAACTTGTGCTGCTGCCTCTGTATTGGAGGTACCATGTGGGAGCTGGTCCACAAGGGGGAGCCAGTTTAAAAACCAGTTCTCTTTGCCAGACGGTCTGCCTGTGACCCAGTGTTGCTGCCCTTAATAGAGAGGCAGCAGTGTGGGCTGGCAGCAGCCCCTGTCTGCGAGGGTCCTAGCTCCCCGCACACAGAGGCAGGTCCCCAGCAGCAGCCCCTTTCCGTGCGGGATCTGGACTTCCCTACGAACAGAGACTGCTCCACTCTCTGTCTGCGGGGAGCTCGGACCCCCCACGGACAGGGGCTACTGCTGGGGACCAGCCTCCATGTATGGCAGGAACAGGCTTGCTATGGATAGGGGCGGCTGCTGCTGCTGCTGCGAAGCAACCCCCTCCCCCCCCCCCCGCTGCTAATAGAGCAGCATCATGGGGTGTGGGTAGGCAGACTGCACCACAGAGCCAGTGCTGGGGGGGAACCGGCTTTTAAGCTGGCTCCCCTCAGCACTGGCTCCTGCCGTCTCCCCCTCTCCCCCGCTGTCTCCGATATAGAGGTAGCAAGGGGGGAGGGAATTGTGGGTAGTCAACTAGATCCAGTGTTTCTCAACCAGTGGTACAGTATCCTTGGGGTATTGAGAGAAGTCGGGGGGGGGGGGGGGGGGAGAACTGAATTTTTGTTTGTTTCACAGCACTTTATTATTTTTGTACTTTACACCCAAAAATTTCATCGCCCGCCTGGCTATGATTAAGTTGTTTAAACAAATGTGTTGCAATGGTAGAAAAAAATGTGTGTCTGAAGACTGTAGTTACTGGGGGTACTTATAATTTTTTTTGGGGGGGGAAGGGGTACTTTATTTAAAAAAAAAAAAAGTTGAGAAACACTGAAGTAGATTAACTGATAAGCCTAGGCCTACCCATTTGGAGGGACTGTGCCTTAAATTCTGTACCCATATTTCAGGAGGCACAGAATATGGTGGCCTATTTATTAAACTTTGTGATCTGCATGTGCCCTGTGATCTGGAATAATGCCTACTCTGTTTTCACATGCAAACAAAAGGGTTGGCATTGTCCTATGTCTGCTTGTGGGCTGTTTTTGTGTGTGTGTTTTTTCAAAATTCTAGCTGAAATGGCTATGTCAGCAAAGCTAGACTTATTCCCATAGCAATCACAAATCAGTTTTTAAAAAAGATGCTGCAATTACTTTGTCCAAGTGATTTGTTAATTTTTTAGATTCACTTTACAGAGTTGTGTTAATTTCTCTCCTCTTTACCTATGCAACTTTGGTTAAGCCATTACATTAGAGGTCACGTGATATCATTCTTAGAGTTAAGAGTTTTTTAAAAAATATTGTCCCATATCTTATAATATGCATGTTATGTTTTTTTCATTTTGTTTCTAAGCTTATGAAACAAGACTCGTAAGTTAATTCATCTCTGTATAATTTTTTTTCAGAAGGGAAATGTAGGATTTTGAAGAATTTTTGTGATGGGCTCAGGTGGAAGGTTGGTGTGCTGAGCAAGTCACATGCTTGTGGATGTGAGGGTGCAGGAGTTTGGGTTGGATATGTGAGGAGCTCAGGGCAAGGAGGCTGTGAGTATGATGGGCTCCGGACACAGATTTGTGATGTGTGGATGGTGCAGGAGTGTTGGAGCAGAAGATTAGGGATGTAAGAGGCTCAGGACGGGTTCCAGTGTATGATAGGGTCAGATTTGGGGTCAGGTGGTGCAGGAGTGTTATGATGCTGCAGTGAGATGGGGATTTGGCCCCAGTTGGTCAGGCTTCATTTTTAAATTAAATATTATGTCAAACTCAAAAGGTTTTAGCATTGTCTTTATTTATGTGTGGGGCGGGGAACCTGTTTTTAGTCAACAGGGGCCAGGGATAGGGTGGTGCTGGGGTGGGCGGTAGAGTGCTGGGGCTGGGGACAGGGTGCTGCTGGGTGCTGGGGTGGGTGGCAGGGTGCTGGGGCCAGGGCCAAGGTCCTGGGGTGGGTGGCAGGGTGCTGGGGCTGGGGACTGGGTCCTGGGGTGGGTGGCAGGGTGCTGGGGCCAAGGATAGGGTGCTGCTGGGTGCTGGGGACAGTGCTGATGGGGGCAGGGGACAGGGTACTCGTGGGGGGTCTGGGCAGGGGACGGGCAGCTGGGACCAGTACCTGGCAATCCTGCAGCACCTCTGGGTTCCAGGAAGTGTGTTGCACCCCAGCAACTTACTTCCATGATGCTGTCCTGCGGGGGGGGGGGAGGGTGCGGGGAGTCCCAAGGCAGAGAGCACTGCCTGCACAGTCGGAGCTGCGCAGACCCGGCTCTCCTAACCCTCCCCCCGCACTGCGCAGAAAGGCCGTGGAACTAAGTTACCAGGTGCCACAGCCCCAGCTGTTCAGGCAGTGTGTGCCGGCTCCTTTGGGGAGGAAAAGTGCTTCCCTCTCCGCTGTGGGTCACGTGGGGTCACCCCTGTGTGGCACCCCCCTCGTGTGCCGGCTGGGAGCAACTGTTCCCCTCTACCCCCGCCTCGCTATGCCTCTGCGTTGCCAGGGAGGAAGGGGAAACAAGTGTGCTGCTGCTTTAAGAAGCTGGCTAGCCGGCGCGCTGTCTTTCAGACGGGGCGGGAGAGTGTCGGCTCCTCGTGGAACCCCTACTTTCGCTTCACGGAACCCCAGGGTTCCACGGAGCACCAGTTGGGAAACACTGGCCTAAGGCATGTGGCAAGTCTAATTTTGAATGGTCTACTTAGCACCTTTTTCATATATTGCAGTTAAAGTTGTAAAACACTATGATTAGGTTGCAGTTTGCTGCTATGGTTAAGGTTATGTTATAACTTTCCTTAAAAGTCCATATTGCAGGCAGTGGTTCTTAAATGTTGTAATGCTCTGGGCTAAAACTGGTATCAGAACAATAGTGGTTGTGTTTTGTGTGTTGAACATAAGTGTTTCTTTAAATCTTTTAGTATTAAGCTTTAAGAGCCAGGAATGCAGTACATTTTTATTTATATTTAAATAAAAATGGGAACAGCCTGTAAAACTCAAGTGTCAATTCTCTCTTAAATTAATAACATACAACCCTTCTTTGTACTTAGATACATTTGATTATCACATGAATGGAAGTTTGAATAATAGAAAATAATACATTTTACTAAGTATGTTACCTTGAAGTAATACACGTATATATGCACGTGCTTACCTATTGTCCTCTATACAAAGAAGACTAACTTAGCAGAAGAAAAATTGTAAAGACTATTAATGATATTTGGTCCATTTGTTTGTTTAATGTGAACGAAAAGTGTATTCCAATCCTCTGAATTGTATAAATGTCATAGTTAGGACATATAGTTGCTCCAGATTTTGTGTCCGATCCTAAAAAGCTAACTTATACAAGTAGTCCTTACATAATTATCCACACTTGCTTTTTTTAGGACTTTAGGGGTTTGGGGACTGGACCCTGATAAAATGCAATAGAGGAGATAATCTTCTTCGAGTGGTCTTGAATAACATCTGTTTGACTTCTCCAGTAAAGTGGTGATGTAGGATTGAAATTTGAATAGGTTGGGTGTTGGTAGCTTTTATATTATCACATGGAGCCTTGACATTTCACCTTAGGCAGAAGCTCTAATAGTGTTAATTTAAAGTGCATGTTTTTAGTGCATTAAACGGAACATACAACAAATCTAGAAGATTATAAAGGCCAGTTCTTGAAGCCTAGATTTACTATTGGACTACTTCATTTTTTTTTAAATGATGTGAATAGTGGGAAAATTACATTTCCTTAGTCAAATATGGCATCTGTTTTTTTAATTACTTTTTCTTTCATATGATTTAAGGTGAATCAGTTTTTAAATTGAATAAGCAAACACAAAAGTTGGAGTCTTGCTTGCCTAGGGTTTATCCTGTTTAAAACCTCAATTGTTCTAAAATATAACTTTGTAAAAGGAGAACACTGAAAATCTACAAAATGTTTTAATATAGTGCTAAGTTTTTAAGTGATGCATAAACTACAAGTCAGTCTGATTCTAAAATAATTACAACAAAATGAAATGACTTCTCCTCATACAAACCAACAACCAACCTACACAGAGACTGGACAATAAGAGGTAAAGATAAACCACAATGAGCCACCATAGTACCTCATCTTAGACTGTAAATTAATTGGGACAGGGACTCTGTTATGTGTTTGTACAATGTCTGGCACAATAGGAATCTGATGCATAACTGGACTTTTAAGTGCTGTTGTTGCAAATAACCATGTGATGATGATTAATGTTGAGGCAGTATTAAAACTAGCTCTGGCTATGTCTACACTGCGCCCGTTTTGCGCAAGAAATATGCAAATGAGGCCAAGTGTGGAATATTGCCGAGCCTCATTTGCATAATTAATGAGGCTCCGTTTTTGTGCAAGAAGCTTTTGCACAAGAACCGTTCTTCCTGGAAAAAAAAGCGAAAGAATGGCTCTTGCGTAAGAGGGGGTTTTTGCGCAAAAAGGAGCTGTGTAGACGGCTCCTTTTTGCACAAAGCTTCTTGTGCAAAAACGGAGCCTCATTAATTATGCAAATGAGGCTCTGCAATATTCCATTCTTAGCCTCATTTGCATATTTCTTGCGCAAAACGGGCGCAGCGTAGACGTAGCCTCTGAGTTTTTATGTCCAAATCACACTCTAATTACGTACACATATACAATCTTAATAACCAAGTAACTTATGCTGCTGTGTTAATTTGGAGCCATTTAGAATTTTTTTATGCAGCAATATGCCTGTATGGTTTAGAGTAATACTAACTTGCATTATAATAATACGCAGAGACTCCACCTGAGATCAGGGCCAAATACTGTACAACTGTACAATAAAGTCCCTTCCTCAAATAGTTTATGCTCTAAAGAGAGAGTAGGAGAGAATAATCAATTATGACAATTGGGAACTGAGATACAGACTAAGTAATTTTCCCAAGGTCACATTTGAAGTTTGAGACCAAGCCAAGATTGTAACCTCAGTGGAACAGGGCTGCTTTTATCTTGTTTGTACAAGGCCTAACACAGTGAAGTCTGCCTGGTCCATGACTGTGGCTTGTAGTTACTACCACAATATCAATAATTAATAACAATGAATCTGTAGTTCTTTATTTCCAGCCCGGTGTATTATTCACAAATCAGTCTTTCTTCTTTGCTGTTTTTGCATATGGAAAAGGAAAATTTTTATAGAATAAATAGTTCTGTGCCATGATGTTTCAGAAACTATTTTAAAAGACTGTATTTATTCTGATAAAGCAAATGTTGATTGTGTAGTGAACAAAATAAATATGTGGATGCAAATAAAAAAGTAAAACAAGTATAATCAGTACTCTCAAAATTGTGTAGGGGGTATCAGAGGACTACCATGTATACTCGTTCATAAGTGGACTTTTTGGAAAAAATCCTGCTGTGAAGAGCAGGGGTTGGCTTATGAATGGGTTTTAAAAAGGCAGAGTAGCAGTGGGGGATCCAGCATGAGCAGGACACAGCAGTCCTGGTTTGCGCCGGATCCCAAACACTGATGCTCTGCCTTTTAAATGTAGCAAGAGCTGCCAAGCTCTTACTAAGTTTAAAAAGCAGAGCCTCAGTGGTCTGGGACCCAACCCCCCCCCCCCCCCAACTTAGAGTCACTGGCCTACTTATAAGTTCCTAGACCGCGGTACTCTGGAGTTGGCCTATAAATGGGTCAGTGACTTTTTACCATTTTTTTTTCCTCTAAGTTTGGGGGGTCGGCTTATAAATGAACAGGCTTATGTTCGAGTTTGTACAGTACGTTCTTAAAATGAAAGTTAAAACGTGTAACTTTGGACTAAATATTAAGATGTTTGAAGCTCTGGCCTGCCATTTTGCATAATCTTGTAACGGTATTTATTCTATCAGTCTTTTCTGTCCTCCACATTTATGGTTAAATGTTGTGTATGTAATGTACCATTGGCAGAAAAGACACCAATATGAGCAGCTTCACTTGTTTTCCTGTCTGCATAGAATACAGTCGTTTTTTGTGTGAAGAAACCATCAGTGGCATGGGTGAATTACTGGAAAGAGGCAAACACTAGCTCAAAAGAATCCCATTAAATGAACTTGGCAAGTAGATTTAAAAAACAAAAATGGTTTTACTTTATGCTGCTTTGTTTTTATAAAGAAGGCCTGATTTTTTTTCCTCCTCCTACCTTTTTTTACACTGGAAATTCAGAATGTGTGTTTACATGGGCACAATAGCAGATGGAGAATATAGTGATATTATGACGTAATAGTTGAACGAAAGAGGGATTTTTAAAAAGGGGAAGTTTCAACATCTCTCTGCCTCTTCATTAAAGGCAATGTCTGCATTACAGCATATGTTGGCAAAATGTGTTGCACCTCCCTGAGTTATACCAATATAAATGCTTGTGTGCACCGGACTATCAGTCAGAGAGCTTCTCCTGCTGATACAGTTTATGCCACTCTCAGAAGTGGTGGGATTTTTTGTGTTGACCAGAGAGCACATGCTGCAACAGTGCAGCTGTATTGGCATAGCTGCTGGGTCATATGTGTAGACGTATCCTTAAGTGTGAAACCTTTCATTTTATATGATGTCTCTAAATAGTTCTATAGTAAAATAGGGCAGTCCTGAAATTTCTAAGGTAAAATAACAAACAGGAAAAAAAATCAGGTCCTCTTTACACATCATAAAGAAATATAAATAAAAAGACACAACCCAATTTGACCTCAGTTCACCTTCAGAAGAACAGTTAGGAAATAAGGCAGGTCTGAGCAGGTTAGTTGTGAGGAAGGTACGTCAAGCCTTTCATGGCATGGTCAGCACACGTTTAAAATTCTAAGGTGCTGTTGCTTAGTGATTTGAAAAGAAATTGGATAAATTACTATTTCTGAATCTGTTTTTGATAAATCACCTGCCACTGAAAGTTCTCTTTTGGAACAAATATGGATTAAAAACAGAGTGATTTATTTGCCTCTGGACAGTTACTTTCATGTTTTATTTGTCTCCCCATTTATGTTTTTAAATAAATGTTATGAGTTAGCAAGCACTCAGCATCCCATATACTTGCTGTTTTTTCTCAGCATACAGTTTGCATGTAGAAAATCTAATACTGCCTTTCCTAGCAGGGGCATAATTAGTATCTTGCTTTGATTGCCACCCATACTTAAAGTGCTGACATCATAAATTTGACTCAAAAAAATCAACATTCTTTTAAATTAAACTTCTTCATATTTATCCCTTTACATTGCTCTACCCCCCAAAAAAGCAATATCCTGTGTTTATTTTTTAAGTCTTAAAAACAGTTGGAGTAATGAAGTCTTCTTTTGATAGCGGTCTGCAAAAGTAAAGACCCAATTCTATTACACTGGTGTCTTTAGGGTTAAAAAGTAGAAGGCGATATGTGTGGTGTGTGTGGGTGTGTTTTTTTTTTTTTTTTTTTTAACCAGAAACAAATTAATGTAGTTATATCTCCATTAACTCTTAATTTTAGTAAGATGCAGATTTTATCCCTGGAAATGCATTTTCTTGTTGAACTGAAAAATTGTAAGAAGTGAAAATAATTCTGAAATTAAGTTTGTGAAACAAGCAATCTACTATTAAGATATTAAATTGGGAAAATTAGTTTAGCATCCAAGAGGAAAATCTCCTGGATATATTAGTTAAATTGAGCTTAATGGCTGTAGGAGATGTATTTTTGCCTAAAGAAAATACACTGTTGTGTTGAGGCTTACTTTTTTTCTTGGTCAATTGCTCTGTGGGCCAAATAAGATACAGAACTGTTTGACAGGTGGACTATCTTGTCTTCAGGCATTCTGCTGTTGGTTTTTTTGATGTAGCTGGCTAAGCTAGTTCCTTCCTTCACAAGCATAGCTTATAGTCCTGAAAAATAATCAGCCTGCCTATTTGGGGTGTCCTTTTAAAACCACATTATAACAATGTACAGTAGCAGAAATCTTCCAGCTAATGTCCTGAAAGCTGCTACTATCACCTTCTGTTGTGTGGTGTGAAGAGGGAAGAAGACATTTTTAAATCAAAAAAGAAAAGAACAACTCGTGGTAAAGAGGGCAGAAAATTGTGTAGACCTAATAAGCAAATAAACACCTTCCACTGAAAATGTGAGGAAAGTATACCCTTAGAAAAGCTACTAAAGAGATAAGGAATTGTTTATAGAAGTATGTAACTAGAAATAAAGAGATACAAATAGAGCTGATTGGAAAATGGAAACATTTCTGTGAACACATTTTTTCATTGTTTCAGATCTAAATAAAATTAAGGAAAGGACAACCAAGGCTGAGCATTAAGCTGAATATTAGGAAAAATTTCCCTTTGTAGTATAGTATCCCAAGGAAAGCAATAGAAACACCACCCTTGAAAAATATAAAACCAGTCTTCAGTTACAAGTAGATACAGGAGACTTGAAATCTCTGTATAGTTCTGCTTTTATCAGATCTGTGCATTTTTAAGTTCTTCTCTTGACTCAAGCCTCCCGTTCAGTTGCTTCAATCATATCTTCCTTTCACTTTCTTTTGGCCTTTGCATCTGTTCTTAATACCCCCTATAATTTCCTCTGGCTGTGGACAGCCACTTTATCTTTTAATTCACATACCTCAATTTAAAGTCTTTTAGCAATAATTCACCATAAAAACAAATCTTATTAAAGCAAACAAAAAAAAATCAAACCATGCTGGGGTTTTTTTAATTTACATCTTCATCTGGTCTCTTGACATAGTAGATCTGTAGTGTTTGATTTATTAGTTATATAGTCCCGGTGGAGTGCCTCCTCTTTAATTAGAGTATTTATTGGATGTTAGTAGTAAATGAGGGGAGCTAAATCTCATTGAAATAATTTGGAAGTCTTTTTTTCATTGACCACAGCGGGCTTTGGACTAGGCTCAAGCTGAGCAAAACAATCAAAGACAGAGGATGGGCATGGTCATCTACTTACAAGAGAGCTAGGTAACCCAGTACAGTAAGTTTCTTACATCTCTTCTATGAATTGTGTTGCCAGGCCACCTGAGATTCAGTAATGGTAATAGTACATGGATTCTTTGAATATCTGCCTATTGGAAAACCTTGATCTATGAAAATATCTGGTAGCAATGGTTTCTTGTGAACAGATACTGAAAACAAGTTAACAAAACTGGAAGGCTAAAACTGTTTTCATCATTTTCACAAAAAGAGCTCTTTATAAGGAAAGAAAGATAAAAGCCTCACTTCATTTTTGTGGTATATGGGCTATTCCAAAATTCCCTGAACTTAAGGGTTTACTGTGTATGTGGAACTGTTGTCTACTTTTGCTATATGCTATTAAATGACTGCTCTTCTATGTTAGAGATGATCACACTTTCAGTGGAGGGAGAAGTAATATAATTTTGTAAAGCATTTAGGGCTTTTATAAGGGTTTGTGAATGTTGCTGCCACTGCTAGCACACATACGCTAGGTATAGTTGCTAGTTACTCTGTTATGGGCACAAACCTTTTAAAAAAATCTTATGATTCAAGCAGTTGCCTTGCACATTTCCAGGAAATATGCACCTCAGTGCATCTCCTTGTTCCCTTTCCTCTGGTACCAACTATGAAAGTCCTAAAATATTTTTTATCATGACATGCATCTGACAAAGTGGGTCTTTGCCCACAAAAGCTTATGCTCCAATACATCTGTTAGTCTATAAGGTGCCACAGAGCTCCTTGTTGCTTTAGTTACTAGATAGTAGTAAGCAATCCTTGGGTACTCAAGTGATGATGGCCATGTAAATACTGAAATGAAAAATAGATCAGTATAATGCTATGCTTTGGGTATATTTTTTTGTATCTAAAGGGTTATGTTACAAAAGGCCTTTATCTTAATAACTTGCTGTTTTCATCTAGGGAAGAGGTTTGAGAGTCAGGAGACCTTGTTTCTATTGCCATCTCTGTGTTTTACATCCATTTTTATAAAGTTCTTTGGATGAAAGATTCTGTATGAGTACAAAATAGTAGTAATAAATTTGTACATAATTATCAATAGCCTACATTGAATTATGTAAGTGTTGCTTTGAGCTGGTTTTTTTTAAATGAATGATTCACACTTTGTAATATTTTCAAAGATGTCAGGTGAAGAAATAACAAACCATGCCCCAAATAATTTTCCTCAGTTACATTATGTAAGAACATATCCAGGATAACAGAGTGATCAAATATTTTTCTCTGTTAAGATGATGAAGATGACTTCATTAATAAGAAGACTTCACAGAAACCCAAGGAGAATGGAACATCAGCAAGCAGCTGTCCAGGAACAGCAGGAGCAAGAAAGAAGGATGCTAACCCACAGGCTGGAAGTAAACCTTTATCTCCAGTAAAATTGACACCAACCTCAGTACTTGATTACTTTGGAACTAGTAGCGTGCAACGATCAGAAAAGAAATTGGTAGCAAGCAAAAGAAAAGAAGTGAGTATTCAGCATATTCTTGTTTAGCTGCTCAGGTGCTTAATGATAGCAGATCAAAATGGCTGGTTTTGTGAACTGCTTAACGGCAGTGCAGAGCTGCCACATAACCATTTGTTCTTGATATGTCTTGTTTTAAAAACCACCGTAGTGTAAATGAGTATTATTTTGACTAACAAATCCAGATGTATTAAAAGTTCTAAAAAACATTGATCTTTTCAAAGGGAAAAGTATAATTTGATATTCAGCAAAAAGTAGTTCATTAATGTCCTAATATACGTGCTATACTTCTGTAGCAAAGTTTTCTGTTTTGTAGATTTTGTGAAATTAATTCATTAGCCACATATAATAATAAAAAATGTATTAAATTAGTGATTATTAAAACATAAGATTAGGTGCATGGTGAGGGATAAAATTTCTGAAGTATTGCATCATTTTGTAGGAAACAATTTTTTAAAATACTGGTTGCACCTTTCTAGTCCAGCACTCTGTCAGGACCTGTTGGGTGCCAAACTAGAGACTTTGCCAAACTGTGGGAAGTCAGTATTGATAGCAGCATTACGAACACTTCTACTGCTTAATGGGCTCTTAAAAGACTTTTGTGGGTAAATTAGAACTAAATAACAGCGCAGAACATTGAGAGCCAGGAGTGGCGACTATATTAAAAAAAAAAAAAATTATAGAATCTCAGGAAACTTGGCCAAACTCATAAGTGGACATCTGGCTAACTAAAATCATGCTGGACCATGGATGTTTCCGGACCAGAGAGGTTCAACTTGTATTAAGAAAACAAGACTTTAATTAAACAACGGAAGAATTTCAAGTTGCAACTTAACTACACTCATTTTAGAAACACCAGCAAAATGGAGGCTAGCAGTTTGCTAGTCTCTCTTCCTGTTCAACTCTCTGAAGAGTGGTGTTACCAAATGATGTTTTTTAACATTAAATAACTACCAGTGGTCCCATTTTCCTATAGCTGCTGCTGTTTGTCAGATTTTTTTTTAAATTATAACATGGACTTGATAAGAACAAGCTTTTATTTTTTTTTTCCTTCAACAACTCTATATTTTACATGTGTAAAGAGAAACCTAATAAGGAATTTCTCCCAATTCTAGTCCTATGTGAAGAGTTTTATTGTACTATCAATAAACCGTCTGAAATGCTTGATTAAAAAGTCAGAACACTAGAGAATATCAGTTTGAATTTCTAAAATATTGTTTGACTAAAAATTGAAAATTTGTAATGTTTGTGAAAGATGTTAGCCTGACCCCAACACTCCCCAGCCTGGAATCCCCTCCCCAAGCCAGCATCTCCTTCTTCACCTCCTTCTGCACCCAAATTCCCTCCCATAGCTTCACCCCTTCACTTACCCAAATCCCTCATTCCCACCCCAGAGCCCGCACCTCCTGTCTCAACTCACTGAGAGTGTATAAGGGCTGGGGATAGCAAGTGATGGAGAGGAGGGGAACAGAGAGGACGGGGCATCAAGGAATGGGTTGGGTCTTGGGGAAGGGATGGGGGGTAGATTTTTGGCTTGTCCTGACATTTAAAAAGTGATCTTGGGTGTAAAAAGGTTGGAGACCACTGCTCTAGGGTCAGGGCATGGGCTTTAAGCAGATCTCAAGCATGAAATCCAGGGGTTCAAACATGGGGGAGGGGACCTAAATGGTGCATTGCATAACTATTCTGGCTGGGGAGTTTGAGACCCCTGGGCTAGGGAAATTATACTCTTCTTAATTAATACAACTAGTACCTTTCTAGATAATGGGAGAACGTGAACTGTTGTTTTTGTTTTCCTTTCTTTCAACTGCAGCTTTCACACAGCAGAGATTCATTGCTAGAAGATGAGGCCATTGCTAAGCAACTGCAGTTAGAGGAAGATGTAGAGGTAAACTTTTGTCCTGGTGCTCTGTCCTCGCAAATCAAATAATCCTCTTTAACAGCCTTCACTTGACAACAAAATAGCTTTGTCCCGTTTTGTGTTGAGCAATTCCGTGAATTTGCTGTTGCAATAACTTGGAAAGGGAAGACAGATTTTATGTCTTCTTAAAAAATACATTTAAACAATAAAGTTGTTATATGCAAGGTTATTTTGTGGATGTCGTTTTAATATTGTAAATGGGCCTCCATATGTACCCTATTCTCTGCGGCTCTACATCACTCTTGGACACTTTTACCTGTCTTTACTACTCCCGCCCTTTCAGATATACTCTTCCTTCCCCCCTTTTTACTTCTTTCTCTTGCCCTGTGAAATGCGTACTCCATCTCAAAAGAGATCACTGCAATCTATGACCATTTCATTTGACGGTCTCTTGATCTCCATGCACTTCTAGACATATCATTCTTACCCACAATAGTACTGTATTTAACTTTATAAACACCATATGAATCTGTTTTATATGGGGGAAAGGGTAGAATATCTGTAAAAATGTGTGCATGTTTTCTTCATTGAAGGGAAGACTGGGTGATTTACGTTTAATAGATATACAGGAAAATGTTTAATGCATAAGTATTCTATGAAATAAATATTTTATAGTTTACATACATTGAAAAATAGTACATCCTCTATAACCTTGCCAGAAAATATTATCGTCTCATAGGGTTAACTTTTTATATTAAATAGTCTTTTTTTTAAAAATCTGTACAAGTTTTCTTTAAATCCCTAATGCAATTTGTACAAGAGTGGTGGTGCTGTTGTATAATTAGAGCATCTCCATTACATTTCTTGTGTATCTTTGACTTAAATGCCTCATTTACATTGATGATACTGTTTGTCTGTCTTTTTTCTTCTTTCTGCTGGAAGCAGGAAAGATAGATGCCATTCATCAGCTTCAGTATACTACCAGTATTATGGTTACATAGAAAATAGTGCCTGTGGTATATCTGGACTTATGAAGTCATCTATTTGAATCATGCAGGAAGACATGTGTGTTCTTGGGTTAAGGCAGTTTACTTGCTGTTGCAAAAGGATTTGATTTGTAATGTGGAGTACAGCTATTACCAATAAACGTCTTAGAAAGGACAAATGTTTGCCTCAAGGCACAATATTAGATGATGATAATGGTAACAAGGATTCCTGTCACTGTTGTAGATGTTGCCTTTGTTAGGTTTTCCTTCATTTGTTCCTAATATAACTAGGCTTTATATTTTTATTTGGCACAAGATAATAATTAATTGCAAATGAAATCTGAGGAATTGTGTAGACCTGGACTCTTTTTAAAAAAAAAAAAGGGGGGGGGAGGAAATCTATTTTGTTGAAAATGCTATCTATATTTTTCAACAGGACTCGTCTCTGTCTAATGTCAGTTTCTCAAATGCATAAAAGTAAGAGCCAGGGAAGTGTCAGAGGATATATTTGTAAAAATCTGCCATCTTTGAATAAGCAAACTGGCATTAAGATGCCACTTTCATTATGGGGGTGTTTCAATATAGAACAGGATTTTTTTTCTGACATCAATTTTGAAAGAGGATCTCTGAGACCAGCTGGGAGCTCCCCGGTAACAGATTGTCAGTAGTGAGATCCTGACTTCTTTTCTGATTTTAGATGTGTGATGTATTAAGAAGGTTGTCCAAATGTTCAAAGGAACAGAATAATGGGATTGCACAATTTTATTCCTAAATAGCTAGATAGCTTGTCTCTTTATATAGTGGGTTGGTGGCATTACAGATACCTTTCATGGAGTTGAATACTGTCACAACACCTGGGGAAAAACAAGTCATTTTGTAGCATTTGGAGAAATCTAATGCAGCAGTATTCCCACTTGATGAGATATTTGATTTAAATTATTGTCTTTGTCCATGTGTTTTGTGAATTTTTGATCTTTATATACAACCTATCTATAAATTAATTCTTTGACAAAAACCTGGATATTCTCTTCTTTTCACAGCTAGAGAGACAGCTGCATGAAGATGAAGAATTTGCCAGAACTCTGGCCATGTTGGACGAAACACCAAAGAAAAAAAAGGTTAATTTTTAATAAGCTTTGTTTTAAAAATAAAAATATTTTTAAAACTAAAATGTTCTTGTGACTCCTGGATTGCATTATATTTGTGTGTATGTATTAAAATTACATATTTTGACTATTTTATGGAGATCCATGGAGAGGCAGGAAGCATTAGGTTATGGGATTGAAAAGGTTATGCCCATTTGTACTTGTACATGGTTCTGGGATGCATTAACAAGAGTGTTGTGATCAAGACATGAGAAGTCTTGTGCTGATTAGGCCTCAATTGGAGTATTGTGTCCAGTTCTGGGCACGACATTTCAAGAAAGATGTGGAGAAATTGGAGAAGGTCCAGAGAAGAGCAACAAGAATGATTAAAGGTCTAGAGAACATGAACTATGAGGGAAGACTGAAAAAATTGGGCTTGTTTAGTTTAGAAAACAGAAGACTGAGAGGGTTTTTAAGTAGCTAAAAGGGTGTCACAAGGAGGAGGGAGACGAATTGTTCTCCTTGGCCTTGGAGGGTAGGACAAGAAGCAATGGGCTTAAACTGCAGCAAGAGAGGTTTAGGTTGGACATTAGGGAAAATCTTCCTGCCTCTCAAGGTGGTTAAACACTGGAATAAATTGCCTAGGGAGGCTGTGGAATCTCCATCTCTGGAGATATTTAAGAGCAGGTTAGACATCTATCAGGGATGGTCTAGACAGTGCTCGGTCCTGCTGTGAGGGCAGGGGACTGGACTCGATGACCTCTCAAGGTCCCTTCCAGTCCTAGTGTTCTATGATTCCCATACTCAGTAAGAATCATCCTCCCTGAGCATCAGCAGGTGTCTCGTTTTTTATCCTTGAGGTTGAGTGGGCGGACTGCTTCCTTTGAAACTGTCACTATGCTCTGTTGGCTGCTAGTGAGTGCAGCAGAACAGTTCTCCTTTACTGGCCCCTTCATTAGTAAGAGTTCTTCACCTTTGTCATAATTATAGCTTTGTACATAGCTGTCTAACAAGCTAACTCTGAGACTTACCTGAAGATTAAACAGTAAATCCAGGTGATAATTATATGATCTCACCTAGTATTGTCTGACAATGTTTTTTTATAATTAGTAATTTACTGGAAAAGAAGATTGGACCCTTAGCAGTTCATTACTGGCTTCTGTATCTCTTCAGAATTAGAAATCTAGTCAATGAAACTCATCATTCAGTTATCTGTTTTGTGTTTGTGGGCATCATTTCTCTATTAATGTATGAAACTTTACAAGACCAAGTTGTAGGCTGGGTATACACTAAGAATGTTAAAATGCAATTATTTGGCTAATCGTATAGTTGATAAGCACTCCTGCAGAGCTGCAGTAGGGGTAGCTCCAGAGGAGCGAACTCGAGCCGGGACTGAGCAGTCCTGGCTCATGTTGGCTCCAGAGCCACCCATGCTACGGCTCTGCATTTTAAATGCAGTAAGTGCCACTGGGCTCTTACTATATTTAAAATGCAGAAGCGCAGTGATGTTTGCAGTGCAGCAGCCCCTGTCCGTGGCCAGCCCTGGCTGCTGTGAACAGGGGTTTCTTGGCAGCAGCAGCCCCTGTCCGTGGTGGGGCCCAGCTCCCCTCTGGGACCCCTGTGGACAGCGGCTGCTTTGTAGCATGTCCCCTATCCCCCCCGATGCCTCTGATAGAGGTGTGTGTGGGGGGGGGGCAGACGGCACCCCCGAGACAGTGCTGGGGGAGGGAAACGGGCTCTTAAGCTGGCTCCCCCCAGCACTGACTCTTGTCCCCCCTCTTCCCAAGGGGGTGCGCTGTAGAGAACATGATGAGAACGGGGACTGCTTGAGTCCCTGCTTTCCCTGTGCTCCCTGTAGCACTTCTGCTTCTGAAAAGCACTTCAGCTTCACTTCAAAAGCAGAAGCACCCTCAGTGGGAACCAGTATGAGTGGGGACTGAAGCAATTCCCACTTGTGCTGTTTCCCACTGTGCCTCTGCTTCCCCTGCCCCCCCTCCCGCCGCAGAGACGGAGCTGGGGGAAACCAGCTTTACTGTCTCCTTCCCCCCCTGACACCAGCTTCTGCTCCCCCTCCCTTGCTGATAGAGGCAGCTGGGGGAATTAGTCGAGTCTCCTAGCCAATAAGCATTTGCTTATTGGCTAGTCGACTAGTTGCTTACATCCGTAGTATACAGTTAAACTGGTGCAATAGCATAGCTGCAGCTGTACTGCTGTAGTGTTTTAGTGTAGACTGAGTTACTGTAGTAATGGGAGTGGTTCTCCGATCACTGTGGTAATGGGAGTGGTAGCTAGTGACCTAGTGCTGTCTGGGGGATAAATAAGCTTAGCTACTTTGCTGAGGGGTATGGATTTTTCATAGCTTATGGGACATAGTTGGGTTGACTTAACTTTTTAGTGTAGAACTAGCCTTAGTTTTGAAACTGATTTTGTGAAGTAGCACAGTTTTGCAGTTTGTTTGATTGTGATTCATACTAAAATGTGATGCAGAAGGTTAAAATTGAATATTAAAATACTGAAGACTGAAATAGTTTGTGGGAAAAATTCAAATTAAATCAAAATTATATTGGTATTTTTGAATGTGTTCTATAGGCAATTATGTAGCAAAATCTTATCAATGTAGAAATGGAATGGTTTAGGGTTTGTATTTCCTATCACATGTAGATCCACTTTAAATTCAGCCCAGATTGGTAGACTGTTTGGTGACTTAGTACTTGAGGTGAAGTTGAGTTGCTGATCCAAAGTGAGAGTCCACATCACAAAACCACCATCTTATTTTGCTTCTGACTTGCAAGAGTGTTGACAATCTTAGAGAAGCCAAGGATTGAAAAAACAGAAAATGAATTCTTAAAATTGTGGGTCCTCTGTGTTAGAGAGTACCTGATAAGCGAATAGGAGGCTGTATTTTTCAGTGTTGTAAATCTGACGTCGTCCACCAGTGTTAAAACATACATACAATAGGATTGTTATAACTATTATGATTTTCTGCTTCCTTGATTTTATTTTGAAACTAATCAAAACATTCAAACTGAAAATAGGCTAGATGTAAATCAGAAAGAGAACACTTACTAGTTAGAAGTAATCGCCTTTGAAATTCATAAATGAAAGCACAAACTCCTATTTCTCTTAAGCTGCCAAATGAACTGATTAGGACCAAATTTAGCATCATAGGTTATTAGGCATATGTCTCCCATTGGAATAAGGGGGTATGCAGAAGGACAGAATTTGACCCTAAAAAGCTTATCTGCTTAGATATATTTTCTAGAGGTGCATGCATAAATCCTGTTCTAACCAGTGGTGGGACTAACCATTTAAACAGTGCTTTTCAGAACCCAAATACAGCTTTCAGAAATTGAGAGAGATTTCTGTTTGAACCTGCAGAAGGTGTACACTTCTAACCCCTGGTATTTTGTTTGTTTGTTTGTTTAGGCTCGAAAAGATCCAGAAGACAAGCAAATCATTTCAACTACCAAGACCAGTTCAAACACAACAGAAAAAAATAAACAATCTAAAAAAGGTAATGCTAGCATCCAGAAAAACTTTAACATTCAATCTGGAATATGAAAGTTCTCCTGTTAACACACATTTCTCTCCCCTCCCCCCCCCTCTTTTTTTCCCCAGGGATAACTTCAAACTCAACAGAAGACACAAGGACTAATAATGAAAAGGAACAAACTAAATCAGAAAACACAAGAGCATCCTGTCCACATCCAGAAACTTCTGTCAGTAAAGCAGTGGAGTTAGTGAATAAGACCTTGCCTTTGAAACCTAGCTCTAAGCTTGTGGGTCTGAAACAGAAAGAAGAGAGCCATAAAAAGGGGAGAGAGATTCCCAGTGCAGTGACAAAAGAAAAAATCACTTCAGAAAAGGAAGAGAAGAGAACGCCAAAGAAACAGAAAATTTCTCCCCAAAAGCCTGAGGTATGAATGTTTTGGGTTTTTTTTGGTGGTGGTGGTGGTTTTTTTTTTTTTTTCTTTCTTTTACCAGGTTCCTCATCTAACTATTGTTGCTGGTCAATATGTTTTGCTTGTGCATTTCCTGGAGAACTTCTCATTTCAAGAGGTCAAATTTGTAATGAGGTTTACAAAGCAAGAAAAAGATTACCCAGAAGAATATTTAAAGAATTAGCCTAGGAATTAATAGATATAGTTAACAAGCACTTCTTAAAGGGCATACGTGCACAGAAATATCATGTTGAAAAGTTTTGTGGGAAGAAAGCACTTCTCTGAATAGTTACATAATGCAGAAATTTGGAGGGGGGGAGCTGAATTGATGGTGAGTGAGGGCTTTTTTGGTGCCCAACTTGATTACAGAAGTGAATGGATTTTTTTGAATCCTTGGTATGCAAATACATTGTTACCAGAATAAATAACTCCTAGGCATGTGGTTGGTGCAGGATATGATACAAATATGAAGACTTTTCTAGCTGAATTCTCGATGTAGGATGCTGTAGATGACACAGGAGGAAATTAATTTAGAATATATGTTAATAAATACAAGAAATGCAGACTTAAGCACAGCATAATCAGCTTTTCAATAATTCCCACCTTGTTATTAATCTAAGACTCTGAAATGTCAGAAGCTTCTGCTAGTCTTAAATTACAAATAGTTAAATGTTAATTTGACAGAAGATTCTGAAGATAATTTTCTCAACTCTCTAATCCAGGGCTACTCAACTTTGGAAGCTTGGGGGCCACAATGACACTCTCAGTGCATGCTGAGGGCCGCAACTTAAGTGGTGTGTGTGTGTGTGTGCGTGCAAATAACTTCTTTTACACTGACAGGCATGAATACAAAGATTAAGCCTTAAGCCGTGGCTCCAGACCTAAATGTGGCCAGTGTGAGCCAGTCAGCACCTCTCAGGCCCTGCCCATAAGGCTAAGCAGCCAGCACTTCCCACAATGCCCCGGGGCTCCCAGTACCTCTTCCCTGGGGGCTAGAAATGCTGACACCCTGTATCCATCTGTTCCAGCCAGGCTGTCCACTTGTGTCTTTCAGTGTTCACCCCACCTGGGAGATGCCTCACTGTTGTGGAGCGTGTTCCCAGGGGAGGCCATGTTCAAAGGATCCCACCCACAGACTATGTGTTGAGCCCATGTAAACACAAACCTCACTGCAGGCTACGAACAAATGGTCACGGGCTGCATGTTGAGTAGCCCTGCTCTAAAATAAGAAGCTGAAAATGGCAAACATTGTCTCTAAAGTTCTGTATGCTTAACCAAAATCATGGTTTGTATTTGTAAAGAGAAATAGACAGTGTTGCATTTACAAGGAGAAAGGCCTGAATTCTCTAATAGGTCTTTTCTTACTTCTTAGATTTTTATGAATAAAAGGCTGATGCATCTGAAGCATAGCAAAATAAATTGGTGGTTTGTATCAGTTTAGGTCATGTCTACATGTGAAAATTATTCTGGTTTAAGATTGGATATGAATTTAAAGTGGATTGCTATTCCCTAATAGAGCTCATCCAAACATGACGTTAACATAAATAGTGAAAATGTTCACTGTTGAACAGTAATTCTTTTCACATATTTAAAGACATGTGCTGCAATACTGTAGAGTTATTTTCCTTTTGTAAAGGCCAGTGTTGCTAGTATAGCTGAACCTCTTTAGTCCAGTGCTCTCTGGTCTGGCAAGGCGCAACATCCTTGGTCTGCAATCATTTTGGTTAGCTGGATGTCCACTTATCATGGGTGTGGCCAAGTTTCTCTCAATCCCATAAAGTTTGTTTACAGCCACCAGTCTTGTGGCTTAGTGTTCTGCGCATGTTGTTTAGTTCTAATTTACCCCTAAATGTCTTCTAAGAGCCCAGTAAACCGTGGAAGTGTTGGTAATGCTGCTAGAGAACGTTGACCTCCTGTGGTTCGTCAAATTCTCTAGCTCAGTTCTGGTCAGGTCCTGAGGGTGCTGGTCTAGAGAGGTTCAACCTGTAGTTATGTGTCAGCATTTTAAAATGAGCTGTAGGGTTTGCTGCTTCTTTAATGCACCAGAAACTATTTGGAAATTTTAAAGAAAGTAAAGCTTGTTTGATTGTTACATTGCTTATTGTAAATTTCTTCTTTCAAAGTCTTTCAGTCCTGAGGACTCTGAAAAGAAACGTGTCAACTACCAGGCATATCGGAGTTTCCTTAATCGAGAGGGTCCAAAAGCACTTGGTTCCAAAGAGATACCACAAGTAAGTCCCAGGTTGACTGCAGTATTCCCTCTAATCTTTTTCATTCATATACAGATTTTTTATTTATTTATTTATTTATTTATTTATTTTTTTTTACACCCATGTACAGAATAAATTTAAGTGCACTGGGCATGTGTAAATGTGCACCACCAGTAGTAACTAAACATACTGCTTTACTTAATCATCTGGGCATCATTTGAATCTCTCCTGAGTGACTGCATAAGCACACAGTTTACAGGGAACACGGGTTGGTTGGTTGGTTGTAGAAGATTTACAGTATTTTGTGTGTGTAATAATATTGATGAATATTAAGGGCTTCTAGGTATAAATTACTTGGTAATACCCAATAATTTGGAAAGGAAATTCCATTTTTGTGGCATTCAAACGTGCTTGTGAAAATGGCTTGTAGGAGTCTGTAGTTCTGTCATGTTGTTGAGCTCACTTCCAAGAGTACAGCATTTTGAAGTGTGCCAATTGTTTTGATCCAAGAAAAAGATTGATTTCATTTTTTTAACTCCTTACAAAGTAAAAGCCATATCTTTTTATGTAAAAATAAACAGCACAAATTAAGAAACCTAAATGTCACAGACTTGGAAACCTTTGGTATACAGTAGACTTCCGATAATCTGGCACCTTTGGGACCCGGGGGGTGCCAGATTATTGGATATGCTGGAGTATCAGGAGGTACTCCGGTGGGGAGGCTGTGACGGGTCTGCCGGACCTGCACTGCGACTGGCGGGGGGGGGGGGGAGGGCAGGGGTCGGCAGGGAATGGCGTGGCGAGGGGTGAACCCTCCACCCTTTTGCAGGGAGGCAGGGGAAGCCCCACGCAGCCGACGGTGACAGGCCAGCTGGGGCTGCATGCGGCAGCGGCGGACTTGGGGAAGCAGTGGGACAGAGTAGCTGGGGTGCTGCCGGGTTGGTCCCGCAACACTGCCCCTCACCTGAGCAGTGCTGTGGGACCAACCTGGCAGCACCCCAGTTGCTCTGCCCCGCCGCTTCTCCAAGTCTGCTCTTGCCCCTTGCAGCCCCAGCTGGCCTGTCGCCGGCGGCTGCGCGGGGCTTCCCCCGCCTCCCTGCAAATCGGTGGAGGGTTTGCCCCTTGCTGTGCTGTCTCCCCCCCCCATCCCCTGGCCAGATGCAGTGCGGTGCAGCAGACCCATCACAGGGGTATAATCCCCTTCCCCTCCCCTCTCCTCCCCTTCCCTTTCCCGGCCCATGAGCGCACGTGGGGCTCACAGGAGCTCCAGTTGTCCAGCTGGCTGGAGCACTTCCGGGTTCCAGTTGGTGCCGGACTATCAGGAGTGCCGGACCACTGGATGCCGGACAATTGGAGTTTTACTGTAATATTGGATTTATATAGAGATTTTTTTAAAAAATATTTACTAGGGGGCAGTTCCCCCTGCTTGCTATGCTTGCCAACCCTCCTGTCTTTGGGGGTGAGCAAGACTGATTCTCACCCTGGCAGCTGGGGGCTGTGTCAGCCCCAGCCCCTCAGGCCTCCCCCCCAGCAGGAGAGGAGGGCAAGGGGCCATCCCAGACCTAGCTGTTGGGGAGGGGAAAGCTGGGGCTGCGCTAAACTGGCCTCTTGTGTCGTCTCCTCCGCACCCCTCCCTCCCTCCCCCCCCCCCCCGGTCTCTTGGCCCCCTTCTGGCTGCTGGAGGAGCACCAGGGCTGAGCTGGGGGCGGCAGGAGTGGCAGCGCTGCTCCTCGCTGAGCTGGAGTTCCTGATGCTCCAGGACCCAGCGGGGAACTGCTGCCTCCAGGTGCTCAGGCCAGGCGCACTGGGGCCGTCCTGTGCCTGGAGCTCCAGCCTGGAACCCTCCCAACTCCTGCTCCCCGCAAGATTAGCGTGCCAGCACTGGCTTCCTGCGGGGGAGTGGAGAAAGGAGAAAACCCCAAGGCTCCGTGCCTGAGGCAGCTGGCAAAGAAGTGAGCACACTGCTGTGTGGAGGGCCGGGGACCCCCTCTCCTCCGCAATATGCATGCTTCTCTGCAAGTCATCTGGCATGGAGCCTCAGGGTTTTCTCCTTTCCCCATAGGAAGCTGGTGTGCTAATCTTGGAGAAGGGGGAGGGTTCTAGGCTGGTGTTCCAGGTACACAGCAGCCCCAGTGCGGCTGGGTTGAGCAGCTGGAAGTAGCAGTTCTCTGCTGGGTCCTGGAGTGTTGGGGGCCTCCAGTGCAGCGAGGAGCCGCTGCTGCCACCCCCTGGCTGTCCTGCAGGGGAGGTGGGGGCCAGCGGGGAGTCCAAGGTACCCTCCTGATGCAGGGGGGAGGAGAACCCTGAGCTATGGCCGCCTCTTCTGGGGACTCTGGGGCTGGGGGCTGGGGTGACATGATGAGTCACTCTGTTGCCCCGCAGGAAAAACTTTCTTTAATATATAGAGAAACAGTAGAAAACAACTTCCCTTCTGGTCAAAGAAAGTGACTGCCAGGGGTTTGCCATGCTTGAAGCACAGGGAGTCGATACCTATTGTAATTGAGTTTTCCTACTTAGCTACATTTAAGTGTCAAACACTTCTGATTCTGATGATCCATTCAATTGTTTTTGGCTGCTGACAGTCTCAGCTAACTAAACAGTACTTGACAAATCAAGATATTGAAGAAGTTGTTTTTGTAACGGGGAGACATTTTGCTGTAAGTGCATCAAGTGATACTGCTTACTGCAATATTTGATTCTTAGGGAGCTGAAAACTGCTTGGAAGGCTTGACATTCGTAATTACAGGAGTCCTGGAGTCTATTGAACGAGATGAGGCCAAGTCTTTAATTGAGCGTTATGGAGGAAAAGTAACTGGTAATGTCAGCAAGAAGACGAACTATCTTATTATGGGGCGTGACTGTGGCCAGTCTAAATGTGACAAGGTAAGTGCTACTACGCATGATCCAAGAATGAAGTATACAGGTTAATTCACTCATAGACTTTAAGGCCAGAAGGGACTTTCATGATCATCTGGTCTGAACTCCTGCACGTTGCAGGCAACACAACCTTGCCTGCCTACTCCTTTAATGAATCTGTAACCTCTAGCTGAGTTACTGAAGTCCTTAAATCATAATCTAAAGACTTCACGTTACAAAGAATCCATCATTTACACCAGTTTAAACGTGCAAGTGACACATGATGCAGAGGAAGGTGAAACCTCCCAGCGTGCCATGCCAGTCTGTCCCAGAGGGGAAAATTCCTCCTTAATCTCAAATATGGCAATCATTTGGACCCTGGGTCTTGCTGAAGTGTTCAACAGCCACGCATCATGTGGGAAACAATTGTCTGTAGTAACTCAGAGCCCCATTACTGGCTTTTGGGGATATTTGCTACTATTAATTGTAGATTAGCTATATGCAGTGGTAGGCAGTCTCATCATAGTGTCCCCTCCATACAGTTATCAAGTTCAGTTTTGAAGCCAGTTAGGTTTCTTGCCCTCATGACTCCCCTTGAAGAGCAGTTCCAGAACTTCACTCCTCTGGTGACTAGAAATCTTTGTCTAATTTTAAGCCTAAACTTTTTGCTGGTAGTTTTACATCCAGTTCTCGTGTCAATGTTGGTGCTTAACTTTAAATAACTCTTCTCTCACTCAAAACATATCCATATGTAAATTTACTATAATTACATCTCTCTTCCAAAACAAGACAGTTCTCTCTAAAAGCATATTTTAAGGGGCAAAAAATGAAATACAGGTTGTACTTAACCAGGACTCTCTGGTCTGGCAACATCCGTGGTCCGGCAGGATCACAGATGTTCATGGACCCAAAAGACCAGGTATAAGGAGGTCTGGCTGCGGGGCAGGAGTGCAGTGGTGGGGCTGGTGACTCAGCCAGGAGCCCCATGTATGGGTAGTGGTGGTGGGCAGTGCAGTGGGAAAATCTGGCCCCAACAGCTAAGCAGTAGCAGGGGGCTGGCAGTAGCTGTGCAGCTCTGGCTCCGGCCCCAGCAGCAGACAGGTAGCTCCAGTCCTTGCCATGCGGATCTGGCCCAGGGAGTCCGGCCATGCAGCTCTGACCCCAGCAGCAGGAGGGCCAAGGGGAGCTAGAGAGCTCTGGCCCAGGGCGTGACCAGGCAACAGCAGGGTGGGCTGGAGCGCTAGTGGGGGTGGTGGGTGTGGCAGTGGTTTAGCACAGGCCAGGAGGGGAGAGACCTCCCCTGGTCCAGCAAATCCCCTCATTCGGGACTGGTCAGGTCCCGAGGGTGCTGGACCAGGGAGGTCCAACCTGTAGTAACTTTTCTTAAAAAAATGAAGTGTTAATAGATTTTCTTTGTACTACTAATTTTAGATCGTGTCTCAGTTAAAGGTAACACTGACTTCCTTCTTTTTCTACGAGTAGCTTCAATTTTGACAATAGTTTTGTGGGCTCATCCATACTCACATATGTACAGACAGTATGTCTGAGGAAGTGCACCTTCTTCTCTATGTAAGAGCAGGAATAAGCCCAAAGTTGACAGCAATGCTAATTAGTGATGTTTCTGTTAATGTACACATAATATAGTATTAATATTAAAGGCTTCAGACATGATTAAATATCTTTACAGTCAATACTGAAGACATTCACTAAGTAGTAGGATGAGTCTGTAGGACAGTGGTCTCCAACCTTTTTAACCATAAGATCGCTTTTTCAATTTAAGTGCAATGTAAGATCTACCTCACACCCAAATACCCTTGTCCAACTTCCTTCCAGCCCATTCTTTGAGGCTCCGCCCCTTCTTTGAGGCCCTGCCCCTAATCCATCCTTTCTCCGAGGCCTCACCCTGCTCACTCCATCTCCTTTCCTCCCCCATCCTCGTTCACTTTCACCAAGCTGGGTAGGGGATTGGTGTGCAGGCTCTGATCTTAGGCCAAGGGGTTTGGAGTGTGGGAGGGGCTCCATATGCTGCCCGTCATCTACAGGCACTGAGTCCACAGCTTCTACTGACCACGGTTTCCCATTACTGATCAATGGGAGCTGCAGGAGTGGTGTCTGCAGGCAAGGACAGCATGTGGCGACCCCCCGCTCTGCCTTTCTCAGGGGCTGCAGGGATATGCCAGCCACTTCCAGGAACAGCATTTACCACAAGGATAATGCCTCCAGCCACAACAGGTTAGGCCTTTGAGAATTCAGTGCTCAAAGAATTAAATTTAAGCGTAAGAGAAAAATGAAAATTATGAAATGCACAGACCAGTCAAAAACCAAAAAAAAATAAACCCACTTTGCAAGCAGTGAAAGAAGTAACAACTCCCCATGCATGTGTTGTGTTGGGAGATGAGAGTGAAGGACAGGTGTGTGTTTGTGAGAATGACCGACAATGTGTGAGCATGACAGACATTTGCATTGTCAAGCTCCCTCCATCCCCTTCTCTCTGTGTGGAGAGAGGTACAGGAGTTGGGGGAGAAGGGACACCCTGACATCAGCGACTCCCCCTTTCTCCCTCCCCACCCTGCACAGCAAGCAGGAGGCTCCCAGGGGGGCAGCTCCAAGGTAGAGAGGGCAGGGAGCAGCATGACAGTGGATGGAGGGGCAACTGAAGTACCAGTGCTTGATATCTTCCTGGCCAAACCAATCAGGATCATCTGTCAGAGACTCCAAGATCTACCGGCAGATCCCGATCTACTGGTTGGTGACCACTGCTCGAGGATAGTTTTGATTAATGAGCACCAAAAGTGTGTGGTGAGACAAGAAATGAATCTGAAGGTGTAAATTAATCAGCCCCGTCAGACTGTTGTCTAACATGTCTTATTGCCACTTGGAATGCATATTCAAAAGTTAATTTCTGGGAAAATTTAAAATAAAAATAATTCCAGGTATGTAAATTAGTTTCAGATTTTTTTTTGAAGTGCCACCATTTGATAATGTGACTGTAAATCATTTAAATGTCTTACTTTAATATACAGTGTTTGTGTTTTTGATATTACTACTAAAAACAACCACACATACCCTAACTACTTCCCCTTCTGTATAGGCTATTTGGTATTAATTTTGTTTTAAAAATTGTATCTGGTACTGAGAGTAGCTTTTAGCATTGCTTGTGTTTCCAAACTTAGTCATACATAAACTGCTTTACAGAAATGCAATTGAGCTAATCTCAGTTATTCTTTCTGTTCTAGGCATCAACATTAGGGACAAAAATTATTGATGAGGATGGCCTATTTGATCTGATTCGAAATATGCCGGGCAAAAAGTCCAAATATGAATTAGCAGCAGAAGCTGAGGTTTGTACAAAATAAACTTACATTTATTTCTTAAAGTACTGTACACTAATGTTCTGTGTTTGTCCACCACCTGTCCCATCCTTTGGCAGTTTCAGACTAACTTTATTAGCCAGACATGTTTCCATGACTCTGAATTCTTTTCACAAGTTTTGTATTGTGGCTAAGGAGACTTCCTTTTATTCTTTTTGCTTTAGTTTTATAAGATTTTTTTTAAACCTATTTAATACACTAACACGCCCTCTAGAAGAGATGCCTATCTGAGGAGTGAGTAAATTCAGGGGAAATCCAATACATTTAATAAATTTTACATTTTAAAGAATAATCAATTAGTAATAGCGCTAGCAAACCTACACAGTTCCTTTACATTTGTGTGCAGTCTAACTGAAGATGATCAAGGCACCTGAGATCCTATTGCCAATTTAGGGTGGTAATTGGCATATGCTAAAGTTAGCACTTATGTTGTGCTGCTATTTTGTCACTCCTCTGTGCAAACATTAAGTAACCTTAATTTAAATAAACTAATGTTAATGAATGCTATAAACTGTTACACAGTGTGGTTAAGCTCAGTCTATAATGATCAGGCAAACAGTATTCACAGTTTTCTAGAGGTACTAACATGGCTTTCAAACTGAATGTAGACATGGTCTTGCCATTTCTCCTGTGACTAGCAGCTGAATTGTGATAATTGTATCTATTTTTATATAAACCTAAAATTGATTTTGTGTTAGTATTGTAATCCACTCACAGGTTTACTGTTCATAACTATGCTGGGAGTTGTGTTTCTTTGGCAGTGTCACAAAGTTCCAAAATGTATTGATAGAAATTTAGGCTTATGAATGAGCTTCATTTTTCATAGAAAGTATCTGTTTTTCTCACGGGCAATTTTGGGCTTTTTGTTTGAAAAACCAAAACATTTTTTGAAATGCCACCATGGTGCTTCATGGGAGTTAATTTTCTCTCTTCTCTTCCATAGGCTGCACTCTTTAGCCTCAAATTATATCTCCAACAAAGTGCCATAAGTAGGGACTCTGTGATATCGTAATGGGTTGGCAATAAGGGAGACCATGGTGCACAATGAGAGTTACAGTTCAGGTGCCTCATGGCTCCCTCTATGGAGTGGCTCCCTAGCCTGACAGATCCCATGAGGCAAGGCAGTGTTACTTCCAGACTGAAGTTTTAATTTTTATTGTTGAATATTTCAAACTTTTCTTTGGAAAATTTCTGACAATGAGTATATCATTTGAATAAAATCTTATACAGAGGGGTGGGGAAAATTCCAATTAGCTCTAATTATATACGCTGTGCCATTCCAAAGGCTCTCTAGTTCTTTATGCCACTGGCCTGTGTATTTCCTGGTTGGTATTATTTTCTCTTCACACTTTCACTCTTCTGACTTTGAAGGCAAAGAAATCAAAGCCAAAATGGGACAAGACCCCGCAAAAAGTTGAGCCTGAAAAAAGAAAAGTTAGCCCAGCTAAGAGAGAAACTGACTCTAAAAAAAGCATCTCCACTCCAGAAAAAGGAGGCACCTTCAGATCTCTAAAAAAAGAAACTACTGAAACACAGAAAAGTCTGGACTTCAAGCAGCAAGCTGTGGAGAGAAAGCATGCTCCAAAGGCTGAAGAGACTTGTGTTCCTGATATAAGCAAAGTCAGAGCAGAAGGGTTGCTATGGGTTGATAAATATAAGCCCACATCTCTTAAAACAGTAATTGGACAGCAAGGGGATCAAAGCTGTGCTAATAAGTTGTTACGATGGCTCCAAAACTGGTACAAGAATACTTCTGAGGACAGACATGGTGACTATGCAATTAATATCTATCTGGCTGTTTGCAGGTTTCTCAGTTTGTAGAAATGTTGGTGTTCCCACTGCTCAGCTTCATGTAGAATTCTTCTGTATATAGTGCTAGCAACTAAAATTCTGGAATCTGATTTGTGTGTCAGAGTAGAAGTGATATTTTCAGCAAGTGTTGAGTCTCTCTCTTATCTTTGCAGTTGTAAAACCACAGTGTTGTATTTTATTTGTTTGGATATTTACAAAAGGATATTTACCCAGACTTCAACAATCATTAATTCACTTCCCTTACATTCCATAAGAGTCTTCTACCATGATTGGCCTCTGCCAACACCCATTTCCTCATCAGCAAGGAGAAAAGTGAGCCTTGCAGACCCCTGAAGGCTAATGTACTCTGGTGGCTACTGTACACATGGGGAAGAAGTGACTTCCCAAGGTCCTGTCAATGACGAGCATGTTGCTTTAGCAATAATCTGTGACTTAAAAAAAAAAAAAAAAAAAAAAAATGCTGCAAACTGGTCAGTACAATCTGTTGGTACTTAATGTGTGGTATTCTGGACTAACTTTTTCTGACCTTTCATGAGGATCTATAAGAGAATGAAAATGGCATCCTAAGTTTGCATATAATTTCACTAGAACCCACAGGCTTATTTTTCATGTCTCCAAAACTAATGTGTCTCACCAATAAGTATGTTAATTTTGAAAACGATTAAAAGCAAAGAGTGCAATCACTTAATCTGTTTGAACTGAAATTATTTGAATTACAGTTCTCCAAATGTTCATGCTACAGTGTTTTATAGATTTGTAGTCCATCATTCTGATATCCAAAGATTGAGCTTGCTTGTTTTAAGGTCTAGTTTTTCCAGGTATGGTTTTTAACATATGTGACTATGTACCATCTCTGTATTATGTTTAGATAATTTGCCTTTTTTTTTCTTTTTTTATAATAGCAAAATCCAGTAAATTGGGAGGCAAAGATGATGGTACTAATTTTAAAGCAGCTTTACTGTCAGGGCCACCAGGAGTTGGTAAAACGACTACAGCTGCTTTAGTTTGTCAGGTGAGTGCTGCTTCACAAATGTTTTTGGTATGCAAGAGAAGATGCAGGCATTGGACATAGGCCTTAATGTTTCCAGTTACAGGTGTAAGATCAAGCTGGATCCCACTGTGACTCTGCATAGGCGTAGGAGTCCACCTACTAGGGATGTGAACGTGTAGTCATTCACATGATTAAAGGTATAAACTGTTACACACAGGTGGGAGGCCAGAATTTTTAAGCCAGCACCCTCCCTGCCTGCTGCTGCTTCCCACAGAGGTAGCAGCATGGAATGGTGGTGGCAATGCAGGCGGGAGCTGGGGCTCGCGGGGAATTGGCTTAAAATCTGCTCCTGCCTACTCCCCCTGCGTAAATGTATACTTGCTGTAAATTTCAGCCATTACACGTTTACAAAATTAAGCGTGTGTTAACATCCCTACCACCTATACCTAGAGCCACAATGAAGGTCCACCCATATAGACCTGCTTGTAGTATCAGGGTCTTACATGAGAATACAGGTGACTGATGGGCAACCTAGACTAGTGAGTGGCTGTCCATCTCCATGTGCTTGCACACCTAGAATTTGCAGGGTGTGCCCACTGAGCTGTAGTAGCACTTTGAGTGGATGTAGAGGGTATGCACGGCTCTCAGTCCATGTTGTAAGGTGCATGCTGATAGCACACTTCACATGTCTTTGCTTTACGTGCATGTCACTTCAGTAATACTGGTAGGAAAAAACTACACCGATGGAAACCAGCCGAGTCTGGCAACTTGGCGCATGGGCAATGGTAAACAAAATTTCTAATGGGCCACACACAGAACCCTAATGGGCTACATGTGGAACTGCTGACCACAGGTTGCCCACCATTGATACAGGCTCTAGGATACTCCTATAATGTGTAGTGTTAGTACATATATGATAGTGACGTGATTATGCATCCATGTCTATTTATGAAAAGAAATATATGTTGCAGTATGTTGAGGATTGGATTTTTTTTTTTTTAAGTTTACAGTGCTTGCTTAACTCTGTTCCTAATGAAGGTAATAGGAGATAGTGGGAACAGAGTGAAGCCATCAATCATGCTTTCGAAAATCCTGTGTGACATTAGGAGGAATAACAAAATATAGCCCTAAGCCTAAATATTTTCACTTCCCCCACTGTCACACTTTCTAAGTGAATTGTTAAAGACAAAGAAGCTGAGAAGAGTTGGGACAGTATTGAATTTTTGCTGAGACTTGAGAAAATTATTCAAATTTTTGTCTAATAACATTTTCTCAACTGCTGGGTCATGGCCCCAATGCACATCATGATAACAGTCGGGGCTCATGATATGTTGAAACTTTATAACCATTGTCAAGCAAAGAAATAATGAAATTATTTAAAATCTTACTACATTTAAAAATCTAATTACATCAATATAATACAGTAGACTTCTGATAATCTGGCACCTTTGGGATCTAGGTGGTGCCGGATTATCGGATATGCCGGAGTATCGGGAGGTACTCTGGCGGGGGCTGTGATGGGTCTGCCGGGACCCGCACTGTGTCCGGGGGTGGGTGGGGAACGGCATGGCGAGGAGCGAACCCTCCGCCGTTTTGCAGGAAGGCGGTGGAAGCCCCGTACCATCGCTGAGAGTTTCCGGGAGGGGAGTGGGCTCCCCACCCCCAGACTGCAGTAGTTGTCGCCGAGCAGGGGAGTGATGGGCGGCGCTGTGGGACCAACCGGGTAGCACCCCAGCTGCTCTGCTCTGCTGCTTCCCCAAGTCTGCCGCTCATCAGTTTCAGCAGCAGCAGACTTGAGGAAGCGGAGCAGAGCAGCTGGGGTGCTGCCCGGTTGGTCCCGCAGCACCGCCCCTCACCCCCCTGCTCGGCGCCCAGCAGCACCCCAGCTGCTCTGCTCCGCAGCTTCCCCAAGTCCGCTGCTCGTCAGTTTCAGCAGTGGCAGCGGCGGACTTGGGGAAGCAGAGCAGAGCAGCTGGGGTGCTGCCGGGTTGGTCCCGCAGCGTCGCCCCTCACCCCCCTGCTCTGCAGTCTGGGGGGTGGGGAGCCCGCTCCCCTCCCAAAAACTCTGGGAGGCGGCGCAGGGCTTCCCCCACCTTCCTGCAAAACGGTGGAGGGTTCGCCCCGCGCCGCTCCCCGCCCACCCCCGGCCGGTCGCAGTGCGGGTCCCGGCAGACCCGTCACAGGGGTATAATCCCCTTCCCTTTCCCAGCCGCGAGTGCCCATAGGGCTCACAGCAGCTCCAATTGTCCAGCTGGCCGTAGCACTTCCGGGTTCCAGTTGGTGCCGGACTATCGGGAGTGCCGGACCACTGGATGCCAGACAATTGGAGTTTTACTGTAGTTAGAATCTTGTTAAAATATTTATCAATTATATAGACTTAATGTTTTGGGGGCTTTCAGGTTAGGCTTCCCTTACTGAAAAGATTGAGAAACTCTGGCCTAATCTGTCTAGTTTCATGGTGGCAGATAATGGAGGATTTCACACACAATGTTTCTGTCTGTAAATCTTTCAAAAATACTAATGGAAAATCCCAGACTTCATTCACAATGGGGCCTAAGGGAGTTTGCACCCAAAACCTAGTGAAAGCAAGTCTGAGTTGGGCCCAGAATTCTTATCCCCTTTGAAAAACCCCAACTAAAACTCTGATTTTTCTGCTGCAGATGAGACCTATACTGTATATTCCAGGTTCTCAAACTGGGGTGTCACCAGGGTGTTACGGGGTCACTAGGTTATTACAGGGGCTGTCACCCTCCATTCCAAACCCTGATTCACTTCCAGCATTTAAAGTAATGCTTATTATATAAAAAAAGTGTTTTTAATTTGTAAGGGGAGGTCAGACTGAAGCTTGCTACATGAAAGGGGTCACCAACACAAAAGTTTGAGAACCACTGGTATATTCCTATTTAAACTGAGTTCTTGATGTGTTACTTTAGTTCCCTTCTGTGCCTGAATATGTGATCTCCCAGTTATATAAAACTGGAAAGAGACAGATCCACCCTCAAATTTACACAATTTTAGAAATGAATTAGTCAGTAGTGGACTTCATTCTGCTGTGGGCAAGATAGCATGTCTCTGTTTATGGTGGTTGATCCTAAAAATATTTAGGATACAATAGGAAAGGAGGGAAAATTCAAAAGGGTGATTGTCTGGAAATGAGTGACGGGAGGGATCACATGAGGATTACCTGCTGTGTTCCCTCCCTCTGGGGCATCTGGTATTGGCCGCTGTTGGCAGACAGGATCCTGGCCTAGATAGACCTTTGATCTGACCCAGTATGGCCGTTCTTATGTTCTAAAAGATAATCTAACGACAAAACTGCATATTATTTTAGTTGATAATATATGGTCTTCCCATCTTTGCTGATGAGTGATTTGTTGTTTTTTTTTCTGTTGTGTTCTAACTGTTCTACTTTGTTTATACTGAATTAGGAACTGGGGTACAGTTACGTGGAACTGAATGCCAGTGACACTCGCAGTAAGAACAGTTTGAAGGATGTGGTTGCTGAATCTCTAAATAACACAAGCATTAAAGACTTCTGTTCTGGTACGTGAAGTGTGTGATGGTCCTTGTTGCTTTTAGGTGGGGCCCTGTTGTGTGCGCTGCTGAGCGCCTCAACTCTTACTGAAGTGAAGTAACTGTACCCTCTTTTGAGGACATCCATTGGGAGCTAAGCATGCTCAGTAGCTGGTAGTTCCATATGTTAGAGAGAGAGTTTCATGTATTAAGATGAAGGCAAGGTAGAACAATGAGCCTGGAAAGAATCCTAAATATCCATTTAGGTTGACATTTTTAATTGTTATGGAAGTTGCTGCACAGGACTAGTGTGCACTAGTAGATAATGTAGAAATAAGAGGATTGATCAGCACTACAGTGTGAACATGTTGTATTTTGAGTGTACCGTGTGTGCGAGTGGCAGAACAGGTTAATATTTCCTTGATATAGATTTAACTGCAGAGTTGTGTAAAAAGTAGCACCGTTATAACCTTGGGAAGTAAATATTTCAGCGCAACTTCACTTTATCCTTATTATTTCTTTAGGAATGTCCCATTCCGTTAGTATGAAACATGTATTGATCATGGATGAAGTGGATGGAATGGCAGGGAATGAAGACAGAGGAGGAATACAGGTAAAACACCTACCATTTGTTGCTGTCACTATCCATATAAATGTAATATATTTAGTAAAGTAGTTGATCAAGATGATGAACTCATCACAGAGCTTAGTATTTCTCAACAGTTTACATAATGGCAGAGAGAGTACGCTTATAAGCTGGGAGAGGTTGCAAGTACTTTGGAGGATAGACTCATACTTCAAAATGATCTGGATAAACTAAAGAAATGGTCATGTAAATAGGATGAAGTTCAATACGGACAAATGCGAAGCGCTTCAGTTAGGGAGAAACAATCAGTTTCAAAATTACAGAATGGGTAGTGACTGTCTAGGAAGGAGTACTGCAGAAGGGGATCTAGGGGTCATAGTGGACCACGAGCTAAATGAGAGTCAGCAGTGTAACACTGTTGCAAAAAAAGCTAACATCATTTTGGGATGTATTAACAGGAGTGTTATAAGCAAGTCACAAGAAGTAATTCTTTCGCTTTACTCTAAGCTGATTAGGCCTCAGCTGCAGTATTGTGTCCAGTTCTGGGCACCGCATTTCAGGAAAGATGTGGGAAATGGGAGAAGGTCCAGAGAAAAGCATAAAAAATGATTAAAGGTCTAGAGAACATGAGCTATGAGGGAAGACTGAAAGAATTGGAGTTGTTTAGTTTGGAAAAGAGAAGACTAAGAGGGGACATAACAGCTTTCAAGTATCTAAAAGGGTGTTACAAGGAGGAAGGGGAAAAATTACTCTTCTTAACTTTCAATAGGACAAGAAGCAATGGGCTTAAATTGCAGCAAGGGAGGATTAGGTTGGATTTGACAAAAAGCTTCCTAACTGTCAATGTGGTTAAGCACTGGAATAAATTGCCTAGGGAGGTTGTGGAATCTCCATCATTGGAGATATTTAAGAGCAGGTTAGACAGGTATCTCCAAGATTTTGGAAAGGGTCAAAGGTTGCACTTCTCTATGGAGGGGGTGCAGGGTTTGGGATGGAGGTAGGGTGCAGAAGAGAACTGGGGGTAGGGGATTGGGGTGCAGGAGAGGGTGTAGGGTCTGAGAGGGTCTAAACAAATGAAGTATGGGATTGTGACCTTGGGTAGGGGATTAGGGTGCTGGGTTGAGGAGGGAATTGGGGTGCAGGAGTGAATTTTGACCTGGGGGAGGTGCGTAGCAGGGGGTGCAGGGTCTGAGAGGGCATTGTGATCTGGGGTGGTGTGCAGAGGAGGTGACCTGAGTTAGGAAGTGCGAGGGGCTGAGGTGCCCGAGGTAGGCTCTGGCTGGAAGTAATTTAACTTAGGCGGCTCCCAGCTGGCAGCCCAACAGGGTCGCTGAGGCAGGTTCTCTCCTGCATCAGCCCCATCCATGTGGGTTCCCTCCATGTGCTACTCAGGACCACGTGTCCCTGGAGGGCAAGAGACTTCACTCATGCTCCCCTGTTCCCAGGCCAATCAAGTTCTAGGAGCAGGGGAGTGTGGGAACTGTTGCCCCCGCCAGGGTCACGTGGCGCCTAGAGGGAACCGCCAGCTGTTTTGAACAGCTGGTGATCTCCTCTACATGCCCCTTGGGGGAGAGGGGAGATTATTATTATTTTTTTGTGTGTGTGTTCTCCCCTGTCCCCAGGCCAATCATTGCAGCTGGGGGTAAGGAAGTGCGCAAAGTCTCTTGTTCCCTGTCAGGGGTGCAGGGCATGTGGATGAAGCCACCAGCTGTTCAAAATGGTTGGTGGTTGGTCTGGGGGTAGGGGAGTGTGCAAAATCTTCCCCCACCCCCTATCCCACCAGGGGGCACAATGTGTAGAGGGAACTGCGTACCCCTGGTGGTGGTGGGGCAGAGACTACTTATGCTGTCCCGCCCCCCCCCAAGCCAATTGAAGCCTCTTGCCCTGTGCACCCTTCCAAGGTGGGCCACGGGCCGTATCGTACCCACCCCTGATCTAGATGGTGCTTGGTCCTGCAGGGGACTGGACTTGATGACCCCTTGAGGACCCTTACCTGCTTAAACTGCAATTTGAGACACAGTGGAAATAATTGTATGTCAATACAGTGGTAAATGAGAGTTGAAAGGACCTGATCCATAATATTACTCTATGAAAGTCAGTAGGGCTAAGCTGATTTACAACATCTAAGGATTTAGGCCAAGTATTGATTCATAACGGAAACAAATGCTAATAGCAAAAACTATGTGTGTGGTATGTTTAAGACTTTAACATTTGCACTGTAAACATGTTTAAATTGCAGGAGTTAATTGCTCTGATCAAACACACAAAGATTCCTATCATTTGTATGTGTAATGATCGGAACCATCCCAAGATTCGTTCCCTGGTCCATTACTGTTTTGATCTTCGCTTTCAGAGACCTCGGCTAGAACAGATTAAGGTAGGAAGAGTGACATTACATTGTTCAGTGAGAAGCATTGCACTGAATGCAGCCAGTCCTCCTATAAGCACAATTTGTTAATTGTCAAGTCACTTGTAAAAACAGAAACCTAAGGTTAAAAATAAGGTTAAAAATAAGACTGCATGGAGTAACTTAGGTAGTTGGAGGGTGGCTGGGTAGATTTTTTTTTTTTTTTTTTTTTTTTTTTTTTTTGGCTATTCCACATTTTTTTCAGAAGTTGGATGCATAGTTAGGCACCTAAGGAAGTGACCTCATATTTCAAAGAGCCAAGTGCCAAGGTAAAAGTAACAATAGGTAATAGATACCCATACTTGAAAGAAGACTGTTTAAAAAAAACTTATTTAATAAATTGAAATAAAATCGTTTAACTTTCTTCATTGTGGATGTGCATATTTAGCCTCATTTTTTATTCTCTTTTAACTATATTGTATGTACAAAAATACTCAACATATTTTTCTCTTGCAAATATTTTGCTCATTACAGGGTGCCATGATGTCCATTGCATTTAAAGAAGGGTTAAAGATACCTGCTCCAGCTATGAATGAGATAATTTTGGCAGCAAATCAGGACATTAGGCAGGTCAGTTATACACCTGAAGCAATCTTGGTAGCCTGTAGTTCATACTTGCATTGTAACACATGAATATTATTGACTGCTGCGTTTTGTGAGAGAGATCAGATTTTTTTTTTTCCTGTCAGATATCCTTAGCTATACATAAGATGTCTCTTTTGTTTGTTCCCAGGTTTTACATAATCTTAATATGTGGTGTACAAAAAATAAATCATTGACTTATGATGAGGCAAAAGCTGATGCCAACAAAGCCAAAAAGGATATCAAACTGGTAAGACAACTGTACATCTTGGATCAGCTGCTGATGGATTTGTTCCTGTTAACCAGAAGGTGCTTATAAGCACTAGTGACAGAGTTCAACAATAGGAATAAAATGCTCGTAGTCAAAATATACACAGATAGTCAGCTACTTAAAAAGCGTTTTGACTATGTACCAGACCGACCTATTTGCTAAAGTTTTGTCACCATAACTGAAGAGTAAAACAGACAAAATTAGTTGTTCATCCCAGAGCAAGAGCAGAGAAAAGTGCTCCTTGAAGTCTGTTATGGATCTCACTATGTAAACTACCTCTGCAAGATTAATATACTTTAGATGAAGTAGGCCATGCAATATAGCTTTATATCTATGCAACAATAATATATATATATTTTTAAAAAGCACCAGCTTGTTAGCTCCCTGAAGGTTAAAGCTTATAGAGTTCACTCCTTTCTAACCGTGACAATTGTTCATTCTTACAAATAGTGATAGCATTATTTACCTCAGCCTAACTCACAGAGGAGTAGAAGCTCAAGGCTTAATGTCTGTAAACTACTTCAGAATCTTTGACGTAAAAGGAATTCTAGCAGAACAGAGTTTTATATTAGAATCCAGATATAGCTATAGGCCATTGCTAAAGTACTTCTTGTCTTCATCTAGTATTAGAAGATGTTCAATCAGCTTGCTTTTAAAAATGCTTTTTATTGTAGGGCCCCTTTGATGTCGTCAGAAAGGTTTTTGTTGCTGGAGAGGAAACTGCTCACATGTCTCTTATAGACAAATCCGACTTATTCTTCCATGATTACTCTCTAGCACCTCTTTTTGTCCAGGAAAACTATGTACATGTAAAACCTATTGCTGCTCGGTGAGTTGTTCAGTATCACAAATGGCGGCGCTGGGTCTGGGTCTTTGTATTTGAGATGTATTAAAGAGTAAAAATTGTTTGGAGGTTCCAGCAGTAATATGGATAACTCTTTTTTTTTTTTTTTTTTTTTTAAGAGGTAACATGAAAAAACATTTGATGCTACTGAGCAGAGCGGCAGACAGCATATGTGATGGTGATCTAGTTGATCGGCAGATTCGCAGTAAGCAAAACTGGAACCTTCTGCCTACGCAGGTAAACCGTTCTTTTATTCCTCACACGTAATATAAGGATATCTCAAATACTAGACCACTGCCTTGAACTTCTCCTAGTTTATTACATGTATTCCTATACCGTTTTTCAGTTTAAATGGTAGATTCTGCCATTTTGATTACAACATTTCCCTTATTTATGTGAGTTAAAACCACTTCGTAATAATACAGTGTTTCCCAAACTTCTGAAAGCTTGAGCTTCTCTTCAGGAAATTGCATGTCCCCTGCAACTCTGTCATGTTGTAGAAAGTTGAGATGGATAGATCTTGGACATCATCTCTGTCTTCCCTACCTCCCTTGGCTAGTCTTTGTAATTTCCTGCCAGCACCATCACACACTGTCCCTGTTGGCAGTCTGGAGAACAATTATTTGGACATCTGTCCATGCCCTCTTGGCCAATCCTCTGTGGTGTTTTTCTCCTCCTACCTTCACACAAACTTTGAGAAATAAGAACATAAGAACATAAGAACGGCCGTACCGGGTCAGACCAAAGGTCCATCTAGCCCAGTATCCTGTCTGCCGACAGTGGCCAGCACCAGGTGCCCCAGAGGGGGTGGACCGAAGACAATGATCAAGCGCTTTGTCTCCTGCCATCCCTCTCCAGCCTCTGTCAAACAGAGGCCAAGGACACCATTTTATCCCCTGGCTAATAGCCTTTTATGGACCTAACCTCCATGAAATTATCTAGCTTCTCTTTAAACTCTGTTATAGTCCTAGCCTTCACAGCCTCCTCTGGCAAGGAGTTCCACATGCTGACTACACGCTGTGTGAAGAAGAACTTTCTTTTATTAGTTTTAAACCTGCTACCCATTAATTTCATTTGGTGTCCTCTAGTTCTTCTATTTAGGGAACTAATAAATAACTTTTCTTTATCGGCCCTCTCCATACCACTCATGATTTTATACACCTCTATCATATCCCTATCATATCCCTATGATATCAGACTCCTGGTATCAAGTTCAAAGAAACCTCATGAAAACTGTATCCATTGGGGTATGCATGAGTGCCCTCTCAAGGTGCTAAAGGTTTGCCCCAAGGCTGTGTATATGTAAAGGAGTTTACTTCTGCCAGCCACTTCAGTTCCTTCATCACAGAGGGCAGACGGTATTATCTGTGTTTGTTACTAGTTAGGATGTTGGAGAACCCAAACATGTTTGAATAGTTCAGTTTGAGGATAGGGATTTTTGGTTTTGTTGTATTCTGTATTTTAATATTTTTAATAGTGTTTTGTGGCTTTTAAAGATTCATTCTGGTGCTGAATAGGGATGTTAACTTGCAGTTGATTAAGTAGTCGATGGAATTTCCATGGACTACTTAACTAGTCGATACGCACTTCCGCATTCCTCCTTTGAAATGTACAAGAGACCCCACTGGGGAGTCCCACTGACTCCGGGCTGCATGCAGGTGCCTGCTTTGAAATGTACAAGAGTCCCTAGTGGGGGCTCTTATGCATTTCAAAGCCATGGAGCCCGGGGTCAGCAGGGGACTCCTCAGCTGACCCCACACTCTGTGCGGCACTTCCCCAGAACCCAGGAGTTTTTTAAAAGCTGTTCATGCTGCCTACTTATTGTTACTGTGCCTGTAAGGTGCCAAACTTAGAACATAAGAACAGATATACTGGGTCCAACCAAAGGTCCATCTAGCTCAGTATCCTGTCTACCTGCTGTGTTCGCTCCCTCTGGGCCATCTGGTATTGGCCACTGTTGGCAATCATCATGTGATCCCTCTCCTGTCACCGATTTCCAGAGAGAGGCTAGGGACACCACTCCTACCCATCCTGGCTAATAGCCATTGACGGACCTAAGTCCATGAATTTGTCTAGCTCTTTTTTTGAACCCTATTAATTCTAGTCTTCACAACATCCTCTGACAAGGAGTTCCATAGGTTGACTCTGCGCTGTGTGAAGAAAAACGTCCTTTTGTTTGTTTTAAACCTCCTGTGTATTAATTTCATTTGGTGACCCCTAGTTCTTATATTATGGGAACAAGTACATAACTTTTCCTTATTCACTTTTTCCATGCCAGTCATGATTTTAGAGACCTCTATCATAGCCTCCCCTTAGTTTCCTCTTTTCTAAGTTGAAAAGTCCAAGTCTTTTTCATCTTTCTTCATATGGGATCTATTGCAAACCCCTAATCAGTTTTGTTTCCCTTCTCTGAACCTTTTCCAATGCCAACGTATCTCTTTTTGAGATGAGGTGACCACATCTGTATGCAACAGTCAAGATGTTGGCATACCATGGATTTATATAGGGTATGTCTACACTACAGCGTTATTTTGAAATAGTTAATTTGAAATACGTTAATTCGAAATAACACATCTACACACAAAATGCATTTTGAAATGGCGCGTCCACGCTGATTGGACGCTGAATTACATTTAAGGGCAGCTGAAACCAGTTCCAGCAGGGCATCAGGTCAGTAGTTGCTCTGTGTGGCTGCTGCCTGAGGCTGTCTGAGGCTTGTGCTTAAAGGGACCCCCCCTGGACAGCCGGTTCTCAGCATTCCCTGCTTGCTTGCCTACCTTTGCTGAGGGACAGCAAAGCATTTTTCTCTCTGCCTGCTTTGGTTACCCTGACTCGGGACACCATAACACTCTGCAACATGGAGCCAGAGCTGCCCCTGGGCACTCTGGTGCGTCTCGTGCTTGCTACCAGCCTGGCTGCACTTGCTGCAGGCTGCCATCCGGGAGGTCCATCGGGGGGCTGTCAGTATCCAGGGGGCCCTGCGGGAGAGCTTCCACCCTGAGGAGCACTAACAGTCTCCCTGGTCTGCCCCACTGGGGGCTTGTGCCTCATTCCTCCCTCTTGTCCTTCCACTTACCCCCCCTCCCCCCAATCGCCCTTTCTCATGTCAAATAAAAAACATGTTTTTTCATAAATACAAACTCTCTTTATTTAACAAAACTGGAGGGGGGGGGATGAAACTCTGGGGAGACTGGGGAAAGGAGGCAGGAGAGGGGAGGAGGGAGCTGGAAGGGGGAAGCAAGGGGGAGGGGAAGCTCAGGGTCTTGCTGGGCCAACTGTCTCCCAGCACAGCGGGTGCGGGGGCCTTGGCGTCCCTGAGGGGATGGAGGGTGTGGAGGGAGAAGGAGCGGGAGGAGGAGCGGTAGCTGGGGAGGCAGGAGGCAGCATGCTCTGCACCAGGGTCTGCAGGTGTTGACACGACCCTGGGCAAGCAGCTCCTGCCGGAATGCCTTATCTTGCACCCAGTGCTCCGCTCCTGTCCTGTCCTGTCCTGTCCTGTCTTCCTTGCACCCAGTGCTCCTGTCCTGTCCAGGGTGCGGTGCAGGGCCCCCAGGTGCTGCTGTCGGTACCCCTGCAGTGTTGCGGTGGTCCTGCGGAGCCCTTGGGTGCGGGAGCATGTCCCGGGCGGGGTGGTGCGCCCTGCACGTGCAGGTGGTGCGGCTGTGGAGAAAGAAGAGAAGTGGTCAGTTCTCCCTGGGGACACAGTGGGTGAAGCCCAGCCCCCCTCTGTGAGGTGAGGATGACCGTGCCCTGCACCGTCAGAGCCGATGTGCTTGCACAGAGGCCATGGTCGGATTGTCTGGCTATCCCCGGGAGTGGGAGCTGCCTCGATCGCACCCATGCCCCTGTGCTGTGTGTAGTGAGGCTGAGGTGGGGGGGAGATGTCCCCTGCCTCTGTGTAGAGGGGGCTTGTGAACGGAGGGCGTCCTGCTGTGTCCCGCCCTGGGGTCAGGAGCATGTCATGTCTCTTCACACGTGTGTGGCTATCAGGCCAAGGCTCCTGTTTGGCAGCCAGCTGGAGCCACCTGCCCAGGGGTGGCATGGCACGTGTTTGCATGTGCATAGGTTGCTGCGTGATCCATGGTAAGCAAGGCCCACGCGTGCACGATCCCTGCCCCCCGCCCCCAGTAAGGGGACAGTGATGGCACTCACATGTTGTGGCCTCCCCGGATGACCCTGGTGACTCTGCTGCTGGGATGGCTCGGGGGTCCTGGCCGCGTGGCACCCTCTGTCTCGGCTCCAGCGGTTCCTCCTCCACGCCCTGGTCAGGGCCCTCTGCTCCTGGATCGGGGCCCCCTGGGGTGGCACAGACCGTCCTGCCCTCCAGGATGCGGTCCAGGCACCAAAATAGGGGCAGGTGTCTGCCCCTGTTGGGGAGCTGACCCATGTGGCCCTGGCATACGCCTGCTGTAAATCTTTTATTTTCATGTGCACCTGCTCCTGGGTGCGCATGTGCCCTTTTGTGACCATGGTGGCAGCTATCTGGCTGTAGATGGCCGTGTTCCTCCATCTAGTGCGGAGATCATGGACGTTGGAGGCCTCCCCCCAAACCTCAGTGAGGTCCATGATCTCTGCACTTGTCCAGGAAGGCGCCCGCCGTCTCTGGCCCCTGGCTGGCTCCTGGGAGCTGGGGGACGGGGCGGTGGATAGCTGGCTAGCAATGGCTGCCTGGCTCATTGTGGGGCCACTGGGTCAGGGGCAGTGACTGCTGGCAGGCCTGGATCTGGCATGTGCAGTGTGGCCAGAGTCTACCCCTTTAAGGGCTCCGGGGCTGGGGGAGAGGAGTTTTCCTGGTTTGGCCCAGAGTGGCCATCAGGGGAAACTGGGAAGGGCTGGAGGCCCCCTATTTCGAAATAAGCGGCTATACAGCACTTATTTCGAATTAGCTATTTCGAATTTGGAGTTATTCCTTGTAGAACGAGGTTCACCAAATTTGAAATAAGCGCTCCGCTATTTCGAATTAATTTCGAAATAGCGGTTTGACTGTGTAGATGCTAGGAAAGTTAATTCGAAATAATGGCTGTTATTTTGAATTAACTTTGATGTGTAGATATACCCATAGAGGCAATAAAATATTCTGTCTTATTCTATATCCCTTTTTAAATGATTCCTAACATTCTGTTTGCTGTTTTGACTGCTGCTGCACACTGAGTGGCTGTTTTCAAGAACTATCCACAATGATTCCAAGGTCTCTCTCTTGAGTAGCTGTAGCCAAATTAGTCCCCATCATATTGTATGTCTAGTTGGGATTTTTTTTTCCAATGTGCATTACTTTTATCAACATTAAATTTCTTTTTCCATTTTGTTGCCCAATTGCTTAGTTTGGTGAGATCTTTTTGAAGCTCTTCATAGTCTGCTTTGGTCTTAACTATCTTGAACAGTTTAGTATCATCTGAAAATTTTGCCACCTCACTGTTTACCCCTTTCTCTAGATTATTTATAAATAAATTGAATAGGATTGGTCCCAGGATAGGCTTGGGGGACATCACTAGTTACCGCTCTCTCTTCTGAAAACTGACCATTTATTCCTACCCTTTGTTTCCTGTCTTTTAACCAGTCATCAATCTACAAAAGGACCTTCCCTCTTATCTCCTGAGAACTTACTTTACTTAAGAGCCTTTGGTGAGGGACCTTGTGAAAGGCTTTCTGGAAATCTAAGTATACTAGATCCACTGGATCCCCCTTGTCCACATGTTCATTGACCCTCTCAGAGAACTCTAGTTGATTAATAAGGCATGATTTCCCTTTACAGAAACCATGTTGACTTCCCCAACAAATTATGTTCATCTATGTATTTAACAATTTTGTTCTTTACTATAGTATCAATTAATTTGCCCAGTATTGATGTTAGACTTACTGGCCTGTAATTGCCAGGATCACCTTTAGAGCCCTTTTTAAATATTGGTGTTACATTGGCTATCTTACAGTCATTAGGTACAGAAGCTGATTTAAAGGATAGGTTACAAACCACAGCTAATAGTTCCACAGTTTCACCTTTGAGTTCTTTCAGAACTCTTGGGTGAATGCCATCTGGTCCCGGTGAGACAGTCCCACAGAGACAGCCATTTATGTCTCTGGCCACACCTTTCAGGAGATGTTCTGAAGGCAGCAGAGCCAGAATCATCAGGAATGGCCCGTCTCTGTATTAACATCTTTGACAGTTGAGTGGACTGACATCTGTTAAAGCAGGACTAATCAACATGCGGCCCTTGGCCTGTTTGTTTGCAGCCCGGGGGGGCAGTTTGGGTTTACACAAGGCTCAACACGTGGCCCATGGGTGGGATCCTTTGAACACGCCTCCCCTGGGAACACGCTCCATAACAGTGAGGCGTCTCCCAGGCGGGCTGAGCATCGAAAGACACAAGCGGACGGGCTGGATGGAATAGACGGTACAGGGTGTCAGCGTTTTTAGCCCCTGTGGAGGAGATGCTGGGAGCGCTGGAGGATTGTGGGAAGTGCTTTGTATTTATGCCTGTTGGTGTGAAATAAGCTATTTGCATATATATTTTCATGTATATGCAACCACACTTAAGTTGCGGCCCTTAGCATGTGCTGTATCGTTGTGGGCCCCGGGGATTTCCAAGTTTTGTAGCCCTGTGTTAAAGTGTCTTAATAGAATAAATTAAAAACCTATCTTATACCGTGTATCAATAGCTGTATTTCACCTCTAGCTATATGACTGAAAATAGCTCTGAAATCTGTAATGCCTATGATGAGGGGTTCATATCCGTTGGACTAGGGCCAGGGGTAGCGTGGCATATAATCAGCTGTGCTGATGGCTGGTACACCAGATATTTAATCACCTAAAAGCAACAAATATATTAGAAAACATGCATTTCCTTTGCAAAGGGATACTAACCTTTTTGCACTCACTTCTAGAAACATGTCAATTTACGGGGCTTAAACTAGTCATTTAGATTTAATATTAACAGGGTAACAATCTTTAGAATAAATAAGTGATCTGGGATTTTTCTTTCAGTGGATACGGTGCATTTTAGAAATTAAAAGTGAGAAAGATCTAATAAATGTAACTCACCACATAACCACACTGTAGGGTTGTTTCTATCTTTCCACTATGTTTTCTAATGCTTTGTTCAGTCTCTAGATCTCCCTGTATCCAGGGGTTCTTGAGCACTGGCACTTAAGTCAAGTGTCATTTTCTGAACGATCTGCTCTATTTCAAACAGATATTTCTGGGGAATTTCTATGGCCTGGTTTGTATTATGCAGCAGGTCAGACTAGAGCTATGGTGTCCAACATGCTAGCCACTAGGCATATGTGGCTATTTGGCCGATTGAGTGTGGCCAGCTCGCTATAGCAGTAGCCACTATAGTGGCTATTGCTCCAGAACTGGCTGGACTCCCTGGGACTAGATGAGCGCAGTGGTCCCATTTGGCCTTAGAATTTATTAGATGGCCAACTCTCACTTCCCACAGCAGATTATTCCATAGCCTCACAGATACCGTATGGGTCTGTCTAGACTATGTGCTTAAAAAAAACCCTGGCACTGAGCCTAGGTCAGTGGCTTAGGCTGCATGGCTAAAAGTTGTAGTATAAATATTCTGAGGTGCTTCTCATTATAAGGCCTCAGAGTCGGGGATCCAGTCTGGGCCCAAGTCAGCTCACTGGGCCCGCCATGGGCCTCTGTTTGCAGGGTAGACACATCCTATATTTGCATAGGTTTTCTCTATTGTTAATTTCAACACACCAGTATAGCTGTAGCTTGATTTGTATTTTCAGTGTGGTGCATCAGCAAATCCTGATGCCAGCATTATAAACATTTACTGCTAAGCTGAATTTGTGTACTTCACCTTTCAGGCCATTTATTCGAGTGTTCTCCCTGGGGAGCTGATGAGAGGTTACATGTCGCAGTTTCCTAACTTTCCAAGCTGGCTGGGGAAATTTTCATCCACAGGCAAACATGACCGGATTGTTCAAGAACTGGCAATGCACATGAGTCTCAGGTAATGCAGACTTCTTGCTGTGCTTCCTAGTGTGCACTGTTTTGGGATGTTTAGTCTTACTGAGTTAATGTAACTCAGCTCTATTTTAGATCGTTATCTTGATGTAGTTGGGAGAATCTGGGTTCTGGAGAGTAGCAGGTGAGGAGAAAAACGAGACTGCTGTCTCTCACAGGAGAGGCACCAGTGAGAAAGGAAAGCAAATGGATTAGAAATAGGATTGAATGGTGATACGTTCCAGAGTGGTAGCCATGTTAGTCTGTATCCACAGATTTATTTGGGTAGAAGCTTTCATGGGCAAAAGCCTACTTTGTCAGATGCATGGAATGGAAGTTCGAGAGGCTTAAATATACTAAATATTCATTCCATTTAAATATACTAAACATGGATATTTATGCTTGACTCTAATTTCCACTCTATGCATCTGACAGTGGGTTTTTGCCCATAAAAACTAATGCTCAAATAAATCTGTTAGTCTTAAGGTGCCACAGGACTACTTATTGTCTTTAAACACTGAATGGGTTTGGGAGAGAATGTAGCACTGGGACTGGGAGGATCAGAGCCAAATGTGTGAGAAACGGAAAAGCCTCTATTTACAACAGGCTCCCTTTTAATATTAAAGGGCCATTAGAGAGGGTGAGAGAAGACATGTGCGCTGGCGATGGTAGCATTCCAAGAGCTGAGCCATAGGCTACCAACAACAGCAAGTTAGCATGAAGATGGTCAATAAGCTGACAATCTAAAGCAATTTTTATATAATCAGCCATTAAAATAGATTGAGATTTCTTTTTTAAAATTGTAGTTAGACCTAATTTCTTTCTTTCTTTTGCTGTGGGATGCTCCTTGCTAGCTCGTCCACTGCGAATGACATGGTCTGTTCAGGGCTGGAATAGGGATATCGTTAAGCAGGGGCATTTGTAAATTCACCCCTGGTGACTCCTTGCAGAAGTACAGCCTGCATTGTGGTGGTCTAGCCACAACTGATTCTTAACATGGTTTGCTGACTTTAAAAGTGAACCTCAAGAAATGAACCTTTTTAACACAATCTGTCTTCATTTGGCAAGAACTCACACTAGCAAGAGAGCCGTAAACATGGAGTATTTGTCATACTTGCGGGATGCACTTGTTAGACCCTTGACAAGCATGGGAACAGAAGGTGTACAAGATGCTGTAACATTCATGGACTCTTATTGCTTGATGAGAGAAGATGTTGAAAATATTATGGAAATATCCAGCTGGGGAGGCAAACCTACTCCCTTTTCTAAACTGGACCCCAAGGTAAAAATCAGTAGCTTGGGTCTGCTTTTGCCTTCTTCTATAAATGTAGGGTAATTCTTTAGCCTCATGAATAAAACACAGAAGTGTCCACTGTGAAGTGGCAATGGGACAGGAGATGGCTGGCAGAATCAGGGTGCCATTTGTGCTGCCCGCAATTACAATTTTGAAAGCTAAGTGACTGACTGAATCTCAAGTAGTACAGATTAGGCCCTCTATATGTGTTTTAGATGTGTCCTCCCCACACTTATTCCCTGATAGCTGTCCCTTTGTTGGCAAACCTTAGGCATATATATACTCTTCCCCGGGGGAACCCTTGACTAGATAACAGCTTGGATAGCCAAAAATGTGGAGTCTTCAGTCTAGTGCTTACAGCATGTCTCCTCAACTCTGAACAGGTCAAAGCAGCTTTTACACGTGCATATAACAAGGAGGCACATTTAATACCATATTCCCTGCATGCAGTAAAGACATCTAAACGGCAGCCTGGGTTGGCTTCAGAACTGAATGAAGAGCTGAATGCTGATGAATTTCAGTCTGAGGAGGATGAGCATGATACTATTGAAAGTGATGCAATGATCAAGGTAATATTTCCAATTGATAGTACAATAGTATAACACCCAGGAACCCTCTGTCTCCTTTTAGAAGTCAGACCATCTTACTGGGGCTCATTGCACTACGGGCTAGAACACCCTCCCCCATGTCCCCAGTTTGCTGGGTGTTAACTTCGACTGTTCTAAACTTAATCATGTTGCAAATAGGGTGGCATTTTCTGGTGGTAGGTTTGAATTTTGCTGGAGCACTGTTGTCTAGTATTCAAGTAGTTGATAATTGGCCGAGTGAAGCAAGACCCTGTATTCAGTCTGATATTGTTCTGTTTGTAATGCAATTGAACCCCTCATCTGATACCTTCCATAATTTCTGGGGATGCTTCAACCATAGTAGGACAAACCTTGCCCATTTTGATGAAAATCTGAAAAGTAAAATGGGAACTTGTAGAGCTCCTTGCATCTGGTTGTCAGAGCCAGCACCTTCAGTCAGTTCTAAGCGTCTATAAATTGAATGGCTGGTGCCAGCAAAACATTTCAGTGTTGTTCCTTCTTCCAATACAATTTAAAAGGTTGTTGCCATTCTGAAAGATTTCTCCCCCAGCTGGAGAAAAATGGTGGCAGAGAGACAGCTCCCAGCTCCTGGTATGGGAATGTGTAGAACCCCCGGTGGAAGGAGAGGGCAGGAAGTCCCCAAAAAAGAAGGGGATGGCTGGGAACCCCTACTATGTGCATTGAGGTTTGGCAACAGACTTAATGAAGATGAATAACTGTAAAGGCCACATCCTTTTAAAAGTCTTTAGAGGCTTTATTTTGGTTACTGACTGCTATAGGATCAGGGCACAAAATTGGAAGTAACCGATAGTAAACAAAAGTAAGGATATCAAACTGACTACATCAAAAGAAAGTGTTATCAGCATGGCAACACTAAGTATGTTTTTCTGTCACAATTTTAGCATAGTACACTGACCCTGCATTTTAAACTTTATTTCCAGCAAAAAAAGGCAAAGTCTTCCAAGCAATCAAAAGCAGCAATTAGAGAAGAAACAAGAAAAGGAAAAATAAAGAAATGAGATGCTGAATTGTTCAGCACTGACTGATTACATTAGGTAATCATTTGACCTTTGAACACAGCTTCACTGTCAAAGTCGGTAGCACTGGGCAAGCAATGATCCTGTTACAATTAGAAGGATAGAACCAGTGGGCTGAAAATGCTCCTCTTAGAGAGGGTGGAGTGGCTGCTTTGCACTCGCGCCTATGCAGGGGTAATGTAACTTTGCAGCATGTTTATAATTTTTTTTTATACTTTGTAAATGTTAACAATGTAGACTTTAGTCTGCTTCTTGAAAGTCACCTGTAAATAAGCACCAGTTTCAGAAGTAACATGTTGAAAGAAGGGCGTAGGCTATTGGTATAGATGGCAGGAGGCTTTCTTTGCAAGGCTTTGAACCTTTTTACTAAATCTCTGCTATTATGTGGTTAAATCTTGTATATAAGGGGAAAAAACTTAAATTGCCTATTTCTTTTGTACATTAGAAAAATGCCATATTGTATAAAAACTACAATAAAATTAGTTTGACACACATTTTTAAATATTGGGCTTATTCACTGATTTCCCCTTTCATAGCTTGGATACAGTATTTGTCCCCAGCAAGCTGTAACACACTACCTCAGCTTTTGGGGCTACAGTGTGTGTGTGTGTATCAGAATTTTTTCCGTCTGTTTTGCCTTCCACCTCCATTCTCCCTCTCATTTTGTTTGAAGTACAGAAGCATGGAAAAGCTGTTTCTTTTAGGTCAGCAGAGTGGAAAACACTCAGTGAGAATTAGTGCTTTCATGCTGCAGTATTAAAATTGCATGTAGTCAGTATGGCTAGACTGCAAGCCTCTTTCGAAAAAGAGCATCTAGACTACAACCAGTACTATCGAAAAAGCAAGCCACTTATTTGAAAGAGCACCCAGGCATTTTGGATCCTCTCTTTCAAAAAAAGCACAGTTTGCATTACATAGTGCCTTTTTTCAAAAGAGCACTTTCGGGAAGGAAGGCATTCTTCCTCGTAAAAACAAGATTTTCCACAGTCAAAAAAACTGCCGTGTTCTATTTACTTTAGAAAGAATGCAGCAGCAGTCTAGACATGGAAAGTTTTTTTTGAAAAAACCATATAGTCTAGACACACCCTATGAAAGAGATTTAAGCATCTAGGTTAGTACCTTTAACTGCATTGCTCAGGAACTAAATTCAGAGCATAGAAAAAAATAAAAAGCCTGACTGCTCTTAGCTAAAGTCTTATTAGGTGTCCCTTCATCCCATTGAATTTCTAGTTCAAATTTCCTAGGCAAGCCTGATGGAATTGGAGCAATACAGACACTGGTGTTAAGAAATTAAGGGTTTCCATTATAGTTTTCGGTTAGAAGTACTTTAACTGGGTATAACTACAGCTGGTCCCCGAGTTGCGAATGGTCAAGTTACAACCGAAGCTGTCGTAAATGGCGGACCCTGAGTTACAAACGTGATCCACGCTTACGAACAGCGCGGTCGCATGTAACTCTATGGGGTCCAACTTATGAATGAACCGAGTTACAACCAATTGCTTGGTTCGTAAGTCGGGAAGAGGCTGTAGTGTGATGCTTTCTATTATGCTACACTTCTGTGGTTACTTCCTTCAAGCTATTTGTTTTGCTTATCCACATCTCCACTAACAAGATGCCTAGAAATGAACACATTTGGGAGCAGTCACACAAGAGATGCAGAGGAAATTCTATTGGTACTACCCCCCTCATGAAGTGACACTTACATATGCAGCACAGAACACTGAAAAATGGAAGAGTTCGCACTCTTCCCATATGTGCTGAAGCTGAACAGACTTTCAGATAAACGTGGGGTAAAATTTGATTTATTCTGCTTTAAGTACAAAAACTAAATATTTACAAAATGTATCCAAAGACACTAGAATTGACAATTGCTCCAGTATTAAATTGTTGCAGGAGGGAGGAAAATCTACCAAATCAGTAAGAAGCTTCCTCAATGCCACAACACTTCTCAAGGACCCAAATTACTCAGTCTTCAAAGCAGATTCGGCTTGGTACAGCTGCCTATTTTCTGTGCATTAACAAATTAATTGCTTGTCAGTATAATGTATATTATCTTCTAATGGGCAATTAACATTATGAAAGAGGTTCAGTTTTATAATAGCTTCTCCACCTATCTAAACATCAATCCTACATCTACAGCATATAGTGATAATTTCTTTTCAAAAGTGCTTAATAGCCACTGTGTCAGTCTATTGGGCTATAGGCCCAATGCACTAATTACTCACATAATAGTTGCCATCTGAACAGTACTAAGCTTTATCCACCTGAATTACAAACCAATGTGTATATTTTAGCTAAACTTTCCCTCCTAAAAAGTCCATTCTGGTACTTGAAAACAGAACTAGGATGACACATACTGGATCCAAAATGTTAACCAAAACAGTATTTACTGTAGAACAGAACAAGAAGTGAATTAATGGCAGCAAATGACAAGGAGGGTGGCTGCTTCCTTTGAAGACTGAGCATTGCAAACCATCAGTTTTCATTCAAGCTACTTGCTCTATCTTGGCTCATTTCTTGCATCTCTTAAGGATTTGTTCTGAAAGTGGCTGAAGCGCTCACTTGAATAAATTCATTGTTCCATTTCTTCTGGGTTGAGGTATGGTGTGCAGTCAGCTATCTTCTTAAGGTGGGCAATGCTAACTCTTTCAGAGCACATTGGACATACATTTTCACTCTGCAACATGCTATTTTAAAAGAAATATTTCAGGTCAAATTACATTCCTGACAATATTTTTAACCACATGTTGGACTTGATGCAGGAATTAATAGGGAAAAATTCTATGTTCTGCCATGCAGGTAATCAAACTAGATAATCGTAGCTGTTCTTTTTGGCCTTAATCTATCAATTTTAGGGGTGAGGGGAAATGATTCAGTTGTAAAGTAGCAAATACAGTAGAACCTCAGATTTACAAACACCTCAGGAATGGAGGTGTTTAAGTTGGAACAAAACATCGTTCTTTCAAAAGTTTACCATTAAACGTTTACTTACTAGAGGCTTTACAATATAGGATAAAAATGCTGCTTGCTTTTTTTGAGTAGGATTTTTGTTGTGGGTGTCTGCTGCTGCCTGATTCTGTAGTTCCAAATGAGGCATGAGATTGACTGACTGGTCAGTTCGAAACTGAGGCTATGTCTACACTGCAGGCTGCTTGCCCAACTGTTTTGTGCAAGAGTTCTTGCTCAAAAGTATGTCCATGGCAGTATGGACACACTCTTGCACAAGAAAGCTCTGATGGCCATTTTAGCCATAGGGGTTTCTTGCGCAAGAAACCCCTGTTGCCCATCCACACTGCTGCCTTGCGCAAGAGGGCTTATTTCTCATGGGGAGAGGAATAACTCTTGTGCAAGAAGCCCTCTCTTCTGGTGCTTTACTGTAAATGTACTTGTGCAAGAATGACTGTTCTTACACAAGAAGCCTGCAGTGTAGACATAGCCTGAGGTTCTACCATAATTACTTACAGTTAGGAAAGAAGAGGTTTCCTAAAAGCTGCTTTAGTAAAGCACAAACTGTGACTGAAGTTCTTGGAAGGCTGTCTAGCCCACATTACTCTATTGTGGAGATAGGCTATGATAGTAACTATTTAAAGCTCCAGTCTCATTTGAGAAATCAAATATGCAGTCTTACAGCTACTGAAGTTCATAGAATAAAAGAATATTGAAAGGGAAGGCTTACTCCTGATAAGGCAGTTCTGTTTAAAGGTACACTAACTGAGCGGAGGAACTGCTCCTGCTTCCCCACAACTGCCAATCAGGAGTTATTCCCCTTGCTTAAGGCAGAATAGCTGTGGAGCAGTGGTCCCCAATCTTTTTGTGGCCAATAGCACATTCATGTTTTCAGAAGAGTGTGGCGGGCGCTAACAGTTTTTCAAGGCTTATTTTGTATTTGTACATTAAATAATACAAAAAACATATTTAATATTACATAATATATGAATCCATAAGATAATACCTTTTACATGTAAAATTACCTTTAATTAAATTATTCGGCAATTTACTCTTTCACCTTACCATGTGAATTTGCTATTTTCATATTAAATGTGAATTGAGTAAATTTAATAGAAACTTAATTTAGTTGGATAATTTTTATTTTAATTATATTGTAATTCAAACAAATTCTGCATTAATAAAAAGGGGGGGGGAATGTCCAAATGTTGAGTAAAAAAGCACCCTCCCCCCCCCAAAAATCATGGCACCTTTAAATCTCACACTCCCCGTCCCCACCATCTGCTGCCAAGTCTCCTCCCTTTGCTCCATCAACTCCCCCGGTACCTGCTGCCCCCCAACCTCTCACCCTCCTCTGCTGTCCTGACTCCTGCCCTTCTCCCTGCCCCCCCCCCCGTGCCCACTCTTCCAGTAGCCCCACTTCGATCATGTGAGCTTCCCCCTCTCCTAACACCTCCCTCTACACACCTGCCCTGCCTCTCCCCTCTGGTGCTGGTCTGTCCCCTGCAGCTGTCTGTCCTTCTGCTTCACCCCCAGAATCCCCTGGCACCTGCATGTTCCCTTACCCCTGCACTCTCCTGGTGCCTCCCCCTTCCCCCTTTGCCCTCTTTTTCCCTGATGCCCACCCCCTCATCACCCTCTGCCCCTGTGCCCTCACACATGACTTGCTCCATTCCCGCCTTCCTCATGCCCACCCCTTCTTTCAAGCCTTCTCCCAGCACCTCCTGCCTCTAGCCCCCAACGCCCTTACCCTCTCCTCTCCCAGCATCACCCTATTCCCCCCTCCCGCCCTTTTCCTCATTGTCTGTCTCCATTCCTCTCCCTCTTCTCCCCCCCCCTCCCGGGCATTTGTCTCTCCTCCACCCTGTCCCTTGGTGCCTTCCCCTTTATTTTCCTGACCTGTCCCCCTCCCATCAGCACAAGCCCCTTCCTCTCCCACCCTTTTCCCCCTATTCTTCCCCTCCCCTCCGCCTTCCAGTTTGCAGGGCTGGAGTCTGCTGCGATTGGGCCCCAGAAGTCCCCGCAGCCCGGGCTCCAGACCACGTGCCGGAGCTGGGCCGCTCGGTGTTCACAGCCCCGGCCCATCCCAACATGACTGCCTAGCCAGGTGCGCTCACCACCGTCCTGCCTCTAGCCAGGCTCTGCTCCCCCACGCCCTGCTCAGCGCATCTCCTTCCTCCTCCTTCCCTGATGGGTGGCTGGCAGTTTTAAAAAACAGTGCCACACCATCATGCTGACATGGCACCACCCCCTCCAGCGCACCATGGCTCCACCCGGGTTGACGGCACATACTCGCGCCTCTCGTGGCCGTGCCTGCTTTCCCTTCCCCGGCCGGGGTCAGCTTGCGGGCCTCCTCGTCGGAGTCCCTCGGCCTGGTGGGGTCTTCCGGTGGGGCTGTAAGTGCCAGCAGCGCCCCTACCAGCTCTGGTGCAGGAGTGCGGAGCCTGGTGGCTCCATCCCGCCGGGCCAGTCCACCCCTGCATTAGGGTGTGCCTAATGCACACTAGGCGGGCGCACATAAATGCCCCGGCAGGCGCCATGGCGGGGACCATGGCTGTGGAGAATGCACTGATAAGGTACATTCTGACCCAGACATTGAGGGTGAGTGAGGTGAATGGCCCTTTGAGTCCTAAGAGGACAATATGGACAGTTATGGCTCCTCAGATCAGTACTAGTGTATTTCTGCACTGCCTTCTAGGGGAAGGGAAGGAAAAAAGTGTTGGAAAGCTGTGGATGCCTACTGCCATTTTCGTTTAAAGGTTGCACCAGTGTCTGCCTTCTAGTTGTAGCATGCATTTGATATGACCAAATCTGTTCATGCTGAAGTAGCACTATGGTGAAAATGTGGAATACAGATCAATGACTGGCCTTCAGAATGAAAGGGTTAAAGCTTCTTTTTGGTTTAATTCACTGTAGAAACTTTGGAATCTTTCCTGCTGAATAAGGTTTTTTTATATAAACAAATTTTTTTTGGCAACTTACTTTTTGAAATCCGAGTGCAGGGCAGGGAAGTCACAATGAGGGCACGCTGTCCAGTCACTTTTTACCATATGCCGACCCTGGAGGTCAAAGTTTTCAATTATTAAGCCTGAACTCTTCAATTCTGCTCCTTTCTACAATGCAAGATCTTAATTCTAAAAAACTTAATGGGAGAACAGTAACACTAACTTGCAATAGTATCAAATACCCTATAGCAGTGTTACTTAAACTTTTTAAGACCGAGGAACACCAAGGATTTTTTGTTGAGGGGGGGGAAAAAAGAAGCGTTGGGGAGGGAAGTTATAGAGGGGAAAAAAAAAAAAAGTCGCCTGCCCCTTTCAGGATGGCCATTTTGAATTCTGTTGTTCTCCGTGGAACACAGTTTAAGAAACACTGCCCTATAGTGTGGCTAGATTTAATGCTACTGTAATTTATTTTCAAGCAAACATAATAAAAGATAAATTTGGACACTTTATTTTTGCATCTGTTGTATGAATATTGCTATGGATTGGAATTTCATCACATTTCTGCTATTTATAATCCTTCCTTCCTTCCCTTCTTTGGTAAAAGTACAGCAAAGGACAATTACCAAAAATTTATGCACTTTAAAATATTGGAGTTTGTTCTCGGTACAAGATTTCACTTGCTAAGCATACATACAGAAGGTACTCAGGCTGTGAGGCTGTCTGCATACCACTTTATCCAACCTGAGATCAAATTTTCAGTCACCAAATAATTTGACTGTAAATATTTATTTTCATTAAATTTTAGCAACATAACTGTTATTTTTTGTTCTCATTTAAACAGTAGGGTAGAGACTTCACTAGACATGTATGAATAAGTTATAAATTCAGAGGAATGTTACTCACCAACCAGTTTGACATTTTAAAGAAAGGAAGAGGCAGACTGTACACAGTGCTAAAAACTAAAGGAAGCATTCTCAAACCGTGTGCACACATGCATCGGGGAAGGGGAAGAATGTGTCATTCAATTTAAAGTACTCACAGTTGCAATGCAGTATGGAAGATTGTTTTTACATCCAGGACAGAGGAGTTCACACTCTGGGAGCAAGAATTCACAATATGGGCATGGAGTCGTTGGTTCTTCTGCCTCAGATGTGTCTGGCCGTCTGGAAAGAAGAGGTATAGGATATGAATCAAGTACAATGAATCCTTCACAAAAGTCCACATCTTATAGAATCAGAGCTGGAAGAGACCTCAGGAGGTCATCAAATCCACCCCCCCGCCCAAGGCAGGACCAATCCCAACTAAATCAACCCAGCCAGGGCTTTGTCAAGCCAAGACTTAAAAACCTCTAGGGATGGAGATTCCACCACCTCCCTAGGTAACCCATTCACCACCCTCCTAGTAAAATAGTTTTTCCTAATTTCCAACCTAGACCTCCCCCACTGTAACTTGAGACCATTGCTCTTCTGTCATCTGTCACCACTGAGAACAGCTCTCTCCATCCTCTTTGGAACCCCTCTTCAGGAAGTTGAAGGCTGCTATCAAATCCCCCCTCACTCTTCTCTTCTGCAGACTAAACAAACCCAAATCCCTCAGTCGCTCCTCATAGGTCATGTGCTTCAGCCCCTAATCATTTTGGTTGCCCTCTGCTGGACCCTCTATAATGCGTCCACATCCTTTCTGTAGTGGGGGCCCCAGAACTGGACCCACTACTCCAGATGTGGCCTCACCAGAGCCGAAGAAAGGGGAATAATCACTTCTCTAGATCTGCTGGCAATGCTCCTCCTAATGCACTCTAATATGCCATTAGCCTTCTTGGCTACAAGGACACGCTGTTGACTCATATCCAGCTTCCCATCCACTGTAATCCCCAGGACCTTTTCTGCTGAACTGCTACTTAGCCAGTTGGTCCCCAGCCTGTAACAATGCTTGGGATTCTTCCATCCCAAGTACAGGACTCTACACTTGTCCTTGTTGAACCTCATCAGATTTCTTTCGGCCCGCTCCTCTAATCTGTCTAGGTCACTCTGGACCCTATCCCTGCCCTCCAGCGTCTCTACCGCTCCCCCTAGCTTAGTGTCATCTGCGAACTTGCTGAGGGTGCAATCCATCCCCTCAACTTACTTCTGTAAAGAGCAAAACATTAATTTGAATAATGTTCAGTGTCCATTTAAATATTCTGTCACCTGTTAAGTAATTTCCCCTTAAATACTTCATATTCTCCTTATTGTATTTCACAGGTAAGTGATTCATCCATTAATCTGAAGCATTTGCTTGCCATTAAGTAATGCTGGATCACCATTATGAATTCTTAATCTCGCAAACCTCCCAGTAGCAAGTAGTATGTTATATAAAATCATCTCCTCTCTATTTCTTAAGCACCACTTACCATGATATTTAGGTGTTAAAAATTAGGCTTTAAACTTCAGCATTGTAAGAGCTACATGATAATTTGATTCCTAGAGTTGCAGTCCATAGGTTCTTTTTCAGCAAGTATGTATGATGGTGAGGGATCCTGATTCCACTCTGACATGTTTACAGGACACACAACCCCTCTTGGGGTCATGTGACAATTGTTGTGTTCAGAAGCAGGGGGGAGGAAGGGGGTTGTAGTCCAATGAAGTTTGAGAGCCTTTAGTCTAAGCCAGGGCTACTCAACTTTGAAAGCCCCGGGGGCCACAATGATACAACACATGCTGAGGGCCGCAACTTAAGTGTGGTTGCATATATATGCAAATATGCCAATAATGTCTTTCACACTGATAGGCATGAATACAAAGTTTAAGGCAAGACTACACAACTTGGAGGCCCCATTTAAGTCAGTTCTGCTGATATTAATAAAATGCAATATTTATCCAATTTCCACCCATATGACAGCACTTTTAATGAGCAATGACAGTCCAGGAATTTAACTACATATCAACAGAAGACCATTATATTGAATACTTTGTTTTGGCTCCCACCCGCTGGCCACGTGTTGAGCCCCACGTAAACGCAAACAAATGTGGCCTGCAGGCCATGTGTTGCGTAGCTGGTCTGAACATTACAAATTAGGGGGAAGGAGAAGGAACCTGACCGTGCCTGTTTGACTTGGTATTTATTCTTGGCCTCTTTTTAAACTCTTGTAGTTTAGAAAGGTACAGAGTGCTATGCACAGGGGTGCTGCTGAACTGACCACTGAAAATACAAATATAGAAGAACTACTAGGACATCATAGGTTCAGTTCACTATAGGACTTTCATACCTGTGCGACATGGGTGTAAAGCAGGCATGTCAAACTCAAAGCCTGAGGGCCGCACAAACGAAAACTGATAGCTTTCAGGGCCACCTACAGTACCCAGATGGTTTGTCAAGAGGAAAAAAAAAAGCATTTTAGGTGCCAGGCAGAAGGCACTAATACCGGACACTTGTGGCAACCCTAGGGCTACCAAAGAAAATGTACTTTGTCAGAAAGTCATAGTTATTCATTATTATAGATTATGTTTTAGGTATATTTTATATTATTACAATTTGATATGTACAATTATTTGCTCAAATTTTTAAATTAATTTTACATAATTTTTAAATTAAATATAAATTTAAGGTACTTTTAAATTTTGTATGATACATAACTTGTTTTATTGAAATAAAAACAAGTATAGACCATGGTTAATCAAATAGAACAGGCTTCTGTGAAAATTTCAGATACTTGGTAAGTTTGAGATTTTGCATAAAGCTATAATTATTCATGTGATTGCAAAAAAATGGACATTTATTGATATAAAATTAATATACATTTTGTGATTTTGTTTGGGAATAAATAAAAAACAGTATTAAAATAACCCCCTTCTCTCCCCCAGAGCCAGGCACTCCCAGCCCCCCCAACCCAATGACTCCATTCTCCCCCAGAGCCAGGCTCTCCCAGCCCCCCCCCAACCTAATAGCTGGGTCCTGGAGTCGACATTGCCGCCTGAGGTGCTGGGGAGGCGTGAGCACAGGGGCCAGCTGTGAACGCCTGCCGGAGAGCCCAGCGCAGAGCGCCCAGCTGGCCATGAACGCGTGCACAGAGCAGGCTGGCCGGCCTTGAGCAGTTGCTGCAGCACAGAGTGGCCCAGCCGGTTGTGAGCAGGCACTCAGCCACATGCTCCAAGCGGCCAGCGAGCCACACTTCATTCTTTTATAAAAATGTTCTGGCAGGCCATAAAAATGTCGATTGGGCAGCATGCAACCCTCCAAATGCCAGTTTGAATGCCTGGTGTAAAGCATTACAGGTGGTTTAGTAGCATTTTATACCCACTTTGCACAGAGGGTAAATGACTTTAGAAGATGCAAGGCAATGAAAAATAAAAGTTCTCAATCTTTTGAGGAGTGCAAATGATTAACCTCCCAATCTAAGGTGAGGAGACAATGTGGAAATATTGGAACATTAATTTTTCCTCCATAAAATCAACAGTAAAGCTGTTTTGTTTTCTGAAGTTAAATTAACCTGGCTCACCTGACCATTGCTTCAATCTTCTTTTTGTATTTAAGATCTATTTTATTGCGGTACTCAGGTCTCATCAACATAGCGGCAAAACTGAAAGCTGAATTTTTCAAGCCTGCTCTATGGCACTCAATCACTGTTGATGTCAGGATTGGGACAATGTCTGCAATGAAACAAAGGCAAACATTCATCTACCACTGGCAATACTAACAACCCTAGCAATAGAGCAAACAGGATTGAAGGCTTTTGAAGAAAAGGCATGGTGTCAAATTCTTTACTTAGCCTACAGAGCTTCACAGATTTTTGGTATTTATTTCCATATAGGTATGTTTAGTTGGAAGGGATCTCTGAAGGTAACTTTAACTCTCTGAAGGTCACTAAAACATGTGGCCCAGAACACCATCCAGTTCTGGGCCACATGTTTTAAGAGAGATGTAACTGGAGGGTGTCCTAAGGAGCATAATAAAACCAAGAGGTTTAGAAAACATGCCCTGTGAAGAAAGGTTAAAAGAACTAGGTGTGTTTGTTATAACAATCTTTTACCTATTTGAAGACTTACATTTCCCTGTCTTGTCATCTCTAGAATAAACACACCTAGTTCTTTTAACCTTCCGCTGCGGTCTCGCCATTAATGAATAGAGCAGGACAGTTACCTCATGTATCTTACATAGGACATGCCTATTAAATATATCCCAGTCATCGGGTTTCCTATCACTGCTTTTCTGAGACTTACTATATGACTTTGGGAATAGTTTGATTACCCCCACCTTTCCCCAAAATGGTTATAGTTTACCCCTTACCTTAGTTCTATTCATAGCAAAAATATTCACAGTGCCTCTGGTCTGATTAACTTATGTGGAGATATCACTGGCTACTGGAACTTTGGAGCAAATAGTAATTTCTGTTATAATGTATTAGGAGTGCAGGAGTTAGTGGAGCTGGCCTGGGCTGATTATGGTGCAAACTGAACATGTAGTATAGCTAGCTGTAGTGCCACTACTGCTGTCATGTATGAGAGGATTCTACATGTAGCAGTTTCTCAAAGAAATTTTACCTTTGTCTAGGGAACACTGTAACCTACTTACCAAAGTATACAGCATATAGCAGTCATGTCTAATTATCATAGTGAACCAAGCGCTAGCATCTTGCACGTGTACCGTACTTTGTCCTAAGCAAGGACTGCCATAGCGGTAGGACTCCCTGGCCTTCTTGTGCTCTTGAACTGAAGATACAGGACATTTGAAAGGAGAGCGATGACCCAGTGCTGACCCACTAATTGCAGATGATCTTGAGACTGTGGTTCATGCAACTTAATAATGCAATCATTTAGCAGGTGTTATGGTTGAGGACACACACTTAGCAAGCAGTGTTGCCCTCACTATGTAAGGCGTTCACCACTGTATGCCACGTACCAAAGCATCTTTTCTAGGGTAGGATAGGTTTAACTTTTACTGTATACCCACACTTGCTCAAAGACACGGACAACAGTAGCAGGAGAGGAGCGTATCTATTGATGCACTGGATAATTAATTGTCTTGTGCTTTCTTGTGTGTGGGGCCAGAACTTACGTGATGGAAACTTGCTGATGTTGTTGGCTACACGAATAAGCATGCGTGCACCCTTCGTGTGATCTCCACGTTTAACATGAGTCTGAAATAAACAAATAGGTATATTTACACTACACATTACAGCTACATTTGGAGGATCTGAAAAACTAGTACAGGTTAGCTGGATTTCCATTTAGCATGGGTGTGGCTAAGTTTCCTGCAGTTCCATATAGTTTTACAGCCACCTATCCTGGCTCTCAAGTGTTCTGTGCTATTATTTAGCTCTAATTTACCCCTAAGTATCTTATAAGAGCCCAGTAAGCAGTGGAAATGTTGGTAATGCTGCTAGACAACATTGACCTCCCAATTCAGCACTGGTCAGATCCCGAGAGTGCTGGTCGAGAGAGGTTCAACTTGTAAGTGCTCTGGCCACTCTATATTTAGAGCCCTGCATGGATAGAAAAAAGTGGATGTGTGTGAGATTTACTAGTCATCTTTTACCTGTATCTGGATCTGCATCAATAAATCATCTCACAAGGGCTGGGTGTGGGGTTTTGCAAGGAAGAGGCAAAGTGAAAGTGAGGACTGGGGGTAAGGGTCAGTATGAGGGTGTGTGTATCCTTGAGTAGCCAGTGTTCTAACTTTTCCCATGCACCTGCAGAATGAATTATGTGCACCAATATGGAGGTGATGTGATACCACATTAATTTTATGTGCACCAATATGAAAATGGGAGGGGACAAGGGGGTTGGAGTGTGGGAGGGGGCTCAGGGCTGAGGCAGAGGGTAGTGGTATAGGGTGTGAAGGATTTGGGGATGCAGACTGCCTGGATCCAAGGTGAAGAGAAAAAGACTCCCCTGCTGCAGCACCTGGGCTTGCAGGGTGAGTGGGAGAGGTGCCCTCTCTCCACTGCAGCAGCTCTGGGCTGGGGGAGCAGGGTCTGTCCCAGGAAGCTTCCTTGAGGACCTGCACAGGTTACTGTAGAGTTGCACAGCTCACAAGGAACTCAGGTCGTGATTGGGGTTGGAGGGATGAGGCCATTTCATCTGTGATGGCACATGGCAGCAGCACTGCATATTGCATCGAAGCAGAGAGGAGGGGAAGTAACTGGGGCTCTGCCCTTTTCAATCCCCAGGCCAGGGGCAGGCCCTGCTGCCCCAAAGTGTGACCTGGGACTGCAGCCAGTGCTAATGGGTTGGCCCAGGGCGGGGATGCTGGTGCTTCTCAAGGGGCCTCAGATGCTTGACCACCACAACTTGGATCTTCCCCCCCAGCAACGGCCTGCTAAGCCACTGGCTCCAAGCATGCTACGCCCCCTCGGTTGTGCAAGCCAGACACCATAGGTCACGTGCTTCTGGTAAGTAGAGCCTTGCATACTTGCATCTGTATCTGATCCAGGTCCCCAGGATGCTGGACCAGGGAGGTCCAACCTGTACCATCAACAAACATACCAGCATAATTTGTCCATGTAGAACATCCACCTATAGTTTATATACATATTGCACAGCATTTGCTCCATTAAAATACTAATTCTGAAGCTGCATTACCTTTACTAAAATATAGCTGTGTAGAATCATAAGATTTGTAGCCATCTCGGAAGGAATTTTAATTTTCTGGGTTTTTAGTTCTGAATACATACTGAAAAGGACATCATGTGCATTTCGGTAGTTTCCTTTTAAAAAGAAAAAAATTAATAAATGTAACTTTTCATAACCAGGCTCTTACAGGAGGGATATAATTAAACTCAGTTGTAGATGTAGGCTTTCATCTGTAGCAGAATATTTTCCTAAACAAATTGACTTGCAAATTACAAGCACCCAGATGTCTGTTACACTATCCTAGACAATATTAGTTCCGTAGCTAAACAGAAAAAAAAAAAATTCAAGGTGGCCTGGGAAGAAATGTAAAAAGTAAGACGTGGAACAGCTCAGAGCACATGTAGATAATGATTTTATATGCTGCTGTCCTCTATTTTAAAAATTACTTTTCCAATAAAGTACAAAAAAATATTTTTAGGCCATCCTAGGATGGATTTCTTTTTTGTCTGGACAATGATTATTTTACATTTTATTTCTGTAATTAGTTAAATATAAAATATAAAGTGTTATTTGAAGCTAGCTTAACATTCTTGTAGTGCATATTGGTATAGTACTTTGCTAAATTGAATAGGTGGCTAAAGATTTCATTTCACAACAAATTAAAGCTTAAAAATGAAGGCATCGTATTTTATTATCTCAGGATTACTGCTATATGTTTAGGTAAGGAACTTAGATGAAGAATAAGAAAACCCTGGAGCTTTTATGTTCTGTGCTGTAGCGTAGCAGACATCTGACACACAGTGCTATGGGTTTGAGATGTTCCAGCCCATTGAGAGTAGCAGATAGAAGTTAATTTGCCCAGAATGTGATTATCATCCTTGTCCCCAAGGCTGCTGTTTTTCTATGGCTTATTTTAAATACAAACTTATTTTATCAATGTTGCTTGCAATACAGCAGGGAGCAGCCCTCGGAGGAGATATACTATGTTGCTTCCCAAACCTCTTCTTCATTCAACTCATTTCTTTCCCCTCTATCTAAAATCTAACCAACCACTTAGAAAAAACAAGTTACATGAAAATTAAGAGAGCCTTTGGATCTCTGTTCTTTTAAAGCAATCATTACAGGGGAAATGCCTACTAAAATCAGTGTTGGATGTAGCCAAGAACTGTAAGATCAGTCCTTAAATTAGAAGTCATGTCTACCAGCTACTGCAATTAAGGGACAGGCCTCTAGCCTGGGGAAAAGTGAAGGTCTAGACCGTCTCTACTAATACATCTACTGGGAATGAAAAAAAGAAAAACTCTTTCCACAACTTTCCAAAGGGCTCCATGTACCACCATCACTATGGCTACGTCTGTACTGCCGTGTTAAACCTACAGAGAGCCCATGCTAGCTGACTCAAGCTTGCTCTATAGGTTTGTTTAATTGTGGTGCACACATTTTGGCTCAGGATGTAGCTCAGGTTGTAGGACCTTGTAAGTTGTGAGAATCTGGCTGTACCCAAGCCAGAACACCTCACTGCAATTAAAGAGCCCCCCAAGTCAGACAGCACTAGCCAGCCATGGGTTTTTCACTGCAGTGTGAACTTCAAACTCCCACAATAGCAATTTCACATTTCTAAATAAAAACTGGAGAAGAGAAGATTGTTAGTGCACACAAGAATGTCTTTCTAAAATTGATATATGTTCTTCTTTGTGCACACTCCTACAAATGGTAGTATCTAAAGTAGTTCAAGGATGAAAAATTAAGTCCTGTTGTCACATCAGTAAAAACAGAATCAAGTAAGAGTGTTGAATGACCTACCTGCAGTCTGCTCCTCCCTGGCAATTATTATGGCAGTTCGGGCAGCTTCTCTGTATTGCTTTAGTGCCATGTACAAGCGGAACAGAAACTTGGCATCCTTAATCAGAACAATACAAAAGCAATTTTGTTGGGACTATATACTGCTGTACCACCTTTGAGATCTTGAGCTCTATCAAGCAAATATCAAGAGGCAGAACAGATTTGTCTAAATTCTGGGGCTTGGCCATACCCTGTCTGCCTGTGTACTGTGTTCTCTGCCTATGGCAGTGCAAACAAAACTGTGGTTCAGTACTCTCACTTCTTTCACTGATTGCTATACTAGCTTTTTAAAATATTTTTTTGGGGGAAGTAGTGAGGAGAAATCTCTGTTCTCTCTCCAAGGAGAAATTGTTATTGGACCTCCACTGCTTGAAACAGCTCTTTAATAAGTCCAAAACTGCTCTTGGACTGAAGAGGAGGTGAGTTTCAGAAAGTAAACCAGGGAAACTTTTCAATTCTTAATAAACAGTACATGAAATACAGGTGAAAGAGACCCCTCTTTCAGCTGGAATGCAACATTCATGTAAATCTTCTGATATGAAAAATTTTAAAATACACAATCTGAAAAAAGTTGGAGAAAACACACTGATCATGAGGTGTCTAATATTGAAGAAACTGAATTACTGGATAGTTCCAGTAATGCTAATGCTAGTTAATCATAGAAGTTTTTGAAATTTACCTGTGAGTTTTGTTTATGCTTTTTGGTATTTAACAGTAAATTTGTAGCGGAGAAGCAATTATGAAAAAGGTATACCATTTTTATCTTGCAAGACCCTTTTAATTATAAATTGAGATGAAATTATTATAAAGCAGTACTGATGCTAAAATGTTGACCGTGAAATTTTGTTCTGTAGTGAACATTGCAATAGCTTCTGATTCAGTAGAAGACAAACACTGGAATAAAATTACTCTTTTTTAGGATAGTACATTTTTTAGAGAAACAACCACCTTACCACTGAATTTACTAATACTTTTCAAAGTAGTTTAAACATTGTTATACATGCACTTTCAAGATTTAATTTGCCCCCTAATTAAAATATACTATGGTTCAAATTTTCATCCTAGCCTTAGTTACACGTGCAAAAGAGTAATAAGGAAGTCTAAGTGTATCAGAAGCTGGAAGCCTACAGGAGACTGCATGGGTCCTATGGATTTAACATGACAAAGGGACCAATTTAAGGAGGATAAAGGCAGTGCAGAGATGCTTAGATGATTTTTTAAACTCAGTCTTTGCTACTGAGGAAGTTGGAGAGACTCTTTTCAGATGATAAAAATGGATGTATTATCAAATACTGAGGTATCAAGAGAGATTGTGCTGGGATAAGAAAATAAATTCATGCCAGGTTCTTGCTATCCTTATGTAGAATAATACCTTATTCTGGCAGAAACCCCGTTAAAATAAGTGGTACTTCTTATGGACTAAGATACTATTCTGCTTGAATAAGGGTGATAAAACTTAGTTATTAAAGAGTAATAAGTCACCAGAATCAGATGGTATACATCCAAGGGTATGTCTAAACTACAACCTGTGGCTGTCCCGTGTCAGGCTTTGGGGTGCCGTAGGTATAATTGCAATGTTGACAGACCCCAAGAGATGAGATAAGGAATTTAAGAATGAAGAGGCTGAGCTGCTAAGGAAAATATATAATCTCTCATTAAAGTTGGCTACTATATCAGAGGACTAGAGGGCAGCAAAGTATCAGTCTATCTTTAAAATAGGTGCTATGGGGTAATCTTAGCCCAGAAAGTCTTATTTTTCCTGGTAATGAAGTAACAATAATTTAAAGGCAAATCATGTTATATTAAACTGCTATAATTCTCTGAGTAGCAGCAACAAATAAAACGTGAGAGAGAACTAGCTGGCAATTTACTTGGATTTTTAAAATACCTTTGGAAAAAGCCCTCAAGAGTTTATTAAGGAAACTAGTCATAAAATGAGAAGCTAAGTATCTGCATGAATTAAAAATGAAGGATATAAAATGAGGAGCGGAAGTAAATGATCATTTTTGTAAAGGGAATAGATGTATTGCAAACTCACAAGGTCTTTGCTAAGGCTAGTGGTATTGAAATAGTTTTTCCTGCACTGGAAAGGGTAGTAAGCAAATGGGTGAATTTGCGGATGATGCAATAATATGTAGGTTAGTCAAGAAGGAAGAAACCTGACAAGGGACCCTGACAAAACTAGGCAAGTTCTCACAATGACAGCACATTAAATGAATGGTGACATGCAAGGCAAAACAAACAGGAAAGAATAATGTGAATTACTTACTTACACTACAGGGTTCTAAACTGACTACAATACACTCATCTAAAGACTTGGGAGGCATTAAAGATTGTTAACAGAAACTTCTGGTCAATTTGCAATAGTAGTAATAAAAACAAAGTATTAAGATATATATAGAATGGGACAGAACATATTATAATGAAATAACGTAAATCAATGGGGTACCCTCTTGTGTTCAGTTCTAATGCACATATCTCAGAAAATACATTGTAGAAATGGAGGGAGTTCAGAGAAAGGCGATAAATTTATTAAAGACATGGAGAAACTTCCATACAAGGACGAAACTGAAAAGACTGACCCTTCAACTGAGGAAGGAGGCAAATAAGAGGAACATGACAGAGGTTAACATAATAGAGACTTGTCACAGTTAAAGAAGAAAAAAAAACCCAATGGAGATTGAAAAGACAGACAATGAAAACTAATAATGGGAAATATAAATTTTACATAACACATACTTAACATGAGGAACTCCCTGGCACAAAGGGATTAATGAAATTAAAGAAATTAAATCTTTATAAAGATGACAAAACTATCTTTTGTTGCATTAGATAGGATAATATAATGTATTAGAGGAGACAGTACTATCTTTAGTTGACTAGAGTTAGGAAGAAAATTATTCTTATTAAGTTATTACATAATATTGCACCATAGGGTTTTTGTACTATCCTGCAAAACATGTTCTGATCACTGTCAGAAGACAGACTACCTGCCTGATCTGGTAAAGTATTTCTTATGTCCCTCATTGTGGATGCAATTAAGGTAACACATCTAAAGGTCTCAAACTGTGTCAACCAATAATTGAAAACTTAAAAATAAACTAAGTCCAGCTTTTTAAAAATATGGGCCTAAATCTTTTCATTTTATATTGCATGCTTTTTAAATTGACTTTAAAAGTTAGAGAAAACATAGTTTTACATAGTTAAGTACCCTTTTTAGAACTTTGGAAAACAATGTTGCAATGGACCGCTACTCCTTTTTAATTTGAATTCTGGTAATTCTACAGAATAGTTTTCAGAATTGCTTGTTTTCAATTTGAAAAACATTTATGTGTAAAAAATAAATAAATAAATAATTAAATAAAAAATCACAACAGCAGAATCTTGTTAATTAACACTCAAGGAGATATATATTATAGTAAGCAAACAGAGGATATAAAGCAAGGATATTGGATCACAGTCCTTTTGTCTTAATTCTGACAAATTTAGTTTAGTATAATATATTTATTACTATATTATATTAGAATAGAAAGGTTACAAAACATTTATTAAAAGTAGTAAAGTCTTAGTAATATAACACCTTACTACAGCCCTGTGCTATTAACTCTTTATTGAGAAGGGAAGTGAAGACAAGCAGCCTGTTTTGAAAATTATCTAGTTTGGGAATAAAAGAATAGAGAGGATTAACAAATTTCTGCTGCACTGGTACTTCAATTTAGATTTTATCTCCAGTGAAATAAAAATTATACCATCTAAAAGATGTTATTCAATAAAAATGTGACACAGATTGCCTGAGAATTTCAATTGCATTTGTCTGTACAATGTAACAAAGTTACAAATTATTTGTTTTTTCTTTAATAGCTTTTTTAACAAGTTACTATGATTTGACAAAATAAAATGATGTTACTCACTGAGAGAGACTATGGCAGATGGGGTAAAGCATTCAGAAGAATAAGAGACAGCTTTTAAATGAGGAAAAGAATGCCCTTCATACAACTTGCAAAACAATGTTAAACATGACAACGAGTGTATTCACAAAATGAGAAAGATGTTTTATAAAAAAAATTAGACTGTTAGAACTGTTTCTCAAAAATGTTTTCATATTGTGGGATCACTTCCAATTTCTCCATTCCACGTATTCCCTGAGGCAACCAGATTGCTTGGTTGTAGTTTACAGCTGCAAGCAAGCAAGCAAAGATAGATAGATAGATCGAACGAACAGGATGCAACAGTCAGTCCATCTTCCACCCACAGTTTATATGTCTGTGCAACATTTGTTAGTACCAGATCTCCCATCACAGCTCTTACGGTTCCAATCTCTCCAGTTTCATTTGCAATTGAATTCCATCCTCCTGAGCGTATGTTCCCTGTATAATTTGTGTGTCATCCACATTTCTAATGAAAGGTAGCATTACATCACCCAACGAAGACAGATAAAGCAAGCTGCACAAAGTACAGAGATGTTTTGTCACTAAATGCCCAAAAGACCAATTCCTGGCCCTGTAATAAGGCACAGCAAGGAAAAGGCCAGGGCTCTGCAACCTCACTATTGAGTGAAAACCACAACTAGACTCTTAAAGGCATATAGACATATAGTTGCTACTGAAGAACAACTCTACAGCTGTCAAACCCAGCTCCATGCCTACAGAGCACAATGAAGAAGTTACTCACTTTGGGCAGTAACGATGGTTCTTCAAGATGCATGTCCCCGTGGGTGCTCCACTGTAGGTGTTGGGCTTGTCCCGGCGCCACAGATCGGAGATCTTTTTCAGCTGTAGTCCGCCGGACCGCGCATGCGCAATGCGCATCTCGTGCTTTTCGCGCCATTTGTGTGCGCGCAGTCTGGCTCCCACCAGTTCCTCAAGCGTCTGAAAGACATAAGAAACAAGGTACTCCGAAGAGGGGAGGAGGGTGGGTCATGGAGCACCCATGGGGACACGCATCTTGAAGAACCATTGTTACTGCACACAGTGAGTAACTACTACTACTTCTTTGAGCAGTGTCCCCATGGGTGCTCCACTGTAGGTGAATTCACAGCAGTAGCCTATTTAAAGGAGGCGGGATTCGGAGTTATTGCGCTGCTGCCGTGGAGAGGACAGCTGAGGCAACTGCTGCATTGGCTATAAGCATATTAGGTATAGTGTAATGTTTAGCGAATGTGAAGGTAGAAGACCATGTAGCTGCATGGCAAATGTCTCGTAGGGGAACCCCTTGAGGAAGGCAGTTGAAGTTGCCATCGCCCTTGTTGAGTGGGCCCTCAGCGTGTGTGGGAGAGGCTTGTTCTGTAAGGAATAACATCGTATTATACAGGAGACGATGATTCTGGATATGCATTGTGCCAACAAGGGATGGCCTTTAGAATGTTCCACGGTGGAGGTTCTGAGATTTTCGAAAGCATTGTGTCCTGTCAATGTAGAACGTTAATGCTCAACGGACATCCAAGGTATGGAGACAGGCATGTTGTGCTGAGGCATGGGGGTGCAATGTGGAAAGAACTATTGGCTCGTTTATGTGGAATTCCGAATTCACTTTCGGTAGAAAGGCTAGTTAAGGATGCAATATTACTCCATGGGGGGTAAATACCATGTAAGGTGGGGATGCTGAGAGGGTGGATAATTCCCCAACCCTCCATGCTGAAGTTATCACCAACAGAAAAGCCACCTTCACTGTTAGGGTGTGTTAATCACAAGTTGCCAAAGGCTCAAAAGGGGGTTGCATTAAGGCATCCAAAACTAGCTCCAGGTTCCAGGGATCCACGGGCTGCCTGTGGTCTGGGAAGAGATTAGCCAACCCCTTCATAAATCTCTTCATCATTGGATGGGAAAATACAGAGTAGCCATCCACAGAGTGCCGAAAAGCAGTGACTGCCACAATATGTACCTTGAGGGAGGAGCATGCCAGGCCAGAGTGTTTAAGATCTAAAAGATAGTCCAAAATGCGATGAATAGGGATCGAGTATGGGTCCAAGTCTGCTGTGGAGCACCATGAACAGAAGCGTCTCCATTTATGCAGGTAAATGTTATGTGTGTTGGATCTTCTACTATGTAACAGGACGTGTTTGACAGCTTGGGAACAATTCATCTCTATTTGTTGGAACCAAGTAGGTACCAGGATGTCAGAGCGAGGTGGTCGAGTTGAGGGTGTATCAATTGCCCGTGATTCTGTGTCAGCAAGTCGTGGTGTTTGGGAAGATGATATGGAGAGTGGATCAACATGCGAAACAGGTAAGGAAACCATGTCTGTCGTGGCTAGAAGGGGGCTATCAATATTACTATGGCTCCTTTGATTGCTATTTTCTCCAGAACTTTGGGAATGAGGGGAGTAGGTGCGAAGGCGTACAGAAGATAACGCCAATCGTATAGGAAGGTATCATCCCCCATGGACCTCCGTCCGATCCCGGCTCTCAAGCAGTACTGAGGGCACTTCGCGTTGCGGTGTGTGGCAAAGAAGTCTACAGATGGATATCCCCAGCGGCGGAATATGGTATGAAGTACATCTGGGTGCCATTCCCATTTGTGAAGTAATGCCTGCTGAGAGCATCGGCTGTGGCATTCTGCTCGCTAGGGAGGTACGCTGTGATAATTGTAAGTTTGTGCTGGTTGCACCAATTCCATAAACGTATCACCTCCGTGCAAAGGGATCGGGATCGGGCTGGGCTCTACCCTGTCTGTTTACGTAGTATACCGTAGTCATATTGTCAGTAAGGACACGAATTACTCGACAACAGATCAGGGGAAGAAAGTGTCGGCATGTGTTGAAGACTGCCCGCAACTCGAGTAGGTTTATATGTAGTAACGATTCCTGAGGGGACCATAGTCCTTGGATTTGTTGGTCCTGTAGATGGGCACCCCAACCTAGCAGTGATGCGTCGGTGGTAAGTTGCATTGTTGGTGAAGGCCGGTGAAAGGGTATTCTGTCCATCAAGTTGTCGGGGATGGTCCACCACACCAACAATTTTTTTTACATGGGAAGGTACTGTGACCTTCCTGTGGACATCTTGTCAGTTTGGCGTATATATCGAAGCAATCCAATGCTGAAGGCATCTGAAGTGCAGCCTTGCGTGTGCTACGACGTACGATGTAGACGCCATATGCCCCATTAGTTGTAGGCAGGTTCTGGAACTGGTAGAAAGAACCTGTACCAGGTCTTGAATCACCTGGAATCTGTTCAAGGGTAAGTACGCATGTGCCTTGGTGGAATCGAGGTGTGCACCTACAAATTCTATGGATTGCTGCGGTATCATGGATGACTTTGGAACGTTGATTATGAGTCCAAGTGCTTTGAATATGGTTCTAGTTATGTTGGTGGCCTGGAGCGCCTTGTTGAAAGAAGGTGCTCTGATTGGGCAGTCATCGAGGTAAGGGAATATGATGATTCCCACTCATCGCAGGTAAGCCGTCACTACTGCCTTGTCTTCGAGAAGACCCTGGGGGCCAATAAGAGACCGAAAGGCAGGACCTTGTATTGGAAATGGTCTGAGTCTACTTGAAAACATCTGTGAGCTGGGTGAATGGTCACATGAAAGTAGGCGTCCTGTAGGTCGAGGGATGTAAACCAATCTCCGCTGTGAAATGCTGGAATGATAGTTGCCAGGGTCACCTTATTGAAGCATTGTTTGCGAAGGTACCAATTTAATTGTCGAAGGTCCAGGATAGGTCTCCAATCTCCTGATTTTTTCTGGGTCAAGAAATAGTGGAAATAGAACCCTCTGCCTTTGAATTCATCCGGAACCTTCTCTATCGCTCCAACAGCTAAGAGACGAGCCACCTCCTGTTTTAAGAGAGACTCATGAGATGGGTCCCTGAAGAGGGACAGGGTGGGAGGAGGAAGTGAAAGAAAGGGGATGGTGTAGCCTAATGCAATTAGCTATAGGACCTATCTATCTGTCGGTGGTAATATAGGTCCATCTTTGGTGGAATGGCCTTAGGCGATGGTGAAAAAGTGTATTTGTGGCACGAAGGTGAGTGGGCAGCGGGATGGTCTGCAGTCCCTCGACTGAGGAGTCAAACTTGCTGCCTGGTATTCTGTTGATTGGATGCTTTAGTTTGTGGTGGTCTTTTCTGTTGTCTTTGTCTGCTGCGTTGGTGTTCCTGCTGTCTATACTGGGGCATGGGGTGTGAGAATGGTCTCTGTCATTAGTAGGGTGTATATTTTTTTCAGACATAAGGCGGGGTTGTACATGCCTAAAGTTCTAAGTGTAGTTCTGGAGTCCTTGCCAGAATGGAGGACTTGATCCGTCTTTTCTGCAAAAAGACTCTGCCTGTCAAAGGGGAGATCTTCAACCTTTGACAGGAGGTCCTTCGGCACTGCTGCTTGTTGCATCCATGATGTTCTGTGCACAACCATGGATATGGCGGTGGTCCGCGCTGCCGTATCTGCGCTATTGAGGGCTATGTGCAGAGCTGTTCTAGAAGCCGTGTATCCTTCTTGTACCACTGCATTGAGTACATCACGCTTGTTATCTGGAAGATGTTCTAGGAGTGGAATCAATTTTGAATAGTTATCAAAATTGTGATCGGCCACAAGCGCAGCATAGTTGGCTATCCTTAAATTTAATGTGGTGGAAGAGTAGACTTTCCGCCCAAAGAGATCCAGACGCTTACTCTCCTTGTCATTGGTGCTGCCCCTGAACTGAGGAGCCTTAGCCCTCTGTTGTACTGCATCCACAACCAGAGAATTTGGTTGTAAATGCGTGAAGAGGAATTCCATGCTTTCAGTGGGAACAAAATATTTCTTGTCTGCTTTTTTGTTTGTAGCAGGAGTTGATGCTGGCATTTGCCATGTGTCATCCGCTATCTCCAAAATTGCATCGTCGAGTGGAAGTGCGACTTTTGAGACAGTTGGAGGTTTCTAAGCAGATGATGATGTTTTTGTTGTACCGAGAGCTGCACCTGTTCACTATCGGTGACTCTTCTGAACAACTCCTGAAATTGTCGGAGGTTGTCAGTGGGTGATGCATCACAGGGGAAGACTACGTCATCAGGTGACGACGATGACAGGTCTGTAGGTAAGTGTCTTTGTGGCTCTTCCTGATCCGACAACTGCTCGTGCTCTGGTTCTGCATGATGCGGCACAGGAGGCTCGATTCCTGTAGGAGTAGGAGGTCTTGTTACAAATGGGGCAGGAGAGTCAGCTCTGGTATGTGAGGGGCGAAGCTGGTGAGAGGACGGTGATGATACTGCGTCCTGTCATGGAGAATATGAATGGCATCTGTTGTAGCAAGAGTGTCTGTAAGGGTGGTCATAGTGTCGCGTGCGATACGGGGAATATCTGGAGGAGTATCTACTCCTATGTATCTTGCGTGGCCAGAGTAGCTGGAGAATGTAGGAGATCTGGGTGATCACGATCTTTCCCTTGACTGCATGGAGGACGCCAGTGAATGTCGGTGATGAGAAGAAGTATATGGTGGTGAGTAATAACTTCGTCTAGTAGTGTGGTGTCTTGGTGAATACCCGGAAGGAAATGAGTGAGCTGAAGACGGTGAAGGCGGCTCTAGAGAAAACTCAATTTGCTCCGGGCTTGGCGAAAGAGATTGTAGCTTGCGGGACTTTTGGTGAGTCTTTGCCGGCACCGGGGATTGTTCGGGTGAAGATGAAGCCAGGGTTGAGATGGGCGTAGGAGCCGGCTGCGCAGTCATATGGGGAGTCTGTGCCATCACTGGTCGGTGCAGTGGTGCCGACTGAGTGGTCGGTGCTGACACTGAGTGGCGTACCGGTGCCAGTTGTATCGTCGGTGCCGGCGTGGTTGGCGCTGGGGCGGTCGGTGCCGGTGCTGGAGTGGTTGCTGGTGCCAATACAGTTATTGGCGCCAATGTCGATGCCGGTTCAGGGCTCGGTGCCGGTTGAGTTGTGGCAGACATTTTTGGTACCAACTCTCTCAATGGTGCCGAGTTAGGTGCCGATGTACTGAGGCCCTGCTTGTGCTTGTCGGGTCCGTGAGTGGAAGTTGTGCCCGAGGTGCCTGGTTTACCCCCCCCCCCGTGCCAACACACGTCAGGGGTAAAGAACGTGAGGGGGAAGGTCTCCTCTTCATGTGAGTAGGCTTGGGCGACGAGGGCCGGCGCCTGCTGGTTACGGCCGAGTCTGTGGGGAGGGAGGAGCCAGTCTCCAGCGGCTGTAATACCTTGTCGAACAATAGCATTTTCAGCCTCATCTCCCTGTCCCTCCTAGCTTGTGCTGTGAGCTTTGAACAGTGGGGACATTTCTAGGGAACATGTCCCTCACCGAGGCACCTTATTCAGAGTGAGTGCCCATCTGAGGCGGGCATCGGATTGCGGCATGTTCCGCACTTTTTAAAACTGGGTGAGCCCGGCATGATTCAGCGGCATCTCTTGTCCTCTAAACAGGGGAGAGGACTGTAATTTTTCCTATTTTAATGAAGTAACACGCTAACTAAAACTTTTTTTTTTTTTTTAAATAATGGTATCAACTATAACAATCTAACTAACTAAGGACTATGACTACAAGATAAGAACTATATAAACTAACTAATAACAAATTTCTCTCTCAAATCCTGATAGGATTAACAATGAGAGAGTGTTCACTCCGTCTGCGGCCGATCAGGAGGAACTGGGGGGAACCAGACCGCATGCACACAAACGGCGCGAAAAGCAGGAGACGCACATCGTGCATGTGCGGTCCGGCGGACTACAGCTGAAAAAGATCTCCGATCTGCGGTGCCAGGACAAGCCTGACACCTACAGTGGAGCACCCACGGGGACACTGCTCGAAGAAGAATTACAGGTTTGTGGAAGCCTTGCAGAAACTTTCTGATGCAGTGTATGTACTGGAACATATGCCCACTGTAGCACAAAGAATAAAGTTACTCACCTTGTGCAGGAACAATGGTTCTTCAAGATGTGTGTGCCTGTGGGTGCTCCACTGTTGGTGTCAGGTTGTCCCGTCACCACAGATAGGAGTTTTTCTAGCAGTATCTGGTCAGGCTGCACATGTGTGGCAGGCAGTGTGTACTATTTGTGCCTTTGCAATTCACGCGCGCAGCCTGCCTCGCCTCAGTTTCTTAGCGTATGCCCAGTTGGCCCAGGTCTAGTCTGAAGAAGAGGAAAAGAAGGGTGGGTCATGGAGCACCCACTGGGACACACATCTCAAAGAACTGTTGTTACTGGAAAAGGTGAGCAACTTCCTTTTCCTCTTTGAGTGACGTCTCTGGGGGGCTCCACTGTTGGTGATTACATAGTGGCATTTGGATAGATGGTAGCTGAGCTTTGGATTTAATGTTTATAAGCAGTGGAGAGTACTGCATTAGCAAATGAAGAAGCCATATCCATTTGCACCAACATTGCATAATGTCTCAAAGAGTGGTTTGATGACCATATGGCTGCACAACAGATGTCCTTACATGATACCCCCTTAAGAAAGGCTGCTGATGTAGAGAGACCGCTTGTGTGGAATGCACACTGGGTGGCATAGGGAGTACTTTATTTTGTAGGGACAAGTAGTGGACAATGCGTGATATAATCATTCTGGAAATCCGCTGAGATGAAAGTGGCGTTCCCCAAGAATGATCAGCAATTGAAAAGAACAAATGTCTGATTTACAGAAAGTCCGCGTCCAATCAATATAGAAAGAAAACGCTCTCTGAATGTCCAGGGTGCGTAGGATAGCATCATCTCATGACGCATGAAGCTTGGATAAAATGTGGGGAGAACAACAGGTTCATTGATTTGGAAATTGGAACAGACTTTAGACAAGAAGGACGGGTGAGGACGAAGTTTGATCTTGTATGAAATATCGTGTAGGGAGGTGCTACTGTGAGGGCAGCAAGTTCATGCTTCTTGCTGACGAAACTGCTACTAAGAATATGGTCTTCATAGATAACAGGGAAAGAGGGCATGTTGCAAAGGATCAGAGGGTGGTATGGTTAGTGTATTGAGTACCAGCTCTAGGTCCCAAGTCGGAGATAGTGGCTTATATGGAGGATTAAGATTGTGAATGTCTTTAAGGAACCTTCTTGTAATGGGGTGAGCAAAGACTGAGAACCCATCAATTTGGGGGTGGAATGCTATCAGCATGGCTAAGTGTATTCTAAGGAAGGGAACTGATAGTCCTTGTTGTTCAGACATAGGATGTAATTGAGGATCTATAAAGAGGTGCAGTAGATGGATCAATCGGACTGCTCCACACACCAGGTTGCAGAATGCTTCTACTTGTACAGGTAAGTATTTTGAGTGGTCTGGCGTCTACTGTGGAGAAGAATATCCTTTACTTGTTCTGAGCATAATCTCTAAGCTTCAGAAAACCAGAGAGGAGCCAAGCCATCATGTGTAGCGTTTGCAGATGATAGTGGAGAAAAATGCCTCTGTTCAGAGAGGTGGTCTCGGCAATCCGAAAAGGGGTGGGGGAGGTTAAGAGACATGATAAAGATAGGGAAACCAAGTCTGTCTGGCCTAGGAGGGGGCTACCAGAATAACTCAGGCACGGTCTGATTTGATCTTTCAGAAGACCCTTGGAATTAGAAAGATTGGGGGAAAAAGTATAGTAGAGGTAAGCATCCTATGAGGTGAGGAAGGCATTGCCCAATGATCCTGGTCCTACTCCCGCTCTGGAACAGTATTTGGGACACTTGGTATTGTGGTGTGATGCGAACAGGTCTATGAGAGGGAAATCCCATCTCCAGAACAGGTCGTGAAGGACGCATGGGTGGACTTCCCACTAGTGGTCTATTGCGAAGTGTCAGTTGAGGGTACCCACAGTTGTATTTTTGGCCCCAGGTGGTATGATACTACGAGGCAGATGCTGTTGTGGGTGCCTTGACAGTTGACGTAAAACATCATAGTAACGTTGTTGGTGAGGATGCCAACAATACAGCTATGAATGTCCGAAAGAAAGTGCTTGCATGCACTACACACAGCGCATAGTTCCAGTAAGTTGACATGGAGACGGGATTTGTGAGCAGGCCATCTACCCTGAGCAAAGTGACTCTTACAATCTTGAGGACCCAGCAGTCCACAGTAATTGATGCCCATTGGTTGTAAAAGGGCCACAAACAGTGATGGAAGATTGCTGCATGTTTGTAAGGCACTAATGCAGAGGAGAGGTCGGGCAGGCCCTCAACCAAAACCTCTACCTGATGCTTGGAGGAGCGCTGAGCGGACGAGCAGGTGTTCGGAGCTAGTCTCCTCTGGGCCCTTGTCCTGGAATGACCCAGGTCAAAAGGTCTTTGTTGTTGTCTTGGATAAGAGAAGTCTCTCTGCCTCTGAGGTGTAGTGCCTCCTGTGATAGGGAAGTGCAGAGGGTTGTGCAAGAGTCCTTACTGGAGTGGAGGACCTCATCTGTTTTTTGCTTCAAAGAGCTTGTCCTTGTCAAAAGGGAAGTCCTCTACTTTGGTTTGGAGTTCACGTGGAACTCCTGTGGCTTGTAGCCACGAAGTTCAGCGCATCATGATGGATGTTGTCATTGCTCTTGCTGCCGTGTCTGCTATGTCCAGCGCCATCTGTAATGCTATCCAGGATGTGGTGTAACCCTCCTGCACCATTGGTTTTAGGATTGGTTGTTTATTGTCTGGAAGGTGTTGCATTAGCTCAGTCAACTTTGCATGGTTGTAAAAGTACACTGTTTTACTTGCCAGTCATTAGTTGGCTATTTCAAGTTATAATGTTAAGGAAAAATACATCTTCCTACCGAAAAGGTCAAGGTGTTTGTGCTCCTTATCCTGGGTGGAGGTACTGAATTGGGGTAGTTTGGCTCTGTGGCAAGCAGCATCCACCACTAGAGCACTGGGCTGTGGATGCGAGAATAGCAAGTCCATGCTCTTGGAGGGAACAAAATATTTTCTGTTAGCTTGCTTGTTGGTAGGGGAGGGGCTGAGGCTGGTGTTTGACACACCTCATCAGCCCCCTCCATGATTGCATCGTCAATTGAAAGTGTGATCTTCGACTTGGCTGATAGTTGTAAATTCTTTAGGAGTCAGTGTTGTTTCTTCTGGACCTGAGAAAGGGTCACCTCTTGGCTCATAGCAACTCACTTGAAGAGCTCTTGAAATTGCTTCAAGACATCCGCCGGTGATCAATCATCTGGGATGACTGCTTCATCAGGTGAGGAAGAAGATCTGTCAGTTGGTGAAGTGTCTGGTTGGTGAGGGTCAACCTTGTCAATGATCTTTCCCTCTTCAGTGTCTAAGTCCTCCACTGGAAGAGAGCTGTGAGGGCGAGAGGCTGGCACTGGTCTTGGGGCAGGAGTTGAAGGTGCTATCGAATGGTGTCTTGATGACCAGTGATGCCAGAGGGACCAATGTGGGGGATAGTGGTGAGACTGATAAGACCAGTCTGGGAACCACACAGGGTGATGAGTGTACTGTGATCTGTGCCTGTCATAAGGTGCACATGACCTAGCAGGAGAAGAGTGTTGAGAAGAGTATACACTCCTGCGGTCATCAAAGCCATTACAGTGAGAGCGCACAGGTGACCTGGGCAAACGGGGAGATCCTCTTGATAATGGTCGTGATGGAGATGGCTGCCTTGCGGCAGTGTCGTACAATGATGTTGAGCGCGGCACCGAAGTTGGCACCAGCATGTCGTGGTTGTGTCTGCACAAGGAAGAGCAGTGCTGAACTGCGGCCTCATCTCTCGGTGCTGATGGAGTGGGCATCAGTGTTGGTGGTGAAGGTGCTGGATCCAGGCTCGATGTGCATGGTAAGGGTCTAGCTGACTTCAAACATGCCTTCTTGGTGCTGAAGTTTTGGTAGGCACCTATGGCATGGGTGGTGCCGAGGGTTTGTCTGGTTTCTGGACTTTGCCTCCAGTGGCACCAAAGACAGCCAATGCAAGGGTCTGCATGTGCCATGATTTTGAATCCACAACTGATGTGGCACGGGAGCACCTGGTGCCGGATATGCCCGGTTTATCTCCCGTACTGATTCTGGGAGGTAGGGAACAGACTGCAGAGACCTCTCTCTTCATGAGCAGCTTTGATCAAGGGGAGTTTGCCAGTCTTTTTTGTGAACTAACAGACTCAGACTGGCTGCTACCATCTTGGGGTCCTGGAGGTCCAGAGCCTTATTGAAGGGCAACATGCAGAGACGCTCCCTGTCCCAGCATGCTCTGGCCATGAGGTTATAGCAGTGGATGCATTTCTGAGGAACATATGTCTCTCCCAGGCATCAAATGCAGGAAGAATGGCCATCCAAGGCCAGCACAGAGTTGTGACATTTGTCGCATTTCTTACATCCAGGGAAACCCGGCCTTATGTCCAACAGGCTCACTGCTCCTTTTACTCTGAGGCAGCTTTGTTTGTTCTTCCTTATCTCCTGTTTGTCTGTTTTCTTTCTTCTTGTCTTTTTTTAAAAATGGGGACAAAGCATCCAGGAGGGTCACAACAGGGACCTATCCTGTATGAGTGTTGTTTATCAGTAGAGTTTGTTTCAACTATGTAGATGAAGAAAACAAGTGTCTTTCCCCCCCCCATCAACAGATAGCTGAGGAGAAGGAGAAAGATCAAGCTCCGTCTGCGACCGAGGGCAGTAACGAAGGAACTGAGGGGAGTTGGGCCACGCACGTGAATTGCAAAGGTCTGAATGGCATGCGTTGCCTGCCAACCAGATACTGCTAGAAATATTCCAATCTGCAGCACCAGGATGGCCCGACACCAACAGTGGAGCACCCATGGGGACATCACTAGAAGAAGATCTTAGAGAACCTGAACTACCCAAAGACTACCACCATCTGATAGCTCTGAAAGATAGCTAGCTGTTGTGTTTAATTTTGGAACCCAGTACATTCAAATAAATGGATGACATGCTAGTTAATTTTAAAACCTACATGAAAAATAACCATGCAAAATTCTCCCTCTGATCCATACTGCAGATCTAAACTCCTATATTTTGCTCGCTTACACAGCGGTTTGCTCATGTGTAGAAATCAAAATATAGGAGAGACTAGCTGTGTGGATATGAGAAGAGAATTTCACCTCTGAAGACATTATAATTTCTCTTCTTTCAGCCCTTTATCATGAAATATATATTGGTATCGCTGTCATAGTTTTAGCATTAGACCTATGGTATTAACAAGCAGGATTAAACAACACTGATTAACATTACTGATGAAGAAAACAAACATGACAACTAATATTAAAAAACTGCATGTAAAAGGGAAAGATAGACTAGTATAGCCTGTTGGTGGTTGTTTTCCAGTTCCAAATGCCTGCATTACTAGCTGGTGTGACAGAAATGACCTATAGACTCTAAAAGAAGTTCTATTTATCCTCTTTGTATAAAGGATATGAAATGGGGGCTCCCAGAAGGGAACACAAAAGCAAAAATGTGTAAGGCTCCTGCACGATGGTAATGGTGGTGTTGGTGGCTTGGGATATACAAGAGGTCAGACCAGATGGTCGGGTGATCTTTTCTGACCTTTAACTCTATGAGCTCAGAAAGACTTCCCATACATCACAATAAAAAATAAATATATGCTTAATGTTAAATAACTGACCATTCTATTTGTGAAGTATGCTATTAAAAACTCTAGGTATGGGTTTGCTAATCTTTAGTTTTCTTTTTACCATAGACACTTTAGGTAGTTTTGTACAGATTACATACAAAAATGTACATACCAGCACATTGTTCTATTTTTTTAAGCTAAGATCAAGTATCATTAGAGAAACTATACCCCGTATTTGCAGTTGGAATTGACTAATAAACAATTTTAACTTTTAAAATTGTACGTTTTCAGATAATGATGTATACAAATAAAGGGCCACATTTTCAAAAAAAGCTCAGCTTCCATTTAGATATCTAGGAATATAGTACCTTGGGCATGCCATCACTCTCCCCCATAAGGTAGTCTATCAGCTGATTGGTTAGCGCTTCATCTTTTGCTTGCCCAACCTATTAAATAAAGACAGCAGAAAAATGTCAGCATGTGCCTGAAATATGGGGGAAAAGAAATAGATTTCTCCATAGAAGACCTTTACATTTAAATACATTTTCTAAGTGTATTCATCAGTCTTTCATACTCAAAACGCAGTGAAGTAGTGATCTCTTTGGTTGATCACCCCCCCGACATACTGTAGTCCATATTTAAAATCTAACGTTATGGCAAGGATGTCAAGCTGCTACCTATTTAACATGTCTGAAAACTGCATCCATTAAATACTAAAAAGATCTAGATTTGGAATTCTAGATAGATACATTATTTACATTCCCACATGCTCAGTGAAGAGGGAGAAACAATAACAGGAAACTTGGAAATGGCAGGGGTGCTTAATGACTTCTTTGTTTTGGTTTTCACCAAGAAGTTTGATGATGGGATGCCTGACATAGTGAATGCTAGTGGAAATGGGGTAGGTTTAGAAGTTAAAATAAAAAAAGAACAAGTTAAAAATTACTTAGAAAAGTTAGATGTAGTCAAGCTACCAGGGCCTGAGGAAATGCATCCTAGAATACTCAAAGAGCTGCTGGGGAGGAGGTATCTGAGCCTCTAGCTATCATCTTTGATAAATCATGGAAGTCAGGAGAGATTCCAGAAGACTGGAAAAAGGCAAATATAGTGCACCTCTATAAAAAGGAAAACAACAACAACAACCCAGGAAACTACAGACCAGTCAGTTTACTTCTGTGCCAGGGAAGATAATGGAGCAAGTAATTAAGGAATTCATCTGCAAACATCTGGAAGAAAATAAAGGTAACAGCCAGCATGGATTTGTTAAGAACAAATCATGTCAAACCAACCTGACAGCTTTCTTTAATAGGATGTCAAGCCTTGTGGATAAAGGAGAAGTGGTGGATGTGATATACCTAGACTTTAGTAAGGCATTTGACATGGTCTCACATGACTTTCTTATCAATAAACTAGGGAAATACAACCTAAATGGGGCTACTATAAGGTGGGTGCATAACTGGCTGGATAATCACTCTCAGAGAGTAGTTATTAATGGTTCACAATCATGCTGGAAGGGCATAACAAGTGGGGTTCTTCAGGGGGTCTGTTTTGGAACCGGTTCTGTTCAATGTCTTCATCAGCAATTTAATGATGGTGTAAAGAGTATGATTATTAAGTTTGCAGATGATACCAAGCTGGGAGGGGTTGCAAGTGCATTGGAGGACAGGATCAAAATTCAAAATGATCTAGACAAACTAAAGAAATGGTCTGAGGTAAATAAGATGAAGTATAATAAGGACAAATGCAAAGTATTCCACTTAGGAAGGAAAAATCAGTTTCACACATACAGAATGGGAAGTGATTGTCTAGGAAGGAGTATTGCTGAAAGGTATCTAGGGGTCATAGTGGACCACAAGTTAAACGTGAGTCAACAGTGTGGCTAAATCTAGACTATGAAGTTTTTCTGGGATACCAGAGGTATCCCAGAAAAACTCCACCACATCCAGGGAACGAGTCTGCTCTTCTGACATTTTTTGCGGAAGAGCAGACGTGGTCTTTCGGAAGCCCTGTCTTCCTCATTCCACAAGGAAAAAGGCCTCTTCTGAAAGAGGAGGTGTTTTTCTGAAATTTGGCCCAGTGTAGACGGGCCAAATTTTGGAAGAGCCTCTTCCGACAAAACTATCGGAAAAAGTTATGCAAATAGCGGAGCACAATTTGCGTACCTTTTGCTGAAAAAAAGCGGCAGTCTAGACATAGCCTGTGATACTGTTGCAAAAAAGGCAAACATGATCCTGGGATGCATTTACAGGAGTGTTGTAAGCAGGACACGAGAAGTCATTCTTCTGCTCTTCTCTGCATTGATTAGACCTCAGTTGGAGTAGTGCCCCGAACTGGACACAATACATCTCAACAAAGATATTGAGAAATTGGAGAAGGTCCAGAGAAGAGCAACAAGAATGATTAAAGGTCAAGAGAACACGAGCTATGGAGGGAAGACTGAAAGAACTGGGCTTGTTTAGTTTGGAAAAGGGAAGACAGAGAGGACAAAATAGCGATTTTCAAGTACCTAAAAGGGTGTTACAAGAATGAGGGAGAAAAATTATTTTAATTAGCCTCTGATAGGACAAGAAGCAATGGGCTTAAACCGCAGCAAGGGAGGATTAGGTTGGACATTAGGAAATACTTCCTAACTGTCAGGGTGGTTAAACACAGGAACAAATTGCCTAGGGAGGTTGTGGAATCTCTCTCACTGGAGATATTTAAGAGCAGGTTGGATAGACATCAATCAGGGAGGATCTAGACAGTGCTTGGTCCAGCTGTGAAGGCAGAGGATCGGACTCAATGACCTCTCGAGAAAATTATTTGGTATAGCATCAGGAACTTTTTACCTTAGCCCTTGCTTTTACTCTTGCAGCTTCCTCCTTACATCTATAATTTATTCAAACTCTCTACTAAACACTAGGATGGGGTGGGCAATAATTTTTTATGGAGGCCACTCAAAAATTTGTTAAGTGGTCATGGGTCATAAATTTTCTACTGTATTAATGGAAAGGGTGTGGGATCTGGGATGATAATTGTATACAGAAGGGAGTTCCGGGGGAGAATCCTCTCCTGTTCCCAAAAACTCTTCCCAGACCCTGCACCCCAGTCACCTACCCCGGAACTCCCTTCTGTATACAATTATCTGTCTGTTTGTTGAGACAGATTTGGCGCATAGGCCAGATTTTGCCCACCCTGCACTAGAACATCAGTACAGTAAAAACACAGATTACTTGAAAAGAAGGCTGAATATTCAAATTTTCAGGTTTATCAATTTTTCTTACTGTTTCAATTGCCATTTCTATAGCCATGTTATCTTCTGTGCTTGGACTTTTCAGAAAATGTTTTAGTGCCTGAAACAAAAACAGGTATACGAAGATATAACGGGTAAATGACATGGAGTTTTCTTTAGAAAAATCTTTCCTTATTTTTGAAAAATTAGATTTTAATTCATCTTGTTCTGCAAAAACTAGGAAGGAAGGAGAAAGATCCTTTGATTGCACTAAAATGAGGTGATCCCTGAGCATGCTGAGAGCAATTAAGTTATTTCATATGAATGTGAAATTAACGGAGTCACAAAATTGTGAAAATAGCCAATAAAGAGGAACACACCACGACCACGGAAATACAGTCATCAAGCTGCTGTCTCATAAAATTCTGGAGGAAAAATGCACTGATGAAGTCTTTTTGGAGGCCTTGCTAGACAAATTACAATCCAGCATATCACCCCTATCCATTTACTTGGTTCCTCCTCTCTCCCATGGCCCCCTCAGAGCTGCAGAAGCATTCACAGCATATTCCTGGCACATTTATTCTCAGCCCTGACAGCCAGCAATGACAGGAGAATTTTCTCTACGGGGCATTACAGAGCACTGTAATCAAGGGTTAACTGGGCACTGGCCTACTGAGAGGGGCAAGTCACCGTCCCCTATCAGTTGGTAATTTGAAAAGAATTGTAATCTTGCTTTTTGCTCTCAGGACATAAACATTCAGCTTAAAATGCAGCAGCTGACATGATCAACTTGTAACCAGTCAATAAGAAATATGCTAATTTGCACACTCAAAAATTTTGCGTTTCAGTAAGCTACAATATTTAATTAACTAATGAATTTTTCTACAATTGAATTTTCAAATAAGTCAACTGTAACTAAACTAACTGTTGTTCATGTATCACTCAGATATATTATGTTTACAATCCATATGAAGCTTCTACTGTTGTCAAAAGTTGTGTGCGTGCCTCAATAACAATATATTGTGCTCACCTTTTATTTGTTTTCTATTTCATGGGAAAAATAATTTCTTCTACATTTTGTTGGAGGTAGGACCATATTATTTTTAATTTTGATTGCCTCAATGTAAAATAAGAGGAATTAGTAAAGAAGCCTTTTTTCCTGATCTGCAGGAAGTGCAATGATCTGGAATTCAGTGTTTTGCACAACCATTGCCATTTAAATACTGTTGCTGTTTTACTCTCTGTATACTAACCCGGGCATACTGACCGCACAACAAAAAGAATTTGCCCGCCTGAAAATGTTTTTTTTCTCCTTCAAAGTATAGTGCAATACTCTGATAGTCTTCATTGGTAGTATTCTCAGAACCTGAAACACAGACACTAAGGTGAGCAAAACTTCTCATGAAACAAAGATTTATAGACATGAAAGAGTGCAAATCATCTACTTTCACATTTTTGGCTTTTGGTTTTCAAATAAAACAGGAGCCAGCTGGATTTATAAGTTCTGTTTTGCACATTTTATACCTAATGTGCCACATCTGATCTTAGATAAAGGACTTGTCATGATCATGAGAGATGGCCAGCAGCCTAGGGACTAAGGGGTTAACTATACCTAAGCCAGGTAGAGTCGGCCAATAGGGATGTAGGTAGGAATTTCAAACTGGGACAAAGGACTTTTTGGTTTCTCTCTCCTTTGTCCCTGGAGCAGTTTCTCTCCAGCTACTGAGGGGGACAGACACTATGTCTCCCTCCAAGAAAAGGCTCTTCACTATCTGTAAGTAGGGTAAAGTTTAGACAAATCCATTAGGTTTTACTGTTTTATGGTTTGGGAATGGGAATCTGATGTCTGTGCATTTAAAAATGGGGTTTTCCTCTCCTTTGTAAAACTAAGTTTTGGCACATGGTGAAATCTCCCCATGAGTATATTAATTGGTGACTTTTCCATCTAGTCATTATGCTTGCAACAGGAATATTGTGGTGATAATAAAAGTTTTTTCTCTTTTCCTTTTATTAGCCTGGTATTGGTTAATTTGTGTGTCCTGGTTTTACTTTTGGGGGCTGAGATTTCCTAAGTAGTCTCTCCCTGGTTTCTTTATTACGACGTGGATGGTGGCAGCGGGTTTTAAGATTTTGGGGGGAAGCTTTAAACCAAAGCCTGGAAAGATAAGGTTTTGGGGTACTTTTGCGGGCCCCCACTTCTGCATTTATCGTGCCACAGTGGGGAAAAAGCCTTGACAGGACTAAAGTCTTACTGAAGCAGTTCTTTACCTAACAAAAAACTACAGCAATTACATTTAGGAGTAAAATCTAAATTAAAGTCAAATGGCATAACTGTGAACTGGTTCTGTGAGTTATTCCATTGCCTCCTAGTACTAATGAGGTAGAAAACTGAATTCTGAGAGTGACCATGGATCAAAGAGATGTGAAATTTCATACAAAACTGTATGTTATTATTACTATAGACTTGTATATACCTTTCTTCACAGATAGGCCATACATTCCTAAAGAATTCCCAATAGAAATATTACAATAGAATTCTTACCAATGATGTCAGCATAAATCTCCATCTTATTGTGCTGTTGAGCCAGTGTGAAAGCTTCATTATTACACTTGGACATGACCAGAAATTGGATGGCAGAACCATAGTCACCCAACTGCAGAAAGAATCTAATCAGAATAAATAGATGAAGACTTTTGTTAAATAAACAATAAATATACACCAAATGTTCTCCAAAGAAAACCTCTCTTGTTCAATGACTGTAGCAATTGAGGGACTATTAAATCACTCTTCTAAATCTTCTAGAGTGCTGCTGCACATACCTTATGATAAACAAATTTCTAGTAAGAATTATGGATGAGAAGGCTTTTCTATTTATAGCTTGCATGTAGTTTTCTAAGGCCGTGTCTACACTACACCCCTGTTGGCAGAGGGATGTAAATAAAGCACATTGAAAAGGCAAATGAAGCGGGGATTTAAATATCCCATGCTTCATTTGCATAATCACGTTCTGGCACTATTTCAAACAAGCGCCATTTCGAAACTGAAACCGCGGTTTAGACGCAGTTCTGCCGACAGTGGGGTGATTTTTTGACAGATCCTGTACTCCTTGTTTTTTGAGGAGTACAGGATCTGTCGAAAAATCACCCCACTGTTGGCAGAACCGCGTCTAAACCGCAGTTTCAGTTTCGAAATGGCGCTTGTTCGAAACAGTGCCAGAACGTGATTATGCAAATGAAGTGTGGGATATTTAAATTCCTGCTTCATTTGCACTTTTGAAACATCTAATTTACATCCCTCTGCCGACAGAGGGATGTAATGTAGACATAGCCTAAAAGACTGCTATCATTTGGGATCAAATTTTGTATGGTTATTGACAGGCAGAAGTGAACTTTGGTGAAACTCTGATTAATTTCTTTTGGCTAATTTTGAGACATTTAATTACAAAAAGTTTTTCAGAAATCTTTTTCTAATGATATTTTCATATACTCCTTTTTCCATGTAAAAAACAGGGTTACTTACCTGTAACTGTTGTTCTTCGAAATGTGTTGCTCATGTCCATTCGAAGTAGGTGCATGCACGGTTCCCCGGAGCATTTTTTCCCCAGCGGTACCCGTCGGGTGGGCAGGTTGCCCCCTGGAGTGGCGCTGCTATAGCGGAGCATAAGTACCCTGCCGGCCCTCCCCCTCCTCAGTTCCTTCTTGCCGGAACTCCGACGCAGGGGAGGTGGGGGGGGGGGGAAATCGAATGGACATGAGCAATACATCTCAAAGAACAATAGTGACAGGTAAGTAACCCTTTTTTCTTCTTCGAGTGATTGCTCATGTCCATTCGAAGTAGGCGACTACCCAGCTACCCCCACCCCGGAGGCGGGGTCAGAGTCAACCAACAGAACCTCACACCGAAATTAAGCGCAACAAGAACTTTAATGTATAACTGAAACAGAACCACACAACAATTTACATATATACACCACAGGCATGACACACTGCGTGTCACTCAAGCATTTCCCTTTATGTGTTCACAGGAGGGAACCCAGCATGGCCTCCCCCACAGCAGAGTCCTCCCGTGCCTGCTGGGTGAGAGCATAATGCTCTGTAAACGTATGGGCGGAGGACCACGTGGCTACCTGACAGATCTCAAGTATCGGGACGTGGGCCCCAAAGGCAACGGACAAAGCGTGGGCCCTGGTGGAGTGAGCCGACACACGAGGGGGCTCCCTATGTGCGAGAGCATAGCACTCCCGGATGCAGGATGATATCCACCCCGACAGCCTCTGGGCTGAAACTGGCATCCCTTTCATCCGGTCCGCATAAGCAATAAACAGTTGAGAAGTCTTGCGAAAAGGCTTGGTTCTATCAATATAAAATGCCAGTGCCCTTTTCGCGTCGAGGGAGTGCAAAGCTCGCTCCTTGGGGGAGCTGTGGGGCTTAGGAAAGAAAACCGGCAGGTATATGTCCTGTGACATATGGAAAGTAGACACAACCTTAGGGAGGAACGCAGGGTGCGGATGCAGACGAACCCTGTCTGCCGAGAACTCCAAGTACGGGGGCTCCACCATTAGGGCACGCATTTCAGACACTCGACGTGCTGACGTAATGGCGACTATAAAGGCCACCTTAAGGGACAGGAATTTCAGAGGGCAGGATGCTAGCGGCTCGAAGGGTGGACCCAAGAGCTTATTCAGCACCAGGTTAAGGTCCCATTGTGGCACCGGGGCCCTTACATGTGGAAACAGTTTATCTAGGCCCCTCAGGAACCTCTTCACCAGTGGGTCTGAGAATAGAGATCTGCCCCCCGAACCCTCATGAAACGCCGTCAGGGACGCCAGGTGCACCCGTATCGACGGAGCGGACAGGCCCGTCTGTCGCAACGCCAGCAGGTAATCCAAAACCACCGGGACAGAAGCCCGGGAGGGGCACACACCCCTACTCTGAGCCCACACAGAGAAACGCTTCCATTTGGTGGCATACAACTGCCTGGTGGCCAGCTTGCGGCTGCCCAGGAGAATCTCCTGTACCCCCGTGGAGCAAGCCCTCTCCAAGGACTTCAGCCATGGATAAGCCATGCCGTCAGGTAGAGGGACTGTACATCCGGGTGATACAGGATGCCCCCACCCCTGTCCTGGGTGACTAGGTCCGGGGTCAGCGGCAGGCGATAGAGGTGGGCCACCACCATTTCCCACAGAATGGGGTACCAAAACTGTCTGGGCCAATCCAGGGCTATTAGGAGAACCTGCGACCTGAACAGCCTGGTCCTGGTTAGCACCTTGGGAACCAGTGGGAACGGGGGAAAGGCATAGAGCAAGCCTTGAGGCCATGCCGAGGTCAGGGCATCCCCTTTCGAGTCCACACCCAGACCCAATAGGGAGAAGTACTGGGGACATTGCTTGTTTCCCCATGTGGCAAAGAGGTCCACTAGGGGATGACTCCACATCTGGAAGAGTTGTTCCACCACCTCCCCCTTCAGGCGCCACTCGTGGACTCTGAATGACCGGCTCAGTGAGTCCGCTAATGTATTTGCGCACCCCGGCAAGTATGCCGCCTGTAATTGTATGCGGTGGGCTATACAGAATTCCCACAGGAGAGTCGCCTCCTGACACAGCGGTGACGACCATGCCCCACCCTGCTTGTTTATGTAAAAGACTGCTGTGGTGTTGTCCAGCAGCACTGACACCAGGGTCCCCTCGAGCATGGTCAGGAAGACTTTGCAGGCCCTCCTGACTGCCCTTAGTTCTCGAACATTTATATGCAACCCCGTTCCTGCGGGGTCCATAGCCCCTGCGTCCTGCGGTCCTTCAGGTGCACCCCCCAACCATCGTCGGAGGCATCTGTAATGCGTTCCGCCGACGGCAGTTCCGTACGATAGGGGACTCCTGAACGCACCTCGTGCTCCAATGTCCACCACTGGAGCGAGGCGAGAACTCCCTGGGGCACAGTAAGGATCCGGTCCCAGCTGTCCCTGGCTTGGCTGAATGCCCCCGCTAGCCACGCCTGTAGCGGCCTGAGCCTCAGCCTGGCGTGTTTGACCATGTATGTGCAGGCTGCCATATGTCCCAGCAATTTCATGCACGACCGTGCCATCGACAGGGGAGACAGCCGTAGGGCAGACACTAGGGTTTGTATAGCCTGGAACCCGGGAGGTATGCGCGCGCTGTCCTGGCGCACAGGGTCGCCCCCACAAACTCTATGTTCTGAGTGGGGGTAAGGGTTGACTTTTCCTCCTTTATCACGAGGCCCAGCATATTGAACAGGGACCGTGCCATCCCTATGTGCGTGAGCACCTGGTCTCTCAAGCGACCTCTGACTAGCCAGTCATCCAAATACGGGAATACTTGGATTCCCATACGTCTGAGGTAGGCCGCTACAACCACCATACACTTCGTAAACACCCTGGGTGCCGCAGACAGCCCAAAGGGGAGGACCGTAAACTGGAAGTGGCGGTGGGATACAACAAACCGGAGAAACTGTCTATGGTTCTTCCGGATTGCCACGTGAAAATAGGCGTCCTTCAAATCGAGGGCCTCATACCAATCGCCCTTGTCCAGAACTGGGATGATTGAGGCCAGTGTTACCATCCGAAACTTTTCCCTTTTCACGTGCTTGTTCAAGGCCCTGAGATCTAAAATGGGCCGCAGGCCCCCCTTCGGTTTCGGGATAATGAAGTAGCGGGAGTAGAAACCCTTGCCCTCCTGATGAGGAGGGACCACTTCCACTGCCCCCTTTTCTAGGAGCACAAGGACCTCCTGTTCGAGGAGGGCCTCGTGAGAGGGGTCCCTGAAAAGGGACGGGGAAGGGGAAAGGGATGGGAAGGGCCCCAGGAAGGGGACAGAATACCCCCCCCCGGACACTATGTCCAGCACCCATTTGTCCGAGGTGATGTGCGATCAGGCCTGGGTAAAGTGGGACAGTGTCTCCAAATGGGGGGGGAGAGGATAGGCAATGGTATGCGGTCCCTGAGCGCACCTTCAAAATTGCTGCTTGGACGGGGGTGGAGGCGGCTGAGCGGAGCCCCTGCCCACGTCCTGCTGCGGTCGGCGGCGCTTATTGCAGGACCCCAGGCCCTGCCCTTGGGGGAAGGCCCCAGACGGACCACGCGGCCTTCGCCGCCAATAGTCAGGGCGAGCAGCCTGTGGTTGGCTCCTGTAGGGCTGCCTATTTGCCTGTGTTGCGGGGCCGGTGTACGGATCCCCAGCGACCTCAGGGTTGAACGGGTGTCCTTCAGGCTGAGGAGTCTGGAGTCGGTATTCTCAGCAAACAGGGGCTTCCCATCGAATGGCAGGTCTTGGATTGTGGCCTGTAGGTCTAACGGGATCCCTGAGACCTGGAGCCATGCGTTACGTCGCATCACCATGCCCGACGCCACTGTCCGGGCCGCAGAGTCCACCACGTCCAGGGACGCCTGCAGGGTGGTGTGTGCAATCGTCTTGCCCTCCGTGGTCAGTGTGGAGAACTCCTGCCTGTCCTCCAGGGGCAACCTGCCACGGAAACGGTCCATCGCCTGCCAGGTGTTATAGGCGTAGCGGCTAAGCATGGCCTGCTGGTTGGCGATCCGCAGCTGCACCCTCCGTCGCATAGACCTTACGCCCCATCAGGTCCATCTGCTTAGGGTCTTTCACTTTAGGGGATGGGCCCGGTTGCCTCTGCCCCTCTTTTTGTGCGGCCACCTGGACCACCATAGACCCCAGTACGGGGTGTGAGTACAGATGCTCATGCCCCATCTGTGGGACATAGTACCTCCTCTCAACCCCCTTGAGGGTTGGGGAGATGGAGGCCGGTGTTTGCCACAGTGCATTGGTGATTTTGGCCACCGTCTTATTTAGTGGCAAAGCCAACTTCGCCGGGGCATCCTCCGTGAGAACGTCCACCATCGGGTCTGATTCCTCAGACACAGGCTCCACCGGCACCCCCAGATTAGCGGCCAGCTGGCGCAGCAGCTCTTGGTGAGACCTGGCGTCCATAGCCGGCATGGCCAGGGCCGGGTCAGCCAGGGCCTTGTCTGGGGACGAAGAGGCTGTCGACTCACGGCTCAGGACCAGTTGTTCCCCCACCTCCTGAGCAGGAGCTGTTTGCTGCAGTCCCACAGGTTGCTGCTGCTGCTGGGCCGCCGTTGCCCGGTCCCCCAGGTCCAAGTGGCCTTTGGGACAGCTCCCCTAGATGAAGGATGGGCTCTGGCTAGGGAGGCCGAGGGGGTGGACCTCCGCCGCGAGCCACTCACCAACCTGGCAGGCGGGAGTGACCCCTGCCATTGGTGGTAGGCCCAGGGTGTCCAAAAAGGCCAGGGTTGCGGGACCTGCGGTGGCCACGTCTGCTCGAAACCCAATGGTGCCACCCGGTGCCGGGAACGAGAACAGTACCAAGACGACAACTGCAAGGACCCCCTGGATCTCAGCGACTCTGCCTCCGACTCCGAGGACAGTTCAGACGCCGACCACGGAGGCGCTGAAGAGGGCTGACCACGCACTGCCCCAGGGCGGAATCGCTCCATCGACTCAGACTTCCCGGCGTGGCGGTATGGTTGCGGGCGCGGAGGCTGCGGCACCAGATCACGCGGTGCTGTCTGCGGTGCCGGCAGGGCCGGTGCCTGTGGTGCTGTAGGAATTGGCATCTGCGGTGCCGGTAAGTATGGTACTGGCGGTGCCTGCATCGGCGGGAGGGTGAGCGGCACCGGTGCGGGCAAGGGCTGCTGGGTCACAGAGGCCGGTTGTGACGACCACGGCACCGAGGCCCTGACCTCCTGGAGCAGCTGGGCAGGAGACGGAGCCCGCGGTACCACTTGCACCGGTACTGGAGCAGTCTGTCCACGCACCACCACGGCCGGCAATGACGGACGGTCCCTTGACTCTACCGGTGCCGGCCGGGGCTCGGGAGACCACAGGTACTCCCAAGGCCTCCGGAGCCGACGTCGACGACCCCTCCGAGTTGGGGGGGGGGAGAGAGGGAGGGGAGGAGGCGAGGCTGTAAGTTCAATAAGGTCCTGAGCAGCCTCGAAAACCTCCAGCATAGACGGACACTGTGACATGGCGGGCCCGGGGCTCTCCTTTCGACGCGTGGCCTGCCTCTTCTTTTGCCTAACAGGTGAGTCCGGTACCGGGATACGGCTCCGACGGTGGCCTTCCCGGTGGGGCCAGCGCTCGGGTGATCTCCCCCTGGAGTCCTTCACCCACTTCGGCGCCGGGGATTGGGACCGGTGCCGTCTTCTTCCACGCTTCGGTATGGGGAAGGTCTAAGCACGAGTCCCGCACCGACGCTGGTGCGCTGCGCACTGAAGCCTCTCCGGAAGACACGAGCTGCAGTGCCGACTCCATCAGGAGCAACTTAAGGCGAGAGTCTCCCGCTTGGTTCGTGGCTTGAACCCCTTGCAAATCTTGCAGGCGGCGGTCAGATGAGCTTCCCCCAGACACTTCAGACACTGTTCATGGGGGTCACCCTTGGGCATGGGTTTAGCACACTCCACGCAAGGTTTGAAGCCCTGTGGGCCTGGCATCACTGACCCCCTGCAGGGTTCAAGCACCAACACACTTAAGTGGTGTTAAGTGCCTATTAGTTTAACAACTACTTAAGCTAACTACACTAAAGAACAGCCAACAGGCGAAAAAAACCACGCTGGGATCAGCAGAAGAGAGCAGCTCCAACGACCGTCACAGGCGGTAAGAAGGAACTGAGGAGGGGGAGGGCTGGCGGGGTACTTATGCTCTGCTATAGCGGTGCCACTCCAGGGGGCGACCTGCCGGCCCGACGGGTACCGCTGGGGGAAAAAATGCTCCGGGGAACCATGCACGTGGCACGCATGCACCTACTTCGAATGGACATGAGCAATCACTCGAAGAAGAACTTTATATTGGATCTCAGTGAGGACTACGTTTTTTTAAAATATGCTTTAAAATAATGAAGTGAAGTTCTCATTGTTTGAGATCATCTGTCCAATTATGTTTCTTACACATTCTTAATAGAGTGAGATGTTCCTGATACGTTCCCATGCAACCATATATTTACTGAATGGATATTTACTGCTTTTGTTGGTTCATGCAGTCATATACAAGAGTGAGAACATTCAAACTTGTGCACTCAGAGTGAAATTCACTCCCCTATACAGAAACCAGAGAATGCAGGGAGCATTTAGTGAAGAAATTCACACACATCCCAAACCCAGATCTGTGTGCATGGCTCCAGTAATAGCCACAACCCCAATGCAAGGTTCAGCATTAACTGGTTACAGATGCATGGAAAGGGCAAACAGACAACCTGTCTGGCTACCCAGCAGACTAACCTTATACAGAACCCTGGAGCTTACATGGTGAAAAGAGACTTACACTGGTCCTCAGCACCATGAGTGAGTATCACCCTTGTTTTGCAAATACAGTTTTATTATTTAGCACCAGCTTTGATCCTACATAAAGCTACAGATGTACTAACATGAGCATTCTTGAAGCTTTTTTAAAAAGTCATCAGCATGTGATTAATCCTTTCAGATATCAACTCCGGGATTACAAAATGTTGCACTAAACAAAAAACAAGATTCAGGGTTATTGAAATAACCTAGAGATGCCTCTTATATGCTCTGGGTGCCTATCTCAAATTAAAATACACAATACAAAATACAATTAAAAGAATAGCCCTCCCAGATACCAGGTAATGTGACTAAGAGAACAGAATATAAATAAAGTAAGTAAAAGGACTATGCTTTACATGGTTACAAGATAGAACACACAAATCAAACAAAAGACTCTGTTGACTAGAATGGACAAAAATTTAAGATTTCTGCAGTAAGAAAAACCGAAGACTGGAACATATCAACAAATGAATAGAGGAAGATACAAAAAACCCCCAAATAATCCCTAATACCCCTTTGCATAAGTGAAATCCCTCTGGGGATGGACTAGAGGGCTTACTATTAACACCTCATTTTTTAATCACTTCTAGCATATGTGCACAAAGCACTTTGCAATAAATATAGAAGGCGGCAACAACAACGACAGCATGAAAAGTTATATTAAGAAGATAAGGTTAGTATAGTTAGGTTTGCAAATCTATCTAATGTAACTACATTACTGTATTACCTGGCTACCATCTTGGCTCCATCGAGAGACTGTGTTTCCCTGACAATACTAACAGCTTTTTCAGGATTGTTAAGATGATCCAAATATAGCCGGATTACATTGTCCCACTGTTTGGCATTCTCATAAGCCACAACCGCTTCCTTGTATCTGCAAAATAATGATGCCCACATTTTACATTCAAGCTTTCTTGGCTCGAAGAATCTTCACAATACTCTATGCAAGGAACGCACGATATTTTACACTTAAGAAGTCACCCTGTGAAACTAAGCTGTTTTTAATAATTTTGCTTACTACATGTATTCCCCTTTTGAAGTCTTTTGATAATGACAATAGGAAAGCAGAAAACACTTCATGCAATACCGTCTTTTTATTCCCCTAGAAGACAAACAGTAAGGCTACCTCTAGACTACATCCCTTTTTCGATAAAGAGATGTAAATTAGGCACGTCGATATTGCAAATGAAGCCGGGATTTGAATTTCCTGCACTTCATTTGCATAATGGCGGCTGCCACTTTTTTTTCGAAACGGGGCTTTTTTGAAAACCTCCCCCAGCAATTTAGATGGGGCATTTTCGATAAATGCCCCGTTTCAAAAGATCCTGTACTCGGATCTTTCGTATCTTATAGTTGAGCTCACGATTAGGGAAAATTTGGAGACTCAATTACTGCAAACAGTACTACTGTAATTTATTTTAAAAAATGTTTATTTCCCAGACTGTGATGATTAATCATAGATTTTTATAAAAACTCCAGAGTTTTTAGAAGAAAAACAAACTTCAGCATATCATCACTGCTAAACACAGCTACTGTACTTAAAAGCTAATACATTTTAAAAAAAGAGCTTTTTAAAGCTTAACCCAAAGATAATAAAATCAGAAATATTTCCTTCCTTGACAGAACTACAATTTGTCTAGTTTTAAGACATTTGTAGAATATTTGATTTTTATATTTTTCCGTGAACACTGTATTCACTGCATACTTCTTGGTTTATGAACAAAATTGAATATTAACATTTGGTAGCTCTAAATCCTTGGTTATTTGACTCTGGAAATTAAACGGACCTGCCATCTGCTTCTTTTGCTTTAGCATACTGCAGGTGGATCTTTGGAGATGATACACAAGGGAGAAGCTCACCAACCTTTGCCCTAGAAAACCAAGATAATAAAGTAACCAAATAATAAACATGACCTTTCTTTATTTGACTTCATCAAATAAAGTATAAGATTATTTGTAGAAATACTCGAGTGAAAAAAGGTACTAACAAAATGTGTGCCGTATAAATAGCACAACATGATCTTATACTTTAGCAATAATTAAAACAAAAAATAATATGTAAAAGTGGTCATTTAAATGAAAAAGGAAATTAATATGACCAGCGTCTCTTCTGTAATATAGATGAGAAGCTTTGAAAGTGCTTTAAAGTGTTTACAAAAAGCAAACGGCAGTTAACGCTAAAATTCTGATTTACTTCAACTTGTGTTTCTGAAGATTCGGAGTGTAAATCACACTTGATCTAGTCCACAGGAAAAGTCAGTAGACTATTTAATCAGACTCAGAGGGATAGCCATGTTCGTTGTTTCTAAAGTTACAGACTTGCAGTCCTGTGGCACGTTAGAGACTAACAAATTTATGAGGTCATGAGCTTTTGTGCTTATGACCTCATAAATTTGTTAGTCTCTCAACATGCCACAGGACTGCTCATTATTTAATCAGACCCATTCAGGACAGTCAACAGACTACACTGGGCTCTGGGCAAGGCATGACATGATTCCCATGGTTCCAGGGGGAAGGGGTAGGGCAGTGGTTTCCAACCTTTTTACACCCAAGATAACTTTTTAAATGCCAGGGCAAGCCAAGATCTACCCCATCTCTTCCCCAAGACCCCACCCTCTCCATCACTAACTGTCCCCAGCCCTTACTCACTATCACTGGGTAAAGGCAGGAGGTGTGGGCTCTGGGGTGGGAATGAGGGATTTGGTTGTGGGAAGGGGTGAGAGGTGCAAGCTCGGTGGGGGGTGGAGAAATCTGGGTACAGGAGGAGGTGAAGAAGGAGATGCTGGTTCAGTGGGGGCTCCAGGCTAGAGAGTGTTGAGGTTAGGTGGAGGGTTGGGGTGCTGAGCAAGGTGCAGGCTTGTGGATGTGGGGATGCAGGAGTTTAAGTGGTGTATGAGGAGCTCGGGGCTGGGAGTATGATGGGCTCAGGACACAGATTTGCAGTGTGTGGAAGGTGTAGGAGTGTTGTGGCAGAAGACGTGGGGATGTGGGGGTGCAGGAATTTGGAGATGTAAGGGGCTCAGGACAGGGGGTTCAGCTGTATGATGGGCTCAGGTTTGGAGTCCGTGGGAGTGCAGGAGTGTTATGATGCTGCAGCCAGATGGGGGCTTGGCCCCAATTGGGGGCTAGTTGGCCAGTCTTCATTTTTAAATAAAATATTATGTCCAACACAAAACATTTCAGAATTGTCTTTATTTATGGGGGGGGGAGGGGCAGGGAACCTGTTTTGGGTCAGGGGTCACTGACCCACTGAAAAAAAATCAGTCGGGACTGCACAAGTGAGATGCAAAAAAACCACAACCCCTCAAACCCCCCAAGCCTCACTGCTGTGGCCCCAACCGAGACATCTCACTCCCCTGGCACTCCAGCCCCATGTGGGAGGAGGGTAGGTAGGACTGAGGTTCAAGGCCTCAGGCCAGATTAACTCTTCTGGGATTCCAGGGTTAGTGGAATTTGTGGGCCCCTCTACACTCTGAGATGGGGCCAAAAATGAGGGATCCAGTGTATGGGACAGGGCTGCCAGTGAGTAGGACAGGGATGGGGGGTGGGGGAGAGAATCTGGGTGGAAAACAGGGTAAGGAGCAAGCTGGGGTAGGTGTCTGGCCAGGAGGAAGGGGGCAGAAGCAGGGTGCTGGTGGGTGTCTAGCCAGGAGGCAGGGTCAGGGTGCTGCTGGGGGTCTGGCTGGGGTCTGGCCAGGGGGTAGGGTGCTGGTGGAGGATGGGGTAGGTGGGAGTCTGGCCAGGGACAGGAGCGGGGTGCTGGATGGGGCTCTGGCCATGGGGCAGGGTGCTGGATGGGGATCTGGCCAGGGTGTAGGGTGCTGACAGGGGCCGGGGGAAGGGTGCTGGTGGGGGCTGAGGCAGGTGGGAGACTGGCTAGGGGGCGGGGAAAGAACAGCTCGGCTGGTACCTGGGGATCCCGCTGTGCGCGCTGCTCCTCTGGTCTGGTCTGGTGCACAGCTGGGGACTTCCTTCCCTCTGCTGCCTTCCTGTGACAGGAGGCAGAGGGGGTCCTGGGCTGCGCGCCAGAGCCAGAGTCTCAGGAAGCATGCGGGCTGCTCCTCCCCTCCCCCAAACCGCCGGCTTGCTTCCTGAGAAGTTGGATCTGGCGTACAGCTGGGGACTTCCTTCCTCCTGCTGCCTTCCTGAGTTGGGGGCGTGTGTCCTGCAGCCCGGGACTTCCCTGTCCTTTAGCCACCAGCGCAGGAAGGCAGGCAGCAGGGGGAAGGAAGTCCCTGGCTGCGCACCAGACCTGGCTTTTCAGGAAGCATGCCGGCTGTTTGGTGGAGGGGAGGAGCAGCCCGCGTGCTTCCTGAGACTCTGGCTCTGGCGCGCAGGTGCGGGACTTCTCTCCCCAGGCCGCAGGAAGCTGATGCTACCTCCATTTTCCCAGGAGGCAGCGCCAGCGCGGGCTACTTCTTGGCGGTGAGGGGGAAATGCGGGGGCCAGAATGCCTCACAATCAACTGGCTGTGCCCACAAAATTGACCAGTCGGTCACGATCAATAGGTTGGTGACTACGGGGGTAGGGCATTGAGCTAGGCTCCCACAGCTGGCCTGTCAGCGCCACCCAGGACTCTGGATGTTATTTAAAGGGCCTGGGGCTCCAGCTGCTACTTTTGCTGCTGTAGCAGCTGGAGCCCTGGATCCTTTTAAATTGCTGGGCCCCAGGATAATGAAGATGATTAGAGGAGTCCTATTCTTTTTCAAAGGGCACTACAGTATGATGAGTTTTTCAAGGAATGTAAAATGGTACTAAACCTGCACTTACCAGTTTTTACAGCGAATATATACTGAAGCAGCCTTGTCGTAATATTGTCCTTTTTCATATAGCTGGGCAGCTTCTGAAAATTGCTTCAATGAAAATTATACAAATGTTAATTTGTAGACTGTGAATTTATCAAATTATTAATGCTGTCTCTGTTACTAGGGATACCTTCATACTCTCCAGAATGGCTCCACAGTCTCTCTTTAGCAGCCTGCTAGGATGTTTAATGGCTTGATTAACCCCTCTACGAATGTCTCCCATTCGAATGGACATCTGAGCCACTCCAGCTAGACAAGCTTCATCATGTTCCTGGTACTGGCGATGAAAAGTGAAGTGATAACTATATTTTCAGCAGAAAAAGTATTGGTTTTCCTTGCTGGCCACATGTAGGTAACTTTCTGGTGAAGTTCCATCAATTTTTTCACACTTCTACTTTTTTAAATAACTCACCAGGCCAGGACAAAGATAGGTTTCAAAAAGAGACAAGGAAACAGAACAGAACACCAGCACAGTGAACAGAAAAAGGCAGATGGGGAAGTTATTTGCTTCTAAGTGGACTTCTCTCAAAGTACTAGCCCCATAAATTCACACATTTGGTTTTTAAATAAATAAGAAAGCACTGCTATTTCTCTTGTTCTGAAAAATCTGATTCTTCATTTTATTCTTCTTTAATTGATCGACTCACTACAAAAAAGACGAAGAGATCTATATAAGTATCGTATTTCAATACATTATTATTTTGGCCCTGTCCCACTTAATATTTACCATTTGAACAATTTCACAATAATCACATAAACATAATTCCCCTGTACTACGTTAGTTCAGTAGATATTAATAAACTAGGCCTGTCAATCATAGTTAATTCACATAATTAACTAAAAAATTAATCACAATTTAAAAAAACAATTAATCACAATTTTAATTGTGCTGTTAAACAACAGAATACCACTTAAAATGTATCAAATATTGTCGATATTTTTCTCTATTTCCACATATATTCTGTGTTGTAATTATAATCAAAGTGTATATTTTTTTCTTTCACATATTTGCATTGTAAGAGTTCACCTCATACAAGTACTGTAGTACAATCTCTTTTTATGAAAGTGCAACTTAAAAAAAAAAAAAAAATTTGTGTTACTCAGTCCACTCAGACCAAAGGCCCATCTAGCCAAGTATCCTGTCTTCTGACAGTGGCCAATGCCAGGTACCCCAGAAAGAATAAACAGAATAAGTAATCATCAAATGATCCATCCCATCACCCATTTCGGCTAGGGTCACCATCCCTGCCCATACTAGCCACTACTTTTAAAAGGCAGAGCTGCAGCAGGGTTAGCTCCTGGGTCCAGGAGCTGGCCCCACTGCAGCTCTGCAGTTTCCCCCTCTTATTGAGTAGTTGATGGAAATTCCGTTGACTACTCAATTAGCTAATTAAACACAACTTAACATCCTTATTTTAAACCTGCTACCTATTAATTTCATTTGGTGACCCCTAGTTCTTATGGGAACAAGTAAATAACTTTTTCTTATTTACTTTTTCCATTCCTGTAATGATTTTATAGACTTCTATCATATCCACGCCCCCCCCCCTTAGTCTCCTCTTTTCTAAGCTGCAATGTCCCAGTCTTTTTACTCTCTCTTCAGATGGCACTCATTCCAAACCCCATATCATTTTTGTTACCCTTTTCTCAACCTTTTCCACCTGGATCAATCGGTCTTCAGCTATCCTTAAGACTGCGCCAATCACAACACATCCACCATTCTTCTCGCACTCTTGCCTTTCTTCTCCACGTTCATCCAAAATGTTTAACAATGTCATCTTCCCATCTTCTTGGCGGCCGAACGAGTGGTCTTTTCTGTTCTCGCGGGTACCACTCAGCAATAATTGCAGTCCATCTACTGTCCGTGAGCCATGCTGTGTGGCCTGCCCATCGCATTTTATTATGTCTGCTTTCCACGATAATATCTCTCACACCGCTGCATTCTCTGATAATTTCATTTGGCATATGATCCAGAAGGGAAATTCCCAATATAGCTCGCTCCATTGCCCTTTCAGCTACCAATAGTCGCTGCTCTTCACTCTTCGTCAGTGCCCATGTTTCGCTGCCATACAACATGGCTGGCAGCACTGTTGAATTGAAGATATTTGTACGTGTGGTCTTATTGATTTTTCCTTTGAGGACGTCCTTGATGGAATTGAATGCACACCATCCTGCCCGAATCCTTCCCGAGAGTTCTCAGTTCAGGTCTTGGAGCATATTAACTTCTTGGCCCAAATATACGTACTGTTCCACTTCTTCGATTTCTTCTCCTGTTATCGTTATTCGGGCTTTTCGTAAGACGTCTGATCGCATGTATTTCGTTTTGCAGCAGTTCATTTTCAGACTGACCTGACCGCTTTTCTTGTCAAATGTTCGTAGCATGCTCTGCAATTGGTTGGTGCTTTCAGCAATTAATACTATGTCGTCTGCGAATCTGAGATGAGATAATCGTTCTCCGTTTATGTTGACACCACTCCTCCAACTGATCTTGTTTATAACCATTTCGAGGCATGCAGTGAATAGTTTTGGTGAAATCGTATCTCCTTGCTTCACGCCTTTCTTGATTGGGATACGGAGGGGAGTTTTGAGGAGAGTAATATCTGTTGTACATCCAGTATTCGCTTCCTTCAACAAATTGATGTATTGCGTGTTAATGCCCTGCTCTGCGAGCGCCTTTAATATTGCGTTGAACTTGACACTATCAAAGGCCTTTTCATAGTTGACGAAAGCAATGCACAGCAGAAGTTTGTATTCCCTCGCTCTTTCTAGGAGCTGGCTAAGGGTAAATATATGGTTGATTGTGCTGAAATTTCTTCAAAACCCTGCCTGTTCTCTCAGCTGTTGTTCATCCAAGCTCTGCTTTTGAGATAAGGCGCCCACATCTGTATGCACAATTCAAGACATGGGTGTACCATGGATTTATATAGAGGCAATAAGATATTCTCTGCAATTTAAATGCAGTAAGAGCCAGGGAGGCAGGCAGCCCAGCTCCTACTATATTTAAACCGAAGAGCTTCAGCGGGGGTAGGTCCTGGAACCAGTGCAAGACAGGACTGAGCAAGCCCGGCTCAGTCCTGGCTTGCGCCAGGTCCGGGACCTACCCCTGCTGTCACTCGCAGTTAAAATATAGTAAGAGCTGGGAGTGGCATAATTTATAAATTCAACTTTTATGATAGAGATTGTACTACAGTACTTGAATTAGATGAATTGAAAAATACTATTCCTTATGTTTTTTTTAAACAGTGCAAATACGTGTAATAAAAATAAAGTGAGCACTATACACTTTATATTCCATGTTGTAATGAAATCAATATATTTGAAAATGTAGAAAAAACACCCAAAATAGTTAAATAAATGTTACTCTTAACAGTGGGATTAACTGTAATTAATTTTTTAAATTGCTTGACAGACCTATAGTAAACTGTTTATTATCAAGTATACAATTTCTCCATGTGTGTACAATGATAAGAAATAGCAATGCATGAATATTGTTTTTCCAAATGGAAGTGAGAGTTATATTATTTACAAAAAAATACAAAACCCTGTATTTAAATAAACCGTAAGAGAAGAACTCAGTATATATTGAGAAATTGGAGACGGTCCAGATAAGAGCAACAAGAATGATTAAAGGTCTAGAGAACGTGACCTATGAAAGAAGACTGAAAGAATTGGGCTTGTTTAGTATGGAAAAGAGAAGATTGAGAGGGGACATGATAGTGGTTTTCAGGTATATAAAAGGGTGTTACAAGGAGGAGGGAGAAAAATTGTTCTTCCTGGCCTCTGAGGACAGAACAAGAAGCAATGGGCTTAAACTGCAGCAAGGGAGGTTTAGGTTGGACATTAGGAAAAAGCTCCTAACTGTCAGGGTGGTTAGACACTGGAATTAATTGCCCAGGGAGGTTGTGGAATCTCCATCTCTGGAGATATTTAAGAGTAGGTTGGATAAATGTCTATCAGGGATGGTCTAAACAGTACTGGTCCTGTCATGAGGGCAGGAGACTGGCCTCAATGACCTCTCGAGGTCCCTTCCAGTCCTAGTATTCTATGAGTCTATATTATAATTACTTGTATACCAACGTTACCTTATTGTCACCTGTGATTCCCTTTTCATAGTGTGCCAAAGCATTTACATAATCACCCCTAAAAAAAAAAATTGTGTAAAAATGTATATTAATAGGAACAACAATTGCCAAGTTAAGTCTGCTTATTTAGCTGAGAAATAAATGGATCTCCTAATGCAACAAACACAGTTAATCCTGTGATCACATTTTTCCAGTATTTAATACAATTCTTTTTTTTGCGATAAGGTTATAAAGTGCCATATAGTCACAAATGCCTCAGTTCCCTCCTTTTTGTGGCCACCTGTAGCTATCTTCTCTAATTACGCAGGCATTTTGATCCAACACATCTTAATTTCTAAACTGAAATTGTAATAAAGTTACTAAGTTTTATGAAGTTTGTGCCACAACATATTTACTTTTCACTTTAACCCTATGGGCCTTGTGAACCTTTTAGTTCCATCTCAGACCTCTGTGGCTTAGGTAAGAAGAGTAGAATTAAGCATGTGTGTCACATCCCTTCATGTTTCAGGAAGAATAAAATAGTGACGATGCACACCTGTCTCTTAGGAAAGCCTCTTTCCACGATCACTTCTAGGCCTTTTACATCTTGAGCTCAACAAGCAATGGAGGCTGATTTCAGAAAGAAGTGTCCTGTTTTTATACCATTAATGTTGACTAATGATTTATTTAGTGACAAACAAAATAGAACACTTTTATTCCAAAATAAGAGGGTTCCCAAACAGACTTGTTCCAAAACAACAAAAGGTATGAATTAAAAAATGATTCAGTGATTTCAGTGCACATTTGTGTACAAATAAGGCCTGTATTAGGGTTTATGACCGTCATGCCAAAAACGTCTATGGGCCCTAAGAAGTGAGCCTTTTAACACTGGAATTCACTGGTGATGAGGTTGAATTTGATTTTTAAGCAACTCCTTCATATGGTCTCTCTGGAAGCTTGGAAACCTGGTATTGCGGGAAACCCTCTCAGCCACTGTCTTTCCATAAATCTCACTTACTTAACCAGATTAAGCCTGCTTAGTGGCTGCTCATTGGTACATACATGAAGCAGCCATGTTCTCCTATCTTGATTTGACAATCAAAGAAAACAAGATATCAACGTGATAGGGGCAGCAATATAGTTAGGCTTAGAAGACAAGAGAGTCTTCAAGAGTCTTGAATTCTGGCTCTTTTCACAAATACGCAGAAGATGGGAGGACTAAGGATGATCCGAGAATGAGAGGAATGGGCATTTAAATACCAAGCTTTCTTCCATTCTCAACAGCAGAGAGAAAAGGTGGCATGTAGGAGAAAGCTACTCCAAGCTGCAACTGATCTGCAACTAAATATCTGGGTAACAGTCTATTTTGTTTGCACTGGTTAATTTACTTCATTTTTTCTTTTAATGGGCACTTAAAACAATCATGAGCAGCTACATTTGTGAACCACATCTCCAAAATAGTTTTCTGTGGATACTCCCAATCCCCCTGGTACAACAGCTGCGGGACCTCTCAGGGTTTTTGAGTAGCACTGCAATGAGTTGTAGTGGTTCAAACAAATCACACTCTGTGGAAATGCTTTCAGGACATCACTAGTATTTTTCTATTTAGTAGTAGTAGTTCAATATTATGATACCACATTTTACAATAGAACATACGTAAATTCAAGCTGCATAGCATACTCCTTCGATATGAATGAGATCTGGTCTGGGGCCAATCGCTTAGCTAGCTGTAGTGCGCTGTCCCAATGCTGTAAATCTCTTCTCATCTGTTACCAAAAGAAACTCTTTGAGCTTTTTGGGAATAAAACCAATCTTCTGATATAAACATCAAATACCGAATTATTATAATAATTTATTATAGTAGAAATACAATTATCAATGATTGTATCTTGGCTGGATTCAACAGAAAGTTTGAGACAGATGATAATAAGAAGGTGATTTTGTAGTAAGAGGCACAATACATACTTATCTTAAGCAACTGACAGATCCATATCATTATGACTCAAAATGTTTAGAAATACTATAATTCTACTCAATATTAACACCATGTAAAATAATCACAAAGTCCAATAAATGGGACTTGTCATGTAAGTAAGTGTGGCAAGAGTGGACACCAGTACAATACTTACACAAATTTTATAAAAAAGTTTTTTAGGGTTCTGGAAAACAGGAGAGGCATTCAAAGTTACGTATTTTTTCAACTGTTTTTGAAATGACAAAATGTTTAAATGTTATTGCCATTACAACTGTCCAATATAAGCAATTTACAATAGAACAGGCCTATAGTTCCTGCTTTCATATGCATTTAAGATGCACTATTGCAAATCACTGATCTTAGAAAATGACAAGGTAACAAACATTTCTCAATAAAACTAGAATAAAATACTTCATCTGAGTTTGATTGTAAAATCTATACTGTATGTGTAGACACATTGTTTTAAAATATATTAATTATATACAGGTGGTACCTCAAAAACTGGTACTCTCTAGTCCGGCAACTTCTGTCATTATTCTGTATATAAGATTGGCAAGAAAAACAATAAATATCTGACAAGGTTGTAGGCAATTTAACTAGGTACCTCAAGTGCAGCAACAGGACAGGTGGATGCCAGATATAAATCCTGAGCCAGATTAAAGTCATTAGTAAACATGGCAAGATGTCCTGCTAAAAGGTTGTGGTCTTCTATTCCCTGTAAATAAAAATGGAGTGCTACAAGTGTCCAGAACGTTATCCTATCACAAACTGTATCATCTATTACTATTTTTTTTTAAAAAGATTCTACAGATCCTTCTACTAGGTCATGTGTCTGTGCATGTGTCACTCCCTTTACCCAGAAAAAAACATGGCACACAGTTTTTCTGTAAGGATTTGCAGAGTTTTAACAAATTATATAACATCTCATTACACAACAAATGGGACTCTTCTCAACATACGCATAAGGCCTGCTGTCAAATAGGAAAGGGCAGAGTCTACCCAAAACATGTCAGTCAGCAAAATGTAAGGGCCCAGTTCTAAAGCCCTCATTTTAAAAGGTCCAATAAACGGGACTTGTCATGTAAGTGTGGCAAGAGTGGACACCAGTACAATACTTACACAAATTTTATAAAAAAGTTTTTTAGGGTTCTGGAAAACAGGAGAGGCATTCAAAGTTACGTATTTTTTTCAACTGTTTTTGAAATGACAAAATGTTTAAATGTTATTGCCATTACAACTGTCCAATATCAGCAATTTACAATAGAACAGTCCTATAGTTCCTGCTTTCATATGCATTTAAGATGCACTATTGCAAATCACTGATCTTAGAAAATGACAAGGTAACAAACATTTCTCAATAAAATTATAATAAAATACTTCATCTGAGTTTGATTGTCTCTGTAAAATCTATACTGTATGTGTCGACGCATTGTTTTAAAATATATAAATTATATACAGGTGGTACCTCAAAAACTGGTACTCTCTAGTCCGGCAACTTCTGTCATCCAGCAGAATCATGGATGCTCATGAACCAAAGAGCCCGGAAGACTAAGGGCAGGAGGACCAGCTGGGCTGGGGCAACAGGGTTGGCAGCCCACCTGGGGGCTGGAGCCCTCCAGCAGCCTCTAGCAGCTCAGGGCCTGGCTGGAGTCACCTGGCAGCATGGGTTGGCACAGGGCTCACTTCTGAGCCCTGCGGCAGCCTCCAGGAGCACAGGGCCAGGGCACCACAGCAGCTCCCTGGAGTATGGGACCAGAGCCCTGCAGCAGGCCCCTGGAGCATGCGGCTAGGGCCAGAGCCCCGCAGCAGCTCCTGAATGGTGCGGCAAGAGCCAGAGCCTCTGCTGCCCAGGGAGCTGGCAGCAGTTAGGCAAGCAGCCCAGCCAGGTTGGGGATGGGGGAGGGCGAGGCAGGGTGCCTGCTGGGGCACCTGTCAGCAGGAATTGATGGGCTTGGGGGCTGGTGGCTGTGCAGGTATGTAGCAACTATCGCCAGAGTTTTGGAAAATACTCGGAGCTGTGGAGAGTCCAAATGGAGAACTATGCATTGGAAATAGTCACACCTCAGAAATTGTCTGTAGGATAGATGTATTGTGATATGGGAAATGTGTGTCTTGCAGGTCGAAAGATGGAAACCAGTCCCCCATTCCAGTGTATTATGGTGCCTAAAGTGATAACATATGAACCTGTTGAGTTTCCTGAGATCTAATAGAGTGCCACTAGATAGAATCTCTTTCATCTGCATTGAGTGAAAGAATGGTTCCATGGCTCCTTGATGGAGATGTTCTTCTACCTCCTGTCTTAGACAGTTTTTCTGAGAGAGGTCCTTGAAGATAGGGGATAGAGAGGTTGGTTGAGTGTGTGTGTGTGTGTGTGTGTGGGGGGGGGGGGGGAGGTAGTGAATGGGATGGAGTAGCCCAGTAAGATTATCTCTAAGACCCAGCAATCTTGTGTGATCAGCTCCTACACATGGTGGAAATGGTGTAGGCTGTAGTCAAATGGGTACTGCATAGATGGCAAAATGGCGAGGTCATGCAAACCCTTGATCAAAAGGTTCAAAACTGTGGTTTTGATGACACTGGTCACTGGTTGAATTGCCAATGACTGTTAGCATTGTGGTTGTTGGTGTCTCAGTGACCTGTTTCTCTGTGCACATTGTGAAGGCCTGGAATGAGGTCAGGCACAGGTAGGTTATGTGGGGCACTGGCAGGGTTCGTATCTCTTCCTCTTTTGAAGTGATTTATACATGGCCAGTGTTCATAGTGTGGCACAAGTCCTTCATAGTACGGATGGTCTCATCCTTTTAGCAGAGAATCGTTTGTCTTTATCAATGGGTAGATTTTATCCCCTTCATCTGGAGTTCTTTGGATATGCTTGAGGATAAGAGCCATAAAGCTTTTCCCATTACAATTGCTATGGCAGTAGTGTGGACTGCCATCAAAGATATATATAGAGCTGCCTGCAGCGTCGTTCTAGATATTAGCTGTCCTTCAATATGCACAATTTTGAACTTGGTTCTTTTGTCTTCTGGGACGTCAGCAAAGAATTCAAACAGTTTCCCCAAAACTGTCTAAATCATGTTTAGCTAGAAGGGTGCTGTGATTCGCAATTCAGAACTTAGAGTCGATGTGTACATCTTAACACTTGGCAGGTCTAAGTGTTTGTGCTCTTTATCCTGTGGTGTGGCCTTGTTTGACTATAATTCGCTGTTTCCAAAACAAAAGAATTGGACTGTGGATGCAAAAAAAGAAAGCCCATGCCCTTTTCAGGTACAATATATTTGACGACTGCCCTCTTGCAGGTCAGAAGTGCAGTGGCACTCAGTGCACAGACAACCTGTGGAACTCCTTGCCAGAGTATGTGGTGAAGGCTAGAACTTTAACAGGGTTCAAAAAAGAGCTAGATAGATTCATGGAGGTTAGGTCCATCAATGGCTATTAGCTAGGATGGGTAGGAATGGTATGCCTAGCCTCTGTCTCTGGAGGTGGGTGACAGGGTAGGGATCACGACAGGATTACCTGTTGTGATCCCTCCCTCTGGAGCATCTGGTATTGGCCACTGTCAGCAGACAGGATACTGGGCTAGACGGACCATTGGTCTGACCCAGTATGACCATTTTTATGTTTGCAGTATAGTCTCTGATGATTCAAAAATGGCCTCATTAATTGGGACAGCATTTTTGGAACTAGAGGAAGGTTGGAGTATCTTCTGTAATTTGTACTGGTTCTCCTGTGCCTTCTCTCATGGGGATGTCCTGGCTAATAGAATTTTGCTTAAATAAGTCCTGGAGTTGCATAAAGTCATTGACTATCATGTGTCAAGGTGGAATTATCACCTCATGCAGGGATGAAGAGGAATCGTATGCAGGGGCTATGTCCATCCCTTGCTCAAGGGCCATGGAAGTAGTGGATGCAGATGATGTGGGTGGAGCTCATAGCTCTCCCCTTGGTAGAGAAGCGGTCCTGGAGTAATAGGATTTATATGCTGCCCATGGGTCCCAAAGTGGCCATTGCATAGGGAAGGGTACAAGGAGGCACATTCGCAGTTGCCTTTACCACAGGAAGGGCACTTGAGTGTGCCAATCCTTAGATGTCAGCTGTCCTTCAGATTCCAAAGAGGAGTGTAGCAGAGATTGGTGGGGAGAGAAAAGCTTTTAGCCGTGGTCATCATTGACTGAATCATTGAAGGTGGACAATGCTGCCAGGGAGGTCAGCTGGGTAACAATAGGCAAACCCTCAGTGCTGAGGACAGGCAAGTGTGGTACCAAGGAAATGGTAATGTCTGTCTGAGAACCTGGTATTGTGGAAGCCCTGGTATTGGTGCCGAGGTGGAGCAGTGATTGATTTATATGTTGATTTCACTGATGCCAAGTGATTCTTTGCAGTGCTGTTCACAGATGCTGCATGGGAAGTCAGTGCTGTAGGGTACTGGCAGTGCTGAAGCTGCCACCAGTGCCAGGGTAGGGAGGTTGCATGGTCAGTGCTGCATCAGTTACTGGTGCCGTTGTGCCTGGTGTCATGGAGGAGACTTGAAAGGGTTTGTGACTTGACTCTTTGGGCTTCAGTGTCACAGCACAGCTGGTGCCAGGAAAATCATAAGCACTGACCTTTGTCATCAGCACCAGTGATAAATATCTCACAGGGGACCGCTTCCTTTTATATATATTCCTCTGTGGAGAATTAAGAGGTTCTCCTCCTCTTCTCTTGAGAGGAGAGAGTGGTGGTTCATGCAGATTTGGACCCTGCTGGGGAGCCTTTGGTGTAGGACATGTGGTCATCCTTTGCCAAATCCTGCTTAGAGAGATTTCTCCATGAGGATCGTCTTGAGTTTCAGATCCCTGACACAGCAGGCTCTACCTTCAGGTTGTTGCAGTGGGTGCATTTTGATGGAACATGGTTCTCACTGAGGCACCTCACACAGTGCCCATTGGACTCAGGCATTTATTTTTTGCAATAATTGAATTTTTTAGAGCCAGGGGAGCCTGGCACTGCTGTTGAAGAAAGCAAGGTGTCCCTGAGGGGGACACGGGAGAGGGAAAAAAAACCTCTCGATGGAGTGGGGGGAGGGAGGGGGAAGAAGCAAAAATAATTAAAAAAAATAAACTAGCTAACTACAAGGGAAATCTAGGGGAAAACAATAAACACTAATTTATGCTATGCTATTTTTAGGGAGAGAGAGAGTGGCACTGTTCTGAGCTCAGTCTTCAGCTGAGGATAGTAGGAAAGAAACTGAGGGGGATTAGGCCACGCGTGTGCTGACTGACCAAACTCTAATGCTCTAATAGCAGTGTGACAGCTCGTGTGCACGCAGCCTGACTAGGCCCTGCTACTGAAGATACCCAATGAATAATGCCGGAATACATCATCACGTAGAGTGGTGCATCCAACGTAACAGCTCTCGAAGAAGTTTAGTTTCCAAAAGTAATATGACTCCCCCACATTACACACACTATAAATATTACTTGAATATTTAAATTATAGAAATAAAAATTATTGTGCACCATTTACATGCAGAATATGCAAAAGCAAAGTATTAAAGCAGCAGTAAAAAGTAGTAAACAAAACCCACAAATGTTTAATATATGGGAATATTTTTTGCAACTTCATGGCCAAAAAAAAAAAAAAAAAATGAAATGATTACATTAATTCTATGTATGTTATATTAAGAAAAACCAAACAAACATTATATAGGCTTTATTTCAGAACCTTACTTTATAAGGATTCTGGACCATGGGGTGGACAAATTGACGACAAACATGAATGTTCTGGGAAGCACAACTAGAAGCATTCATTAACAAGCAATCCAGTTGCCAAATTCTGATTTTAGTTACACTACAGTCAATCCAAACAGGCTCCACTTACTTCAGCAGTTACTCCAAATTAGATCACAACATAGCTCTAAGATTTTGAAGGGAGGAGAAAGCTGAAGCACAATGTAGTAATTCTTGGTGGGCTAACAAAATCTTTAAAAGCTTCTTTAGCTCACCTTAATAAAAACTTAACAGAAATCTTAATATTCAAACAGTTTGTCTCTAAAATAGATAGTTCTAACAAAGGCCAAAAGCATTTGGTAGTTTTTAATGCTTCCAAACTCTAATTCACAGATTGTGAAACAGCACTACTTACGAATTCACTATCAACTTCGCCCTGTTTTCTATTTATTTCTAGAAACACAATGCTGGTCCCTTCATTCTCAGGACCTGCCAAAATTCATAGGTGACCCTTCAATCTTGTATGATGAGTAACAAACATTTTTTTTAAATTACTCAAAAACATAAGAATGGCCATGGAGGGGGGAGGTCAGACCAAAAATCCATCTAGCCCAGTATCCTGTCTTCCAAGAGTGACCAATCTCAGCTACTTCAGAGGGAATGACTAGAACAGGTAATCAAGTAATCCATCCCCTGTTGTCCATTCTTAGCCTCTAGCAAACACATGCTATCCTTTATGAGCTTGTCTAGCTACTTTTTGGAACACTGTTATAGTCTTAGCCTTCACAACATCCTCTGGCAGAGAATTTTGCAAATTGACAGTAAATATTTCCTCCAATCCATTTTAAACCTGATGCTTGTTAATTTCATTTGGTGACCTCTAGTTTGTGTGTTATAAGAAGGAATAGATAACATTTCCTTATTTACTTTTTCCATACCAGTCATGATTTAATAGTCCTATCAGATTCTCCTCTTAGTGATTTCTTTTCAAACTGAAAAGTCCCAGTTATATTAGTCTCTCCTCATAGGGAAGTTGTTCCATCCCCCTAAATATTTTTGTTGCCCTTTTCTGTACCTTTTCCAATTCTGGTATATCTTTTTTCAGATGGGTGACCAGATCTGTACGCTGTATCAAAGATGTAAGCAAACAATCGATTTATATAGTGTCAGTATGATATTTTCTTATGTAATTCCTTCCTTATAGTTCCTAATATTCCATTAGCTTTTTTGACTGCTGCTGTTCACTGAACAGATGTTTTTAGGAAACCATCCACAATGACTATAAGATCTCTTTCTGATATCAACCAATTTAGATGCCATCATTTTATATGTATAGTTGGGAGGGCCATCCTTAGGCATATACAGCTGTATAGGCTGTGTAGGCCTAGGTATGCCCCCCCTCCAGCCCCATCCCACAGCCAACACCCCACAAGCTGCGCCTAGCCCTGCTCACCAGGTGGTGATAAATGATGCTCACAGTCCAGAAGACTCCAGAAGAGGGGGCAGCTGGCAGATGGAGAGAAGTGGCATGCTTTCAAAGCGCTGCTTCTCTCTGGACAGCAGTGTGACTGCTTCCTCTCCTTTGGCCCATGCCGCCCACTGACCCCCACACTTCCGATCTGCTGTCTTTAGGCTGTAGGTGAACCTCTCTTCCTGCACCGCTCCAGGATTGCCAACTCCCCCAAGATCGGACAGACTGAACACAATTGCAGTCAATGGTGTTTAGACCATCTGGTCTGAGAGAGTTGGCAACCCCCCTCCTCCCACAGCACCTACTTATGGGGCAATTGCTCCCCCACTAGACGGGATGCCAGTGCTGGGCTGCACAGGACACAAACATGGGTAAGGACAGCCAGGGAAATTTTCCAATGTGTATTACTCTGCATTTATCCACATGGAATTTCACTTCTCTTTTTGCCCAGCCACCAAGTTCCATGAGATCCCTTTGTAACTCTTCAGTCTGCTTTGGACTTACAGATGATACAAAACTGCTCAAGGTAGGTAAATTTTGCCACCTTACTGTTTATCCCTTTTTCCAGATCATGTATGAATAAGTTGAATAGTACTGGTCCCAGTACAGACCCCCTAGAGTACACCACTATTTACTTCTCTCCAGCATGAAAACTGACCATTTCTTCCTATTCTATCTTTTAACCAGCTCCTAATCCATGAGAGGACCTTCTGTCTCATCTTACAATAGCTTACTTTGCTATTGTATTCTTGGTGAGGGACCTTGTCAAAGGTTTCTGAAAATCTAAATGCATTCTCTGAATCACCGTTGTCCACATTCTTGTTGAACCCCCCTCAAAGAATTTAATAGATTGGTGACACGTGATTTTCTTTTACAAAAACCATGTTGATGCTTCCCCACCAAACTGAGTTAGGAGTACCTGCCTGTAATTGCTGTGATCACCTCTGGAACCTTTTAAAAAAATTGGTCTTCCATTAGCTATCTTCCAGTCATCTGGTGCAAAACCTGATCTAAACCATAGGTTATATATACACTCCACAGTGTATGTGCACATAGTACTACATTTCTGAAGGCAAATAAATTAAGGAGGGATTCCAGTAAGTATCTGAAATCAAACTGTCTAGAGATAGCTCTGATTTCTCCTCAATACATACACTCTCCCTCTCCAATACGGATATAATATAATACACAACACCAGAATTCCAGCAATCTTCATCTTTCATATTTTTACAAAACGATTTGACAATTACTTTTAAACGTTACCTTTATTTGCTCTAGTGACATCACCATCCCAACATTTGCAATTGTCCGATAAACACGTACTGCAAACTCCAATTCCATGTGATGCAGGCAAGCTCTGGCAAGCTCATTCCAACTAGATTGATCATTCAGACGTTTGCATAACTCCCATGCTTCAGAAAACCTATGCAGGGTGAAACAAATCTAAAACTAAAAGTTGCATTCAATATATCTTTTCTTAGAATATTTTCTTTTAAACCTAAAAAGCTTGATAAACTTTAAAAGTAGAGAGCAACTGGGAACTGACTAATTTCTAGGTTTGGGGAAAATTGTTAGAGGCCATTGACAGGAAAAAGTAGGGCCACATGAATATGCTGGCCTGCAGTTTATACTAAATTGCCCCACCTGTCTCCTTAAGAAAAACTACTTTCTTTCTCTGGCTTACTTCTCACCTTGCACTATCTTTCCATTGTACTGTTTTTGCTCCCTTGGAGAGACTGGGGTGGCATGCACTTTCAGTCAGTTTTGGGGGCAGAAGCTATTGCGGAGCCCTGAACAGCTCTTGAATAGATTACTGTGGCTCTTACTTTACAGTGAAAAAAAAAAATCATTGGATCACGTGTTACTCAGCTACCCAAACAAACTAAACACTTACATGGAATGATGGTTTAATATAAATTGTATCAATATTCAGCATGGGATTTTTAGCATACTAGCATGTGCAACTATGTTGTGTGCTTCAATCACAGAAGGAAATGATTAACTCAATATAATTAAAAAGCAGACCTACCTTTTCAACATTAAAGTCTGAGTAAGTATTTTTTTCAGCTCATTAAATCCAGTGTCTTTCAAATTGCCAAGGAAACTATGAGTACTAAGATAGATATTGTTTGTTTTCCCACTCTGAGTCTGACAGGTTAATTCTCCATTATACAAAAGCAATGGTTTGTGGGAAAAGGGAACCTTGGTGCCACCTGCCAAAATAACCTTAGACCCTGTATTAGGAAATCAGAAAAAAATGTTATTTAAAATGTTCCTACATTATGACATATTTAGCAGCCAGTTGCAGTTATGAACAGTTAAGAAATATAAGAGTGAAGGAATCTTATTTTGAAAATCCCAACAGGTTTGTTCTTTTATCCAACAGCACTACATACACATGGACCAATCTGACCTATTCAAGATCTCTAATTTTGGCATTCATCATCTACTGAAGATACCAAGTGTAAAAATATATGCCAAAAAGATTTTTAAGAGCAACTAGCAAAAGAAAAAAACTAAGAGCATTTTAAAATTAAATCAGAAGCATAGATGCTAGTGGAGTATTAAAGACAGACAAGACTGCTGCAGAGAAACTAAATTAATTCTTTTCATCAGTCTTCACTGCAGAGGATGTGAGGGAGAGTCCCACATCTGAGCCATTCTTGTTAAATGACAAGTCTGAGGAACTGTCCCAGACTGAAATGTCAACAGAGGTGGTTTTAGAACAAACTGATAAATTAAACAGTAATAAGTCCCAATGGAAATCAAATATGAAATTGCAGAACTATTAACTATGGCAGGGCTACTCAACTGTGGAAGCCCTGGGGGCCATAATGATACTCACAGCACATGCCAAGGGCTGCAACATAAGTGTGGCTGCATGTATGTACAAATATATGCAAATAGCTTTTTTCACACTGATGTGCATGAATACAAAGCATTTCCCACAATGCCCTAGTGTTCCCAGCACCTCCTCCTTGGCGGCTAGAAACTTCAACACCTTGTACCCATCTGTTCCAGCCAGCCCATCCGCTTGCGTCTTTCAATGCTCACCCTGCCTGGGAGACGCCTTGCCGTTGTAGAGTGTATTCCCAGTGGAGGCCATGTTCAAAGGATCCCACCCACAGGCCGCGTGTTGAGCCCCATGTAAACCCAAACCAGATCCGCGGGCCACAAACAAACAGGCCGAGTGCTGCATGCGGCCCATGGGCCACGTGTTGAGTAGCCCTGAACTATGGTATATAACCTATCACTTAAATTAGCCTCTGTAATAGATGACTGTAGAACAGCTAATGCAATGCCAATTTTAAAAAGGCTCCTAGTAAATATAGGCCAGTAAGCCTAACTTCAGTACTAAGCAAAGGGCTGAAACTACAGTAAAGAACAGAATTATCAGAAACACAGGTTAACCTGATTGTTGGGGAAGATTCATCATAGCATTTGAAAAGGAAAATCACGCCTCACCAATCTATTAGAATTCTTTGAGAGTGTCACCAAGCATGTTGACATGGGTGATCCAACTGATATAGTGTACTTGGAATTTCAGAATGCCTTTATCTAGGTCCCAAACCTTAAGTTCATAATCTTAAACTGAAGCTCCCAAAGGCTTTTAAGCAAAACAAGCTGTCATGGGATAAGAGGAAAAGTCCTCTCATGAATCAGTAACTGGTTAGATACAGGAAACAAAACATAGGAATAAATGGTCTATTTCCACAACAGAGAGGGGTAAATAGTGGGATATATAAAAGATCTGTATGGGAACCTGTGCTGTTCAACATACTCATAAATGATCTGGAAAAAGGGGTAAGCAGTGAGGAGGTACAATTTGAAAACAATTCAAAATTTCTCACACGGTTAAGTCCTAAGCAGACTGCCAAAAGTTACAAGGGATCTCATTAACTTGAGTTATTGGGACACAAAATGGTAGATTAAATTTTAATGTTGATAAGTATGAAGTTATGCACATTGGAAAACACTCAGTTCTACATACAAAATGATAGGGTTTCCACTCAAGAAAGATCTTGATAGTTTTCAGAAAACATCTGCTCAACAAGCAGTAGCAGTAAAAAAACCCATAACATTAGGAAGCATTAGAGGAAGAAAAGATAGTAAGACAGAAAAGAGGAGGCTACCTGTAACAGGAGGTTCTTTGAGATGTGTGATCCCTCTCTGTATTACACTGAGGTTTTATACACGCACGCTATGGGTCTAGAGTGAAGAATTAGAAAGTGGTGTCCATTGAACTGCACATGTGCCCTGACTCACCTTGTGGTTTTGTCTGAAGAGATAAAGGGTAGAGCAGACTGACTGCATCTCCAGTTCTTTCTCCACTGCAAATCCCGTAGATCAGCAGCAGAGGGGAAGAAGAGCAGGAAGTATAATACAAATAGGAGCCAAACATCTCAATGAACCTCCAGTTACAGGTTTTTAAACTGCTCATCTTCTTCAAGTGATGGTCCTTATCGTATTCCATTGAGGGTAACTAACAAGTGGTACTGAGGGTAACTAACACATGGTACCAAAGTCATAGGAGGATGTGAAGATGCAGATGGAAGAGATAAGTGGAAGACAGCCATGCCCTGAAGGAGACATCCCTCACCAAGTACTTCACCAAGGCACAACGAACAGCAAAAACGTACATTTAACTCCACATGGCTGCTCTACATATATCCTGAAGCAGCACATTTTGGAGGGAGGCCATGGTTAAAGCCTGGGCTATTGCAGAATGGGCTCACAGCCTAAGGGTGGTAGATAATTAATATCAGAGCATAATGCACCCCAAAATCCACTTGTAGATTAGTGGCATAGAGACTGCCCGCCGGCATCAGGCTCCAGGCGGCATTTCAAAGCAGCAGTAGCGCGTGGAGCCTGGGGTCAAGCTGGGGACTCCAACCCCCCACCCAGCCCCAGGATCCATGCAGCATTGACACTTTGACAACGTTGCGTACAGCCTGAGTTCCCAGCTGGCCCCGGGGCTGCATGTGGCATTTCAAAGCGGCAGCACCACATGGAGCCCGGGGTCTGGCCCCAGGCTTCACGTGGCACTGCCACTTTGAAGCACCCCTTCTTCTCCCTTTCCTTGTTGCCTGTTTCTGATAGGGGGGGCGGGGGAGGCAACTACTCGACTAGTCTGTTGACTATCCGATAAGTAAATGCTTATTGGATAGTCAACTAGTTGTTCACATCCCTAACTCATACTATAGGCACTCTTCTACATTTACTAATAGTTTATTACTACATTTAGCACAGTCACAAACACCTCAACTCAGTAAAGTAAATGGAGATTAGGGATGTGAATGTGAAGCCGTTTACATGATTAACGGATGAGCCTGGGCTTATAGGTTAATCCTAATAGTTACACACAGGCCGCCCCAACTGCTGCCTGTGTATCAGAGGCAGGGGTGGGGGAGGCAGGAGCCAGCTTTTAAGACCTCCTGAGCTGCCTGACCCTCTCCCTGTCTCTGATACAGAGGAGGGAGCTGGTATGGATGGGAGCACCAGCTCCTGCCCACACCCCTACTGTGTAAACATGTAACTGCTGTAAATTTCAGAGGTTACATGTTTACAAAATTAAATGCATTTTAACATTTATACTACAGAATATACATCTGCCCATATCTAAGTAGTATCAAAAGAGGGGAAAAAAAACCCCCAAAACCCCCTTGATTACCAGAAAGTACTAAAAGCTCAGTCTTGCCCCTCTTCATAGGTCCAAGAGTCCATAACCCATATCTTGTGTTCTGACAGGCTAACAATCTTTGGGCATTTAATTTGTAACTTCTAAGCCAATAGCGAATGAAAAGTCATTAAGACTTTGACCAAAAACTAATATGTTCCTTTAAAAACTGTAGGGGGGAGTGCTTTTGGGCATTTTCTGTTTGGGAGAAAAGGGGATTGTGCTACGAGGTCCCGCAAGGCTACATGGCGATTGTGCTATGAGGTCCCGCAAGACTACATGGCGATTGTGCTACGAGGTCCCGCAAGGCTACATCTTGTTCCCTATGCTGTTTAACATCTACATGAAGCCTCTGGGAGAGGTCATAAGGCGTTTTGGAGGACGGTGCCATCAATATGCAGATGACACCCTACTCTATTTCCCTATGACATGAGAACCAGGTGTGGCGGTGACTGATCTAAATGGTGTCTGGAGGCGGAGATGGACTTGATGAAATCAAATAAGCTGAAGTTGAATCCAGAGAAGATTGAGGTCCTGTGGATCAGGAGGCCATCTGTTTGGGAATGTGGCATGGTATGTCTTCTAGAAGTGGTTATTTTCCCCCTGAAAGAACAGGTATGTAGCTTCGGAGTCCTCCTGGACTCTTTTTTAACATTTGAGAACCAGATTTCTTTGGTGGCCAGGAGTGCTTTTGGGCAGCTTCGTCTGATCCACCAGCTGTGACCCTTCCTGAACAAGCATGACTTAGCCACAGTGATCCATGCTCGTTACATCCCGACTGGATTACTGTAATGCGCTTTATCTGGGGTTGCCTCTAAAGAGCCTTCGGAGACTTCAACTGGTCCAGAATGAGGCTGCTCAAGTTGTAACTAATACTCATTATATGGAGCACATTATGCCAATGGTCTGGCAGCTGCACCGGCTTCCGGTATGTTTCTGGGCACAAATTTAAGGTTTTGGTTATGACCTAAAAAGCCATAAACGGGTTGGGTCCGGGGTATCTGAAGGACCGTCTTCTCCCATATGAACCTGACTGGGGGATTGAGGTCAGCTGGGGAGACTCTGCTCAGTGTTCCCCCACTTATGGAGATAAGATTAACATTTATGCGGAACAGGACCTTCTCAGCTTTTGCTCCCAGGCTGTGGAATTCTCTTCCTCAGGATATTTGCATGGCACCAACATTAGCATTGTTTCGGTGTCAGGCTAAAGCCAACCTTTTTACTCGTGCTTTTGTGTGTGTGTGTGTGTGTGTGTGTGTGTGTGTGTGTGTGTGTGTGTGTGTGTTCGTTCCTCCTCTCAAGACATTTTTAGCAAGTTTTATGTCTCTCTGTGGTCTCATATTTTTAAATTTTTATATATATTTGTATTGTATTTTTTAAAAATTTGTAAGCCGCCTTGAATATTTTAAATAGAGAGGTGGGGTAAAAATATTTTCAATAAATAAAATAAATAAATAAATTGCAAAGTACTCCACTTAGAAAGGGACAATCAGTTGCACAGGCATAAAATGTGAAATGACTGCCTAGGAAGTGATCTGGGGATCATGGTCTTTCACAACTAAATATTAGTCAAGAGCACACTGCTGGGAAAAAGATTACTCTGAGATGCAGTAGCAGGAGTGCTGTAAGGAAGATGTTAAAAGTATTTGCTGAGTAGAGCAGAAGACTGATTAGATCCCAGCTGAAGTACTATGTCCAGTTCTGTGCGCCATATTTCAGGAAAGATGTGGACAAACTGGAGAAAATCCACAAAAAATAAGAAAAACAATCAAGAAAAGATGACGTATGAGGCAAGATTGGAAAAAGAAAAACAGAACAAAACAAACAAACAAAAAAAGGTTGCTTAGCCTGTAGAGGAAAAGTTTCCAGTATATAAAAAGTTGTTAAATGAAGGAGGGAGAAAATTGTTCTCCTTAATCTCTGAGGATAGGACAAGAAGCAATGGATAAGTTGCAGTAAGGGCTATTCGGTTGGACGTTCTGGAAAATGTCTTAACTGTCAGAGTAGTCAAGCACTAGAATAAATTGCCTAGGTGGGCTGCAGAATCTCCATCATTGGAGATTTTTAAGAGAAGTTTAGATAAATATATCAGGAATGGGCTAGATAATATTTAGCCCTGCCATGAGTGCACGAGACTGGAGTGGATGACCGCTTGATGTCCTTCCCAGTCTTATATTTCTATGATGTGGCCTTCTCCCAAACCTTTGAGGCAGGGTTTGATGTTCATCTCTGACCAAGAAGGAATACAAGGCAGAAGACGCAGATTTTAAAGCCTGGGGTCTTCAACATAGTCCAGTACTTACATGGGGATATAGGGAGATTTTTTTTTTTAAAAAACACCCTCCCCCACACACACACCACCACCTAAACAAACAAAAACCCCACACAACCTAGGCCCCCAAACTACCTATTCTAAACTATTTAAGAAGATTTAAAAAAAATCTGTAAAATCTAACTATTAGACAACTTTCTTTTGAAAGTGCATCATATATACAGGAAGAAACCGACAGTTCCACTCCAGACTGTGTTGCAGTGAGGACAACTGGAGGTGTGGCTGTTCTGTTCCATTCTTTATCAATTTAGATGAAACAATGAGGTGAGTCATGGCACGCATGGGCCAACAGATGCTACTTTCTCATTTTCCAGCTCTGAATGCATGGTACACATGTGCAAACCCTCAGTGGAATACCACAGAGATCATCACTTGAAGAATATAATAATATCACTGTTTAAATCCATTGTATGCTCACACTTTGAATACTGTGTGCAGTTCTGGTAACCCCATCTCATGAAAGACAACTTAGATTTGGAAAATATATTGAGAAGGGCAAGAAAAATGATTAAGGGTATGGAACAGCTTCCATATGAGAAAAGAGTATAACGACAGACTGGTCAGCTGAAAAAAGAGACGAATAAGTGGAGACATGATAAGAGGTCTATAAAATCATGAATGCCATGGAGAAAGCAAAGGAAGAAATGTTATTTACATAACACAAGAACCAAGGGTTACCCAAATAAATTAACAGATAGCAGGTTTAATACAAACATAAGGAAGTACATCTTTTTATAATCACAGCTAACTTGTGGAACTTTCTGGGGGATCCTGTGAAGGCCAAAAGCATATATGTTCATGGATGATAGGCCCATCAGTAGCTATTAGCCAATATAGTCACAGGGACAACCCCAAGCTCTGGGAGTCCCTTAATCTCTGACTGTAAAAACCCAGAACTAGATAACAAGGCATGGATCACTTGATAACTGCACTATTCTGTTCATTCCCTCTGATTCATCTGGCACTGGCCTCTGCTAGAAGGAGCAAATAGGTCCAGTGATTTCTATAGTTCACAAGATCAGTGGTTCTCAACCTTTCCAGGCTACTGTAGCCCTTTCAAGGTCTCTGATTTGTCTTGTGTACCCCAAAGTTACACTTCACTTATAAACTACTTGCTTACAAAAATCAGAAAAAAAATACTAGTGTCACAGCACACTATTACTGAAAAAAAATAGCATACTTTCTCATTTTTATCATATAGTTATAAAATAAATTAATTAGAATATAAATATTCTATGGGTTGTATCTCCCTTAAATCGGGACTCTCTGATACGTCAACATCCATGGTTCAGTAGGACCATGGATGTTCCTGGACCACAGAGCCCAGGTATAGGGAGGGCTGGCCATGGGGCAGAAGCATGTCGGGGGAGGGGGGGGCGACTCATCTGGGAGCCCCATGTGGGGGGTGGGGGAGACAGGTGGCACAGCGGGAAGTTCTGGCTCCAGTGGCTGGGCAATAGCAGGGGGCCAATCCCGGGCGCGGAGCTCCGGCTCTGGAGCTCTGGCCCCAGCAGCAGTGGGGCTAGCAGTAGCTAGAGAGCTCTGGCAGGGGGGCTAGCCTGGAGCCATAGCCAGGGCAGCAGCATTTCAGCATGGGCTATGAGGGGAGGGACCTCATCTGGTCTGGCAAATCAACTCGTTCAGGACTAGTCAAGTCCTGAAACCAGGGAGGTCCAACCTGTACTTTGCATTTCAGTGTATTGCAAAGCAGTATAAACAAGTCACTGTATGAGATTTTAGTTTGTACTGGCTTCATTAGTACTCTTTATGTAGCTAATTGAAAACTAGGCAAAATATCTAGATGAGTTGATGTACCTCAGGAAGAACTCTGAGTACCCCCCAGAAGTACACATACCCCCGGTTAAGAACTACTGTATTAGATGACCTAGATTAAACTTCTGGTTAAAAGTGAACATGAATTTTTTGAGCCTGTTTCCAGCAGACATTTCTCACAAATAGTTAGCACAACTGGCAGGCTAAAGGCCACGACCTAGAATAGCAGGAAATCTGCAGGTTAGGACTGAAATGCTTTGTGAGAACTGTGTGGATAAACCTACCTGTGTTCTGGCTGACAATATTTACCAGTAGCAGTACTATTACGCACATGCAGCAAATTCACATTAACATGCTAATTAAAATGCAATATTTAAATAATGTTAACATGTTCTAACTAATTGCCATGCAATGTCAGATAACTAATTAACTATTAATTATTTACAGTACCTTGTATGGTATCCTTATGGAAGACATAAGTATACACTTTATCATCATCATAAGCAGCAAATACATCTTTATCTATTGGCCAATTTTCCCACAGAATGCCTTTAATAGTTGGTGGAAAATTTGGGATCTCATGAACACCATCATTTACCTAGAAAAATAATAGCATAAATTACTTACTGAGTAGAAAGCTAATAAGACACACTGAATAGTGTGCGCAGTTCTGGTCACCCATCTCAAAAAAGATAGAAAAGGAATAAGTGGTCCAGAAAGGGGTCATGAAACAGTTTTAAAACATGAAACATTAAAACTGATAATGAGAAAATACATAGTAACATTAGATAACTTACGTAATTATAAATATATATAAAAACAGTACATAAACCAACTGTCTGAGATTAAGAAGAAATTTTTGCCAAAGGCAAGCTTAGACTGATCAGTATAGCAACTTCTATGTCCCTCCCTCTGTCAGCTTACTTTTTTTGGGGCAGAGGGTGTTTGTGTGTATGACAAATACGTGTCAATCAGCACGTTTCTTTATGCTGTGATAAAACATACCACACAGTAGAAATAACAGACAGACAACTCTGCTTGTAATTAAAGTGGAATGAATATCATGAATTGACTTACTGGGCAATATAGAAAGCCTTCACTTTTGTCATCAATGAAAACCAATCTGGTCCCACTGGAGTCTGGAAAGATTTTTCTGACACTGACAGGATGCCGATATTCATTCACATATTGCCAGTCTTCAATGTAGAAATACTGAATAATACCTGTCTAATAATAAATAATAGCTCAATCAGAACACTATTACCACACAAGTAGCTATAATGTAAACATATTTGAGGTAATTCATTTTGATGGAGTTACTCTAATGTTATTCCATTTTGGTTTATCCTGTCTTCGGGGTGCTAATGTGTCCTTTAAGAACCATACACTCTTTACCACTTTAAACTGTGAGCTGTTTGAGGCAGGCACTGTGCCTTTCTGTTTGTACAGAGGACAGCACATGGCAGATACAACTCCTATGCAGTGGTCACAAAACCTAGATTATTAGATCTTTATAGTAGGGACTATTTTTTCCCCTGAAAGTCTGTAAGGTTCCTAGCACAATGAGGGCCTGATCCTTGATTGATGCCCTTTGGCACCACTATAAAACAAATAAATAATATTAAATTCATTAGCAGTTTTGCTAATGGACTTCAATGAAAGCAGGAGTTGGCCTTAAGCTATGACACTGAGCATCAACCATAAATAACTGAACCATTGTAATATTCCAGTGCAATTGCATCACAGAGGCCTAGATAATTAAGGAAACTGGCTGAAATTTTGTTTGCACCTAAAAACAGCTTGCATACAAAGTAAGTCTTGGTACACTACATATCAGAACCATACACTTTATGCTTACTTTAGGAAGAAAAACAGTGTAAGTTATCAAAATAAAAAAACGTATTGAATGTAAGAAAAATTTGAAACAAGCAAAATACTTACATCTGTACCATAGATGAGGAAATCACCAGTAAGAGCATGACACAAGATTCGACATTTATCATCCACAGCTGGGAAAAGTCGAGTCTCTCGTTCTTCCTGAGCATCCAAACCATCACCTTCTATCTAAAGTATAAAAATAATCAAAACAAACCACTACACTACCACTAGCAAGATATTAATGAATTTTGTCTTTATGAAACTGACAGCATGGCATTACCTTATTGCAGTGGTCCCCAACGTGGTGCCTGCAGGTGCCATGGCGCCCGCCAGGGAATTTGTGTGCGCCCGCCTAGTGACCAGGGCCAGCCTGAGCCATTCTCACGCCCCAGGCGCCCGGTGCATGCGCGGCCCCCACCCCCGGGCACGCAGCAGCCCCAAAAGGTTGGGGACCACTGCCTTATTGGGTGTAATCAGCTCAGATTTGCCCTCTCATATATACAACTTACAAACCACTAGCTGCTCCCTAAAGCACCATACAGAATTTCCAAAGAAAGCTATTAAACAGTTCTTATGCTAGCACTTCTTTCTTATCCAAGACAGAATTTACACTTTGGCAAGCCACACATAACTCAGTTGTGGTTCTCATGTTTGCTACCAAAATCCTTTCTTGTAAGGTTTTTAACTTTTATGTTGGTGAGTTACATCTACATACACACTTGGCACCTAATCTCCACTCTAACCAATCTTACTATCATTAGGACTTACAATTTCTTCCTCAGTCTACCGCCACTTTAGCTGTCCTTTTAGAGTTCCAAATCTTCTGTATGCTTACCATATGCAACTGGACTTTACCCTCAAAAAGTGCAGCGGCGTAGTCAGAATTGAGACACATGCTGGCTACTGTCCCCAGATACTCCATGTCTTTAAGCTTTTTTACACCTACAAAATTTAACGCAGAGGGGAAAAAATTAATTGTGCATGGTACATTTTGTGACCTTATTACCTACCTGAGTAATTCCTAATAATCTAAGAAGGCAAGGGAGTATAAAGAGGAGAAGTAGAAGGAAGCCTGGATAGAAACATGGGAGACTATGAGAAAGCAGTCACATCTTTACGTTACTAAGGATTAAAGGGGGCCCTCTTTCCCAAAGCAATTTCACTAATCTACAATTATATTCCTCTATGACTAATGCTGGACTTTTATCTCTTTAGAGCAATCTTTTTATTCACAAAAGATCCTAGATTGAGAAATACTTGAGATTTAAGTCTGTTGCCTAAAAAACAGGTACAGCACAAGCTTTTTCACCCTGCTCCACCAATCCATCTAAACCCTGTTCTAAATGGAACACCTCAAGGAATTTGAGAACAAGTTGAGTCTCCATGTTTATGGCCTCTCTCCTAATTAAATTTCACATAAGCCAAACAACCTTCAGTTGGTGGCGACTTTTAGGCAGCATGGCCTGATGACAAAGAATGAAAGGCTTCATTTAACCCTTCAAACCCTGAATTTTTATTCTAACTGCTTCCACAATGTCTTGATTGTACTAATCCAAATTCTGGGAATCCAATGTGCTGTCCTGAATCTTAGTGTCACATGAGATTATACAATAATCACACCTTGCATTAAGCAGGATATTAGAAGTGTTAAACAAAACACCTGTTTTAGAAAATGGATCTATATTTAGCAGATAATGGATGATAAAATACTGTACTCTAAGATGAGAAAATTAGAGTCATACTTACTATTCTCTCCAAGTGCATAAAACCAAGCACGATTGTTCATTCCTACAGCCAAATGATAAAGACCTACAGCAACAAAGTTTGGCTCCACTTCAACAGAAACTGTGATTGGTAGCTCCTATAAGGAAATCATACCCATTTGCCACATTGTTACTACTTACTTAAAAGTTACATCTAAATTAAGTGAAAAATTAATAAGATGGCATACTTTTTCAACATGATTGGCCACAGTAACTTCAAGAAGAGAAGTGAGGTATGCAACACGTGTGCTGCAAGTGTCTCCAAGGATTGGAAGCTTTGTCAAGAAGACATGGAGTGAGCCTCTTTGTGTAGATACTGCCAACAACTGCCCATCATCTGTCCAAGCCAGGTGATCAAGGCCTAAAATATTGACAAGCTTTCACAACAAAAAAAACCTACTTGATTTTCAGTGAAACCTAAAAGCCATTCTATTGTTTTTAAAAAGAAACCTTAACCTGATTTCATTATTTAAGAATATTTTTCAACTCTTTGCACTGAAGTATAAAAAGCATGTAAAACAGAACAAAAATAGTTTATCATCATAGACCACAACCTGCTATTCTGGTGTTAGTTTTAGAAGGAATTATTTCAAATGAATTTACACAATAAATGAATTGACTATTGAAATAAGAGATAAACACAGGGCTCCAGCTCCAGAGATGTAGTCTCATTTCAATACTCTGAAAGTAATCAGGATAAGAATAGACCCAATACATGCTCTTAGCACAAGAACATGCCACTCAGAAAAATAAACCACAATGCAAAATGGGAAAAAATAAACACTAAACACTAAATTATTTTAGTAATTTGAATATTCCATGCTATGGACTGAAAAACAGTGGACAATCAACTATTTTTTAAAAACAGAATCTCAGCAATTTTTAAAGTCCTCCCCTCCCCCCCAAAAAAGCTACATTAAATATCCAGTTTGGCAAATAGACCATCTCATAATACATACACATTGGAAAGGAGGGAGTTAACCACAGTCTATATTTAGACTGCTATTCAATAAATATTGTCTATACAGTCTCTCTTCTAAACAACTTGTCAATATACATAAAACATGTTTTGCCAAATCATGTAAAACAGAATATCAACATTGAAAACTTGATCATACCTTTATTTTCATCATCCAGGTTTATTATAGCATACATTTCCTTCAGTTCTGACAGGTCATGTATCTTAATGCTACAACAAAATATAAAGAGTCATTACCTTTACCAGTACTATATTCATTGATTACTTTCATTTCATGATGGTTATGATGAGAGAGCACTGATTCACTACATTCCAGCTCTGGAAGGGAGAGGGAGGAGCAGGGCCAGAGTACGAATCAAGCAATTCACAGCACCTCCAAAACTGCTGGGAGGGAGGGAAAGGTGCAGGTTAGTGCAGGCTTCGGGTGCCCAGTGAGCAAGGCATGTGGGGGAGGAGGAGGAGCTGACGGGGAGGGAGGGGCCATAGGGCCACAGATGGAACCCTCACAGGCTGCGAGCCACCCATGCAGTCCACCCACTATTTGGGGTTGCCCATCCCTGTTCTAAACTCTATGGCTATGTTTAGACTGAGGTGCTATTTTGGGATACTGGAAGTATCCCGAAATAGCTATTCCACGTCTTTTGAGTGTACCCATTATTTTGAAATAGATTTCGAAATAATGGTGCGCTATTCCGGTGTCCCTGTAATCCTCGCTCCATGAGGTTTAAGGGATGTTTTGGAATTCCGTTTAATTTTGAAATTACTTCAAAATAAGCTATGTAATTTTCATAGTGCAAACTGTGTAGCTTATTTTGAGGTAAGGGTGTATGGTGTAGATGCACCTTATGTGTCAGGGGCCACTTCTCTGGGGCAGGTGGTCTGTTGATCCAATGCCTACCATAATGGAATCCTGAACTGAGGGTAACAATCGAGATGTTACTACAGTACAAATAATGAATATTAATAATCAGGATTCTGTTGTGCTAAGTACTGTACAAGCAGATAATAAAAGATATGCAGATAATTAATCTGTTTGGTCACAGTGTGAAAATCTAACTTTCACATTATGCCAATCATAGAAGCTGAGATTGTGTGGAACGCTCTTATTTCTGAGGCAAAACTCTTTAGATTGTAGCATGATCTCTCAGTGGAGAAAACTGTCCTAATTACTGGTTTATCCAAGCCAAAATTTTCGTAGCTTCAGAGCATGAATTTTAGACATCTAACAAACAGAGGGGCCATCTACACACAGAGTTTGTACCACTATATTGGTTTAAAAATAGATACACTTAAGTATAATTTCTCCTTGCATGGACCCTGTTATACAGTCGATATAATAGCCTTACGCCAATGTAGCTTACTCCTGTAAATTCAACTATACTGACATAAATACCTTTGTACTGAATAATTGCATCCACACTTTAACTGTGTTGGTTTCTAAACAGATATACCTTCATACAGATCAACCCTTAGTATTCCATAAATGGGTTAAATTTTCTCAATAATAGATTAAGTGGATTAGATGAACAACTACTGCTAATGGGAACTCTGTATCTAATCAGTAGTACACAGTAATGAAAGTATATCAGTAACACTTTTGCATTCAAGTACCACATTAGCCAATATAAAAGAAACAAGAAATTAAAAGATGTAACAATTAAGAAAGTAAGTAATAGTGCTTGATTTAAGATGCTTGCTATTCAAACATTTTATGTACAAATAGGGTCACTTACCAGTTGTCTCCACATGATGCAGCTTTGTTTAGTGATTGTGATATTGCAATACTCATTAGGTTGTCCTTATGATTGCGAGCTTGAAAAATCTCTTGACCAATCTCACGAATGTGTGTAGAAATAACAACAAAGCACCCACGTGAGAAGCCAATCATGATATAGCCATCACCGTACCTACAGCAAAACCAACAATAAAAGTGGGAGAGAGATGCTGGGCAGCCTGGCTACAACAGACAGTAATGCAATATGAGAATGAGGACTCTGAGCAGGCTGAAAGTCAGAGAGTGCTGAAGAAACAAAGAGGGAAAGAAAAAAAAAACCCACACAGAATCTTCCTACAGCGGACATAAAAATATTTGTTGATGGGAGCTGGGTGTAGGACTCTTCTCCTCCTTGAACGAAAACAGCAGACAGGAGGCTCCTGGGGGTAAGGAGGAGGGGGGTACCCTGCTCTTGAGAAAACCACCTTAGAATGGTGCCCCACGTCCTTGTCCAGCACACCAACCCCAAGGCTGGCCCTGCTGGGTCTGGTACTAGTCAACATTTTCATTAATGATTTGGATAATGAAGTGGAGAGTATGGGTTTACAAATTCTGCAGATGACAGACACCAAGCAGAGAGGGGTTGCTAGAACTTGGGAGCACAGGGTTAGAATTCAAAATGAACTTGGTCTGAAATGAACAAGATGAAATTCAGTAAAGATAAGTGCAGAGTACTGAACTCTGAAAGGGAAATCAAATTCACAACTACAAAACTGGGAATAATTGGCTAGGCAGTAGTAGTGCAGAAAGGATCTGGGGCTTATAGTGAATCACAAGTTTAATATGAATCAGCACATAGATAAAACACAATATGTCAGGGAAATGTCTGCATAGCTTTTGTAAGGAAAACCCATGCCTCACCAATCTATTACAATTAGAGGTCGGGGTTGTGACCTGGGGAAGGAAATAGGGGTGCAGGGTCTGGAAGGGGTATGGGTGGAGGTTTGTGTGTGAGGGGGGAAAGGGGATGGGGTACCAGGTGGCACTTCCCTAGGCAGCTCCTGGCCACCAGCCCAGCAGCATCCTCAGGCAGGCTACCTGCCTTCTGCGCTCCTGCATGCTACTCAAAGGCTCTGACTACAGAGGCCATGTACTCTCTGAGCCATGCACTCTTTGCGGGAAGCCCTCCATGCACTGCCTGAGCTGCAAGCATGGCCCAGGCAACTCATATTGGCTGAGCTGTGGCTAATGGAAGTTGCAAGATTGTGCTGGGGGTGGGGGCAGCTTGCAGAGCCCCCGCACCAGAGGACAAGGCACATAGAGAGCACATGGTCCCCACAGCTGACTACTGTGTGTAGAAGGCCAGGAGCCTGCCAAAGGCTTCTGTTTGGCTGTGGGATGGTGGCAGGCTGGATGTAAACAGTGAAGTTTACAAAGGATGTAAACAGTGAAGTGGCAAAGTTTGTAGATGATACAAAATTATTTAAAATAGTTAAGTCAAAAGCTGATTGTGAAACAATACAAAAGGATCACACTAACTTGGGTGACCAAACAACAAAATGGCAAATTAAAATTTAATATTGATGCACAATGGGAAAAATAACCCCAAATGTACAAAATCATGGGGGTTTATATTAGGGATGTTAAAATGCATGTAATTTCAGCAGTACTGGCTCCCATTTAAAAGACTGGGTATGTTTAGTGTTGAGAAAGCAAAACTTTGTGGACCTAAGAAAAAAGTCTTCAAATATCTCAAGGGCTACTATAAAGAGGATGGCAGTCAACTGTCTCTCAAGTTCAGTAACCAGCAGGACAAGTAGTAAGTAGTACTCCACGAGGAGTAATGGTAGTTCGAATTAGGATCTTTAATTCGAACTACCTAATCCGTGCCGCATGTAGCCGCAGGCACGGAGTTCGGATTAAGGGAGATTTAAAAATGGTGGCACCCGGAAACATGCAAATGAAGCCCGGGATATTTAAATCCCGGGCTTCATTTGCAACTCCGGTTGCCCTCATTTGCCTACCTAGCTCCAACTAACGAGCTAGTGTAGACATACCCTTAGATATTAGAAAAAACTATAAGGATAATAGGCTTCCAACAGAGGTTGCGAAATCTCCATTATTCAAGGTTTTTAAGAACACACACTTGTCAGGTATATTTTATCCTGCCTCAGCAGAGGGGTCTGGACAAGATAACCTCATGACGTCTCTTCTAGCCCCACATTTCTATGATTCTGTGTGTCTGCCTCAGTTTCCTCACCACTCCAAGGCATTATTTGGGCTGTTCCGAGAGCTTGGGGCTTTCTGGGCTCAGAAAAGTGAGCAGGACCCTCATGCCTTCAAAGCCTACTATTTGCTGGGTGTCCTTGCTCTTTCCTGCCCCATACTGCTGTTTTCTGTCTAGCTCGCTGTTCCTGTGTGTTCTCGTATTTAAATACTTCCTGGTCACCTGAATGCCTTTGTTCTGCTCCTATCTTTCTCTCCTCCTTCACAAGAGTAAACTAAATTGGATTTTCAAGGCTTGAGCTCACCCATCATTCCTAAGCACTGGCATCTGAGTAGGGTCACTGAGTCCTAAACAATCATCCAAGGGTGGGCAAAATATGGCCTGTGCCACCAGATCTGGCTTGCAGCCCATAGATAGCCTTGTGCAGACTTCCCTGCCTTTCTCACCCCTTCCCACCACTCAGAGTGGCTGGCTACAGGGGCCAAGTGTTTCTCTGAGTGCCACTGGGAGTCAGGGGGAGGAGGATGGGGGAGAGAATGTGTTTGCAGGGCAGGCAGCACCCTGAAGTACTGCCCTTCAGGGCTTGCAGTGGCCATGGAAATATATGGGCCCTGCAGCTGGTCACTCTGAGTGTCATGTGGGGGGCATAGAAGGCATGGAGTCTACCATAGGGTCCTGCTGGGCTGCTGGCTGGGAAGCTCCTGGGTAAGTGCCTCCTGCCCAGAGCCTGCCTTTGGCACCTCAGCTCCTCCCTTCCCAAACTCTCTGCCCCCGCTGCACACCCAAACCACGTAATCCAAACCCTCCACATCCTGCTCCTGCACCCATTCTCCCTCCCAGATTCTGTGCTTCCATCACCTGCCCCAGGTCACAACCCAAATCTCTGCATCCCCCTCCTGCACCTATGCCACAAGTCACAACCCCCTCCCAGCTTGCACCCCTCCTCCAGGTTAGAATCCTCTTGTGCACCTAAAGCCCCACCCAGACCCTGCACACCCTTCTGCACTATAATCCCTTGACCCAAGTCACAACCCTCTCCTTCCCCCAAACTCCCTCCCAGCTCCCACACTCCCTCTGGCACTCCATTTCCCTATCTTGAGCTTCCTTCTGCACCCAACTTTCATCCCAAATACCACACCTCCTTTAATTTCATGGAAGAGTGTGGCCCTTGACCACTTACAAATTCTTGGAGTGGCACCCCATTAAAAATTATTGCCCACCCCTGCCACTGTCACCATCTAGTGTGTGCCTGCTACATCTCAGGTGGATCCACATATATACAGCAGTTTTTCACTATATGAATTCTAGTTCATGTGAAGTTATAAGTTGTACAGACAGAGCCCTGATTAATCAAAAATGGAAAACCATAAATGGTCATTAAGGTAAGAAAAACTCCTTACTGAAAAGCTGCATACAAGCAGGTTACTCACCCAGAGAATCATTGAATGGGTTTTATTGATCTGTTTACATAAAACTGTTTATTTACAAGAATATACACACCTGAAGCTGGCCTTCATCAGCTAACTTGGGGCAGAGTTGTGGAAAGTTCCAGACCCAGGGCTTTGGTGTTAGCCTAAATGTCTACACTGCAATTTTACTCCATGGCATGAGTCCTGCAAGCCCAAGTCAGCTGATGCAAGCCAGCCTCAGGCGTGTATATTTTTGTAAATAAACAGATTACATCAAGAACATTCCTTGATTCTGGGTCACCAACTTCTCCTCTAACAGAAGCCACTCACTAATTTCAGCAACCATATCATTACCAAGAATGAGTACAACCACAGTTCTACTGTTTCAGTTTGACATCCCAGCTTTTTAAACAACAATTTTCAGTGAATGTGACTGTAAATTGTAGATACCTTTAGTCTAGCGGTGACCAAACTTTTCCTTATCAGTAATGGAATCTGTCAATGCCCCCCCACCCAAGGCTGAATCTCTCTAAACTGTGACTCTCTGGTCCAGCAACTGTTCCAGGATCAGAGAGTCCTGGTGGATGACTGGGAGCCTGTGGATCGGCAGGGCAGCAGGCTGCTAGCAGTGAACTGCCAGAGGGGCTGGGAGCCCAGTGCACCCCAGCTGGGCTGCCCGGCTACAGTGGGGCTGGGGCTGGGCCAGGGAGCCAGAAGTGACCTTCCTAGGTTTGGCAAAATCCTTCATCTGGGACCAGTCAGGTCTCAAGGGTGCCAGACCAGGGAGGTCCCACCTGTACTGCTGGGCTGAAAACAAAACTGGGAGCAGAACTGAGGATGAAGAAGGAGCTGGGAAGGAGGTGGGACTAGAGGGGGGCTGGCCTGGGGGCAGAATGAGAATGGAGGGCAGAATAGAGGACATAGTGGAGCAGGGCTGGGGCAGGAGCAGAGTTGTGGTTTGAGCTGGTCTGAGGGCAGAGCTGTGGCTGGAAATGAAGAGGCGCTGCAGATGGAGCTGTGCTGGGAGTGAAGCAGGGCTGGGTGGTGTTCCCTCCCTGTCCCCTCTGGTGGCTGGCCCAGGCCCTGCCGAGTGCTCCCTGAACATTACTTCATGTCCAGTTTAGGGACCAGTGCTTTAGTCTGAAAAGAATACTGTATTAAAAGGACTATTGTACATCCTCAAAACCCTCATGTGATAGTGGGTTAAATACCAGAAATAAAAATAAATATCATTTAAAAAGATACCGCTCAACTTTTTCTTGCAATTTTAAGAACTTAGTGCTTACTCACCATCTATAGGTTACAATGTTGCCATAGCGTTGCTGGAATTCCAGATCAATTGGGTTATCAGGATCATTCAAATTAAAAAGAAACAATGTTTTTTTGCCAACTACCACACTTATCTGCCAATTGAAAAGTGAAAAACACATCCAGTGAGAACATTTTAAAAAACACTATTGTTTTTACTAAATGGTGAAGCTTTGTACTAATTATCTTCAGAATTCTGTTCAAGGTCTAGCTCCACTGGTCAAGTTATAACTTAACAATCATAAGATATTGTATTTTTGGGATGCTGAGATTTTTCTCCTTTAGATGCAAGGAAACAGAAGCACAGCATTTGGAGGCTAATTTTAGTCATTGCCACTGCAATGATAAACAAAGCTTCTAAGCAGATATCATTTCTAAACATAAAAAATATATAATAGAATGAAATGTCCTTAAAAGTTAAAGTTATTTTAAAACGATTTCCTTAAAATTATTAAGACATATAATTTAACATCTATCCAAAGAAATGCTTCTTATTTGAAGAAATCCCCAGAGATAATGCATTTCGTCTCTAGGGCAGGGGTTCTCAAACTGAGTCAGGACTACAAAATGGGCTGCAACTCCCTTTGAATGGGATCACGTGGACTGGCTTAGAATTGTGAGAGTCTAAGACTGAAGTCCATGCCCCACTGTCCAGGGCCAAACCAAAGCCAGATGGCTTCAGTCTTGGGCAGCAGCAGGATTCGGGTTATAGGCTAACCACCTGGCACTGAAGCCCTTGAGCTTCAGCTTTGGCTTCCCTGGCCAGAGTGGTGGAGCTTGGGCTTTGGTCCCCCACCCAAGGTGGCAGGGCTCGGGCTTCAGTCCCCCCCCTTCTGGGGGCATGAAGTATTTTTTGTTGTCAGAAGGCAGGAATGGTGCAATGAAGTTTGAGAACCTCTACTCTAGGGGAACAAAGAATCAATTCTCAATGTTCTCTGCATTCTCTGGTGATCAAATAAGTAGCATTACTATCAGACAAAGCAGCTAGTCAATATAGGGTAAATTCTATACAAAATAGGAGGAGGAGAGTAGATCATCAGAAAATGAAGGCTTCCTACTAGAATACCTAATAACAAGAAAACAAGAAAGAATGTTATGTCTCTCATGCATTGTGTTTGCTTGGACTGACAAAAATATTAAACAAAAAGATTATATTCCCATGTAGATCATTCTGTTTGCCCTCTGTCTAAAAGTGAAGCATTATTCATGATAATTCCTATTATAGGACTATTCAAATACAAAAATAAAAGCACCATCTCCAAATGCTGTCTCTTAATATAGCTGGAAAAGAACCAAGCATCAGCATAGCCCCAAAAAACTGTAACAGCTAATAACTAGAGACTTGAGTTTCCCCAAAGTCTGAGTGTGCATGAATCCAAAGATGTGGATTCAGCCCCTCTCCAGTCATCATCTCTTAAAGCATTCAGTTCTTAAGTGTGAGTACCATTATTCACTGTAAGTGTTAAATGTCTGAAACATTTAAAAATTACTATTATTTTAAGCTCTTCTTCTAAAGATACCACAGCAAATTTAGTTTTGTTTGTAGTGTAGTTTATTTTAATCAAATTAATTTTTCCTTTTCAGAAAAATGTCATCTGGACCTTTTAACTATTACTATAGGCCACTGGTTCCAACCTTTTTGATATCAGGGACTGGCAAACCCCTTCACAAACTTTTGGTAGACTGGTAACATTTGCATAATATGCAAATATTCAAATAAAATGTTACCAGTCCGCCAAAAGCCCCAGTGCCAGCCCTAATCCCCTAGGAGGCCCCCAAACCCTCCACTATCTCCAGTGCCAGCCACTGTCCCCAGAGACCCCTGCACCGACCCCCCAGTGCCAGCCCCCATCCCTTAGAGCTCACCACCACGAGACTTCCCAGTGCCAACCTCCTGTTTCCAGAGCCCCACTGCACCCAACCCCCGAGTCTCCCTCTAGTGCCAGTCTCCAATATTAGCCCCATCCCGAGCCCCTGTGCCACAACCCCCCAGTATTAGTCCCACCTCCAGAGCCCCCCCAGTACTAGCTTCCCCCCCTCCCCCACCTAGCCTGTGCTGCCTTCCAGCCGCCAGCTGAGCGCTACTGCCCAGGCCGTGGCTGCTCTATGGATGCCACACCATGCACATCTCTCCTGCCTCACAGCAAAGCGCTCTTTTGTGGCTAGGAAGAGACCCTGCTCCTGCCCTGCCAGGCCTGGCGACAGCCCAGCCCCTGACACACACATGGGATCAGCAGTGTCTGTAGCACAGGCGGACGCATGTTTCTGGTGGCTCCCCAGGCCACTAACAGTGGGGGCCTAAAGGCGCAGGTTCACTCAGCCCATGCGCATCTCAGGCTCATGGTACCCATCTGACAGCTGGGTGGTACTAGCCCCCTTGACACCTGCTGGTTTGAGTCAGGGAACCTGGCTCCCCCCTGCACAACTCCAACCAGTGCTGCAGGCTGCAGCACCCTGGGACGTTGGGGAGCCACTGGAGCTCAAAGTGAGGCCATGGTGAGGCTGCCCCAGCAGGGACAGCCTCACTGCGGCCCGACTCAAGCCACAGCACACGGGACAGCCACCCGCCACTCACTGTGGGAGAAGAATTTTTAGTGCGAGTGCAGGCACGCATTGTATAGGAAACTGAACTCCCCTGTGGGCAGGGCTCATTAGCCATCGAGGGCATAGCCTGGAAGAGTGCTGCAGCCCGGCAGGCAGGGGTTTGTGGAACCCCACTGGTTCATGGACCAGTGGTTGGAAACCACTGCTGTAGACTAATGCAGCAGACACAGATAGAGCATTCCCCTTACATTCAGAACAACTGACGTGCTGAATGTTACTGTGCATTGGTTTCATAGTCACTTACTGTGCTTTCCCTGGTTGATATCCTTTCATCAGTCTTCATCACTGAGAACTGCATATCACTGGGATCTGATCTCACTGATGTCTGCAAAGAAAGTCCAGATTCAGATATTATTTTCATGCAGTATATAATTAGAGCCCTGTGTGGATACAAAATTGTGTGTCTGCATCCACAAAAATGAAGAAATTGTTACTCACCTCGTGCAGTAACATCTGTTCTTCGAGATGTGTCCCCCCGTGGGTGCTCCACTATAGGTGTCGGGCTCGTCCCAGCGCCGCAATCCGGAAAGTTTTTGCCAGCAGTAGCCCCCTCCGGAGGGCCGCGCATGCGCAGAGGTGTCTTGCGCCATTTGCGCCTTTTCTACGTCACGTGGTCCAACGTGCCAGTTCCTCCTAGCCGGAACATCTGAAACAGAGAAAGATAAGAGCTCCGAAGCAGGGAGGAGGGCGGGTCGTGGAGCACCCACGGGGACACACATCTCGAAGAACAGATGTTACTGCACAAGGTGAGTAACAATTTCTTCTTCTTCGAGTGATGTCCCCGTGGGTGCTCCACTGTAGGTGAGTATGAAGCAGTAACCCAAGCAGCTGATCGTGCTTTGGAATTATCTGTGCACAGAAGAAAGAACTGCTTGAGCGACTGCTATGTCCGTAGCTCTGAGACGATCAAGGGCATAATGCCTAGCAAACGTGGATGACGACGACCAGGTTGCCATGCGGCATATGTCTCGTAGCGGGATGTTCTTCAGGAATGCTGTAGAAGTAGCCATGCTCCTGGTTGAGTGTGCTGTTGGTGCACAGGGGAGAGGCCTGCCCCTAAGGGTGTAGGAGCGAGTGATGCAGTTAATGATATGCGATGATATACGTTGTGACGACAGTTGATGACTTTTAGAACGGGTCACCACCGATAATAGTAATCGTGGGGACTTCCGAAAGGGACGCGTTCTGTCCAAGTAGAATGCAAGCGCCCTTCTGACATCTAATGTGTGTAAACGTGCCTCCTCAGGTGTAGCATGTGGTTTGGGGTAAAAGGTAGGAAAAACCATAGGCTCGATTGACGTGGAATGACAAATTAACTTTTGGCACGAAGGCTGGGTGACATCTCAACGTGACGCCCTGTTGAGCGAATAAATGTACAGGGAGGATCGACGGAGAGTGCAGCAAGTTCGGAAACTCAGCAGGCCGAGGTGATCGCCAGGAGAAAGGCGACTTTCATAGTGAGAGTCTGTAAGTCACAAGTTGCGAGCGGTTCAAACGGTGGGCAGGTAAGAGTGTCCAATACAAAGATAAGGTCCCATGGTTATGAGGTAGGCCTGTGTGGTGAGTAGAGATTGGAAATACCTCTGAAGAAACTCTTCACGAGTGGATGCGCGAAGACGGAAAAGCCCTCTATCGGAGGGTGAAAGGCCGAAATCGCTGCCAAATGGACTCTCAGGGAAGCAACTGCCAAGCCTTGAGAATGCAGGTGGAGTATATAGTCTAGGATGCGTTGGATATGTGCCTGGAGAGGATCAATGGCCTGTGAATGGCACCAGGCATGGAAGCGACGCCACTTATAGAGGTAAGACTTCTGAGTGGTCTGACGCCTGCTTTGTACCAGCACGTCTCTGACTGCCTGGGAGCAGGTTAGTTCTGGCCCTTGGAGCCAGTTAGGAGCCACGCTGTTAGATGCAACCGGTCGATGTTTGGATGGAGAAGATTACCGCGTTGTTGCGAGAGCAGGTTGTGCAGTTGTGGAAGTTGTTGAGGTCGGGATAGCGACATCTGCATGAGCTGCGTTAGCCAGGTCTGACGAGGCCAGAAGGGAGCCACCAGGATTACTGTCGCTGCATCAGCTAGTATCTTCCCTATCACTCGGGGTATCAGTGGAATTGGGGGAAAGGCATATAGGAGATGATATGTCCCCCAATTGAGCAGGAAGGCACCTCCCTTCGATTGGCTGCCTATGCCTGCTCTCGAGCAGTAATAGCGGCATTTCTTGTTGTCGCGGGTGGCAAAGAGGTCCACTTCTGGGTAGCCCCATTGCTGAAAAAGATCGCGGGCTACGTAGTCGAGGAGTTCCCATTGGTGTTGGGAGTGAAGGATCTGCTGAGTGCACCTGCAATGGTATTGTTCCTGCCGGGGAGGTAGGAGGTTGTGAGCGTGACGCCATGGCGAATCGCCCAGTTCCAAAGGCGTACCGATTCCGCACATAAAGTTCTGGATCTGGCCCTGCCCTGGTGATTGATGTAGTATACAGTGCATATGTTGTCCGTGAGAACATGTAACGTGGTTCCCTGGATCTGGTGGACGAAGTGGCGGCAAGGATTGAAAACTGCCCTGAGCTCCAGGAAGTTTATATGGAGTAGGGATTCCCTGAGGGACCACAAGCCTTGGACCTGATGCTGTCGCATATGTGCTCCCCAGACTACAAGGGACGCGTCTGTGGTAAACTGGATTGAGGGGGCTTGGGCGCGGAAGGGAACACCCGCGAGAGTATTGGCAGGGTCGAGCCACCATGTGAGCGAGTCCTTGACGCGGGCAGGAATAGACATGAGTTTGTGGATATTGGTGATACTGGGTTTGTAGACTGTCAGAAGCCAATGTTGCAGGCACCGCATACGAAGACGAGCGTGTGCTATGACATACGTTGTAGACGCCATGTGGCCTAACAACTTCGGGCAGGTAAGGGACGAGACTGTTGGGGCAGTAAGCAGGATGCTCGATAGGTCTCAGATGGCATGAGCTCTGTCTGTGGGTAGGTACGCCATAGCAGTCGTAGAATCCAGTCTGGCGCCAATGAATTCTATGGACTGGGCCGGGACCAAAGAAGATTTTAGAAGATTGATGATTCGTCCAAGAGTCTCGAAAATACCTCTTGTAGCGGTAACTGCAGTCTCGGTTTCTTGCATAGAAGGGGCCGTGAGGAGGCAGTTGTCGAGATAGGGAAAGATGGTGATGCTGGACCGTCGAAGATACGCAGCTACGACTGCCAGGGTCTTTGAAAAGACTCTTGGGGCTGCGGAGAGACCGAAAGGAAGCACTGCATACTGGTAGTGTTCGTTGCCCAGGGTAAAGCGTAGAAATCTCCTGTGAGCTGGATGGACGAAAATATGAAAATTCGCGTCCTGGAGGTCGAGGGATGTGAACCAATCCCCTTGGTGTAGCGCTGGGATGATGGAGCCCAAAGTAACCATTTTGAATTTCTGTTTCCGCAGGTGGCAGTTGAGGCCACGAAGATCCAGGATTCGTCTCCATCTGCCAGACTTCTTCTCGGTGAGGAAGTACCGGGAATAGAAGCCTCTGCCTCGGAACTCGGGAGGAACGTCTTCCACTGCACCAATGGTAAGTAGGCGCATGACCTCCTGATGCAGTAGAAGCTTGTGAGAGGGGTCCCTGAAAAGGGACGGGGATGGGGGGTTGGAGGGAGGTAGAGTGGAGAAGGGAATGGTGAGCCCAGAGGTTACAATCTCCCTGACCCAACGGTCTGTGGTGATGGCGAACCAGCGGCAGCGATAAAGGCTCAGGCGACGGTGGAAAAGTTTGGTTACTCGTGACGAAGGCTCCAATGGGGGATGGTGCGCAGACCCTCGACAAGGGCGTCAAACCTGCTGCTGAGGCTGTTGTTGGTTTTGCGGCTTATTAGGCTGTTGGCGGCGGCGTTGGGGGCGCTGCCTTTGCTTATGTTGGTCATAGGGCCTGAAGCGTTGGGTGGTATAAGAAGAAGGAGGCCTCTGCCTGTTATACGGCCATCCTCTCTTGCACCTGAAAGGCGGAGTGTACATCCCGAGGGTTCTCAATGTAGCTCGGGAGTCTTTTCCAGAATGGAACACTTGATCCGTGTTCTGGGCAAACAAGAAGGCCTGATCAAATGGGAGGTCCTCCACCTTGGGCTGTAGATCTTTAGGTACAGAAGCAAGGTGGAGCCAAGACGCACGTCGCATGAAGATCGATGTCACCGTAGTGCGGGAAGCCGAGTCGGCAATATCCAAAGATATCTGGAGTGCATTACGGGATGCTGTATAACCCTCCTGCACAATGGATTTAAGTATGTCCCGTTTGGAGTCCGGCAAATGTTGTATTAAAGGCACCAACTTTGAGTAATTATCAAAGTCATGGTTAGCAAGTTGGGTGGAGTAATTGGCCATCCTCAGTGTGGCTGTTGCTGATGAATATACCTGTCTCCCGAGCGAGTCCAGACGCTTAGCTTCCTTGTCCGTGGCAGAGTTTCTTGATTGTGCGGACTTCGCCTTTTGCTGCGCTGCATCGACGACGATGGAATTAGGAGCGGGGTGCGTAAAAAGAAATTCCGCGTCCTTGGCGTCGATAAAGTATTTCCTGTCTGTGCGTTTGTTGGTAGGGGGCACGGACGCTGAGGTCTGCCAGATGTCATTAGATATTTCAAGGATTGCAGCATCGAAAGGGAGAGCCAGTTTCGACTTATTGGACTGTTGGAGGTTTCTGAGGAGGGCATGCTGCTTCCGTGGCACCTCGGAGGTATGTAAATTTTGTGAATAAGCTACCCGTTTAAAAAGCTTGTGGAATTGTTTGTAATCGTCCACGAGAGAGGGTTCATCATTGAATACTGCATTGTCTGGGGAAGAGGAAGAGATGTCCGTTGGGGAAGCTGTGGGTTGCTGCTCCATGACAGGTGAATGAGTGACGTCGCCGTGAGGAGCAGAAGTTGATGACGCATCACCCGTAGGGGTTGGTGGGCACTGAGCCAGCGGGATAGAGTCCTGGGTTATTGGTCGTGGTGTGTATAATTGCTGCCGCTCTGGAGACAAGGAGGGTGAAGGCCTTGTGAAGGAACGTGAATGATCACGATGGGGCGAGATGCACCTACGGTAATGGGAGTCTTGGTGTGAATGTGCCGGAGAGTAAGTAGTGCTCCTATGATGATAGTAACGCGAGCGAGGAGGGGATCTCGGGGATTGTGAGCGATGGGAATAATGACATGGAGATCTCGAGTAGTATGTGCGGTGGTAACGTGGCAGTGTGATAGACCGTCTTGGAGATCTGTAGTAACGATGCGTGGGAGAGTGTCCATAATGGTAGTGCTGTCGTCTTTGACAAGGTGAGCGCGATGGCTCGGGGGAAAATGCCACCCTGTCGGGACTGGGGGAAGGCATGCGGGGATGGTGAGTCTTCCTTTGTGCCTTAGTCGGTATTCTCGTGGATGGGGGAGCCATGGGGATTGAGACGACCGAGGCAGAGTCGGATACCTCCCTCGGGAGGCATGGTGACCTAGGTGCGGAGGATGGGGATGCCGGTGCTGTACCCTCCTCTGAGCCGTCAGATTGTTGGCCCACAGGGGCTGGAGCCGAAATGACGGGCAGTGCTGTTCGGGTTGCACACATTGGGTGGTCGGTGCGGGTAGGTGCGGGCGTGCCCTCTATGCGATGCGGATCCGTGTCCCCAGGTCTTGAATGGGGGCAGGCTGATCTGGGTGCCGATTGCTTTCTCGGTGCCGGTTCGGCTGTCTGCGCCGATTCGGCTCTTGGTGCCGACTTAGTCGACGGTGCCGGGTCGGCTCTCCGTGCGGGATCGGTCATTGGTGCCGACTCTGCCCTGGACGTCTGGTCAGGTCCCGTATGCGGCAACGGTGCCGGGAGCGTCGGTGCCGAGGACCGCACCGTCTCTATGTGCAGTGCCGCATGGAGACTCGGTGCCGCAGATGATGGTGCCGATTCCGGATGACCTGGCGGTACCGAGACTACTGAAAGCGCGGGGCTAGGCGCCAATGTACTTCGGGCTTTGGTTGACTTGTCCGCTCCCTGTCTGGGAGGGAAGCCCGATGAGTTCCGTGCCTCTCCTGCACTTACGCTCCTGGGTGGAGCAGAGCTTTTTCCATCCCCGGACTTACGTGGGACTGGAGCCTCCCGTTCTGCTGACGGGGGCTGGAGCGCCTTATTGAAGAGTAACATCTTCAGGCGCATTTCTCTATCCCGTCTTGCCCGAGCGGTCAACTTCGAACAGTGACCGCATTTCTGGGGGATGTGGCCCTCTCCCAGGCAGCAAATGCAACGGGAGTGTCCATCGGAGGCCGGCATGGCGTCGCCACACGAGGCACATTTCTTGAAGCCCGGAGAGCCGGGCATACTTAGTGCGCCGGTCTTCGGGGGAAGAAACAACTTGAGGGGCTGGTCGGAGCGGCCCTCGGTAATTATAACGGCAACAAGAGAATTTTTTTTTTTTTTTAAACGACTAACAACTAACTATGATAATAAAACTGACTAACAGTATGTAGGAAGGGGCTAACTGGGAAGGAACAGTAAGAAAAATACTATCCAATTTCTCCTCAAGAGAGGAGCGTGTTCCAAGTCCATCTGCGGCCGTGGACGGTTAGGAGGAACTGGCGCGTCGGACCGCGTGACGCAGAAAAGGCACAAGACACCTCTGCGCATGCGCGGTCCTCTGGAGGGGGCTACTACTGGCAAAAACTTTCCGGATTGCAGCGCCGGGACGAGCCCGACACCTATAGTGGAGCATCCACGGGGACATCACTCGAAGAAGAACCATGGATATCTGCATTCACATACATAGATGTGGTATGGCATATATAAAGTGGATTTCTGCAGATCTTCAGGACTCTATGCATCGTGTGCTAAGCACTGTATAGATAGGAAAAGTGTCATCTTATCTTATCTAGAATATTGTGTGTTAGTGCAATATAAATATTAGTAACAATTCCACTATTCGACCTTTATTCATAAAATCAACATCCTCTCTTCACTAATAACAGGAGAGAGAAAGAAACTACAGCTTTGATCTTGTTGAGCTTTAATTACCAGGGAACATCCAGTAATAGATGTCCGAAAGGCAGATAAAGATGTAAGTCTAAATAAAAGTGAAGAGGTAGATCTTCATGTTAAAGTAGATATATTAGTAACTGAAGTGGCATGACCAAATGAGATTGGTTTTCTTTTTTTAACATAATCAAACCCATAATGGGAAAAGAAGAAAGAGCCAACACTAGAGTATTTAGAGACAAGCAGAACTGGAAAGGATGAAACAAGCAGCCCTCTCTACCTACCAAAAGGAGATTCATGTTGAATTTATATAGCATTGCTTCCATAAAAATTCCAAAGCCATTTTACTGTACATTAAATGCTCAGAAACAATGCTGTACAGCCTCTCCCCGAGTTACGAAGGCGTTACGGACCAAACACTTGGCCGTAACTCGAAGTGTTCGTAACTCGGACCCCACTGAGTTACATGGCGACCGCGCTGCTTGTAAGCGCGGATTGCGTTCATAACTCGGGGACTGCATTTACGACCGCTTCGGTCATAATGCGAATGGTCGTAACTCGACTGTTCGCAACTCAGGGACCGGCTGTACATGAAATGCTCAGAAACAATGCTGCCATTATAATCAAAAGTTTCAGAGGGGTAGCAGAGTTAGTCTAACAGGAAAAACTTAAAAACCAACAAACAGTCTGGTAGCACTTTATAGGCTAACAAAACATGTAGATGGTATCATGAGCTTTCGTAGGCACAGCCCACTTCTTCAGATGATTCTTTCAGATAATCAAAGACTGATAAAGGAAGTGCTGTAGTTATCATGAACAGGTCAGATTACAAACTGGAGGGTGCTGGACAACTCTCTAACACTGCATTCCACAGGCCACTATCTTTTGATCCCACTGAGGAGTACCAAAAAAACCTATATGATCTACTCAAGAAACTTCTTGAAGCAGCACAGGAACAAATCTTTGCAGACAAACACCCAAAGCCTCAGAGTATTCCATCTACTACCCAAATCCATAAACCTGATGTCCTGGATAGCCCATCATCTAAGGCACTGCACTCCTACAGCATAATTGTCTGGCTATGCAGACTTTCTCCTCAGGCCCTTTGCTATCAGGACTCCCAGATAGCTTCAACACACCACTGATTTCCTGAGGAAACTACAATCCATTAGTGATCTTCCAGAAAACACCACCCTAGCCACTACGGAGGAAGAAGCTCGCTACACCAACACAAAGATGGACTACAAGCTGTCAGGAACAGGATCCCCAATGATGTCACGGCACAACTGATTGATGAGCTTTTGTTACTTTGTTCTCACACATGACCATTTCAGATTTGGGGACAATTTATACCTTCAAGTCAGCGGGGAGGGCACATCTGACGAACATTGTTAGAGGTCATCTGCACCAAAGCAGAGGACAGGAAAGCATGCAGGGAACATGCGTGGACTACGCAAGGCTAGATGTTGAAGCTCATGGAGGACAAAACAGAGCTGATGTGGCACCTGGTAGCGGTGCACGAAAAGCAGATGGAGAAAGCCCCCTTGCACCGACTGATAAATTACCGGCCCTCCTCACCAACTTCCATATCCTCCTCTCCTAGAAGTCCTAGAATGTGGGAAGCCTTTAACTCCACTTCCAGGGATATTTCCTGGAGCAGAAGACTGACATTCCCACAGCTGTGATTGCTACACAGGGGTACTATAATAAGACACATGTCCTTGTGCTCTCCCTCTGTTATGAGACCCTTGCTATGCCTGCAACTCCTTTTCTATTCAGTTTTGCCTGTGTTCCCTAAATAAAAATGCATGATTTCAGAAAGACAGGATCTTTATTTATTGTGCCAACTGCATATGGGAAGGGGCAGTGGATAGAGAGGCTGGTTTACAGAGCAACACACATAATTGTACAATGGGGCAGCTTGGGAACAAGCAACACACGGTTGTCTCATCATTATCTGGTCATTCAAGAAACTGGTTTTGAAAACCTCTCTGATGCATAATGTGCCTCAATGTACTCTCCTTATTCTCTGTGTCTGGTTGCTCGTAACTGGCTGCCAAGTAACATGCCTCAGCCCTACACCCTGCCAGAAACTTTCCTTTTTATTTTCACAGATATTATGCAGCACACAGCAAGCAGCAGCAACAATGGGAATATTGCTTTCGCTGAGATCTAATCGAGTCAATAAACTTCACCAGCGTCCTTTTAAATGGCCAATGGCACATTCTACCACTGTTCTACACTTACTCAGTCTGTAACTGAACTGCTCCTTACTGCTTTCTAGGCTGCCTATGTATTGCTTAATGAGTCATAGGAATAAGGGGAAGGTTAGGTCTCCAAAGATAACTATTGGCATTTCTAATTGCAATTTTCTGGTCTGGGCAGAAAGTTCTATCTTGCAGCTTCCTAAAGAGAATGGAGTTGCTAAAGATGCAGACCTCATACACCTCTCCTGACCATCCCATGTTGATATTGGTGAAATGGCACTTGTCATCCAAGTACTCCTCACGGTTTATATACTCTTTCGCAAGGTGGTCCGGTGTGAAGATAAGGGTATGCAGTCCATCTATTGCCCAATCATAATCCAGGAACCCCATCCCAATAAAGCCATTCACTATGCCCTGCATGTTCCCTGGAGTTACTATTCTTCCTAGCAGAAGTGTATTGATTGCCCTGGCTACTTGGATCTCAGCAGCACCCACTGTAGATTTACCCATTCTGAATTGATTCCTGACTGACTGGTAGCAGTATGGCATTGTGAGCGTCCGAAGACCTATGGCCATTCACTTCTCAAGTGTAACAAAGGGTCTCATTCTGGTATTATGGTGTTTCAAGGTGGGGGAAAGCCATTTGCAAAACTCCATGAAAGTGGCCTTATATATACAAAACTTTTGCAAGCCACTGGTCATCGTCCCATAGTTGCATAACTACGTGATCCCATCAGTCTGTGTTTGTTTCCCAGGATCAGAATTGGCATTTCACTGTGTTAACATACCTGACTGCCACCAGCATATGCCAATTGCTCCATTCAGTGGGTTCCTACACACCTGTGTGCATGGCCTTCTCTCTCTCTTCCCCATGAAGGTGGTTCCTGGCTAGGCTCTGGACAAACTGCAGCATAATGCATTTTGGGGCAGGCCTATAACACGCAGCACTGAAGAGTACTGGAGTCCATAGGGCAACCCAAAGAAACTGCTATAGGCTCCAAAGTATGCTGAAGTTATGCTCCAGCCCTGGAAGCAGTCCAAGATTAAGAGAATGCAAAGACAACTTATAGCCACTTTAGTGTCCACTCCTACTGGGCACAGAGTTTGGTTTTGTGACTCTCAGAGACCAGCACAGAATCTTGCCCCAGGATCATAAACAAAGTATAACAATAAAATAAAGATGATATTACCTGTCTTACAGTATCTCCTTCCTGATTGCTAATAGTTATCATTTTGTCTTCACTACCTAGTGCCAGCAAGTTTTCAGTACTCCAGCAACCACAAGTGATCCGCTTGGTGTGTTTACCTGAAAAACAGATATACGCCTAACTCACACATATTTAAAAAAAGCATACAAAATTAGAGGTGAAAATGTGGCCTCTAACTTATATCCCATCCCAGGCAGGTTTGACCCCTACAATACACACATTAAACAAATTTAAAATGTTAAAGGAAAGATTAATGTACTTCAACTATGTATATTTTTATAAAATAATTAGCCTGTGAAACAAAAAATTGACATGGTGAATATTAAAGAACGCATAATAATCAAAAATATTTATCATGAAAGTTTGTTTCTTTTTAAAAAAATCCTAGAGAGGAAAGCCTTTGTATCTTTATGGAACCTTTAGGAAGTTCTCATCTTTTCACCTGATTTGTATCAAACCTAAATTGTTTACTGTAGCTGCCATTTTTCCCCCCAAATGGGACTCTAAAGTTTACTGACGTTTCTCCTCAAATATACCATAGAAAAGATAGAATATCAACACAAAACAGTCCACTGTCAATTTTCCAGCCTGTGGAGCAAGGGAAAAAATTTAGCCCAAGTTTCCCAGTTTCCCATATGGCAGCACAGAACGTTGCCACTCGGTCATCACAGAGATGTTTTACAAAGTATTCTATAAGAAACCATTCTCGCATGCATAATGAAACAAAAGTTGCTACTTGAAGAAAGGTACACTTTGGAGTTACAGTTATAGAGTACTATATTTTTAAACTGAACAAAAAGGAAACTTAACACTAGGAATACAATTTTGCTCTCAGATACATACAAACCCAATGAATTCAGTATAGGACAGGTTGAACCTCCCTAGTCCTATACTGAATTCCATGGTTTGGGACCTTAATGGGCCCAAACCATGGAGTTTACCAGATCAGGAGAGGTCATGGCTCCCTGCCCAGCTGTAGGCTCTGCTCCCGGCTGGGACTGTACTCCCTGCTGCCTGCCCCGCTGCCTTCAGCTTCCTATCATGCCAGCCCTGGCTGGGGCTGCATCTCCCACTGTGCTAACCCCAGACAGCCTGGCTCTGCTGCCTCCGCTCCAGTCGGGACTTCACCCCGCACAGTGCCAGCCCAGGTCGTGCTCCCTACCAGACCAGAGAATCCTGAATTTTAAGAGGTTCAACCTGTACATACCAAGGACAGGAATCTTGCGAGAAGTCTGCCGGTTATAAATAAGCAAGTTTCCCTTAGTTGTTCCAACAGCAAGTAAGGCACCAACTTTGGACCAAAGCAAGAAAGACATTGGGTCTCTGCAAATATTTAAAAAACACAATAAAGTAATCTTAAATAGCATCAGTGAGATTCTTTTAAAAAACTTAAATGAGCATTTTTCACTATATTTCTTTTTGTATTTGCAAAGTCTTGGGTAAACTTGAGCTGAATCTAATTCATTCATTTAAGGGGAGTTTGCCACTTTCAGACTTGCTTAAGCATGCTCAAAATAGCAATGAACTCAGGGGAAAAAAAGATTTGTTTAAATATTTAGAAATGTACAAATGCGATACACATCCGTATCTAAATGTTGGCACCTATTCATAAGCTCTAAGAATCCTTGATATATTTTCAAATATACCAAAGGTAATCAAGTTGACAAATTTCTTTCTAAGAAGTGTTAAAAAAAGATGGTACTTTTCGAATTTGTTTTGCATTGTCATGTCATCGTTAACTTGGAACTGACCCCATTACTGTATTCACATGATGGATCATAGTTCTTTGATTGACAAATTATCCAATGCAGTGAGAAAGCTTAGCAGAAGCTATTTTTCCTTTGAGTTTCAGATACAGGAAGGCTGTCTCTTGTGTGATTTAAAAAAAAAAAAATATAAAAGGCTAATATTTTAATTTTCCTGCAGCCCAACCTGTCAGCCAAGCCTGAGTCCTGATATTCCTGTTGCATTTATATTGTTGTGTGCAATTAGGTATGTCTTCCTCAGAGATACATCAATTCTAAAATCCAATTACATGAGGGACACTGTATTTTTTGTAAAATGCCCTTGAAGGACATTTTATTTGTTTTATTATTGTATTTTTTACTTTGTAAACTAGCAAGCATAAAAGATAACAACAGAAGCAAAAACAGGGTGGACTGATTTAAATCAAGGTGTTTTAAATCCCAATTTAAATCACCCAAAAAACCATTGATTTAAATCAAATTACCAAAAAGTTAAGACTGTTTATGCTTAGAGTGCACTTAATTGTGAAGTAAGCCCCAGTGAAGTCACTGACATTTCCGGGTTTTTTAAGAAAACAGCTATAGAATGGGGTTCCCTTGAAAAAAGCTGAGTTATGCTGAAGTGAAATAGGGAATAGACTTATGGTATCACCATGATGTTCCAAAATAAAGGGAATGTTTGAAAATGACACTAAGTGGCAATTGGCAACTCTAGATTCCTCTTACTGTAGTTTTCTATATTGTATACTTGGGTAATAGAGTAGGAATCTAACTAAACAAGCCGTAAGGATTAGCTAAGCTAATTTTTTTCCCTTGCAACATCCAGCACAGCAGACAACGTGGGAATTTATTTGTCAAGTAATACTTATCCTAAAAGGAATAGAGTGTCTTGAAGAATGATGTACTGCAAAGTGAATTATTTAAGTTAGTAACCAGCTGACCCACTCAGCCGTATCTACATCATCCAAATCATTTTCTCACAATAAGCAGTTTTCCTTACGATGTTACATTCTTGCAACTAGGCCTTGCACCTTCTTTTTGCACTACTTACATTTGAAATATTTTCCTTTTTTGCTTAGGGAACGAATACTCAAAATATTCCCAGATAGAGTCTCTTACACCCAGAAACTGTGACAAAAGCGTGGGGGAATATAGGAAGCTGTGTATGTTCTGAATAAGGTCTTTCCTTTTTCTTTCCAGTCCACTTAATTGTTTATTTCTATTCTGCCTCCATCCTTTTCTATATATTATCTCTGTCTTTAAGACAATGTCTTAACTAACTCCTTTTGTCATGTTTGACCCAGGTCCACCCCCACATAAGTACAGAACAAAAATTACCCTAACCAGCTTATGTCTTTCTTTGCACATGTTACTTTTTAGTCTGCTGAGAAACAGAAATTGAAAGCCAAGAACTTTACTAGCTATTGCTTCTTGAGTTAGGCTGGACAGTCTAGAGCCATTAATTCACTTTTATGAAATTGCAAGTGTAGGTGTAGCATATTTGTCACGAGATTTAATTGTAACTTATTTTTAAATGAGAAATTTAGTATTTTATTAATGATTTAAAAATTAAAAAATCCAATTTAAATTAAAAAAAAATTAAATCAGTTTTTATCTACCCAGAGCAGAATTACTAAAGGAACAGATATTTCTGTAAGAGGAGCTGCTCATATCCCAGCTACATAGACTGGAGACAAATGAGATGCATTTAAGTCTGAGACTGTCAGGATCAAGTTTCTCATAAATCATGTGAAGAGGAACATATTTGCTCTGTTGCTAATGGGTGACATTAGGAGCAGGGATTTTATTATCTCACATGCTTTAAAAGTACCTAGCACATCGTGACTGCTACTGTTATGCAACTAACGATAGGAGGAGAATCTAAGGATTTAGGCACTCTTGACATTTCTTTAAAACAGTGTTTCTCAAAGCGCGGCCCCTGGACCACTAGTGGTCCGTGGCTGCCTCCCAGGTCATCCACAGCTTGAGCTAATCCCCCCCTCCCGATTTCCCCACAACAGGGAGTGTGCTGGCACTCTAGCCTTGTGTCCACCAAGCACTAACCCCACCACACCAGCTCAAAAAAGAGATAGAGAGCAGAGCCACGCTGCATTTCTCGCCTTCATCCTGCCCAGCACAGCTTGGGGAATGGAAGTGTAATAAAGGGCTTTCCCTGTGGCAAGGAGAGGGTGTGAAGAAAGCCCCAATCCCGGGACAGCAGCATAATTAAGAGCTTTTTGTGGGAGAAGGGGGGAGAGAGTGTGAAGAGAGAGCAGAACAATTGGCTCTACACTGTGTTTCTTGCCTCCCTCCCACCCAGATCTCTGGGGGAACGCCAGTGTAATGACAGGCTCTCTCTGCCACTCTCACTGGGTGGAGTTGCAGGCAATGGTATCAGCAGGAGGCCATACTGGGACCCACAAGGGCACGGAGCCAGGTAAGCAGCTCCCCTATGCCCAGACCCTGCACCCCAATCCTCCTCACTTCTCCTGACCTCCAGCCAAGACCGCACACCCATAGCTTGTTCCTACAGCAGGGCTGGGCAAAAGATAATCTGCAGGCTGATCTGGTCCGCAAGAGCCTCAGCTGGCCCCCTGCCTGTCCCGCCCCTGCTTGGCACTCAGGAAAGCCGGCTGCAGGGCCACATGTGTGTTTGTGTTTCTGAACACCGAGAGCCTGGAGGGAGGGGAGAATGGCATCTCATGCTGCCCCCGCCCCAATAGCTCCCATTGGCTGGTTTCAGCCAATAGCAGCTGCCTGTTTGCAGGATGGCCAGCATAGAAAGTGCCACTCCTTCCTCATCCTCCCCCCCTTTTTCAGCATTCAGTTCAAAGCAGTAAACATGGCTACTGCAGCTCACTGAACAGGTACAGGGGCTGGAAGGCAGGGACCCTGGCTAAGGAACCTGCTGGGCAGCTGGCTGAGAGCCAGGTAAGGTCTCCCAGCAAGAATAAGCCCCTCCCTTCCCCAAACCTCTGCTCCCCTACCTCATGTAATTAGGGTTGCCAGATGGTTTAACCAAAAATACAGAACATTCCTCCCCCCGCCCCCCAAAAAAAAAAATCTGTTGAGGAAAAAAAAAGGGGGAGACCAAAGTTGTTGAGCAAAAAAACTAGCATGGCCCCTTTAAGAAATGCTTTTGTGGCTTTTTGGCCCTAACAGGCTGCCCGTGGCCATCTGCCATCTTGTCTTCCTGCTTTGGGCCAGATAGCTCTCCTGCGGAATCAGGTAAGCACCCAGTACTTTTGCCTCCTGTCTGGGGGGGGGGGGGGGGGGGGGAAATCAGAAAATACCAGACATTTTAGGAGTCTGGTATTTTCTGATTTTTTTACAGGACAGGAGGCGAAAATACCAGACTGTCCGGGTGAATACCAAACACCTGGCAATCCTACATGTAATCCAAACTTTCCGAACCTCTGCTCCAGCCCCCAAATCTTCCCAGAGACTGCATCTCTTTGTATGCCCCACCTCATGTCACAAATCCCTCCCAGACCTTGCTCCCCAATCCACTGTCTCTGATTACAGCCAACATCCCTGAACCCCCTTTTGCACTCCTGACCCAGGTCCCAATCCTCTCCCAGGCCCTGCAATCCCTCCTCCTACACCCTTCCCCTGGTCCAGAATCTTCTCCTGCACCCTTACCCCTCACAGACTATGCACCCCTATCCCAAGTCACAACCCAAACCCCTGCATCCCTACCCCAGGTCACACTCCCCTCCCAGTCCCTGGACCCCCTTCTGATCCCACTCTGTTGTCCCAGGTTGTGATCCCCTCCTTCACCCAAAACTCACTACCAGATTCTACACCCCAGTCATTACCCAAGTTACCTTCTGCACCGAACCTCCATCCCAGACCCCCGCACCTCCTCCATTAAAAATGGAAGAGTACAACTTTTGATCATTTACCAAATTCTTGGAGTGCCCCCTCATCGAAAATTATTGCTTACCTCTGCTCCGCACCCTGTCTCCTGGCCAAACACCTACCCCCACACCCTGCTCCTGCATCCACCATTGATCTTGCACCCTCCCTCTTGGCCACACCCTGTACCCGCCCTTGCTCTTGCTCCCTCCCCCTGGCCAGACACCCTACTCCCAGCCTGCTTCTGCACCTTCTCTCTCACCCACATCCTGCACCCCATCTTCTGCCCAGATCTTGCACCCCCCCCATCTCTATCACACTTGCTGGCAGCCCTGTCCTGTACACTGAACCCCTCATTTTTGTCCCCACCCCAAAGCCTAAGGGGGTCCACAAAGTCCAATAACTGTAGAACCCCAGAAAAGTAAATCTGGCCTATGGGAAGCCCTGAACCTCAGTCCTCTCTGTCCGTTCCCTTCTCCCCATGGGGCTGGAGCACCACAGGACTGAGGTGTCTCAGTTGGGAGCCACCTCAGTGAGGGCTCGGGGGTTTTGGACGAGTTTTTTTTTTTTTCTGCTCACTTGTGTGGTCCCCAGCTGATTTTTCTGTAGATCAATGACCCCCCAATCCAAAAAAGATTCTCCACCACTGCCATAAAGAAAGCATTTAAACCTTTTGTGTTGGACATAAATTAATATTTTAGTTTATCAAACTTGTTTTAAATAAAGTAACATGAGAAAGTTAAAAAGCTTAATCTGTTTAATAATTTAAATTAAACCATTCCCCCAGCTGCAGCACTAGCAAAGTGGCTTGGGCATAATTATGTAATTAATGTTGAGTTTCCATTAGCAACTGGTGGTCTGTGGAAAGGTTTGCATTGAGCCAGCCATTGGGCCAAAAAGTTTGAGAACCACTGCTTTAAAAACACAAATCATACCATAGAAAATATTCAGACACAATCTCCATCATACACTGACAATGAGCGGCTAAACTTTACAGCAACAAGATTACATATTGCCCTTCAACAACACAACACATTGGCCTCAAAAGCAGTATTGAAAGATCTTTGTAATACATTTGAAGGTCAAGAGACTCATCTTTTTAGACCCCAGGGCTGTGTCTAGACTGGCATGATTTTGCGCAAATGCTTTTAACGGAAAAGTTTTCCGTTAAAAGTATTTGCGCAAGAGAGCGTCTAGATTGGCACGGACGCTTTTGCGCAAAAGCACTTTTTGCGCAAAAGCGTCCGTGGCCAATCTAGATGCACTTTTGCGCAAGAAAGCCCCGATTGCCATTTTAGCCATCGGGGCTTTTTTGCGCAAAACAGAACTGAGCTGTCTACACTGGCCCTTTTGCACAAAAGGACTTTTGCCCGAACGGGAGCGTCAAAGTATTTGCGCAAGAAGCACTGATTTCTTACATTAGAACGTCAGTGCTCTTGCGCAAATTCAAGCGGCCAGTGTAGACAGCTGGCTAGTTTTTGCGCAGAAGCGACTGCTTTTGCGCAAAAACTGGCCAGTCTAGACACAGCCCAGGTGTGGGAAACAAGTTCCAAAGTTGAGGAATCCGTAGGGAAAGTGGCTTCTCAGCAGCAACCTCTATTTTAAACCGAATTGATTCCAGATCAAGTGTTTCTATTGATCCCAATTTTGGCAATAGCACATGTTTTGGGTAGAGGTAATCTCACAAGTAGACAGTTAAAAGGCCATTTAAGGCATTATAGAGCAAAACCTACAGAAATGCTCTACCTTGAAATCTAAAGACAGCTCATCAAGGCTACAAAACATCAATATAACATCTTTGTGGCAACATCTCTCTCCTAAGAAACAGACTGCTGCACTTGCATTAGTTTCAGCTTCCAAATGGATTTTGGATGTAGCACCAACAAGAGCATGCCACATGCTGCAGTAGTCTATTCTTGACATGTTTTACTTTTTACAAGAAGAGTTTTTCTTACCTCATGCCACTGTCCACCTGGCTTGTTTTGTTTGTGTTGGCATCCCACAGATAAATGGTACTGGATTTGTCAGCAATTATGGCTAAGATGTCCCCATCTTTATCCCAATCCATAGCAACACAGTTGCTTAAGAAACAGAGAGAGAGAATAAAATTTACTAGTGGATTTTTAAAGTTTGAGGGTATGCGACAAAATTATACACAGTCAGACTGAAGCCCCTGACTCAGTTCCTCCCCTCATAACAAACCTTAGACAGTATGAGACATTTATGTTACAGAAACCTGAATCTCCAAGTAAAAGTTGCACCCCAGCTCTAATCTCACCCAAGATTATGACCTCTTCCTTCCACATGTGCCTTCAAAAGGGGCTCCAGAGTTTTGATCAATTGCTACATTCCAAGGCTAGAGGGTCCCTTCCAACATACTCTGGATCTTCAAGGGACGCCAAGCGGTCACCCAACCTTATAGATTTTTGGAGGCCACCTGATGTGGACAGCTGCCTCGTAGTTCTCAGAAGAATATTAAGTTAGGGACAGAAGATCACATGTAAGCAGGAGATGCTCTAGTTGCTGTTCCTACAATGAGCACAAGGGCAGACACACCTCACAATTCAGCAGAGGAGAATTAAGGCTAAAGAAGGAAATTAAGGATTATAAATACCTCTGCACTGGGTACATTTCCCTGCTGCCCTAGTGCAGGGAAGGGCTTGGGCACCAAAGGCTCTTATTAGGACTGGAAAAGACTGTGGATCATAAAAAAAATAATCCTCAAAGAAAGTGCAGAAGAAAGAAGCCTCTTGGGGGTAATTCTACAATTAAAAACCCTTGGCTGGCCTGTGTCAGTTGACTCAGTCTAAGGGGCCATTGTAGTGTCCCTTAAAGTCCCAGGGAGGGGAAAAAGAGACACTCAATTCTAGGAGCTCAGCTGCATGCCTGAAGAAAACAGGATGGATGGATTCTGGAACACAAATGTTTGTATAAATCTTTGCAGCCCTGGCATGTGCATCTAGGTAGGTCAAGATGTTTCACTGCAGTGCGGACTTTTGGACTCAAACTGGTGCCTGTGAAGAGGGAGGATCCTAGGCCTCAGACTAGAAGTGTACACTGCAATGGAAGAAACCCTGCAGCTTAAACCCCAGGAACCTGAGGTGGCTGGCATGGGCCAGCTGTGGGTTTTTCTTTGCAGTGTCAACATCACCTGAGGTCTTTCAGGATGACTGACCATAACAGAGCTTGGACTGAGTGCTAGTCAGTCACTCAGGACAACAAAGCTCTACATTGATCTGTTATTGCCTGGCAGACTGGGGAATTAAAATCTGAGTAATAATAAATCCATTTCCTTGAATAAACAGACCACAACAAAGTTAAATTAATTTCCAATAAAAGTTAAAACCCAGTCTAGCTATGCAGGTAAGTCAGCAGCAGACTAAACAGCACACTCAACAATTTATTTCAGAGTGCAGTATGTAAGAAAGACTATTTGCTTTGTGGCCAATTGGCGTACATATACATCCAATACAAGTAGCTCATGGCTATGAGAGCCTATGTACAGCATCCTGAGCACAGAACTATTCAACTGGAAGGGCAGATATGGATGAAATTGTTTATAGACCCTGCATATAGGGACATATAGGCTCACCTCAGAACTGACTTCCCCAGTCGTCCAGCTGAAGAAGCCACACTCATGGTGAAAGGGACATCAAGGTGGAATGAAGAAACATACCCCCCCTTAGATGGGACTCTCCTTCCAACAGATAGTGGAGACTGACACGTCTCATGCATTGAGGGGATTGAATTACCATGTTTTAGCATATATAACCCATGGGTTATGCAAAGTTTTACAAACCCCGCTCCCTGCGGGCTATACTTGTCCGCATGTTATATAAGGTGTGTGTGTTTGTTTTTTTTTTTTTTTTAAAACTGTGGAGGGTTGGAGATGGTGCGAGGGGTAAGCTCAGTCACTTTCCCTTCCCATGCAGCCTCCCGCGACACAGCCAGTCTGCCCTGTTGGGCTGCGGCCATCTACTCTGCGCTTTGGCGGTTATGCAATGATGTATCTGGAGCTCAAATGCTTCTGTGCGACAGGCTCAGACCCTGATGCTTGAGTTAATTACCCTCGTTATCGTTCATTAACAGTACCCGTGGGCTATACACATGCGCGGGTTATCTAAGACTGTTAAAAAAAAAAAAAAAAATCAGGAAAAAACATGGGTGATGCACTGGCGCGGGTAATACACGTGCGCAGGTTATATATGCTAATTTACAGTACAGTGGGGAAAACAACAGGTACCTCTGCAGTGCAGAACTCCTCCCCCGCACCAAACACAGCAGCAAGTCTCAGAGTTCCAACTTGGACTTGTGCTATAATACTAAAAATTGCAGTGTAGATGTTTCTGCTTTGCTTGGAGCCTGGGCTCTGAAACCTGGGGGAAAGAGGGTCTCAGAGCCTGGGCTTCAGGTTGAGCAGGAACATGTACACTGCTATTTTTAGCCCTGTCACGCTAATCTGAACCAGCAGACTCATGCTCTGAGACTGCTGCTGTAACAGTTATTTTTCAGTGGAGATGGGAGACTGACCATCAGAAATGTAGATAGCTGGCGACCACAAGAACAACATGGTGACTTCATTGCCAGGTGTAAAGATGGCAGATGTCAGGAGATCACCTGCAGTTTGGTTAGCTGGCACTGGGGAAGAGCCTGTGGTCATGGCATGTATTGATACCAATGACATAGAGAATTATGGGGGAGAAGTTCTAGAAGGTAAATGTAGAATAGAAGGTATAGGTCCAGGGCCTCAGTGGTAGCTTTTTTAGAAATGCTTTGAGTTCCATACACAGGTCCAGCTATACAGAAGGTACTTCGAGGTCTCAATGCATAGATTAAAAAAAAAAAAAAAAAAAAGTGAAAAAAAAACCAGATTAAGTTTTGTAGGCATTGGGGTATATTTGGAGGAAGGGGAGCTTATACAGAGGGCAGGAGACCGCCTTTATTAAAATGGAACCAGACTAGAATGGAATAGAAAATAAGATATCAGTTTTTGGTTGTTAACTAACATGAGCAGATGGTGAGAAGAGAGAAGTCAGATGAAGAAAATACTTTTATACAGTTTTTGAGATGAAGTTTGGACCGGAGGTAACTTGGTATTTTAAATCTTTCTAGCCAGCCACATGTGTTATACATTTATGTATTTTAGCAATGAGCTATTTATGTGAGGTCTTGAAATTCTGGTTAAAATTATCTCTACCTTCCATCTGACAAACAGTATAGCTAAATAACTTGTTATGTGCAAGGATATATAATATTTTCCTCATTTTTCATGGCTATTGTACAAATTCAGTTTTGCCTCAAATGAATCTTTCACATATTACTTATATGTATGAATAGGCCATTTTTAAAATAAAGTGCTCCAAACACTCTTAATAGTTACCTTGATAAGTTAATTTCATTTCTCTTCTGCCCATGACGATCAAAGATTTTTACAGTGTGATCAGCTCTAAAAAACACAGAATATTAATTCAGTTTTCTTGTTCACGTGCAAATATCTTTAAAGATTCTATAAAAACTTTTTCCCCCCATTGATCCTTCATGCCACAGTGATATAGCTCATGAGTTTTATCTATTGATTTTTCCAGTGGAGAGGTACTTACTGTAACAGATATTATGGATATATGCTGTGTTGTAGTCATGCGGGTCCCATGATATTAGTGAGATATGATAGGTGAGACATTATCTTTTATTGGACCAACTGTTAGTGAGAGAAGCAAGTTTTCAAGCTTACACATAGCTCTTCTTCAGGTCTGGGAAAGATAAGCTTGCCTCTCTTACGAACAGAAGATAACACTAGAAAAGATATTATGATACAATGATATTATAATATTCAATGTATCAGCTTTATAAATCTTATATGTAGGATTATGTGCTAAGGATTGTATTCTGGCTCCATGGGGGAGTTTCAGGATTTCCTACAAGAACTAAAATCACTGGGAGGGATTTTCATTAATTACCCAAGTAGGTAACAAATCTGGTGCAGACTCAGCCCTGATAGAAACTGCATATTGTGGTGGAACTCTGGTAGTGCCCCCTGGGTCCTGCTCTTCCTGGTGGATTTTAAGACACCTCAGAAGCTTGAGGTGACCCTCCCACTGTTTCTTGGTTCTTTTAGAGGTGAGGGTTCCCTGCTTAATGAGCCATTTTCATCATAAGCCAGACACTAGTTTGGAGGGGAAATCCCTTCTGCGGTCCAAAAGTCCTCTTTTCCCTGGTGGATAGCCCACCAGGTGTGGGGAGGGTTGGGTGGAACCTGGTCCTGCCCACTTACTCCAGGTTCCAGCCCAAGGCCCTACATAGTGGCAACTAGTGAGGCTCTTGACCTTATCCCCACCATATAGCAGCCTCTCCTTCGGCTACTTCCCCAACCATTCCTGCAATACCTTCTCCCTGGCATCTTGGGAAAAACCTCTTCTGTTTACCTCACTCTGTGCTTCCTCCTTCACTCCAGTCCATCCCTCTTCTCCTTCCCCCTCCTTGCCTGATGGGAAACCTTTTATAAAGGGACCTGCAGGCCCTAACTGCTACTGCAGATCAGCTCTTAATGAGTCCCAGGTGCCTGCCTGACTTAATTGCTGGGCAGCAGTCTCCAGCAGCCTATTCAGGGAACAGGAACTTGTTCACTCAACAGCCCATATTCCTGCCCTCCAACGAACTCTTGCAGCCTGCGATCTTTTTCTGCCACAATATACACAGGCTTTGCAGAATTTAATTTAAATTGGTAGGTGAAAGTAGACATCAATTTCAACTGACACAGTGAAATTAAAAAAAACCAACCCTCTGTGCACCTTATGTCTGCATGGATCAGGTATCACCAGTCCTGAGGTGAGGCAGGAAACACCACTGTCATGGCCTTCTCACTCACCGGGATCCATCCCCAGGCAGGAGCCATTCAGATCCAGGGGCTCATCTCATAGTAGAAGGTGGAGGGTCTCTGCTCTACCCCACTTGCCCTGTCAGGTCTGCAGCCTTTCCTGCATCTTGCATCTGCAGGGACCCACTGTCACTGGTCCTATAGCATCACTGGAAGCCACAGGTAGCCATTCTGTCACAGAAGTGATGCTGTAATATTATGGTGGAAGAGAACTCACTATACTACCAAAGGGCCTGTGACACTTGATTCCTGCTGGTGCATGGTCTGGAAAAAGCTGCAGTCCTGGAAGAGCAGAGCAGAGACCCTGAGCTAGTACTGCAAGGATGATGTACTGGGAGCTCTGTCCCTGGGCAGGAGCCACTTGGCAGGGGCTAGCCTCCCCTCAGACCAAGGGCTTGTCCTGTTACTCATAGCTCTGGACAGGAGTCTCTGCTCTGTCCTGCCAGGATCACAGCCTTCCCCACACTTTGAACCTGCAGGAATCAAGTGTCACAGGCCCTGCAGACATGCAGGGAACCTTATGGAGCCATGACAGAAGAGCTGCACTCATTCATTCCCTCACTCACCAAAAACACAGGAGCCAAAGCAGAGTGGCCTCCCTCTGTGTTCAGGGAGTCATCCTTCTCCTTGGGTTCCTTGCCGTGGGTCTTTGCTCCACTGGGTGAGAACGACAGGCTCCCTGGCACTTTTTACCAAGGTGTCTTGGTTCCCTCACCTGTGCAGGGTGCCCCTGTAGCCCTGTTGCCAGTCCAGGGAACATCTTGGGGGCCCCACTGTTAGTGCTATCCTAATGCTAACCTAATGCTCTCCTTCCCCTTAATTTCCAACAGGTATAAAAATTGTAATTGTTAAATATCAATCACAAATCTTAAAAATAAAGATACATATTAGCTGCCTAAGTTACAAAAAATTGAATTCTGCCAACCCTACCTATATGTTTGACCTACTTCAAGAAACATGACAAAAAGAAATGAAAACAACAAAACTGCTGCTGATCAGTTGTTAACCCAAACATTGCTTAGTTGGTCACTAGTTAACCCTGTCATTGCCCATGAGAGACTAGGACTATAGGTACTGAACTGAAGTCAGATATACTGTAGTAATCACAGTGACTTACACAAAGAATTGTAGCCTAGATTCTTGGACTACAGGTGGACAGTTACAGGACTTCGCCCCAAGAATGGTGACAAGCTAGTGACGTCTGAGACCAAAACTGAGAGCCCTCAAGAATGCTAAAAGGGGGCTCAGAGATGCAAGTTACCTCAGGAACCGTGACATATACTGTGATAGTGAATATACAACATTAACAAAAGGATGTGAAAATAACTCAATTACCTCCGTATACATAACAGTAATATTTAAATATTTCTTATCTTACCCTGTCACAGCAAGGAAGTTTCCTAAAGTTTTCTGCCAAGTGAATTGCACAGGAGAACCAAGAAAACCCTTTTCTAATAGAGTAAATACTCGCTGAGGGAAGAAAGAGGGAATTACAAACTTAAAATGGTAAGCACTGAAGAACATTAAACCTCCCTAGTACACATTAGTAAATATAGCTAACATTCAGAAAAGCAATTAAAGACAGGCTTCAGGATAGAAAATGTACAAAAGGGAAAGAATTCTGTTGCAGGCATTTCGTTCTACATGGGAAAAGTGAATTTTCATGGCAGACACTTCAGATCTGGTGTTGAAAAAGCTCAGCCTTAAAAACCTAAGGTGAAAATAGTACAAATATACTTAATTTTTTTTAAAAAAAATTGCTAATACAAATTAAAAAAAATCAGATTTTTGCAAAGACAGCATATTTGATTGTTGCTACTTGGTTTAGTTGTGTACTTTTACTTGTAACTGAAATATAAAATTACCTTCCCCCCTCCCCCCCCACACACACCTTGTTATGAAGCCCAGGATTTTAACAGAGTTCAAAAAAGAACTAGAATACTAGATAAATTCATGGAGGTTAGGTCCATCAATGTTTATTACCCAGAATGGGTAGGAATGGTGTCCCTAGCCTCTGTTTGTCAGGGGCTAGAAATGGATGACAGGAGAGGGATCACTTGATGATTACTGGTTTCTGTTTACTCCCTCTGGGGCATCTGGCATTGGCCACTGTGGGAATACAGGATACTGGGCTAGATGGACCTCTGATCTGATCCAGTATGGCTGTTCTAATGTTCTCATGACTTTAAGAGACTGCGTAAGAAGCTCACTCTTCAGTTTTAAAAAAGTTTCTAGTACAGTGAATAGGATTTTATAACAAAAATTTAAAAAATGGAGTTTCCTTACATAAACTGGATATTTAATTTTATTTAAATTATAAGAATTTAAGTTTTCTATTTATAAAGTCCCCCGCATGCAAGGCATGTAAACATGTAACCGCTCAAATTTTCAGCAGTTACACATTTACCTGAATACACTCATTTTAACATCTCTAGGTTACATGCGCTGTGGGCTCTGCAGTATCTCTCTATATATACATATATAAAAAACTTTTCCTGCGGGCGACAGAGTGACATCCTACGGCTGCAGCCCCTATTTGGCTGCAGGAAGGTGGCAGCTTTGCTCCTGCTGCAGCACGAGTAGCAGGGGAGGCCACGATCCAGCTACGGTGGACAGATGGGAGGTTGGTGCGCGTAGCTTGCAGGGGGCACAGCACCCTACTAAAGCTTAAATAAGATTTATGCTGCAGAGCCTGACGTGTAGCCTCCCGCAGACAGCCCCTTCCAGCTCTGCTCTGGAAGAAGAACATAAGAACATAAGAATGGCCGTACTGGGTCAGACCAAAGGTCCATCTAGCCCAGTATCCTGTCTGCCGACAGTGGCCAGCACCAGGTGCCCCAGAGAGGGTGGACCGAAGACAATGATCAAGTGATTTGTCTCCTGCCATCCCTCTCCAGCCTCTGACAAACAGAGGCCAAGGACACCATTTTATCCCCTGGCTAATAGCCTTTTATGGACCTAACCTCCATGAAATTATCTAGCTTCTCTTTAAACTCTATTATAGTCCTAGCCTTCACAGCCTCCTCTGGCAAGGAGTTCCACAGGCTGACTACACGCTGTGTGAAGAAGAACTTTCTTTTATTAGTTTTAAACCTGCTACCCATTAATTTCATTTGGTGTCCTCTAGTTCTTCTATTTAGGGAACTAATAAATAACTTCTCTTTATCGGCCCTCTCCACACCACTCATGATTTTATATACCTCTATCATATCCCCCCTCAGTCTCCTCTTTTCTAAACTGAAAAGTCCCAGTCTCTTTAACCTCTCCTCATATGGGACCCGTTCCAAACCCCTAATCATTTTAGTTGCCCTTTTCTGAACCCTTTCCAAGGCCAAAATATCTTTTTTGAGGTGAGGAGACCACATCTGTACACAGTATTCAAGATGTGGGCGTACCATAGTTTTATACAGGGGCAGTAAGATATTCTGGATCTTATTTTCTATCCCTTTCTTAATAATTCCTAGCATCCTATTTGCCTTTTTGACCGCCGCTGCACACTGCGTGGAAGTTTTCAGAGAACTGTCCACGATAACTCCAAGATCTCTTTCCTGATTTGTCGTAGCCAAATTAGCCCCCATCATACTGTACGTATAGTTGGGGTTATTTTTCCTGATGTGCATTACTTTATACTTATCCACATTAAATTTCATTTGCCATTTTGTTGCCCAATCACTCAGTTTGGTGAGATCTTCTTGGAGTCCCTCACAGTCTGCTTCTGTCTTGACTATCCTAAACAGTTTCGTATCATCTGCAAACTTTACCACCTCACTGCTTACCCCTTTCTCCAGATCATTTATGAATAAGTTGAACAGGATTGGTCCTAGGACCGACCCTTGGGGGGACACCACTAGTTACCCCTCTCCATTCTGAAAATTTACCATTTATTCCTATCCTTTGTTTCCTGTCTTTTAACCACTTCTCAATCCAAGAAAGGACATTCCCTCTTATCCCATGGCCATGTAATTTACACAAGAGCCTTTGGTGAGGGACCTTGTCAAAGGCTTTCTGAAAATCTAAGTATACTATATCTACTGGATCCCCCTTGTCCGCATGTTTGTTAACCCCTTCAAAGAACTCTAATAGATTAGTAAGACAGGATTTCCCTTTACAGAAACCATGTTGACTTTTGTCCAACAAATTATGTTCTTCTACATGCTTCACAATTTTATTCTTTACTATTGTTTCGACTAATTTGCCCGGTACTGAAGTTAGACTTACCGGTCTGCAATTGCCCGGATCGCCTTTGGAGCCCTTTTTAAATATTGGTGTCACGTTAGCTACCTTCCAGTCATTAGGTACAGAAGCCGATTTAAGGGATAGGTTACAAACCACAGATAATAGTTCAGCAATTTCCCATTTGAGTTCTTTTAGAACCCTTGGATGAATGCCATCCGGTCCCGAAGATTTGTTAACATTAAGTTTTTCTATTTGTTCCAAAACCTCCTCTAATGACACTTCAATCCAGGACAGTTCCTCAGATTCATCACCCACAAAGGACGGTGCAGATTTGGGAATCTCCCCAATGTCCTCAGCCGTAAAGACTGAAGCAAAGAAATCATTTAGTTTCTCCGCAATGGCTTTATTGTCCTTGATTGCGCCTTTTGTAGTTCGATCGTCTAGGGGACCCACAGGTTTTTTAGCAGGCTTCCTGCTTCTCATGTACTTAAAAAACATTTTGTTATTTCTTTTTGAGTTTTTGGCTAGCTGTTCCTCAAAATCTTTTTTGCTTTTCTTATTACATTTTTACACTTGATTTGACAGTGTTTATGTTCCTTTCTATTTATCTCACTAGGATTGGACTTCCACTTCTTAAAAGAGGCTTCCTCACCACGGAGAAGCTGCCTCCTGTGGAGCTGGGCCAGTGGTTTGCACAGAGCCGCTCCCTTAACGATCGGCCCTGCTCCCGGGAAGCCAGTATACAACCTGCGGCGCGGAAGAAGGGCTGGGCACGGTCAAGGGCTACTCCAGCCCTAAGTGCAGTGGGCCCCGCGGGGCTGGAGTAGCCCCGTGCCTGGGGCAGGCGGCGCGTCGGGCAACCCCGCGGCTAACCGGGCCGATAATCATTGCCCGTGGAGGGCGACGCGTACCGGTTAGCCGGTTGCCCTCCCGCATCCCTATTCCCACCGCCCGGCACCGCGCAGCCACTCCCCACTTTCCCCCCCTTGGGCACGCCCCCGCCCCCGGGCCAGCTGCTCGCCTTCTCCCGCAGCCCCGCCACAGCGATCTGCCCTCGGGCCGCGCTGCCCTCCAGGCCGGGGCACCTCAGCCTGCCCACGAGCCCCCCAGCTCGCCCCGCCCCCCAAGTGCTGAGCCCCCCCCGCCCAGGGTAGGGCGTCCGAGTGCCGCAGGCCCCAGGCTGGCTAATCACTAGGCCCCTCGACCTATGGCCCCCGCACCGGCCTGAAGCGCGGGCAGCTGAAGGGGTCCCAGCCCTCACGCGCCCTGCCTGCCCCGATAACGGCGTTTCTCAACTTTACCTTCATCTTCTCGCCGGGGCTCTCCCGTCACTATTTCGCGTGCGCATGCGCCGCCACTCTACTGGCTGGGGGAGCGCAGTCCCTCTTGTTAACAGCGTCCCTGTCACCCAGGTGATGGGAAGAGCCTCCGGTGCCACGGCCAATCAGGGCGAGGAGGCGGGACTCAGCTGGAATCTGATCTGAGCGAAGCAGCTCCTGCCGGCCTCCGTAGCCAGCCCCGCCCACAAGGTGAGTGTATGAGAGAAGGGGGGTCGCTTGTCCAAGCCAGTGCTCGGGGTATACGCCGCTGGACTCGGCTTGGCTTGTCCGGGGCCGATCCCGGAGAGTGTCTCGCTAGCTGTCGGGGGTAACGGCCGAGCCGGACTTGCAGCCCCTCCTCTAGTGTGGATGCTGAGCCGCAGGGGCAGCCGCGCTCCTCTGGACTAACGAGGCTGTGCCGCAAGCCGCGGGGGCGGGGCAGCCGCGCAGGGCACATGGGGGACGCGCTGCCCTGCGCCCCCGGTTGTAGTGTCACGTTACAGGCGCCGCTTACGATGTAGACCGAACAGGGTCACAGCGGGGGTGGGTGGCAGGCGGTCTGGACGGCTCTTGTTGGCTACTCCAGAGTCCTCCTGGGCGTAACTGCGCTTCCTTGAAAGCCAAGCGTGTTTCGGGTGCCCTGGCCGCCGCTCTCCTTTAAGCAAAGAGCTGCTCCACGGGAGAGCTTATTACAGCGGCCCAGCTGTAGCAGTACAGAGTGTAGTGTAGAAATAGCCTTATATCACTTGTTTTGGGGTTGAAGCAGGAGCAGAGAATGAAAAACGATCTGCTCCTGGTGAGTCTGTCTTGCCTACCTCTGGCAGCTGCTGGGCTAGTAAGGGAAAGGGCAGTTTGCCACAAGAGGCCCTCTTCCCCATTTAAGAATCAGATCTTGATTTTTCAGCTGGCCTTTGAAACTCCCTACCCTACCCTAAGAGGATGCACAGTAGGAATGTGAACGAGTAGTTAGTTGACTGACAGATAAGTCTGGGTTAACCCACGGTGGGCAATAATGTTTTGCTGGAGGCCACCTTGCAAATTTTTCAAGGGGCTCCCAGCAGCACAGGAAGTGGTGGGGCCAATATATTTCCAGGTTCCCCAACCCCAGACAATGATTGGTCTGGCAGTGAGGGAGTGCCTTTGCCTGCACCCCATGTTCTCTGCATGGGAGGAGACTTCCCTTGCTCTCCTGCCCCAGGCCAATTAAGGCCTGGGGGTGGGGGAGCATGCAAAGCCTCCTCTGCTCTCCCCCCATCCCTGCCCCGAGCAGCGCACAGTGCTTCAAAGCTCGATGTGCTCCTGGCAGGGTGGAAGGAGGCTTTGTGGGCTCCCTGCCCCCAGGGCCTAATTGGCCTGGGGACGGGGGAGCAGCAGGGTCTCCGTCGGCCTGATCCAGCCTGAAGAGGCCCTTTTGTCCACCCCTGGGTTAACCTGTATCAGAGGCAGCAAGGGAGGAAACAGGAGCCGGTCCTGGGGGGAGCTTGCTTCAAAGCTGGTTTACCCTCCACCCCCCCTCCCCCAACTGCTGCCTCTTCACTGCAGTGGCCCAGGCTTGCTGTGGGCAGAGGTTGTCGCACACCCTGCGGAGCAGCCTCTTGTGTGTGTCATTTGCCTCTGTCCATGGGGTCCCAGCCCCACAGAGATGGGGTGCTTCTGGAACAGCTTCTGTCTGTGACCAGCCTGGGCTGCCATGGACAGAAGCTGATTCAGAGCAGCCTCCCTCTGCTCCCTCTGTCCACCAGGAGCTTGGATCCCCGCAGACAGAGACTGCTGCCAACCTGAGCTGCTGCCTCTGTATCAGAGGCAGGCAGCTGGTCTGCAAGGGGAGCTGGTTTTTAAACTGGCTCCCCTCATGGACCAGCTCCTGCCTGGCATCACACGCTGCCATTGTCTCTGATAGAGAGGCAGCAGAGTGGGGTGGCAGGAGGCTCCCAGGGGCTTTGTCTACACTGGCGGCTTCTTGCGCAAGAACATCTTGCGCAAGTGTTCTTGTGCAAGAAAACGTCCACACTGCCATGTGCGAGCTGTGCTTTTGCGCAAGAGTGCCCATGGCAGTGTGGACGCTCTTTTGCACAAGAAAGCTCAGATAGCCATTTTAGCCATAGGGCTTTCTTGCGCAAGAAATCCCTGCCGAGCATCCATGCTGCCCTCTTGCGCAAGAGCTCCTGCGCAAGAGGGCTTACACCTGTTAAAAAAGAGTGTAGCTCTTCTGCAAGGAGCCCTCTCTTACCATGCCGCACTGTAAATTTCCTTGTGCAAGAGAGGGCGGGCAGTGTGGACACGCTGCAGATTCTTGCGCAAGAACGGCCGTACTTGCGCAAGAAGCCGCGAATGTAGACATAGCCAGGGAGTGGGGCTGGATTGCACTGGGTGTCGGCCCTGCCTCACAGACTACAGAATAGTCAACTAACTGGTAAGAATTCATGCAGTGAGTTGACTATTCAATTAATTGATAGCTAACATCCCTAATACACATGAAGGAACCTGAAAATAAAGGGCTCTAAAGAACTGAAAAAAGCTTAATAATTTAGTAACTTTAATTGTTTTCACTTGCAAGCACTTAAATCCTACTTTTTATACTTAATAAAAATGCTTTTGTTAATTATTTACACTGGGCTTGATACTGTGGATGTGTCTCATAAGGAGGGGATGATATCTTTAAGAGCTCTCTGTATAAAACTGTTACACAGAGGAAGATGGATGTATTTGGGGTTTCTGGGTGCTGCAAATAGCCCTATAGCTTAGCCCTCCCAGAGCTGAACCAATTCACTGTCTGTGTTGCTCTGAAGGGAGGCAGTAACCCCAACTCTGTGCCTTGGCTGGGGAAGACCAGAGCTTCTGGCCCAGGAGGACAGGGTGGAGAGAAGCCCCAGAAAGCAGGCATCAGTGGCTTGATCAGCTCATGGGACAATCCCAAGGTGTTTCTGTGATCTAATCTATCACACTCTGGCTATGTCAATACTGCTGACAAAAGGCAGAAAAAGATACACAAACTGCGAACTGCAATTTGTGTATCTTCTTCCACTTTTTTTCCAAAAGAGGCTTTTTTGAAATTTGGCCCATCTACACGGGGTCAAATTTCAGAAAAAACTCCTCTTTCCGAACATCCCTTATTCCTCTCACCGAGAGGCATACAGGGATGCCGAAAGAACACATCTGCTTTTTTTGGAAACTGTTCCGAAAATGTGGATGCATTGCTTGGACGCAGCAGAGCTTTTCCGGGATACGTCCCAGAAGTCAAGGCTGTGGTTTGGGCTGAATCCATCCTTACTCTTCCTATCCTAGTTTTCCTATTGTAAACTGTTGGGAGAAGGGAAGTGACTTTCCGATTTTGGCCTAGACCCTAAAAATCTTTGTGCATCTCTGATCAACTGTCTCCTTATCCCTCTTCCACTTTTCCTTTTTTTTTCCCCCCCCTTGGAAGAGGGAGAGAACTCCCAGGATAGGCATAGCAGGGACAGATAGCACTCTTCTTCATCCACCTGTGCTGGAGCATTAATGGGGAGGGCAGCTCCAATCTCTCACTGCTCAGTACTGCCCCTATTCCAAGGGAATTTCCTATGAGCTGCTTGCTGCTAAAATTCTGCCCATATGTACTGCCTGAGGGCTAAATCTCACTTGAGAATCAGTTAGAAATCACCGCTGTTCCAAAGCTGTCTATATTTCAGTTGAAATTCAGCAGGTTTAGAAAGAAGCAAAGACACAGTCAGACTGGAGAAAAGCAATAGCCAATAGTGGGTTTTTTTTTTTTTTTAGGTGATGAGTTCTTCTGAGCACTCATAATTTACACTGATGTTGACCCATATTAGTTGCATTTATCCTCAAGATATTGTGTCTTGATAATCATTCTTTTATCTGCAAAATACTGGATATGATTCTCCTCTGAGCATTTCAGTGCTGCACCTGCATTAGGGAGATGAATGTTGAAGCATGCTGTTTTCATAGCATACTTAGTAAATAAAGGGCCAAACTTTAATCCCAAACTTAACTTCTTGGGAGGATAGTGCAAAATGCTAGCATTAGGCAAATGGATGAATAGAGAGACTTTGATTTGTATAGATCTTTTACAGTGCACTATAGCTTCCACATAATAATGCAAGCTGAAGGATGTGTAATTGTCTTGTAGTTGAAGGAATGCCGTGCTGGGTTTGGGCCAAAGGAAATGGGTGTAATTAGAGGAGATTGATTGCCTGCACACAAAGAAAAGTACAACCTTACTGGCCCATCATTAGTGGCCTTACTTGATGTTTTGAAGAGTCTATTTTGCTTTTCAGGAGGGTAGATCATTGCCTTGGTTAACTACAATGAGGAGTCCTGTGGCACATTAAAGACTATTAGATTTATAGGGCATAAGCTTTCGTTGGCAAAGCTTATGCCCAAATAAATCCGTTAGTCATTAAGGTGCCATGGACTCCTTGCTGTTTTTGCAGATACATACTGACGTGGCTACCCCTTCTATACTTTGTTAATCACATCTGAAGGCATACAACCCTTGCCTTTTGTCAAAGCAGAAATACATCCCCACAATCATACATTTAGGAACAAAGAAGTTGGTCAGTTCCCAGATCAGGGACTGTACCCTGGAAAGCAGCAACTATGAAAATGGTTTTAGGGCCTGGATAGATAAGTAATGGAATTCAAGGTCACATTGTGATACTGGGATGAAACAAATGGCTATTCTTGGATGTATAAATACAGGTAAGTTTATGGGTTCGTTACAATGAAAAACAGTGGGAACCTTGGGGAGGAACTTTGGATGAGGACGGAGAACCACTCTGTCTTTATGGAATACTGTGAAGTGCGTCTGCCATGAATGTGCTGATTTCGCCGACCCTCCCCTGGACTATGTGAGGGCGACCAATAAGGCCACCTTCATAAAAAGATGGGGCATGGAGCTTGTCTTGTTGGGTTCAGATGGTTTACAGGTGAGAGCCCAAAGCACTAAAATTAGGTCCCAGGATGGAACAGGGGGCCTGATAGGTGGATAAGTGTTCTGTATGCCCTTGAGGAAGTGCTTAGTTGTTGGGTGAATGAAGACTGATTTGTTGTCAATGGATTGAGGGAAGGCTGTTATGGCTGTGAGGTGAACCTTTAAAAAGCTGAAAGAGAGGCCTGACTCTTAATTCTAGGAGGTATTCCAAGATGTTAGAAAGTGGTACCATCAATGGGCTCAAGCATTTTTGTTCAGACCATGAGACTCTTTGTTCTTATTCTATGACTGTTCAACGAGATTTGTTTAACTTGATCAGTGAATGTTGTTTCTACTGAGGTGAACCATTGAGAAACCATGCCTGGAGATGAACTTGGCCCCCCTCTTGTGTCAGGAGATAAGGAAGCAACGGAACTCGCCATGGCCTTCTCCTGGATATCTAAAGCAGGTAAGTGTCTGCTTGGGCCAAGCTGGAGCAATAAGGATCACCATGGCTATGTCCAACCTTATTTTGCTGATTACTTGATGGAGGAGTGGAATTGGAGGGAAAGCATAGAGAAACAGTGCATTCCAAGGTACTGTGAATGTGTCCTCCAGGGAGTGCATGCCAATGTCCACACGGGAGCAATATTATGGACACTTCTTGTTGGCACTGGTTGCAAACAAATCCACTGTTGGAAAACTCCAGCGGTTGAACAGTTGATGGAAGATTTTGTTGTCCGTTTCCCATTCGTAGTTGGAGCTGAAATTCCTGCTGAGGTTGTCCATAGTGAGGTTGTCCTTGCCTGGTAAATAAGGCAGGAATTATAGTGGACAAGGTAACCATCTTGAACCATTGTGGTCATATGTGTTGGTTGAGCTTCCTGAGATCGAGAATCGGTCTCCATCCCCCTGACTTCTTCACTGTGAGGAAGAAGTTGGGGGTAAAACCCTTTGCCTCTGTAACAGTGAGGTACGGGTTCTACAGCCCCCAGATAGAGAAGGTGGTCAATTTCCTGGAGGAGAATGCTCTGGTGAGATGGGTCCCTGAAGAGAGATGGGGAGGGTGGGAGGAAGAAGGGGGTAGAAGAAAAAAGGATACAATATTCACTCTTTATAATGTCCAGTACCCATCTGTCGGTCATGATGGGGGATCATTGATGGTAGAAGAGTACTAGACACTGCCGGAACACTTGGTGGGGCTGTAGTTGCCTTAAACAGAGAGGTGTTACCAGATTTTCAACCTGACCTTCAAAATGTTTGCCTCGAAATTGAGGGTTGAAAGATAGAAGGCTGGTCAGGGGTTTATCTCCGTCTGGTTTGGTGTTGCCTCCTCCTGTTGTCAAAATGTCTCTGTGCCTGACTAAAAGGTGTGGGTTTGTATCTTTGAATAAAGAATGTTCCCTATTTACGTTTTGCTGCAGGGACATGAATACCAAGCATCTTCAATGTGACTTGGGAGTCTTTAAGTGAGTGGAGTGACACATCGGTGGTGTCTGCGAAGAACTTGGAGCCCTGGAAAGATCCTCCCCCATGGCCTGTACCTCATGGGGAAAACCCGAAAGATGAAGTCACACATTTCATCCTCATCACCACGGCTGTCACTATGGAACAAGACATGGTATCAGAGGCATCTAAGACAGCTTTAGAGCCAGGCAGGAAATCACGGTGCTTCCATTTATATTAGCCCTGAACTGCTCTCTTTCCTCCAGAAGGCTGTCAATAAAATGTGATAGTTGCTTGAAAATATGGTGGGTGTATTTTGCAAGCATTGCAGTGATAGTTGGCTATACGGATTTGGAGAGATGCAGGGGAATAAGCCTTCCTCCCCCATGAGATCCAGGAGTTTCCACTCGTCGTAAAGTGTGGTTCTAGCCATGCTTTGTTTTCCCCCTCTGATTAACGGAATCTACAACTAAGGAGTTAGGGGATGGATGGGAAAACAGGAAGCCAGCACACTGTGGTGCAACGTAGTATTTATGGTCTGACCTCTTGCAGATCCGTAGCACTGTTGCTGGTTTCTGCCAGATCAATTTGGTAAGGTCCATGAGGGCTGGGTCCATTGGTAGGGCCAGATTAGCAGACAGGGAGGCATGCAGTATGCTGGTTAATTTATGCTGAGTTTCAGGGAGGCTCACTAGGGAGACTTCCATGACATCGACCACCCTCTTGCAAAGTTTCTGGAATGATTTAAAATTGTCTCCGACTGTAGGAGAAGGGAGCATCAAGGTGTCATCCAGGGAAGATGAGATGTGTGTTGGTGGATGTAAAGAAAGAGAAGACTCTTCATCTCTTGAAGCTGGTTCATCTTCCTCCTGGTAAGCAGATCTATCCAGGGAGCATACAGAGGTGGCTCTTGATGGTGCAGATGGGGTTGGCTGAAGCTGTACTTATTGCACTTGCTGGGCTCTGTAGGGTGCCCACGGGTTCCAGTAGGGCCAGTTGGGGACTGATCCAGGGTTCCGGGGAAATGCTGTGGGCTGACCCCGGGCTCCACGGCTGCCCCCTTTGAAAGGCACAGAGGCAGCGTTTTAAAGGGGCAGCCCACCCGCACAGCTGATTTGCGGATCAGCTGTGCAGCAGCTACCCCTTTGAAAGGCTGCCTTGGGGTTTCAAAGTGGCAGTGCCGCTGTGATGCGCTGCCACTTTGAAGTACCCCTTCCCTCCCCCACCCCTTTGCTGCCTCCATCTCATAGAGGCAGCAAAGGGGGAGGGGAGATATCGACTAGTCAACTAGTCAAAATACTATCCGATAAGCACATGCTTATTGGATAGTCAACTAGTCTTTTACATCCTTAGAATGTATTCCCTGGGTATGTCATTCCAACATCTCTGATGAAAGAAACTCACTTAGCTAATAGGATAGTCCCATTTTAAAAAGGTGGTGTGCAAGAGATGGAGGTATTAACTGTATGATCTTGGAATACCTAAGAATTTTGTTTATGAAGAACAATTCAAAATATTTGATAAACACAGAGGAGATGCTTTTGTAACAACAGAAGTCCAGCATGATGAGTTTTAAAAAATAATGTAAAGCAGCTGAAATAAATCACTTTAAATGTACTAATCCAAAAATAAAATGTTTGTATTACAGATTGCACAAAAATAAGACACTAAACCACCAAATGGAAATTGTACTTAAAAAGATTTAAAACAATGACCACTAGTACACACTGAGAGATAAGCATTACACATTTCATCACGAAGTTTTACTGCTCAGTAATTGTTTTTAAAACAATAAATCGTTCATTGAACATTAACATTCACATTTTTATTTAAAAATTACAAATGTATAAAGACTTTGGGTATCAGACACTTTGAACTTACTTTCACAAACATTCAATGAGCCCACATCTTCACATTTTTCAATAGAAAAAGAAACACAATCATGTATTATATTGTTTGAAAACATATGAAACAAGGCACAGAAAAGCAAATGCCAAAAACCAAAAAAAATACCTTCACAAAACTTTCAGAGAACATTTGGAATGTCTACACAATTCTGTGTAATGAATTATATCAACCAAACAAAAAAGGCAAAATATAAAGTATGTCAAAGGAAGTTCACTAAATAATTTAACTAACGGAGTCTGTTCCTGTGAGGTACTATTACTTTTACACAAAGTGTTGAACATCCTTAACTGAGGGCACTTAGCATCTTGTAGGACTGACAGGTTTATCTGTTGAAGTAACATTATAGGAAAAAACAGCACAAGTGTTCCATTTCACTTATAAAAATGTATTCTTCAAATTAGTGCACATCCCCAATTTAAATACAATTTAAAAAAATTATCATAGATAATTTTTAACCTTCATGTAATGGGATGCTCAAATTCCCAAAGCACCCATGTTAACTTCTGCTGGATCACTTTTAATCACACTTCACATCTCTCTCTCATTTTAAAAGGAAAAACTCACAGAGAGTAGTTACAATCAAGTATAAATAATATGAGATGGAACAAAGTAAAGAAATGTAATTCACTGCATGTTACATAAAACCTTTAAAAATCCAGAATCTGCTGGATGCTGCATGACTCCTGCAGAAGTATTAATTAGCAAATTTCTCTTGGCATAATACAGACAATATTTAAAATAAGGCTTTGGTTAAATAAAAAGATTGCTAAACCTCAGTTATGATGAAAAAAGTGCAATATAGTCACCAAATAGATACCTTCATCTCCAAGGCAAGAAATATGCCTGCCATTTACAACTGGTTTGCATTGGTTTGCCTGTCTGCACTGAAAAATAATAACCTGCATAGCTGCAGCAAAACACATTCAGTACAGGCAAATTAAATATCTAGGGCCTGATCCTGCAACCTTTTATGCCCATTGAAATAAAATTACTCCCATACATGTCTGCAATATCAGGGTCCCTAATCTGTAACATTCAATTATTTTAGAATAGACTTACTCAGTTTCTTAGCATTTTATAATAAGAAAGTATTTGCTGGCAAACAACTGGCTGCAGCACAATATCTTACAAATACAGTTTTTGTACGCATATGGTAACATAAGAATTTTTTTAAAAGTGCTTATTTTGGTTCATTAAAAATTGTTTAGCTGTATGCTATCTTAAAGCCCAAACACTTAGCTCTGTGGAAAATACGCAGCACCTCTGTTTACTGATAACATATTCATTCATTGAGGAAAAATTAATAAGTATATGGGGAGACTAGTATCTTCATATACAAAATTATTAGAGTTTTACTGTCACAACACATGCTCCAGCTCTTCCTAGGCACAATGGTGCAACCTAGAAGAAAAACAAAAAAATGACTGATATGTGGTATCTTTATAAAATAAATATAATCAACTTTAAAAAAAAAGACGTATTTTCAAAACCGATAGTGCACCACAATAGTTAAGGCTGTAATGTCATATTTTAGGTGTTTTGTAACCTGGCTTTAAAAATTAACAAAAAGGGCTGAAACTTGACATAAAAATGTTCAATTAAGAAAGTAAATTTTCTTCTGAAGGATCAAATTCTGCTCTCTAAAGTTATGGACCCCAGCAAAAAAGTACTCTGCATAGTAAAATATGAAATATCTATTTGAATTTTTTAAAATAAAGTATTTTTATTGTACTTTAAAGGTTTAGTAGAACCAAGAAAAGACATTGTGCACTGCAAATAGCCTTTATTGTGCAAGTCTTTTAATGCAACTTTTAACACAGCTCCTGATCACCTGGAAAATACTCCCAAGCAGCACTCAGAGGTTGTGCATGAAGGAGAAAGTAGGGCAGCCTTGAAGTCTATTCACCAGATGCTCATATACCACGATAATGAGCATGGTATAAGTATCTCAATAAAAGAGATGCTGAGAAGAGTTTCTCAGGCAAATCAGATCAGACCTTGATAAGAAGGACCTAGTAACAGGCAGTAAGAGAACTGTTTTTTAAAAATTTAATTTTGTTTTAAAAAGAAAACTAAAGGACAAGTTCTTGTACTTACTATTTTCATCTTTTTTTAAAAAAAACTTTGCTTTATCATATTGAACTATCCATCATCATCATCAACAACCACCACCACGGGCTCAATGCCCATTGGTGTCCAATGCCTCCCTCACTATTTCCTTCCATCTTTCCCTGTCCAGTGCGGAGTGGCTTAGTTTCTGTAGACTAGCTCCACACCAGTCTACTATATCCTCTACCCATTCTCCTTGGGGTCTGCCTCTCCTATTCAGACCATGAACTATCCATGCTGAATAATAACACAATCTTCTTGACACTTGCCAAGACTTTCAACTATAGGAAAATGAGAGCTGATGGGTAGAGCTCTGCAAATCTGTGGATATCTGCTTTATATCCATGGGTATCAGATGTGAATCCAAGACTCATTTTTGACTCATCCGTATTGAAGATATGGATGCGGATAAAAATGTTGTATACAGAACCCTGCAAATTTACAGATATATGCTTTATATTTGTAGGTATCCTCTAGGGATGTAAAATCCCATTTAATTGGCTAACTGGTTAAATGTAATGTGGTCCCTCCGCTGCGGATAGGGGCTGCTCTGGCTGGGCTGGAGTATCCCTGACCGTGGCGCACCCGAGCCAGGCCTGCCGATGATAAGGTCTGTTTTGACTGGGCTGGAGCACCCTTGCCCAGGGTGGACCCCATGGAGCTGGCACAACCCCATGCCTGTGGTGAGCAGGGAGCTGCTCCAGCCCATACCGGTTAATTGGAACTGCTTACCGGTTAATCACTCACATCCCTAGTATCCACATCTGTGGATGTGAATGCAGATATCCATGGATTATTTTGTATCTGTTCAGGGCTCTACTGATTGGTGCTCAGCACTTCTGAAAATCATGGAATTGATTTAGGCACCTTACTTTAAACTTTTATTTTGAAAATTTTGGTTTTTGTGTCTGTCTTCTGCTTCAGCTCTACTGTCTTGTAATCTCATTGTAGGTAAACGCCTTGAGGCATGCACTTTATCTCTCTTCTTTATTTGAGAGCACAAAGCACACTTGGCATCACTAAAATAAATACCACCTTATAATTTAATTAGAAACTATACCTGGGTCCACTCATTGGTCTGGGGATCATAAGACTCTACTGTATTAAGATAGGTTTGCCCATCATAACCTCCAACAGCATACAACTTGTCACCAAGAAGACACACTCCCACTGCATCTCTGCTAATGCTCATTGACGCCACTGCAGTCCACACATCTGTTTTTGGATCATACCTGAAAGTGAATTTTTGTAAAAGGCTAATATTACTGGTTGCCTGTAATTCCATTAATTAAAAATACAGAAATTGACTCTTTCAAGGTACTACACTATCTAATGGAATCAGTAAAGGAGTATTTTCTCTTTGGGTGTGAAATTAAAAGTGTTTCTTACTTGTTTAAACCTTTCCCTTAAAAGCAGCATTTGGTTAATCATTTCACTGAGGCTGTACAGTCAGTACCAGGTACATTCAGTAGATGCACACCTTCTGCATGGTCAAATACTGTACAAGTCCCATGATTTCAGTTGAAATATTTTACATTGTAGCACATCCAGAAATGTAGTGACAAGATTAAATGAATTTATTTACTGGATGGAAAAATACATGTAAAGTTGATTATTTCTGAAAGCATGAACAAAAATTCAAGTTATTTAAAAAAACCTCACCTTGTCACAAACAGAAGGTTTCTAGTACTGCTAACAATAATGTACGCAATTTCATTTAGCAGCATATATGAATCATTTGTTAGAGTTATTTGAATTATGCTCTTGTAAAGTTTCTATTGTAAGCTAAATAGGAAAGGGTAAAGTAGAAAATCAATTAAGACACTTTAAATGGAAACAATTAAATCCTTTTTAATAGTTATTTAACAGTCCATGACTAGAATAAGCTTTTTGATAACTACCAGTTCACTTAACAAGTCCACAATCCTGAAAGCTGGACCATGCAACTTGGCTCAAGACATATTTGGATTATATTTACCATGTGTATCTTTTCTAGCTTTTAAAAAATAGATACAATTTCTTAAAAAAAAATCCCTCTTTTATGACTGAACATACTCTGCTTTACAATCAAGTTCCTCTGCCCATTTATGTTAGAGTATAGTGCTCACTTCAGCTCACAGACAGACAGAACTATTAAATCCCAAATTATATACTGAATAATGCAGTGTTTCTAAGGAGATTCGTTGGACAAATAAGTTAACCATTGCTTTTGCAATAACTATATACAAAAAAGTTGACCTGGTATACAAGGCAAAACTTTTCTACAGCAATTTACAGAACTTTTCTTGCCATAAACTGGTATCATTAGGTCATAAACACAATAATAGACAGGTGGTACACTGAAAAACTCTGAGTTTAACTTTGAGTCTAGAGTAAATTGGAGAGTTTCGACAAGTTTATCTTTTAAGATCTTGTTTTTGACTCAATCTGCAAATGTCTTGCTTTCAGATTAGCCAGCCTTTGTGACAGAAAGACACAATGCCAAGAAAATAGAAACATAAATTTATTGAGGGAATCACATAAACAAGATGTTTTGAAGGCACAGGACTGTCAAAAGAAAATATTTTTTTTTAAAACAAATAGTTTAGTAGCACCTTAAAGACTAACAAAACATGTAGATGGAATCATGAGTTTTCGTGGGCACAACCCACTTGTTCAGATGACGGGAGTACTAGAAGTCCAGATCCAAGAATAAATAAGGGGAAGGGGCAGAAGAAAAAAAGAGAAAGGAGGGGAGGGAAAAAAGAAAGACAGTGAGTAGATAGTTCAAATAGTTACAAGAGGCTGATAAGAACAATTAGCACCTCCATTGTTAGGTTGGTTGGTGAAGTCATTAGGATGTGGAAGATAGTGCCGGTTCATACCATTTGCATAAGAACTAAACTTGTGAATGAAGTTAAGTTCCAACCCTTCTCTGTGTATTTGGCCTGAAACAAAATGGTGACTTGGAGATCCATTAATAAGTTTCCAGCAGATTAAAGTGTTCTCCAACAGGTTTTTGTGTATTGCCTTTTTGCATATCTGATTTGTATCCAATTAATTCTTTCCCGTAGAGACTGTCCAGTTTGGCCAACATACATGGCAGTGGGGCATTGCTGGCATTTGATGGCATAGATCACATTAGTGGAAGTGCAGTTAAATGAGCCTCTGATTTGGTGGCTGATGTGGTTGGATCCAGTGATGAAATCACTGGTGTAGATGTGTGGGCAGAGTTAGCACCGGGGCTGATTGCAGAGATGGGTTCCTGGATGATTATGATGGAGGTGTGTTGCGTGGTTACTGGAAATAATTTGTTTGAGATTACGGGGTTGTGTGTAGGCAAGAACTGGCCTTTCCCCCAAGGACTCTGAGAGTGAGGGTCATTTTCCAGGATAGGTTGTAGATTGTTGATAATGCGTTGGAGGGGTTTAAGTTGTGGACTGTAGTAAGGATGTTAAAGACTAGTCGACTATTCGATAAGCAAATGCTTATCAGATAGTCAGTCGACTAGTCGATTCCCCACCCTTGCTGCCTCTATCAGAGGCAGCAATGGGAGGAAAGAGGGGGTACTTCAAAGGGCAGTGCCGCACAGCTGAGCCACCTTGGCATTTCAAAGGGGCAGTGCTCACACCCGATCTCCAGCTCAGCTGTGCGGCACTGCCCCTTTGAAATGCAGAGGCGGCGTTTCAAAGCAGCAGCACTACCTGGAGTCCAGGATCATCTGGGGACTCCCCAGCTAATCCTGGGCTCTGCGCAGCATTTCTGCAAAACCCAGGGTCAGTTGGGGAGTCCCCCGCTGACCCCGGGCTCCATGAGTGAGCTTCCGCTTTGAAATGCACAAGAGCCCCCAGCGGTGACTCTTGTACATTTCAAAGCTGGCGGGGGGCTCTTGTACATTTAAAAGGAGGAACGGGGAAGTGCCTATCGATTAGTCAATGGAAATTCCATTGACTACTCGACTAGTAAATTAACCGCAATTTAACATCCTTAGACTGTAGGTGATGACAAGTGGAATTCTGTTGTTTTCTCTTTTGGGCTTGTCTTGAAGTAGTTCATGTCTGGGTACTTTTTTGGCTCTGTTGATCTGTTGTTTCACTTCTCCGGGTGAGTATTTCAGTTTTAAGAATGTTCTATTTAGAATGGTCCTGTAGGTGTTTGTCTCTGTCTGTGGGGTTGAAGCAAATCCGGTTGTATCTTAGGGCTTGGCTGTATACAATAGATTGAGAAATGTGTTTGGGATGGAAGCTAGAGGCATGAAGGTAACGTAGTGGTTGGTCGGTTTCCAGTATAAGGTGGTGGAAATTTGTCCATCATTTAATTGTACTGTAGTGTCAAGGAAGTGGATTTCTTGTGTGGACTGATCCAGGCTGAAGTTGATGGTGGAGTGGAAGTTGTTGAAATCCTTGTGAAATTCTTCAAGGGTCTCTTTCCCATGGGTCTATATGATGAAGATGTCACCAATGTAGCGCAAGTGTATGAGAGGGTGAGAGCTGAGGAAGAGCTGAGGAAACGTTCAAGGTCAATCATAATGATGTTGGCATATTGTGGTGCCATGCGGACGCCCATGGCTGTACTGCTGACTTGAAGATACAAATTGTCTCTGAATTGGAAGTAGTTGTGGGTGAGGACAAAATCGCAGAGCTCTGTAACCAGGTGTCCAGTGCTGTCATCAGGGAGGGTGTTCCTAATAGTCTGTAATCTGTCTTCATGCCTTCACTATCTTCCACCTTTTAATACAGGGCTATTTAACATCTGGCCCGTGGGCCACATGCGGCTCGTGGCCCATTTGTTTGCAGCCCGCTGTGCAGTTTGGGATTACACGGGGCTCAACATGCGGCCTGCAGGTGGGATCCTTTGAACATGGCCTCCAGTGGGAACCTGCTCCACAAGCGGAGTGAGCATTGAAAGACGCAAGCAGACAGGCTGGCTGGAACAGATAGGTACAGAGTGTTGGTGTTTCTAGCCCCCAGGGAAGAGGTGCCAGAAGCGCTAGGACATTGTGGGAAGTGCTTTGTATTCATGTCTGACAGTGTGAAAGAAGCTATTTGCATATAAAGATATACCTATACCTATCTCATAGAGCTGGAAGGGTCCTTGAGAGGTCATCGAGTCCAGTCCCCTGCCCTCACGATAGGACCAAGTACCATCCCTGACAGATTTACCCCAGATCCCTAAATGGCCCCCCTCAAGGACTGAATTCACAACCCTGGGTTTAGCAGGCCAATGCTCAAACCACTGAGCTAACCCCTCCCCCCATGTATATATTTGCATGTCTATGCAATCACACTTAAGTTGCGACCCTCGGAATGTGCTGTGAGTATCATTGTGGCCCCCAGGGCTTCCAAAGTTGAGTAGCCCTGTTTTACTAACTTAACCAACCAATGAACCAACGGAGGTGCTAATGGTTCTTAACAGACTCCTGTAACTACTTGAACTATCTACTCACCATCTACATGTTTTGTTGGTCCTTAGACTGCTGCTAGACTGATTGTTGTTTTTTAAGTTTTATCTACTCACTGTCTCTCTTTTTCTCTCCCTCCCTGCTTCCCTTATTTATCCTTGGATCTGGACTCATTGTACTCCGGTCATCTGAAGAAGTGGGTTTTGCCCACAAAAGCTCATGATAACATCTACATGTTCTCAAGTATCAGAGGAGTAACCATGTTAGTCTGAATCTGCATAAACAATGAGAAGTCCTGTGGCACCTTATAGACTAACAGATTTATTGGAGCATAAGCTTTCGTGGGCAAATACCATCTGACAAAGTGGGTCTTTGCCCATGAAAGCTTATGCTTCAATAAATCTCTGAGTCTATAAGGTGCCACAGGACTTCTCGTTATCTACATGTTTTGTTAGTCTTTAAAGTGCTACTAAACTAGTTGTTGTTTTTTAAGTTTTTCCTGTTACAGACTAACTTGTCTACCCCTCTAAAGTTCATGTGGAATGTTGGTGTAAAGAGCTTCTATGTCCATGGTGGCCAGGATGGTATTTTCAGGTACATTACTGATGTTTTGTAGTTTCTTCAGGAAGTCAGTGGTGTCTCGAAGGTAGCTAGGAGTGCTGATAGCACAGGGTCTGAGGAGAGAGTCAATATAGCCAGATAATCCTGTTGTAAGTGTGCCAATGCTTGAGGTGATGGGTCATCCGGGATTTCCAGGTTTGTGTATCTTGGGTAGCAGACAGAAAACTCCTGGTTGGGGATTAGGGGTGGTGTTAGTGTAAATTTGGTCCTGAGCAGCATCAGGGAGCTTCATGAGCAGTTGTTTTTTTGGTATTCTTTAGTGGGATCACAGGAGAGAGACTTGTAGAATCTGGTGCTGGTGAGTTGTCTGGTCGCCTCCTGTTCATAATCTGTTCTGTTCATGATGACTACAGCGCCCCCTATATCAACCTTTTTGGTTATGATGTTAGAATTATTTTTGAGGCTGTGTATAGCATTGCGTTCTGTATGACTGAGGTTATATGTTGTTTGCTGACCATGTCAGCTTGAGCATGTTTGCAGAAGCAGTCAAGGTAGAAGTCAAGACTCTCATTACGACCATTAGTAGGGGTCCACATAGAAGCCGCCTTCTTGTGGGACTGGCAGGGGGGAGTAGCAAGGTCAGTGTGTTGTACATCGGTGTGTTGGAAATATTCCTTTAGACAGAGGCAGCAAAAATAGGCTTCCAGATCTCCACAGAACTGAATCATAGTCGTAGGGGTGGTGGGGCAGAAGGAGAGTCATCGAGAAAGGACAGATTTCTTGGTTGGCCAAGAGAGTGGTTGGATAGGTTGACAATGTTGCTAAGTGAGTTGAAAGTGTCGGGAATGAGAGATCCTGAGGTGTATAGGTGTTTGGATAGTTTATTGTCCCTTTTATTCTGAAGGGAGACAAAGTGATCCTTGTAGGCGGTTTGTTGAATTTTAGTAAAGTCTGGAAAAGATGAAGTGTGTGTGGAAGCTTGTTTTTTTTAATGACAGTTTCTAATGTTGAGAGCTCCTCCTTGATTTTCTTCTGTTTGTTGTAGAGAATGCTGATAAGGTAGTGGTTCCTGAGTTTCTTTGCAAGAGTGTGGCATAATCTCTGGCTGTAGTCTGTGGGATACGTAGATTGCAGTGGATTTTTCACCCTCAGTCTCTTAGGTATGATGTTCATCTGTTTGCACTTGGAAAGGAAAATGATGTCTGTTTGGATCTGTGCGAGTTTCTTTGTGTAGTTGATGGATTTCCATTCCATATAGCTGAATGCAGTGCCTTGCATGTTCAAAAGCTTCAGAGGGGTAGCTGAGTTAGTCTGTAACAGGAAAAACTTAAAAAACAACAAGTAGTCTAGGAGCACTTTAAAGACTAACAAAACACATAGATGGTATCATGAGCTTTCGTGGGCACAACCCACTTCTTCAGATAATAGGAAGTATTAGAAGTCCAGATCCAATAAGGGAAGGGGAGAGGGGGGAGAAGGAAAAAAAGAGAAAAAAGGAGGGGAGGAAAAAAGAGAGTAAGTAGATAATTCAAATAGTTACAAGAGGCTGATAAGAACAAAAATATATTGCTCGCTAAGAAGGCATCCAAAACCGTGAAAGTGTTTGGGAGATGGAATTGGTGTTGATTTCTTTGCATGAGATACAAAGATATTATGAAAAGGCAGTCTGAAGTTACAGCAAAGAAGAGACTGGTAGCCTCTTGGGAGCAGAACATTTTGAAGGGATCAAATCCTGGGGAAGAAGCTGGCTCCCATTGTGATATTTTTTTTTTTTTTTTTTTTTTTTTTTTGCTAGTGCTGAACACAGTTCACAGTGGAGATTAAAAAAAAAAAAAATCCTAGAAAATTTAGAAGCACAAATCCCATTGATTTTTTTTCAGTGAGGTTTGTGTTTCTTAAGTGATTTAGAAAATCTGCTCTCCAAATACAATAAGCAAGTATGATTAGAGCCCTGCACATATACAATTTGGTATCCATGGAGTGTAGATTCCACAGGGCTATACTCCCAAGAACCACAGCAGCAAAATAAGAAGAGGAGGTTACTCACCTCAATAGTAACTGACGTTCTTCGAGATGAGTGTCCCCATGAGTGCTCCACATTAGGTTGGTGCGCTGTCACTCAGTGGCAGCACACCGACCTAATGCAGAGCACCCATGGGGACATCTCTCGAAGAACATGGTGCTGCCATTCACAGGAGCCAGAGCCGCACAATGGCAGCTCCTCCTGGTCATATGACTGTATTGGCCCCCCCCCCCCCAGCCATGTCTCCTGTTTAGGGTCAGACAGCCCTGCCAGGGGTGGGACTGGGGGAAGTACAGCCACACCTAAGAGGAGCTGCCAGCACTGGGTGCTGACTGCTGGGAGTGGAGGCACCAGAGTCTTCTCACTTGGTTGTGTCTGTTCTCAGGAGTAGAGTCCTGCAGATCAGTGGATACCAATTTCTATCTGTAGATATCTGCATCTGCGGATAGATAGTTGTATCTGCCCAGGATTCTAAGTATGACAGTGTGTTATATCAGGAAAAAGTTCAACTGGCTTAGTAGGCCAGTAATAGAGATCTAGAGAAATATCACTAATCTAAAGAAAATATGTGATATAAAATTTTTACTGTAATCGTCACTTGTTTGATGAGCCCTGTATAATTCACATCTAGTTCTGCCTTTTGTAAGTAATGCTATCACCTCAAACTTGTTCTAATAATAATTTCATATTAATCCATTTCAACAATGATTGCATTACTCTTGAAGATACACATACTTGATTTTCCCATAAAGTCAAGGGGAGGCAGGAAAGCGGTGACATTAAAGGATTGGTAGAAACTGATTAGTAACTTATTTAAAAATTACCTTGTGAATGGAGAAAGTTCTATCCTTTGTTAAAGGCTAGTTTGGTGAAACACTCGTGTTAATCAAGACGCTTACACATTTTTCTTAAAATGAAGTCTGAACCCTTCAATGAGGTTTTTAGTAACCAAGATAATTTTTCTAGATAAAGTGCAATAAGATGGTATTTTTACTCTATTGGTATTTTGATTACATGATATGTGTCTACATATTTACTAGTATTAACATTATATTACCACTTTAATAGGGTCCTATTACAGCTCTTCGTGAAAATCATGCCACACTTTTTCACTAGCACTATTTTCATCTAAATATTACCTTTCCACACAATCTGATAATCTGGATGTCAAGTTTGATGCTGGAGCATCATGCCCACCAATAGCATACAGGAATCCATTCCAAGTAGTTACTCCCACACCTCCTCTTCTCTTTGACATTTGAGCACACAGAGTCCATTTATTAGTATGAGGATCAAAACATTCTACAGATTTGAGACAAGAACTTCCATCACGACCACCAACTGCATAAAGCCTGTGAAGAAAAGAAACCAACTGAACCCATATAATAAATGTTACAGTAATAGTATTTCCTCATATAGAGAGACATTTTTACACATAGTTTTTCAGGAAAATAAAATCACCTAGAACGAATATTACATTTTTCTCTACCCCTTCAAAAAGAGAAACAGATAATGATCTGGGATTGAGAAGATGGCTTTTTTCAAATGGTATTTTTGATATAATGATTATATTTAATAATATTCAATTTATCTGACTCACTTTCCACAGTTCTAGTCTTCACGACTGTTTTTTGCCTTTTGTCTTGCATATTGTTATGATCCTAAGCTTTTTTTTCTGTAACATTTGTTTTTTCCTACCTTTATAGTAAAAGCCCATTTTAACTGGTCCTAAGATAAAAATAAAAGCTTCAAGGGGCAGCCGAGTTAGTCTGTTACAGAAAAAACAACAAATAATGGTCTGGTAGCACTTTATAGACTAACAAAACATGAAGATGGTATCATTAAAATAAAAGTTTACCTCTGTTCCAAATAGCATAAATAATGATTTCAGTAAAAATTGAATAACTATGTTTTATTTCAAATTTTTGAAATGCAAAGGATTGTGGCTAAAGACTCTCAAATTTGTCAAGAAAAAACAGTTACTTACCTTCATAACTGTTGTTCTTCAAGATGCGTTGCTCGTGTCCATTCCATGTAGATGTGCGAACGCTGTGTGCGTGCATTGTTGGAAGTTTTTTCCCTTAGCAGCACCCATTGGGCCAGCAGGGGAGCCCCTGGAGTGGCACTGCTATATCAACTAATATATACCCCTGCTGGCCCTCCACCTCCTCAGTTCCTTCTTACTGGACTACTCCAAAGAAGGGGAGGCGTGCAGGATTTGGAATGGACATGAGCAACACATCTCGAAGAATAACAGTTACAAAGATAAGTAGCCATCTTTTCTTTTTCAAGTAATTGCTCATGTCCATTCCATATAGGTGACTCCAAAGCAGAAACCCTAGGAGGTGGGGTCGGAGTTCTAACCTTCAACTGAGCAGAGGACAGCCCTACCCAGGGCTGCTTTCTCCCTAGTCTGGTGGGCCAGCACATAATGATTGGCAAAAGTGTGGACTGAAGACCATGTGGCAGCCCTGCAGATGTCCATGATTGGGACCTGAGCCATGTAGGCCGTGGAGGAGCCTAGGCCTTAATGGAGTGGGCTGTGAGGGGAGGAGCTCCTTGATACAGGACGTAATCCACGAGGAAATCCTCTGTGCAGAGACCATCTGCCCCTTCAGTTGTTCTGCAGTTGCTACAAAGAGCTGTGGAGACCTACAGAAGGGCTTTGTTCTTTCTAAATAAAAGGCTAAGGCTCTCCTAACATCTAACGTGTAGCACCTGTTCCTTGCCCGAAACATGGGGATTTGGTTAAAAATCAGGAGAAAAATGTCCTGAGACACATGAAAGTGAGACACCACCTTCGGAAGGAAGGAAGGCGGGGTGAGGGTGTAATTGGACCTTCTCCTTGAAGAATACTGTATACAGGGGTCTGACGTGAGAGCCCTCAATTCGGACACGTGCCTGGCCAACGTGATAGCCACCTGGAAGGACACTTTCCAAGAGAGGTGCAGCAGTGAACACGTCACCGTGGGCTCGAAAGGGGGCTCATTGGGCCTGGACAGAACTAAATTTAGGTCACACTGGGGGACAGGCTGATGTACATGCGGGTAAAGTCTGTCCAAACCCCATAAAAATCTGTGGACTGTGGGATGCGTGAAGCTCATCGTGTCCCTAGACCCCGGGTAAAAGGCAGAAATAGCTGCCAGATGAACCCTGATCGATGAGGAGGACAGCCCCTGGACTCTGAGGGTGAGGGACTGGGGTGTCCATCAGAGAGAAACTCTTCTTAGCAGCCCAAATGAAGAAACGCTTCCATTTAGCCAGACAGGTGCCCCTAGTGGAAGGTTTCTTACTACCCAAGCAGGACTACCTACACCTGCTCTGAGCACTGGAGCTCTGCCACTGTCAGCCATGGAGCTTTCAGGCCACTAGGTGGAAGGACTGTAGGTTCAGGTGGCAAAGCCTGCCGAAGTCTTGAGTTATAAGGTCTGGGTGTAGGAGGACAGCAATCAGTTTCTCGCACAACATGTTTAGCAGGGATGTGAACCAATGCTGTCTGGGCCAAGCCAGCACTATGAGAATGAGGGAAGCCCTGAATTCCCTCACTTTCAGAAGCACCTTGTGCAGCAACGGAAATGGGCGGAACATGTAAAGCAGGCCCTCAGGCCAGGGGATAAGGTGAGTGTTTCCTAGGGACCTCCATCCCATCCCCATGAGGGAGCAGAACCTGGAGCGCTTCCTGTTCTGCTGTGTTGCAAAAAGGTCTCTGAGGGGAAATACCCACCCGTGAAAGATGTGGAGGGCCACATCTCCCCTGAGGGACCATTCATGGCAGGAAAAAGCCAGGCTCAACTGGTCTGCCAGAGTGTTCTGGGTCTCAGGGAGATAGGATGCGACCAGGTGAACATCCACCTGATGCAGAGTTCCCAGAGCTGGAGGGCTTCCTGGCACAGGGGAGGGAAATGCTCCCCACTCTGCCTTTTGATGTAGGCAACTGCTGTTGTGTTGTTGGACAGGATGAGGATTGTCTTGCCCCTGAGGCAGGGAAGGAAGGCCTGGCACGCAAGGTGAACAGCTCAGAGATCCCTGACATTGATGTGCAGGGAAAGTTCCTCCCACGACCACATATCTTGCGTCCTTACATTGCTGATATAGGTTCCCCAGCATCAGAGGCATCCGTTACCATTCGCAGGGTCGGGAGAGGCCTGGAGAATGGGACTCCGGCACAGACCACCTCCTCCCGGGTCCACCAGTCCAGGGATTGGAGAATGCCTGGAGGGACTGTCACCACCCTGTCTGAGGCATGGAGGGAAGGGGCTGTGGACCCAGGCCAACCACAGTTGCAGGGGATGCATGCGGAGCCTGGTATGCTGAATCACGTATGTATAGGCAGCCAAGAGCCCCAGGAGGTATATGCAGTTTCTGGCTGTGGTCATAGGGAATGCTTGTAAGGCCAGAATGGCTTCCTGATAGCCAGGAAACGAGATCTGGGTAGGGAGGCCATGGCTGTCATGGACTCTAGACGAGCTCCCACAAACTCTATGTCCTGAGTAGGGGCCAGAGTTGACTTGGCCACATTCAAGAGGAGGCCCAGCTCCGAGAAAAGGGCCTGTACCAAAGCAATGTGAGCTAGCACCTGGTTGGTGGATGAGGCCTGCACTAGCCAATTGTCGAGGTGGGGGAATACTCGGACCCCTCGCCTCCTTAGAAAGGCTGCCACTACAGCCATGCTTTTTGTGAAAATTCAGGGGGCCATAGAAAGCCCAAAGGGAAGGGCCGTAAATTGGTAATGATCTTGGCCAACCAAAAAACGCAGAAATCTTCTGTGACGGGATTCAATCGAAATGTGGAAGTAAGCGTCCATTAGATCGAGGGCAGCGTACAAGTCTCTGAGGCTAAGGGAGGGAATGATTGATGCCAGCATCACCACCTTGAACTTGGCTTTGGCAATGAAGGTGTTTAAGTCCCTGAGGTCTAGGATGGGCCAAACCCCCTTTCTCTTTGGGCATTAGAAAGTACCTTGAGTAGAATCGCTTGCCCCTGAATTTCTGATGGTCCACTTAGATGGCTCCCAGTCTTAAGAGCTGTTGCACCTCCTCCCCGAGGAGATGCTTGTGAGAGGGGTCCCTGAAGAGGTACAGTGTAGGGAGATAGGAAGGGTGAGATGAGAAGAACGGGATGGCATATTCCCCTCCTATCGACTCTAGGATCTACCTGTCGGAGGTGATGGATTCCCATGCCCAGTAGAAAGGGAATAGGCGATCTAAAAACTGGAGAGGTGAGGCTGGTATGCTGTCCCTGGGCACATCCTCAAAACCCTTGGTGTGGCCCTTGGGTCTTGTTAGAGGGGCCAGCACCATGGTCTGATGCGGGCGGGAATGACGCCTATTATTTCTCCTGTTACCATTTCTGTCCCTATGGCGGGAGAAATCCTGACGGGTATCCTTTTGGGGATGCCTAGAGGCATTTCTGCCCGAGAGGGAGCACCTCTGAGGGGCAGGCGTGTGGATCCCTAGGGTTTTTAGGGTGGCTCGGGTATCCTTAAGGCCGTAGAGACAATGGTCAGTCTACTCCAAGAACAGGGAAGGGCCTTCAAACGGGAGCTCTTGGATAGTGGTCTGGAGCTCCAGGCTCCAGCCACCTGCAGTCAAGAGTTATGGTGCATTACTAGGCCTGTGTCCATAGTGCAAGCAGCCTTGTCAGCAGTATCCAGGGCCACCCAGAGGGCTGCTCGAGATATTACCCTGCCCTCCTCTAAGAGGGATTTGAATTTGGGGTGGGACTATTATGGGACCAGCTCAATGAATTTATCCATTGCAGCCCAGGTGTTGTAAGCATAGTGACTCAGCAGCACCTGCTGATTCGCTATGCAGTGCTGAAGGTCCCCAGAGGCATATGCCTTCCTGCCATCCCTGCTCTTGGGCATTGCACTGAGCTGTCCCTGCCTCTCCCATTGGTTAGCTGCCTGAACCACTAGGGATCCTGGAGGGGGATGAGAGAAGAGATTCTCATTCCCCTCTTGTGGGATGAAATAGCTGCACTCGGCCTTCTTATCGGTGGGTGGAATAGAGGCCAGGATCTGCCACAGTGTTTTCGTGATCTTTGTCAGTTTTGTTCACTGGCGGGGCCACCCTAGTGGGCACATCGGCCTGTAGGATGTTGACAGTCGGGTCCAAGTCATCTGACACCTTTTCGGACTGTACCCCTACCCTGCACAAGATGATGGAGAAGGTCCTGGTGTGACCTTGAGTCCATGGAGGGCATAGATGGCCACACCCCTCCAAGTGCTTTGTCAGGGGATGAAGAAGACAACTCCTTGAAGCTTGCCACGTCTGCATCCTGGACCTGCGAGGGGGTCTGGGAGGCCACTGAGGATGCCAGCATGTGGGGCTGTGATGAGGATGGCCCCCTTCCAACTGAAGGTCTGGGTGAAGGCAGCCCAGGGGGCAGGGACTGGCATGAAGCAGGGGAGTGGCTCAGGGGGTTGCCAATGGAGGGGCCCAACATGCTACGGTGCCAGGAGCGATGCTGGGAGTAGGACCTGTGCCTCAACCTTGATCTGGAGCCCTGTGATGATGCAGCTGACTCCACCTCAGAATCTGTTGAGTATTCAAAGGTTGACCAGGGTGGTGCCCCAGTTGTTACAGTCAGCGACCTATGGCCAGGGGCTTGTCAAGCCATAGACTCTGGCTTTCCTGGGTACTGGGGAGGAGGTGGCAGCATCGAAGGCAACACCACCAGCCTACTTGTTGCTGAGGACAGGGGGGCATGGATGCCGCTGGTGCCAAAGCCAGCGCCGCATGGGTGTCCTGGCTCAGTGCCGGGGTTGGTGCTGGTGGTACCGCTGCAGCAGGTGCCAGCATCATGGATGGTGTGGAGGCCAGTGTCAGTGTCGAGGTCAACAACACTGAGGAGGTGTGGTGGTAGACTCTCACATCTGGTGCCAGAGCCGGTGGTGCTGTGGATGCAGCCTGTTGCCCCTGAGCTTGACGTTCATGAGGTCGGGGATGAGGTAAATTCGATGAAGTCCCTCACGGCCTCACAAGTGTCTGGGATCGAGGGCTCTGGGAGGTCCTCCACTGGGCTCGAGTCCTGACACGGGCTGGAAAAGTGCTGACCCGACCTCGGTGGTCCGGGTGCTGATCCTGCCAGTGCCACATGGCTCACCTGAGGGCGCACTGATGGCCTCGACGGGGACCTGACCTCGCTAGGTCTCCATTTCTTCTGTGGCACTGGAGACTGAGACAGGTTCCAAGGCCTATGCGGCACCAGAGAGGTGCGTGAGCTGCTCGATGTCTCCCGCACTGAAGCCGGTGCACTGTGGGTTGTTGGTGCTGGGTCTGCTGCTGGTGCTGGTCGGAGAGCTGCTTCCATGAATATGATCTTCAGGCAGGACTCTCGTTCTCATTTGGTCCATAGTTTGAAAGCCTTACAGATCTTGCGAGGCCTCCGACCGATGAGCTTCCCCGAGGCATTTAAGGCAGGCTTCATAGAGGTCTCTGCAGGGCATAGGCTTCTGGCACTTAATGCAGGGCTTGAAACCTTGGGGCCCAGGCATGCTCCCGCAGCATACTTGGGAGACTGGAAGTGAGCTCCCCAGGTGAGTAAATTACTAAACTTGCCAGCTACTTAAACTATTTACAACTGAGATAAGAACTAACACACTAAAAAACAATAAAGCTACAAACAGGTGAGAACTGATGGCAGCACTTGCTAAGCAAGAACAGAGCAGGTTCCAAAGACCCTCAGGAGTGGAAAGAAGGAACTGAGGGGGTAAAGGGCCAGTGGAGGTATATATTAGCCTATATAGCACCGCCAATCCAGGGGGCTCCCCTGCTGGCCCAACCGGTGCTGCTAAGGGAAAAAACTTCCAACGATGCACACATGCAGGGCACGCATACCTACTGTGAATGGACACGAGCAATCAGTTGAAGAAGAAGCAAAGTTCAGAGGAAGATCTTGAAATTTCAGTGGGAGGTTTTACTACTAGGCCTCAGATGAGAGAAAAGATTTTGTTTTAATCTTTTTTCCTTCATTCATTATAAACACCTAATAATGATAATCAAACATCTAAAATACCATCAACCTATGTGATATACTTAATGAAGCAGTTATGAACCACCCTATGTACATAAGAGCTCTTGAAATTTTTTATCCTAAACAAAGTTGAGCGAATAGCTGATATATTTGGTTTGCTGGCAGGAAAGGCAGGGAATCACAATTCAGGACAAACCAAACATTTTTTTATCAAAAAATTGCAATAAATTTTGGTGAATCAAAATAATTAATTTCATGTTGAAGTCCCAAAAATATTTTAGACCAAAACTATTAAATGACTTCGTCATATTCACAAATAATCCACTGAATAGTCCACTGAAACAGCATTTTTCAATGAATAAACTTAGTCCAAAATGTCACTGTGACTCAGTAATCCAAGTCCTATTTTCAATAGTAACTTAAGTTTTAGTTTCAAAAGTGTCTAAGACTCTAAGTCACCTACATGCTTTTGAAAAGTGTTACCATTTGACATAATAATCAATGAATTTTTATCCTCAGAATGAAATCAAACTGCCACATATATGAAAAACAAAGGCAATCAAAACTTGCCTAAAGGCTCATATACACAGTGATCAGTAAAATACTGAGAGAGGCCATGATTCAGTAATTTACTTAAGCACGTGTTTAACTTCAAGCACATGGAGTATCTCCATTGACATACTTATGTTATGAGTGTGCTTAAGTGCTTGCCTGAATCAAATGTAAACATATCTGCAATGTGATATTGCAAAGAAAACTGGTCAATGGAATTCTGGACTGCTAATGCATTGGATTTCAACTATCTCATTGTCTCATCACCTCAGAATGTGATGCAGAGATAAAAATTTCTTGATACCTTAAATGACTGCTTCTTGGAGCAGCTGGTTCTGGAACCCACAAGAGGAAAGGCTAATCTTGATTTAGTCCTAAGTGCGCACAGGATCTGGTCCAAAAGGCAAATATAACTGGACCATTTGGAAATAGTGACCATAATGTAATAAAATTTAACATCCCTGTGGTGGGAAAAACACCTCAGCAGCCCAACACTGTGGTATTTAATTTCAGAAAGGGGAACTACACAAAAATGAGGTTAGTTAAACAGAAATTAAAAGGTACAGTGACAAAAGTAATATCTGTGCAAGCTGCATGGAAACTTTTCAAAGACACCATAATAGAAGCTAAACTTAAATGTATACCCCAAATTAAAAAACACAGTAAGAGAACCAAAAAAGTGCCACCATGGCTTACCAACCAGGTAAAAGAAGCAGTGACAGATAAAAAAAGACATCTTTTAAAAAGTGGAAGTCAAATCCTAGTGAGGAAAATAGAAAGGAGCATAAACTTTGTCAAATTAAGTGTAAACATATAATAAGAAAAGCCAAAAAGGAGTCTGAAGAACAGCTAGCCAGAAACGGAAAAGCAAAATGTTTAAGTACATCAGAAGCAGGAAGCCTGCTAAAAAAACCAGTGGGCTCTTTGGATGATTGAGATGCTAAAGGAGCCCTCAAAGATGATAACTTCATTGCGGAGAAGCTATTCTTTGCTTTAGTCTTCACGGCTGAGGATATTGGGGAGATTCCCAAACCTAAGTCACTCTTTTTACGTAACAAATCTGAGGAATTGTCCCAGATTGAAGTGTCATTAGAGGAGGTTTTGGAACAAATTGATAAACTTAACAGTAACAAGTCACTGGGACCAGATGGCATTCACCCAAGAGTTCTGAAAGAACTCAAATGGGAAATTGCGGAACTATTAACTGTGGTTTGCAACTTATCCTTTAAATCAGCTTCTGTACCTAATGACCGGAAGACAGCTAATGTGATGCCAATATTTAAAAAGGGCTTTAGAGATGATCCTGGCATTACTGACATTAGACTTACTGGTCTGTACCAGGCAAATTAGTTGAAACTATAGTAAATAATAGAATTGTCAGATACACAGATGAACATTTGTTGGGGGAAAGTCAACATAGTTTCTCAAAAGGGAAATCATGCCTCACTGTTCTACTAGAGTTCTTTGAGATAACTGGTTAACAATAAGAAACAAAGGGTAGGAATAAATGATAAGTTTTTTGAGTGGAGGAGGTAACTAGTGGAGTCCCAGACAAGGGTCTGTCCTGAGACCAATCCTATTCAACTTATTTATAAATGAACTAGAGAAAGGGGTGAACAGTTAGCTGGCAAAATTTGCAGATGATACTAAACCGTTCAAGCTAGTTAGACCAAAGCAGAGTATGAAGAGCTTCAAAAAGATCTCACCAACCTAAGTGATTGGGCAATAAAATGGAAAAATAAATTTAATGTTGATAAAAGTAATGCACATTGGAAAAAATAATCCCAACTAGACATACAATATGATAGGGACTAATTTAGCTACAGCTACTCAAGAGAGAGATCTTGGAGTCCTTGTGGATAGTTCTCTGAAAACATCCACTCAATGTGCAGTGGTAGTCAAAAAAGCAAATAGAATTAAGGATGTTAAATATCGTTTAACTGACTAATTGAATAGTCAATGCATTTTTGCATCAACTATTCGATTAGTCGATAGGGTGGGCATTTCAAAGGAGCAGCACTGCACAGCTGATCCCGGTCTCCATGCAGTGCTGTCCCTTTGAAACATCACCACGGTGTTTCAAAGTGGCAGCGCCACGTGGAGCCTGGGGTCTGCTGGCATCCCCAGCATTTGCTTATCGGATAGTTGACTAGTCCTTAACGTCCCTAAATAGAATGTTAGGAATCATTAAAAAAGGAATAAAGAATAAGACAGAGAATGTCTTATTGCCTCTATATGAAACCATAGTACGCCCACATCTTGAATACTGCACACAGATGTGGTCGCCCCATTTCAAAAAAGATATATTGGTATTGGAAAAGGTTCAGAAAAGGGCAACAAAAACGATTAGGGGTTTGGAACAGGTCCCATATGAAAAGAAATTAAAAAGACTTGGACTTTTCAGCTTAGAAAAGAGGAGACTAAGGGGACTATGATACAGGTCTATAAAATCATGACTGGTGTGGAAAAAGTGAATAAAGAAAAGTTATTTACTTATTCCCACAGTATAAGAACTAGGGGTCACCAAATTAAATTAATAGGCAGCAGGTTTAAAACAAAAGGAAGCACGCAGTCAACCTGTGGAACTCCTTGCCAGAGGATGTGGTGAAGACTAGGACTTTAACAGGGTTCAAAAAAAAGCTAGATAGATTCATGGAGGTTAGGTCCATCAATGGCTATTAGCCAATATGATAGGAATAGTGTCCCTAGCCTCTTTTGTCTGGAAATGGGTGACAGGAGAGGGATCACATGAGGATTATTTGTTGTTATCATTTAATCAAATGAGATGCTTGATTAAAAGCCTCTCTGTACTGGGGATTATTGATGCAGCATCAGTATAGTTACCTGGGTACAAATAACCCCAGTATAGATGCAGCTCAAAAGACAATTAAGGAGTGTTATGAGAACTATCTACATTGAAGATGTGAACACCAAGGAGGAAAGAACCTGTTATTAAGAGCAATACAAAGATTATAAGTAGGAGTAATGGGATAAAATTGAGGGCAGATTTAAACTACGGGACAATGTCAACCTGAGGTATGCAACTCCAGCTATGTAAATAGCCTTGATGGAGTCGACGTGTCTTAGCTCGAGTTGTTATGAAATCTCCACTGCTGTGCACTGAAAGGAGAAACTCTCCCTTTGACTCCCCTTACACTTGTTCCAGTGGAGTACCTGAGTTGATGAGAGTTTAATCAGCAGTTGATTTAGTGGGTCTTTAATAGATCCACAAAATCAACCCCCAGAGGATTGATTGTCACAGTGCTGATCTCCAGGTAAGTGTTGATGTGCCCTGAGATAGAAAAAAAAATAAGCTGCATATCAAAAAAAAGCTTCTAGACACTGATAATTACTAAATGGTGCAAAAGCTCTCCACATGAAGTGGTGAAATAAATTATTATTAACTGCAAGTATGGTTCCTCGAGATGTGATGCACACATATTCCATTTAGATATGTGCACGTCCAGTGCACTGAAACTGGAGAAATTTGCTTAGCGATACCCACAGAGGAATAGCTTATGAACTCAATGGCCATAGCCCCTGTCCTGGCTACATGAGACAGAGCTACCCTCACCACCCTCCTCAGTTTCTTCTCACTGAGTGCCTGAAAACAATATTCTGATGCAGAGGGGAAAGAAGGTGGGTAGTGAAATTCATGTCTGCCTCACAGCTCAAAGAAAAAACATTTATAAACCTCCCATAACTGTTGTTCTTCAAGATGCAATGCTCATGTCTGTTCCAGGTTAGGGATGTGTGCTCACCACATGCACCAGTGCCAAATTTTTTCTGTCACTGATATCCTTAGGGGACTGGCCTCTAGCACCCTCTGGAATGGTGCACCTATGGGCCAGTATAAGGGTGCCACTGACTCCCCTCCTCAGTTCCTTCTTGCTGGAATTCCAACAGACAGGAAGAAGAGCAGATCCTGGAATTGACATGAGCAACACATCTCTAAGAACAAGTTATGGAAGGTTAGTAACTAGTTAGTATTTCTGGAGGTGGATAGTTCTTGAACATGTCAATTGCAACATAGTTCTCCCAAAGCCAAGATAATTTCTGGCCTGCTAAGTGATGGTATAGTGAATCATGAAGGTGACCATGTTGTGGCCCAGCAGACGTCCTGGATAGAGACTTGTGCTAGGAAGGCTGTTGACAACACCTCACCTCTAGTCGAATGGGCCATCACTATCAACGGAGGTAGGACCTGCACCAATGTGTAACAAGTACGAATGAAAGTAGTGATCCAAGAAAAAAGTCTCTGAGAAGACATTGGGAGGACTTTCGTCCTGTCAGCCACTGTGACAAAGAACGGAGTCTGCCAACAGCAGGGCTTGGTATGCTCTAAATAGAAAGTCACAGCCTTCCTGACAGCTAGGGTGTGTAAATGTAACCCACACACCTACTGGGTGTGGTTCATGGTCCGATGTAGTGGCACTTAGACAACTTACACACAAAGGGTATGTCTACACTAGCTCATTAGTTCGAGCTAGGTAGGCAAATGAGGGCAACCGGAGTTGCAAATGAAGCCCGGGATTTAAATATCCCGGGCTTCATTTGCATGTTCCCGGGCGCCGCCATTTTTAAATCCCCCTTAGTCCGAACTAACTGCCCGCAGCTACACGTGGCAGTTAAACATTAATTCGAACTAACTCCTTAGGTTCAAATTAACTGTTACTCCTCGTGGAACTAAGGCATGTGATGGGCTCAATGTCGGGATTTGTAAGAGGTGTAGGAGTGTTATGATGCTGCAGCCAGATGAGGGCTTGGCCCCAATTGGGGGCTTGTTGGCCAGGCTTCATTTTTAAATAAAATATTATGTCCAACACAAAAGGTTTCAACACTGTCTTTAATTATGGGTGGGGTGGGGAACTTTTTTTGGGTCAGGGGAACACTGCCTCAAGGTCGACTGGCAGTGCCTCCACGATCGACTAGTCGATCACGATTGACTGGTTGGTGACCACAGCTTTAGTGGTTCATGCACTAAGCTCCAGAGGTCCTATGTTTGGTTCTGCCTGTCAGAATTACATAATCACTTCTAGTTGGATGAGTGAGGCTTTGGGCAGAATAACAGGAGGAAAATGTCCTGGTTAACATGAAAAGGCAACACCATCATTGGCAAGAAGGCAGGACAGGGATGCAACTGAACCTCGTCCCTGTAGAAAACCATGGACTGGAATTCCAACACAATGGCTTTAATCTTGGAGACCTGCCATTCTGAAGTGATAGCCACAAGGGAGCCTAGAAAGGATCAGGTTGAGGTCCCATAGGGGACTAGGTCCCAGACCAGTGGAAAAAGCCTTCAAAGCCTTTAAGAAACCTGAGTGTCACTTCAAGCAAGACTATGCTGGGATAGAAGGCCAAAATGGCTGCCCAGTCTTTAGTGATCTGAGATGGGCTCCCTAGCCCACGTCAGACCCATTTGATACTAGCACCATTGGGGATTTCAAGGTTTCAGGAATACAAAGGGTATTTCTTTGGACATATTTATTGTGGCAGCTGGGAGCTCTTATTCTTTTAAGTTGTCAGGTCCCTGGACAACTGCCCCCTTTGCCCTTCTCTTCAGTGGCCCTGACTAAGAGTAAAACCCTTTCCCCTTAGATGTATAGGGACTTCCTCTAATTGCAGGAAGGCTTCCACATCTTGGGTGAGAATCTGTTCATGAGAAGGGTTCTGAAAGGGGTGGGGAAGAAGGTTGGGGGAGAACAAACTATCTGCACTGCCACAATGCTGAGGACTCTCCAGTCTGATGTTACTAGTGACCCAAGCAAGGAGGAAAGGAAAAGGCAATTTGAAAACAGGAGGATTCAGGACCTTGGCTGCAGACTGGGAGGTTGCCTTTGGGTGCATTTTCAAATGTTCGCTCCTTTACAAGTGGGTAGCAGAAGGTGGTGAAGTGAGAAGGGGCTGGTTGCTGGCCTTGATGACACTTATAGCTCTTGTCCTTTTTGTGTTGGGTTTCCAGTCATGCCTGACTGCTTGGTCTTTGAAGTTGCTGTGGCTTGAACCTTTTTCTAGCAGGGGCCAAGTATGGCAAACAGTGCTGGGAACTCTAGTTAATATGGGCACTTAGGAGACACCAGAGGAGGCCGTGGACTGGCTGAATCCTGAGCCCAACTGCTTCCTTCTATGGGATCTGGGATATTCCTGCTGCCTCAGAGGAAACAATGACTAGCCAAATATACACTGTGGACAATAAAGCTACTGTTGTTGCTGCTGAATGCCATAGCAGTGTCTCTGCATCACTGGCATGTACACTCCCCAAAGACTGACGGGCAACTGTATAGTCTTTAAAGGAGTGTAGTGTTTCATTAGTCTTGTCCAAGAACAGTGTTTGGTCACTGAAGGACAAATTCTTAATGGCAGAGGTCTCTGTGACATCAAATGCAGACTGCAAGGATAACTTAGTCACCAAGGAGCTCTCAGTTACAAGTACCTGATATTCTTCTCACAAGACCTCGGGCAGCTGGTTTGATGCAGCATCGGTATTTGTACCTGGGTACAAATATCCCCAGTACATATGCAGCTCAAGAGACAGATAAGGAGTGTTATAATAACATTCTACAAATATTTGAAGAATCATGACATAGCTGTCTATGTAATAAAATTGTACTTGGACAGCAAAGCTTGTGGTGAGCAATCCATATATGGAGGGAAGAGAAAAGTCATAAGGTCCATTCGTTTAGAATCCCTGTCCTTGGAGTTGAACTAAACCTGTTCTGCTGGGCTTTCTTGTCCACTGCAATTACAACTAGGGATGTGAAAATGCGTTTAATCGAGCAAACGTGTAACCGCTGAAAATTTCAACGATTACATAGTTACACACGGGGAGTGGGGGGCAGGTGGTTCCCCAAGAGCCAGCTCCCCATGTGCACCGGCTCCCAGCTCTAATACAGTTAACTTTCACAGTTACACTCAGGCTCGCAAATCTCAGTGGGGTAACTGTGTTAGTTTGTAACGGAAAAAACTTAAAAAACAAATGGTCCTGCAGCACCTTAGAGAGACTAACAAAAAATGTAGATGGTAGCATGAGCTTTCATGGGCACAAGCCACTTCTTCAGATTAATGGAGCAATGTGTCCAGAGGTACAAATAAATAGCAGAAAAAGATGGGAGATGGGGAGAGAAAGGGGAAAAAAATCAGATACAGAGGCAGAAGTGTGGAGGGAGCAGGTGGCTCCTCAAGAGCCAGTGGATGCAGGCTCCCCACATATACTGGGAGCCTGAGTAAACTGGAAATGATCCCTCACTCTCACAGGCCTTGGGGGACAGGCCAATCCTTGCCTACTGACAATCCCCTAACCTGAAACAAATTCTTTCTAGCAACCACGCAGCACACCTCCATCATACTAACTCAGGAACCCATCCCTGCAATAAACTCCAATGCCAACTCAGTCCACACATCTATACAAGCGACATCATCACAAGACCTACCCACGTAAGCCACCACATCAGAGGCTCATACAACTGCACAACCACTAATGTGATATATGTCATAAAGTGCCAACAATGCCACTCTACCGTGTATATTGGCCAAACTGGACAGTCTCTATGACAAAGGATTAATGAACAAAATCAGATATTTTAAATGGTAATGCACAGAAACCTGTTGGGGAACATTTTAACTTGCCCAGGCACTCATTAAAGGATCTAAAAGTGACTATACTCTCAGGCTATGTCTATAATGCAGGCTTTTGCTGTCAGAGTATGCTAATGAGGTGCTCATTAGCATTTGTCACTGTCATTTGCATATTCTCTGCTGATGCTTTTTGCACAACAGGTTTTTGCACAAAACCAAGCAGCGTAGATGGGTCTGTTTTGGTCAAAAAAACCCTTTTGTGCAAGATCCTTATACCTCCTTTTTTAACCATGTACACAGTTATACTTTCACATCCCCAATTACAACTAGAGAATTTGGGGCCAGATAGGAATAAAACCCCTCAAACTCCCTCATGGGAATGAAGCAGCACTTTCTCATGTGCTTAGCCACAGACAATACTGAAGCGGGGATGCTCCAGAGGGCCTCCATCAGTTAATGGAATTCATCCTAGACAGGATGTATGACTTTTCCTACAGCAGACAGCTAACTGGTAGGTGTTCTCTTGCAAGAACTCTGCTTGGATACTGAGAGAAGCAGTTATACCATAAGATCTGCCACTTTCAAAGAGCAGGATGAACCAGAATGCATGGAATTGTTCGGAGATGAAGATGAAGCTAAAGCTGGATCTTATTGCATGGCTGATGGACCAAGACCAGACAACTCTGGAGACTCTGCAAGAGGAATCACCATTGGTGCCTATGTAACGGCAGTGTTGAACCTGGGACCTCTGGAGCTTAGTATAGCTGGCTCTCAGCCCATGCTATAGAGGTCTCTTGTTCTTATCTGTTGCTGTGGTCTAAGTGCCACTGCATGGGACAGTGAACCACACTGCAAACTTTTTCCAGAAGAGGAAATGCAAATGGAGTGCTCATTTGCATATCTTGCGCTCTCATTTGCATAGTCTTTTCCAATCCTTTTTGTGGAAGAGGTTTTTGTGCAAAAAAGCACTGTGTAGACTTTTTCTGGAGGAAGCAGGATAAATCTCTCAGGACCTGAAGTGGTCTTGATAGGTCTTATACAATTCTTCCTTGAGGCAGTCAATGAAGAATGGCTCCTTCATGTCTTTGGAGAGGTGCTCTCTCTGGAACGTGAAGCAGCAATGCTCTGAGAACCAGAAGGCAATTGCTGACTCAACAAGGGCCTCAATACCAAAGCAGGCCACACGGCCTTTTCAAAAAGTGCTGCTCAGAAGAAACTCCTGAGTTTCTTGAGTTTGCTTCTTGATTGATCAGATCACACAGCTCTCTTCAATGTGGGCCTTGCCGAGACAGAACAAACAATGCATGTGTGGACTGCTGTTGGGGATTGCTCACCAACACAAAAGACAACATTTAAATGCTGGTTAGAGTGAGACAGAGAAAAAAATTAAATATAACTAACAATCTATCTAGAAATATATAATTATATATTTTGGAGTGTGTCTGTCTGTGAGCCTCTTTGTTCAAGCACTTCTCCTAAATGATAAGAACTAGAGCCAACATATTTGGTATGCAGCTTCCTCTTATACTGACTTAAATCAAGGTTAGGGTTTGGCTGTACCACAAAAAAGGGAAGTCCTGGAATGGGATTGTTTTCCATAACACCACCTTGCCTGCCACCAGATCCCTGCCCCAAACCCTCCTCCTCCCAACTCTTGGACCCAGTACCGGGGAGAGGGAGAAACCCTTGATAAATGGGGGGGGGGAAGAGCCCTGCCAGCTGTGGGGGGTTAGAAGAGGGAGAGAAAAGACCCCTGCTGGCTGTGGGAGGTGGGGGTGGGGGGAGGGGAGAAAAGGCCTCTCCTGGTGGGGGGAGAGTTGAGGGGAGAGAAAAAAGACCCCAGATGGCTGGGGGGGAGCCAGCAGAGAAAGAAGGCCCCGCCAGATGGGGTCCTCTGCCCAGACTCCCTCCTCACCCCCTAACCCTCACGCTCTCATCCCCACCACATACACAAGCCCCCTGCCCTGAACTCCTCCTCAACCTGCCACGCTAGCTCCTGCACCACCCACCGCCAGCCTCCTGCCCTGATTTCTGAACCTTCCCCCCCTACTGTCAGCCCCGTGCCCTGAACAACCAGAGCAATGTCAGGTAAGTCTTCTTGTTATAATTAATACTTAGGATACTACTAACTAGACACAAGAGAAAACTAAATTAATTTGAGGGTTGTGAGGTTAAGATTACCACAGGCAGTTAAGAAGGAACGGATACAGAGCAGCACCACCTCATGTAGCCAGGAGAGGGGCTACCGCCATGAGATGTGAATCTCTCAGACACATCCCTCTACAGATACTGTGAGGCAAAGTTCTCTGGTTGTGGTGTGCTGGGTGCACAACCCCCCAAGTGGAATAATATCGCCACATCTACTTGAAAAAGAATCACCGTTGTCTAAGACTTTTAAAACCATTCTGGACAAGAGAGTAGAAAATGCACAGTAAGGAACAATTCTGCAATGACAGGTACTATATGAACTTTTTCACCACCATTTCTTACTTCTACCATTCTTAACATTTTTTTCACCTCTTCCACCTCTTCTATGTTTCTTTATATATATGAGCATTTGTGTGTATAGCAAGGTCATACAATTTATTAATAGCATCTTTATGCTATGAATTTATGACTGGACAAACTAACCACTTTCTTATATTCTATTTCTACCTGTGCAAAATGTATGCATTTAGTGAAGGTTCTAATGGAAACTAGGGATGTAAAATCCGTTTAACCAGATAACTGCTTACATAGTGGTGGGCAGGGATGGGCCCTTGCCCGTGGTGTGCCAAGCCAGGTCTGCTGTGGATGGGGAACTGCTCCAGTCAGGTTGGAGTGCCCCTGCCTGCGGCTGGCCCCGCTGGGCTGAAGCAGCCCCCTGCCTGTGGTAGGTGGGGGGCTGCTCCAGCCCCTTCTGGTTAACCATAACCTGCAAACATCACTCGGTAAGGGCGATGCTTCCCAGTTAACCATTCACATCCCTGATAGAAATGCTGCAAAAATCACCTTTCATTACTAATGTCACTTGCAAAAGGTTAGAGAGAATTTTAGCCCATGTCTTATAGGTGCATTTCTCCTTAGTGCTAGTGCAGTTAATAGTCTTTAAAATAAATTATTCTATGACTATATCTACATCAACTATAGTATAGTCTAAAACTGTACTGCACAGCTATAGATGTTATGCAGATTCTTTGCTACAGACTTGGCACAAGCAGCAGAAATAAAAACACTTAATACATTTTAGAAGTCTTTTTCTACTTCTAAAAATATGGAGTATTGCAAGTGTTTGTTAGTTTGTTGCTTTCATTTTTCTAAGAACTTGAACATGCTTTATTTCTCAAAAAATAATGCTGTGACTTGAAGTATTTTGCTTTAAGTAGGTCGTGGCTTTGAAAATGTAGTTCTAAACTACAAAAGCCAAAGAAGAAACTATTACCTCTAGGTACTAAATTTAGGTTTTGGCAAATTCGATTATTTTGTCATTTGCAGAATTACAAAAAAGTTAATTTTCCTCAGTACATAGGCTCAACACCAACAGAAACAAGACTTCCAACAGTTATCCTCAGTAAAGGTGTCAAGGACTGCATTAATGAGATGGAATTACTTGTTTGCCCGCACTGATAGCTCCTCCTTCACAGCACTGAAGCACATCAGAGTGTGGTGGACAAGCACGCATAGTCAATGCTGTACTTTTTCTGTAAGAAGTGGATTTCAGGTCCCAGTGCTATCAACCAACATCTTTCAGGAGCAATACATTCATTTAATTTTCTAAATAATTCTAAAACTACATTTTAAAATTAATGTAAACAAAAACTGGCCCAAAATATTTCTCAAGAAAATGCCTTTGCTTACTTTCCATTTAATACTGCTACACCAACTGTGCTCCTTGGAGTTGACATACTGGCTACAAAGTTCCATTGACGAGCCTGTGGATCCCATCTTTCTACTGTATTCAGGTAGCTCCAACCATCATGCCCTCCTACAGCATACATTGGACCTTCTAATACAGCTACCCCTAAAAAACAGAGAAACAACTGCTTCCTGTAAAAACAAAAGGCATCACTTTCCTATTACCCTTATCAATAGTCCATGAAAAAAGATGCATCTTTAAAATAAATACAGATCACATGCTTTTTTTTGGATGTCAATATTAAATACGTTCCATAGCAAATCAATCAAAATAATTTATCATTTTAATGTTAACTGATTTTACGGTTCAGATTTAGTCTAGCAGCAAGATAAAACCAAATTAGCTTTAAAGGGAAAGTTTTTAACAGCTTTTAACCAATCATAGGTTTAAAGCATTTTAAAAAAATAAATAATTAATGTTTATGAAGTTATACGTACCAAGACCATGCCGATGTGTGGACATAGGTGGCATTACACTCCAAGTTTTTGTTTTGGGGTTGTAGCACTCCACAGTATTCAATGTCTTCAATCCATCTCTTCCACCAACAACATACAATTTATCATCTAACACTGCAACACCAAACTGTAACCTTCTCCCATTCATATTCGCTACAGGAGTCCACATGTTGGTACGGAGTTCATACTTTTCAATGCTCGTAGCTCCTTAAGAGTAATATACACAAGTTACAGTTAAAGAGAACTAAGTGCTCTATTTAAATTATCAGAATGCTTAATCCTCTAAAGTGCTCAGCCCTCTGGATTTGATCTGAAATCCACTTAACTATATGCTTAACTTTAAACAAGCAAGTAGTATTCTTGAATAATTAATCAGATTAATTACATGCTTAAAAATTAAAAGTTTTGAAGAAGAGCTCAACATCCTTGCTGGACAAAGTCTATGAAGATCATTACAATTTCAGGAAGTGACACAAAATGAACCTGTAGAACTGTATTTAAATATTAATATTGTAATATTTAGAAGTTCTGTGAAAAAAATTAAGTTCACATACACATGCATTCATGGTATATACATATATCACTAAATCATTTGTACAACTTGTATGTACACAGATTATGTTAAAATTAATACACAAACTAAAGATGAATGAAAATGTGTTCTGATGCTCCTAGTTATGAATACCATGGGTAATTCAGTGAGTTATCTTCACAAAGTATGGAAAGTCAAAAATGTACCAGATGAGACACCTTGATAGAATGCTTTAATAGTCAAAGGTACGAGCTAAATATTCTGCAACAGTTTTCACTTATTTTTCTTTTTATTCAAGTCTACATTAATTTAAACATTTTTATGTTTAATTTCTGTAAGTTTTTAATTATGTTAATTAACATTCAAGTGAACAGATTTTCCATTAATTTGACTGAACACTTAAATGAACAGAAGTGAGGAGATTCCATTATAGGTTTACAACAACCGTAACTCAGTTGCCTGCACACATCATATATTTTTGCTGAATATCTTTTATTGAAGTAAAAAAAGAAGAAGTTACTCACCCTGTGAAGTAACGATGGTTCTTCGAGATGTGTCCCCGTGGGTGCTCCACTCTTGGTATCGGGTCCCATCCCGGCGCCGCGGCTCGGAGAGCTGTCATAGCCGTGCTCCACCAGACCGCACATGTGCAGCTTCTCTGCAGCGCCATTCGCGCCTTTGATCAGCTGCGTGTGGTCCGGCAACCGCTCAGTTCCTCTCACCCGCTCATCTGAAAGAGAAAAGAAACAATTCCGGAGCGGGGAGGAGGGTGGGTCGTGGAGCATCCACGGGGACACATCTCGAAGAACCATCGTTACTTCACAGGGCGAGTAACTACTTCTTCTTCGAGTGGTCCCCGTGGGTGCTCCACTCTTGGTGTCTTCGGAGCAGTACCCAAACTGCCAGAGGGCTCCGGAATTAAAATTTGTGATTACGATTCAGTACTGCCATAGCCACCGCGGAGTCTGAAGCAAAATGATCAACTACAGCATAGTGCTTCATAAAGGTGACATTAGAGGATCATGTTGCTGCCCTGCAAATGTCACGAAATGGGACTCCTCTTAGAAAGGCCATAGTAGTAGACACCGCTCTGGTGGAATGGGCCTTAGGAGGATACAGTAAAGGTTTGTTACGTATAGAATGACACATAGTTATGCATGAAACTACCAGTCTCAAAATGTGCTGAGAAGTCAATGGTTGACCTTTTGAACGGTCCGCTAATGATACTATCAAATGGTCCGTTTTCCTAAAGTCCCGCGTTCTGTTGATGTAAAATGCCAAAGCTCTCCTTACATCGAGCGTGTGCAGCGTTGCTTCTTGAATTGAGGTATGAGGTTTAGGAAAGAAGCATGGCAGGACAACCGGTTCATTGATGTGAAAATCAGAAGAGACCTTTGGAATAAATGCTGTGTGGGATCTCAGCATCACTGATTCTTTAGAAAAGATTGTATAAGGGGGTGAAGCCATGAAGGCCGCTATTTCACTTACTCTACGAGCTGAGGTAAGGGCTAAAAGAAACAAAAGCTTGACGGTAAGTATGTGTAGCAAAATTGTGGCTAGGGGTTCAAAGGGAGGGTGAGACAAAGTTTCCAAAACTAGGTCCAGATTCCACGAGGGCGGAGGCGGCTTCCGAGGTGGATCGAGGTTTGAGAGCCCTTTCAGAAACCTTTTTGTAGTGGGGTGAGCGAATAAAGAAAAACGCTCATCCATACGGTAAAAAGCGCTAATTGCTGCTAAATGCACCCGTAAAGAAGCTATTGCCAGTCCATTGTCATGGAGCTGTAAAATGTAATCCAGTATGTGAGATAAGGTTGCAGAGTGAGGGTCTTGATTATTGCTCGCGCACCATGCCCGGAATCTGGTCCATTTAGCTGTATACCTCACCTGTGTAGATTCCTTTCTACTGTGCATTAACACTTGCTTGACCCGTTGTGAACAGAGTTGTTTGGAATCGTTAAACCAACCCAGCATCCGTGCCGTGAGGTGTAGGATCTCGGGTGGCTCAGCGATCCATTGTCCTAGGTCAGGAGATTCGAGAGAAGAGGCAGGGTGTATGGTGGCCTTATCGACATCTGGTGGAGCACTGAATATCAAGGTTGGTGAGCCCACGCTGGGGCTATAAGAATTACTTGAGCCGCTTCCATATTGATCTTCTCGAGGATTTTGGGCATTAGAACCACTGGAGGAAAGGCGTACAACAGTGACCTTCCCCAGTGGAGAAGGAAAGCATCCCCCAAAGAGTGACGTCCTATTCCCGCTCTGGAACAATAGGTGGGACACTTCGTGTTGTTTTCTGTTGCAAACAAGTCTATTGTCGGAAACCCCCACCGGGCAAATATACGATTCACAATGTCTGTGCAGATCTCCCATTCGTGATCATGGGGAAAACACCTGCTGAGTGAGTCCGCTATCGAGTTGTCGGCACCTGGCAGATAGGAGGCTGTTAAAACAGTGTTGTTGTGGATACACCAGTTCCATAACCGGATGCTCTCTGCACAGAGAGAACGAGATCGGGTGCCTCCCTGCCTGTTGATGTAAAACATGGTTGCAATGTTGTCTGTTAGGACTCTGGTCGTTGTATTCCTTATTTGGGACTGAAAATGTTTGCAAGCATGCCGTACTGCCCGTAACTTGAGCACATTGATATACAACAGCATTTCCTGTGTAGATCAGTGATCTTGGACCGTAAGGCTGCCCATGTGTACTCCCCAGCCGGTAAGAGAAGCATCTGTGGTTATTTGCTTTGTAGGTTGTGAGCGATAGAATGGAATGCCCGCCAAGAGGTGTTTGGCTCGGTCCACCACTGAAGGGACTCTCACTACTGGTCTGTGAACACTGTGCTTTGCTGGAATGTAAATCGTGGCTAACCAAATTTGGATGCAGCAAAAATGTAACCTTACGTTTTGTACCACGATGGTGGAGGCAGCCATGTGGCCCATTAGCTGTAAACAAACGCATGTGGGAATCGTTGGAGCATGCGTCGGGGTGTGTACAAGATCCTGGATTGCTGCAAAACATTCCCTTGGTAAGTAAGCACGTGCCGCATTTGAGTCGAGTCATGCTCCTATAAAGATCAGATCCTGAGATGGTAAAGGTGATAATTTTTTCACATTTATGAGAAGGCCCAGAGATGCGAATACGTTGGATACTATTGCTACCATTTTACATGCCTCCATATACGTGCAGCCCCTGATGAGACAATCGTCTAAATAGGGGAATATCATTACCCCTGTCCTGCGTAAGTGAGCCGCCACTACCGCTAAGGTTTTGGTGAAAACCCCGGGGGCACACACCAGGCCGAACGGTAGTACCCTGTACTGGAAATGCTCGTCTCCCAGCTGGAATCGGAGGAAGCGTCTGTGTGCCACATGAATAGCAATGTGGAAATAAGCGTCTTACAAGTTGAGGACTGCAAACCAGTCTCCTTTGTTCAATGATGGAATAATGGTTGTTAAGGTCACCATCTTGAAACAATGTTTTCGAAGATAGTGATTTAATTTTTGAAGGTCCAAGATTGGTCTCCATCCTCCTGTCTTCTTTGGGGTGAGAAAGTAACGGGAGTAAAAACCTTTTCCCCAAAACTGCTTGGGCACTCTCTCTATTGCCCCGATCGTGAGCAAACGCTGAACTTCTTGCCGTAGCAGTTGCTCGTGAAAGGAGTCCCTGAAAAGGGATGAGGTAGGTGGGGTGGTAGGAGGAATGGAGACAAAGGGAATGGAGAGATGAGACTGCACAACTTCTAGTACCCATTTGTCTGAGGTGATGTTGGACCAATGGTGATAATACGATCTCAGACAACGGTGAAAGAGATGAAGAGATTTGTTTTCCACGTTGACTATGGAAACTGTGCTTGCATCCTCGACAGGGAAGTCAAATCTGCTGCTTTGTTGACGACTGATTGGACGAATGGTTTTGTTGGGGCCGCTTTTGTTGAGGGCGTTGTCTGAAATGCTGATTCTCTTAAGATACGAGGCTGTTGTCTTTGGAAACTGTAATCATAGCTTCGTTGATAAGGACAATAGCATCTACGCCTAAAGGGAGGCGTGTACATTCCCAGTGTACGTAAGATGGTCCAAGAATCTTTGCCCGAATGAAGGACTTCGTCAGTGTTCGCCGCGAAAAGCTTATGCTTGTCAAAGGGTAGATCTTCGACCTTGCTTTGAAGCTCTCTTGGGGCTCCTGCAGAAGAAAGCCATGACGATCTTCTCATGGCAATACCTGTAGCAGTGGCTCATGCAGCTGTGTCAGCCACATCCATGGAGATCTGCTGTGCTGTGCTACATGATGCATAGCCTTCATGCACTATTGCCTTTAGCAGTGGTTTCTTAGTGTCTGGGAGATGTTGTAATAACTCCGCTAGTTTTGAATAATTATCGAAATTATGGTTCGATAGATGAGCCGAATAATTTGCGATGCGTAACAGAAGTGTGGCGGAAGAATAAATCTTTCTACCAAATATATATAATTTTTAATTGTCCTTATCTGGAAGTGTGTTTTTGTACTGCAGCGCTTTAGCTCTACGTTGCGCTGCGTCAACTACAATCGAATTAGGTTGGGGGTGATTGAATAGAAAATCCAACCCCTTAGCCGGCACAAAGTATTTTCTATCGGTCTTTTTACTTGTAGGTGTAGCCGATATTGGGGTCTGCCATATCTCATCCGCCACTTCCATAATCACCTCGTCAATCGGTAAGGCGATCTTCGCATGCTGTTGTGGGCGGAGATTCTTTAGGAGACGGTGCTTTTTAATCGGGACGTCTGCCAATTGTATTTCTTGTGTGTTTGCTACCCTTTTGAACAGGTCCTGAAATTGCTTCAGGTCATCCGATGGAGATATGTCGCCTGGGAATACCGCCTCATCCGGTGATGAGAAGGAACAGTCAGTTGGAGAAGTCTCCGGCTTAGGGTCTTCTGCTTCAGACAGCTGCCCCTCTTCTGGTTCGGACTGGTCATGCTGAATGGTTGGACTCTTCGATGGAGGAGGCGAGTGTAACTGTTGTGATTGTTGAGGTAAGTATTGCACACTTGGTGACTGACAGTTGCAGGAAGATTCCCTATAAGATAATGGAGTGTGGTCGTGATGGCAACGACCATTGTAGGACCTATGATAGTGCCCGTAGTATTGTTCTGAACGCAAGAGGGAGGGGTGACATGAGGACTGTGCACTACTATGTCGTATGTAATAGATGCGACGTGGAGAGCATCTAGTGGATCCATGCCTCGATGATCATCCGGGTGAACGAGATCGTGAGTGGGACCGTCGTGCTTCTAGATACACTGTGTCTCTATAATTGCGTCATCTGTATGTGACATGGACGGGAGAAACACTATACCCACGGTACCACTGATGCCATGGCGGAGAGGGGGACGGTCCCGGAGAAAAAACTGGAGAGACAGACCTTTCTCTTGCATGAGTTTTTGCCAGTGCTTTCCTAGGTGCGGAAGCAATGTCAGTTTCTATGACAACTGGGGAGCTCGGTGCCGAGTGAGGGCAGACCGGTGCCGGGGAGATTAGCTGCAGCTGTGGTGTTACCGGTGCCGGCAGCATGCCCGGTGCCGGTGTTGCTGCCGGTGCTGGGGCTGGCACGGCAAGTTCCCATGACGCAGGGGTTGGTGCCGCTGAAGCCAATGCCGGTTGGCTTGTCAGTTGCGGCACCCGCGCTGATGTCAGTGCCAAGGCAGCCCATGCTCTCGGTGGCAGTGGTGACCCTCTTGTGCTAGGGCCCGCAGAGTGCCGGGACCCCACGGAGGTCACTTTGGAGGTTGCTGGCTTTTTTGAAGTTGCCGGCGGGAGGGAGCGCATTGGAGACGGCTTTGTCTTCTTTGAAACGGCTGGACCGGGAGAAGCTGCTCTCCGCTTGTGATCGGAGGAGTTGGTAATGGCTGCAGCAGGCATGCTATCAGGTTGCAATGCCTTGCCAAACATGAACATCTTCCTCCTCATTTCCCGCTCCTTCTGAGCTCTGGTCGTGAGCTTGCAACAGTGGGTGCTATTGTGTGGGACGTGTGATTCGCCCAGGCACCGAATGCAAGCGTCATGGCCGTCTGAAGCCAGCATGGCTTCACAGCAGAGCGAACACTTTTTAAAACCAGGGGACCCCGGCATTGTCAAGGGGCCGGTAAAGGTGGCTGAGTGCCGACCCTCCATTTAGTCCCCGTCTTCTGCTGCTTGTTTTTGTTGTCAGTTTCAGGTGGTTTGTTTATTTGTTTTTTTTTATAAACGATTAGCTGTAGAGGCTTCCTAAGTGATTCTGAAGGGAAATTTTTTTTTTAACAAGAGATAACTAAGAACAGAAACATGACTAACAAGAAACTTCTAACTATTTACAGATGGAAATAAACTAAAGATCATTCTCTGAACGAGAAACTAGAAGAACAAAGGGAGCTCCGGCCATGACCAGAGGCGGTTGAGAGGAACTGAGCAGTTGCCGGACCACGCGCAGCTGATCAAAGGCATGAACGGCGCTGCAGAGAAGCCGCACATGCGCGGTCCGGCGGAGCATGGCTATGACAGCTCTCCGAGCTGCGGCGCCAGGACGGGACCCGACACGAAGAGTGGAGCACCCACGGGGACCACTCGAAGAAGAACCAGTAGATATTTGTGAACTATATACATTACAGTGTATAGCCTTTGAAAGTTTTAATGTGTATCCTACATAAATATTGAATACACTAGAAAACTTATCTGGCATTGTCCAGATCCTTCAGGGCAGGGAGCTGGTGGTGTAAGGGGTGCTGGAGTCAGGCCAGGGCATTAGGGATATAAGGACAGGGCAGGAGGCTGGGGGTGTAGAAGTCAGGGTTGGGGGTTGAGGAGGGGCTCAGGGCAGGGGCTGGGTATAGGGGTGCAAGAGTAATGGTTGGGACATGAGGGGCTCAGGACATAGGATCCCATCCAGTGGGGCCTTCTCTCCCCTCCAATCCCCCCTGTCTGGCAGAGCTCTTTCCCCTTCCCCCTCCAAGTTTGGGGTGGAGGGAGCTCCACGTATTTGGTCTGGTGGCAAAGAAGATGGTGAACCCTAGCCCCAGGTGGTCACTCTGATGGTGGTGCAGACATACCCAGTGGTTACTCTGCAGGATAGCTCTTCCCTGTTTTTGCTGCCCCAGTGGTCATAGTGAGTATTGCATCCCTTCTCTCTGCTCACTTCCTTTCCATGTTATGGAAAACAGTTCCATTCCAGGGACTTCCTGTTTTCCTGGCATAGCCAAACCCTGACCTTGCTTTAGGTTAGATAAGAGGAAGCTGCACACCAAATTTGGTTGCCCTAGCTCTTACCGTTTAGGAGGAGTTCTTGAACAAACAGACTCGCACACAGACAGAAAGATGGACTCATAGACAGACACACTCTAAAATCTCTCTCTATACATATATATAGAGAGAGAGACAGAGAGATACAGCTTAAAAAATCTACTCAACTGACTTTCAACATACACTGTCTTCAACTAAAATTATATAAACCCATACCTTTTGTTGCATCCATTCCTCCGACTGCAAATAACACTCCTACTGTAGACTTTCTGGGCTTTGTACGAGGACTTTGTAACATGGGTCGTCTCTCTGGCAACAGATGATATTTCATTGCTTCCATAATAAGTTTTTGACATTCAATATCATCCTTAAAGAGGGCATTATTTTCCATGTCTGCCAGAAACTGGCAAAAATAAAATCAAATATGTTAAATGGCTAAGCAAATGGCAGGAATGTTAAAAGAGTAAAAATCATAATGGAACATTTTGTCCAAAAATATTGCCTGTCTGGTTTACAATACGCTCTCTTCAGAATGATCACACAGACAGTTTGTGTAAAATTAGACAAATCAACATCTCAATGAACACACATATTTTGGGATATATTTAGAAAGATAGAAGAAGAGAAACAATGAGGTTCACCTAATTCTAATGGGAGATTCTTGCTCAATGTTTCAAAAGACGACAACAGATTTCTTAATGTCAATGCCATTATACCTAGACGAAAATGCTTCCTGACTATCAGATCTGTCATTCAGTTTAACCCTGGCTTTATGTATACATCACAATCATTACAGCCAAATACCTTATTTGATGGTGGCAAAGTAACTGCAGCAAAAGTTGGACACTGCAAAGAAGATTCTATTCTGGATTCTGCAAATGACCTGTTCTGTGATCTTGGAAAATTCACTTTGCCTCTCTGTACCTTGGTACAGTATCTCTTGTACCAAGAGATGGACATAGGAGACGGAAGTGTTGAGAGTCTCTGGGTTAGGCTAAAAGGGATTAAAAACAAGGGTGATGTCATGCTAGGAGTCTACTACAGGCCACCTACCCAGGTGGAAGAAGTGGATGAGGCTTTTTTTAAATAACTAACAATATCATCCAAAGCCCAAGATTTGGTGGTGATGGGGGACTTCGACTATCCAGATATATGTTGGGAAAATAACACTATCCAATAAGTTCTTGGACTGCATTGGAGACAACTTTTTATTTTAGAAGGTTGAAAAAGCTACTGGGGAGAAGCTGTTCTAGATTTGATCCTAACAAACAGGGAGGAACTGGTTGCGAATTTGAAAGTGGAAGGCAGCTTGGGTGAAAGTGATCATGAAATCATAGAGTTCACAATTCTAAGGAAGGATAGAAGGGAGAACAGCAAAATAGAGACAATGGATTTCAGGAAGGCGGATTTTGGTAAGCTCAGAGAGCTGATAGGTAAGGTCCCATAGGAATCAAGACTGAGGGGAAAAACAGCTGAGGAGAGTTGGCAGTTTTTCAAAGGGACATTATTAAGGGCCCAAAAGGAAGCTATTCCGCTGTGTCGGAAAGATAAAAGATATGGCAAAAGACCGCCTTGGCTTAACCACGAGATCTTGCATGATCTAAAAATAAAAAAGGAGTGATATAAAAAATGGAAAGTAGGACAAATTACAAAGGATGAATATAGGCAAACAACACAGGAATGCAGGGGCAAGATTAGAAAGGCAAAGACACAAAATGAGCTCAAACTAGCTCCAGAAATAAAGGGAAACAAGAAGACTTTTTATAAATACATTAGAAGCAAGAGGAAGACCAAGGACAGGGTAGGCCCACTGCTCAGTGAGGAGGGAGAAACAGTAACAGGAAACTTGGAAATGGCAGAGATGCTCAATGACTTCTTTGTTTCGGTCTTCACCGAGAAGTCTGAAGGAATGCCTAACATAGTGAATGCTAGTGGGAAGGGGGCAGGTTTAGAAGATAAAATAAAAAAAGAACAAGTTAAAAATCACCTAGAAAAGTTAGATGCCTGCAAGTCACCAGGGCCTGCTGAAATGCATCCTAGAATACTCAAGAAGCTGATAGAGGAGGTATCTGAGCCTCTAGCTATCATCTTTGGAAAATCATGGGAGACAGGAGAGATTCCAGAAGACTGGAAAAGGGCAAATATAGCGCCCATTTATAAAAAGGGAAATAAGAACAACCCAGGAAACTACAGACCAGTTAGTTTAACTTCTGTGCCAGGGAAGATAATGGAGCAAGTAATTAAGGAAATCATCTGTAAACACTTGGAAGGTGGCAAGGTGATAGGGAACAGCCAGCATGGATTTGTAAAGAATAAATCATGTCAAACCAATCTGATAGCTTTCTTTGATAGGATAACGAGTCTTGTGGATAAGGGAGAAGTGGTGGATGTAGTATACCTAGACTTAAGTAAGGCGTTTGATACGGTCTCGCATGATATTCTTATCTATAAACCAGGCAAATGCAACTTTGTTGGGGCTACTATAAGGTGGGTGCATAACTGGTTGGATAACCGTACTCAGAGAGTAGTTATTAACAGTTCACAATCCTGCTGGAAAGGTATAACAAGTGGGGTTCCGCAGGGCTCTGTTCTGGGACTGGCTCTCTTCAATATCTTCATCAACGATTTAAATATCGGGATAGAGAGTACGCTTATTAAGTTTGCAGATGTTACCAAGCTAGGAGGGGTTGCAACTGCTTTGGAGGATAGGGTAATAATTCAAAATGATCTGGACAAATTGGAGAAATGGTCTGAGGTAAACAGGATGAAGTTTAATAAAGACAAATGCAAAAAGCTCCACTTAGGAAGGAACAATCAGTTTCACACATACAGAATGGGAAGCGACTGTCTAGGAAGGAGTACGGCAGAAAGGGATCTAGGGGTTATAGTGGACCATAAGCTGAATATGAGTCAGCAGTGTGATGCTGTTGCAAAAAAAGCAAACATGATTCTGGGATGCATTAACAGGTGTGTTGTGAGCAAGTCACGAGAAGTCATTCTTCCGCTCTACTCTGCGCTAGTTAGGCCTCAGTTGGAGTATTGTGTCCAGTTCTGGGCACCGCATTTCAAGAAGGATGTGGAGAAATTGGAGAGAGTCCAGAGAAGAGCAACAAGAATGATTAAAGGTCTAGAGAACAAGACCTATGAAGGAAGGCTGAAAGAACTGGATTTGTTTAGTTTAGAAAAGAGAAGATTGAGGGGGGGACATGATAGCAGTTTTCAGGTATGTAAAAGGGTGTCATAAGGAGGAGGGAGAAAACTTGTTCATCTTGGCCTCTGAGGATAGAACAAGACGCAATGGGCTTAAACTGCAGCAAGGGAGGTGTAGGTTGGACATCAGGAAAAAGTTCCTAACTGTAAGGGTAGTCAAACACTGGAATAAATTGCCCAGGGAGGTTGTGGAATCTCTATCTCTGGAGATATTTAAGAGCAGGTTAGATAGATATCTATCAGGGATGGTCTAGATCAGTGTGTCTCAACCTTTTTTTTGTAAAGTACCCCTTTTTCAACAAAAAAGTACCCCCAATACCTAAAGTTTTCACACAAACAAAATGTTTTTCTACCATTGCAACACATTTGCTTAAAAAATTTAATCGTAGCTGGGTGGGCGATGTAATTTTTGGGTGTAAAAAGCACAAAAATAATAAAGTGCTGTTAAAACTTAAAACAAAAATTCAGTTTTCTCCAAATTTCAGTTGTGCTGACGTACTCCCAGACTTCTCTTGAGTACCCGTAAGGATACTCATAACACTGGTTGAGAAACACTGGTCTAGATGGTACTGGGTCCTGCCACGAGGACCGGGGATTGGACTCGATGACCGCTCGAGGTCCCTTCCAGTTCTAGTGTTCTATGATTCTACGAAAGTACAAGGAGCTTCTGAAGAAAAGAAAGTTGAATCTGTCACAGTGAGGAATGTGATTAATCAACTTTTTCAGAAAATGATCAAACCAGATACTAGGCACTGGAACCTGGTAAATACATAATACAAATAAATAACCAGGTCACAAGCCTTTACAACAGCAACAAGATTTTCCAGATGTCTAGGACACTGCTTCCATCAATAAATAGTGGTGCAAGAATATGGATAGTTGCTTCAAAAATATCTTTATAAATAAAATTATAAAACTGAGGTTCCATTATGAGTTTTGGTGCCATTAGTTCCACCAGTCCTATAACATTGCCCTGTGATTTTTTAAGTGTATAAATTTGTCCTCACATCTCTATAACATTATGGCTTTCAGTGAATCCTCCAATTTTCTGTCTCTTCTGAATAGCTCTGAACCTTCGACTATAAAATTGGAAATAGTTTCATTGCATTTTACTGTGTTTGCTATGTCATGTGACCAAAACACTGTACTATAACTCATGGTCCTGGGTCAGAGTTAAGGCTGTTGTTGTAACTTAATTTCCCGATTTATGTGTGATTAGCATTCATTTTAACAATACTTCAATTTAATTTTTTTTATGAATATGAAAAAACAGAATAAATGAAAAAGGTGCTAGAAATGTAGACTGAGAAATGCAAAAGATGGAAGAAAAGTGAAAGACACAATAGTGGTTGCAATCAAGTATTGTTTCAGTGGTTTACCCTTAATGTTTACTGCCCAATTAGTACTGAACAGTTTCTCTTGACTATATATTTATTTACTAATTTCCGTAGTTTCTATTTCCAAGGACTCTAGATGTTTCAATTACAATGAATTAAAGGAGAAGAACAATGTAAAAACAGTTAAACATATACTGAACAAAATAAAAAACAACAAATAGTCTGGTAGCACTTTAAAGACTAACCAAACATGTAGGTGGTATCATGAGCTTTCGTGGGCACAGCCCACTTCTTCAGATGACCGGAGTGTTGGGAGTCCAGAACAAAGAATAAATAAGGCAAGGAGGCAGGGGGTGGGGAGGACATTGGGTAGATAAGTTTCAAAGGGATAGTCGAACAAGTTTAAAAAACAACAAATAGTCTATTAGCAGGGCTCGACAAACCGCAGCGAAATCCACTCGCCAGCTCTGCACCGTGCATGTACCAGACCCGCACTGCGCATGCGCACACCGCTGGTGAATGGGACAACTGGCGGAAATCTACTTGCCACGGGCGAGTAGATAAACGGATTTGTCTAGCCCTGTCTATTAGCACCTCAAAGTACCCAGACATGAACTACTTCAAGACAGACCCAAAAGAGAAAACAACAGAATTCCACTTGTCATTACCTATAGTCCACAACTTAAACCCCTCTAACACATTATCCACAATCTACAACCTATCTTGGAAAATGACCCCTCAGTCTCAGAGGCCTTGGGGGAAAGGCCTATTCTCGCTTACAGACAACCACCTAACCTGAAACAAATCCCTTCTGGTAATCATGCTACACAGCTACATCATAAGCATCCAGGAACCAACCCCTGCAATCAACCCCGGTGCCAACTCTGCCCACACATCTATACAAGCAATTTCATCACTGGACCCAACCACATCAGCCACCAAATCAGGGGCTCATTTAACTGCACATCCCGTAATGTGATCTATGCCATCAAATGTCAGCAATGCCCCACTGCAATATATATTGGACAAACTGGACAGTCCCTACAGGAAAGAATTAATGGACACAAATCAGATATCCAAAAAGGCAACACACATAAACCTGATGGGGAACACTTCAACCTCCCTGGACACTCATTACGGGATCTACAGGTTGCTGTTTTGTTTCAGACCAATTCCACAAGCCAAATACACAGAGAAGGATTGGAACTCCACTTCATTCTCAAGTTTAACTCTCATGCAAATGGTCTAAATCGCAATAGTGGATGGCTCGCACATTATCAACCAACCAAACAATGAAGCTGTCAATGGTTCTTGATGTCTGTGTAGAATCTGATGTTAGTACTCTTCCTTTCCTAGTGCAAACTAATGGTTCTTATCAGCCTCTTTTAACTATTTAGTCTTTGAGGTGCTAATAGACTATTCGTTGTTTTTTAAGTTTTTTCCTGTTACAGACTGGTTCTATTATCCCTTTGAAACTTATCTACCCAATGTCCTCTCCCCCCCACCCCCCGTCCTTCCCTTATTTATTCTTGGTTCTGGACTCCCAACAGACTAACTCGGCTACCCTGAAACTTTTGAACAAAATAAGTGAGCCTTGAATTATTTCCTGAAGGTCAATGGATTCTGAGATTAATACTTTTCTAAAGAAAGTGAATTACAAATTCAGAGACCCACAGATAAGAAAGTTCTGCCACTGGCTATGGAATACTCCCATGTAAGTATCAAAAGCAAATGCCTTCTAGCCAATCTAGCTCATGATCATAAAAAGGACACAGGATACATACAATTGGGTCAAAGATCATCGAGTGTTTTTAATCATTAAGAGACTGAAGATGACAGTTAATAGCTGAATTTTATTTGTATAAATCAAAGGCTTATTAAAACCTTAATTTTCCCATTCATAAAATGGAAATAATTCTTACTCTACCTTACAGAGCTGTTGCAAGTGTTCAGTTTGTAAAGCCCTTTGACATCATATAAGTACTAAATATTATTAATGAAATCCATAAAAGCAGTTATTTTAATGACCCTAGTGCAAGTGGCAGTCTCATCTATTCAAATACAAAACTAACCCCAGATCAGCCTTGCCAATTGTAGGGGGGGTACAAAGGGGACAATTGTCCTGATGCCTGGCAACTCTAAGGCTATGTCTACACTCCTGACTTTTTGCGCCAGAAATATGCAAATGAGGCTAAGCGTGGAATATCGCCAAGCCTCATTTGCATACCTAATGAGCCACCATTTTTGCAGAAGACGCACTTGTGCCAGAAGGAGCTGTCTACACTGCCCCTTCTTGCGCAAGTGTAGACAGCTCCTTCTGGCGCAAGTGCCTCTTCTGCAAAAATGGTGGCTCATTAGGTATGCAAATGAGGCTCGGTGATATTCCACGCTTAGCCTCATTTGCATATTTCTGGTGCAAGAAGCCACAAGTGTAGACATAGCCTAAGGGCCAGCTGTTGCTATTGCAGCAGCAGCAGTCCCAGCCTCCTTTCAATTGCTGGGCTAGATCACCAGGGTTAGTCTCTGGCAGACTTCCATACCACTATATTTACCTGCGCCTCTGCAGGTATGCGGAATCACATCTGGTTCCTAGCCAATGGGAGCTGCACTTGACTGTACCTGCGGAGGTGCAGGTAAATATAGTGGCAGTGGCCCACAAGGGGCTAGCTTTCGCGAACCACCACTGTTTTATTGCCCACCCCTGCTCTAAGGGCTGAGGGAGGAAGGTACTAGAGAAAAAGCATGTCAAAGGCTGGATGTCTAGTTTATTAGGAATTCAAAACTGAAGTAAAATATAAAAACACATTAAATAAGACTGACTAATCATTGTTTAATGAGGCTCCTTTGTAAAGCACTTTAATATCTACTGATAAAAAACACTATGTAAAACCTAGGGGTTATTATTTAAAGTCTTTTGCTTTGAACAGTTCCTTCACTATGACAGGTTTCAGAAAGGAAGCCGTGTTATTCTGTTTCAGCAAAATCAACAAGGAGTCCAATGGCACTTTAAAGACTAATTAGCACTGATATCACACTCCTCTCTCTCTCTCTCTCCTCCCCCTTTTCCCCTCTCTTTCTTTTCAGCATCTGAGGAAGTGAGTAGTAGCTCACAAAAGCTTATGCCCTAAAATCCTAATACATTTGTTAGTCTTTAAAGTGCCACTGGACTCCTCATTGTCCGTCACTATAGAATCCTGACTGATTATCAGATTCACACTGTTACACATTGCAATTCACTCGCACAAAAGACATTGAACATATCATGCACAGATACTCTGTACATTCCTCATTTATTTACTTCTATTTCTAAGAAACCAAAATCCCTACCAGTTGTGGGGACTACCACATAGACAGTATAAGTACGTCCTCTAAAAATAGTGATGTAATCTATGGGAAGAAAGAGCTAATAGTTTTATGTTTGTAATAGTTTACCTGTGGAGCAAGCAGAGGCAGCCTAATGTAAGCTAACAGCTGACTAAGATCTTTCCTTCTCTGTTCCAAATCATGTCGAACCCAAGTAAGCAGTGCATTCAGTATAGTTTCTTCATTTGGAATATTCATATCATCACTTGCCAAAAGCTTTGCAATTTCAGTGGCTGGCAATAATAAAAACTCCTGGTTTCTAATTACTTCCATGAAATTCTCCTGAAAAAGAAAAAAGTATTTTCTATATGAATACAAAAGCCTTTTGGTTTAGGCCGCTGTTATAGTCTGCTTCTGGAAGTTGGTAGAAACACAAAGAATTGAGATGCAGATTTTGTTGAGTACAGAGTTACAGCATACTGCAGAAATTGGCATGTTTGCAGTGGCCTTCATTATAGTTGGATTGGTTTGTGCCAAATAAAAATTTCCTATGTATTAGGGTACGTCTACACTGCACGCTTATTTTGAAATATTCCGAAATAGTTTATTCAAAATAGCATGTCTACACACAAAAAGCTAATTGAAATAGCGCGTAACTATTTCAAAACAGAGCGTCCACACTGATTGGACACTGAATAGTATTTAAGGCCATCTGGAACCACTTCAAGCAGGGCATCAGGTCAGCAGTCATTTCTCTGAGATGCTGCCTGAGGCTGAGACTCGTGCTTAAAGGGACCCCCCTGCACAGTCATTTCTCAGGTTCTTCACCTTTACCTACCTCCTTGAAGGACAGCAAAGCCTTTGCTCTGACTGCTGTGGTTGCCCTCGCAGACACATCAGCTTGCCAGCCATGGAGCTGGAGCTGCCTCTGGGCACTCGACGGCTCTTATCTGTCATGCTGCAGCTTCTGCAGCAATTTCTGCAGGCTGTCCTCTTGGCCCTGCAGGAATGCAACCCCCAGTTGATTGAGGGGACTCTCACCATCTGTCAGGGAGCGCAGCTTTTCCAGCTGCACCCCACCATGCACCACCGCTTCTGGTGGCTGGACAACAGTTCTGACTGGTGGGACCGGCTCCTTAGGGAGCGGTGGGATGACCAGCAGCGGCTCCAGAACTTCTGCATACAGAAGGAGATCTTTCTGGAGCTCTGTGAGTGGCTCGCCCCTATCCTCATGCGATGGGACACACACATGCTAAACTGCCATCCCATGGAGAAGCAGGTCGCCATTGCTGTGTGGAAGCTTGCCTTGCCGGACAGCTACTGATCCATTGGCAACCAGTTTGGTGTGGAGAAGTTGGCCGTTGGGGCCATCATCATGCAGGTATGGCACTCTCAGGCTATTGTCCCAGGAGGGGAGGGGCTGAAGTGCTCGAATGGGGAACCCTAGGGAAGGGGGGGGGGTTGGCGGAAGCCCCCTTCCCTGGGTAGTGTTTCAGTCCCACCCTCACATAGCTCTGCTGAGGGATGGGCTATGTAGGGGGCTTCTCCTGGTGTGTGTGCGTGGAGAAGGGGGGGTGAGCTCGGGGACCTCCCGAGGGCTCTGGCATCCTGTGATTCTCTGTTTGGGTATGTCTACACTACAAAGTTAATTCGAACTAACAATTGTTAGTTCGAATTAACTTTCATAGCGCCTATACATACAAACCGCTAGTTCGAACTTAATTCGAACTAGCGGAGCGCATAATTCGAACTAGGTAAACCTCATTCTACGAGGACTAACACCTAGTTCGAATTAAGTAGTTCGAATTAAGGGCTGTGTAGCCACTTAATTCGAACTAGTTGGAGGCTAGCCCTTCCCAGCTTGCCCTGGTGGCCTCTCTGGGCCAAACCAGGGAAACTTTTCTGCCCCCCTCCCGGCCCCGGAGCCCTTAAAGGGGCACGGTCTGGCTACAGTGCTCGTGCCAATTGCAAGCCTGCCAGCACCCAGACAGCAGACCCTGCACCTGGCACGGCATGAGCCAGCCACCTGCTGCCACCCAGCCCTCCGCCTCTTCCCAGGACCAGGCTGGCGGCTCCCAGGAGCCTGCCCAGGGCCACAAGAGATGGGCGCCCGCCTGGTCTAGTGCGGAGATTGTGGACCTCATCGAGGTTTGGGGGGAGGCCTCCAACATCCACGGCCTCCGCACTAGGCACAGGAATGAGGCCGTCTAGGGCAGGATAGCTGCCAGCCTGGCCACCAAAGGCCACATGCGAACCCAGGAGCAAGTCTGCATGAAAATCAAGTTGGTCCAGTGAGACCCCCGACCCTGAGCCTTGAGCTTAGAACATAAGAACGGCCGTACTGGGTCAGAAAAAAGGTCCATCTAGCCCAGTAGCCTGTCTGCCGACAGCGGCCAGCATCAGCTACCCCGGAGGGGATGGACTGAAGACAATGACCAAGCGATTTGTCTTGTGCCATCCATCTCCAGCCTTCCACAAACAGAGGCCAGGGACACCGTTCCTACCCCCTGGCTAATAGCACTCCATGGACCCAACCTCCATGAATTTAGCTAACTTCTCTTTAAACTCTGTTATAGTTCTAGCCTTCACAGACTCCTGTGGCAAGGAGTTCCACAGGTTGACTATGTGCTGTGTGAAGAAGAACTTTCGCTTATTAGTTTTAAACCTGCTGTCCATTCATTTCATTTGGTGTCCTCTAGTCCTTCTATTATGGGAACTAATGAAGAACTTTTCTTTATTCACCCTCTCCACACCACTCATGCTTTTATAGACCTCTATCATATCCCCCCTCAGTCTCCTCTTTTCTAAGCTGAAAAGTCCCAGTCTCTTTAGCCTCTCTTCATATGGGACCTGTTCCAAACCCCTAATCATTGTAGTTGCCCTTTTCTGAACCCTTTCCAAGGCCAAAATATCTTTTTTGAGGTGAGGAGACCACATCTGTACACAGTACTGAAGATATGGCGTACCATAGTTTTAGACTTCCCCTCCTCCTCCTTCCCCTGGCTTCCCCCTTCCAGCTCCCTCCTCCCAGGTTTCCACCTCCCTCTCCCACCCTCTCTCTTCCCCTCTCCCACCTCCTTTTCCCAGTCTCCCCAGAGGTTAATCCCCTCCCCCCCCCAGTTTTGTTAAATAAAGAGAGTTTCTATTTTTGAATACATGTCCTTTATTTTTTACATCAGGAAGGGGGGGCTGGGGAGGGGTAAGTGGAAGGAAGTGAGGGAGGAATGGGGCACGAGCCCCCGATGGGGAGGACTGGGGTGGCTCTGCGGGCTCCTTGGGGTGGAAGCTCTCCTGAAGGGCCTCCTGGATCCTGACAGCCCTTCGATTGACACCCCCAGATGGCAGCCTGCGGCAAGTGAAGCCGGGCTGATGGCCGAGTGCTGTGATGTGCCGAGTGTGGGCACTCAGGGCACTCCAAGACAGGACTGCTTTGCTGTCCCTCATCGAGGTAGACAAGCAAGCGGGGAACCCTGAGAACTGTCTGTCCAGGGTAGGGGTCGGGTCCCTTTAAGCACAGCCCTTGGCTAGCCTGAGGCAGCAGCTCCACACTCTAAGTCCTGCCGGCACTGGTTCTGGCCAGCCTTAACTTCGGTTCAGGGTCCACTCAATGTGGACATGCTAGTTCGAATTAGCAAAACGCTAATTCGAATTAGTTTTTAGGTGTAGATGCACTAATTCGAATTAGCTTAGTTCGAATTAACTAATTAGTTCGAATTAGTGCTGTAGTGTAGACATACCCTTTATCTCCTTCTACAGGTGGTATGAGCCATCAACACCATCCTGCTGTGCAGGGTCATCCACCTCAGTGAAGTGGACCCCATCATTGCCGGCTTTGCTGCCATGGGCTTGCCCAACTGTAGGGGGGGCTATTGATGGCACCCCCATCCCCATCCAGGCCCCCGACCACCAGGCATCTATCTATTTCAACTGCAAGGAGTACTTCTTGATGGTCCTGCAGACCCTCGTTGACCACCATGGGCAGTTCACGGACATCTATGTCGTCTGGTTGGGGAAAAGGCGCACGATGCCCAGTGTTCGAAACGTTCTTTCCCGACTGCACCATCAGGGTCGGGAACATGGACATGCCATTGTGCATCGTGGGGGACTTGGGCCACCCTCTCTTGTCCTGGCTCATGGAGCTCTACACCGGACACCTTGACCCCAGCAAGAAACGCTTCAATGCCTGGCTTGGCAGGGACCGCATGGTAGTGGAGGGCGCCTTTGGGCATCTTAAGGTGAGATTCAGATGTCTCCTCACCCGTCTGGATGTTGGAGAGTGGAACATCCCCCCTAGAGGTGGCTGCATGTTGTGTGATCCACAATATTTGTGAGTAAAAGGGGAAGACATTCCTCCCTGGGTAGGGGGCAGAGGCTGGCTGGGTCGGAAGGGCTTTGAACAGGTGTGTGCGCATCCGGGAGGCCCTGAGGCACAGTTTTTCACATGGACCCCAGTGACTCTCTCTTCTGGGCCTCCCCACTAGGAGTCTGTGTATCACCCCTCCCTTCCCCACAGAGACAATAAAACTAACATTGTTTTTTGTGTGGTTTTTATTTGGGGTCAAAGTAACTGGGGAGGGACTGGGCAAAGAACCTGGGAGAGGAGAGTGGGGGGAGATCAGGGGGATGAGAACCTTTGAGGGGGGAAAAAGGGTGAGGAGAAGCTCAGGGCAGGGAGTGGGATTGGCGCCTGGCTCAGTTGGGTCCACTCCTTTGTGTGTGGGGATCTTGGTGACCAATGGGTGGTGGGGGAGAGTCTAGGTGAAGAAGCAGGATGTGGGGTTGGAACAGGGTCAGGCATGGGAGGTGGGGCAGGAGCAGTAGCAGTAGTAGAAGCAGGAGCTGGCTCCGTGCCGCTGAGGAGAGACTGGGCGGCCATGCACATGGTGCAGCCTTGCTGCATCAACTCCCTCCAGGTCTCTCTCAGCAATTGCATGTCCTCCTGGAGCCTCTGGTCTAGCATCTCATGCAGTTCCTCCTGCATTCTCTGGCACCTGTGGGTCCCCCGGTGTCACCTCCCACCCCTCCGTGCAGCTGGTCTGGCTGTGGAAAAAGAGAGACAGTCAGTCATCCATGGAGACACTGTCCCTGAAGCCTTGCCCTCATCTATGAGCCAAACCCGACAGTTCTTGGGTCAGATGAACATGATGTACTGGGAGCAAGGCCATCTGTGGCCTGGATAGTGGGCCCTTTCCTTCAGAGGGGGGGGAAGCCTCACTACCCCAGGGACAAGCAGGCACGGGAAGTTGTCAGTCACACTGGGATCCTGCAGGCAGGAGGTGGGCCACGGACTGGCTGGGCTTGTTTCGGTGCTGCGCACACACCAGGTCCGGCAGTGATGGTGTCCCAAGGGGAGAGGACTTGTGGCCCAGGCCACTGGAGGAGAGGGGGAGGTGTGTGTGAGCAGAAGACGCTCCTGCCCCTGGGAGCGGGTGCTGCCTTGAGCATGCAGACAGCCCATGTGCTGCGTGCGACACTCCTGTGTGTGTGTGTGGGGGAGGCATGTCCCCAAACTCCTACTAGTGGTGGCTTGTGGTGGGAGGGTGTCCCATCCGGGTGTCAGAAGTGTGGCTGGCCTCCCCAGACCTTGTGAGCAAGAGCACAGAGGGGCTCTGGTGCAGCTTCCTGGGGCTGCATGGCTCAGACTGGTGCTACACATGCATCCATGTGCACGGATGGCAGCACCATCCCCAGGCTGAGAAGGCCGCACAAGGAGCACGCCCCAGCCCCTCACTGCCCACCACCTTCACCCTGTCTGTGTCAGGTACCTAAGGTCACTCACCTGATATTCCTTCTCTGGCCTCACAGGATGCCTAGGACACATCCAGGCCATGGGGTACTGGCTCCAGAGTCAGGAGGGTGACGGTGCTGGCTGCATCAGGGTCCTCCTCTTCCCCACAACTGGCTCAGCCCCCCGCATGGGCAACAATGGGTGTCTCCAGCCCTGAGTCAACCACCAGGGGTGGGAAAGGGACTCCAATGCCCCCCAGGAGGCAGTGCAGGTCCTGATAATAGGGGCAGGAGCATGGTTCTGCCCCAGAGCAGGAGCTGCCCTCCCTGGCCCTGGTATATGCCTATGGAGCGTCTTCACTTTCATTCAGACTCGCTCCTGGGTTTGCATTTGGCCCTTTGAGGCCAGGCTGTCAGCCAGTTGGCTGTAGATTTCAGCGTTCTGTCATCTGGTGTGGAGATCCTGGAGGTTTTCCTCCTCGCCCCAAATTTCAATGGGGGCCAGGATCTGTGCCCCTGACCAGGACAGCGTGTGCCTCTTACAGCTTCTGGTAGGTTCCTGGGAGCACCAGATTGCTCCCTGGGAGTGGGGGAGGGTTCTTGGGGGGCTCGAGGGTCCAATCAGTTGGTGTGGCAGCTGCAAAGTGGCTCTACACTGTCTGGGCTAGCTTCCTGCCATAAGCCCTTTCCCCTGTGGCTGCAGTTTTAAGGACTGTGGGGAAGAGGAACTATAGAGTCCTGATGTGTGCGGCCAGAGTGGCCAGTAGGCCACCTGTGGGATTTCCTGGAGACCCCTTATTTCAAAATAATTCCAGCTGCTGCAACTACACACACCTTATTTCAAAACAGCTATATCAGAATAGGCATTATTCTTCAATGAATGAGGTCTACAGAAGTCGGAAAAAGCCGTCCATTATTTCAAAATTACTTTGAAATAACGGAATTGCTGTGCAGATGTTCGCATTGTTATTTTGAAATAATGTCAGTTATTTCGAAATAACTGTACTGCGTATATGCACCCTAAATGAACAGGAAAACAGTTTTAATTTTATCTTTCAGCTGGTTATTTTAAATTGTATTGGATCATACATCAAATACAGCTGAATATAGCTCTGTAGTGTCCAATGAGGAGGTTAGTTAAACAGAAATTAAAAGGTACAGTGACTAAAGTAAAATCCCTGCAAGCTGCATGGACACTTTTCAAAGGCACCACAATAGAGGCCCAACTTAAATGTATACTCCAAATTAAAAAACACAGTAAGAGAACCAAAAAAGTGCCACCATGGCTTAACAACCAGGTAAAAGCAGCAGACACAGATAAAAATACATCTTTTAAAAAGTGGAAGACAAATCCTAGTGAGGAAAATAGAAAGGAGCATAAACTTTGTCAAATTAAGTGTAAAAATATAATAAGAAAAGCCAAAAAGGAGTTTTAAGAACAGCTAGCCAAAAATGGAAGAGGAAAAGCAAAATGTTTTTTAAGTACATCAGAAGCAGGAAGACAGCTAAACAACCAGTGGGGCCCTTGGACGATCAAGATGCTAAAGGAGCACTCAAAGATGATAAAGTCAGTGTGGAGAAGCTAAATGAATTCTTTGCTTCAGTCTTCATGGCTGATGATGTTAGGGAGATTCCCAAACCTGAGCCATTCTTTTTAGGTGACAAATCTGAGGAATTGTCGTTGACTAAGGTGTCATTAGAGGAGGTATCGGAACAAATTGACAAACTTAACAGTAACAAGTCACTGGGACCAGATGGCATTCACCCAAGAGTTCTGAAAGAACTCAAATGGGAAATTGCGGAACTATTAACTGTGGATTGCAACTTATCCTTTAAATCAGCTTCCGTACCTAATGACCGGAAGATAGCTAATGTGATGCCAATATTTTAAAAGGGCTTTAGAGGTGATCCTGGCAATTATGCACTGGTAAGTCTAACGTCAGTACTGGGCAAATTAGTTAAAACTATAGTAAAGAATAAAATTGTCAGACAAACACGTGGGTGAATATAATTTGTTGGGGGAAAGTCAACATGGTTTCTGTAAAGGGAAATCATGCCTTACTAATCTGCTAGAGTTCTTTGAGGGGGTCAACAAGCTTGTGGACAAGGGGGATCCAGTGGATATAGTATACTTAGATTTCCAGAAAGCCTTTGACAAGGTCCCTCACCAAAGGCTCTTAAGTAAAGTAAGTTGCCATGGGATAAGAGGGCAGGTCCTTTCGTGGATTGATAACTGGTTAAATAATAAGAAACAAAGGGTAGGAATAAATGGTAAGTTTTCCGAGTGGAGAGACGTAATTAGTGGGGTCCCCCAAGGGTCTGTCCTGGGACCAATCCTATTCAATTTATTTATAAATGATCTAGAGAAAGGGGTAAACAGTAAGGTGGTAAAATTTGCAGATGATACCAAACTGCTCAAGATAGTTAACACCAAAGCAGACCATGAAGAGCTTCAAAAAGATCTCATCAAACTAAGTGATTGGGCAACAAAATGGCAAATGAAATTCAATGTTGATAAATGTAAAGTAATGCACATTGGAAAAAATAATCCCAACTATATATACACAATATGATGGGGACTAATTTGTCTATTACTCAGGAGCAAGATCTTGGAGTCATCGTGGATAGTTCTCTGAAAACATCCACTCAGTGTGCAGCAGCAGTCAAAAAAGCAAATGGAGTGTTAGGAGTCATTAAAAAAAGGATAGAGAATAAGACAGAAAATATCTTATTACTTCTATATAAAACCATGGTACGACCACATCTTGAATTCTGTGTACAGCTGCGGTCACCTAATCTCAAAAAAGATATACTGGTATTGGAAAAGATTCAGAAAAGGGCAACAAAAATAATTAGGGGTTTGGAACGGGTCCCATATGAAGAGAGATTAAAAAGACTTGGACTTTTCAGTTTAGAAGAGGAGATTAAGGGGGGATACGATAGAGGTCTATAAAATCATAACTGGCATGGAAAAAGTGAATACGGAAAAGTTATTTACTTATTCCCACGATAAAATAGCTAGGGGTCACCAAATGAAATTAAAAGGCAGCAGGTTTAAAACAAACAAAAGAAAGTTTTTCTTCATTCAGTGCACAGTCACTGATGGAACTTCTTGTCAGAGGATGCAGTGAAGGCTAGAACTTTAACAGGCCTCAAAAAAGAATTAGATAGATTCATGGAGATTAGGTCCATCAACGGCTATTAGCCAGGATGGGTAGGAATGGTATCCCTAGTCTCTGTTTCTCTGGAGGTGGGTGACAGGGGAGGGATCACATGAGGATTACTTGTTGTGATCCCTCCCTCTGGGGCATCTGATATTGGCCACTGTCGGCTGACAGAATACTGGGCTAGATGGACCTTTGGTCTGACCCAGTATGGCCATTCTTATGTTCTTATCAAACTTGAATGCTTTTTAATACCACTGAAAATAGCAAGATCACAACTCCTGAATCCTCCTTTGCAGAGGAACAAGAAGGCATAAGGTCTATTTTGATCTATGAATCAAAATAAGTATATGAACAATGCAGTGGAAGAGCTGTAGCTCGCCCAGGTCAGCTGACCTGGATTTGGAGGGCTATAAAATGGCACTGTAGATGTTTGGGCTAGGGTTGGGCTTATACAGGCTCTGAGATTCAGTGCTGCTGTTTTTTTATTTTAGTGTAGATGTACCCAATGTGGTCTGCTCTTGGAATAGCTCATCTATATGTTTCCTTTTACTCAGAGATTGTAGTAACTTCATGATCAAGTCCAAAATTTAGCAGACATTATGTAGCTGAATTTTTTAAAAGCATTTGATTCTATCTCTAATCTTACTCTCAAAATTATTTGAAATTAAATATATAGACTGAAAACTGTCTGAAACACTTTTTAAAAAATAAAAATAAAAACCAAAATATCCATGAGGTGGTTGTGAATTCAATAAGGGGACTGTGCAGACATCAGAGTTAAGACTAACCCTATTTAATATCTTCATTTGATCTAAAAGCAGCAAGCTGCATATGTTAGTGAAATTTACAGAAAATACTAAATTGCAAAGATCTTCAATTTTGAAAAGGGCAAGTTAATATCTCAGAAGAAAAATAATTCAATAACTCAAAACACAGATTTAATAAGAACAAAACCCAAGAGCGCTGGAGAGGAATACTGCTAAAAATGGCATTGCAAATGAGATATGAATTTGCAATACAAAATGGCAATAAAAATGTCCATTACAGTTTTGGATTACATAAGCACTGGACTTATCACAGAGGAAGATGATTATTTTTACTATGGATCTGGTAATACATTAATTATTGTGTTCAGTTCTGTGCATCTTATTACCAGAAAGATATTGACAAATTAAGGGAACTCAGGATACGTCTACACTTGCTCCCTAGTTCGAACCAGGGATGCAAATGTAGTCGACCGAAATTGCTAATGAAGCGGGGATTTAAATATCCCACGCTTCATTAGCATAATCTTGCCCACGTGCTATTCTGCTCGCCAGCTGATTCAAACCAGGAAGTGCGCTCTGGGACACGGTAGTTCGAATCAAACCCCTTGGTTCGAACTAATGTTACTCCTCAAAAAATGGTAAGTAATGTTAGTTCGAACCAAGAGGTTTGATTTGAACTACCGCGTCCCGGAGCGCACTTCCTGGTTCGAATCAGCTGGCGAGCGGAATAGCACGTGGGCGAGATTATGCTAATGAAGCGCGGGATATTTAAATCACCACTTCATTAGCAATTTCGGTTGGCTACATTTGCATCCCTAGTTCGAACTAGGGAGCAAGTGTAGACATACCCTCAGAGAATAGGAACAAAATCTACAAAGTCTGGATGGATTAACTTATGAGGAAAGATTAAACAAGTTAAGTATGTATTAGTGTGACTAAAAACATAGAAGAGGACAGGGTATATCACTGTCTACAAATTTCTGTTAAAATTTCTGTTAAATTTTTAAATATTGTCTTCAAGTTTTCTCTCATTGCCTCTCACATTTGGCAGGTGCTTCTCATAAATGTTCATAAAGTTGCCTCATTATTCACATTCATAACCCTCTCTCTGCCATGATACCTACAAACAACTTGACAGGACTGGGATGCTGCCAAGTTGAGATCACTTCCTATCATGTTGACCAATATTGTTGCATCATTTTCTTACACTTGCTTGTTTGTCTATATCCATCTGCTGCCTCCTATCTTACACTAGGAGTGCATCTAGACAGCTCCCTTCTGTCGGAATAAGATATGCAATTTGTGCTATGCAAATTGCATAGCTTATTCCGAGTATAGGTTAAAAGAGCTTATTTTGAAATTTGGTGCTGTGTAGACAAGCACCAAATTTCAAAATAAGGCACTATTCCAACAAATCCCTTAACGTTACAGGGATGCCAGAATAGCACGTCTGCTATTTTGGGAAACGGGGGCACATTTAAAGAGGCAGCATTGCTATTTCGGGATACTTCTAGTGTCCCAAAATAGTGCCATGATCTAGACGTATCCTAAGAGTATATTTACACTTTCTGGTTGCTACATATGCACTAAGTCTATTTCTCCATCTCTATCCCAGTCTCTATTTCTGAGTTTTTCTCCTCATAAATAGTCAGTATCGATCTCTGTTACAGCTCATGAATCACTCAAGCAGTAGAAAGCTGAACTTGATCCAATTCTTATAATATTTTAGCACCAATATGCTTCTGAAGACCAGCAATAAAAACATGATTGTTCACTTTTCACTTGCTTTAAAACTTGAAAAAGCTCTGAGCAGAAGCTGCAGCAGAGATAATAGAGTTGTCTTATTATACTTTTGGACAGCACTGGTTTATATTCACTCCATGTTCAGAAGAACTGTTCCCTCTAATTTTTTATGTCCTTTTGCAGAATGACTTACATCACCTCCATATTGGTGCATATTGGGGCCGGGAGGGGGTGGGGCTGAGGGGTTGGGGTTAGGGATGTTAAATATCAGTTAACTGAATAGTCAATTAACCTCATGAATTCTTATTGGTTAGTTGACTATTCTATAGTCTCTCAGCAGCCCCTGTCCGGGGGGAAGGGTCTGAGCTCCCAGACCCAGCACAAGCCAGAACTGAGCCAGGCTGCCTGCCCACCTGGCTCCTAATACACTTTAAATGCAGAGCCACAGCGGGGTTAGGTCCAGGACCCAGTGCAAGGGGGGGGGGGGGGGGGAAATGCGTGTAGTCTATAGCATTAATCTATAAGCTTTTGCTTATTGGTTAATTGGCTATACTATTACATCTCTAGTCGGGGTGAGGTCTCTAAATGGGGGGTCTGGTTTGGGAGAAAGCTCCAGGCTGAGGTAGGTAGTTGGGATGCAGAAGGGGGTGAGGGTTCCAGATGGGGGTGTGGTCTCTAGAGTGGGGCTCCAGGGCTAGGTCTACACTACAGAGTTTTTGCGCAAAAATTTGCAGAGCGTCCACACCTCAAGTGCGTTTTTGCGCAAGTAAAACGAAAGAACAGAGAGGTTTTTCTGGTGTAGGTATTCCTCCTTCTACGTGGAATAACTCCTTTTTGCGCAAGAACTCTTGCGCAAAAAGGTGTGTGCGGACAGGGAACAGGAGTTTTTTGTGTAAAAAGAGGTAATTGAGAAAAGCACAAGTGCCCTGGTGGCCATTCTGTGCATAGCAACCAGAGTTTCCTTTTGAGAGACCATCCATGCAGTCTGGATGCTCTCTTTTGAAAAAGCGCATCGCTTTTTCATTGCACTTTTGCAGTGTGGATGCACTCTTGTGCAAGAAGTTTTTGCAGAAGATCTCTTCCTCAAAAAGCTTCTTGCGCAAGAAGCCTGTAGTGTAGACATAGCCCAGATGAAGGGTTTGTGGGGCAGGAGGGAGCTCCAGACTGAGGCCAAGGATTTAGAATTCAGAAGAGGGTTGAGGCAGAGGTTGAGGTGCAGGAGGGGATGAGGGCTCTAGACTGGGCCTGCGGATGAGGGGCTTGGGGTACAAGAGGGGGTTCCAAGTTTGGGGACTGACTTAGGCTTTGTGGTCTTCGGATTGGAGCCAAGGATTAGTGGCTTGGGGTGCAGGAGATGGTTCTGGGTTTGGGAGGGCTTAGACCTGGGCTGGGGCAGGGGTTTGGGGTTCAAGCTACCTGGACTGCTCCTAGTCAGTAGCACAAAGGCAGGCAGCTTGGTGCCTGCCTATCTTGGGGCACTGCACTAAACCCAACCCCCTGCCCAAAGCAGGGCCAACCCTAACTAAATCATCCCAGCCAGGGCTTTGTCAAGCCGGGACTTAAAAACCTCTAGGGATGGAGATTCTACCACCTCCTCAGGTAATCCATTCCAGTGCTTCACAACCCTCTTACTAAAATAATTTTTCCTAATATCCAACGTAGACCTCCCCCACTGCAACTTGAGACCATTGCTCCTCGTTCTGCCATCTGTCAGTACTGAGAACAGTCTCTCTCCATCCTCTTTGGAACCTCCCTTCAAGTAGTTAAGGGCTGCTATCAAATCCCCCCTCACTCTTCTCTTCTGTAGACTAAACAAGCCCAAATCCCTCAGCCTTCTTTATCAACTGCTTTCTAAAGAACTAAAAGAGAATAAAAATGGATTTTTTCTTGATGGATTGAGAATAATTAGAGGCTACATAGGTGACCAGATGGGTCACAAGACAATGTCTGGAGTTCTGGATTCTCTTCCCAGTTTTGCCATTCTGTAGGTACAAGACCCTTGCCTAAACTTTTACACCCACCCTCTTTTATAAAGCAGATGATGACCTATACATAAAGAAACTATGTAAGAACTAAATACTATTACTATAAAGCAATCACAAGAACATAAAAACATAAGAATGGCCATAGTGGGTCAGACCAAAAGTCTATCTAGCCCAGTATCCTGTCTTCTGACCGTGGCCAATGCCAGGTGCCCCAGAGGGAATGAAAAGAATAGGTAATCATCATGCAATCATTCTGGGATGCATTAACAGGTGTGTTGTGAGCAAGACATGAGAAGTCATTCTTCCGCTCTACTCTGCGCTAGTTAGGCCTCAGTTGGAGTATTGTGTCCAGTTCTGGGCACCACATTTCAAGAAGGATGTGGAGAAATTGGAGAGAGTCCAGAGAAGAGCAACAAGAATGATTAAAGGTCTAGAGAACATGACCTATGAAGGAAGGCTGAAAGAACTGGGTTTGTTTAGTTTAGAAAAGAGAAGATTGAGGGGGGACATGATAGCAGTTTTCAGGTATCTAAGGGGGTATCATCAGGAGGAGGGAGAAAACTTGTTCATCTTGGCCTCTGAGGATAGAGCAAGAAGCAATGGGCTTAAACTGTAACAAGGGAGGTTTAGGTTGGACATTAGGAAAAAGTTTCTAACTGTCAGTGTGGTTAAACACTGCAATAAATTGCCCAGGGAGGTTGTGGAATCTCCATCTGTGGAGATATTTAAGAGTAGGTTAGATAAATGTCTATCAGGGATGGTCTAGACAGTATTTGGTCCTGCCATGAGGGCAGGGGACTGGACTCGATGACCTCTCGAGGTCCCTTCCAGTCCTAGTATTCTATGATTCTATAAGTGATCCTTCCCCTGTCTCCTATTCCCAGCCTCTGACAAACAGATGTTAGGGACACCATTTCTCCCCATCCTGGCTAATAAGCATTAATGGACCTATTCTCCATGAATGTATTTAGTTCTTTTTTGAACCTTGTTAAAGCCTTGGTCTTCACAACATCCTCTGGCACGTAGTTCCACAAGCTGACTATGTGAAGAAATACTTTCCTTTTGTTTGTTTTAAACCTGCTACCTATTAATTTCATTTGGTGATCTCTAGTTCTTGTGCTATGGGAGCAAGTAAATAATTTTCCTTTATTTACTTTCTCCACACCAGTTATGTTTTTATAGACTTTTATCATACCCCGTCCTTAGTCTCCTATTTTCCAAGATGAAAAGTCCCTGTCTTTTTAATCTCCTTTCAAATGGCAGCTGTGCCAAGTCCCTAATAATTTTTGTTACTCTATTCTGAACTTTTTTCAGCAATAAGGTATCTTTTTGGAGATGAGGGGACCACATCTGTATGTAGTATTCAAGATGTGTATGCGCCATGGATTTATATAGGGGCAAAAGATATTCTCTGACTTATTCTCTATACCTTTCTTAATGACTCCTAACATTCTATTTGCTTTTTTGACTGATGATGCACATTGAGTGGATGTTTTCAGAGAACTATCCACGATGACTCCAAGATCTCTCTTGAGTAGTTATAGCTAAATTAGTCTCCACCATTTTGTATGTACAGTTGGGATTATTTTTTCCAATGTGCATTACTTTACATTTATCAACATTAAATTTCATTTGCCATTTTGCTGCCCAATCACTTAGTTTGGTGAGATCTTTTTGAAGCTCTTCATAGCCTGCTTTGGTCTTAACTATTTTGAGCAGTTTAGTATCATCTGAAAATTTTGTGACCTCACTATTTACCCCTTTCTCCAGATCATGTATAAAAGGTTGAATAGGATTGGTCCCAGTACAGTCCCTTGGGGGACACCGCTAGTTACCTCTCTTCATTCAGAAAACTGACCATTTATTCCTACGCTGTGTTTCTTATTGTTTAACCAGTTATCAATCCATGAGAGGACCTTTCCTCTTATCCTATGATAACTTATTTTATTTAAGAGCCTTTGGTGAGGGACCTTGTCAAAGGCTTTCTGGAAATTTAAGTACATTATATCCACTGGATCCCCCTTGTCCACATGCTTGTTGATACCCTCAAAAAACTCTAGTCAATTAGTCAGGCATGATTTCCCTTTGCAGAAACCATGCTGACTTTTCCCCAACAAATTATGTAACTGAGGTTCTTCAAAATGTGCATCGCTGTGGGTGCTCCATTCCAGGTGATGATGTGTCCCTCCACGTTCAGTTGGACAGTTTTGCAGCAGTGCCCATATGGTGCACACTCATGGTGCTTATCTCACATAACACTGGTGTTTGAAGTATCGTGTGTGACTCGGAACTCTTAGTTCCCTCTCTATCACAGTGTGTGCTTCAGATTCTGAAGTAGAGGGGAGAAGGGCATGTAGGAGAACAGCCATAGGGACACACATCTTGAAGAACCTCAGTTACTACACAAGGTGAGTAACCTTCATTTTTTAACACGTCCTTGTGTGTTCTCCACTCTAGATGACTGTACATAAGTGCTCTTTTTGGATGGTAGGGGCTTCAGAGTTGGTAAGATAACTATGCATAGTACCCCGTAGGTCATATCAGGTATGTACTCTAGGGTCTTGCATGACTGCATAATTCAGAGCTACTCAACACGTGGTCCATGGGCCACATGCGGCCCGCAGACCATTTGTTTGCGGCCCGCAGTGCAGTTTGGGTTTATGCAGGACTCAACACATGGCCCATGTGAGTGGGAGCTCAACACGTGGATGGAAGCTAAAACAAAAAAGAAGTCAATGTCATGGTCTTCCGCTGATATGCATTTTAGTAGATAAATTGCTGTCATTGCTCGACTGTCATTGCTCAATAAAAGTGCTGTCATATGGGTGGAAATTGAGTAAATATTGCATTTTATTAATATCAGCAGAACTGACTTAAATGGGGCCTGCATGTTGTGTCATCTTGCCTTAATCTTTGTATGCATGCCTGTCAGTGTGAAAGAAGCTATTTGCACATATATTTGCATGCATATGCAACCACACTTAAGTTGCGGCCCTCAGCATGTGCTGTATCATTGTGGCCCCCGGAGCTCCCAAGTTGAGTAGCCCTGGCATAATGTTTGGCAAAAATGTGTTCAGAAACACACATGGCGACTTTGCAGACATCCACAAAAGGGGGATGCTATTTAGGAAAGCTACGGATGCTGACGTGAACCTAGCAGACTATGTCTTGACTGCCAATGGAAGTGTGACATTACACTCCATATTCTTTCATGAAAATATGCTTATGATATGAATATGACATAGCAGAGATTTACTTTATACAAGATGGCTCACATAAAATATCATTGGAAAGACTATGATTTCCTGAATGCGATTATCTAATTTAAATGCATGTATCATTTCTGTATCGAAAGTTAGGAATATAGACTATGTAATAATTACATCTGGGGGTATATATGGGAGCCATCCATCAGACAACAGGCCATCAGACTCAAGAAGACATTAGGAAGAAACAACAAGATTGCAAAGATACTAATCTTTCTCTTTTCTGATAGGTGTCTTAACCAGCTCAGGTCAATCTGTCATTTGATACTAATAATTATCTTGGACTTGTAATTTTCCATTAAAAGAGGGGAGGGGGGCAAGTTTGGGAATTAAGTTTTATGTAAGGCAGGAATCTTTATTTAAGGATGGGGAAAAAGGCAAATGTGACTCTACTCCATTTGCCTGCCTGACCAAGAAGAAAGATAGCTAAAGACACGTGAAAGGAAAACAAGGGGGCAGTCCAGAGTGAGAAGTCTGAAAAAGGGGTATAACTACAACACTAAACTACAGAAACTTTGCAACCTGCCTAAAATAATATTTAGGGTAAGAAATTACATTTGCAACCTGTCTCTTACAGGTTAACCTTCGCTTGTGTATTCTGTTTTATCTACTCAGTAATCTGCTTTGTTCTATTTATCTCTTATACCCTCTTAAAATCAACTTTTTCTAGTTAATAAACTTGGTTTGGCTTATTCTGAACCTAGGTTCATACAATTTCTAAATGGGGGAGGGGAAGGAAATGTGCACATCTCTCTTCATACTGAGGAAAAGGGCAAATTTTTACGAGCTTTTGCTGTCAAGACTTTTCTATACTGTGCAAGACGATATAACTTTGGGCCTGCACTCCAAAGAAGGTGGGCACCTGAGTACTGGGATGAGTTCATTAAGCTGAGTCTTCCTACAAGTGATCTCGGTGTCTGTGTTTTTTTGTAGCAGGATGTGGCCCTGCCTGTGTGTGTGCTAAAGGATGCTTAAGAGCCTGGCTCAAGAAGACAGATAAAAGGGGGCACATGCTGGCAGAACAGGTAGACTCTGTGATATCTCAGCACATCAAGTGGCACCTTGAAAGAAGGCAACCCATGACAGGTGGCTATGTGCCTATTAGTTGATAACATAAGCGAATGCACCCATCTATCTTTTTAGAGTGACTCTGTGTGGATGTGGATGTAATCCTTGGAGCATTCAACAACAGACACAAAGAGTTTCAGAGAAGCTCTAAACAGCTTCTGTCCAAGTAGAAAGCTAGTGCCTTTTCACATCAAGAGTGGGTGGACTCACATCCAGGTAGAGGGTTTGAATGTGCCCAAGGAATCATTTGGTGATTGGGTAAGCAAAGATCTTCTGGTGAAAAATGGTGATAGTCACTAGGTGGGCCCTCACTGAAGTGATGGAGAGGCCAGATTGTTTTAATTCTAGGAGGTAATCTAAGAGTAGTGGGAAAGATGCAGATGTTGCATTAGTTTGTTTGGCGATGCACTGTGCTGTATATTTCTTCCACTAATATAAAGTAGTTGCCATGTATAGAATATTTTCTAGTGTAGAGCAGCACCCTCTGAACCTGATCAGAACAAGATCTGAATGCAGTGTCAGCTGTGTACAGTGAAGCCTGGAGAATGTGCAATAGTCTGTCCTTCAGAGATCAGAAATTTAAAACTGTTTTTCCCCCCATCAGGATGTCATTAATAAAATCCATGAATTTTCCATAGTTCCTGTGATCATATTTGGCGAGTTATGACACAATTTGACACTCTAAATTGGAGTGTGGATGAAGAGTTTATTTTACAGCCAAAGAGATGAAACCTCTTACTCTATCATTGGGAGAAGATTAGAAATGCTGCTGTTTGCTCCTTTGGTTGGCTGTCTCCACTATCTGCAAGTTGGATGCTGGATGTACGAATAAAAATTCTGATCCCTTTGAGGGACTACATTTTCAGTCCCCTCTTTTGCAAGTTGGTGTAATAGTGCCTAGAGTTTACCACATTGTCTTCGCAGGTTCTATTATAGCCCCACTGATTAGCAATGCTAGCTGAGAGAAGAAAGATATTTGTAAAATGTCAGTTAATTCAGATTGAGCTTCTAGCACCTTCTCCAGGGCAATTCAGTAGCTAGCCTTTTGATTAAGTCCTAGAAATGGGTGAAATCATCTGCAGTGGTAAGTGGTGAGGACATAACTTCCTCATCCGGTGAAGAGGATGAATGATTGTTGGGTGGAGAAATGCCAGGAGCAGTGTCCTCTTCCTGCTCTCTCACTGATATCTTCCAGGCTGTCTCAGAGGGTGGAGGTGGTGATTTGATATAATTTTAATGTGGACCATAGCATCTGTTGTATAGCCAGTTCTTATGATCTTGAGAACCCATTGGTCCAAAGTAATGAGAGCCCACTGGTGGGAGGGTCTTAAAAAATGAGGAAGTGTGGATGGTGAACACCAGATCTGCAAGATGGTGACTCATGCCCTCAACCACATCTTCAAATTTGCTGCTTGGGTGCCGCCACTTGAGGTGCAGACGGCTGGGTATGTTGAGCTCTTCTTCTATTGGGCCATTGTTTCAAACTGTTATCGAACAGTCTCTGATGTTACCTTTGATCTCCCTTGACCTCTGGTATTGAGTGTATCTCCTTCTCTTATTGGGCGGTGTGTACATTCCGAGTGTTCAGAAGGTTGTGTATGAGTCAGTCTTGGCTGTGAAAAGCTGAGTCCCGTCAAAGGGTAGGTCTTCTACTTTGGTTTGTAGTTCCCTGGGAACACCAGATGACTGCAGCCATGAGGCATGGCACATAATTATTGCTGTTGCAGTTGACTGGTGTTGAGGGGTAGGACCCCTCAATGGTCCGGAAGCACCAAAGTTGGGGTCCGTGCCCGCTTTCTGGAGGGCAAATACGGCCCATAGTCCCAGTTCCTCTCAAATATCACTCTACCAGGGTACCTATGGCCTTCCAGTCTCGTTCCAAACACAGTCCCTTCTAGCAGGGTATATACAGCCCTGAGGGCCTAGTCCGAAGTACAGTTCCCTCTACTAGAGTAAATACAGCCTCACAGGCCTAGTTTCAAAGTACAATTCCCTCTATTAGGGTAAATATGGCCCTGCAGGCCTAGTCCCAAAGTACAGTCCCCTCTAGCAGGGTACATACGGCCCTGCAGGCCTAGTCCCAAACATACTCCCTTCTCTCAGGGTCACTGTGGCGTAGAGGCCTAATCCAAAGGTAAACCTCCCAGAATGCTAGGGAGGTGGATTGTTGTGCGGTGGGGAGGTAGGAGGACCCGGGCCCTCCCACTCCACCAGATCCCAGCCCAGGGCCCTGTTGGCAGTGGAGGATTTCACTGCCTGCTCAGCGGGGACGCCTGCCAACGCACACTGAGCTCCCAGAGGACAATCCTCCACCGTGGGCCACTTCCTACCATTCCCAGTACGCTGTGCAGTCCTCGGGGTGTTGATCATCAAGTCGGAGTCTCCCTGACCAGGAGATGGCCTCACTAACCGGGCTGCCTTTGGGGCTGCGGTGGCTGTGGCAAAGGCTGCTGCTGCCGGGGCTGCTGCTGCTGAGGTTGCTATGGCTGCGGCTACTGGTGCTGCAGGGGCTGTTCAGGAGCTCCGGACTGAGCTCCTTCCCCTCTGGTGGTCAGTCCAGACTGAGTGGCTCCCTGGGGTTTTAAACCCTGCTTTCCCTGGGAGCATGCCCAGCAGGACTGTGGGGGTGGGGCCAGAGCCTTTTTGGCCAGCTGGGCCAGGGCAACTCCCTGCTCCCTAGTGTGGGCCAGAAACACCCTGTCACAATCGGGCTGCTGTGTTTGCCATAGACGCCTGATGTGCCATCCATAGACGCCTGATGTGCCATTTGGGCAGTGGATTGGTCCTCTTTCATAATGGACTGTAGCTGTGGCATCTTTTATTCAGGCAGGTCATTTAGCAACTCCTGCAACCTAGTATAGTGGAATAATTAGCAAGGAGAACTGTATAGTTAGAAATTCTAAACTCGAGCATAGCCGAAGAATAGATTTTTCTCCTAAAAAGGTCAAGCCTTTTGTGTTCTATATCCTGGGGCGTTGATTTGAATTGTGGCTATCTGGAGCAGATGGAATCTACACCAGGAGTTTGGCTGGGGGTGGGAGAAAAGAAAATCCATCCCCTTAGCTGGGACAAAGTACTTTCTATTGGCCCTACAATTAGTTGGTGGAATAGAGGCTGGTGTCTGCCATATGGCTTCTGATGGTTCTAGGATAGCTTCGTCTATTGGTTGTGCTAGCTTGGATGATGTGATGGGCTATAGAATTTTTAGCAACTTGTGCTGCTTTTCTTGTACCTCTTGTAAGGCTATGTCTTGTGATTGTGCTACCCTTTCAAACAATTTTTGAAATTGTTTCATGTCGTCAGCTGGGGGAGAGGAAGAGGAAGGAAACACCGCCTCATCAGGGGGACAAGGAGGACTACTATGGTGGACAGTGGCTACCGGAGTCAGAATGGGGTAAATCATCATCTTCCTCTACAGACCTGTCTGGGTTGTGGCTGAAGGTGATGGCACAAGATTGACTGGAGAAGACTGAGCAGTTTGTGGAGGAGACTTTGGAGTGCGCATGTCAGGGTAGCCACAGCTGATTGTTGAGATCGGTGCCAATGTAATGGTCGAGTCTGATGTTGTCCCCATGGTTCCCTCTAAACTGCGTGGCAGCACAGCTTCACAGGTGAGTAATCAGCCCTGCCCAGTCAGTCAGCTCCTTGCAGGGAGCCCTGAGCCTCTGACTGGGCAGGGCTGATTAATCACCTGTGAAGTTGTGCTGCCTCGCAGCTTAGAAGGAACACTGGTGGCCACTGGGGTTGATACTGTTGAGGTGGATAGAGCCATGGATGATTGAACCAAGGGTATTGAGGACGGTGGTACAGTGGTCTGTGCCTGTTTGAACACCATGAAATGAATGAGCCAGTTGGTGATGAGTGCTGGGAGGAGAAATGGCTCCCATGTCTGGTGCTGAGCCCAGGAATCAGGGATGATAAGAGATGGGGAGAAGGAAATATTTTCAGAGGAACACAAGTTTGGGCTAGGTTGCTCAAGTCTTGGAGAACGCACTGGTGAAAAAGGCACTGATGATTGTGTTATTCATAGTAGGGCTCTGTTTCATGTCTTCTCGGCTTTGGCGCTTGGTGCTGGGGTGTGCGCATCAATGTCTCTGCATGCCAGGACTCCACTGGTTGTGGCAGTGTCATCATGTCTGTCAGCACCAATGGGGGTGGCATACCCCTCTTTGTGGGTACCAATGTCATTGGGGCAGGAGTGGTATCCCTTCTCTTAAGTTCTGACTTGGAGCCTTTTGTAGGTGCCGTTTTTGTGCTCTGCCAGAGGCTGACAGCACTGGAGATTATGTGGCACATGATGTTGACAATGCAGCCGGTACAGACTATGCCAGGGAAGCTCAGGGCTTACAAGAATCTCGTATGGGAGGTGAACTGGCCCTTTTTCTTGGAGTTGTAGGTTCTGAGGAAGCAGTTGTCTTTACTTCTGGTGGTTGGAGAGATTTCTGACACAGCAGATTTTTAAGCCTCATCTCCCAGTCTTTCCTGGCTCTGGCAGTCATACTCTGGCAATGTAGACATTTCTGCACCACATGGCCTTCGTCTAGACACTTTATACATGAGACATGGCTGTCTGAAGTGGGCATGGAATTTGTGCATGAGTTGCATTTTTTAAACCCAGAAGAACCTGGCATACTGATAAACTAGGACAAAGAACTTAGAACAAGGGAAATAAAACAGGGAGTAATGTCGTTTTTTTTTTAAGAGACCGTGAACTAACTACTAAAGCCACTAAAACCTATGAACAACTAATTTTTTATCTGTTAAATGAGGAGAGCACTTCTTGAAACTCCGTCCTCAGTGGACCCACGCTGCGTACACAGCTAACAGACAAAAACAGCAAGAGACCGCTACCAGAAGGCACTGCTAGGCTAAAAATCTCCGATCGCCGACACAAAGATGTACTGACACCTGAGTGGAGCACCCAAAGGAACACCACTCGAAGGAGAAAAACAGGTTTTGTGGTGAATAAAATATTGTGGTGCTGAGAGTCTCAGTTCCACCAGACATAATACCAGTTGCGTGAGCTAGTACCAATGTGGATTGTGTTTGTGCCATTGTGTATTGTCACTGGGCTGTGTCATGGGGATTGGAGCAGTTGTTGGGGCTGTCTTCTTTGGAGGTGCCAATGATGCCATGGTGGAGTGAGGAGACTTAGACCTATTATCATCGGCACTTAAATGGCAGATGTTAACAACGGCCACTGGGCAAGTGGGGCCGGAGGTGCCTGGAGCATCATAAGTGCTGAGTCGTGGTGTGGCTGGCATCAATGAAAGCAATCTAGTGGACAATAGGTTTTTTCTGGTCTGCTTTCTTTGAGGTGATGAAGATGGCAGTTTTTTTATGGCCTTTTGTATTCAGGGACCTGGATGGTGAGGGAACTGGTGACTTTTGCCGGGAAGAGGGTTCTTGTCCCGGGTTGGAAGCTGGTCTCAAGGACTTCTCCATTAATATAAGTTTAAGCCTCAGGTCACTATCCCTTCATATTGTGGCCTTCAATTTGTTGCAACTGTACATTGCTGGGGAACATGAGAGTCCCCGAGACAATGAACACATTAAGTGCATCTGTCAGCCACTCATCGCCTCTCTGCAGATTGAGCATTTTAAAAAACCCAGTGAAAGAAGCATTTTTGCTATCTAAAACTAATTGTATTATGGGGTAAACTAGGGATTTTTTTAACAGAGGCATAAACTAGCAACTGAAACCTACGCTATCTAAACTATGCAAACTCTCAAACTTATCTAAACATATTTGTTTGAAACTACAGATTTTAAACAGGGACTGCTGAGCTTAGTCTCAGGCTAAAGATAGTTGAGAAGGAACTAAGGGGTCCTATACTAAGGTGTGCAATACTTCAAGCACCAGCGGCACGTGAGATAGGCACAGAGTCTGCATGATCCATACAGGCACTGCTCCAAAACTCTCCAAGCGAAAACTTGGCAACACACCATCACCTGGAGTGGAACACCAATAGGGACATCTCCAGAAGAACAACAGTATGTTAGATGCTGCTTTGGAAAAAGATCAAAAGTGCAAAAACAGGATATGGCACAAAACAAAGTATCCCACTCTGTATGGCCTGGTACAGAAATACCTAACTGAATCTTTTGGCTGGTTTAGCAACATTTTAAATTGTGTAGTCATGTGGCTCATTACTTTTTTTTTTATAAACTATACTTATATAATAAGATGGCTATATATATAAAAGATAAATTAGGTGCATTTTCATACCTAATCTTGTTAATTGCATTTTACATGCCTACCCTATCAGAATCAGGTCCACAATGCCTGTTCATATGCTACCATATCTACCAATCACCACTTTAGACTGTTTCTGTGTTTCATTTACTCCATCCTGAGGACTTTTCAGGAACTGTCAAATTTTGAAGTCCAAAAAACTGATCCAGTCTGACAATAATCTTAAAGAGTTTTCTTATTCTTTGTTACAATGAGTAAATAGTCTATTAATTGAGTGACAACATAGTTAATAATAAAGTAATGAAACACTCATGTTCCTTCAGCAAAACAGCAATTTACACACTTTTAATCAGAAGTGGTGCAGTATTCATATCAATCTTACTTATGTTTATACTTTAGACACACTGCGCTGACTGAAACCATGCCAACGCTTTCAAGTTACACCAGAAGATTCTATTCAGATAAAAAAAAGTCTATTAGTGGGCCCACAGATTATTCACCGATAGATTTTATTTTGAGAAAATGTCCATTTCATCTGAAAGTGAAACACTGTTTTAAATTAAAAGAAAGTATTTAGGTGCTTATCAAAATACTCATTGTTTCATACACAGTTTTTCAATATGACAACATTAAAACTAACTAGCTGCTTTAACTGCAATGAAATTATCTGCAAGGCAAACTGCTTTATCAGTCTAGAAAAGAAAAAGTAGTAGCAAACTAAGAAAACGTATATACTGAAATTAATACATAAATATTTTATACTATTAATTTACCTCAAATCTCAAGTGCCTTTAAGAAAGGCAAAACAGTAAGGCAAAACCAATGAAAATTTCTCCAGTCGAAATAATTTCAGTATAATGCACGATCATTTGTGACATATGAATAATTTATGGATTTTAACAAACAAATGGAATTTACAGATATATAGGTATGTTTAAGCCTTATGCTTTAATATTTTAATGGAATAAGTATCAAATGACAGTATTTATTAGTGTTAAACATTTTTCTTCTTTCAAATTGCTTTTAAACTATTGAAATTACTTTGGGATTTATTTTAATTGACAATTCAATTGGACCATACATTTCTCTTCCGTTTCCATAGCAACATTAGTTTCAAACTAAAAGGAACTGATTCAGTATTATTCATTATTACTAAAATTCAATTTCATGTCGCCATTGGAACTAAATAACATTAAAAAGGCCTTGGGAAGAATCCATGTAGCAAAACTAATTAGTTTTGAAAACAGCTTTTTAAAATCCTGCTAATTTAATTTTGATTCATGCCAAAGCTTTAAGCACCAATGAAGTAAACAATGGCCTAAAAGTACAAAACTATTTTCCTATGAATTGAACAACTTCTTACTAAAAGAAGTAAGTCCTGCCATTAGTGCAGGGGATTGGAATTGATGATCTCTCAACATTTCTTCCAGTTCTAGTATTCTATAATTCAATGATTCTATAAAAGATGCGGCATCACTTTTGAGAAGTGAGACAACAATCAACAGTTGCTGTCAAAATAATAAGACCAGATGGAAGTATACCTTCTTAAAACTAACATTTTAAAATGCATCAAATAATACTTTGTTAACCTTCTGATTCCACTAGTAAATTTGTAAAGACCATGACTAGACAGTACCACAACTAGGATTTTTTGGGGGGGGAGGGAAAGGGGGACGCAGAGGGGGAACTATTTGGGCAAAGAGGAAATATGGAGTCCATTTTTGTGCAATTTTTAAAATCATAACATACAATGATTTCTCCATCTCTTGCAATTAAGTATGCTATTTTTCATAATCATATGTCTCTCTTATTCTGTTCTTTTATCTCATTTGATTGTTTTATAAATGGTCTCTCCTCAATCCATACTTAACCAATTACATTTTTTCTTTAGTATATACTGTACACTATTCATTCACATGTGTTGATAAACTTTAGTATGTATGCATTATTAATTGCATCAATGATCCACCCACCTGAAAGGGAACTGAATTACATACATACCAAGAACGCAGGGGTACTTTGATTCTAATCTCTGATAGTAAATTTTGAGCAACAAGTTAGATGAGATGATAGATTTTATTGGACCAATTTTTCTCATCAACAAAAGATGTGCCAATAAAAGATATTAGCTCACCCACCCTGTTTCTCTAGTCACAGTCTTTTTTAAAAAGATTTTACCCTATTAATTTTTTTCTGACTAAATGGAACACTACCAAGATAAAAAGCAGTACTTAATATTACAGTATTTAAATAGGTCTGATAATAATAATGGCTCTTTGGAGTGAATCATCAACATTTACCTCATTAAAGCAGATCTACTATATATTTCGAAGTGTTTGTTTGTGATTTGTGCAAAATAAAGTCATACCTCATGATTACCTACGGATAGTAGTGATGTTAAATATTGGTTAACTGAATAGTTGATTTACCTCATGAATTCTTATCGGTTACTCAACTATTCTACAGTCCCCGGAGGTGGGGCCAGCAGTCAGTGTGCTCCGGCTTAACTCCCGAGGAGCCCCCTGTCACTCTGCGCTGCTGCCTCTGTATCAGAGGCAGCAACATGGGGTGCCAGGCAGGAGATGGTCTGTGAGGGGAGCCAGTTTAAAAACCAACTCCCCTCACGGACCAGCTGCCTGTTGCCACATGCTGCTGCCTCTGATACAGAGGCAGCAGTGCAGGGTGGCAGCAGCCCCTGTCGGGGGAGAGAGGGGGGCATGGGTGAGGGGGCTGACCTCCCGGACCCAGAAAGAGCCAGGACTGAGCCAGGCTGCTGGCCAGCCTGCTAAAAAATTTACTGGCAATGGGTGGGGGGAAAATGCATGTAGTCTATAGCATTAACCCATAAGCTTTTGCTTATCAGTTAATCGACTATAATATTACATCCCTAACAGATACCAAATTTTGCATAAACAATCCTGCCACTTAAATTAGCTGAATGCACTACTTTTTACACCCGAATATGCTGGGTGAAAGGTTTAAATATTTTTTTTTTCATCGGAAAAAAGTCATGACTATTACGATTAGAATTCACAAAAAATATTTGTTAACGATATTAAAATCAAGTCGCCTAATCAGCTGTCATTTTAGTGCAAAGAAAATTTTTACTGTTACAAATCACAAAATAATTCAAATTAGATAAAGAAAGAGTAATGGAAGCTTTACAAGTTTCTGATTCAAATGTACAATATATGGTAATTATTCAATAAAATGAATAATGTTTGAAGTTGAAATTCTACAAATTTAAAACTGTTCTTTTACTTCCTTTTTGAAAGCACATGAATAAAAATTATATTACATATATTTAATTTCTTGAACTTTCCTATAAATGTAATATATGCAAAATGCCTTTGCCCGGTCAACAACAGGCCTCACCTCCTAGTATTCTGTATGTTCCTTGCTACAGAAAAATCAATGAATGGATGATGCTACAAATAAAGACATACCATGGTGAAATTGTGAGCCACTTTGTGCAAGTCAGTGCAACCCTGTGCATCAGCAAAAGAGCGGATTCCAAGGCAGTTGGATGGGTGAAGCTGTTTCATTAAGAACTTACAGCAGGCTTCCACAACCTGAGAAAGCTGCAGAAGGCAAGCTGTAGATAACAGGCACTCAATATTATCTTCTTTTAATTCAAGGCGACCTAACAATATTAAAAGAAGTGTGCTCATTATTTATGAAAGAATATTTACTGTAATTCTAACAGATTTTCCCTGAACAACTACTAAAGATTTTTGACAGACTAAGAGAGCGAGAGAGAATGCACTTTTATCAAACCAGAAAAAAATTCATAATCAATACACAGTTACTTGTAGAACATACAATGGAACATCGATTGAGCCAATAACATTCTTACCACGCAACCCAAAAATTAAAAGTGAATAATTTTCATAATACAGTGCAAAAATTATGAAAAAATTTTCCTTTTGCCAGTCAGGATGCCTCTTATGTTTTAGCATTTGTAGACTAATTAGAGAGACTACATCCTTTTGAGTTGCTTTAGGTAATGACACTAATAGTAGTTTTAATAAATAAGCAGTTGAATTGTATGGTACACCATTTTTATCAAATATCTGAACTCTAATAATGGAATATGATGTTCACTTATGGACAAAATATTAGAGAAATGTTACCCTCCTTTTCTTCATTTTTATTACCTGTATATGCATACTGAACCAAAGCCCACAGTGCACTTGGCTCTACACCTTCCATCTTGATTTCTTCCTGTCTTGCTTCTCTTACATCATTAGTAAACATGGCTGCAAAGTAGTCTGACACAGAGGAGAGAACTAATCTGAGAACATATTGGAGGAAGAGGAGAGAAAGGGAAAAGACCTTAGTGAAGCTGACGGTTGTTAATAAATGCTTCATTATTTTACCCTTTGAAGGTGCATTGTATTGAGGAAAGCATTTTAAACTTGACAAACTGCTTCATGCTCCAGTTCCTTCCTATGAATAATGAAGTATTGTTACTGAAAGTACATTTTCTTCTCAGATGAAAGATTTACCCTTTTAGTGCTCAATGACTTTTTATAATCACCATAAAAATACATAAAGAAGCAATTACATAGCATTAGATACTATATGAAAAATACTGGAAAACCATCAATTATTCATTCTAAAATGGATTACTTCATCATCATTTAAAAAATATTGTCAAGTATTTTATTTATGTTCTTCAGACTGATTGATACAAACATCAGTCACTGAAGTTGCCTAATCAGTTGAGCTGGAGATCATACAAATCAGAAAATTCCACATGTGAGTCTAGTAAGCCAGTCAAGGAATATGGTAATGGTACAATTATCCTTTTTTGTGTAAGCACTTAAGAAATTACTTTTGTCAACTATTTGCGATGAGTTCAAGTCCAGTCTAATGCTCAAAAAAAGAGTTATTTGCACCAGAGAGAGAACAAAACACTGAATATATAATAATACTATCATTATATATATTCAAGTAATAGTTCTATTTCTAATAATTAAGGAAGCTGAAGATATGATTAAATAGACTGGAAAAGCAAAGTGAATGCTTGGTAGTATTTCTTGGATATTTGGATTAACTTGATGCATTTTATAGATGAAGTGAAATAATATTCTGTAAACTATGAAAAATTATGTCTTAGTTTATCAATTGCAAAGTCATAGATTGCTGACAGTGTTTGCAGCAATTACTATTTACTAAATTGTGTTTGCATATCTTCCATCTGTTATGTATTGCATCAAATTTGTTCTGGACTTCCTCAGGTAAATCCTTTTTGCCAGCATTTTGGAGGCAATGGAGATGGGTGAGAATATGTAGAACTTGAATTAAACAGAATTTGGCCACCAGGAAAACAGTTTAAGCATTTTAATAATCTCAAAGGACATTATAACCGTATTCTGTAATCCCTGTAATATAAAATTCCTTCTGTGGCCCATTTTTGATAAACTAGGTTATTCAGTCCCAAAGGATAATTAGAATAATTTGTTAGGGTAGTTATCCATGTGGCAGTTCTAGGTGTTTTAGCTTTTCATTTAAATAAAAACCCAGCTTCAAATATTGCCAAAGAATAAGGCTCTGTACAGCAAAGTGTGGTATGAGATAAACATATTTTGTTTGCTGAGGGAGATTTGACAGATTGATCTGATATTTTCCTGTTTAGTAAGAAGCCTTAGATTGTCCTGGGACCATGTAGTTATATTTCATCTGGGTACATTTAGAGAAGTGAAAGGTGAACTAGATTAGAGTGAGTTAAGTAAACAAATTTTAAAATAACCTGTAATTCATTATATTCTTCAATTAAAATTCAAAACCAGACATGTAAACTAAATATATCACTTTAAAAATATTTAACATTGACAATACTTTAAGAATATGTAGTGCACTTACAGAAAAAAAGTGGTGGCTTGGCTAAGAGCTAATCTACAGACAGATTTTGTACTGGTATAACTAGCTCAGTAAGGGGCATGATTTTTGCAATCTGGTTATATCAGTATATGTCCTAGGGAGTCTTTATAACTGTACAATTTATCTCCCTTCTGTATAGGAATAAGCTATACTGGTACAGGTTGAAACTCAAATGTGGGACTCTCTGGTCTGGCAGCATCCATGATCCAGCAGGGCCAGGGATGTTGCTGGACCAAAGAGCCCCGGAGCAATGCATGGGCTGGAGAGTCCCAGGTGGGCCAGCTGGCATCTGGGAAGCCCCTGTCCTGGCCCAGAACCCACAGCATTAATGAAGCCCAGAGGTGGCTGGGGAGCTCCAGCCCCAGCCAAGGAAACTCCGGCATTAGCAGGGCCAAGTGGCTGAGGAGTCCCAACTCCAGCCGGGGAATCCCTAGCTGTAGCTGGGCTGCTTGCGGTCAGTGGCCATGGCCAGGAACCCCGGGAAACCTCTGGTGGCAGTGGGGTTGGGATGACCGAGCAGCCTCTGCTGGGGAACCCTTGCCTGAAGCAGAGCCAGAGGAGGCGGGTGGCTGGAATACCCAGTGGCAGAAGAGACAGCCTTAGCAGTGGGGCGGGGTGGCCGGGCAGCCCCGGCTGGGAAACCCAGGGGAACACCCAGCAGCAGCGGGGGCCGGCAGTGGCCAAGTAGTCCCCACCGGGAACCCCGGAAGACCCTGGGGCAACGGGCGGGCAGCAACGCAGGGAGCTGTGGGGGTCCAGCTTTAGTGGGGCCAGTGGCAGCACAGGGAACCTGAGGGAGAGGAGTCCAGGAGCAGGGCAGCCAGCAGGGGAGCGCTGACCTCCCCTGGTCCAGCAAACTCCCTGGTCTGGGACAGCTCAGGTCCCAAGGAGGTCTAACCTGTATAATTCTTATGTAAATACTGCCTTAGGCTTGGTCAACACCAGTGTTTCTCAAAGTGGGCAGCTCCCTGCTGAGGACTGAGCAGGGACCATTACTGGCTGGGAGAGACTCGCTGCTCTGTCCTCAGCAAGGAGCTGCTGCTGAGGGAGACGTGCCCCTCCCCCAGACATGCAGCTAAGCATTAAGCAGCTGCAAGGCTGTGCTACCATGCAGCTCAGAGGGAACCTTGGTCACCAAGGATCACTTATTGGCATTTCCACCTTTCCAATTCTAACATTCCAGTCTGGGAAAAAAGTTCCAGCTTGCAGCTTTCTGAAAAGGCAAGAGTTCCTAAAGATGAATGTGTCATGCACCTTTCTCGACCATCCCACACTGATGTCATCGAAACGGCCCTTGTGAACGATCAGTGCCTGCAGCACCATGGAGAAGTACCCCTTACAGTTTATGTACTCCTTGGCAAAGTGATTGGGTACCAAGATGGGAATCTGCATTCCATCTATCGCCTTACTGCAGTTAGGGAACCCCATCGTGGCAAAGTCCTTCCACTGTGGCATCCACATTTCCGATAGTCACTACCCTCCATAGCAGAATGGTATTGATTGCTTTGGCTACTTGTATAACAATACCCCCCCACACACTGTTGATTTTCCCACTCCGAATTGATTTCCAATTAACCGGTAGCTGTGTGGCATTACAAGCTTCCACAGGGCAATTGCCATAAACTTCTCTGCTGTCAGAGCAGGTCTGATTTGGGTGTCCTTGCCCTTTGGGGCAGGGGAAAGTCATTTGCAAAGTACAAAAAGTGGCCTGGAGTGTAATGGATAGGCTCTTGACATATTCCACTATTAGGCGCATCAAGGTAGACATTAACTTCAAAATGCTTTGATGTACAATAGGATTCACCAGGTAGGTGAATGCTACTTATGCTGCTATGGCATCTGCTTGGGTAACCAGGGCCAAAAAGAGCACAAAAAGAATGTTTCCTGTTGTTCTCAAGCAAGGGGGGGGAAGGGAGAAGATGAGCGCATTATGGGATGGTAATGACATGAACCTAATACAACCATGGGGTGCAGAAATAAGATTCTCACATAGGAGTAGAGAAGTTACTTTACCTCTATATGTGGGCAGTGCTGAAACTAATGGTGAAACACTGTGTTCAGTTCTGGTGCCCCCAATTCAAGAAGCATGTTGGTAAATTTGAGAGGGTTCAGAGAAGAGCTATAAGGATCAATAAATCATTAGAAAATACATTCTAAGCTAAATAGATTTTAGCTTTTTGAGTCTAACAAAGAGACAGTTAAGAACGACTTGATTAAGGTCCATAAGTATCTGCACAGGGAACAAGTATTTAATAATGGGCTCCTCAGTCTAGCAGAGAAAGGTGTAACACAATCCAATGACTGGAAGTTGAAGTTAAGACAAATTCGGACTGGAAATAAGTCAGATTTTTAAAGGCAAGAGTAATTAACCATAGAAACAATTTAGCAAAGGTTGTGGCAATTTCTCAACTCAAGATTGGATTTTTTTAGATGTTCTCTAGGAATTATTTTAGAGGAGTTCTAGGCTCTGTTATACAGAAGATAAGACTAAGATAAGACTAAGATTCCCTTCTGGCCTGGGAATCTCTTAATCTATGATATACGCACACATATAAGAAATAAAATGATGAGGTCTAGCCAAAAATAGATAGATAGAAATAAACAAGCTGAACTGTGTAACCCTCACAGAGTCTAAGCCTAGCTAGACAGCTTCAAAAAGAATACACTGATAATTATGTGTTAAAAAGCAACCTACACTAAAGGTTGCATTTACATTATGAGGTGTAAATTGGCACACCTACAGCATCATAGTAATGCTGGCATATCTTCATGGTGAAGACTCAGCCTACTCCAATGGAAGGGGGTTTTCCACTGGTGAAGAAACAATACTTCCCCGGATGATGGTAGGTCAGTGGAAACATTTGATCAGCCTAACTATGTCTATATTAGGTGTTATGTTGGCATAGCTACATCACTCATGAGTTTAGATTTTTTTCACATTCCTGAGCTACATTCCTATGTTGACTTAAATTTTTAGTGTAGACCAGGCCTATACTGACCAACAGTACCACAAGGGAAAGGAAAGAAGGGCATATATTTATTCCCCTAATACTATGCCGGTAAATTTTCCCGTGTAGAAAACTCCAAGATTTCCAAATTTACTGCTAGATTAGTCAAAAAAGAACTGATACAGTTGAAGTTGCATTCCCTTTTAAATCTTTGCACCAAATATTTGGATACATTTGATTACTGTAATTGTGGAACTCCCTGACCTACTCCTTCCAAATCTCAGCTTTCTGATACTATTCTCTTCTCTACTATGCCACAAGTAGGAATTTCCAGAGAAAAATTTCCAATACTGGATAATAAAAAAGTTTTTAAAACATTATTAAGCGATTTCCTTGTTCAGTTTAAAGGTTGATGAATCACCTAATATGTTGGTAACATATCTGGATTAATCCTTATTCTATATTTATAGGATTAATAAATATTTGTCCTCAGCAAAAATTTGTTGAGAACTGCAGTATCGGCAAAATATTGCCCTCACATCGTAAAACCATAAAAGAAAAAATGTTTTCTATTTGTCAGCTAAATTTTCACTTTTTTTGGAAGTAGAATCTCCCCAAGAAAAGAAGTATGTGTTTTTCCATAACTGGCTCCATCATGAATGCATATGAGATCTAACTAATCAATCTGTACTAATCAGTGATTATTATCCACAACAAAAAGTTTGAATACCATTTTTCTTTTGTTCTGTCTTCCTTTTCCTGTATATGTGCTATACGTTTTTCCCTTTCTCCCCCCTTTTACCTCATCAGCATCTATTGACATTAGCCTCAATTTGGCACAATTTAAGTCAACAAGAGCTTCACTATTCACTTCAGTGGGGGAAGAATACAGGAAAAGAGGGAAGAGGTGGATGAGGCTTTTTTTAAACAACTAACAAAATCATCCAAAGCCCAAGATTTGGTGGTGATGGGGGACTTCAGCTATCCAGATATATGTTGGAAAAATAACACAGCAGGGCACAGACTATCCAATAAGTTCTTGGACTGCATTGGTGACAACTTTTTATTTCAGAAGGTTGAAAAAGCTACCGGTGGGAAGCTGTTCTAGATTTGATTTTAATAAATAGGGAGGAACTGGTTGAGAATTTGAAAGTGGAAGGCAGCGTGGGTGAAAGTGATCATGAAATCATAGAGTTCACAATTCTAAGGAAGAGTAGAAGGGAGAACAGTAAAACAGACAATGGATTTCAGGAAGGCGGATTTTGGTAAGCTCAGAGAGCTGATAGGTAAGGTTCCATGGGACTCAAGACTGAGGGGAAAAACAACTGAGGAGAGTTGGCAGTTTTTCAAACGGACACTGTTAAGGGCCCAAAAGCAAGCTATTCCGCTGTGCAGGAAAGATAGAAAATATGGCAAAAGACCCTCTTGGCTTAACCACGAGATCTTGCATGATCTAAAAATAAAAAGGAGTCATATAAAAAATGGAAACTAGGACAAATTACAAAGGAAGAATATAGGCAAACAACACAGGAATGCAGGGGCAAGATTAGAAAGGCAAAGGTGCAAAATGAGCACAAACTAGCTACGGGAATAAAGGGAAACAAGAAGACTTTTTATAAATACATTAGAAGCAAGAGGAAGACCAAGAACAGGGTAGGCCCACTGCTCAGTGAGGAGGGAGAAACAGTAACAGGAAACTTGGAAATGGCAGAGATGCTCAATGACTTCTTTGTTTCGGTCTTCACCGAGAAGTCTGAAGGAATGCCTAACATAGGGAATGCTAGTGGGAAGGGGGCAGGTTTAGAAGATAAAATAAAAAAAGAACAAGTTAAAAATCACCTAGAAAAGTTAGATGCCTGCAAGTCACCAGGGCCTGCTGAAATGCATCCTAGAATACTCAAGGAGCTGATAGAGGAGGTGTTTGAGCCTCTAGCTATCATCTTTGGAAAATCATGGGAGACAGGAGAGATTCCAGAAGACTGGAAAAGGACAAATATAGTGCCCATTTATAAAAAGGGAAATAAGAACAACCCAGGAAACTATAGACCAGTTAGTTTAACTTCTGTGCCAGGGAAGATAATGGAGCAGGTAATTAAGGAAATCATCTGTAAACACTTGGAAGGTGGCAACGTGATAGGGAACAGCCAGCATGGATTTGTAAAGAATAAATCGTGTCAAACCAATCTGATAGCTTTCTTTGATAGGATAACGAGTCTTGTGGATAAGGGAGAAGCGGCGGATGTGGTATACCTAGACTTTAGTAAGGCGTTTGATACGGTCTCGCATGAGATTCTTATCAATAAACCAGGCAAATACAACTTAGATGGGGCTACTATAAGGTGGGTGCATAACTGGCTGGATAACCGTACTCAGAGAGTAGTTATTAATGGTTCACAATCCTGCTGGAAAGGTATAACAAGTGGGGTTCCACAGGGGTCTGTTTTGGGACCGGCTCTCTTCAATATCTTCATCAACGATTTAGATATTGGCATAGAAAGTATGCTTATTAAGTTTGCAGACGATACCATGCTGGGAGGGGTTGCAACTAATCTGGAGGATAGGGTCATAATTCAAAATGATCTGGACAAATTGGAGAAATGGTCTGAGGTAAACAGGATGAAGTTTAATAAAGACAAATGCAAAGTGCTCCACTTAGGAAGGAACAATCAGTTTCACACATACAGCATGGGAAGCGACTGTCTAGGAAGGAGTACGGCAGAAAGGGATCTAGGGGTTATAGTGGACCATAAGCTAAATATGAGTCAACAGTGTGATGCTGTTGCAAAAAAAGCAAACATGATTCTGGGATGCATTAACAGGTGTGTTGTGAGCAAGACACAAGAAGTCATGCTTCCGCTCTACTCTGCACTGGTTAGGCCTCAGCTGGAGTACTGTGTCCAGTTCTGGGCACCGCATTTCAAGAGGGATGTGGAGAAATTGGAGAGGGTCCAGAGAAGAGCAACAAGAATGATTAAAGGTCTAGAGAACATGACCTATGAAGGAAGGCTGAAAGAATTCGGTTTGTTTAGTTTGGAAATGAGAAGATTGAGGGGGGACATGATAGCCGTTTTCAGGTATCTAAAAGGGTGTCATGAGGAGGAGGAGGAGGAGGAGGGAGAAAACTTGTTCATCTTGGCCTCTGAGGATAGAACAAGAAGCAATGGGCTTAAACTGCAGTAAGGGAGGTTTAGGTTGGACGTTAGGAAAAAGTTCCTAACTGCCAGGGTGGTTCAACACTGGAATAAATTGCCCAGGGAGATTGTGGAATCTCCATCTGTGGAGATATTTAAGAGTAGGTTAGATAAATGTCTATCAGGGATGGTCTAGACGGTACTGGGTCCTGCCATGAGGGCAGGGGACTGGACTCGATGACCTCTTGAGGTCCCTTCCAGTCCAGTATTCTATGATTCTATGAAGAAGCAGTCCATTAATTACTTTTTGTTCAGCATATAGATGTTATTTTGGGAAAGCTATGACAAAGAAGCACTAGTAAATGTCTAATATTGCCTCCTGAAGATAGCAACATCTGTGATCATCTAATCTCTTATAGAATAATATTCCACAGCTGTGGGCTAGAGACAGAAAACATTGTGAACTTTGGTAGGAATCTCATCCTTGTAGATCAGGGGTAGGCAATCATTGGGGGACACTCCAAGATTCTATTAAGTAGTCAGGGACCATGCTTTTCTGTGGAGGGAGTGTGGGGTCTGCATCAGAGACGGGGTGCAGAAAGGAGTTCAGGGTAGTGGACTGGGGTACAGGAGAGGGTGTGGGGTCTGAGAGGGAGACTGGGTGAGAGAGGGAGTTGTGACAAGGGATGTAAAGGTTTAGCAGTTACTCAGGAAGCCAGGGGTGGGAAACCTCAGGCCTCAGGGGCCGGATGCAGCTCTCGCCTTGCCTGGATCCAGCCCCTGAGGCTCAGAGCTCCCCCCAGCATTGGGGAGCCCGCACTGGTGCTCCAGCCCCCGTGCTGCCCCACCGCAGGGCTGGAGAGCACAACATCTACTAGGCTGGCCCCCTAGTCTCTGGTGGGCAAGTGGTATGTGGGGAGTGTCTTTCTCCTCAGTTGGTGGCCACATCAGTGAGGGTTTTTTTTCCTTCTCACTTGTGTGTGGCCCCTGACTGATTTTTCTGAGAGTCAGTGGCCCGATCCAAAAAAGATTCCCCACCCCTACAGTAAGCATTTGCCTAACCAGCATGCTTACCATCTTTTAGTGAATATCACCCGCGGGTTATATTCGTTTTTACAAACCCCACACCCCCCCGCGGGCTATACTCGTGCGCGGGGTATATAGGGGTTTTTTTTACTGGATGGAAGAGGATCCCCTCCCCCCCACCCTTTCACTTCCTTTGCCGGGCTGGGGTGAGGCTCCCAGCCCGCGACTGAACAACGCGGGGAAACTTACAAGGGGTGCAGTAGCTGGGAATGCTCCGGAGCCGGGGCAGAGGCATCCCCAGCAGAGGCGCAAGGCAGGAGGCTCCCAGCCCAGGCCGACAAAGGGAAGGAACCTGGAGCAAGTTGAGGGCGTGGGGATCGGCGGCCAGCAGCAGCGGCGGGAGTCTGCAGGCGGCCATGGCTCACAGGAGTGGGGCCAGGGCATGGTGCTTGTTGCTCCTGCGCGATCCATCCAGGCGCCCTCTCCTGCAGCCGCCGCCGCATGCCGGACCCGCTGCGCGCTCGCTTGTTGCTCCCGGACCGGCACCTGCCCCGCCGCCCCGAACCATGCCCCAGCCCAGGAGCAACAAGCAGCGGCGGCGGCTGCTGCAGGGGAGGGCGCCCGGCTGGATCACGCAGGAGCAACGAGCAACAAGCACCATGCCTCGGCCCCGCTCCTGTGAGCTGTGGCCGCCTGCAGACTCCCGCCGTTGCTGCTGGCCGCCAAGCCCCGCGCCCGCAACTTGCTCCGGGCTCCTTCCCTTTGTCAGCCCAGGCTGGGAGCCTCCCGCCTTGCGCCTCTGTTGGGGATGCCTCTGCCCCGGCCCTGGAGTGTTCCTGGCTGCTGTGCACCTTGTAAGTTTCCCTGCATTGTTCGGTCACGGGCTGGGAGCCTAACCCCCCGCACCCTAAATATACCCCCGGCACAGTCTTGTATATCCCATGGGTTATACACGTGCTCGGGGTATACAAGATTTTTTTTTTTTTACTGAAATAGCAAAAACCGCGGGGTGTATTTAGGTGCGGGTTATATTTGGGTGCGGGGTATATTCGCTAAAATATGGGAACGGGGTAATCAGTTAACTGGTGCCTGGCCTGGCTAGAACAGCCTGCAGTGCAGCAGGCCTGACCAGGCTGGAGGAGCACACCCCACCCGCGCTGAGTTGTAAGCAGGGTGCTCCAGCCTGGTTGGGCCCACCACACTGTGTGTGAGGGGCTGCTCCAGTAGTCCCTCGCCTGCAGCATGATGTGGAGGGCTAGTCAACCAGTTAAACATACAGTTTAACCAGCTAACATTTTAAACAGGATTTTACATAACCAGTTGTGAACTGGGACAGGGAACTGGGGTGCAAGGTTGAGGAGGAGGTATGGGTGCAGGAGTGGATTCTGGCTTGGGAAACGGATGTAAGAGGGGAGTGCAGGGTTTGGGAGGGAGTTGTGACGGGGGAGGTGCAGAGGGTTTTGGTGGTTACCTGGGGCAGGGAGTTGGGGTGCAGGAAGGAATGGGGTGCCAGTGGCAGGCTCTGGCCAGGAGGTGCTTATCTAGGTGGCTCCTGGCCAGCAGCCCAGCAGGCAGGATCTCAGCCTGCCATAGCCCTAGACTGCTCAAAACGGCTGGCTGTTCCATGTGCCTCTCTGCACCGTATGTGAAGAGGAGGGGAGGTTTTGCGCACTGCCCCAGCCCCCAGCACAATCTCTCCATTCCCACTGGCCAGAACTAGAGAGATGTAGCCCCCAAGGCAGCCTAACTTTAGAATATTAAAGGTTCTGAAGAGCAAGGACTTTAAATTTGATAAGGATCCAGTAGATATTTACAAATACAAGGATGTTGTGCTTGGGTCACACATTGCATTGCTTAATAGGCAGACTGTGACACGTTGCACCAGTTAGAGCTTCTTCTTCAAGGCCTTTCTTCTAATTCCCAGGTACAGTGAGTGGTCACTGTTGAACCTAGAGGTCTCACCAAGGTATTCACCACCTCTGCCAGAAAGAGATGAAGGTACCTTACATCTTTCAGATGAAAGGAGGATTTCGTGGACAATTGCTGGTACATCTATAGCTATGAAATATCCTGAAGAACTCCACAGCTGCGTACCACCATAAGGGTTGGGGATGATAATATCAACTGAAGTGGACGTAACTTCTGACTTCTCTTCCTACTCTTGCTCTCTATCTGTGGCACACAACAATTTAATGTCCTGAAGGCTGTAATACTTTGGTCCAGTTCTGGTTGCTGAGGTTGGTGTGTGGGTGGCATGGTGGCATTTAGAGGCATGTGATATACAGGAGGTCAAACTAAATGAACTATTGATTCCGTTTGGCTTAAACTCTATATGAATTCTATCTTGATCACATTTAGAACACTTCGGGAATGGATACTGTTCATAACTCTGAAATGTTCGCAAGTCTGAACAAAATATTATAGTTGTTCAAAAGTTTACAACTGAACATTGACTTAATACAGGTTTGGAACTTTACTATGCACAAGGAAAATGCTGCTTTTAAACAATTTAAATGAAACAAACATAGAAACAATTTCCTTACTTTATCAATCTTTCTTATTAAACTGTCCCTTAATTTTTTAGCAGTTTGTGTTTTACACAGTACTGTACTGCACAGTATTTCCTTTTTTTGTTTGTGTCCTTGCTCCCTGATTGCATACTTCCAGTTCCAAAAAAGGAGTGTGGTTGACTGATCAGTTCATAACCCTGGTGTTTGTAACGCTGAGATTCTACTACATGTATTATACAACTGACTTAAAATATATTTCTCCTACAAAAAAATTCAAGTTGTTTTTGATTTGTTGTACTGCTAGCACTGTAGCTTAAGTTTTTGCCAAAAATTTCACATCAGTCAAATTGGCGGTAGCAACAGAGACAACTGTGTGCCAAAGAAATCTAATGTAAACAAGAACTATGTCTTAACAATTTCACATTGCATGGTATGCTTGACATTAAACACATAATAAAAAACAGTGCCTGCCCATTAGAATTTACAAACTGAAGAATATACAGAAAAAAGATGGGAGACAGGAAGTATTTTAGCCCCATTTTACAGATGAGGAAATGAAGCACAGAAAAATTAAAATGGTCTACCAAGACAACTCATGAAGACTTGACAGAGCCAGGAACTGAACCTAATCTGATCTTCAGAGTCCCAATCCAGCATTTTGAACACAAAACCATCTTTCTTCTTCATACTGAAAATAATATATATTTGTAGCCTAACCTCACTGTTTCATTTTAATCAACTTGCTCTTATCTTCACAACCCAACTTGCTCTCATCTTCTTATCTTCATAGCCAGTCTTGCTAATTATCTAATGCTATTATCATATTATCTCACCCAATCAAGAATTAAATCACATATCAGCATTAGATGTTACATACTTGATGCTCAAAAGATATCTCAGTCTAAAAAAGAGAATCCGAGTCTATGCTTAATTTTGGATTCTGGTAAAATTTCTGTACATACATTTCATTGCTGTCTAATGAAACAGTACCAGATTTGCTCATGAATAGTAGAATATTGCATTTCCCCAAAAAATTATAAAACCACTTCCTTTCTGACTTTGCTATTGATCTATCACAGCCTTTAGTTATGGCTTTAAGGCAAACAGTATTAAAATAATAAGGTATGGTGTATTCATAGAAATTATGCACGTAGGTGATAAAAAGAAGAGACAAAAGAAGTTCCTCAAAACCAAAACACATAAGATTCCAGAATAAAAATATTAATTTCTTACCTGCAAATATCACTATTGCACAGACACCCAAAAGAAAAACTTTCCAAATGCAGTAAAAAAGTTTATGTACTCTTTCAGAACATTACATTCTGGTACATGTTCAGAAAAGCACAACTGAGAAAACTGATGCAGGAACTACACAGAAGAAAATAGGTCTCTAGACAGTAACAAAATATGCCTACCTTGGAGGTGTCCTCTTTAACAATCCTCTAATACAGGGGTTCCCAACCTTTTTTGGTCCCCGTACCCCCTTGGCTTTTAGTAAACCTTCCCGTACCCCCTATTCAATATGAAAGGAAATAAATTCTAGACTCTAGAATCCACAACTTTTTTCACTAACACTACTACTTTTGGAATATTTCAATTAGGATAATCTAGTTATTTACCAAATATTTCCCGTACCCCCTTGACAAGCTTCTCGTACCTCCTGGGGGTATGCGTACCCCAGATTGGGAACCCCTGCTCTAATAGATGATGATACTGAGTTTTAATTTTTTTTTTTTGTTTTAGTGTTTGATCCTTTGTTCCCTGGATAGACTTTGATCAACCTCAGGATCAGCCTTCTCCTGTGTGGCTATCAAGGGGGTAGGCATGACCTAGGTGAGCAGGCTTTAATAGCCAGAGGCAGAGCAACCAGGGAAGCGAAGTGGATAGGGAGATGCAGACAGGGGAGTTTAAGAGGGAGTTTGACAGAGGGAAGCCTACTATGGTTAGAAAGACAACCTACAACACCTCTGCCAGCATTGCTCCTGTCTCCTCCGCCTGCTCCTGTAGAGGTGTGTTTTTGCAGGGACTCTGGCTTGCAATTCCCACTTACTGAAATCCAGGCTGGGGGGACCATCCAATGTGAAAGGTGCCTATTGGTGGAATCTCTTAGGAAGCAGTGGGAGAACAACAGGAGGAGGTGGCTAGGCTGAGGAGCATCCGAATCCACAAGGAATTCCTGAAGAGTATTTATGTGGAGACAGCTGAGGCTGACAAAGCTGTCCCACAACAGAAGACTGCTGACACACCACTAGTGGAGGAGGAGATGGCTCACGGAGGACACTGGCAGCTGGTAATTTCTGGCAGCAGGCAGTGCTCCACTCCTGCTCCCAACTCTCCTACCATGGTTCTGGGAAACTGTTACGCTGTTCTGGATACGGGAGATAAGGAATCACCCCCGACAGCATAAGAAGAGAAGCCTTGTACCCCCAAAGCTGGGAGGTCTGCAGCCACTACTGTGAGGAGGAAACTTAGGGTAGTGGCGGTTGGAGACTCTCTTCTGAGGGGGATGGAGGCACCCATCTGTCGTCCAGACATGTCATCTCGGGAGGTATGCTGCCTGCCAGGGGCCTGCATCTGAGACTTTACGGAGGCATTGTCGAGGATTATCCGGCCCTCTGACTATTACCCCATGCTACTCATCCATGTTGGCACTAATGATACTGCAAGGTGTCACTGAGCAGATCAAGAGTGACTACAGGGCTCTGGGAGTACGGGTGAAGGAGTTTGGAGTGCAAGTGGTATTCTCTTCCGTGCTTCCTCTCAAAGATAGGGGCCCAGGCAGAGACAGGTGCATCCTAGAGGTGAATGCCTGGCTGCAAAGATGGTGACACCAGGAGAGCTTTGACTTCCACGACCACGGGATGCTATTCCAAGGACTGCTAAGCAGGGATGGGCTTCACCTTTCAAGAAAGGGGAGACTGTATTTGGATACAGATTGGCGAGCCCAGTGAGAAGGTCTTTATACTAGGTTTGATGGAGGCAGGTGACCAAAGCCCACAGGTAAGTGAAAAACATGGAGACCTGGGAGTTGGGTCAGAAATGGGAGGAAACATGGGCTATAATAGCAGAGAAAAAGGAGGGACTAAAGAACTGGGAGGCAACATCAAATCGATATCTTAGATGCCTATATACAAATGCAAGAAGTAGGGGTAATATGCAGGAAGAACTTGAAGTCCTAATAAATAAACACAACTATGAAATAGTTGGTATCACAGAGACTTGGTGGGATAATACACATGATTGGAATACTGGTATAGAAGGGCAGAGCTTACTCTGGAAGGACAGGCAGGATAAACAGGGAGGAGGTGTTGCCATGTATATTAAAAACGTACACACTTGGACTGAGGTGGAGAAGGACATAGGAGACAGATGTTTTGAGAGACTCTGGATTAGGTTAAAAGAGGTAAAAAAAAAAGAGTGATGTCATGCTAGGGGGTCTACTACATCCCACCTACCCAGGTAGAAGAGGTGGACGAGGCTTTTTCTAAACAACTAACAATATCATCCAAAGTGCAGGATTTGATGGTGATGGGGGACTTCAACTATCCAGACATATGTTAGGAAACTAACACAGCAGGGCACAGACTATCCAATAAGTACTTGGACTGCACTGAAGATAATTTTTTATTTCAGAAGGTTGAAAAAGCTACGAGGGGGGAAGCTGTACTAGATTTGATTTTGACAAATGGGGAGGAACTCGTTAAAAATTTGAAAGCGGAAGGCAGCTTGGGAGAAAGTGACCATGAAATCATTAAGTTCAGGATTCTAAGGAATGGTAGAAGGGAGAACAGCAAAATAGAGACAATGGATTTCAGGAAGGCAGATTTTTAGTAAACTCAGAGAGCTGGTAGGTAAGGTCCCATGGGAAGCAAGACTAAGGGAAAAAAACAACTGAAGAGAGCTGGCAGTTTTTCAAAAGGACATTATTAAGGGCCCAAAAGAAAGCTATTCCGCTGCGTAGGAAAGATAGAAAGTATGGCAAAAGACCACCTTGGCTTAACCAGTAGATGCTGCATGATCTCAAAATCAAAAAGGAGCCATATAAAAAGTAGAAACTGGGACAAATTACAAAAGATGAATATAAGTAAACAATACGGGCATGCAGGGGCAAGATTAGAAAAGCAAAGCACAAAATGAGTGCAAACGAGCTATAGACATAAAGGTTAACAAGAAAACATTCTATAAACATATTAGAAGCAAGAGAAAGACCAAGGACAGGGTAAACCCACTGCTCAGTGAGGTGGGAGAAACAATAACAGGAAACTTGGAAATGGCAGAGGTGCTTAATGACTTCTTTGTTTCGGTCTTCACCATGAAGTCTGATGATGAAGGAATAGTAAGTGCTAGCGGGAATGGGGTAGGTTTAGAAGTTAAAATAAAAAAAGAACAAGTTAAAAATTACTTAGAAAAGTTAATGTCTGCAAGTCACCAGGGCCTGATGAAATGCATCCTAGAATACTCAAGGAGCTGATAGAGGAGGTATCTGAGCCTTTAGCGATCATCTTTGAAACATCATGGAAGTCAGGAGAAATTCCAGAAGACTAGAAAAGGGCAAATATAGTGCCCATCTAAAAAAAGGATAATAAGAACAACCCAGGAAACTATAGACCAGTCAGTTTAACTTCTGTGCCAGGAAAGATAATGGAGCAAGTAATTAAGGAATTCATCTGCAAACATCTGGAAGAAAATAAGGTGATAGGTAACAGCCAGCATGGATGTGTCAAGAATAAATCATGTCAAACCAATCTGATAGCTTTCTTTGATAGGATAACGAGTCTTGTGGATAAGGGAGAAGCGATGGACATGGTATACTTAGACTTTAGTAAGGCATTTGATACAGTCTCACATGACCTTCTTATCAATAAACTAGGTAAATACAACTTAGATGGGGCTACTATAAGGTGGATGCATAACTGACTGGATAACCATTCTCAGAGAGTATTTATTAACGGTTCACAATCACGCTGGAAGGGCAATCATGGAGTTCCACAGGGGCCTGTTTTGGGACTGGTTCTGTTCAATAACTTCGTCAACGATTTAGATATTGACATAGAGATTATGCTTATTAAATTTGCAAATGATACCAAGGTAGGAGGGGTTGCAAGTGCTTTGGAGGATAGGGTCATAATTCAAAATGATCTGGACGAACTAGAGAAATGGTCTGAGGTAAACAGAATGAAGTTTAATAAGGACAAATGCAAAGTACTCAACTTAGGAACGAGCAATCACTTCCACACATACAGAATGGGAAGTAATTGTTTAGGAAGGAGTACTGCTGAAAGGGATTTAGGGGTCAGAGTGGACGACAAGTTACACGAGTCAACAGTGTGACACTTGTAAAAAAAGCAAATGTGATGCTGGGATGCATAAACAGGAGCAAGTCATTCTTCTGCTCTAATCTGCACTGATTAGGCCTCAGTTGGAGCATTGTGTCCAGTTCTGAGCACCACATTTCAAGAAAGATGTGGAGAAATTGGAGAGGGTCCAGAGAAGAGCAACAAAAATGATTAAAGTTCTAGAAAACATGACCTATGAGGGAAGACTGAAAGAACTGGGCTTGTTTAGTTTAGAAAAGAGAAGACTGAGAGGGCACATGATAGCGGTTTTAAAGTATCTAAAAGAATGTTATAAGGAGTAGGGAGAAAAATTATTCTCCTTGGCCTCTGAGGACAGGACAAGAAGCAAGAGGCTTAAATTGTAGCAACAGAGGTTTAGGTTGGACATCAGGAAAAACTCTTCCTGCCTCTCAGGGTGGTTAAACACTGGAATAAATTGCCTAGGGGGGTTGTGGAATCTCTATGACTGGAGATATTTAAGAGCAGGTTAGACAGACACCTGTCAGGGATGATCTAGACAGTACTTGGTCCTGCTGTGAGGTCACAGGACTGGACTTGATGACCTCTCGAGGTCCCTTCCAATTCTAGTGTTCTATGATTCTATGTTCCTGTATTTTAGAAACATGCATCTGTCTGTCTGTAAGACTGTTTGTTCAAGAACTCCTCCTAAACAGTAAGCACTAGAACCACCAAAACTGGTATGAAGCTTCCTCTTCTCCTAATTTAAAGTAAGGTCATGGTTTGGTAGTGTCTACATAACAGGATGTGCATGGAATTTGATTGCTTCTCATAAAATGAAAACGGAGGGGGTCTGGCAGGAGGGGGTTACACTGAAGAACCACAGAGGGGAGCAAGGGTTAAAGATGGGAACCAGAACAACTATAACTCCACTGGGCCAGAAGGAGGTAGGAGTAGAGAAAGGGACAGCTATCTACTACATATTTCAGAGAGTTTGTTTTTTTGTGTGTGTTTGTTATCTGTCCCCCCGACATACACCCCTCCCTTGGCAGTGGCCACTGCAGCTGCACAGCCATGGACAGGCGCTTCTCACCTGGCTCCAAGTTGCTATAGAGAGAGAGAGTGGGGGTTGTCCTTTTTCCCCAGAGTAGCCTGCATACTGAACACCTCCCCTCCCCCCATGCCCAGCCCTATGCCAGAACAAAGATTTAAGTGAAGAAAAACAAAACGTATTTAAAGTTAAGGACCCATGCAACACTGAATAAATCTTCTAATACTAAATATAAAGGACATGTATCTAACAACCTATATATGATCATGTGCAACACCTCATTCACTTTTGTACAGAAGTAAAACAATCGAATACCGGGGTGTTTTCCACTCTCTTTATGGCTTACTACACACACAGTCCCAAAGTGATAGTTTTCATCTGAGACATCTTTATGTTACTCAAAGTATTAAGATAAAATAATCCCCAACACTGTGTTGAAGAACACTGATCGCAACTGCAAACAGGCAATTATGATCAAAATATAATTTAGGAAAACCTGAGTGTGTTCTACACTTAGATCAGAAGCACAGAGCAGACCAATTGATCTATGATGAAATATCTAATAGAAAACTAATAGAACATGGACACAAACTGTTTTTAAAAACACACATCTATAATTTGATTTTCAGATTAATACTGAAATTGAGCCTTGGGAAACTAACTACCAATAAATAATATAGGTTGGAGTGATATATTTGGAGATAAGGGGTATGATTATGAAACGAAGCACTAACTATGTCTTCCACAGCAGCAGGGCCAGATTAAGAAAGGGGCTTTGGAGTCCGCAGCCCTTGGCCCTGGGCTAAGGAAGACCATGCAAAAAGAACTCCAGGATGACAACAGTGAAAATCTTTACGCAGGTCCCCTTAGCCTGGGGTTGCAGCTACTAAAGCCCCTAGGTCCTTGGCGGGGAGGGGGATGTAGCTCTGGGTGCTGCCATTCCCCCCTCCTTCACCTGGGCTGGAGTTGTGAGCACTGGGAAGCTCTACATATTTCCCTCATGTGCAGACTCTGCCCTTGCAGCTCCAATTAGCTGAGAATCATAGCCAAAAGCATCTCTGGGGAGCAGTGCCTGCAGGTAAGCACAGGGCAGTGCATAGAGCCACCTGTCCCTTCCTATCCACAGGGCCTGAACAATCAAAGGGGACTTGCTCCGGGTCAGCACCCTGCACCCTAACTCCCTGCCCCAGACCTAAGTCTACTCCCACACTACAATCCCCTTGGCCCCAGCTTGGAGCCCCCTCCTTCACCCCAAATGCCTTATCCCCAAACCCACCCCAGAAGCTGCACCCCCAGTGGGAGTCCTCACCCCCTTTAACACCTAACCCCCTGACTTAACCCACAACCCTCTCCTGAACTCTGAATCCTTCCCTTTTGGTCCCACCCAGAGCTTGAGGGCACAAAATCGAATAGCCCTAGGGCCCCTGGAGGCGTTAATCAGTCCTGATTCACGTCAGCTCTGGGACCACTGTGGCTCTGCTTTTTAAATGTACATTTAAATTGCAGAGCCATAGTGGGATTAGCTCCCAGGAGCGGTGGAAGCCGGGACTCACACTAGCTCCAGGACCACTGCAGCTTTGTCTCCCGCAAATCATGGAGATGGTGTTGAGAGGAACTGGCTTTTAAGCTGACTTCTCCCCCACCCCCCCAGCACCAATTCCTGCTTCTCCCTCCACTTGCTGCTTCTGATACTCAAGTAGTTGCTTACATCTCTATTTGAGGCCCGGCCTATTGTTTTCCATTCTATTCTTCAGAACATAAATATATATTGAAATATTTTCTGAAAAAAATCCTGCTAGATGTTAAGTCTAGCCAATAAGAACTGACAGTACAACAATTACAAACAGTTTGGCTGTTTTATTTGAGTAGCAAATTATGTGGGATAAGCTGGTCTTAAAATTGTGCAAATTGTAGCACTTTGAATTAATTCTGAAGATCCAAAGGAACATCCAATAAACATTTAAATATTACATTTGTTTTCTTTGTGAACAGTATAAAATATTGCAGTTCTTGAAATATTTTCAAAATTGATTCTAGGCAAGGCTTTTATTTAGGTTTGGCCAAATCTTTGAGTGCATAGTAAGAGGTGAGAATTAACACTATACCCATTCAAATTACTTTTGATCATGTATCACAGAACAGACAGAAGTTAATTTTTAGTTTCCAGAATTTGCTCTTTCTTGAATCTTTTATTTTAACACAAAATAGTCCACATGTGCATAAACATAAGTAAGCTAATATAACTTATTTTAGAATTTACCTGTGAGCTGGAATTCTGCGATCACCAGCAACTAATACCACATCACATAGCTGTTTGTGTCTCAGGTAGTTCTCCATCTTTTTAAAGGTTTGTTCAGCATGGTTGAGTGCCTGAAAAAATTCATCGGATGTACAAGGCTCCATAGTATGGCAAGATGATAGAGTTGGACTGCTGTTGGAAGTCCTGAAGGACATGACATAAAATGATAATATGGCTAATATTTTAATACAGCAATTCTGTTCACAACTGAAGCAATGAAAGTCATGTCTGCATTTCAGAAGTAATATATACTACTGGAGTTAACATTTTATCTCATGCTATTAGTTTTCTTTGCATCTTCGCTCCTCTATGTGGGTGTGGTCCAAAGCCCACTGTAGAATGGAAGGATGAGTTACAGTGATTCTCAAACTTCTGTATTAGTGACCCGTCATAGCAAGCATGTGAATGAGAGCACTTTCATAAATTAAAACCACATTTTTCTGGTTTGAGAACCACTGATCTAGTGATTAGGGAGTTAGCTTGGAACTCAGAAGACCAGACTTCTACCACAGACTCTCTGTGTATGTTTAGGTAAGACATTGAGGCCTTGTCTAAACTTAAAAATCCACACCCCTGACCAATGCAACTCTGCTGACTTACCTGCATATACACTGGAGTTTACATTGATGGAACAAGGTTTCCATCAACATAGCTACTAACATTTGGGGAAGTCATGCTCCTACATTGACAGAAAAATCACTTTAATCTGCATAGGCTATATGCACACTACTGGATTACACTGGCATAGCTATGGCAACAAAGCTATATGAGACAATATCTGCAACGTAGACACATCTTTAGGGTATGTCTACATTCCAGCTCAGGGGGGTATCTCCCAGCCTGGGTAGACAGACATGTGCTAGCTCTGCTCAAACTAGCATGCTAAAAATAGCAGTGTGGATATTGCATTATAGTTTAGCCACCAAGGCCGTCCTTAGGTGGGTATAAGGTCCAGGCACGAGTGGTCAGTGCTAAGGATATTAAATATCGGTTAACTGAATAGTTGATTAATCTCATTGTAGTGGGGTGGAGTGGCCGAGGGGGAGGAGCCTCTCATTGAGTCTGTTTGGCAGAAGGTCAGCATGTTGTGGTAAGGAGCCCCGCTAACTCAGCAGCAGAAGATGAGCGTGTTGCTGTATGGATCCCTGCTGACCTAGCAGCAGACTGCTCTGCTGCTGCTAGGGCCCGGGGCTGGGACACAGTGGAGTGGGTGGTCCTGTGTCCCCAGTGTCACCCCACTCTTGGGTGGCAGTCTTCCCCCCTTGGCTGTTCCCATTCAGCAGCCTGCAACTGCTGGACCCCCGCCTGAACAAGGGGACCCAGCTGGAGTTATTGCAAATGGGCCTTGAACTATTTGGGTGTGTTTCCCTGCAGCCCCGCCCTGAACCAGGGCCCGGGCTTATAAACTGCTTTCCTGCAGCCCCACCCTGAACCAGGATCTGGGCCTACAAACTGTTTCCCTGACCCCGCCGGTCCACACTCATGAATTCTTATTGGTTACTCGACTATTCTATAGTCCCCAGGGGTGGGGCCGGTACCCAGTGCACTCTGACCCCACTCCCAAGGAGCCCTCTGCCTGGGGTGCCAGGCGAGAGCTGGTCTGCAAGGGGAGTCATTTTAAAAACCAGCTCCCCTCATGAACTGGCTGCCTGTCGCCCCGTGCTGCTGCCTCTGATACAGAGGCAGCAGCATGGGGTGGCAGAAGCCCCTAGCTGGGGCAGGTCTGAGTACCCGGACCTGGCACAAGCCGGAACTGAGCTGGGCTGCCTGCCCTTCTGGCTGCTAATACACTTTAAATACAGAGCCGCAGCAGGAGTAGGTCCTTGACCTGGCGCAAGCCGGGACTGAACGAGGCTGCTGGACAGCCTGCTAAAAAATTTCCCGGGGGGGGGGGGAGAAAAATATGTGTAGTCTATAGCATTATCCTGTAAGCTTTTGCTTATTGGTTAATCAACTGCACTATTACATCCCTAGTCATTGCAGCCCCACCTACAGCCCCATCCCCTCTCATAAGGTTCCGCCCCCAACCCAGGCAGGGGAGGAGGTAGGGCAGCACAGCAAGTGCGCCCCCTCCACCATGTGAAGGCGAAGACGCAGGAGTACATGTGCACCTCCCAGCATGCCTGGCTCCTGGAGCACCAGGAAGGGAGGAGGCCATGTGGCTCCTGCCACCCTGGCCCCCACAGCATGGGGAGGGCAGGTGCTGGAGGCAGCAACACTGTGCCCCCAGAACGCCTATAGCAGGCATTCTGGGGGCAGAGTGTGGGTGGGGCTATGCCTGGCGGTTTGGGTCCAGGACATATCAGCCTTCCTGCTAATCTCCTTGCTCACCCACCAAGCTGCTGCTCATCTCCTCACTCCCCTCCCGCCACTCTCCTCCTTTCCAACTCGCCACTTGCCCCTCAGCCACTGCTCATATCCTCACCATCTATCAGGCACCTCACCCCTGTCCCCCCACTGTAACTCTCCTCCACACCGTCTGCTTGCCTCCCCTTTCACCTCTTCACCCCAATCACCATCCCATCTCCCACCTCATCTCCCCACCTGAATATCCGGACAAATGGTGTCCAAATCATACATTCGTGGGGACGGAGGACAAATGGCTAAATACTGGGATAGTCACAATTTTATCAAAGCATGGGGCCAGAGCAGTCACCTGCATTCACCATGCCCCAGGGGTGACTCTGTTAGCCACCCAAAGTACAGCTCCAGGGGGTTGGGTAGACTTATATTTGGGCACTCAGCCTTTGTCATCACTCATGCTGCAATCTCCACAGTGTTATTTTTAACACACTAGCTTGAACAGAATTGGTATGCATCTGTCTCCCTGGACAGGAAAGCATGCTCCCAGCCCAGCTGCAGTGTAGACACACCATCTCTTTGAGACTTGGTTCGCCATCTGTAAAATGGGTATATCATTTCCACTTCCTCATAGGTTGTTGTAAGGCTCCTGGGTACTATTGTAATAGAGGTCATATCAGTACTTTTGAGAGATGAAATGTCTTAAGTGCTCTTTCTATACAACCCCTTTGAGATAAGTTTCTGTAAATATTTATTTTTCTAAACTTATTTGACAAAAATGTGTCATATCTCAGAATACAAGTCAGTGAAAATACAGTTCAGTTAACAACACTTTCAAGCTTCTTTCCTGCTATTTTTGTCTTCAATTTCTTTCCCCATTTATTGTCAAGAAGAGTCCACATAGTGCTGGCTACATCAACAAGGAGATTTGAAAGTAGAGGATAGTTTTAAAAGAAAGAAGATACAAAAATGAAATACAGAATAGTTAATCTGAAGACACAGCCTTCGTACATATTAAATATGAATTTTGGATATCCTGTTGATAAAGATAAATAGGGTATGTCTGGACTGCACCCCTCTGCCAGCAAAGGGATGCAGATTAGGCAGGTCAAAATTGCTAATGAAGCGGGGATTTAAATATCCCGTGCTTCATTAGCATAAAAATGGCCACCGCTTTTTTCAGCATGGAGCTTTGTTGGAGAAAAGCAGCAGTCTAGAGGCTGATCTTTCGCTAAAGAAAGCCTTTTCCGATAGATCCTGTATACCTTGTTTTACGAGGCATAAGGGATCTATCAGAAAAGGCTTTCTTTAGCGAAAGATCAGCCTCTAGACTGCCACTTTTCTCCGACAAAGCTCCGTACCGAAAAATAGTGGCAGCCATTTTTATGCTAACGAAGCACAGGATATTTAAATTGCTTCATTAGCAATTTCGACCTGCCTAATCTGCATCCCTCTGCCGGCAGAGGGGTGCAGTCTAGACATACCCATAAAGTAATATATGGAGCATACGGATTTTAATCTGTTTTCTAGGGGCTTATGTTCACTATGATGCTATCAAAGCAGCAGTGTCAATTTAGCAGATCTGGTGAAGATGTGGTAAGTCGACGGGAAAGCACTCTCCAATCGATGTAATAAATTTACCTCAGTGAGAGGCAGAAACTATATTTCCCGCTGACATAGCATAGTGTAAGAACTGTGTTAAGTCACTGTCAATTATATCGCTCAGGGGGGTTGTGTTTTTTGCACCCCAGAGCAACGTAATTTACACTGACTTAGTGCAGCATAGACAAGGCTTAGGACTCCAATCCAGCATAGAATTTAAGCACATGCTTTATTTTAATCATAAGTAGTTCTTTGGAAGTCAACTCATTAGTTGGGGATCACAAAACACAGCCCAAGAGTCACCAGTTTAAGGTATTTTGTTTCTCCCAGTAAGATTTTTGATTATTTTTGCCTGGGAAAGTGGTTCATTGTTCAGTAGTAAAACAATTAATCATGGTGACACTGAAATTATCATAATGAGGCTTCAAAATTAACAGTGTATTATAAAGAGGGAAAGTATCCTTTTGCTGCTTCAAGCTACACTGTTGCAGCTCAACAAGGCCACAGAGCAGCAGTTTATAATATGAAAGCTATCTCTGAAAGCAGAAGAAGAATGTCAATTTTCTTTAAAAATCTGGAGGAGATGGGAGCACAGTGACAGGGAGAATGTAAACTATGGATTTTAAAAATCTTAGTAACAAATCAAACAAAAAATGTAATTACTATCTAAGAACTCTAACGAGCACTAGGCCTGCCTGTCATAATTAAGGTTACAAATCCATCATTCTTTATAAACAGCCATTTTCAAACATTCAATTTTAAAAAATATTCTATATTTACACAGCCACAGGTACCAGCGATCGCAGCTCCCTTTGACCACAGATTGCTGTTCCCAGCCAATAGGAGAGGCAAGAAGCAGTGCGGACCAGGACACTGCTTCCTGCTGCTCCCATTAGCCAGGAATGGTGATCCATAACTAATGGGAGCTGTGATCATCAGTACCTGTGGCCATGAAAGTAAGGTATTTGCCCATCCATTTTAGAGCTTGTTTACACTTGATATGCTACATCAATACAACTGCAACAGCATTTCAGTGTAGACACTACTACACCAATGGGAGAGGTTTCTCCCATCCGCATAAGCAATTCTATTCCCCCAAGAGACAGGTGCTAGATTGATGAAAGAATTCATTCCATTAGCCTATCACTGTCTACACTGGAGATAAGGTCTGCTTAACTGTCTATACCATTTAGGGATGTGAATTTTTCACACCTTTGAGTGATATAACTTTTAAATGTAGTCTGGGTCTTAGACTGAGCTTGTCAATGAGTTGGCTCTGCCAGTAAAATACAAATTTAAAGTCTGTGCAAAATTCATTATGGTAGAGAGGGAAAAAACTTAGCATTGGACACTGTTCTTCTTGAGAACTAGTGCCTTTGGTTTGAAACACAATTATTCAATAAATACCAATACTGCCATCAATCCAGTTGGTTTACACTAAGGCTATATCTACACTGCAGGCTTCTTGCACAAGAACTGTTTTGCGCAAGCGTTCTTGCGCAAAAGTTCTTGTGCAAGAGCGCGTCCACACTGCCATGTGCTTTTGTGCAAGAGATGTGCTTTTGTGCAAGAGCATCCATGGGAGTGTGGATGCCTTCTCTTGTGCAAGAAAGCTCTGATGGCCATTTTAGCCATAGGGGTTTCTTGCGCAAGAAACCCCTGTTGCCCATCCACACTGCCTTCTTGCACAAGAGCTCTTGTGCAAGAGGGCTTATTCCTCGTGGGGAGAGGAATAACTCTTGTGCAAGAAGCCCTCTGTTCCAACGTTTTACTGTAAATTTACTTGTGCAAGAACGCGCATGCAGTGTAGATGCTCCACAAGTTTTTGCGCAAGAACAGTTGTTCTCTCTCAGGATATGTCTACACTACAGAGTTTAGTCAGAACTACAGTTGTTCTTGTGCAAAAAGCCTGCAGTGTAGACATAGCCTAAGGCTTTGTCTTCACTGCCAAAAAAAAGTTGCATTTTCACAATGGCATAACAAACACATTAGTTATCCAGCTGTAAAATTCTAGTGGAAACAAGGCACTGTAGTTTTGTTGTGAGGAAAATTAGATGAGGATTATACCACAGGCAGGATTATAAAGGCAATCTCACCTAGCTATCTCACAGTAAAGACTATTTTCAGTGCCTTATGCCTTGTGAAACGAGGTTTACAGGAGCGGTCGACAAAGGCTTCCCTTGTCGACTGATCCACGTCTAGACTGCCGCGCTGTGCCGGATCAGCTGATTGTCGGCACAGCGCGGCAGCCATTTTTATTTTAATGAAGCGGGGATTATTTAAATCCCCGCTTCATTGATTATGTCGGGTAAACTAGTTTACATTGCTCCGTCGATGGAGCCACGTAGTCTAGACATACCCCCAGTTTGGTATTTTTAGATTCCAGTTCATGGGTTCTTACATACTTTTTATAAGCGGTGTGGAGCAGAAACGGTTTAGCATGCACCTTATCTTGAAAATGCAAGTGTACACAAACAAATGATTAAATGCAGCAACTTCTTAACCATTAACATTAACCAGGTATGACATTGCATACTGAATCCATAATTTACCTAAAATTCTCTCATTTAATGAAAATAAAGTCATGGAAAGAGTTAGAGCACAACACAAAAGAATATATGCATCAGGCAAATAATTCTACATGATGCATATTATGAGTGCAAACATACAAGAAAATAAAGACGCAGTTACTTGGGTAAAGGATAGGGAAGCCAAACAAGATTTGTGCTTCAATGGTGTTTCTAGTAGTACACTTGCAAAAACAAAATAAAAAACAGAACTCAACCACCGTAGATAAAATTAAAATATTATGATTACACATAGATTCCCCCCATACTTCAAACAGATAACTGTAATACTCCACTCTTTATTAATTACAGGTTGAACCTCTAAAATCCGACACTCTCTAGTCCAGGAACATCTACAGATTTGCTAGATCAGAGAGCCCCGGCTTGCCAGGTTCAGAAGCACAGCCTGAGGTGGGCTGGCAGTGGGGAGTGTAGTCCCAGCAGGCTGGTGCAGTAGCGGGCATAGCTCCAGGGGGGGCTAGTGGCAGGGAGTGCAACCCCAGCCAGGGCTGGAGGCAGTGGGGCCAGCGACTAGGACTGCAGCGCCAGCCAGGGCTGGCGGCAGGGAGTGTAGCCTCAGCCAGGGCTGGAGGCAGCGAGGCTGGTGGCTGGGCATGCAGGCCAGCCCCGGTGATGCTTTCTGGGCTAGGCCTAGGAGGGAGTGTAGAGGCCAGACAGGAAGGTGAGAGGTGGGCACACTGGGCTACTTGGCAGTGCTGCTGGGGTCAGGCAGTGGGTCCTCCAGGAAGCAGTGGAAGCCTTCTCTCTCTATCCCCTCATCTGACACAGGCTTTGTCTCTCTGCCCCCCTCTCCAGCACTGTGGCCAATGGCCAGAGGGTAGGAGTCTGGTGCAAGGGGGCTACTTAGCCGGTCTCATGGCCAGCAATCCTCAGCTCCAGCTGGCCATTTTTGGTGGTGCGCCCCCAATGGTCACCCTGAAGTATAGCGTCCCTTGGAACAGCCCCTCCCCTTTGCATGTTATGGAAAACAATCCCATTCCATGCACTTCCCATTTTCCTGGCACAACCAAACCCTGGCCTTGCTTTAAGTTAGGAGAAGAGGAAGCTGCATACCAAATTTAGAGGTCCCAACTCGTACCCTGTAGGAGGTGTTCCTGAACAAATGGACTCACAGACAGACAGACAGGTGCACATTTCTAAAATATATAGATTGCACCTTGAGTTCTTCGAATGAAAGATGGATTTTTATATCAATTTTCACTTTGAGAATAACCTCTTTTGTTTGTCTAGTGTTGTATGCAGAAAGATGACACTAAGTGAGTAGATGTTTCTGAAAATATTAAAAAGACTGAACTGTGATATATTAATGTAATCTGCATTAACTATTCAAATAATTGTTTACAAAAAACAGACATTGAAAATCACCTCATAGAAAATTCGTAGGTACTGTTTCTGAAACTCATTTTGTTGAGAGCTAAATATACTTATTACAGCAAGATTAAACTGTTTTTTATAAAACCTCAGCATGAAGTGTTTCATTCCCTTTATAATTCTGATAAATGTTTACAATTCAGCAACAAAAGCAAAGGCTATGTTGACTCCTAAACAGGGAGAATTATTGTTTCTCCCCATCCTGAAAGGATATAAAACATAAATTATGCAGTGTTTATTCTTGTCTGTTTTCCCTTACACTGACTAAATTTTTCTATAAATGGGTATGCTCTTCAAAGGGAATGCAACACATAGAAACTACATTAATTAGATTGATGTTTCTCTAATACGCTTATAATAAAAACTCTGCCCCCTTTAAATAATGAGTCCCACCTCTTTAGAACACCGCATCACTAAAAAATAAATTTAAGCTCGATAGCAAACATGAAAATGAACTTGAGATGCCAAGTTAATCTATTGTAACATTTCTAATATTTACAACAACAAAAAAGGGCACAGCAAGACACATTACTCTGTGTAGTATAGTAAGTAAAAAAGGAGATAATGAAAATAAACTGACATTTTGGTAACAACCAAGGGGAAAAAAAGAAAAATTAAATTATGTATTACTCATTTTCCACCAATTAACGTACAATTTTGGTAAAAACAGTAGTGATATATTATTTATTTTTAGCACCAGGAACAAGATGTAAGAAAAAAACAAAACTATTACCATAATTTATGGACATAATTAGGTTTACAGTTTAAGATACTTATTGAGCACATCCACAATCAATTTAAGGCACTCTTCATGTTTCAGTCTGCTGCACAAGCTGGTTGTTTATTTCATCCATTGAAACTGATATATTGCCATTTTTTTCTTTAAGTTGCACTCACATTCAGCTTTCACAATCAACATATAAATATGGACATTAAAATATAAATTTATATGCCCAGATTTACAACTGAAGAACACTGCAAAAATAAATGTACAGGAGAAAAATATAATTGAGATTTATAGCTAAAATAAATATTTTTCCATATGAAACTTTTATTCTCAAAAATGCTTAAAGATTTCAGAGTTAGAGAAATCTTAACTACATTATTTCTTTCTAATTTAGTGTAAAACTAATTCTTAAGAGGGCTAAACAGAGAACAACTATGTAAAATAGCCCTGTAAAGCTGGTGTGTACATATTATTTTCAGTTGCTGTAAACAAATTTGCTATAGATTATGCATATTAAAGTTACATATTAAATTAGTCATAGAAAATATATTCAACTATATACTCTGTCAGTTATGGCATTTTTTAATGCTTTTGTGCAATGCAACTATCAGAAAATTCTGAAGCATTTTAATCTAAGATAAATTATAGATCAAATTTGTAGGTATGAAACTTAAAATGACATTAAAGACATCAAACGGCTACTAATTTCCCATAATAGGAAAATAATAATTAACCTGCATGAACTGCTGTCCGATTCATTTTCTTCTTCACTCGCTCCATCATCTGCTTCTGGTTTGTCAAGCCAACGTGCATCTCCACAATTTTCTGTTGTGAACTCAAATATAGGGACTTCAGAGGTGGATGCCATTGGCCAAGGAAGTGAATTCTGGAAATTCTGTTGGCTAGACTTTCTGTAACCAATTGATGCCAAAGGTGGGTTACCTGGATCTAAAAACTTTGTCCCACCAGTTGTTGCATTTTGTCCTCTGTTCCAGAAGTCTCCATGATGGCTATCCACTGCAGAGTTAGTGGTTGATGACTGGTGACCAAACCATCTCCATCTGATTTTTAAAATCTGCTTCACGTCAAACTCTTTACGAGAGCCAGACATCCTCAATGAAAGCAAGTGATCGTCTAGGCAACAGGGCAAGAAGCAATGCACATAAAAAAAGATTTGTGCATCCAACCAAGACTAGAGAAATACATACTCTGCCTGTATAATAGCAAGCAAATTTTGAAAGGGACTGCATTCACATACAGAAAAAGCCTTTTAAAATCATATGTCATTTAAAAATAAACAAATGGCAAGAGTATGAAAAATAATGCAAAGAAAATACAAGATGAAATAGACACCTCAATCAAGAAAAATGCTATTCACACTGAAGCAGTCAGTGCACTTTCTATTGTTTTTCTCTCCATTCTCTGACCATTACCTTTCACAAACATTAACACCATTCATTAAAGCCCTTTCAAATGCTGAATACCAACCCCTTTTTTTAAATCACAAATGACAGAGAACGTAATTCCTATGCTGCATTTCAGAATCTCTACTGCTCTGCTGTGTTAACTCTTGCTACTACAAATGGGAAAAAAAAATCAGTGATTCTGAAAAGCAAATGCAACACTTTCTTGCACTGTTAGAAATCACTTATAAAAAAGGCTGAAATTCCAATATACTGATTCTATTTCAGGAAAATCTGAACTGGAAAGGATTCCTTATTTCTTTCCCATTATAACAAGACATGCATCAAATTATTCCTCAAACAGCCTAGATGGCTCAGGGGACCGGTCAAGGGGTATATAGCCTTTCATCTTGACATACTGCTTTGAATCAAATTTGGGTCTGTAGTGACTGAAAGTTATTACTGATGACTGCTTAGTAGTCTAGGAGAAATGAGCTAATGGTCTCAGTCTATTTACAATATCATGAAAACCATAATATCAACTGAAACTTTCATGAGGGGCCATCGCACGGGGTAGGCAGTACTGATGCCAATCTGTCTGGGGGTGTCATCCAGACACATAGCACAAGTTTGAAATACAGACATAGCCTACATATCTATAACATATAACACAAGATGTATGTATGTAATGTGTATGTAATACAAACATATAAACAATATATCATACTTGGCAATGACAACATTTTCATTGACACCTTACACAGCATATCTAGCACATTTCATTGCAATTTTATAACACTGATATTAATAGTATTGTAAAGTGTTCCACATATTCCATACAGCATCACACTTGTCTCCCTTCTCCTCTGAGAGAAATAATGAAAAGTTGATAACTTTGCCCTGCTAACTTGGAGTTGAATTGGGCACCATCTTTACATTTAACCAATATAACTTAACTTACCTGAGGTTTTTACCCCTTCATCTGTGCTCAGCTGGTGGGTCTGACTAAAATAGTGAAACTCAGACCTCAGTGGTTCAGGAGCCAAATTAGCGATCAACATTACCCAAAAAAGCAATAGCAGTGTGAATTCCTTGTTTCATTTACTATTTTTATATGTGCAATCGTTTATTAATTACCTTGTTTCTACAGCTATTTTGAAGCTGTACCTGCACAGTCTCTTTTCTCCACAGCCCCAGAAGATCCAACACCTCTTGTAAACCCCAGGCAGGAGTGTTGTAAACTCCAGGCAGGAGTGCCTCTAGTACATGGATTTTGCATGATGAATTGGGCTGTTGTACACAACAGAGGAGAGCTGCTAGGTGGGCTTGCCAAGGTGAGCAATCAGGAAAATGTATTTACAAATTCTCAGAGTTTTTAAAAGGCAGAAAGTGACATCCAGTCTACATGCCTCTTAGGAAATGAAGTTCATAATTATGACCACAGTGGTTACTATTCGTATTCGTTTTGTTATGTTGTATGTGCCTCAGTTTCTCGGAGAACTGCACCAATACCTAGATGGTGACAGGAATTTTAGGTGTCAATCTCACTGAACGAGGTGACCCTACCCGCCAAGGAGAGGGTGTGGCCAGGTGACACTTTTTGACTGGGAAGGAGAATAAAGGGCAGAGGAAGGACTTGGAACGGGGCTGCTAGGTGTGGGAGTCTGTTTTGGGTCACTTGAGGTGCTCGAGATGAGCAGGGGCCTTGGTTCTGAGCCCCCTTCCCCAAGATGGACTGGACTAATTGCTTCCGGTTTCTGTGCTGAGAAGTCTGTTCTATGCTGTGTCCCTGTTGATTAATAAATCTTCTGTTCTACCTGCTGGCTGAGAGTCACATCTGACTCTTAGCCATCTGGGAGTGCAGGGCCCGGTGACTCCTCACACCTTGGTGACACAAGATTATCCTACCAGGAGCTGTATGCATCCCCCATTCTTTACATCATGCCAGGGGCTCTATTCCTCTCACTTTCCCCCTCACAACAGTAGTCTCACATCATACAATGGCCTCTATTTCCCCCTATTCTCTTCCCCCACAGCAGTGTCTCCTGTTCTTCAATGTCAGGGACTCTCTCTGTGCATCTCTCTTCCTTCATTCTAACAAAGTACCTTTCTTTCTCTCACACAGAAAGGGAGGGTTGAACAACTGGTGCCCTTCTCCCCCCTAACTTGGAGCAGATTTTTAGGAGGTAGCAATGAAAGAAGGCATCTCTCTCCTCTCCCTCTAGATACACCTACTGGCTGAATATCCTCCCCAGGGTGGAGGGAAACCTATTTCTCTTCTGTGATTCAGGGTGTCAATATGGAAAGCCATTGGTCATCAAGTGGTTGATTTTGATAAGCCAATTGATCTTGGTTGTCTCCCAGGAGATCATGATTGGCAGTCGGCAGGCTCCCTCAACCCCTGGCTCCACCTTCACCCCCCTGCAGAACCAGCACCCATACCCCATCCTGCACTTTGCAGCCCTTCCTGAATCTCAACCTTCTGCACCAGCCCAGTAAAAGTGAGTGAGGGTGGGAGAGAGCACACTACAAGGAAAGAGGGATGGGGTGAGCAGGATAGGGCTTTGGGGAAGGGACAGGGTAGATCTTGGTATGCCCTTAAATTAAGAAAGTGATCTTTGGCATAAAAAGGTTGGGGACCACTGCAGTAAGTTGTATGGAAGAGATGAGCAGGGATACTGTTGTGCTGCAAGGTATTAATGGACGTCATTGTCAGATGACAATGACTCCAGTTGTGCACCATTTTCCCTCTTTAGATGTTATGATTGTCCCCAGAATCACTAGAAATCTGACCAACGATGCTTAAAACCTTCCTGAAATTTTGGAATTGATTGGATGTGACAGTAAAATATTATCACATACATAAAGAAATACCAATGAGGTCAGCCAACACTGCATTATTTTCCAGATGATCTTGTTAATATTTAAACAATTTCAGTAAAATTGTAACTTAAAAAATAAAAAACTTATAAGAATTTTGCAGTTAGAATACAACCACGATTTAAGATTCAAACAAACAAAGAAAAAATGGTACCTTTTTATTTATCCCCTCTGTGTTGTTTACGTATGCTCAGTGTTCAAAAAGGATGACAGATGAGATAGGACAGGACAAGAAGTGATGAACACATTAACAATTACAGTTATGTTCACATACTTCCTGTGTGTATTCAAAGTCACATCTACTTACATGTCAGCAACAAATTGTACAGCAGCAGTTAGCATGGCAAAGTCAACACAACAAAGAGACAAACCTGGATTCTATCTTTTGTTTATATTAACAAAATATTTACTTTAAATTCAAATTGCTCCTGTGCAACACAAGGAAAGACAATGACAGACTTACCACCTCTCATGCTTTTTCTACTGACTTATTGGGAACTCTTGCCAATTTATGCTATTTTTTCTAGCATAAGATTATGGGCTCAGTCATATAGAGACAGCAGAGATTAAAATGTGTGGTATTATGAAATAAGGAGAATTTTTTTTTCAATTTTCTTGACTTCCCTCATAATTGAGATTATACAAATTTGGATTTCCCACACAATCTCCCAAGAGATAATAATAAAGCACATTTTTAACATCTTGTGCTTAAATTATATGAAATTATAATCCACATTTTTTGTAATAAGATGTTATTTATGCATTAGAATTAGATAAATTTTACCAAGATCTTCAGTGTAAATTAACAATTGCTCAGGCCTACATTTAGATTGAAAAACCTTTATTACAGAGAAAACACAAAAAGAAAAGAATCCACCTTAATTCTCAGAGTCCAGTTAATTTCGTAATACTTGAGGTTGAGAAGAAAAGTTTTTTCCCCCCACTTGGAAATTGAGTACATTTGATGAGACATATACATATACACACTCACACAAAGGACACCATAATACCATTTGTATAATGGCTTCACAAGCTTGTGTTACTCTTGTTCAAAAAGTTAGATAGGCATGGCTATGAAAAAAGCACCTCCTTCCCCCAACCTACACAGTTATGCTGATCAAACCCCAGCAGAGATGCGGCTATGTCAATAGAAGACCACTTCTATCATTGTAGCAAATTTTGTTCAGGGAGGTGGTGTTTGTTGCTAATGGAAAAATGCTTCAGTCTGTGTAGGCTGTGCCCATGCTAGGGGATTATGCAAGAGTAGCTATACTGGTATAATCTCTGTAGTGTAGATAAACCTTCAGAAGTTCAGATCCTGCAAAACCTATTCATGTGTACTTAACTTAATGAGACTACTTGCAGTGCATAGTTAAATGTGTGTAAGTCTTTGCAAGACTGGGGCCTTTAACCTGCAGATCAAAGAGTCTATGCCTAAGCATGTCTTTTCACAGTAAAATTTTAAAAGGTGTAATTTTCTACTTTATAGCAAATCATAAAAAATCATAAAATTTACCTAAAGGCACACCGTCCTCTCTTTGTTAACATAATTCTTTTGAAATTAATGGGAGTTTTATATACTTACTGTGGACATACTCCTAGAACTTAACAGGCTCAGAATAAATGATAAAAGAACAGTGACCTTCTTTAAAACATAACTCTTATAATAATCTATATGCCAAAGGTTTAAAAAGAATCCCAATTTCTGCTTAAACTTATTCATTAGAAAGATGGAGACAGAAACCCCAGCAGCAGAGTGGGGGCTATCCTGTTTATTGCGTCAAGTGTAACATGTATGATTATCTGCCCTGTGGGCAGGTGGCATATGTGTGCACCCGTTGCAAGGAGCTCCTGACCCTCAGAGATCGAGTTCGGGCTTTGGAGGCCAGGGTGGCTGAACTGGAGGAGCTAAGGGAGGTAGAGAGATATGCTGATGAGACTTTCTGGGACACTGTAGTACTGTCCCACCTCCAGTCTGAGAGCCCCAGTGCTCTTAAGGAGGATGAAAGTCGCAAGGGAACAGAGCATTCAACGGGAGCAGAGGGAAACCATCCTGTAGTTGGGACCCTCCTCCCAGAGGATGTTGCGGTATCCTCTCGCACTGAGGATACCTCTGAGGGGGAGGGAATGCCAGTTAGGAAGAGGCAGGTGTTAGCAGTGGGTGATTCGATCGTTAGAAACATAGATAGTTGGGTTTGTGATGACCGGGAGAACTGTATGGTCACTTGCCTGCCTGGTGCAAAGGTTGCAGATCTCTCGAGGCATCTAGATAGACTTATGTGTAGTGCTGGGGAGGAGCCGGTGGTCGTGGTACATGTAGGTACCAATGACGTAGGGAAGGATAGGAGAGAGGTCCTGGAGGACAAATTTAGGCTGCTAGGAAAGAGACTGAAATGCAGGACCTATGGTGGCATTCTCGGAAATGCTTCCAGTTCCACGCGCAGGGCCAGGTAGGCAGGCAGAGCTTCAGAGTCTCAATGCGTGGATGAGACGATGGTGTAGGGAAGAGGGGTTTGGATTTATTAGGAACTGGGGACACTTTTGGGAGAGGGGGAGCCTATACAGGAAAGATGGGCTCCACCTAAATCAGGGTGGAACCAGACTGCTGGCACTAAACATTAAAAAGGCCAAAGAGCAGTTTTTAAACTAAGAGATGGGGGAAAGCCGATTGGTGCGGAGATGCACGTAAATTGGAGGGAGACTTCTCTTAGAGAAGAATCCATTGATAGAGATTCTCTAAGCTGTAGTCAGAAAGAGAGGAGGGGAGAGGACAAACCATGGGCCAGAGCAGACAAACAACCACATACAAAGGAATCCAATGCACCAGGGAAGGGCAGACAAATAAGCAGTGGAAAATTTTTAAAGTGCTTCTACACAAATGCTAGGAGTCTGACTAATAAGATGGGTGAACTAGAGTACCTAGTATTAAATGAGGAGATTGACATAATAGGCATCACTGAAACCTGGTGGAATGAGGAAAATCTGTGGGACACAATCATACCGGGATATAAAATATATCGAAAGGACAGAGCAGGCCGGGTGGGTGGCGGAGTGGCACTGTATGTGAAAGATAATATAGAATCAAATGAAATAAAAATATTAAGTGAATCAACATGTTCAACAGAATCGCTATGGATAGTAATTCCATGCTCCAATAATAAGAAATTAGCAGTAGGGATATATTACCGACCACCTGACCAGGACAGCGATACTGACATTGAAATGCTGAGGGAGATTAGAGAGGCTACCAAAATAAAGAACTCTATAATAATGGGGGATTTTAATTATCCCCCATATTGACTGGGTACATGTCACCTCAGGAAGAGAAGCAGAGATAAAATTTCTCAATGGCTTAAATGACTGCTTCTTGGAGCAGCTGGTGCAGGAACCCACAAGGGGAGAGGCAATTCTCGATTTAGTCCTGAGTGGAGCGCAGGATCAGGTCCAGGAAATAACCGTTACAGGACCGCTTGGGAATAGTGACCATAATATAATAACATTCAACATTCCTGTGGTGGGTAGAACACCTCAGCAGTCCAGCACCCTGGAATTTAATTTCAAAAAGGGGAATTACACAAAAATGAGGAGGCAAGTTAAACAGAAATTAAAAGGCACAGTGACTAGAGCCAAATCCCTGCAAGCTGCATGGAAACTTTTTAAAGACACCATAATAGAGGCCCAACTTGAATGTATACCCCAAATTAAAAAACATAGCAAGAGACCTAAAAAAGAGTCACCGTGGCTTAACCACCATGTAAAAGAAGCAGTGAGGGACAAAAAGGCATCTTTTAAGAAGTGGAAGTCCAATCCTAGTGAGATAAATAGAAAGGAACATAAACACTGTCAAATCAAGTGTAAAAATGTAATAAGAAAAGCAAAAAAAGATTTTGAGGAACAGCTAGCCAAAAACTCAAAAAGAAATAACAAAATGTTTTTTAAGTACATTAGAAGCAGGAAGCCTGCTAAAAAACCTGTGGGTCCCCTAGACGATCGAACTATAAAAGGCGTAATCAAGGACGATAAAGCCATTGCGGAGAAACTAAATGATTTCTTTGCTTCAGTCTTCACGGCTGAGGACGTTGGGGAGATTCCCAAATCTGTACCGTCCTTTGTGGGTGATGAATCTGAGGAACTGTCCCGGATTGAAGTGTCATTAGAGGATGTTTTGGAACAAATAGAAAAACTTAATGTTAACAAATCTCCGGGACCGGATGGCATTCATCCAAGGGTTCTAAAAGAACTCAAATGGGAAATTGCTGAACTATTATCTGTGGTTTGTAACCTATCCCTTAAATCAGCTTCCGTACCTAATGACTGGAAGGTAGCCAACGTGACACCAATATTTAAAAAGGGCTCTAAAGGCGATCCGGGCAATTACAGACCGGTAAGTCTAACTTCAGTACCGGGCAAATTAGTCGAAACAATAGTAAAGAATAAAATTGTGAAGCATGTAGAAGAACATAATTTGTTGGACAAAAGTCAACATGGTTTCTGTAAAGGGAAATCCTGTCTTACTAATCTATTAGAGTTCTTTGAAGGGGTTAACAAACATGCGGACAAGGGGGATCCAGTAGATATAGTATACTTAGATTTTCAGAAAGCCTTTGACAAGGTCCCTCACCAAAGGCTCTTGTGTAAATTACATGGCCATGGGATAAGAGGGAAGGTCCTTTCTTGGATTGAGAACTGGTTAAAAGACAGGAAACAAAGGGTAGGAATAAATGGTAAATTTTCAGAATGGAGAGGGGTAACTAGTGGTGTCCCCCAAGGGTCAGTCCTAGGACCAATCCTGTTCAACTTATTCATAAATGATCTGGAGAAAGGGGTAAGCAGTGAGGTGGTAAAGTTGGCAGATGATACCAAACTGTTTAGGATAGTCAAGACAGAAGCAGACTGTGAGGGACTCCAAGAAGATCTCACCAAACTGAGTGATTGGGCAACAAAATGGCAAATGAAATTTAATGTGGATAAGTGTAAAGTAATGCACATCGGGAAAAATAACCCCAACTATACGTACAGTATGATGGGGGCTAATTTGGCTACGACAAATCAGGAAAGAGATCTTGGAGTTATCGTGGACAGTTCTCTGAAAACTTCCACGCAGTGTGCAGCGGCGGTCAAAAAGGCAAATAGGATGCTAGGAATTATTAAGAAAGGGATAGAAAATAAGACCCAGAATATCTTACTGCCCCTGTATAAAACTATGGTACGCCCACATCTTGAATACTGTGTACAGATGTGGTCTCCTCACCTCAAAAAAGATATTTTGGCTTTGGAAAGGGTTCAGAAAAGGGCAACTAAAATGATTAGGGGTTTGGAACGGGTCCCATATGAGGAGAGGTTAAAGAGACTGGGACTTTTCAGTTTAGAAAAGAAGAGACTGAGGGGGGATATGATAGAGGTATATAAAATCATGAGTGGTGTGGAGAGGGCCGATAAAGAGAAGTTATTTATTAGTTCCCTAAACAGAAGAACTAGAGGACACCAAATGAAATTAATGGGTAGCAGGTTTAAAACTAATAAAAGAAAGTTCTCCTTCACACAGCGTGTAGTCAGCCTGTGGAACTCCTTGCCAGAGGAGGCTGTGAAGGCTAGGACTATAATAGAGTTTAAAGAGAAGCTAGATAATTTCATGGAGGTTAGGTCCATAAAAGGCTATTAGCCAGGGGATAAAATGGTGTCCTTGGCCTCTGTTTGTCAGAGGCTGGAGAGGGATGGCAGGAGACAAATCGCTTGATCATTGTCTTCGGTCCACCCTCTCTGGGGCATCTGGTGCTGGCCACTGTCGGCAGACAGGATACTGGGCTAGATGGACCTTTGGTCTGACCCAGTACGGCCATTCTTATGTTCTTATAACAGTGATTTTCTTGAAAAAGCATGAGGCTTTGAGGCTGTAAACACATAAGCACTTCTGTAACTTTAGTCACACGATTAGTTCCATAAACTTCAACATAACTACTCAAATGAGCAAGGTTCTGCTAATATTTAGATGGTGTAATTGCCACCATGTGTATTTGAATCCAGGACCTCTGAAACTTACCATAGGAGCCTCTACAGCTTGAGCTATAAAGCCAGCTGGCTTTCAGCTTAGGCTGTAGAGCTCTCTTGTTCTTATCTCTTGCTGTAAGTGGTCTAAGTGCCACTACATGGGAGAGTGAACAGGATTACATGTGCATGACTTGGAGTTTCATTTTCCAAAATCTGAATTCTGAACAATTTAGATTGGCATGAATAGCACTATAATTAATCTTGCAATAGTGAACAAAATATATAAAACTGTTTTGCTGAATTCTTTCAGTTAATAAATAACTTCCCACAAAAAGATCTAAAAACTAATTAATTAGCATGAATGGGAGGAAAGCAATACTGACCTTTTAAAAAAACTATTAAAAAGGAATTCGTGGCACTCACAATATTAGACAATATACAAGGCCTGTTTCACTGGTCCAAATGCTGAAACGTGATAAACAAATATAATTAAATAGAACCTAGATCATAAGGTCAGCAGATGCTATTCAACCTCAATTAGTTGATTTAACAAAATATGGCAAGAACAAACAGAGGCAAGAGAGAGATTTTATTAGTGCTTGACTTTTGTAGATAGCAATCCATTTCAATTTGTCCATTTTCATAAGGATGTTACGTATCCACAGTGCTAGAGAGGACTTAATCTCAATAAATACATATGCACACCCATTAAAAAGGTAAATCTAATTAAGTGTCTATTATTTGATATTTATAAACATAGATTAATTTTCTGTTAGAAAATTGGTGCTTAAAATTAAACCTCCAAGTGAGCAGAAATATATAAACAACATCTTCTGAAGCATTTTCAAGATCTGAAAACCAGCACTTTTCTATTCAGGTCTTTTTCTGGTTGTTGCTGCTGCTGCCATTTGGCTTTACACAATTTTACATGATCATCATCCAACATCAGATAGAACAGTCAGACTGAAAATATATCCAGTGATTATACCATTATCTGTTCATGCTGAATAGTTCTTTTGTCCTTCAAATCAAGGCCTGGGAGACAAGAGACTCAGCTTATCATTAGAAGATCTTAATATTCGATTTAAGTGTCAACTAAGAATGAAAATATTAAAATACAATTTAAGAGCACACAGTCCTTATTTTAACTGCTGTGATTAGTCTCTTCCAATTCCAAAGACTGACCTGTACTGTGTGTGATATTGTAATTCAAACTTTAGAACATAAATTAAACTTGAAAAATTGATACACGATAGAAATATTTCAACTGCCAGTATCTGCAAACACACACTATGCTAAGCATCTATGCTGAGGCACAGATGAATACCTCAGCGCACTTAAGAGTTTCACTGATCAAATGCATACTTTGGAATGTTACAGGGCTTGCAAAAATATTTTGTCGACATTTAAAAATATAAAATCAGATTACAATATTAATTCAGTGAAAGTATTACATACAGACTAAAAAAACCTACTTGTGTCTGAAGGCAAGTGGTTACATTAAAAGAAAAATAGCCCTCTCTATGCTCCTTTCTTTGCTACACCCAGAGGATGGCAGTGGCCTGAGAGGCACTTCAAAAAGAGGAGTTTTGTTTAGAGCAGAGACAGTATTCAAATTTATAGCACCATGAAGGCCACTGGAGGACAAGAATTGGACCTTGCTCTGCTCTGCTCTACATCTTATTCATATAAGAAAAATAAATCCTATGATATGTCTCAGGACATATCCACAAATTTCAACATCACATTGCTATCCAAACTAGGGATGTGAACAAGTAGTCAAGTAGATGATTAACTGATAAGCCTAAGATTATTGGTTAATCTTCTCGACTACTTGCATTTCCCCCATGCCTTTGCTGCCTCTGTATCAGAGACAACAAGGGGGGAGCAGGAGCTGGTACTGGGAGGAGCTGGCTTAAAAGCCAGTTCCCTCCAGCACTGGCTTCATGGTACTGCCTGCCTCCCCATGCTGCTGCCTCTCATGGGGGGGGAGGGGGGGTCAAGGGAAGCTGCCATGAAACAGCCTCTGCCTGCAGCGGGCCTTGGCTCACTGTGGACAGAGACTGCTCTGCATCCTGTGGAGCAGCCTCTGTTCACAGCAAACATGGGCCCATCGCAGGCAGAGGCTGCTTCACCACAGCAGCCCCTGTCCACAGGAGGTCTGAGCTCCCCACAGACAGGGCTACTGCTGAAGCAGCCTCTGTCCGGGGCGAGCTTGGCTCTACCGCGGACAGAAGCTGCTCCCTCCCAGCAGCCTCTGTCCGCAGGGAGGTTGGACCCCTGAAGACAGGGGCTGCTCCTGGAAGAGGATGTTACTCACTTGTGCAGTAACTGATGTTTTTTGAGCCGAGTGTCCCCGTGTATGCTCCACATCAGGTTGGTGTGCCGTCTCCACGCCAAGGATCGGAATCTTCAGAGCAGTATCCTTGGGGCTGCACATGCACACACCCCTACTTGCGCGCTCCTACAATATAGGCATTGCTCATGTGTGAGCCCCTCCCTCCCCCCAGTTCTTTCTCTACCTCAGAGAAAGACCCCCCTGGCAAGGCCAGGGCTCCAAAGTAGAGGGGAGGAAAGGAGAGTAGTGGAGCACCCAAAGGACACTCATCTTGAAGAACATCAGTAACTGCACAGGTGAGTAATCTCCTCTTCTTCAAGAGATGTCCCCGTGGGTGCTCCACATCAGGTGACTACAAAGATATACGGATTATGGAGGCAGCGACTTCGGTTCTGGCATAAAAGCTATGGAAAGGACTGCCACAGAGAATTTAAGTTCTGATAAGGGTCCCTGAGTGAGTTCATAGTGCTTTGCAAATGTCTGGTCTGATGTCCATCTAGCAGGCCTGCAAATATCTGTTATGGGAACCTTGCGAAAAAACACTCTTGAGGTAGACATGGCTCTAGTAGTGTGTGCCCATATGGTCACTGGAGGATCAATATCAGATAGAGTATGACAGTCATATATCCAGCACAAAAGTCTTTGAGATGAAATAGACTATCCTTTGTTATCATTTGCTATGGAGATGAATAGTCTCGGGAAGACCTAAAGTGCTTTGTACGATGTAGGTATAAAGAGAGTGCGCATTTTTTACTCAAAGGAGTTAGCAGGAGGTTAAAGAAAAAATGTGGGTAGGTTATCATTTGATTGAGATGGAAGGAAAATCGTATCAGAGAGAGGAATCTGGGGTGGGTGCGTATCATCACTTTGTCCTTGAAAAAGGTAGTATATGAAGGATCTGCCATGCATGCTGCAATCTCTCCTACCCTTCTGGCCAAAGTGATGGGTATGAAATTGGCTGTTTTCACAGATAAGTGCAGTAACAAACTGGTAGCCTTTGGTTCAAATGGAGTGCATTTAAGTGCATTTAAGACCAGCTGCAGGTCCCAAGGCTCTGCAGGTGGAACCACCTCTGGGTTAAGTGCTTGTAAGTCTTTTAGAAATCTCTCAGTGAGAAGCTATGCAAAAATCGAGGAGTCATCTATCTTGAGGTGAAATGCTCTTATAGCGACCAGATGAACCTTGATAGAAATAGTAGCAAGATCTGATTGTTCAAGGTGCAGCAAGCAGTCAAGGATAACGGGTAAATAGGCTGTAGACAGAGTGACCTGACAGTCTGGACACCACATGATAAACCTCTTCCATTTTTGAGAGTATGTCTTGTGGGTGCTCTGGGTTCTGCTGTGCAGTAAGAGGAGTTGTACCTGCTGTGAACTTTTTAGTTCTTGCTCAGAAAACCATCTAGGAGCCATGCTTTGAGGTACAGCATGTGCAGACTGGGGTGATTGGTCTGAGATCCCGGTAGGAAGAGGATGTTCGGGGTATGAGGCAATGGTATTGGAGTTGTGCAGGAATCCTTGTGAAGAATGGGAACCAGGGTTGGCATGGCCATGAAGAGGCTATGAGAATCAGTCGTGCTTTGTCTTGTGTACAACTTTGTTCATTAGGGGTATGGGATAGCATACAGGAGATGAGAGGACTAGCTGATTAGGAAAGTGTCGCCCATGGACCCCTTCCGCATACCTGCTCTGAAGCAAAAGAGATGGCACTTTCTGTTGAATTGAGTGGTGCAAAGATCTATGGTGGGATGATCCCACAGGTGAGAAATCCATGATAGAACCTCTGGGTTGATCTGCTACTCATGATCGGTGGAAAGAGCATGGCTGAGTATCGGGCATAGTATTGAGAGTGCCTGGGACATGGAAAGTGGTGATTCTTATACCATGCCTTCGGCACCAGCCGTTACTTTGGGGGCAGACTGCAAGTTTTGTATGAGTAGCAATATCTTGTGAAAGCACTCTATGGGGAGCGAGGCAATGGCTTGCATAGAATCTAGGTAGGCTCTTATGAACTAAATTTTTTGTTTGGGGAACAATGTTGATTTTGGTTTGTTTATTTGTAGACCAAGGGATTGGAAGACATGTCTAGTGACAGAAGCACTGCGGTGTGTCTCGAGTTCAGAGCACGCTTTAAGGAGGCAATCATCCAGGTAAGGGAATATAATGACATTTTGTTTCCTGAGGTATGCAGTAATTACGGCTAGCACCTTCAAAAACACTGTTGGGGTAGTGGAAAGGCCAAACGGTAATACCTTATACTGATAGTGTTGGGAACCTAAAACGAATCCAAGAAAATGTCTGAGCCAGGTGGATGGAAACATGAAATATACATCCTGCAAGTCAAGGGACAAAAACCAGTCACCCTGTTCCAACGCTGGGATTATGGTAGTGAGTGTCACCATCTTAAACTTCTGTTTTCTGATGAACTAGCCAATTAGCCCATCATAAGACGGGATTTTCAGGTCTCTCCTCCACGTCGGTGTTCTCTCCTGAGCCTCCGGTCTCTCCCTCTCGCTCTACTCCTCCTCCTCCTGCCTTCCCCTCTCTCTCTCAGCTCTCCTCCGCCTTCTGCCTCTCAATCCGTCTCTCTCTTTCTCTCCCCCCCCCCCGCCTCTCACTCTCTCTCCGCTCTCCTCTGTCTCCATCGGGGATGCACGCTCGTCCAGACTCCACCCCCTGGGTGTGTACGTCACCGCCCCGCTCCCCTTCGCCTCCCGCTGTGGCACCCGGCTGACTTCTGCGCCACTCAGCCAGGCCGCCGCGCAAGAGCAAGCGGCGCAAGCGATCGTTTGGGCCCCACGCTCCCCATGCAGCACCCTTGTGCTGCATGGGGAGCACGGACCCCAAATGGCCACTTGCGCTGCTTGCTCCCATGCGGCAGCCCAACTGAGCGGCACAGAAGTCAGCCGAGCACCACTGCGGGAGGCAACAGCGCCGCCCAGAGGGAACAGCCAGTGTTTCAGCGTTACAGAGTCACAGACATTGGGCTACTATATATATGATTTGTTCAGTCCTCTTAAATCTAAATTGGGTCGCCATCCTCCTGACTTCTTCTCTGTCAGGAAGTAATGGGAATAAAAATCTTTCCCATAAAGTGCCAAGGAACTCTCTCTATTGCACCTAGATGTAGAAGGTATTTAACTTGTTGGAGAAGAGTCTCATGAGAGTGGTCCCTGAAGAGGGGTGCAGTAGGGGGATGGGAAGGGTGTATAGACATGAAGGAAATAGTGTATGCATGCTTGATTATTTGAGCACCCATCTGTCCGATGTTATTTTTTGCCAATTTTTATAAAGCGGAAAAAGACGGTGCTGGAAAAGCTTGAGACATGATGGTGGTATTGGAATTGGTGAGAAGCTTTCCTTCATACCTGACTAGTTGTTCAAATTTGCTTGCTAGGCTGCTGAAGTTGTTGCATGTTATTAGAAGGTGGGTGTCCTCACTGAGACCTATTTCAATTATGATAACAGAATCATAGAACAGGAAAGGACCTCGAGAAGTCATCGAGTCCAGTTCCCTACCCTCATGGCAGGACCTAGCACTGTCTAAATCATCTCTGAGAGATGCTTATTCTAACCCGCTCTTAAATATTTCCAGTGATGGAGATTCTACAACCCCCCCCCCCCCCCCAACAATTTATTCCAGTGTTTAACCACCCTGAGAGGCAGGAAGAGTTTTTCCTGATGTCCAACCTAAACCTCTCTTGCTGCAATTTATGTCCATTGTTTCTTTTCCTATCCTCAGAAGCCCAGGAAAATATTTTTTTCTCCCTCCTCCTTATAACACCCTTTTAGATACTTGAAAAAAGTCATGTCCCCTCTCAGTTTTCTCTTTTCTAAACTGAACAAGCCCAGTTTTCAGTCTTCTCTCGTAGGTCATGTTTTCTAGACCTTGAATCATTTTTGTTGCTCTTCTCTGGACCCTCTCCAATTTCTCCACATCTTTCTTGAAATATGGTGCCCAGAACTGGACACAATACTACAATTGAGGCCTCATCAGAGTAGAGCGGAGGAAGGACTTCTCGTGTCTTGCTCACAACACTCCTGTTAATGCACCCCAGAATCATGTTTGTTTTTTTGCAACAGTGTCACACTGACTCATGTTTAACTTGCCTGACCCCTAAACCCCTTTCAGCAGTACTCCTTCCCAGACAGTCGCTTCCCATTCTGTATGTATGAAACTGATCATTCCTAAGTGGAGTAACTTTGCAATTGTCCTTATTAAACTTCATCCTATTTACCTCAGACCATTTCTCCAGTTTGTCCAGATCATTTTGAATTATGACCCTATTCTCCAAAGCACTTGCAACCCCTTGCAACCCCTCCCAGCTTGGTATCATCTGCAAACTTAATAAGCGTACTTTCTATGCCAATGTTTCTTAAACTGTGTTCCGGGGTACACCGGTGTGCCGCGAGGCAGTTGGAGGTGGCCGTGGAGAACAGAGTTCAAAATGGCTGCTCTTAAAGGGGCAGGCGACCTTTATTTTGGTATTCCTCATAAAAAAAAATTGTTTGGTGTTCCTCAGTCTTAAAAAGTTGAAGAAACACTGCTCTATGCCATCATCTAAATCAGGGCTACTAAATACATGGCCCGCGGGCCACGAGGCCCACAGCCCATTTGTTTGCGGCCTGCAGTGCAGTTTGAGTTTACGTCAGGCTCAACATGTGGCCCACGAGTGGGAGCCAAAACAAAAAAGTAGTCAATATAATGGTCTTCTGTTGATATGCATTGTAGTTAAATGTAGTAGTTAAATTCCTGGACAGTCATTGCTTATTAATAGTGCTGTCATATGGGTGGAAATTGGGTAAATATTGCATTTTATTAATATGAGCAGAACTGACTTAAATGGGGCCTGCTTGTTGTGTAGTCTTGCCTTAATCTTTGTATTCATTCCTGTCAGTGTGAAAGAAGCTATTTGCATATATAGTTGCATGAATATACAACCACACTTAAGTTGTGGACCTCGGCACATGCTATGAGCATCATTGTGGCCCCTGGAGGTTCTGAAGTTGTATAGCCCTGATATAAATCATTGATGAAGATATTGAACAGAACCGGCCCCAAAACAGACCCCTGCGGAACCCCATTTGTTATGCCCTTCCAGCAGAATTGTGAACTGTTAATAACTACTCTCTGAGAATGGTTATCCAGCCAGTTATGCACCTACCTTATAGTAACCCCATCTAGGTTGTATTTGCCTAATTTATTGATAAGAAGGTCATGCGAGACAGTGTCAAATGCCTATCAAAGAAAGCTTCAGATTGATTTGACATGATTTGTTCTTTACAAATCCATGCTGGCTGTTCCCTATCACCTTATTTTCTTCCAGATGTTTGCAGATTCCTTAATTACTTGCTCCATTATCTTTCCTGGCACGGCAGTTAAACTGACTGGTCTGTAATTTCCCTTTTTATAGATGGGCACTATATTTTTCCTTTTCCAGTCTTCTGGAATCTCTCCTGACTTCCATGATGTTTCTAAGATGATAGCTAAAGGCTCAGACACCTCCTCTATCAGCTCCTTGAGTATTCTAGGATGCATTTCATCAGGCCTTGGTGACGTGCAGACATTAAATTTTCTAAGTAATTTTTAACTTGCTTTTTCTTTATTTTAACTTCTAAACCTACCCCATTCCCACTAGCACTTACTATGTTAGGCATTCCTTCATCATCAGACTTCATGGTGAAGACTGAAAAAAAGAAGTCATTAAGCACCTCTGCCATTTCCAAGTTTCCTGTTATTGTTTCTCCCTTCTCACTGAACAACGGGCCTACCCTGTCCTTGGTCTTCCTCTTGCTCCTAATATACTTATAGAATATCTTCTTGTTATCTTTTATGCCTCTAGCTAGATTTAGCTCTTTTTGTGCCTTTGCTTTTCTAATCTTGACCCTGCATACCTATGTTGTTTGCTTATATTCATCCTTTGTATTTTGACCTAGTTTCCACTTTTTATACAGCTCCTTTTTGATTTTTAGATCATGTAGCATCTCCCGGTTGATGCAAGGCAGTCTCCAGCCATACTTTTTATCTTTCCTGCACAGTAAAATAGTTTGCTTATGGGCCCTTAATAATGTCCCTTTAAAAAAACCTGCCAACTCTCTTCAGTTGTTTTTCCTCTTAGTCTTGCTTCCCATGGGACCTTACCTACCAGCTCTCTAAGTTTACTAACATCTGCCATCCTGAAATCCATTGTCTCTATTTTGCTGTTCTCCCTTCTACCATTCCTAAGAATCATGAACTCTATGATTTCAGTCACTTTCTTCCAAGCTGCCTTCCAATTTCAAATTTTCAACCAGTTTCTCCCTATTTGTTAAAATCAAATCTAGAACAGCTTCCCCCATAGTAGCTTTCTCAACCTTCTGAAATAAAAAATTGTCTCCAATGCAGTCCAAGAACTTGTTGGATAATCTGTGCCCTTCTGTGTTAGTTTCCCAACATATGTCTGGATAGTTGAAGTCCCCCATCACCACCAAATCCTGTGTTTTGGAGGATTTTGTTGTTTAAAAAAAGCCTCATTCACATGATCTTGCTGTTGTTCCTGTCTAGGGTAATTATGGGTATACTGAGGGTACTGTCATCTGGGATAAGGGCGATACCTGAACTGTTGTCTTCTAGGTACTACTGTTGTTGTCGAACATGTGGCTGTACCAGCAGCATCTAAGGCTGCTTGTAGACCATCCTAAATATTGTATGTCCCTCTGCTATCATCACTTTAAATTGTTGTTTTTTACCTTATGGAATGTCCAAAATAAAATAATTGAATCTAGAGTAGTTTCTGTGATCGTATTTGCTCAACAGTGCAGCATAGTTGGCAACTCAGAATTGAAGTGTGGAAGACATATAGACCTTACAGCCAAATAAATCCTACCTCTAGCTATCCCGATGTGAGGATGTGGATCTAAAGTGCCACTGCTAATTTTTTCTGATGCGTGGCCTCCACTTCAAGTGAATTTGGTACAGGGTGTATAAACAGAAATTCAAATCTCTCAAGTGAGATGTAATACTTTTTTCCATTCTCTTGCGCATGGGGGTAGCAGTGGCAGGTGTTCTCCAAATAGTTTTAGTAGGCTCCATAATTGCAGGATTAATGGGTAACGCTACTTTGGATGACATGACTGATTGTAAAATGTCTGTTAGTTCATGTTGGTTCTCCGCTACCTCCTGCATTGTGATGTTCAGTTCTGCAGAGTCATGCTTGAAAAGGTCCTGGAAATGGGAAAAGTCGTCAGCAGTGGTTGGAGGAGAAGGCATGACGGTTTCATCTAGTGACGAAGATGCGTTGGGGTACAGTGTGTCGCTTCTTTGCATGATGGTGTCTATGACATGACATGTCAGGGGCTCCAATATTGCCAGTGTGGATAAGGCATCAGAGGTAGCATCCAAAGGTTACCATACCATGGTGGCACGTCCCTATGCTTAGCATTTGGTGGATGGGTTCTGGCAGAATAAACGGAGTGGCCTGTCAGAGGGGAGCTGTGTGGAGAAAAAACACATCAACATCCTCATCTGAATTGCTGGAAAATCTCTCTGGAGAAAAAGCTGGTTGCGGTGCTAGGGTACCCGGTGAGTGATGGATGCTGAGAAAAGGCAAATTAAAGGTGGATGATACCATCAGGTCTCTGCATTGTGTGGACTGTTGAGTTGGAGTTGACAGTGCTGTGGTTAGTTGCACAACGGCGATTAGCAGTGCCAGATGGATCCTCAGTGTTGAGCACACCAGCAATGTGGTTGGTGCTGTTGTGGCACGAGCTGATGGCATGGGGGTTGGGTGAGATGCTGGTATGGTGTTGTCAGTGCCGGGCAGTGCTGCAGGATGAGAGGCAGGCAACTTGAAGCCTGTAGCTTCAGTACAGGATTTTAAAGAACCTGCTCTCATCACGGTAACAGCAGTGCTGGATACTGCTGGTAAGTGGTATGTGCTAAGGCGCAGAGGCTCCATTGTTTTCGGCACCGCAGGAGTTGGTGAGTCCATAGGCCATTTGCTGGGTCTAAAATCATCCCTTTATTTATAGCCACAGCAACACATCCAAGATACCAGATGAAGAAAAATACAACAGTTGGATTTCTTCTGAACATGTTCTAACAGACTCCTAAGGGTTTCTATTAACCTCATGTAATGATCTTGGAATGTTTAAAAACTGTCAGTTGCAAGGAGGGTGGAGGGAACTACTGCTTCATCCAAAGATGATGTTCCATGTCATGATCATCTTCAGCCATTGCTGTTTCTCTGATATAGTCCACTCTGAGAATACAGTGGGAGTCTAACAGGGCCAGTCACCTCCTGAGCAGCTGTAGCTAGAGGTTGTGTGGTATCCTGTCTTTGTTCTCCCTCTTCAGGGTCCGTTAAGAACTGCTCACAGGTTTCTTTCTGTGATAACATCATTCATGCATGGATTGGTTTAATAATACTCAGGGTCCCAATACAAAGTCTATCACCACAACACAAAAGTTCATACTCAGCTCTGGCTCTTCTAAAACACATGGAGCTCCTCTTCTTGTTCCAATCTGCTTCTCTCAAACTCCAAGTTCTTCCTAGCTGGACCTCAGCCTTTTAGCTCTGGCCTCCATGCCAAAATCCAGTCAAGGTTTCCACAGGAACCTCCTCTTCATTGGGTTCTGGCCTCCAAATTTTCCTGATGTCCCTGAATTGCTCTGAGCCTCCCCATCTCTCCCTGCTGCTCTTTATAGGGAAATCACCTGATATCTCTTGGCTGTGGCTCTTTTAGTAATCAAAGTTGACTAATCTTAGTCATTCCATTTTTAAAAAGAAAAGTCATTCTATTACACCCTCACCCCCACCCTGCTTCTTGGAACTCACCCTCTCCAGTACAAATTGTACCTACACTCCCTTTTGTTTTAATTCACTAGTGCCTTCTGTTTCATGACTTGGGGTCTGAGCCCTAAGTCTCCACTACATCCTCTAGAGCCTTCGCAAATCAGAGGCAAGCTCTTTAGTCCAAGCAGAATGTTTCTGAAACTGAAAGCCATCCAGCCCTTTCAATTTGTTGATATTTTGCACTCTGTCCTGGAGAATCTTCGGAGCATCATCCCTTTCATCCTCCACATATCTATTTGCAATTACAACACTGCTTGTCAGTTGTTAACTCATTTCTCTCTTTCAGGGCACACTGCTTGGCTTCTTCCAAAGCAGCCATTTCTATTCAGAGCTTCTCAGCGTATCAAAGCAGCACTCTTACAATCTCTCCTCCCAGTGCTGCACTTACGGCAGGGATGGGCAAGAAATAGTCCAGGAACTGGATCTGGCATGCCAAGCCTTTCAATTCGGCCTGCCACACACACTACTGGACACATAGGCTGGGAGCAGCTCCAGGGCTCAGAGTACTGGCTGCTCCATCTGCCTCTCTGTGCCGAGTTGGGGGTATGGGGGAAGCTTCATGCACTACAAAACCCCTCCTTCACCCAAACTCCCTCTGGGTACGTCTACATTTGCATCCCTAGTTCAGACTAGGGATGCAAATGCAGACGAGTGAAGAAGCTAATGAAGCCGGGATTTAAATATCCCGTGCTCCATTAGCATGATCTCGCCGGCGCGCTACTTCGTATCACGGCTGATTCGAACCAGGAAGTGCGCGCCGGGATGCATTAGTTCGAACCAAAGCCCTTGGTTCGAACTAGCGTTACTCCTCAATTTTTGAGTAATGTTAGTTATGAGGAGTAATGTTAGTTCAAACCAAGGGCTTTGATTCGAACTAACGCATCCCGGCACGCGCTTCCTGGTTCGAATCAGCTGTGATTCGAACTAGCGCGTCGGTGAGATCTGCTAATGGAGCGCGGGATATTTAAATCCCGGCTTCATTAGCTACTTCGCTCGTCTGCATTTGCATCCCTAGTCCAAACTAGGGAGCAAATGTAGACATACCCTCTCAGACTCCACCCTTTCCTGAACCCTAATCCCCTACCCCAAACTCCCTTCTGCACCCAACCTCCATCCTAGACCCTGCACCCCCTCCAGAGAAAAGTGCGGCCCTTAACCACTTACCAACATTTTGGAGTGGCCCCCCCATCAAAAATTATTGCCCACTCCTGACTTATGGTCTTAGTTAGTGCCATCTACACATAGTGCTGCCACAAATGCTGAGTCTATCTTTATTTCAGCTTCCTAGTGTATATCTTTCTTACCAATACTGCACCTTCCCTGCTACTCAACAGCTTCTGCTCAAGCCTATAGTCTCAGAGCTTCCTTAAATAAGCTCTTTCACCTCATTAGCCTCCTCTTTCATCTTCTGTTTCATTTTCTTCACCTGGTCTATTAGTCTCTTGAGCTCAATCTTTAGATTTAGTTCCTTCTCCCTCCAATGTTAATTAGGGGAGGAATCTGTCTCTCAAGTCCTTGTATTTCAAGGCAGCACATTAAAGCACTCTCTCATCCTAGGAGATTTTGATACTGCAGATTGCTTCTGCACCTTATCTGCACAATCTTCGCATGGGGATCTGCTACATGTTCTCTCCCTCTCTGGTCTCTGTGGCTGGGGGAATTTTTTCCCATGGCTTGCAGGAATCTCTTCCTAACCAAACACCATTTTCCACACGTCCATTGTATTTTCAGCCCAATGCATCTATCTTTTCACATTTTAAAGCATTTGGGCTGTTTCCTTCACCACCTAGTGCCATTCTTTATCAATTCTCTGTTCCTTATCAGGCCACTTGCCACATATGGAATACAAACGGTCCATGTCCTGGTTTTCCATACTGAAAACTGGTGACTAAGGCAAACTGCTCTTGCTATTGAATCCATGTAGGTCAAAATAGTCAGAGCTGAAAACTATAAGGATATAGTGGGTTATGCCAAGGAGGTGACATCGCAAGGGCATGAGGAGTTTAAAGTGTATGACCTCTGAAGATGAACTGGGAGCAACTTATTTCAATATGCTTTCTGTAACAATCTAGTAAAAATGGTGTTGATCTTGAGGAATTATTCCTGCTGAGACTGGCAGAAGAAGCCTGAAGAAAACCTTCCACTGGAGGTGCTGAGTTCCTCAGGGTACTTGCCAATGTGTCAGACCTGGAAGCTATCGAGGGAGCCCCTTGAGCCTGTTTGTAGGCCAAGGAATCCAAAAAGGCCACCATTTTGGTGGTGGCTACTGAGGCTGCCAGACCATGCGAGTGTGTCTTTCGTTTTCTGGATCCTCACCTACTGGTATAGGCAGACACTGCCTGTGACATTGAGGACCCAGAAGGGGAGGGATCAGAATAGGGATGATGAGCCCTGAGCTGGCAGACAGTGCCCTGTAGAGGAGGCCTGGGAAAGGAGCACACCAAAGATTAGTATGTGTTGTACCTCAGCTGGGAACAGTTCCGGTCACTTAGTGCTGGAAATTTCTCAAAGCCAGATGTTTTGGCAAGCTCTCTATCAATGCTATACAATGTTGCACTGGTGCCGGTGCCAGTGCCAGAGAAGAGTGCAGAAGCATCAAAGATCAGGAATGAGCTGAGACCTCGATGGTTAGATGTCACGGGCTGAAGACCAAGTAATTCTCAAAATTCCAATTTCTAAACATCAAGTGTAGTCCTCTTCCAATATTCTTCTCAAGTAGTATCCTCCAATATCTGCATCTCTTACTCATTTTGGCATCATCTAGTGAGAAATGCAGTACCTCTAAATACTATAATTCCTTTTTCTGAAGAAATGGCAACAATTAATTGAATGTTCTGATAAGTTCTTTCAAAGTACACAACAATACCACTGATGCTCTGTTTCATAAAACTCCTAAAAGCATTTTTCCATTACACATCCTGTGTGACAACTGAACAATGGTAGCACACATGAACTTCCAGAGAGGAATAAAGAGCAAAAATCTGAACCACAAGTAGCAAAATTCTTTCATTCCTGGAGAAGCAAAGCCTGTGTACTAGGACAACATACACAAAGAGCAAGACAAACTTCCAGGCTGACTAGCTCAGCCTATAGAAGAAAGTGAGAGGTGAACCAGGACAAAACTATAGGACAAAGGTCTACCATCTGATTTTCACTGTCAATCCAGACTATAAAGCTGATAATCCAATGAAAGATTATCTACTATTTTAGCTTTCACAAATCTAAGTTTTTGTGTGGTATTTTAAAATGGTTTGTACTTATTTGCTAATTTATCTTCCCCTTACATTCATTACCTTGTTTCACATATGTACAAACCATAGGGTCACTCCTTAAAGTTCTTAATTTCATCAAAGTATAATGTAGTGAGAATACTTATGATGAAGCGGAGTATTATTTGGATTTTTACTGAAATGCATTTACTGTATTTTCAACTATAGTTGTTCTCTAACTAAAATTCAGTCAATTACTTACGCAAAAATGAAATAGAATGTAAATTAGCTAGCTGAAAGAAATAAACCGCTGATTAACTAAATTTAAGTTGGGGACTTTTGACAGTATGGGAAGAGCAAATGATAATTACCAAAGCTTTACTTTATCTCCTTGGGAATCTTAATTCTTCCCTTCCCCCGTCCCCCTCAGAATACTTCAAGACTTAAAATTCCATGTTTCTTATTAGTGAAAAGCTTGCTGCCTTATCTGGTGTATGCTAATAGAAATAAGAAGATTTAATATACACAACACTTCTAACCATTTAATATTGTAATTATAATCAGATTGCATAGGTTTGTTACTGAACTGACATTCAACACCTATAATTTTTGTTGTTATTTTTAGACATGTTAGTTTTTAAGTTGAATCAACTTAGATGTAAACAACGTAGAAGGCATTATTCAACAGGAAGCTATAATAGTAAGCTTTATTATATAAAAGTTAACATAAAATGATGACTTCAGCAATGGTAATGCAAACTGTGATCATGAACAACAAAATGGTTTCCTGTGAATTCCCTCACCCTTCTCTACACTACTGCACATGCATTCACAAACACACACACACACACACACACACACACGCGCGCGCACGCACGCTCGTGTGGGCTCTTGCTTTATCACTCAATCTTCTTGATACCTTTTGTGTTCTATATAGTTTAGATTTTAAGCTTCTGTGGACTTGAATCATGTGTTATTGTATCTATAAAGTTTATGCTCCCCTACAGTATTAAATAACATAAGCTAGGTACAATGAATAAATATGTTCCTAAACTTTTTACAGTTAATACTTAATTTCAATCTTGATCAAGAGACAATATAATATTCAAGAACAAGAGGTATGTGTGAGAGAGAAAAACTATGCTTTTACTACACCAGTGTTTCTCAAACTGTGCTCCGCGGAGCCCCAGGGCTCTGCGAGACATCTCCAGGGGCTCCGCGAGATTGACAAACTGGAAACATCGACAGATACAACACATACAATCAGTGGACCGCTGGGGCTCTGCATAAATTTTTACACATGTAAAGGGCTCCGGAGCCCAAAAAGTTTGTGTAGTACAGCGGCTCTCAATCTGCATGCTACTAACAAATGTAAGAATGGTGTGTGGGTTATTATGAGGTAGGTTATTGCTCACTACCAATAAGACCAATTAACAATTTAAACTTATTAGACTGATTAATGCATATGCGATTACAACCTTTCAGAAGACAAAAAAAGTCTTAATACATCTCCTATCTTTTGATTGCTTGCTACTGAAAGAACTCATGCATAATTTCTCATCTACTTTCTGAATATTGTATTATTAATGATTCCATGTGTCTATATTCTCTCTTCCTGTAAAAATGGATCAAAATGCCAGCATATATTGAGAATTTAATGGCAATACCATTAAGCTTCTACATATACTTGATGACCTCTTGAGGTCCCTTTCAGTTCTAGTATTCTATGGTTCTATAATGTACAATCAAGATTTGCAGTGCTAGAAATTTTAAAGTATTTATTTCAATATTCACATTTGAAATGTTACAACAATTACACATCCAGAGTAACAACTGAACAATGGTGGAATATATGAACTTCCAGAGAAGCATAAAGAGAAAAAATCTGAACCACGAGTAGTAACATGTAACGCTTAACATGTCTCAAATGTGTTTACAGCACAGTATTGCCACTCTTAATGTGCCAAACAGGATAAACTCATGTGATTCAGTATGAAGTTGCAACATCAGGTCTGTTCTACTTGCATTGTGCTGAATTACTATGGAGAGGCTGAGGTGGGAAAGAAAGAACAGATGGAGATGGGGACACATTAGGGAAAGGGAAAAATTTAAAGGACAAACTCAAAAAGGCTTTCATTCTCTCCTTACTTAGTGTTTTTAAGATCAGTTATAATTGCACAGCAGCCTAGTGGGCTGCCAAGAGACAGCACATCTTTAGGTTCTTTGAAAGTGCAGGAGGGCAGTAGGAAAGGGTACGTCTACACTTGCTCCCTAGTTCGAACTAGGGATGCAAACGTAGGCGACCGAAATTGCTAATGAAGCAGGGATTTAAATATCCCGCGCTTCATTAGCATTACTCTGCTAAACAGCTGTTTCGAAAGTGAAAGTGCGCGCCGGGACACATTAGTTCGAACTAACGTTACTCCTCATTTTTTGATATTACTCCTCCCGGTGCGCACTTTCACTTTCGAAACAGCTGTTGAGCAGAATAACGTGCCAGCGAGATCATACTAATGAAGCGCGGGATATTTAAATCCCTGCTTCATTAGCAATTTTGGTCACCTACATTTGCATCCCTAGTTTGAACTAGGGAGCGAGTGCAGACATGCCTAAAGGGAACAAAGTCCTCCCCCATTTCTTTGGAGGCACTCTCTTCCATCTATATTTGTAAAAGAACTCATGATCAAAAGTGAAATAGGTAATACATGAAGCACGGATCAGAAAGATCTTCATATTAGATTTCAATAATTAGCAAGAGTTCAAAATGCAGAACTTACACAGGAGAACGTGAATGTCAATACTAAACCATCAGCATGAAGGAGGTACATAATCACAAGAGGATTATATTAGAGCACAGACAGAGAAAATGCTATGTAGAATAGATAGAACAAAGAAATCAAATGTGTTGACCTATGAACAGTGTTCCCTCTAAGCTGTGCTGCAGCACATCTTCAGAGGTGATTAATCAGCCCGCCCAGTTAGAGGCTCAGGGCTCCAAGCACAAAGCTGTGCTGCCAGCAGCTTAGAGGGAACACTGCCTATGAATAATCTTGGCAGTGAATCTATAAAATATTCATTTGTAAATCTATTAATTTAGGTTTTCTTGTGGGAGGTTTGGCAACAGTTAGAAGCCAAAGCAATGACTATTCCTTTGATCTGTTTTGTTCTGACTTAGTATTTTTGCGCAACCAAAACCCAACTTTCTGAAAGAAAAAAAAATGGTTCCCTCCAATTTAAAGTTTGATTTGCGTATGAAGAGTTGCTTGGTAGGCCACACTTTTCTTACGACTGAACAACCAGGATTACAATTAATTAAAACATCTTTTATGCTGCATTAAATCATTTACCAAAAAATGGGGGAAGATGGACGTGTTTGAAAAGCTACTCACATAACCAAAAGCTTGAACTTTCCAATTTGAAGTTTTTAGGTTTGGTAAACCTCTATCTGGATGTCTTTTCCCCTGGAGCTTCTCCTCCCCCATTCCCCCCACAATCTCCTAGTATTACTACAGCTGATTCACATTCACTCTTAGTTTAGTCAATGCTATCTTTTTCTGGTACTACTGTGATGAGCTGATGATTTTTCTGGTGAGGCTGTCATGAGCTGACAGGTGAATTTCTCCAACATATATCCTGTTTGATAGGATCAGTGTGCCTCAAAGACTTCTTATGGAGAAAATAATCCACATGAAATAAGGAGAGTATACTATTATGAGCTATAGTAACTATATGCAAAGACTTAAAAATCTGGAAAGTAGTAACATATTCCACTTTGCATATAATATTTCCAAGTTGGGCTGTTCTTTAATTGTAAATTCTGTATTAGCTGATTATATGAAAAGTGCTTCTTGCACATTCTACCAAATACCTTGGATCTGCCAATGAATGGAAGTAACCTCTGCAGCATTACCACTCAGGCACTTACTATGCAACAGACTTGCAGAGAGCACAAAAGATGCCGTGGCAACTAAAGGGCTGTTTATTAGCATAAGGAAACCCAAATTGGATTGATCATACACAAAAGAAGATGCCTAAACTAGTATCAAACTGAAAAGGCAAATTCCCTTGATTAGATTTGTATTTAATTCCAGGATGATCAGTGCAATCTTATTGTCTACACTTAAAACACTACAGTGGAACTGCTGCACCACGGAACAGTCCTGCCGTAACGCTCAGTGTGGATACAACCTATCCCAAACTAGAGGGATTTTCCATTAGGTAACCCACCTCCGTGACAGGCAGGCTGACAGAAGAATTTTTCCAAAAACACTGCCACTTTGAAACCCCCAGGTGGCTTATCAAAGGGGCAGCCACTGCACAGCTGATCTGCGGATCACCTATGCGGCAGCTGTCCCTTTAAAATGCTGCCTGTGCGTCTTGCGGCACCCGGAATCAGCTGGGGAGCCAGGGTTCCAAGGAAATGCCGCACAGAGCCGTGGGTGAGCTGGGACTCCCCAGCTGATCCCGGGCTCCGCGAGGCATTTCCCTCGAACCCTGGATCAGCTGGGGAGTCCCCACGTGATCTGGGGTTCCGGGGAAGTGCCACACGGAGCCCTGGGTCAGCTGGGGAGTCCCCAGCTGACCCCAGGCTCCAGGACTGCCCCTTTAAAATGCCACCTCTGTGTCAATTCAAAGGAGCAGCTGCCATGGAGCCTGGGGTCAGCTGGGTATTCCTAGGGTATGCCTGGGGTCAGCTGACCCGGGTTCCAGGGAAGTGCCGTGTGAAACCTGGGGTCAGCTGGGGAGTCCCCATCTGATCCCGGATTCTGGGGACATGCTGCAGGGAGCCTGGAATCAGCAGGGGACTCCCCAGCTGACCCTGGGCTCCCTACAGCTGCCCCTTTGAATCGCACGGACGCATGGTTCAAAGGGACAGCTGGCTCACAGCTGATCCGCGGAAATGCCGCAGGGAGCCCGGGATCAGCTGGGGAGTCCCCCGCTGATCCAGGGTTCCATGGTTTTGAAATGCACAAGAGCCCCCGCTGGGGACTCTTGTGCATTTCAAAGAAGGCACCCATGTGCAGCCCACTGACCCCAGGCTGTAGGCAGAGTTCTGCATTCCTCCTTTGAAAGGTGGGGCTCTTGTACATTTCAAAGGAGGAATGCGGAAGTGCCTATTGACTAGTCAATTAACCACTTTTTAACATCCTTACTCTAGACTCTGTGGTGCTCGCTGTGTTATCCAGGAGGCTAAGGCTAAAGTCTGCTCCCCGCTCTGCCCCACAAAGGGCAAGAGCCTCAGGCTTTGTCTACACTTCAAATTAAAGCACTGCAGCACTCTAACATGGAATTGTGGTCTTCCAGCGCTGGTGATGTGACAACTCTCTCAGCACTCTGGGTAAACCACCTCCATGAGGGGAGTAGCTAACAGTGCTGGGAGAACAGATGCCAACACTGGTGCTTTAAGCATTGTAACTTGCTGTGCTTTAGGGAGAGAGTTCCACACCTGAGGGAGAAACTTACATCATAGTTAAGGGTTTGTCTACACTGCCACTTTGACTGTTAATTATAGCTAGCTCCAGCCAGGGGGCTGTGGGCGAAAAAAAACTTGCTCACTGCCTAGTACTGCATGAGAGGCATCAAATTGTTACTACTTCTTAGCCTCTGCTTGGTTGCTTCAGAATTATAGACTTATTGCTCAGCCCCCACCAGCGAAACTCAAGCCAGAGTGCTGTTGCCTGTAGTGACACAGACCAGCCACCCTCCCCATTTGAGAGAGGGGTGCCACTAAAGGCACCTTCAGAGTCACAGACCTGTGGGAAGAGACCTCAGGAGGTCATTCAGTCCACTCCCATCCCCTGCTCAAAGCAGGACCAACCCCAACTAAATCACTCTAGCCAGTCCTTAAAAATGTCAAGCCTGTCCTTAAAAATCTGTAAGGATTACCTCCCTACATAATCCATTCCACTGCTTCACCACCCTCCTACTGAACCAGTGGGGCTCTTGTACATTTCAAAAGCAGAAACTGGGCAGGGAGAGCAAGGCCAGCATGAGGCACTCCCTGCAAGGCTTCCTTTGAAATGTACAAGAGCCCCATTGGGGCTCTTGCACATTTGAAAGGCTGAGATGCCGCAGGGAAAGCAGGGTCCAGTCTCCCGCTGGCCCTGTGCTCCCTGCGGAGCTTCTGCTTTTGAACTGTAGCAAGAGCCCGGCAAGCCTAATAGCTTTTGCTACAGTTCAAAGGTGGCGGCGCCCTTATGGGCTAATCAAATTGTCGATGGTAATCCCATCAACTTATTCAATTAGTTAATTATTCTAAATTTAAAATTCCTGCCCAGGACAGACCTTTGGGGCTCTCTACTCAATACTAGCTGCCAACTAGATATCAAGCTACTGATCACTACCAGTTGAGCCCGACAACCCAACCAGTTTTTTCTATTCACCTTATTGTCCATTAATCCAAGCCATACTTTTTAAACTTGCTGGCAAGAATATTTTGGGAGATGGTTATCAAAAGTTTTGCTAATGTCCAGGTTTATCATGTTGACCATTTTACTCACATCCACAGAGCCAGTTATCCCATAATAGCAGGCAACTGGTCAGACATGATTTGTCCTTGGTGTATCCATGTTGACTATTCCTGATCACCTTCCTCTCTTCCAAGTGTTTCAAAATGGATTCCTTGAGGATTTGCTCCATGATTTTTTTACCAGAGACTGAGGTGAGGCTCAGTAGTCTGTAGTTTCCTGGATGGTGCTTCTTCCCTTTTTTTAAAGATGGGCACTACTTTTGCCTTTTTCCAATTGTCCTGGGCTTCCCCCGACCACGAGTTTTCAGGATTGTGAACCGTTAATAACTACTCTCTGAGAATGGTTATCCAGCCAGTTATGCATCCACCTTATAGTAGCCCCATATAGGTTGTATTTCTCTAGTTTATCGATAAGAAGATCATGCAAGACCATACCAAATGCCTTACTAAAATCTAGGTATACCATGTCCACCGCTTCTTCCTTATCCATGAGACTCGTTATCCTATCAAAGGAAGCTATCAGATTGGTTAGACATGATTTTTTTTCTTTACAAATCTATGCTGGCTGTTACTGATCTCCTTATTATCTTCCAAGTGTTTGCAGATGAATTCCTTAATTACTTGCTCCATTATATTTCCTGGCACAAAAGTTAAACTGACTGATCTGTAGTTTCCTGGGTTGTTCTTATTTCCCTTTTTATAGATGGGCACTATATTTTTCCTTTTCCAGTCTTCTGGAATCTCTCCTGACTTCCATGATTTTTCTAATATGATAGCTAAAGGCTCAGATACCTTCTCTATCAGCTCCTTGAGTATTCTAGGATGCATTTCATTAGGTCCCGGTGACTTGCAGACATTATCTTTTCTAAGTAATTTTTAACTTGTTCTTTTTTTATTTTAACTTCTAAACCCATTCCCACTAGCACTTACTATGTTAGAACATAAAAAGATAAGAACATAAGAAGGGCCATACTGGGTCAGACCAAAGGTCCATCTAGCCCAGTATCCTATCTGCCAACAGTGGCCAGTGCCAGGTGCCCCAGAGGGGGTGGACAGAAGACAATGATCAAGCAATTTGTCTCCCGCCATCCTTCTCCAGCCTTTGACAAACAGAGGCCAGGGGCACCATTCCTTACCACCTGGCTAATAAATTGCCTTTTATGGACCTAACCTCCATGAATTTATCTAGCTCTTTTTTAAACTCTGTTATAGTACTAGGCTTCACAGCCTCCTCTGGCAAGGAGTTCCACAGGTTGAATGTGCGCTGTGTGAAGAAGAACTTTCTTTTTTTAGTTTTAAACCTGCCCCTTTGAAAAACTGCTAACTCTCTTCAGTTGTTTTTCCCCTTTGTCTTGCTTCCCATGGGACCTTACCTACCAAATCTCTGAGCTTACCAAAATCTGCCTTCATGAAATCCACTGTCTCTATTTTGCTGTTCTCTATTCTACCATTCCTTAGAATCATGAACTTTATGATTTCATGGTCACTTTCTCCCAAGCTGCCGTCCACTTTCAAATTCTCAACCAGTTCCTCCCTATTGTTAAAATCAAATCAAAGCTTCCCCCCAGTAGCTTTTTCAACCTTCTGAAATAATAAATTGTTTTCAATGCAGTTCAAGAACTTATTGGATAGTCTGTGCCCCGCTGTGTTAGTTTCCCAACATATGTCTGGATAGTTGAAGTCCCCCATCACCACCAAATCATGTGCTTTGGATGATTTTGTTAGTTGTTTAGAAAAAGCCTCATCCACCTCTTCTACCTGGGTATGTGGTCTGCAGTGGATCGCTAGCATGCCATCCAACCCCCAAAAAATTTAAATGATGTTTTCCCAGAATTCGGTATTAATGAAGACAGTGGAACAACTTATATTTACTATTTAAAATGTGTACTGCTACTGACAGCATGACAGAAGTTAAAGCAAATATAGAGAAGGATCAACCCTGTTTCTGTAGTACTATCATAACATCAATGAGTTCTAGACAAAATGGGAAGTAACTGATTTTTCCCCTCAATATTTACTTATGAAAGATATAACATTGACAATGGATCAGTCATTCAAGCAAGTAACAGCTGATCAATATCCATTTTAATTGGACATAACCCCTCAGTTTTTATTGCAACAATTCACTTTAATGTGACTTCAGACAAGGCTCGATTCCTGTATGTATTCATGTTTTCAGCATTCTTTTATCACTTTGCTTTGTGCAGATGTCAAAGCTATGCCTTTTGAAAGTTACTTTAGCTTTCCTCCAAAAAAGACTGTTAAGCTAAAACCTGTCAGTAGTACTAGAGTAATGAGATTCAACTGAGCTGTTAGCTATTCTTCAACATATCCATTCCTCTCCATGCAACAATTGCATTTACTGATTCAATATTAAAATATTTTGTTCTTTTCCTCTTCTCTGATTAAACAGATTCTCATTTAATGCTTGTGTACAAATTAGAATAGTTTCTTGTATATTTTAAAAAGAACAAAAGCACTTTATAGAAGTACAGATATTCTTACATAAACCATACTTCGAAGGAGAGCACAAAGGAGATAAAGCCACACAAGACTAGGTTCTAAACAACAAGGCTCTGAAATACATAAAAGTAAATTTTGTTCAAATTTGTTTAAGTGGTCCTCAATGACCAAGAGGATCTGACAATGGAATTTCAGTCTGATGTTGAAACTGCTAGGCTTTTGTGGGCTACAGTCAACTCCATAACATTACCTGAGCATAGCTTGCTGTTATAAAAAAAGATGTATAATAATTACCTATACAGTTTCTCTAGATGTTCACAGAGTCCTGTTCCATTTGTTCTCCTCCTTCAAAATGTTCCAAGTAGATGGGAAAACCTAAAGGAGGGAAAACACAAATTAAAATAATTAATAAAAAAGTGAATGATTGAAAAAAACTGGATATTAGACTGTAACCACAAGAAGAATATAAAACTAACAGGTACTGAGGGCACGTCTCAAAATACAGCTACAGAATAAATTTAGTTCAATGTAAAATATACTTAGTTTTTATCCCACGACAGTTGGTGTTTGGAAAGTATTTTAAAAGAGCCAGTGTCAGGATTTTGGCATTTACACTATCAAAGAAATCTCTCTAAAAGAGAAACAAGAGGTCATCAGGATCAACAATGTCCTTTCTTGTCCTCTAGAATCCATGGGCTCATATGTCAATGCTGATGCTGTTCAAAGAGGCATCAATAGAAGCTGTAGGCAATTGCTATCACTGGTCAGCTATGATATACATTCTTTTGCTATTTTAGAAGGCGGCCCAGCCCTGAGGCAGTAGAGGCTTCTCGGGCCTCCTGCTAGCACTCTCTGGAACCAACTCAGGGGCGGTAGAGGCTGGACAGCACCAGCAACTGCTCCCTAGGGCAGGCTGGGGTATTGGCTGCTGCTGGCTTTGGCTTTTCGCTGCGGTGTTTGCTGACCCTTGTGGTCACTCCAGTATAACTCCCTCCTACCAGGCCCCTCCCTTTCCATTTTATTAGAAACAATCAAATCCCAGGCACATCCCAATGTCCTGACACAACCAAACCCTGACCTTGCTTTAAGTTAGGATGATAAGAAGCATACCAAATTTGGTGTGCCTACCTCTTATTGTTTAGGAGTTATTGAATAGATAAACTCAGACAGATGTACATTTCTAAAATATATAAATAGATCATTTAAAAATGGGCTTGTTTTCCATTCTATAGTGTGTTATGAACATACACCATGACAGATCCATGCACTGCAAAGACTGCCTGCCTATGGTCCTTTTTTGCTGTTGCCACTCACGTCTTCCCATAAATGCCTGTTTGGTGGTTTGTTTGTTTTTAATAAGGATAGCATTCCCTCCTACTCCAGAAGCTTATCCTTCACAGTGTGGTTTTTTCCTCTCATTCCAATGAAAATTTCATGGAGTGATTCTCACTGTGATTGCCTTTTCCCTGCCAGCTCTGACAATAATTTGGGATGACAGGAAAAGGCAATTATCAGCAATTAGTTTAAATTTAACTCACATATGTACTATCACATCTGGAAAATTGAAGATTTTAGAAGACCGGCTGCAGGATGCTTAATACTGCAATCCATGTATTTTAGGACAGTTCTGCACACCTAACAATGCCACAATTTTTTCCATGTATAAAAGTTCTGGCATCACATCTTCTGTATTCCAAGAACAACTTACTGGTCTATTTGGTGTGCTATCTTGCCTCTAGCAATAGTGTTCTTGACTGAAAGAACAGTGATTATTTTAAAATTGTATTTGAAAATGTTGTGATTACTATTGTTACGAGTAACATCCAAAATTAATATAAGTGAAAGTAGCTAGGAAAATAAATCTGTTTTACAGTTTATTTTCTTTGTCCTTTTAATAGCACTTTGCATATATTCACACGTGAAGTAGTTTTGCCAAGACTTAATTGAGTAAAGTTATTCATGTGTTAGAATAGTTCCATCGTCTTTGCCATTATCTGTAACTTTTGAACCTTATTCATACGTGTCTAGCTCTTTAAACATTTTGTCTATGACTATTCAGAATTAGTATTAAAAAAAGACTAAAACTACTAAAACTAAAAACAATGTGCAAACTGAAGTTTATAAAGTGTCCTTATGCTGGGATGAAAAACGAAATAACAGACAATCCAGAAAATTGCGATAATTTTTTCTTCTATTTAAGTCTAACAGGTGCATTTAAAAGCTCACTCCAACCCCTGAATAGAGAATGAATTATTTTCTTTGTATGCTAAGAGAATAAGTGTTCATGGATGCACCGTAAGTCTGCAGTTTCTGAACATGTTCTTCAGACAGATTTTTAAACTGATAATCCAGATCTTTAACATTAATGTTAATAAAATGAAAAATGATACTGTATCCTTTGAGATATGATTCTAATCTATGTGGTTCATCTATTCTGGTTCCCATCACCATGGTATCCAATGGTCTGATTATATATCTTCTTTTCAAACTTGCAAGTCTTTGCATATGATTTCCTGAATTAAATCAAAAGGGGCAAAATCAAATTATATATTCTAGTAAATGTCACAGCTATTCATTGAAGCCCTGAGCTCTTTCTTACCTGAAAGTGCTTTCTGCATGTTAGAGAACCTAAATTTGAGTTGATTCTATTAATTTTCTAGTAAAGCAGACAATAAGATTAACATCTTACAAAAAAATGTAACCCTTTATACAACAACACAACCCATTTTTATACAACGCAACCTTTGTTTCGGTTTTCACCAAAAAGATTGCTGGTGACTGGATGCCTAACACAATGAATGCTAGTGGAAATGGTATAGGCTTACAAATTAAATAGGAAAAGAAAAAGTTAAAAATTACTTAGAAAAGTGAGATGTCTTCAAGTCACCAGCACCCAATGAAATGCTTTACTAAACAACCAACTACAGACCAGTCAGCTTAAATTCTGTGTCAGGAAAGATAATGGAGCAAATAATTAAAGAATTCATCTGCAAACATCTGGAAGAAATAAGGTGATAGGTAACAGCCAGCATGGATTTATAAAGAACAAATCATGTCAGAGCAATCTGATAGCTTTCTTTGATAGGACAGCAAGTCTTGCGGATAAGAAGGAAGCAGTGGGCAAAGCGTACCTACACTTCAGTAAAGCATTTGATACAGTCTTGCATAACTTTCTTATCAAACGAGGGAAATACAACCTAGTTGGGGCTACTATAGGGTGGGTGCATGACTGGCTGGATAAATGCTCTCAGAGAGTAGTTCTCAATGGTTCGCAGTCATGCTGGAAGGACATAACAAGTGGGGTTCTGCAGGGGTCAGTTCTGGGACCAATTATGTTCAATATCATCACCAAAAATTGAGATATTGGCATAGAGAATACACTAAGTTTGCAGAAGATACAAAGCTAGGAGGGGTTGCAAGTGCTTTGGAGGATAGGGTCAAAATTCAAAATGATCTGGACAAACTGGAGAAATGGTCTGAGGTAAACAGGATGAAGTTTAATATGGATAAATGCAAAGTACTCCACTTAGGAAGGAACAATCAGTTTCACACATACAGAATGGGCTGCTCCAGCCCCCGCCAATTAATCATAACCAATACACATCACCCAGTAAGGTGATTCACATTCACATCCCTACCAATAACAACATTCTGCTAACATTACCGACATTGAACAACAACAAAGAGATACCAAAACAGAGGTTAACTTCTATTAACTTCATGAAAATGCTCTGGCAACACAGGCTAAAGACAGAGAGAAAAATGCTACTAATCCAATACTGTTGTAGAATATGTGGGAAATCCACAAATCAATACAAAAAGCAATTTTAAACATAGCAGAAGCCAAAATACTACCAGCTTCAGTTGCTTTTCTACAAAAACGTATTTTGAGAAAGGCACAAATATCTGTAGGCATTGGAAAAAAACAAAAATACAATAGAATCCCTCCAGAGTTGGAAAGGGAGAGACTAACTATAGATGATAATGGCAAACTTTGTTTTTTTTAAATTCTGAGTATACCAACCAAGTCATCAGGGTGAGAACATTATAATATGAAAACCTAATTTTCCTGATCTTGCTCCTCAGACTCAAAATAAGAACACTCATGGAAAGAATCTTCAAGAAAAGGAGCCAGAGGTACTGTTTCCAGAAATATTAAGTAACTGCCCACCATAACAGAGCTTATGTTTTCTTGAACAATTAGATCTTGATTCTTGCAAACACTAGGATATACCTACACAGGAAAGTTATGGCTCATTTAAGTATAGTATATAGTAAGATGAAGTTTAAAATGATATAGTGATAGCACTATAACGCCTGTGTGGCCACTCATATTCTGGAATAAGGCTGACTTTTTGGGGGGTTAATGTATGTAATTTTGGAAGAGTTTTAACTAAACCAAAAAAGTATGTCCACATGGGGATTTATAAACTGTTAAAATGTTCACATTAGACAAGCCCTTTAATACCCAAGTAGACAGACTTCAATAATAGTGGCACACAATTATTTTAATGAGTGAGTGTTTGGCAGGATCAGGGACTAAACCAGTACAATAGCTGCTAAAAAAAGCAAGCAGATAACTTATATTAAAAGTGGATCTTCAATAAGGGCACATGATTTTTATTTTTAAAAATATTAAACAATGTTGGATCTTTCCATTTTTTGGAAACTCAGTTATTGCCTTACTTTTTTCTACACATAATTCAAGAAATTCCAGTTTGACCTTTAATGCAATTTATTATACTGGAAAGGGTGTGTTTTAAAAAAAAAAACCTAGAACAAGGGATATTTGAAAGTGTTCTCTGTATTTTTATTATTTTATTTAAATATTAAATGACCCACCTGGATTAGTAAGGACACAGGCATTCATTCCTAAATCGGACCCCGCCCCCTGGATTTTGTGTGCAATGTTTTCGAGTGGTATGTGACAATAACCCTATCTTAAACCACTGTTTTCTCCCATCTTTCAGCATGGGCTTCAGCCCCCGTTCACTTTTGATGACTTCAGTGGTGCGCGCTAGATTAGGCTCCCAGACCAGATTTGCAGCTCGACAGCCAGTGGGGCTGCATCTGCCTCTGAGGGGTGACAGCCCGCGCTGTTTACTTCGGCCTCCCCCGCCCGCTCCCCACACAGTTGGGTCACCTCTTGAACGAGGCTCAGCCCCACGCGATACTGACGCAAGTTCTCCCCCTCCCGGTCCCGGTCCATGGAGCTCCCTGGAACTAGCCGCTGCTGCTCGCTATAGCGCCCAGAGCCTGACTCCAGCACAGCGCCAGGCTCGCTCTCCCCTGAAGCCCCACTCCCTGCAGCCTCTGCCCTCCGGCTGCCGAGCCACACCACCCTTCCCCGGTCTCCCCTTCTCACCTCTCAGGACCGGGGGGCGGGAGGAGAGAGTTCACTGGGAGGCCCCGGCCCCTTCCCTCCCTCTCCCGTTGCCCCCGCTATGCCAGGGGAGGGGCGAATGCAGGCCCCGGACAAACCCCTCCCCGGCTGCAGGACTTCCCGGCTCCGGGCCTCGAACTATTTCCCTCCCCCCTCCAGGTCCCGGGCTGCTTCACCCAAGCAGATGGAGGAGACCACAACGAGTGGAGGAGCCGTCAGCCACGCCCTCCGACAAACCGCAACTCCGCCTTCTCACTCGCGGGAGGGGCAGGCCAGATCCTCCAACCGCCGCCCGCGCGCCCCCTGACAGTTCACTTCCGCGCGCCTGAGGGGTAAGGAACTGGCGTCTGCGGCCGATGGGGTGGAGCTATGCAAAATAAGAGGCGGTGTCACACCCACACAAGGGAGTGGGCGGGGCTCAGGGACGTCGCCTCGGGGACTAAAGGAGGTAGTGTTACGTTAGGCCTTCTTCCCACCAGGCCTGGAGTGGGATGCCCAGTAACGGGGAGGAGGCAGGGGAGAGGCACCTTGGATAGAGCCATACTCTCTCTCTTCCCCAGAGAGGAGGATTCCCTCCTCTGGCAAATGGGCTGTGAGGATGCTGCTACCCTTTGGGGATATTTATTCAATTCTGTACTAAATTACAGGAAGCAGGCCACTTCAAAGCGGGTGCTGGCACAGTTTGTGCAAGTACAAATAGTAGTGTAGCTGTAGTAGCACAGGCAGTGGCAGCAAGGCATGACAGCCATGCTGAGTGTAAATCCATGGGGTTTGGGCAAGGTATTAAAATTAATCTAAGTAGCGCAAGCATGTGTATGTGAGAGCTGGGGCTCGTCATATACCTAGCTCATAGTGAAGTTGTAGCCCAAAAGTGGGCCCCACTAATTCTCTGGCAGCCCTTGGCAAGCAATCTTTATGAATATAAACATGAATGCATAAACAGACCCACCATTTACCCAACATTAAATCAACTAAGCCAATGACAATGTAACTAGAACAAAAATCAGTCTCCCTGCACCATCTCCCTGCACAATTTTTCATCATGCCCAGTAGCATCTTTTCAAAGGCAAAGGAGAAAAGCTGGGCCTTGCAGCATACCTGAGGGCTACAAAGTACCTGCTGCTGTTGTAACCCATGCATTTAATAGGGAGCTATCTCTTTAAGAGACCCCTGTGGGGGGGAGGTAGGAGTGAGTTGAGTGTTACTGTTGCTGGGCAGATTCAGCATTCCACCCAGAAGCTTCTGGAGTTGGGTCCAGTAGTTTGGGATCAGACTTCATGAGCAAGCAGGCAGAGCTAAGGCCTGTGGGAGCTGGAAGAAGCTAAGCCAGGGGCAGAGAACTGGCTGCTGTTCCTCACTCTGCAGCACTTTGCAGCAGGTAGTGATGTTATTAACCCTCTACCAGGGATCAAGGCAATGCTACTTAGAGCGAGGGGAACCTGGGAGGGAAAATAACTTTTGTGTGAATTGTCTGCTTCAAATGCTGTTTTGATTTTAGTCAAACTGTTCTAGTTCACTTTCTCAATCTGTGTGATTCTTCAGCTCCTCTGTAAATGTAGCAATGGGGAAAGAGTCATTTCTATTTTGTTGTTCTCAAGGTGTTTTTTTTTTTTTTTGTATTTTCTTGTAATAGGGTTTCTTTAAGTCTGTTCACTTGTGAGCTAACTGACTAGTAATCAGTGAGCTGGCTGCCTAGTAGTGACCATAGCAGAGGAAGAGTCTGCCTGGACTCCAACTGAGGCTTTTCCTAAAGCAAGTGGAGAGAGACTTCAGACTCAGCATATGGTGCACATTTGGTATCAGAGGCACAAACTGAGACTTTGGTGAACCAAATCTAAGCTCTTGGGACCTTTCAGTCTTTTCTTACCGTGTTTGTGTGGACTGAACTGTTCAAATTTCACTCTTAGTTTTCTCTTTACTTATGTTTATTGTAATTATAGATATTATTTGTGGGGTATAAAATAGCTGTGTTCTGTTGTAAGAATTAGATTATTTGTTTCTTTATAAAATTTTATGAAGTTATTTAATTAAATTCATTCTTTTGGAACTTGAATGTAGGGAGGCTGACAATGTGCAATCCTTGCTGAAATTCCTTACAGACTAAACTCTGGGTTTCCAGTACTGCAGTGGAAGTGGTGGTTTCTTTAGACACTGGAGAAGGGCAGTGAAGTCTAACCCACTCAAGGTTACACTGTGTCATGCAAAACTTTATCAATGACCTCACTACTCTATGAATGCAGAATAACTTCCCAAATGAATGGACTGTGTGACAGGCAGGCCTTGTCTCCATTTACCAGGAGATGGATGCTGCAGGGATTGATCTCCCAGGAGTCAATTTAGCAGGTCTAGGAAGGACTAGAGATGTAAAATCCTGTTTAATTAGTTAACCTTTTAAACATTATGTTTAACTGATTAAACAGGGCCTGGTGGGAGGGAAATAAAAAAGTCAGAAAAATTTGTACAAATTCATGAACTATTAAAGGTGTTCCTGAATCTGCATTTTTCACAGAAAAATGTTTAGATAAAAAATTTAGGACTGTTAGTCAATATTCCCCATATAGTTTAGATTCTTTAATTAGATTTGAAACGGAGTTTAGGTACAAACCTTCATCAGCTAATTGCTTGCCAGGGAATTGTATGTGAAGGATATAGTCTTGATCCTGCAAATATTTATGCACATGCTTACCCATTTGCAGGACTGGGATCTAACTGTGCCTTCACAATCATCTAGCTGTCCCTCTAAATAAATGCGCCATGGCCAAATTCCCAGAGATACAAAATTAAATAATAGTATTTAAATAGCTGCTCTACTTTGTAGCAGATACTATGAATTCTGTTCACTGCTGGAGAGGGAAGATAGGAAAACAGAAGCTATGGGTGAATGGTTAATCCACTTGGGGATTTAGAAAGGGTTCAGAGAAGAGTGACATGAATGATTCTCTCTCTTTCATTTCAAAGTTTATTTTCAGACACAGAGTGCAGTACAATATTGCTATTCATTCCTGGCTTGTTCCTCCATTAAACCCAACATGGTCATATTCCTGAATACAACATCCTGCCTCTGGTTAGCCCCTATGTCATATTAATTGTGGTTGTATTTACAGTGGCTTCTCTGCCATCCTATCATCTGCTTGTCTTCTGCAGTGTACTCACTGATGAGTGTTCGACGCACACAATCCCAGAAAGGTCTAAGTCAGCAGTCCCAACTGCTGGTTCACCGACCGGTGCTGGGCCACGAACCGCTGGCTGCGGCGGCTCTGGGGGCTAGGGCTGGAGCTGGGGTACACCACTCAGCACCTCTCTTCCTGCTGCAGCTGTTGAGAGAGGTGTGTTCTGCCCCGCCTCTCAGCCAACTAGCGATAGGCAGGGGTGGTGTCTCCTCCCAGATGCGGAAGAGCGGTTTGTTGTGTGGCACTGTTTAACAATGTCAGGAAAAGTCCAAGGCTTAGTAATGAAAAAGATACTAAATACAGTGCCTGGCAGTCACAGATTCAGAAAACAAATCTGCTACACCATAAAACTGAAGAAGAAGACGAAATTATTAATACTGGGAAAGGTGTGAGACTCTAAAGCTGTATCTAATCTACATTGTAATGTTTAGTGCTAACACTTCAGTCACTAGGGGGTGTGAAAAACACACCCCTGAGCACTAAAACTTTCAGTGCTGAAAAGGGCCGATATAGACAACATTTTGTTGCCAGGAGCTGCACTCCCATATTAAAGCTATCACCCCTCATAGAGGGTGGTTTTTCAATCATTGTGAGAACTCTTCCCCCAGTGATAAAGAGTGACTATGTGCTGCTCACATCATAATGCTGCTGTGGAGGTGCTGCCTTAACATGGACAGTGTAGACCTATTCTAAGTCATGAAGTATATATACTTCAAAGTATGAAGTATAGTTCATGGCAGTTGTAGACTCATGAAGTGAGTCAGCACTGTGCTATGGAACTGAAGAAGAAGAAGGAGCAGGAGGAGGTGGCATGGGTTCCAGACTGGAAGTCTGCAGCCACTCTCTGGACTTAGCAAGGGAACAGAGAAAATCCATAGGGAGAGCAGAAGTTCTGGGATCCTGGCTCTGAAGGAAAAATGGTGGATAAGGAATCCTGACAGAGGTGGAGCAAGGAAAGAGCAGCAGGGTTTGGTATGGAGCTTGCTGACTCTAGAGTCTCTGGATGGAATCAGAGGTAGTGGGGAGGCCCAGGTTCCCATACCATCACTGCAGAAGTGTTATAGCCTGGAAGTGGAGGACTGCCGGGAACGATACTTGGTCAGCCTGTTAGTGAGACTTTTGATACCTCGGAAGCCATAAAGTGACCTGGGTAGAGGGCCAAGCCATGAAAAGGGAGCAACCTGAGTTATGAAGGAAAAGCACTGAAACTCATGGAACACAAGAGAGGCCAGAGCACTGTTCAATGAGCAACACTTGCAAGGTAAAGCTAGAGGTAGTCACAGACCAGCTGTGTACCTTGCTTATGTTGATCAGCAGATCCTTGTACCCTACCCTTTCAGCATCTAATTATCTGAGAGATTTAGGAAAACTGTGCTCCTCCCATGTTGCGTAAGTAAAAATAAATAAATAGAAAGAAAGAAATAGAGAAGAATAAAAAGCTTAAACACACCAGATATTTATTTAAAAGGAAAGCTACAGCACAGGGATCTAACAGGGTTAGCAGTACATAAGTGAATGAGGTTCGAATTGAGTCAAACTCAGGACCTAAATACCCATACTTTGGCCAAAACCCAAATAACCAAAAGAATAAAAGATAAAATGTCCAAAATATTATTGTCTTTACATTGATAGGTTACCAGCAAGAGGTGGACCACCATAGTAACTGTTAGAACCTGGTGGAACTGGTTCTCAAGTGCCACTGCAGGAGATCAACAGACCTTTGGGTAGATGTCCATGTACTCATTACGTTCACTTAAGTGGATAGTAGGAAGGAAAGATCCAGGTAAGTATAACAACAAAGTCTATTGGTCTTGTTTTGCAGGTAGATTGACACTGGAGATCTGTTGTCTAGTCCCAGTCCAAAGCCCGCACAAAGTACTGTTGACGTGGCTGCCTCAGTGGTGGACAGTCTGGGTGTGTGGCTCTTCTAAGCCTTCAAGATTACGAAAGCTCTGAAATAAGTAGCTACTTCATACCAGACCAGATTGGTATTGACCATCGGAGTTAAAGCGGGAAAGTTCTGAGCGGTGGGAACTTTGAGTGACAGGTTAGAAACTCCATCTTTAATTCCTGGAATCCATTTTGAAATAGCTCACATACCATAACAACATATTCTAACAGCATACATACTGTTCACATAACACTGCTATAAGCTCTTACAACAATAGAGGAAAAAAACAGGCTACAGCATGAACAAGAGACAAAAGGGTTATGAGATTGGGTGGAACCCCATGACACTGTACCATCATAATCCTTTTGATTGTAGACTGTCCTGCTCTCCGAGTTCACATTCTCCTAACTTAATTTATCTTAAAATTATTCCACTTTATACCGACCATCTTTCAAAGAACTTTCACCTCTACTGCCTCTAGCCTTCTGATATCTATTTCATTTAATATATCTGCTTCCAGAACAAAGAGGGTAATACTGTTAGTACATTGGTGAGACCCAGGAATGGTAAATATATTACTCTAGGTAAATATATTACCCCAGTGTCCAAACATCTTCTCAGTAGTTCAGTAAAAGAGTGTAAATTTCATTCCTTATTCTTCGTTAGTAAGTCTGTAGTTAACTATAGGACTAATTACAGATTTTATCTTTAGTGTAAGATCTAAAGTACAATTGACCCAGGGAAAGTGATGAGTCATTTGGGGTTGGCAGTAACTTGAATATTGTTGTGATTTTGGTTTGTTGTGATTGTGATTCCATTTTGGTTTAGGTGGAGCCCATCATTCCTGTATTGCCTCCCCCTATCCCAATGTAAAATATTTATGCCTAGGTAAATATATTACCCCAGTGTCCAAACATCTTCTCAGTAGTTCAGTAAAAGAGTGTTGTGTTTGTTCTATGCTGAAAGCTAAACAACATTGGCTGATTATCCTGGTTATTGTGAAATGTTTGTACAGGAAACAATTTTAGAGTTATGTAATAAGTAGACTATTATGTTCCAAAACTGTTAGAAGTTAAACTTGTCATTTGAGGCAGGGGCGTATCAGAGCTGACTCAATATTAAGAACAATCAGCATTCGTGGAGCAAGCCCTGTGTTTCCTGTCTGAACCAGATGCAGGCTAGAGGATTAAAAAGACAAAAGAATCCCAAGAAAAGCCTCTGGATAAGGGACTCTTGGGGTAAGAGACAATAGTTTGCAATTGTATAAAGAAAAAAGCAAGGGCTCAAGATGTTATCCATTAGAGATAAGAGATTTTGCCAGAGGGAGTGTCTCATGACATGTGGATGCCAGCTTTTTGGAATAGGCAAGTGCTGTTAGGGCTGACCATTGGGTGAGAAATCCTTTTTTAGGCAGGAAAGTAACTTAATAAGTATAGGCTATAGGTTGCATTTTATTATTTTCTTTTATTTGTAATCTTATGTTTCCAAGCCTTTATCCGTACTTTTATTGATTCTCTATCTGAAACTCTGTTAAATATGCCTCAGTTTGGTTTTAAGGTGGTTTTACTAAATCTATATGCTTTGCACTAAAGAGTGTGTTGAATGTAGATGAAACCAGTGAACTGGGGTGGACTACTTCCACAGAGAGAGCTGATACGTGTCCATAGGTAGTGCCAGAAGATAGGGCACTGGGCACTTGAGTGTAACAAAATGGAGTATGTAAATCGCTAATCTGCATTGGGAAAGAGCAAGGCATGTGGAGCCTGGAGTGGAACACTTATGCTGCTGTAGCTGGTGGGACAGACAAGGCTGTCAAGTTGTTTGGAGTGGCTCAAGTGCATTAATCTCTTGGACATCTGTTACAAACTAGGACACAAACCCCAAACTGATTGTAGGTTCTGTATTTAGATTTCACCAGCTAAGCATCATGCATTAACTCCTCAAGCACTATAATAACCTTAAGATGGAGTCACAGACAGTCCCCTTGAATACTCCAATCTATCTTGCCATCCAGGTAAGGTTGCTTTTGTGACAGATGATCCTTTACACCCAAAATCACAACAGTATTCAAGTTACTGCCAACCCCAAATGACTCATCACTTTCTCCGGGTCAGTTGTACTTTAGATCTTACACCAAAGATAAAATTTGTAATTAGTCCTATAGTTAACTACAGACTTACTAACTAAGAATAAGGAATAAAATTTAGTTACAAGGTTAAAACAAGTAATACACGCACACACATACACAAGTTAGTCTTAGGTTTCAAAAGGTGATAAAAACTGCTGTACTATATAAGCTCTAAATCATGTAAGATTAATCCAGGCCAAGCACTGGGGATCCTTTTGCTTATGTTTAAAAATCTTGCCCTTTCCAAATCCAAGCAGCATAGTGATACAATGCCTTCTTATCAGGGATGTTTATCCCGTTCCCCCAGAGTTTTAACTGATGGAATGAGTCCACCTGGGCATCTCTTCGTCATGGTGTTGGGGAGGAGCAATAAATAAAGTCTTTGCTCTTTGATGTTTCACAATGACTTAGTGGACAGGACCTAACACCTTCTGTAGAAGCCAGGATTTTACATTAATTAACACTTCTTTTCTGTTTGGTGAATTATACAGTTATAAAGGTATACAATGCACTCGCTTAACTTTATAGCATGGGGTAAGAGCTTTTATAACTGTTTACTACATGCAGCATCCTACGAGCATGTTGTAAAGTCTAAACACTAAACATATTCATATAAACTTAACATCTATTTTAACATTATTAAAACACAGGTTATGCAGACTGGTTTCCAGCTGTGTGTTCAGTTGAGGCCTGGGGCCTTGACATGAGTTGGCACCTGGTTGCCAGTGTTACAAAGTGAGTAGGTAGAAGTGAGTCACCCCAGACACTTGTGTAACTCCATAAAATGTCACAAATTTGATAAATTTTAACTTTGATACCAAATAATGTTATGATCAGTCCATAAGTTCATCAGTTTCTGTGCATCACTCATGGCTAAGGCACATCTCCCTTCAACTTCATCCCTGATGGAGCAGTAGGTATTGATCAAGCTTCCTAGGTACACATAAGATTCTACTTTTCCTACAATTTCACCCCTCCTTCATTTCAAGACTTTATCTATTGTCTATTTTCCAAGATAAAACCACCTTATTTTGTTGGCATTTACTGTCAGTCCAACTCATCAATCAATAATTAGGAGAATGGGAAAACTTTGATAAAGGTAGAAATTGAAAAGATTGGGGTTGTTTGCATTAGAAAGAAGACAAATAAGAGGGCCCATGATAAAACGTACAAAAATAAAAACAAAAATGATAGATCAGGAACTTCTTATTTCTGTAGGGATATTAAACCTTTCACTTATTAGGGCTTAAACCAGGAATGGGCAAACTTTTTGTCCTGAGGGCCACATTTAGTAGGGAAATTGTATGGAGGGCTGGGTAGTCAGTGCCTGTCTAAACAGCCATGCATGGCCCAGCTCCAACCCACTATCCAACCCCCTTGCTTTCTGCTGCCTAACCACTCCCTGGAATCCCTGCCTCTTATCAACCCCCTGACTGTCTCCAGGACCCTCACCTCCTATCCAACCCTCCCTACTCCCCACTGAAGGTTTGGATTGGCAAGAGTCCTGGTCTGAGGATAGGTGCAGCCTCTTTCAGCTGCTCCTGTTCCTCCTCTGGGAACCATCCTGATGGTTCTGTGTGTGGTAGAACCACAGAGGAGGTTGTGGCCTGAAATGGAATATGGTGACAGTCAGAAATGGAAATGGTTACAGTGCTGTAATTTGCTGCACTCGGGTGTGGGAGGAGGATTTCACAGTCGTGAGCCTGAAAGTTACTGTACTGGAAAGTGCCAGTGTAGACTTAAGCAAACTCTATCTATACTGGCATTTCACAACATTGTAACTTTCTGGCTCAAGGGTATGAAAAAACACCCCCTTCCCCCAAGCACAGAAAGTTACAACACTGTAAAATGCCAGCATGAACCAGGCTACAGCACGGGGAGCTGTGCTTTCAGTGCTGTTAGCTATTCCCCTCTCATGTGGGTTTATGTAGAGTGCTGGGAGAGCTCTCTCCCAGTGCTCATGCCATGGCTACACTTTGAGTTTAAAGTACTGCAATGGTCACAGTTTCTGTATAAAGTGCTGCGGTGGCAGTGCTTTAAACTGTGAAGTGTAGACAAAGCCTTAGCCTAGTAGGGCTATCAATTAATCAGTTAACTCAAGCAATTAACTCAGAACAAATTAACTCAATTAAAAAAATTAATCACAGTTAATCACTGTTTTAATCACACTATCAAACAATAATAAAATACCTGTGAATGGGGTGCAGTGCTTCCCGGAGTGCTGACAAAGCCACTGATACTCGCCTCTTTGCTTTCTGGGGCTTCTCACCACCCTGTCCTGTTGGGCCAGATCCCCAGGTCTCCCCCAGCCAAGTCACAGAACTGAGATCACTGCCCCTCACCCCAAAGAGCAATACAGATGCTGAAACTCTTCAGGTCTAAGAAAAATGCAGTTTTGGGCCCAGCTTCCAGGAAAACCACTCCCCAAATGAGATCAGGACCCCAAATAAATTATTCAGGTAAGCCCCCTTTAACAATGAAAGGAAGATGTAAACACTGATTGCTCCCCCAGTTTACAATTATTTACACTGGGCTTAATAGTAAATAAAAGTGACTTTATTAATTACAAGCAGTAGGATTTAAGTGATTGCAAGTGAAAACAGGCAGAGCAAAGTAGATTACAGATTTAAAATAACAGAAAATGCATAGCTAGTCCTAACACTAAAAGCTCAGTACAAACTTACCCTAAAACTGTTCTTATTTCAGTTAAGCCTCCAAACCAGGGAAGATCTTTTCCCGGAGGTCTCTAGTTCATTTTCTTGGGAGTGACATGCCAGCCAAAGACAGAAACTGAAAACTTTGCGTCTTAAATAGCCTTGTTTTTAGGCGGGAATTCTTTGTCTCTACATTCCCTCTTCCATAGAAAATTACTTGGTCAGACCCTTACCAGTTCCTAAGACCACCAAATGCTTAGACTTAAAGGACAAAAGAAGCTGTTCACAGGTGATCACCCAGACACTGAGGGAAACACCACTGATGGCTTTCATTTGCACATTTAAAACCATAAACCATTCCATACTCCATATCTCTAACTTTACATACAAAAGTAAAGTTCCATACTCCATATCTCTAACTTTATATACACCAAAATAAGATATACAGACCCAGCAGATTGTGACATTAAGATGGATAGGTTACATGAGGTATTTTGTCCAAAGCATCTTCAAGTTATGCATATTTGTATCCATAAGTCAATTTCATAAAGCATGGCGAGGGGCAAGGGATAGCTCAGTGGCTTGAGCATTGGCCTTTTAAACCCTGGGTTCTGAGCTCAGTCTTTGAGGGGGCCATTTAGGGATCTGGGGCAAATCTGTCAGGGATAGTACTTGGTCCCGCTGTGAGGGCAAGGGACTGGATTTGATGACTCTCAAGGTCCCTTCCAGTTCTATGAGATAGGTATATCTCCAAATATATCTATATATATATATATATATAGTGTTTGAGGGCCTTGTGCTCCCCACCCATTGCCCCTGCTGCATCTTATTTACAACGTCACCTCAAAGTAAGAACAGGAGTTCACATGGCACTGTTGTAGTTGGTTTTACAAGGTATTTATGTGCCAGATATGTGGGGCCCTACCAGTTTCACAGCCATGAAAAACAAGTTACAGACCATGAAATTGGCCTTGTCCCATGAAATCTGATCTTCCTGAAATCACCCAGGGTAGTGAGGGACAGGAGTTGGCCTTCTCCTGCTCAGCTGTTACTGGAGGGAGATCAAACCCACCTCCATAGGCAGCGCAGAAGTGAGGGAGACACTAGAAGTAATTCTTCCCTCTACTCTGCACTGATAGGCCTCAGTTGGAGTAACAGGAAGACTGAAAGAATTGGGTTTGTTTAGTTTGGAAAAGAGAAGACTGAGGGGACATGATAGCAGCTTTCAAATACTTACTAGGAGAAAGGAGAAAAATTATTTTCCTTAATGTCTGATGATAGGACAAGAAGCAATGAGCTTAAATTGGAGGTTTAGGTTGGACATTATGAAAAAATGTCTATCTGTCAGTGTGGTTAAGCACTGGAATAAATTGCCTAGGGAGGTTGTAGAATCTCCATCATTGAAGATATTTAAGAGCAGGTTAGATAAACATCTATCAGGGACAATCTAGATGGTGCTTGATCCAGCCGTGAGGGAAGAGGACTGGACTTCCCTTCTAGTTCTAGCATGCTGTGATTCCATACCACCCTCACTTCTGTGCTGCAGCAGCCCCGAAGGTGGGCTCTAGGCTGCCACCCCCCATGGTTCTTGCCCATACTCAGGGCACCCAGGCTGGGAGTTGCTGCCACCACTTGGAGATCCTGCTGGAGCTCAGAGTGGCTGTTCCCACCCCATTCTCCCCTGCCCCGTGGTTTCTGCTGGGGCAGGGGGCCACCCAGGCTCCAGCTGGGGGTTGGGGCTGACAATTTTCACAGTTCCAGCCCAGCTTGGGCCTGCCCCCACAATTGTTCATGCCCAGGCTCTGACACTGGAGCTCTGGGGCTGCTGCCACCACTGCCCTCTCCCCACCACTACTCCTGCCTGGGCTTTGGGTACCTGGGCTCAGGGCTGGTGCCTTCCCCTTCCCCCCACAACTGTGGTTGGGAGCACTTGGACTCCAGCTGGGATTTGGGTCTTCTAGCCCCTGCAGCTCATGCTGGGACTCAGAGACCACCCTCTACCAGACTGAGGAATGCCTCTTCCCCTCCTGTGACTTCTGTCCAGGCTCAGAACTGCTGTCCCCTACCTTCACTCCTGTCTGGGCTCAGGGCTTTCACCTCCTGCAGCACTTGCCTGGGTTCAGGAACCTGGACTGGGGGCTGCCACCCCAGGGCCTTTGCAACCTACAGCTCATGCCTGAGCTTTAGGCTTCTGCTTGGAGCTGCTTTTCCTGCTCCATGGTTCTAGCTGGGACTTGGGGTGCCCAGGCTCAGGGCTTCTGCTCCTCCTCAGCTCCTGCCCTGGCTCAGGTACCTGGACTGGGGCCTACCACCCCCAGGGTTTCCCACCTATAGCTTCTGCCTGAGCTGCAGACTCTCACCCCCCTACCTCTTCAGACTTAAATCAGGGCTCAGGACCCTGGGATTTGGAGCGCCCATCCCATGGGTCCTGCCAAGACTGGGGCACCCTTTTGTCAAATTGTCCAGGGCCCCTCCGCATGAGTCTGATGAGCCCATGTGTTAATTCACTATTGGCTCTGACTAGCAAGTAGGTGTTCCTGTTTGGGGCCCTCCTAGTAGCAGTGGAGAGATTGGACCTACCTTCACCTCTGGAACCTTCCAGTTGCAGGAAACCTTCCAGTTGCAGCACCGATTTGACAAAGTGCAAAGAAAGTACCAATATGAGATTTCTAAAGATAACTACAGCACTTAACCCAAAGGTTTAAGAAACTGAAGTTCCAAATTCTAAGGGATGAGGTGTGGCATACTGTCCGAAGTCTTAAAAGAACAACACTCCAATTTGGAAACTATAGAACCTGAATCCCAAAAAAGAAAATCAACCTTCTGTTGGTGGCATCTGACTCAGATGATGAAAATGAACTGTGCATCAGTCCGTACCACTTCGGATCGTTATTGCACAGAACTCATCATCAGCTCAGAAGCATATCCTCTGGAATGTTTGTCGAAAGATGAAAGGACACACAAGTGTTTTGTATACCTGTCTTGTAACACTGGCTACAACAGTGCCATGTGAACATCTGTTCTTACTTTCAGGGGACGCCATAAATAAAAAGTGGGCAGCATTATCGCCTGTAAATGTAAAAAACTTGTTTGTCTTTGCGATTGACTGAACAAAAAGTAGGATTTGTAGACTCTGAAGTTTTACATTGTTTTCTTTTTGAGTGCAGTTATGTAACAAAATAATTCTATATTTGTAAATTGCACTTTCACAATAAAGAGATTGGACTGTAGTACTTGCATGCAGTGAACTGAAAAATACTATTTATTTTTATTTATCTTTTTAATCCAAATATTTGTAATAAAATGATAATATAAAGTGAGCACCTACACTTTATATACTTCTGTGTTGCAACTGAAATCAATATATTTGAAAATGTAGAAAACATCCAAAAATATTTTTAAAATGGTATTCTATTATTGATTTACAGTATTATTAAAACTGTGATTAATCACAATTAATGTTAATAGTTTGACAGCCCTAGTTTCTAGGCAAGTTTCTCTCACTTATACTCACTAATTCTTATATTCTCTCACTGATACTTTCATTGTGTTCTTTGACCTTATGCCTCATTTATGCTAGTGTAAGTGACCAGAGAAACTGGCTGTCTGAAATTGGTGTAACAAAACATCAGAAAGAAAAGAAAGAAAGAAAAGGCAAGTCTTGCTAGTCAAAGGAAATGAATAGTAAGTGTTTTGCATAAGACCCACATGAAACCAGGAAGGAACTTCCACCAGTATGCTAGATGAGAGCTCTTCAATGACATGTGCTTGACTATGAGAAAAGCAGATCTCCTGAAATTATTAACAGCAATAATTATCATGTTCATTATAAGTTTGCCTGAATTTTTCAAAACCCATGAAGGTGAGTGATCAGCTTTAAAGAGTGAGGGCTCTTCTTTGTTTTAAGATCAGATTGCAATTAAATAATTCAGATGTAATGTCTCAGAAGAGCTGTTTGTGATGCAATTTTCTTACTGACAGTAAACTTTACAAAATATATATGAATGTGTCACTTCAATTAGCCTTTTGTTTATAATACTTAATATGTATTCATTATGAAGGATATATATCAAACAGTACATATTCTAGAATTAAAAATATAGGTGTTTTTATATAGTTGATGTTGTACTACTTGCCTGTGGCAGGGTTTTCCTATAGAACGTAATTGCTTGTTAGAATTGTAACTGTTTTGAACTTCTTGAACCCAAAAGCATAAAAATGTTTGTAACAGTATTGTATTAGTCTTTCATTCAAAGAACACGAAAAATAGTTAATCCTGTTGAAGATATCAAAGTAGTGTATATGTTTCGTGAACTGAAACAAAATAGTGCAGAATGGGTATAACTGAGTGAAATAAAACTCTCAATATGAATTCCAAATAAAATTTGATGGTCATAGAGATCAATACTGAGAGTTGTGAGAATGAGAAAATATATGGATAAGATATATATTAATTGTTATAGCTTCATTTAAAAATCCATAGAAAAGCCAATGTTATAGTTTTTTTCATCTATATTCCAAAGCAGGACCTTGAAGAGAAAAACATAACAAGAAAAGTTTCTTCTGCTAAAGATGGTTCATTTCCCAAAGAGGCTTTATTTTAATTTTTAATGAAAAGTGATATTCAGTAAGCATTCTGAAACCTAAAGATGGTCTCTATGACCATCGAATTCAAGTTAATTTAATTTGAATTTATATTTTCATTGCAAGAATTTGATTGATTCTAACTCAAGCATAAGGATAATAACCTGTATCTAACAAAATGATATTCCTGAGGGAATTCTCTTCCAAAAATTTAAAAATTCTGAGCCAAAAAATTAAAAATTATGCACACAATATTTTAACATTTTCCAAAATTCTGCAAATTAAAAAAAAATGTGGAGGCTCCCGCAAGGCATTGGGGAGCACGGGCGACTGACTGCACAATGATGGGAGATCACCCTGCAGCCTCCACCCCAGGACATGGACTCAGTGGTAAGGCTGCACGCGACCCTGACAGAGCGCAAGGGTCAACCTCCCTGGGGCCCTGCCACTCTGTGCCAAGCACATCAGATATAGACAGGCAGGCTCAGACCAGCAGGATCCAAGTGTTGTGGAGCTTAGTATAGGGATATCCAAATGTGTGGAGTGATAGGGTTCTGTGTGGCATAATGTGGGTATGGGCAGTTTTGGGGGGTGTCCAGGTATGGGAGGCATCTGGATGAACGGGCTCTTTGGGACGGAGCTGGGTGCAGAGGCAATGGACTTTGAAGGGGGGTTCAGGTGAAGGTAGTGGGGACTCAGCAGGGGGGGTCTGGTCATGGACGTCTCAGTGGAGGAGGGACTGGGGACTGCCTTGATGGGGCTCTGTGAGGTGGGGGCTTAGGTGCAGGGGGTCAGTTAGGGTGGTCCAGATGCAAGTGAGGTGGGCTCAAGTGCAGAGGAGCAGTCTGGGTGCAGGAGTGGGGTCCAGAGGAAGGGATGTGGGGCCTCATAAGGGGTCTGGGTGCAAAGAATCTCGAGATGAAGAGGATGGGGCTTGTTGGGGTGGGGACTCAGTGGGGGAATTGGGATGCAGGGATTGAAGCTTGGTGGGACAATCTGAGTTTTGAGGTGAATCTTGATTCATGAGGACTGGGAGGATGAGGGAGCAGCTAAGGAGAAGGGGAGCAGGAAGGAAAACTCACTGCAACCAGAGAGGTTTTTGGGGGTGCATCTGATCCAGCTTTGCCTGCTTCTTGCAGGGGTAGTCCCATTCTTCTGAGCCCTGCAGGGATTAATAGCTGCATTTAGGCCAGGGTGGCTGTCCTCAGTCCCCTGCCCAGTAATTTAACTCTCTGCTGGCTGCTCTGGATGCCCAAAACAATGCACCCATGGGCTGTGAGTATAAGAGGTAGGGGAAGACAATGACTTCCCAAACTGCCAGCATGGCCCTGCCTGCTCTCTGCCCTCAGTCCCTGCCCTCCTTCAGCATATCTCCCACAGTCTTCTGGGGCTGTCTGGGCTTTAGCCCCGCCAAGGCTGGGGAAGTTGGGGCTACACACCACCTGTGCTCTGGCACCACGGGACTGCTCACCACACACCCTGTAGGGCCAGGATGGCTGAGTACCCTCCAGGGCTGGGGTCTTGCTCTCCCCATGCTCTGGAGCAGGCTGGGATTGTGCAGTGCTTGCCTCCACTGGGGCCAAGAAAGGCTGGGCCATACACTCTCCCCCTTGTGCTCCTGGGGCTGAGGAAGGCCACACACACCCCTGTGCTTCCAGGCTGGGGGGAGAAGACTGGGGCTGCACACTGCCCAGCTGGAGGAGAGGTGGTCTGCCCTTTCACAGTGGGTGGCAATTATATCCCACAGGGCGCTGGGCAGCAGAGGCAGGGCAGGGTGCTTGCCTGCCCCAGTCCTCGGTTCATCCACCACGCATGAATGCACCCATGCTGTTGGGGAGCACTACATGACCACTTTTGTAGCTTCCTTTTGCTTCCCCATCAGAAAGTCATTTTTCTGCAGGGAAGCAAAGAAACCTGTGGGACATATGAATTTCTGTCCATGTGCAGTGGCACAGAATTCCCCCAGGAGTAAAATGGCAAGGTCAGTGAGATGCTTTAAGTTTTCAGATATTGTATAAGGAGGATGACCATCTGTCCCATTTTTACCAGGACAGTCCCATATTTAAGGTCTGTTCCTGGTGTCCCAACTTCTTTTAAAACATGGGCACATTGTCCCATATTTCCCCTGCAGCAGGGGCAGGGAAGAGCCACCAACACTCAGAGTTTCAGTCTCCGAAGCCCCAAGCACCGGCGGCTCCCCTTCCCTCCCCACCCCACCCTGCATGCTGAGGGGCTGAACTTCGTTCCTGCAGTGGGACAAGGTGGGCAAGGAGTTGCCAGCACTCGGAGCTTCAGCTGTTGGAGCCCCGAGCACTGGCGGCTCCTCCCCCAACCACTATGGGGCTGGAACCCTGAGTAACCCCGAGCACCAGTGGTTTCTCCCCCTCCCCACTCTGGGGCTAGAGCCCTGAGTGCCTCCAGCTTTCCCCTACTGTGGAGCTGGAGCCCCGAGCACTGGCGGCTCCCCTTCTCCCTTCCCCCATGGGGCTGGAGCCCTGAGTGCCAGCGCCCCTATCCCCCCTCCTGCTGCAGGGCTGAAGCCCTAAGTGCTGCCCCCTTGCTACAGGGCAGAAGCCCTGAGCCCCCCCCACCTGCTACAGGGCTGAAGCCCCGAGTGCTGCGTTCCCCACCAAGGGCTGAAGCCCCAAGTGCAAGCAGAGCCTCTCCTTTGAGGCTAAAGCCCTAAGCACCGGCAGCCCCCCCCCCTTGGTGTTCCATATTTGGCATGGGGAAATATGGTCACTCTACATATAAGGTGTAAGCAAGGTTTGCAGATTGTCATGCTTAATGTTTTACCTCCATGTAAAAGAGCTAAAATGTTAAGTAGTAATTACATTGTTTAACAGATTTCACAAATATACAGTGATGACATAAATGTTATTACAAGAGAACATGTTGATATTCCTGTCAGTACTATGTAATAACTTATTTCTAATCAATTTTTGCATATATAGTTCCTGTTTACATATTACCGCATGGTATAACTGATGCAACCTCAACAATTTTGTCATTTTGTACCTCCTGAATTTTAACTACAGTGTCAATAACATTAGAAAGGACAATTCTGCCTTAAGTTCTGCACTGAGGGTTTTAGAGGCATTAGAGCAAAGTATATGAAGCAGAATGCATCACAAAACTCTATCTAGGAATTTAAAAACCTACCTATCCCATGTTATCTGGATGGTCTCTCCATTATGTACCAAATTCTGAGGTCATGCGAGTGTAAATACTCTGAAATTACCAGCCTGGAATACTTCATCTTAGAATTCGATCCCGTGTGTTTCCTCAGCACTGCATGGGCATTGTTAGCTAAAAAACTCCTTCAGGAGATAGCTCCTTTTCTGAGTTTTATTACAACCTGAATCATGCTGAAGTGCAGTTGAGCTTCTGGCAGTTTCAAATTAGGGGCATTAAGGTATAGAAATATTAAGTAAAGCCCACAAACAATCTTAACTTTGCCATGTAGTGATACCCAGGATCTGGGGCACAAGAAAAAAAGTCTGTCTTTTTTAAAATCAGTTTTATTTAATTTGCGACAAGGATTAATATGACCACAAAGACTAATATGCATTAATCATAATTGTATAGTTATTGCATGGCATCACATGGCAGAATAAAGGCTGTTTGAGTGCCTTAATTGTGTGTTTCCATATCTTACATGTCTGAATTTCTTTTAGGTTAATCTTAACTCTGAATTTCCTGAAACTATAATACTTGAGGATAATCACAACACCCATGTAATATGTTTTACGTTAACTTCCTGTGTATGTTTTCAACCTTAACTCCACCTTAATGTATTTGTTAATCTAAAACAGTGGGGCCTTGTTTCCTTAACTACAGTATATTTCACTATCTCAAGAAAGCATAATGAACTAAAAGGCATATCCTGTCACCACCCTTTTATGGAAATGCAAGATCTCTAAGTAAAGTAGCAATACAGTTGCAGTTCTGCTGCAAAGCAAGTCAATTAGGGTGTAGACTGGCAGTGCAGGAGACAAAAAACAAACTCCAGGAGAATTGGGGGTGGGAGGGCAGCGGAGATAGGGAGGGGCACATGTTACAACCTTACCCAATACCCATATGGTTAGCAGTCTGTTGCAAGTGGACTGCCATCGCTGGGTCCTATGTGCTTCCAATCTGAATGGATCTTCGTAGGATCTAATCACCCTTTCTGAGCTTAACACCTCTAGTTTAGCCCCTTCACGGACTATGTGGGAAGTGAATAAGGCACACTGGCAGAACGGAGTGAACTTTGGACTTTCCATGTATGGTAAATTCTGACATTTCATCATTTATTTTTGTCCCTACAGAAGATGAAAAGTTGAAAGTTAGAAACTTATCATGGAATGGAAAATCTGAAAAATGTAAATGAACAAATATCTAAACATTTCATTTTGAAATTTTAAATCAAAACAAAATATTTCAACATTCCCAAATTTGAAATATTTAATGTTGGTTTGTTGAAATGATCCCAAATGCTTCATTTCAACATTACCCTATATTTTCTTATGGAAGCACATTGCATTATAGGAGGTGCAGCACAGCAGAGAGCCTGTCCCAAAGGGAGAATAGGGACATCAAGGTCCCAAACATCTCTCACAATGTACTGAGAATCATGTGACCACATCTCTGGGTCAGAGTGAAATCAGCACATTGCCTTATGAAGTCCAGTCCATATGAGAGAATATGGACCAGAATTACAGCTCCCTTAAGATAATGTTACATAATAATATAAAAATAGTTTAATATTTTGTTGAATGTAATGAAACCCAACCCAAAAATGATATATTTAATTTCATATTTCTTGATGGAAAATTGAAAATTTTAACCAAAATAAAAGCTTTCTTGAAGAAAATGTCAGTGTTGCACCAATTGCATTTTCCATTGGAAAATCATTTTTAAGGAAAATTCCTGAACAACTGTAAACATAGGCTTAGCAAAGGAACTTCTTAGCCATAGAAACTTTACTCTGAAGTCAACAGAGGGCTACAGATTTTGGAAAACAAGTGTCCTGAGACACCTCTCCCTTAGTCTGACATCAGCTCTTCTTGTGATTCAAAAGTTTCCCAGTTATTTAAATTAGGAAGAGTCTCTTCTGCTCTCACTTGCCTGCCAGTCCTCTTTATATATGGTGATGGTCGCTCCTTTTCTCTTGCACACAGAAGCTTCTGCTCTTATGTAGGTCTCTGTTTCTTTCATTTGAATTCTACTAGGGACCACCAATTTCTCTCCAGTTAACTTCCCCTGCCCTGACACTTTTGTGGAAAATCATTTGTTCTAGGGGGATAGGCTGGTAGTTGAGAAACAAATTTGATGGCTCTAATTTTGATGGCTTCTCAGGATGAGTGAGGTGTCAAGCCTTTTTCCCACCTACAGCAGTAGTCTGGAATAGATAAAAGACTGCCCATAGGTAAGTTTAGTTATATGTTCAGCACGTAGTACAAAATGGAGTTCATAATTTGATACAGACATATCTCACTCTGATACAGCACACTCAATAGCTCCACAGACTACATGGACAGAATACCTATATAAAAGATGTGTAGCAGAAAAGAGCCATTTATAGCTTGAAAGCTCCGGTAGTAGCACTGAGGTGGCTGTATAGGTGCTCAGCATCCTAGCTCCAGGATGGGAAGGAAAATTTAATTTCCTCCCCCTATGCATTTTGATACAACTTGTCTACACTAAGAATATTTATTAGGAGTTTACTTGGGCAGACAATAAGAATTTGTCTCCAAGGTCTCCAATGTGCAATTGAGGAGAGATGATGAACATTTAGAAGAAAAACTTCAACTTGCCTAAGGGAAAGATCAGGTCCTAATTTTGTATTTTTAAATGTTCTTTATATTATTATAACAAATCATTGTACTATATTTTATGTGCATAACATGGGTGTTTTAGAAATCACTGGAGTTTTTGGCTTTATGAAATATTTATTACTCTCCAATCTATTGTCACTAAAGAAGGGAAGCTAATTGATTTTGCATTCACTGTAGGATGTCTTTACTTTATCCTGTCTGAAATTTTTCACTTAATTGATTCTGAGGCTAGTCCCCCTGGATGCTAGCACAGATGGCCTATTACAACTGTCAGGCTATAAATGAATGTTGGACCAGTTAAGGGATATTTTTTCATCTCTATACATGAGAATTTATGATCATATAACTCCCATTAGTGCTAGTGGGAATTATATACTTTCACCTCCATTAAATAGTTTTAAGAATCTATCTCAATTGGAAGGTGAGCTACTGTAGTGTGGATTCCTACATTGTGAGTAGAAACAGAATTATTATTTTCTTTCTTAAGAAGTTGGTGTTAGGTACCAGCATTTTAATTCTTTAATTATGTTCAGATTTTTAAGAAAATATTTTAAGACAAGTACAAAAAATCCTTAATGGTTACTTACTGTAGAAGAGAGTAGGAAAAATAAGAGATTCATTCTCCTCCTTAAAAATAAATATATTTTTATCACTTGTCCTAGTTGAATGGGTGCACACTAGCTATAACCAAAGAATACCAAAAAGAAGGAAGTGAAATAGGAGATAAAATTGGTGAATTATTTTCATATGTAGTAGGGTACATAAAAACTGTAGTGTGGAGATTTCAGGTATACCATATATCATCTTACCTTATGAGAGCATTATCTTTTGAGACAAGTTTAATTTTACTACAACTGTTCTCCAACATAATCACAATGAGCATGTAAGCATGTAGATTTCTGAGTCAGCTTCCTCTCTGAAAGTGTTAAGGGCTTCATCTTTTTCAAATAGGATCAAATCCTAAGAGATTTGGAGGTGGAATGTGTCCAGATACAATTACAAATCCAGGTTGAAGAGATGTAATATTACTGAGCAATAAGATTCAGCTTCTGGGACATGGGAGGCATTCTTTCATGCTCTCCCATCCCATTATACAATATGTTCAGTATGTTGTCAGAACTAAAGAGAAAGTATGCTTCACAGTGGTATGCAAAAGGATATCTATCTTTATGCTTATATCTACATATTTTATTATGGGTTTCCAATATAACCATCCTTAAAATATAGAACTGTCTTTCTTTTTGTTTTACAGCAAACACTGTAATTATATCATGCATGGATGCTTGTTCATTAAGTAATGCCACCTTTCCACTCTGTGCTTATAACATTTCTTCCAAATGCCTGCAACAAAGAAGTCAAAAACAGAATGTTTTTTGGAAGATCTTTGTAAATTACTCTGATTTTCAAAATACTCCAAGTATTTCTCAAGTTTCTGGGCGTGGACTGCAACAATGTATTTTAAACTCAGCCTGTGAATCCAAGGAAGATATGAATGTTGTTCATCAGGGACCAAGATCAGAAGGTAAACAAAAAACAGGGGAAAATAAGTTCTTAGTGTAGAGATAGTAAATTATACTTACATAATTCAACTACCAGTTAATTATGCCAGTTAAAACATCATGAAAATGTAATATGCTGTATATTGTTCCTTTAACCATAACCTGCTGGAAAACTCCAGTCATCTGAAGAAGTGGGCTGTGCCCATGAAAGCTCATGATACCATCTACAGTAAAACTCCAGTGGTCCGGCATCCAATGATCCGGCACTCCTGATGGTCCGGCACCATCTGGAACCCGGAAGTGCTCTGGGCAGCCGGACAACTGGAGCTGCTCTGCCCCCGGCTTCCCTGATTCAGCCGCTGCTGAAACTGACCAGCGGCTGACTCGGGGAAACCGGGGGCAGAGCAGCTCTGCCCCCAGCTTCCCGGAGTCAGCCACTCGTCAGTTTCAGCAGCGGCTGACTTGGGGACGCCTGGGGCAGAGCAGCTGGGGTGCTGCCAGGTTGGTCCTGCAGCGCCGTGGGGCACATCCCCCCCCTTCTGATAGTCCGGCATATTTGATAATCCGGCACCCCCTGGGTCCTAAAGGTGCCAGATTATCGGAAGTTTACTGCACATGTTTTGTTAGTCTATAAAGTGCTACCAGATGATTTGTTGTTTTTAAAGTTTATGAATATAACTTGTTGGCCTTAGCAGCTTGTTTTTGCATTGCTACAAAATGCATAATTAATGCAAAATTCTGCCCTCAGGTACACAGGCAGGGTCATGAGTTCAGAATTTATATTTAGAGCTAAATCCAGCCGTCTTTTGTCTTGTGGCCTCATCAATAGCCTATTGAAGTTTAAGGAAGTCTTTCCATTGACTTTACTTGGCTCTGTATCAGACCCCTGGTGCAGAAGGGGGAAGTTATAGGAAAGGGTATCCTCTTTTCCTCCTTCTCCCTATTCCAGCAGTCAGCCAGAATATATCCATAGGGCCTTAGCCTATACAATAATATGTTTTCAAAGTTTGCACTTATCCATCCTTTCTGTCTTCACACATTCTGCTTAAATTCTTAATTTGTCCCTGAAGGGCTGTATCTTATCACCAGTTTTCATGCAGAACTCCTTATTAATTTCAATGTGGAGCTCTACTGTGGAATATAATTAATCCAAAGATAATTTTTCTGTGGGGGAAGGGGACAGTGAGAGAAAATAGCTGAAGAATGGCTTTGAAGCCAGGATGATAAAACAAATAGTGATTAATAAGAGTAGATTATGGTTAGCTCTGTGCAAGTGCATGAGTAGCAGAGACCTAAAGGAATCAGTGTCCATCTTTGCAGTCTTAAGGGTGCTTATTTACAGAGTGGCATTGAATGATTCAAGTAGGACAAGACTGAAATAGTCCTAGCCTCTTTCCAACTACTCAGCCCAGAGCAGGGTAGTCAGAACTGACACGTTTTTCAGAGATTCTCATCCTCTCTCTCTGGCATGCACTCTAGTGCTTCTAGAGGCATTCTGGATTTTACCCTCTCAGCATGGACTCTGTTCTATTTTCTGTAATAGTATTATGAATCCTTGGCATGCCTCATTTTCCCTCTGTTGCAGTGTTATCCAGTAGACACTAAACTATTAACACTGTTCCTGGAAAAATGCTGGAGGCAGAAGGTGTGTGTGTGTCACCTTCCTGTCTTGAGGGAATTAATGCGGTCATTAAATAACTGGCTCAAATTGACCCAAATCAACAGAGGGCTCAGCAAGCCAAAGGAGGCTTTTTGGAGGGACTCAGGCATCCAGACTGGGGGAGACTAGGGGCAAGAGAGGGAGCCAGAAACGGAGCCCATCACAGCTTCACTGGATCCCATCACAGCTTCACTGGATCATCATGGCACTCCTTTGACTAAGATTGGACTATGGGTTAATTTCTGCCTCTCTATGCTAACCTAAGGCCTTTCAGATTCTGTTTGCCAGATGACTAATACATGGGTACCTTGTTTTGAAAAGGGTTCCTGTGTCATTGTAAACACTCTCTGAAAGCCCTTCACTATGAACAGGTACTGTACAAGCCTTCTGTAGAACCCTGGCTTGTTTGGATTCATTGCAGGGAGACATAAAAAGAGACAGGAATTGCTGGTGTTGATGGCTCAGTTTGGAGTCATGGAAACCATGGGCCTTTCTCTCTGGAAGTGTGTTGCTTCTGTGGGCCTGGTCCACTGCAGGGGTCACTCCCAGGAGATTAGTTACAAGCTGGAGCATAGACCAGCCCTAGTGACTCTGTGACACCTGCAAATGCCAGAACAGGACCCCAAATGAACGAGTCTAAGATAGTTATCATTTTCAAACTGCATGCATAAAAATTGATCCTGTAGCTTTTACAAATCAGTTCCCTATACAGATGTGGAGAATAAGGGTACATCTATACTTGCTCCCTAGTTCGAGCTAGGGATGCAAATGTAGGCATCCGAAATTGCTAATGAAGCGGGGATTTAAATATCCCGCGCTTCATTAGCATGATCTCGCCGGCGCGTTACTCCGCTCAACAGCTGAATCGAACCAGGAAGTGCGCTCCGGGACGCGTTAGTTCGAACAAACCCCTTGGTTCAAACTAATGTTACTCCTCATTTTTTGAGGAGTAATGTTAGTTCGAACCAAGGGGTTTGGTTCAAACTAACGCGTCCCGGCGCGCACTTCCTGGTTCGAATCAGCTGTTGAGCGGAGTAATGCGCCGGTGAGATCATGCTAATGAAACGCGGGGATATTTAAATCCCCGCTTCATTAGCAATTTTGGTTGCCTACATTTGCATCCCTAGCTCGAACTAGGGAGCAAGTGTAGACGTACCCTAAGTGAATAAGAAGTCTATGGGACAAATTCTGCTCTCATATTCACTTGTGCAACCCTATTGATTTTGACAAAGTTATGTGGATGTTCCTGAGGGGAAAACGTGTTCTATGTTGCTTACATAGTGGAAGCCCCATAGCTTGACTTGACTCAGTTGGACTGAGCAAAGCTCTGGAAAAAACTCTGAAATGGCCAGAATACAAACTAGATTGGGTGGGGAAACCTAAGGCCCAGCAGTGCGTGCGAGCCCCAGCTTGCCTGGATCTGGCCCACAAGGCTTGCTCCTCCTACCCCGGTACTGGGGAGCTCACGTTGGCTCTCCAGCCTGCAGGGCTGGAGCTCACAAAATCTACTACAGGGCGTCTCCTCTATAAGTCGCCCCAGTATATATCTGTTCCGCACTAAAGTCGACGCTTGTAGGAACTGATGCATTATAGCTCCTCACATTCCCCACTCTTAAGTTGTGCAACCCTGTCCCCCGAATTTGTGCAAATAGAAGTCAGCCATGGGAAAAGAATTCCCCTCTTTAAGTTGTTTTGCTATAATTCCAGGTTTTAGGAACGTATCTTGGATTTATAGTGAGGACAGTCTGTAGTCTGGGCCCCCCTAGGCTCTGATGTGTGAGGGGAATATGGGGAGTATCTTTCTGCTTCTTAGTCGGAGGCCATGTCAGTGAGAGTTTGTGGGGTTTTTTTTGGTTTTGTGGGGGTTTTTTGGTTTTGGGTTTTGTTTGCTTCTCACTTGTGTGCGGCCCCTGACTGATTTTTCTGTGGGTCAGAGGCCCCTGACCCAAAAAAGGTTCCCCAACCCTGGTCTAGATGATCCAAAAGTCACGTCCAGTTCAAACACCTACACTTTCACACTTTTGTGGAGTTTAGTGTTGGTCTGTATTATCTTCGACGATGACAGATCCTTAAAAAAACCTTTGTAGCTGGTAAATAAAGTCACTAACAAGGAAAACACATTTTGTATTGCAAAATCAATACAACTCACATCTATTCTGAATGCTTATCATTACATATCTTTTTGTCCATTTTACAACTAGTCAGTAATGATGAGTCTTACCTTTTATTTATAGGAATGGAGTTGAGTAGTGAAATATGATACTTTTCTTTGTAAGTACAAAGTGCTACAAAGCAGATCTTAATGTTTTTTATTTATTTGTAGCTCCAAACATGAGAGGATCATTAGAAAGGAAAGCAAAAAATGTTATTTCTTTCCATAAATATTTCAATTTCACTGTGGGTTATGTGAATGACGAAAGTGAGGAATATAACATTTACTATATACTGGAAGTCCACATTAGAAATTCTACAACGAGCAGAGGAAACATTACGGAAGAAAACGTAAATCACTCATGCATAACGGCAATGATGGAAGACCAAAACAGCTGTATAAATATTTCACTGCAACTTCAGACATATGTGGAAAGTAAGTTATGAAAAGGGAATCTGGGGAAATCAAACATGTAACTAACATAGATCTTACACTATGGAATGAAAACTTCCAATAGTCAACCTTAAGCCTTTCCAATAGGCAGCCATATGCAACTGTTTGAAAGCATTCCCCCCTTTAGTGAAGGGCCACCTCTGCAAGACAACAGATAGTCTTTAGAGAATACCTAAAGGCAGATTTGCTGTATATTTTTGGAAACAACCCAAAAACACTAACATTGGTACTTTTGGTTAATATTTTTTTTACTTATATTTCAGTGATTGATTGAATTTGTGTTTAACAAGAATGGATTTTTCTTAGTTTTCATTGATTTATTTTGCTAAAGTTTTTGGCACAGCACTGCTCCCTATAAAGTAAATGGCAAAATTCCTGTTGATTTCAGTGGGAAAAAGGTATGCTGCAAAGTCAGTGTCATGATGTAAAGTTTCGCTTATATTCTAAGTCCAGTATGCTTCAGGAAGAAAGCTAGTCCAGTTAGTGAAGACAATTTTGTTGTGATGACAGTCTTTTCCCAGAGGGGAGCTTTTCAACTCTTTAAATTTTCTCTTGTGCTGCATGAGCCTTTTAAGAGTCTTTCCTGTCTGATTGCCTGTCACATTCAATGCCATAGTACATTTGCCATTGGGAAACTGATGAACTCAAATATTGTTTATTAATGTATTGAAAATTCTAGATTTTAAGTTAGGGAAAAATAGGTGTGTTCTTCACTTGAATTAGCTAACTCAAATTGACTAACTTGAAGTAAAGTCCTAGTGAAGTTAAGGTACGTTGTAGTTTTAACACAAGCTAGAAGGTTGAATTAAAGTCTATGAGGCAGCCTAGACTTTAACTCAACCTGCTAAATGTGTGTGAAAATGATAGTCTGTTAAGTCCTCACTAGAATTTTACCTCAAATTAATTAACTCAACTTGAGAACATTTTTTTCCCTTAGAAGACAAGATCCAAAGTTTAAGAGGTACCCAGAGCATTAGGGAAATAAAAATAAATATAGGCTAGCCAGGTGAGCAAGAGCCTTTTAAATGTGGCCTTTGGAAAGGGAAGGCACAGAGCACTGCACATGGCTGCCTCTCAGGGGCAGCTTATTCCTGAGAAATGGGAACTACCAAATGGAACCATCCTGTTACTGATTCTGTTCCCCTGTGGTTTCTCAGTTGTAGCAGAGTAGGGGACCAGCGGGAATTAATACAGCTGTACACTATATTAGCTATTGAAAACATTTCCATATGGAACTCCAGTAGGTCTCTGTTGCATGTATTTCCACAGAGAAAAGCCTGCCTCCCATGCTTGCCCTGTTCCCAAAATGCTTTTTTCGCAGTGGAGTCCTAATAGATGGGATTTCCCAGGAGGTGGTTTTGGAAGTGGCACTCTTCTCCCTTTTTGCATAAGCAAGAAGATTTCCATAAGCACCATGTTCCTTCCTCTCATGCATGTACAGAGGGACTTGATACAAACAAAGGTGTATGTTGTATGCTGGGCACGTTCTTTCTATTTCCCATGAAAACAGAAGCCCTCTTTTCATTTATATAACATCCCCTTACATGTGGGTGTTGACTTGTGCAGTATCTTCTCATTGGCAGGGTCACATATAATAATTTAGACAACTTAAATGAGTTGTTATTTCACATATTTTACGTAACCATTTCAGACATGCACTGTGATACATCCAGCTGAAGATGAAATTTAATTCCAGACAACCCTACTAATTCTGAATGGCAAGAGACAGTAAAGACAGGCAAAGTTTTTTGTCTTTTCTTTTAAATTTGTAAGCCACTGAGATCCCCTGGTGATGGGCATGGTATAGAGTCCTAGATAGAATGATCCAGGATAGAAAAATAATCATGTATTGATTTATTTTAATCTCTTCTCCATTTTATTTTATAACAGATCCTATGGGTATGCCAAAAATCATTTGGCTTGTTCTGATTGCATTTGTTTTTGTGCTTACGATCACTGTTGTTACCTACAAAGTATTCCAAGAAAATAAAAAACAAAAGGGTAAGTACTAAGGATGAAGCTATATAAAATTAAATCCCAATATATTTTAAAAAGTACATTCATCTTTGCAATAGGACTAACACTTATTTATTAAAGCAGTTTAAAGAATTATGTTGTAGTTGTATTATGTAATACAACTAAAATAACTGCAGATGGGGGATTGGAAGGCTGAGAGGTTTGATAATGTAATTCTCACCCCTGGAGTCTAGGTTCAAATCCAGTACAGGCTGTCAGTGACTGAAGTATGTTAGTGTAACACCAAGAGACCTCCCATATTAGCTCATGGCAGTGGGCAGGATTGAACTTGGAACTTCTGAAGCTTAGTACATGAGCCTCTACTGCCTGCATTAAAAGCCAAATACCTCTGAGGTAAGGCTATAGTGAACGCATTAATCTCTAAGTGGTCTTAGTGCCACTGAATGGGAGAGACCACCACCCAGGAGGTGTGTGGGTTACATTAGCATTGGACGGATGCATGGTGGCCTATGTGAAATGAACTGATGGTCACCGTCCATTCTAAGAGATAGGAAACCACCATTAATGCCCTTGTTGAGTCACAACAGAGAAGCTGAAGCCTAACTAGGCACAGAAATAAAAATAGCTTCTGGCTCCTACGGATGATCCCTCAGGTCAGGATTGAGGCAAATTAGGTAGATGTGATGAAGCATAGATTGCAGCTGCCTGTTCAGAAGACTGATAATCAAATTCTACCCTGGTGCAGTGCCATAGAGGTCAGGTGAGTTGCACTTACTTACACTGAAGCTGAACCTGGGCCAAATGGTTGCAAGATGATCTCCCATCATTTGTTTTTAGTGTTGTTAATTTAGCACCTTGTATGCATTCTGAGTATTTTAAAAAGCATTTACTGTGCTGCAAGAGAGTTTGTCTTGAGTTCAAAGACCAAAATAATTTTCCAAACCATTTCTTCAATAATATGAGCTATATATATGGAATGATCCCTTCTCTCCTTCCCACCACTGTACACTCCATTGAGAACTAGACTTTTGGGCAAGTGACATAATGCCCACATCCAGTAACACTCTTCTGCATGAAGGGGTATGGCTAGCTGGCCACTAATATAGGCAGGTTTTTACTGTGTGAGAGACTACCAGAACTCTGAAACCAGTAGGTACAGAGGGGAGAACATACAACTCTTTTCACCAGCATGTAAAGAGTGTTAGTCATATGGGTGTAGCCACAGATGGGCCTGAGTGGACTGTGGCCTACTGTCTTTGCATCCAAGCCCAGCCCTGGAGTCCTCCAGGGCTTTCCTCATGCCCCAGTGCTTGTCCTGTTCTGCCAGCTCACCCGGTGCTGCAGCCAGGGAGCAGGGCCAGGCTGCTGGGGCTTAACCCTTCCCCCTGTCATTGCCCACCTACACAAATGGGCCCTTCTTGCTACATCACTGGTTAGTAAGCTAGCTTTCATCACACTCTGCTCACTAAGGCATCTGCCCAAAGCAGGCAGGATGCTTGTGAGCATTACCACTCAGTGGTTATAGCTTTGTACTCTCCCAGGCTACATCTACACTGTGGAGCTATTCTGGGATACTGGATATTCTGCGTCTTTTGAGCAAGCCTGTTATTTTGAAATATAAAGGCTCACTATTCCGACGTCCCACAAGAATGAGTAAATCTTGTTCCACAAGGAATAAGGGATGTTTCGGAATCGAGCTCTATTTAAAAATTAACTCAAAATAAGCTACGCAATTTGCGTAGCTCAAATGCGTAGCTTATTTTGAGCTCCGGGTGCAGCCCAGATGCACCCCCAGTGATCCAGAACTAAGAAAAACCTGAATTTTTCATTACTCATATGACTAAAACAATATTATTTATATGCATTTAGCCATCCTGCAACTGTGCACAGTCAGCCATTTCTGTAATAAAGGTATGCCATAAGATTCTGGCTTTAATCATAACTGAACAAGAGGAAGGAAAGTACATGCATGGAAAATGTTTATTTAAAGATGAACTGAAAGATTATTTAAATGAATAAGCAGAATTGACTGAGATTCTAAATCTGAAGCAAAAATTTTCAAGGACATTCAAGCTTCTTAGTTTCCAATTACTGATTTGCTTCTAGAATTATAATTTCTATTAACTGGGAATTATGATTTTAACTAGTTAAATATAGAATGTTATGTTTCATAAAAATCCACATTAAAATAGTGTTAAGGTTGCAAAAGACAAGCACACAAAAGTTAGAAAATGCCAGAATTAAGGTTGCCTTGCCAATCTGAATTCAATCCCTTCATGCATATGCCTATGATGTTCAGTTAATTATACACTCATATACTATTTTTTCCACGGATCTCTGCCTCAGGATTGACAGTGCTCAGGGAATGAAGCAACTGTTCAATATTTTTATCCTCATAATTCAATTAGTGGATTCTGCTTTATTACTGAATGCCATCCAAAACATGCAATTAATACAGAAATATTCACTTTCTAGACTTTTCTAGGTTTCTCCCACTGACTTTAGTTGCTGTTATGAGTGCTCATCACCTTTGCATATCAAACCTTGAATGCCTTTAGTTAGAGATTCAGAAAATGAGAAACACAGAGGCTATCTGCCAAAATTTTGGCTTTAGTGCTTTTCTTGGCATCACATAGGAATACTGCAGCAAAGGCAAGGACAGAACTGAATTTTCCTGCAGAGCATCCATCTACATCAGGGCTATTCAACTTTGGAAGTCCTAGGGGCCAAAATAATACTCACAGCACATGCTGAGGGCCACAATTTAAGTGTGGTTGCATATTCATGCAAATATATATGCAAATATATTCTTTCACACTGATGAGCATGAATACAAAGATTAAGGCAAGACTACACAACACACAGGCCCCATTTAAGTCAGTTTTGCTATATTAATAAAATGCAATATTTATCTGATTTCCACCCATATGACGGCACTTTTAATGAGCAATGACTGTCCAGGAATTTAACTACTAAAACACATATCAACAGAAAACCATTATATTGACTACTTTTTTGTTTTGGCTCCCACCCGCGGGCCACGTAGGGTTGCCAGGTGTCCGGTATTTTCACCTCCTGTCCAGTAAAAAAAAAAAAATCAGAAAATACCGGACACCTAAATTTTCCGGTATTTTCTGATTTTTTTTCCCTGCCAGGAGGCAAAAATACCAGACACCTGGCAACCCTACCACACTCAGCAACCGGGCCCAGCCTCCCAGACCCCCCTCTCAACCCCCTTCCCCCCCCCCCCCCCACTTACCTGGTTCCATAGAGGAACTCTTTTCTCTCACAGAGTAAGAAAACAAAATGGCCACCAGTAAAAAAAAACCCCAGAGGCCTTAAAGGGGCCATCCTGGGTTTTTATGTATTATTTTTCTTAATAACTGTCGGGGTCCTTTTTTTTTTTCTCAACAACTTTGGTGTCCCCCGCCCCCCCCTTTTTTTCCTCAACAGTGGGGGTTTTTTTTGGGGGGGGGGTGTATTTTTGGTTCAACCATCTGGCAACCCTAGGGCCACGTGTTGAGCCCTCCATAAATCCACAGGCCGCAAACAAATGGGCTGCGGGCCACATATGGCCGGGGGCCGCGTGTTGAGTAGCCCTGATCTACATTGTCCTGAAGACAATACTTTCACTTTCTGTATTCACTTTGTCTTCCTTTCTAGATACCTTCAAACTTCTGGGGCAAATGAGGCAGGGTTCCGACAAAAAGCTCAATCCACTATACAATCCTAATTCTCCCATTTCCCAACTTCTGAGTGCTTGAAATTGTACCCTAAATAAGGTTAATTTAATTGTGGATGCAATTCCTCAAGGTTTTTTTAAATCAGATTCTGTTAGGGAACTGTTAACAGCCACCCAGAAAACAACATTAGCAGGGTTGAACTCTGAATCATCAACATTGCAATATAGTTTGAACTACAGAACTAACCACATTAGCCTATAGCAAGAGCTGGCAATTATCTTTATGAGGAATAGGGGAAATGATTGCTAGCATCAGGTGTTTGATCCAAAAGGTGGTCAAAAGTAGTTTGCGTACCTTTTTCTGATTGTTTGCATACCTTTTTCCGATTGTTTTTTCGGAAGAGGCTTTTTCAGAATTTGGCCCGTCTACACAAGGCGAAATTTTGGAAAAACCTCTTCTTTTGGAAGAGCCCTTATTCCTCAGAAAATGAGGAATACAGGGCTTCCGAAAGAGGGCATTTGATCTTCTGAAAAAAATGTTGGAAGAGCAGATATGTTCCGTGGTAGTCTAGACATAGTCCGAGGGGTATGATTCCTTCTTCACATGGTGCTTTCACAGAAGGAAACATGTTGCTGAATTCATGAGGAAGGAATGTTAAAGGGAAATTCAGACTGACTTTTCTTCTGCTTCCAGACAGGCTATCTATCCACAGAACTCCGAGTGCAGTATTTAATGCTTCTGTTTTGGCAGTGGTTTGGTTCTACCCTTAGATTGGAATATTCATGTTCAGCTAATATTTTGGCTGGCTGCCCAAGTTATTCTGTGGTACATAAGTAGCTGAAAGGAAAAGATAATTTTCAAAAGCGAAAACTGAAAGCAACTTTACTGGACAATAAAAAAAAGTCTGGCACCAGGGTTTTTGCTTCATCTAATTTCCCAGTCTTGCTGTAAACAAAGGAAACATTAAAGCAGCTTTAAAAAGCCACAGAGCTCCTTTATAATGGAAAGCGTTAGGCAACTTAAATATCGGGGTTGCTGTGAGCTCTCTCAGTAATGAGTAATATGTATGTAATGATACAGCTGAAGATAAACTATTTTTGTTTTAATCAGGTCCGAAATATAGAGCAACAGCAGCTTCCATTCTCCAACAAAACGACTGCAAACACCCAACCGAATCCACAGCTACTAATAGTATTCAGCACCTTTCAGGTGAGCAAAATAAAAATCTAACAAATTCTGAAACAGAGAGAAGGGCCAAGAAAGATCTTTTAAGACATTCTGTCTTACCACCTATATTTTGCAGAGTTCTCACTTCATCTTTCATAACAGTGTGTTGTCTGTCCTGCTCTAGGACCTGACACCATGACCACCTCTCTTGTTAATATTCTTCATTGCTCAGTTATTCTCTGAAGTCAATGGGATTTTTGCTGTTGGCTTCAAAGAGAGCAGGAGAAACATAGCCATTGTTAAGTATGTTTTCCTAATATGTAGTCTAAACACTTCTTTCCTTTGTTTCAAACTGTTTTTCCGTCTTTTGCCATCCCCTGAGACTGTGAATAACTCCTTTTTGCCTTTAAATTTGTACAGTTTAACAGACTAATCATATTGCTCTTGAATCACCTCTTTCCTAGCTGATAAATATTTAGCTCTCTCAGGTTCCTCATTTATTCTAATTCTAGTATGTTGCTCTGTTATTTATTTTTTCTATATTTTATATCTCTTTATGGAACTGGGTAACTGAAACACGTTTCTTTCACATATGATCATTCTATATATAAATTGAAGAAGGCGATAACTTTAACACTGCATTGCACTGAGTACTCTTATTTAGGCCTAGATCCTCAGATTTCTATGAGCCCTGGTCTATACCAGGACCTTATTCTGAAATAACCCGCCTCCCCAAGTTCAAATTTATAAGCAGTGTGTCCATATTACCAAGCCTGTTATTTAGAAATAATGGGCTGCAGAATTCAAACTCTGTACTTCTGTTTTTCATGAGTGCTTCCTGGGGTCCTAAGTCTGAGGTAGCGCATCCATATTAATGGAGCCTGCCTTGGACTAATTTTGATGCTTCCCCTTAGAGAGGACATGCTAGTTTGAATTTGTTAAATTGGGAGTTCTTAAGTTGAATTTAGTAATTTCAAAATAGTTTCCTAGTGTAGACATGGCCTCTGAGTTAGGTGCTTAAACACCTTTGAGGATCTGGGCCTTAGTATCTTACGTCTGCCCATAGGTCCTTTATGCTCTTGCTGCATTCTAATTAGAAGCCTTCCATTTGTGTTTTTGTTTGTTTATTATACTTGTCTTATTGTTCAGTGTGTTTGTAGAGCACCTAACAAGAGGATCTTGCTATAGGGCTGGGTGTCCTTGATGCTATGATAATACAAATAAATATAATACCTAGCCCCACTGCATTTGTTAATGCTGAATTACAAGCCTGCCTAGTAAGAAGTGGGGGACAACTTAAGGTTGAAGAACTGTTCCCTCCTATCAGGGAGTTGGTTTTGGGAAGGAGGTAAAACAGGTCTGACTCACGCACCATACAGGAGCTCGTTCAGGGACTGGAAGGCAGGAATTGGTTCCTTCATGGAAGGAGACTGAGAAGAAATAACCAATTTGGGTGAGTGCCCTCACAATCAGTGGCCTGCAAAGAGGCAAAAGGGGAGGGCAATGGGACACCATAACCACTTTGTTACCAATACTGCTGTCACAGCAGTTTAAGGAGCTTGTGTATTAGGACTGTGATGTTAGCAGTGAAAGTTATAGTCACAAGCCTGTAAGGGTTTGTAATGAAATCAGGCAGAAAGAAATCAATGTGAGTGGGCAGGCCAGGTATATAACCTTGCTACAGAAATTAAAAAGCAACTGCATGGAAGGCATAGGATTCCAGGTATTCTCTACAAAGAGAAGAAAGTCATCTGTCATCCCTTGGCTGACAAGCACTCTGTTTTCAGGTCAGCACAAATGGAATGGGCTAGCAAATAAATGAATCCCATGTCACATGGAAATAACTCCTGGTCAAATCCTGTAGCTTTTCAAAGCACAACAGCAGGCCTTACACTGGTGTAACTTTCTGTGAGCCATGTTCAGGAAAGGAAGGGCCATGGGGTGAGTCTACTTTTCTTTTATGCCACTGCACACAAGTTCAGGGCATACCTGTAAAATGTCCCTCAAGTCAAGTGAAGAGAAACAGTTCAGTTGCAAAGTTACCTCCTTCCCAAAGTTGGCATTCATTCACTTTTATTGTTGAAAATCATATCTGAAAAATGAGCTATGAAACTGAGGTTACAGAAAGACCTATATAGGCTAAAGGAATGCTACTCCAGCTTTTAAATTCCTTGCATCAATAGTTATGTTGTGTTCCTTATTTTGGGTCCCCAGTTGCACAATGAATTCCACATTAGGGCCTTGACAAATAAGCATGGCAGGTGACAGACCTTGCTGGGCCCTGGATGGAAGGGACAGGACTAGGGCCAATCAGCTCTCAGCACTGCACAGAGTGTACCATGCCTCCCCACATACCTCCCCAGACAGCACCTTTTAAATTACTGGGCCCCAGGGCAACTGCCTCCTTTCTCCCCCACTCCTGTCAGCAGCCCTGCAGATAAGATATTGTGGCCTGAAACTCCATGATTATGCAAACTCCTCTTGACAGAAGCCCACATTAAAATATAGATTTAAAATGATAGTAGCAACCTGAAGTATCTCTACTGGTGTTCTGGAGCCCAGTGAGGGAGCATTCTATTCCTTCCATCTGCACAGAATCCACTGATATGCTTCAAGAAGGAATCAATAATTGACCGTCTGAATGTACATTACTATTAGCCCAGGGAGAATCAGGTGCATGACTCAACTCACTACAGAGCTGAGTTGATAAATATACCAAACTGAGGATATTCAACTTGGTCAAAAAAAAATCTTTGTTGCAAGAAGGAAAATAATTGTTTTAGGCTCAGAGTACAAGTTGGACCTCGCTGGTCTGACACCCTCAGGACCTGACTGGTCCCAAACAAGGGGATTGCTAGACCAGGGAAGGTCCTTCCCCCATGACCCATGCTGCCACTGGGCTAGGGTTCCAGCCTGCCCCCGCTGCTGCTTGAGCTCCCCGGGGCTCTCTAGGTGCTGCCAACTGTGCTACTGCTGGGGCTAGAGCTGGAGCACCACACGCAGAGCTGTGCAACCTGGGCAGAGCTCCGCAGCCACCAGGGAGAAAGAGATGGGGCTGGAGCTTTGCATTCGGGGCCAGAGCTCCCTGGCTGTCGCTGAGGCTGGGGCTGGAACTCCCTGGCCTCTGGAGCCAGGATGGAGCTGGAGCTCCCTGGCTGCCACTGGGGCAAGGGAGCTCCACTGGGGCCAGAACTCCCTGCCATGCCACTCTTTCCCCCCTCCCAGGGCTCCCAGTTGAGTCTCCAGTCCCCCCATAGCGCTACTGCCCCACCACCAGACCTCCCTGTTCCTGGGCTTTGTGGTCCAGGAACATCCTTTGTCCATGCTGGACCATGTATGTTGCTGGAACAGAGAGTCCCGGTTTAGGGAGGTATAACTAGGTATTACTGATAATATTGAAAGAGCCATACCCTTTAATAAATCCATACAATTTGGTTTCTTTATCATTTTATAGATAAATACAAACCAGAAGTTCTAATGGCAAAAAAAAATTAACAAAATCAGCAAGTAGGATTGTAGTTTTTAACTTGTCTAGACTTGATTACCTTACTGTTCATTCAGCATATTAGTAATAGCCTTGTCTTGCCAATTTCTTCAGCAGTTATAAGAGTCTCAATAATTTCTCTCTACAATCCGGTAACTTGTGACATTTCAATCTTACCTAGAAAAGAGCGGATAGCTTTCTGTCTCCCTGAATTCTCTTGGGAGTACAATTTATATTCCAAGCTTTAAAGAACTGGCTAACTTCAGAAGATGTATTTATGAGCTCATTATTTTCATACCTCGGGAAAGGAATCTGTCTCTGAAATCTTTTGTCTTTAGTAGCTCTCACTAATCACATTCTAGTTTTATCACCATGTTCACAGTACCATTGTTTAGCAATGTCTGTCTAAGGATTTTTTGATTGAGTGTCTTATGAAAATCCCAGTGAAGATTTATGATGTTGAAAAAGAAAGAACGCAATATTGGTCTTAATGCTATGCTCCTTCCATTCCAGGCTACCCATTTGACTGGAAAGTTTCTGATTTATGAACTACTTTTAATAACACCAAGGGACTGATTATGGAGCCATTCGTTGGTTTCAAAACACCATAACTCTATTGACTTGTGTGAAGTTATTCCTGGTTTACATCCCTATAGTAAGAATCAAGACCATATGGAAAGCAGTCCTGTTTCTCTTAAGCACTAGTGTTAAAATCTGCCATTGCCAAGATAGATTATAATTATCTACTACTTCCATTATCTCAAAGAGCCATACTTTGACTCATTACATATTTATAATACCTTCCCCAACTAACTTGTCTTGCTCATGACAGTGCAAAGTTAACTGTAATGAATTTAGGACACTTTAAAAAAAAAAAAAGACATTATGATGCCTTTCAGCATTATCAAATTAGCATTCATGTCAAAGAAGCTGAAGACAGATTATGAATAAATCCCATTAATGTCACTGAATATAACAAAGATCATTATGTAGAAACAAACATGTAAGTGAGAATTCAATAACTTGTGAATTGCAAGGTATATTTTCCAATACATTATTTTGTTAGATTCATTTTACCATCACACCTATACCATTCATCTGAAGTTTTGGAGCTACTTATGTAATTCTTCTATGAAAATGAATGTAGTCCAGGAATAGAAAAGTACCCACTATAATCAGATAAATCAATCAAATCCCGGCATTTAAAAATCAAAAAAGCTCAAACTGTTGGTTAAAACAGAAACTTTAATAATTCAAAATCCCAAATTCTGTAAACATAAGGCCAGTAGAGGTTTTCCTGTGATTTTGTTTTGTTTTTTTAAATTCCAGTGGTAGCAATTATTTTTAAACATTAACCTGATGTGTGATTCACCTGCAAGCCAAGCAGTACCACATTAAGAAAGTGAAACTGGTAAAAGTAAAAGTGATTTCATTTTTTTTTGTTCAAGCTTGAGGAACTGCAAAAGTAAGCAAGCAATATAAGTGGTAGAAAGGAAGTGGAAAGAGTATTACATATTTCAGTTTTAATTGTAACAACCTATGATATTAGTAACATGGTAAATGAAATGGTTTGTTTACTATTTGGGGTTTATATTGATAGTGACCCCTAACAATGAAGGGCTGGATTGCAACTTTACCATTTAGCCTAAATGAGGGGCAGGATGTCAATGCCCCTGCTCAGTGTGTTCAGGAACCAGGGTTCTGAGAATTAAAATCTGGTGCTTCCCCTTCTCTGCTGGCTTTGGGGCCCTGGCTATCGTGTTGTGGAGCAGACTCTGCCCACTCCCCACTGTGTCCATACATTTCTATCCATTGGCATTGAGTAGGAGCAGCCTGGCTGTGGTTGTGCTCTTACAACATGTAGACTTTGAAGATCTGGGAAGCCCATGAAACAGTAATGGGCCTCAGTGGCTACAGTATGTAAATAAGAGAACAAGACACATTATCTATTCAAATTTCTGCTTTGTTTCCATTATTGTCTTATTCAAAGACTAGCCCCTTGTCTCTGACAGAAAATAGTTCAAATCCTCCCTTGGCTATACTTGTGTAACTTCATTTAAGTTAATATATATAGAACAATGTTGGCATTCCAGGGAACTCTAAGCCTAGGTCCACCTCTCCTACCTATTGTGTAGCATTCCTTTTTGTTGAAGTAGGCAGGCAAGATGCATCTTCTGCAATGTTAAATAGATAAGAAGACTAGGGCTAGAGTTAGGGTTAAGTTTGGAAGGAATTTGCTTTGACTAAAGATATTTCTGAATATTCACTATGAGTAAAATTGTTAAAACCTTCCCAGTGTAGACATAGCCATAGAAGGTTTGGTGACAAAAGTGCTGTTGACGTGCAAAAGTAGGCAAAAGTGAAAACTATACAAACTGTTTTTTCTGCCTCCCACTGTCGACATTTCATGGCCACATTGCTAGTTCTCCTGTCGATAGATAGAGCAAAGCAATGTAGCTAAGGGTATGTCTAGACTGCATCCCTCTGTCGGCAGAGGGATGCAGGTTAGACAGGTCGACATTGCAAATGAAGTGGGGATTTAAATATCCCGCACTTAATTTGCATAAAAATGGCCTCCATTTTTGCCGACTCAGCACTTTGTGAGCGTGTCCACACTGATTGGACACTGAATCGCATTTAAGGCCAGTGGGAATTGGTTCTGGCAGGGCATCAGGTCAGACATTACCTTGTGGCCAGGGCGGCCAGCAGGGCACCCTGGGAAGGGCTGGAGGCCCCCTATTTCGAAATAAGCGTCTACACAGTGCATATTTCGAAATAGCAATTTCGAAATTGGTGCTATTCCTCGTGGAATGAGGTTACCAATTTCAAAATAAGCCCTCCGCTATTTCAAATTAATTTAGAAATAGCATTTGGCTTGTGTAGACACTAGGAAAGTTATTTCGAAATAATGGCTGTTATTTCAAAATAACTTTGCTGTGTAGACATACCCTCACTGTTTTGTCAACAAACAGCAGTTTTTGGCAACAAAACAAGCCAGTGTAGACAAGACCTAAGTTGTAACTTATATGCCTAAATTTAGCTAACTTTCATTGGGGCATAAACTCTTAGTGGGATTTATTAAAATGTGCTTACTTCCCTTTGAAATCAAATAGGAGTTAGGTGCCTGAAGTCTAACATTCCTCAGATGTTTTTGCTATTTATTAATGTGGACTAAAGCTATTTTCTCTTTTAACAGAAACCAAACAGCGAAAACCTGCACCTATCATACAAACAGAGATACTACCCACAATTCCTGAACATGAGCATTCTCAGCAGGTGTAAGAGGTAAACAAAAATACCTTAAATCATGGAGGCAATTCTCCTTTCCTATCTTAATGTTAAACTCAGATTAACCACATGCAATATATAAATTACACCGTATTTCTGGCCAAGACACACGAGGTAGTGGACCTGAAAATATGTTTCACAAGAACTAGATGGAAGGAAAACAAAATCAATTTTTCTTTAAGCACCAAGGCTGATCAATAAACTAATCTTTTAGTCTGTTAAACCCTGTGTGCCCCTGAAGACTTCAGCAGAAACCTTGGCACTATTTTTATGGTGTGGAGCAGTGTGTCCTGGATTTCAGAATCAAGCTGACAGTTATTTCTGACAAGGAGTGATTCAGTGGGAACTAGAGAAAGCAGCAGGGGAAATAATTTGCTAATGAGTCCTGAAAAGAACCATGTGTTTGAATAATTTGCTGATCAAATTCAAACAGCAAAGAAATCCACCATCAGTCCACTATGACCACATGATAGCAGTCAGCAGAAATGACTGAAGATGTGGGTATTAATCAGAAGTGGGTCCAGATGTGGAGTTGAGATTCACTTTCAAGTTTCTTCAAAGTTTAGAAGCATCTGGTTATGGGGTGCTGGCTCTAATCTCAATAGAGATGGAGACAAAGAGATTAGTCAGAAAATATATATACTGAAAGGGATTTTAGCGTCTGAAGGTAAGAGATCATATTTGAATAAGTAAAAACAAAATACTGATACAAAGCAAAATAGAAGAAAGGCAGCTACAGATATTTCCAGAGAATGTCATTGTATATGAAAAATTACTTAGGTTAAAAGCTTAAGATCATAAATTATTTACATACATTAAATCTGATGCATTCCAACAGGAACGATGTACTTTATATAATCACATGGGTTTTTAGGAAAATGAATTTGCTACAATACAGATTGACCTCAATAGTTCAGGTGGATCCATAGACAAATCAGTTTGTGAACTGAAAACACTGAATTAGTTGCAGAATTACAATTTTTTAAAAGCTATAGTAGGAGACTGATGAGATAATAACATAGCAAAACACAATGTAGAGAGCTATGAGATTCTGAATGAGACTATCTGGGCCATCGCCTGGGATAATATAATACTTAAAAATATGGAGCACTTATATAATGCTTTTCATTCACAGTGGGATTTATGATATTTTTTCACTTTCACTCTCAGGCTGTGTCTACACTCGCGGCTTCTTGCGCAAGTACGGCCGTTCTTGCGCAAGAATCTGCAGAGTGTCCACACTGCCCACCTGCTCTTGCGCAAGGAAATTTGCAGTACGGCGTGGTAAGAGAGGGCTCCTTGCGCAAGAGCTATGCTCTTTTTTATCAGGTGTAAGCCCTCTTGTGCAGGAGCTCTTGCACAAGAGGGCAGTGTGGATGCTCAGCAGGGATTTCTTACGCAAGAAAGCCCTATGGCTAAAATGGCCCTCAGAGCTTTCTTGCGCAAGAGAGTGTCCACACTGCCATGGGAGCTCTTGCGCAAAAGCACAGCTCGCACATGGCAGCGTGGACGTTTTCTTGCGCAAGACTTCTTGCACAAGAACCCTTGTGCAAGATGTTCTTGCGCAAGAAGCCGCCAGTGCAGACATAGCCTCACTGTTTTAAAGGTGAAACTGAAGTATAGAAAGGTGAATTAACTTGACCAAAGACACACAAAGTTAGTAGCAAAGATTAGAACAGACCTCAAGTCTTCCAAGTCCTAGTCTATTGCCCAGTCCTGTGATACCAGCATAGACCAAAGTGGATTTACCTTTTCCTCTGTGCACATTTTCCTCTCACAACCCTATCCACCTTCTCCTCTGTATCCCATTTCCCTACCTGTGGGGATGCCTCCCGACAATATATGACCTCCGTGCTGATCATCTCATTTTCAGATCCTCACCCAGATAGATACTTCTCTCTGCAGTGCAGGCACATACTCAGGTCTGGCATTTAGCTGTGGCTAAGAACTGTTCCTCTGGATTGTCTAAATTTAGTAGTGGTTGACTGAGGGATAACTGAGTGATATGAATCTGAGATCACACTTTAGATCTGCTCTAGTGACAGTTTTAAATGTGACTTCAGTATTATTGCTAATTAGACTCACCTCATACTCCCTTGGTTCTCTAGAATAAAACATGCAGGGAAAGAATAAGGGACTGCTGTTCTGATGCTCTAACTTCTTTCATTTCTGTGTGTGCAGATAAAAAGCAAAATGACTTGTCTTTTTGCAGTTGCAGAATGTGGCAGTCCAGGCTGGGCAGTTAGCTTTGTGTGCATGCTGTTTGGCTTTCTGAGTGATTTTAGAGCCTGGTTTCTGACTGGGGTGTTTGACCGTGCTGTAATGTATTCTGTTGAGAAGCACATTGAAAATTGTGCAGTGGGGCTTCCCACTAGTCCAGTTTTCACAGACACACTCCTCTCACTGTGGAAGGGCAGCTATCCTGCCTCTATTTCCAGGGAGCAGAGGCCTCAGTGCATATATATGGTGTAAGTGAAGGTCAAGTTTATACTCAGCAAATGCCAAATTGTGTTGAAAGGGGAAGTGTGCTTATTCAGCAGCCCCAGAAAACTACATTTTCACAGGGTGGCTCTATTATCTATGGTGTAAGCAGTAAGCTGGAGGAAAGAGAGGAGTTCCCAGTTCTTATCACACATCTCCAGTTCTTGTTGCTGAACTCAGTTCCTGCTAATGCTCTAGTGTGAAGTTTTTGTCTTTTAATAGTTAGGGACAGATCAGTAGCCAATGACACAAACTTATCATACACACATTGGTACTGTCTGCTGAAATGATTTTTTTCCCTTCAAAGGAAAAGACACCTATTGGATAGAGGCTATAGATTTATTGCTTGGTCTATGCTCTACTTATATATAATCTTTTCATTTTCTTTGTTTAAATTTATTCAGAGTGGAATCTCCCTCTGATTTTGTTACAGAGACTGTCACTTGCTAAGATGGGAAATAAATTTGTCAAATCATGATCTTTTAAACATTTTTCTTAGTCCACAGTACTTGTATATCTGAGTCTGTAAGTGATACTCAAGCTAAATTTTGATTTGGCAGAAACCACCCATATAGTTGACCTGAAGCTTTTTTTTTTTTTTTAATGCCCAAAACACCTAGCAGAAGGGTTTGATCCAGAGCCTATTGAAGACTATGGGAATCTTTCCACTTTCTTCAAGTAGGCTTTGAATCAGGTCCATTATTCAGTATTTCTCTCTGTTGAGATGTTGAATGCAACTGGGAAATCTGAGTGAAGTTAACTGGTAGCAAAGGTTTTAATAAAAGGTTCACCAGTTTCCAACATGCAGCTTTTCTATGTGTAGCTACATCCCAAATAAGCACTTCCCATCACAGTTCATCCAATCTGTCTATGGTATTTCAAGACACTCATCACCATATTATTTGACTGATGCAGCTGGAAGTCGCCCCTCCCTTTCATGTAATATGGCTACCATCTAAACTCCCTAATAGCACCCAACCAAAAAAATTACAGGCCAAACATCTCACACATTGAGACAGTTAGTTCTCACAACAGTAATTTGTAGAAAGGCATGCCTGTCTTTTAGCACCCACTTCTGCCCCAATTTCTCTTTCAAGATCCCTAATGAACTCCACACCATATAAGGATGTAAGACAAGATTTCTTTTGCTGGGGTTCAAGTCTCTTCCATTCAACATCAAAATAAAAATCTCCCTGGCCTACAGTCTCTGCTTTTGGGTTCAGAGGTTTTGCAGCCTTCCTTGCTTCAGGCTTATAGTTCCAAGTCTCTTGCTACTTCCTGCAGGAACCCTTTAGTAATGCTGTTTGGTACTTTCTTTTACCTCATTGGGCTGAGAGAAGTCCACAGATACCAGTTGTTCCTCTGCAGCTTCTTCCATTTGGCCATTTCTAGATACCAGCTGCCTTCTATCAGGCCCCATCAAGACTCTTAATGAAGCACAAGTGGATTACACCAGTTCCCTCTTAGAGGGCCCAGTCCAACCTATGACAGTAATGTTTTTCATTATTTTAAAAGGTGGTGGAAACTGAAGCAGAGAGAGAGTGTCCAGAAGTTTAAAGCCCTGCATGTACCAAGTATTATTGTTAGTGACTATGGGATAACTTGTATTTTGGTCTGTCATTCCTATTTTGGTCAGTAGCAAGTATTCCCCCCACTCCCCTCATACATACACACCCCTCCATTTAACAATGAAAAGCAAGAAGCTGAGATGAGTGCAGGAATCTTGGGTGCCTCAGATTCCAGAACATACCAGAACAGTGGCTCTCAAACTTTTGTATTAGTGACCCCCCTGTAGGCTCCCTTTTCCTACAGGAGCCTCTGACTTTTACTTGGGAGGATCCTTTGTGCTGCAATCTAGCCCTGGAGACTACAACTCTCATGAGCCCTTGGAAAACAGGAGGGCAGGCTTGCTCTTTCAGGCTGGGAGAGAGGTAGTTGGTGGGCTGCATTTTGGAGAGAGCAGCCAGATTGCTGGTGTGGAGCCTGTTACTGAGAGCCTGCTGGGGCTTGGATGTAGCAGCCTGGTTCATGGGCTGTTGGTGCTTTTCCCCGGAGGAGAGAGACTTTGACTGTGCCTGTGGCTGAGAAGGGTCTACATAACCTTGAAGGTTTAACTGTAGCTCTTTGGGAAAGTGCTGCCTGGGATGGAGCACAGAAGACAAACTAACTCTGGGTTCAAGGAGAGCCAGAGTGATCTGTCCAGTGAACCAGAGCTGCTGGCATTTGACAGAGCCTCCTCCAGTGTCAGAGGGATTGTGCAGCTGGCTGCCTGACTGGACTGACACACACAACCTGCACAGTGCTGTCTCCACTTCAGCTGCAGACCTTCAAGTGCGCCCACGCAAGCATCTGTGACTCTGAATCCAAAGGAGTGTACACTCTGGGATGGGATAAATGGTGGCAGTGTAAATACCAGTTAGATAAGTTTCCTTTATTTCTGTGTACTTTGTTGATTTTATTCACTTTTAATCTGTAAAATCCTGTTTCTTTAAGTTAAGTAAAGATGTGTTAATTCTAATTTAATCAATTAGATGTATAATTTATAATTGTTTATAATTGTTGTCTTGGAGTTAGATCCAGATTATTACTAGAGTAATTTTATTCCTGGAGGCTCCCAAGGCACTCCATTAAGTGTGCATAGGGCCAGCCAGGTGGCGGCGCTGCCATTGTATATTTCTTTAGGAGCAAGGGACTGCAGCAAGGGGGTGGATAGGGACTCCCCAACTAAACATCACCACCACTGGGGTACTCAGGATTTCCTTTTATGTTAAAAACATCAAGTGCCCAGGCACACAGGTGAGTGTGGCCTGCTCTCAAGTAACCTAGGGAGGAGAAAGGGGGTTACACCCTTTATAAATTAAACACACTATTTTTTATATTTTACACTATCATGAATTCTATCATATCATAAAAGGATTTGAAGGTGGAGGTTGACAGCTTTCCATGTAATAATCTCATGATCCCCTGAGGAGTCATAATCCCCAGTTTGGGAAGTCCTGTACTGGAAGGACAACACAGAATAAATTAAATTCATACTACCAGCTTCAGGTACTTGAAAAATAATACAGTACTTGGGACCATGAGAGGCTTAATGTATAGAAAAGGGATCCAGGAATGTTTTTCTTTCTGGCCATTTGGAAGAGACTAAGATACAAAGAATTGTTGGAATAATAGATAAAAGAGGGAAATGAATTATGAATCAGACCATCCTGTTCCATGGATGTTCAGTGAACAGTCTACTGTAAAGTCTAAGAGATTCGGGGATATGACTTTTTTTCCCCCATGGCTCAGTTTAGAAGTCCTGTAGAGCCTAATCCCCCATGTAGTAACACAGATTTCTCCTTGAATCCTGGGGGAAGCACATCCCAGAGAATGACTTCTCCCTAACTTTATCCCTTTCCTGCCTCTAAAATATCCTCTCTTAACCCATAGAACTTGTACTATGTGGAATCACCACAGCCTGATTGCAGGCTGCCAGCCTTCCTAATCTCTACAGTGACTCATGCAATATGAGAACATAGATATAGCATGTGGTCAGGCAAGCTGACAGACTCACTGGGCCCCTGGGCAAGGTGAGTAGGGGGTCTGCTCTGTGCTCCCAGAAGGGGCAGGGCCAAGGCAGCCAGCTCTTGGTGCTGCCCAGACCATGTTCCCCCCTCAGTGCACTCCAGAGCACGCCACCTGGGGCTCTGCAGCATGCCATTTGGGGCTCCGGCAGGGACTTAAAGGATCCGGAGTTCTGGCCACCGTGGTCGCTGCAGTAACGGTCGTGGCAGCCAAGAGTCCCAGTCAAGGTTCCATCTAAGCTGTGTGGTTGCACAGCAAGTCTCTCCCAGCTCAGTGCTCTGTTCTCAGCAGGGAGCTGAGCCCTGAGCGCTGGCTGGGCAGGACTCATTAAGCAGCTGCAGGCTGTGCTAAGTGTAGCTTAGAGCAAGAGTGGGCAAAAGCCTCTCAGTGTGCCAGATCCGGCCCGCCTTGGACTTTGATCCCTCCCATGAGGCAATTACAGGCCCCACCCCCCTCATGGACATGCACGAGGGGTGAGGGGGAGAAAGAGCTCAGCTCCGGCCCTCCACCACCTGTGCAGCTGCTGGAGAGGAGACAGCGCTGGGGATAAGGCTCCTCAACAGGGCCAGCCCTGGAGGTGCTGCTACCTGGCCTCAGGCCCGCTCTGGAGGCACCGCTTCTGCAGCCATGCAGTCTGGGGCTGGCCCCAGGCCATGTGGCCGCAGTAGTGGCACCTCTGGGGCCAACCCCAGGCTGCAGTAGTGGCACCTCCAGAGCCGGCCCCAGGCCACGGCGCCTCCAGGGTGGCCTGCGGCCACGTGGCTACAGTACCTCTGGGGCTGGCCCCAAGTTGCATGGCTGCGGCAGCAGCACCTCTGGGACGGCCTGTGGCCACAGTGCCTTGGGGCCAGTCCCAGACCATGTGGCCATGGCAGCGGCACCCCTGGCCTCCAGGATTGCGTGGCCATGGCAGTGGGGCTGCCCTCCAAGACAGCTGGGACAGCATGGCTGCAGCTATTGCTGCAAGGGGGCACGAAGCCAGGTAAGGTTCCCACTCATGCCCAGACCTCCCACCCCCACCCCAATCCTGTCACTTCCCTCCCCCCAAGACCCAGCACCCCCAGCTTGCTCCAACACCCTCCCCTGTTCTTGCACCCTCTCTCCTGGCCACACATAGCACCCTTTCTTGTTCCTGCTCCCTCCACCTGGCCACACATGCTACTCCCAGCCTGCTTCTGCACCCCAGCTACCTCCAGATCCCGCATACCATCCCTATCCTTCTTGCTGGCAGCCCTGTCTCATGCACTGTAACCCTCATTTTTGTCCCTATCCCAGAGCCTAAGGAGGTCTATAAAATCCACTAACTCCAGAACCCCAGAAAAATAAATCTGGTCTATGGGAAGCCCTGAACCTCAGTTTCTCCCATCCCCTCCCTTCACCCCGTGAGGCTGGGGCACCAAAGGAGTGAGGTGTCTCAGTTGGGGCCACATCAGTGAATGCTGGGGGGTTTTGGAGGGGGTTTTTTGCTTCTCACTTGTGTGGTCCCCAACTGATTTTTTTTTTTGTGGGTCAGTGACCACCCAACCCAAAAAGGATTCCCCACCTCTCCCATAAATAAAGAAAACATTGAAACCTTTGTGTTGGACATAATATTTTACTTTATTTAAAATGAAGTTTGATAAATTAACATGAGAAAGGTAAAATGCTTAATCTGTTCCATATTTTAAATTAAACTGTTCTTACTAGCTGTGACTGGTTCAGAAAGTAAGGTCTCCGTACCTAGCAGGGTAGTACGCAACCCCGTCCCTTCCACCCGAGGTCCCGCCCCTTCCAGGATGGCCCGTGGCCACTTCTGAAATTTGTGAAGTGGTCCCCCCTTCCAAAATTGTTGCCCACTCCTGGCTTAGAGGGACCCTTGGCCCCAATCCTCACTGAATCACTAGGTCCTGGGGCAGTTTCCTCCTTTGCCCACACCCTCTCTCCCCATTGGCAGGCCTTCATCTGTTAGAACTTGTACAGCACACCTCCATCACACAGTATGTTGAGCTTTTGTCCCCTGCCCATGCAAGGGAAAGCAGCAGCATGTTCTCAGAAAGATCATAAAAAAGGAATATAAAAAAAATCATTTGGAAAATTAGAACCAGACATAAAACTGACATTTCACCTCTGAAAAGAGCAATATCCTAAGGTCAGCTGGATACAAAGATGTTCTTTATAAAAGATATGCACACTCATTTTTCTTGCTGGTGCTAGATTAAAGTCACACCACATAAATCAATATTACTGAAAATGTTTTATTTACTGCATCTGTCTCTTTGGCAACAAAAGCTCCAAGGGCAGGAGGAGATAACCCTACTGTCCTGTCTAACATTTGTTCTTTTACTAAAGCGGATTAATGTCCAAGATTGTATAAGAACTGTTGTGGGCCACATATTAAAATTTACTCTTTTTTCCTACATAATTCTGGTGCATCATCAATACTTTACATTAAAAAGTGCTTTCAGGTCCCTTGGATATGGACAGAGCTTCACTATAGTTTATTACTTCTACCATGCCATGATTGTTTATGATGCTTCACAGTCAAATAAGACAAGTCACTCTCCTAAGGAGTTACAATCAAAGGTTCTGATTCAGTTTATACTACAGAGATACAGCACAGTTAGGCTGTGTCTAGACTGGCCAGTTTTTGCGCAAAAGCAGCTGCTTTTGTGCAAAAACTTGCCAGCTGTCTACACTGGCCGCTTGAATTTGCGCAAGAACACTGACGATCTAATGTATGATCATCAGTGTTCTTGCGCAAATACAATGACGCTCCCGTTCGGGCAAAAGCCCTCTTGCGCAAATGTATTTGCGCAAGAGGGCCAGTGTAGACAGCTAAAAAGTGTTTTGCGCAAAAAAGCCCCGATGGCTAAAACGGCTTTTTTAGATCGGGGCTTTCTTGCGCAAAACCGCGTCTAGATTGGCACGGACGCTTTTCTGCAAAAAGTGCTTTTGCGCAAAAGCGTCCGTGCCAATCTAAACGCTCTTTTCCGCAAATGCTTTTAACAGAAAAACTTTACCGTTAAAAGCATTTGCGGAAAATCATGCCAGTCTAGACGCAGCCTTAGGATGACAAACAAAAATGAGGATGTAGTTGTAAGGAAGATGAAACTTCCTATAGCACAGATAATCAGAAAAGAGAACCTGACTCTTGATCTCATGTAAAATATGTTAACATGAGGGATCAGACCCTTGCATATGTGGTAGGGCAAAAGTTGGTTCTGGACAATTAACTGAAAGGAGACAACAATATAATATCCCAAACTCTACTCTATTTAATTTTGATCATCTTCTTTGTCATCTTTTTTAAAAGAACACTAACAATCTAGCTGTGTGGGGCCTGAAATCAACAGGAGTCTTTCAATTGTCATCAGGGGGCTTTGGATCAGACCCCTCCTGCCTTACGAAAAAGCATTCAAGTTCCATTATTAAAAGCTCGGTATAAGAACATTAATAGAATACACAACTATCAATAAAGTGAATTAAAGTAGCCTCAAGTATACTTGTGCTTCAGCTTTTGTGATTGTTTTTTAAAATCACATCTTCCTATTAAAAATATTTTTCCTTGCTTCTGAGTAAGAGACTCACTCAGCAGGAGAAAATTACTAATTGTACAGGTGCAACAGTGAAACTGACAAATATAAAAACTAAATGTTGGTGATAGGTGAGGAGACAAAAATAATGTTTAGTGTCTGTTTTAGGAATCTTAAATGTTTATTTGTAAAAAATAGGCAAAATTTTCAGACAAAAATATGATTTTTAAGTTGATGGGGTCCCTTTGATTTTCCTTGAAGTAAAAAATGCCAATTGTACAAAATGTGTAGCCTAGGGTACTGCATTGCTGTACTGGTATAATACTATGGTTAAATGGTAAGGGTGGGCTGGTTGGACTGAAGGTAGAGACTTTTAATCTCTGTACACTGGAGATATGCCAATTAATAAATTTTTCAGTGTGTTGCCCTCAATCCTTGTATACAGCTCTCTGGACACAGATTCATCTCAGCGTATGACCCCAAATATTATAATGAATGAGATATGCCAATTAATAAATTTTTCAGTGTGTTGCCCTCAATCCTTGTATACAGCTCTCTGGACACAGATTCATCTCAGCGTATGACCCCAAATATTATAATGACCCCAGGCAAATCAGTTACAGATTTATTTTCTAAATATCAGAGTGGAATAGTTATTTTCTGCCCTTTCTGCCTCATTATATATTTAATATTTAAATTAAGTTTTTAAACCCATTATGTCTGTTAGTGTAATGTGGCTTGTAGTGTCACAGATTGCTGAGTATGTTTCAGAACATTTGGCACAAGCAGCTTCTGCTTAAAAAACACACAACATGATGTACTTCCCCCCCACATCTTAAAATCCATCAGAGATTCAGAAGCTGTTAAAAGAAGGATTTGGTCTTTAGGTTGCTTTGGTTTCAGGACTGCCTGATTTGGCTGCAACGGGCAATAAGAAATTGCTCTTTCCATTAGCTGGCACCAATTTTTGATGCATTCTGTCCAGCTTATAGTTGTCATTTATGGCTCACCTCAGCAGCTGCTTCAGCCAATGTGAATTCCTGTCCTCAGAAACACTTTTTACCAAAAGCTCCTACAGGGTAATGTGGATGAAACATAAGGTCCAATTAACCTGAGTAACTGCCAGAACAGGAGGCACGCCATCTTTTGCTTTGTCACCCAAGAAGGGAATATTGGCTACAGAATTCTTGACTCCTTTTTGACCATCATGCAGATGGCTCAGCACATTTAGTTCTGGACATTGTCAGAGTTTGATGTTGCTTAAGTATGGGGTTCTCCTTTGCCCCATTAGAGATAAGGACTAGCTATAGGGTTGCCAATTTTCCCGACTGGATGCCATTCACAGCAAAGGCGTCTGATCCATCCAGTCAAGGAGAGTTGGCAACTCTAACTAGCTATGAAGTCTGGAACATTTTCTGCAGCCCAGCTTCCCACAGTCTGGCTCTTACTCATTGACTAGCAGACAGACCTTCTTTCATTTGCAAATGAGGAAATGGTTGCCCTCATTTAATTATTGACAAGTGTGACCCTTGGTATGCTGGCACATTAGATGAAGATGAGATTTAATTCCTCCTTCAATCTCTTATTTGCTGCTTCTTTCTTCTCACTAGTTGATTTCTTCCTATTTCCTGTCATTTCCTTTTTCAAAAGGGTGTCCCCAGTTGTGCACACCTCCAGTAGGCACCTATTAATTCTCAAAAGTACCCCCAGGGCCCTCTGCACCAGCTGCAGTGAAGCACTGAGAAGCTGCCTTGGAAGTCATGCTGCTTTGGGGTTCACTTAAGTCAAAAAACAAAAAAACAAACCACAATGGAACAGACACACAGAAATCTATTTTTAATTATTTGGATGAAAGAAATTTTCATGTGCAGAATCTTGGTAGCTAGGAAAGAACATTTAGGAACTGGTCTGTTGATAGGTAGTGACTACTCTACCCCCTTTACATTGGAAAACTTGAGCTATCAGGGCTTCAGAATTCCCTGGCAGTTGAATTTGCTCCTGTCTGAAGCATAGCCTTCATTTTGAGTGTTTGTTCATTTGATTTTTTTTTCTTGTAAGATAAAGAGGAAAATTCAACACAATGAAAGTGAGAAAAAACTACATTTATGAAATACTTTACAAGGGGATCCACTAAACTTAAAGTAAATAAGAAATAGCTCTCCTTTTTCACCCTCATTCTTTTTATCTGATAAGTTCTTCAGTTTCAGGCATTCCAGTATGTAACATAATCGATGCTCCATGAACAAAGACCTCTTCATTTCCAATACATGTTTTCTGGCTACGATAGGCACCTTTTATTCCTAAGAATGCCAAGAACTTCAGTTAACAGGATTTTGCATTAATCAAGTCCACACTATTAAAATATGAACAGATTAACTGATATAGTGCTGTAGCATCAAACTCAGTGGGAGGCTATAGATTTCATATATATATTCTGGGTTCAATCAGGATTTATACTTACTCACAAAGTTGAGAGATTATCTGTGCTATAATTTTTCTTTCCAGCTAAGAAGAAACTCATTTTGTATTCTCTGTGATAAAAATTCTCTGAAGCTACGTCTAGACTACATCCCTTTTTCGTAAAAGGGATGTAAATTAGACGTATCGCAATTGCTAATGAAGCGGGGATTTAAATCTCCCCCGCTTCGTTAGCATAAAAATGGCTGACGCTTTTTTTCCGCACGGAGCTTTGCCGGAAAAAAGCGCCAGTCTAAACGCTGATCTTGCGGAAAATAAAGCCTTTTCCGAAAGATCCCTTATCCCTCTATGAAATAAGGGTTAAGGGATCTTTCGGAAAAGTCTTTATTTTCCGCAAGATCAGCGTCTAGACTGGCGCTTTTTTCCGGCAAAGCTCCGTGCGGAAAAAAAGCGTCAGCCATTTTTATGCTAACGAAGCGGGGGAGATTTAAATCCCCGCTTCATTAGCAATTGCGATACGTCTAATTTACATCCCTTTTACGAAAAAGGGATGTAGTCTAGACGTAGCCTGAGAGTCTCTTTTAAATGGAAAAATGTATATTTTGCTAGACGATGAATATGTTTGTGTAATGTGAATGTCATACGTGACAATGATCCTGAAAAGGTGTAGTCCCTGACTGCTGATGAAGAAGCAAGAAGGGTCACATCACAAGCTAAATCTTGAAGTTCAATGTGAACACAATAGGACTTTGGCAGTGAAGTCAATAAGAGTTTTGCATGCGCAAAGACTGTAGGATCTTAATGGGTTAAGGAAAAAATGTGGATAAACAGTGCAGATTTGGCTCCATACTACAAAACCAATTTTTTTAAAACAAGTCATTAGCAGCACCAAATGGATTTGGTATCCTTGATAAATTGCAATCCTATTTTTGCACTAGCTTAGATCATTAGTATTCAAACTCATTATCTCCTGCAACTTCTCCTTATTTTCCATTTATTACTGCTCCTCTGAGTGTAGTGGAGCTGTTTGGGCTGAGCAGGGTCCCAAACTCATTTTGTGCATACACATTATTTGTGGGTACAATTTAGCCATAAATTACTAGCAAGAGACAGAAATTGCAGAGCCAGGGCTTCTTACTCCCTTGTGCTAAATTCATCAGGATGAACAGATTGTAAACTGCCCATTGCAAATATGATATGCAGCAATTTAGCATCATATTAATACTTCATAACCTCCAGCTTTTACATTTATATGGCTCTTCCCTCCAGAAGCTTTCTGAAATTGCTTCTCTAGTCATTACACTGTACCAAGCAGTTCAGATTTAATAGGAACAATTGTGAACATTAGTTTTTGAATGGCTAAGCCTATTTGAAAATTTTATATCTAGTTGGATAAACTTGTAATATTTATTTCTACTGTTTGTATCATAATGTTACAAAAAATCAGGAAAAACCTTGATTTTTTAATCTTTGAGGCTATGTTTAGTTGTAATAATAATTTCAAACTTCCAGAAAGGACCTCTGAAAAATAGTATATAAATAAACGTTTGCCTCAATTTGTTTTCATTTTCTTTTTTGAAACTAGGGAACTTACACATGGAAAAGTGATGTTTAGGTTACCTTAAATCAGTGGTTCCCAACCTGTGGTCCACGGACCCCTGGTGGTCCACGATGGTACTGTTGGGGGGGTCGTGGAAAGTTTAAAAATAAGTGGTCCCAATCCTTACTTTTTTTTCTTTTCTTTTTCTTTCCTTACTTTTCTTTTCCTTTTCTTTTTTTTTTCTCCCTTAGGGAGGAGGAGCCATGAAATTTTAATAGATTGAAAAGGGGTCTATATGCTCGAAAAGGTTGGGAACCACTGTCTTAATGACAGATTGCTAGTGCTTTTCCAGTGAAGACTAAAATGCTTCAAGGTATGGTACTTTTACTGCTTTCTATAGAAGATTACTCAGTAATTGAAGGAGATCTCACTGTCAGGAATTTTTTCTTCATATAAGCCTATTTTCCCCCTTAATTTAATTCCATTACTTCTGGAATTAAAGAGAGGCTACCAAAATAAAAAACACAGTAATAATAGGAGATTTCAATTATCCCCATATTGATTGGGTGCATGTCACCTCAGGACGGGATTCAGAGATTAAATTTCTTGATGCCTTAAATGACTGCTTCTTGGAGCAGCTAGTACAGGAACCCACAAGGGGAGAGTCGATTCTCGACCTAGTCTTGAGTGGAACGCAGGATCTGGTCCAAGAGGTAACTGTTACTGGACCGCTTGGAAATAGTGACCACAATATAATAACTTTTAATATTCCTGTGTTGGGAAGAACACCGCAGCGGTCAAACACTCTGGCATTTAATTTCAAAAAGGGGAATTACACTAAAATGAGGAAGCTAGTTAAACAGAAACTAAAAGGGAGAGTAATTAAACTAAAATCCCTGGAAGCTGCATGGGAACTGTTTAAAGACACCATACTTGAAGCCCAACTTAAATGTATACCCCAAATAAAAAAACACAGTAAGAGACCTAACAAAGAACCACCATGGCTAAACAGCCATGTTAAAAAGGCAGTGAGAGAGAAAAGGGCAGCTTTTAAAAAGTGGAAGTCAAATCCTAGTGAGGAAAATAGAAAGGAACATAAACACTCCCAAATTAAGTGTCATAATGTAGTAAGAAAAGCCAAAAAAGAGTTTGAGGAACAGCTAGCCAAAAATTCAAAAAATGATAGTAAAATGTTTTTTAAATACATTAGAAGCAGGAAGCCCGCTAAAAAAGCAGTGGGGCCCTTGGATGATAAAGATATAAAAGGAGCGATCAAGGAAGACAGTGCCATTGCGGAGCGATTAAATGATTTCTTTGCTTCAGTCTTCACGGCTGAGGATGTTACAGAGGTTCCTAAATCTGAGCCAGCCTTTTTAGGTGACAGATCTGAGGAACTCACTCAGATTGAAGTGACATTAGAGGAGGTTATGGAATTAATTGATAAGCTGAATAGTAACAAGTCTCCGGGACCAGACGGCATTCACCCAAGGGTTCTGAAAGAACTCAAATGTGAAATTGCGGAGTTATTAACAGTGGTTTGTAACCTATCCTTTAAATCCACTTTGGTACCAAATGACTGGAAGATGGCCAATATAACACCAATATTTAAAAAAGGCTCTAGAGGAGATCCTGGCAATTATAGACCGATAAGTTTAACATCAGTACCAGGCAAATTAGTAGAAACACTAGTAAAGAGTAAAATTGCAAGGCACATAGAAGAGCACGAATTGTTGGGCAAAAGTCAGCATGGTTTCTGCAGAGGGAAGTCGTGTCTAACTAATCTGTTAGAATTCTTTGAAGGGGTTAATAAACATGCGGACAAGGGGCACCCAGTGGATATAATATACCTAGATTTCCAGAAAGCCTTTGACACGGTCCCACACCAAAGGCTTTTACGTAAATTAGGTGGTCATGGGATAGGAGGAAAGGTCCTTTCATGGATCAAGAATTGGTTAAAAGACAGAAAACAAAGGGTGGGAATAAATGGTAAATTTTCACAATGGAGGAGGGTAACTAGTGGTGTTCCCCAGGGGTCAGTACTGGGACCAATCCTGTTCAACTTGTTCATCAATGATCTAGAAAATGAGGTAAGCAGTGAGGTGGCCAAGTTTGCAGATGACAAAGTTGTTCAGGACAGTCAAAAGCAAAAGGGATTGTGAAGAACTACAAAAAGATCTCAGCAAACTGAGTGATTGGGCAGCAAAATGGCAAATGAAATTTAATGTGGGTAAGTGTAAGGTAATGCATGTTGGAAAAAAATAACCCAAATTACACGTACTACATGATGGGGTCAAATTTAGCTACGACAGATCAGGAAAGGGATCTTGGAGTTATAGTGGATAGTTCTATGAAGACATCCACGCAGTGTGCAGCGGCAGTTAGTAAGGCAAATAGGATGTTAGGAATTATTAAAAAAGGGATAGATAATAAGACAAAAGATATCATACTTCCCCTATATAAAACTATGGTACGCCCACATCTCGAGTACTGCGTGCAGATGTGGTCTCCTCACCTCAAAAAAGATATATTGGCATTAGAAAAGGTTCAGAAAAGGGCAACTAAGATGATTAGGGGCTTGGAAAGGGTCCCATATGGGGAGAGGCTAGAGAGACTGGGACTTTTCAGTTTGGAAAAAAGGCGATTGAGGGGCGATATGATAGAGGTATATAAAATCATGAATGGTGTGGAGAAAGTGATTATAGAAAAATTATTTACCTTTTCCCATAATACAAGAACTAGGGGACACCAAATGAAATTGATGGGTAGTAGGTTCAAAACTAATAAAAGGAAATTTTTCTTCACACAGCGCACAGTCAACCTGTGGAACTCCTTGCCCGAGGAGGCTGTGAAGGCCAGGACTCTATTAGGGTTTAAAAAAGAGCTTGATAAATTTTTGCAGGTTAGGTCCATAAATGGCTATTAGCCAGGGATAAAGTATGGTGCCCTAGCCTTCATAACAAGGGCAGGAGATGGATGGCAGGAGATAAATCACTTGATCATTGTCTTCTGTTCTCCTTCTCTGGGGCACCTGGCATTGGCCACCGTCGGCAGATGGGATGCTGGGCTCGATGGACCTTTGGTCTGACCCAGTATGGCCGTTCTTATGTTCTTATGCTGATACCAAGCCTATACAATTCCTCCTTCTCCCTCATTAGATGTTATTGGACTGAACTATAAGTTATGTTAGTTATTTGATTTCTGCCTCATCAATCCATCCATACTTTTTTGTTGCTTTCCTCCAAACTGTATCATGCCCATATTTGAACACATTATTAAAGGCATGCTATCACCTGGTTTCTAATGAGTATAACTATTACCACTTTACTCTGTGATGTCTTCATGCTTCTCTGTATGCAGCTCAAAATCCATATCACATTGCAAATGCATGTATTATTTGCAGGCTAATATTATCTCTACGTGTTATGAATTCTTTTCATAACACCCTGGCTACATCTACACTGCAGCGCTATTTCGGAATCCCGAAATAGCTATTCTGTGTCTTTTGAGTGTGCCCATTATTTCGAAATATAACAGGCTCACTATTCCGACGTCCCTGTAAACCTCATTCCACGAGGAGTAAGGGACATTTTGGAATAGCAATTTATTTTGAAATAACTGCTGTGCAGACAATATCAAATTTCAAAATAAGCTATTTCAAAATTGACTTGAAATAAGATACACAATTTGCGCAGCTCAAACTGCATAGCTTATTTTGAGCTACAGGTGTTGTGTAGACGTTCCCCACTATCAGACAGAAACTACAAAGATCTAATATCTTTCTGTCCCAGAACTTTATCTCCCTGTGACTGAAAATTACTTTTTTTCATTCTGGCATGTATGTCCAATTGTGGATAACGACACTAGTGGGAGAATGGAGAGGCAGCAGGTTATCAGGAGCAGCATGAATAGCAAGGCAATAATGCAATATGGCAGCTCTTTCAGAACACATATGGCATTCTTAAGGAACTGCAGTGAAGGGATAAGTGCAGGAATGTGCATGAATTTCTTCAATCCCTATTTTTAATCGGACGTGTCTCCTGCTCAGTCTCCTTCCCATGTGGTTCCTGCTCTTTTCACTTTTTCATCTTAATATTTTAAAAATAAAATTTTTCTCTACCACTGCTGGTTTGAATTCTGATAATTTAGTCAAAAAGGGGAGGCCACATATGTTCTCATGAAAACAGCTAGGGACCAGCTCTCAGTAGAGTTGTGCAAATAGCATGTGTTTCAGTTGACTGGATGAACAAAAAAAGTTGTGGGTTGACTTGAAATTGAATTTTTTGACGTTTCTAGCAAATTGAAAAAGTTGCAAAAATGTTTCAGGGGAATGAAACATTTCATTCAAACAGAAATGAAATGTTTCATTCTATTTGATTTTTTTTTTACTCTTTAAAAATTAAAATGAAATGAAAGGAATGTTGTAAGGAATACTTATTTCCAGATGTTTTGGTTTTGACTAAAACAATTCAGTTAATTCACCATGAATTCTCAGTATGTTTCAGTCAACTTGAATGTTTTGGTGAAAAAAAATATTGTCCAAAAATGTTGCCCAACTCTACCCTATGTAACCGACCAATTCCTGAGTGTTAATGCTTTCTGTGTTACCCTGTGCCTTACAGTTGTTGATGAACAGATCAAAGTAATCAGAAGCACCATGGATGAGTCTGTCAGGTAATATTCTCAACAATGGGACTGGGCTGTCTCCATAAATGTTTAAAAATTATTGTTGAATTACACAGTGCCCCACTCTTGGGTGCTGGAGTTCAGCCCCATATTTAGATTCCTTTTGCTGACTGAATTTTGACAGATAAAGAAGAATTAATCACAGAACTAAAAATTTATGGTAGCTTACATACAAATGATCATAACTTTATCACATGTATAATGTGCAAACAGAATAGAGTCCAGAACTAATTAGATGTCATCTCTTTATTATTTTGAACAATGTTACACACTTTTTAAAAAGTTTCTTCTGGTATTGTTATCAGTCTTTAAAAAAAAACATTCTCTTTACCACAAATTAAATCCTTTTATTTCTTCCCTCATGGCTTCTGAATACAGCTGAAACTATTATTGTTCATTTTCATATTAATTCCACATTCGTGCACAATCAGAATCAACAATGATAGTTATGTTGATATGCTGAGTCAGGAACCAAAATAAGGCAAATGCAGAGGTCCTGTGATAGAAGTGGTTATTTTAGTCCTCATATTCTCAGTAGCAGAATTGATTTTTAGGTAAAAGAAATATACTTGTTTAAAGTCCAGAGGGCCTTTCAGTCAGATTACAACAATTTCCAAGTAGGTCAGATTAGTTGGCAGTGTCACTTTAAGACTTGCTCTGAGCTGGCTTTTAAAAGATCTCAGATAATTCCTTACCCAGTGTCCCATTCCTTTGAGATCAATAGATGAGACAGCGCTGTCATTTTGAATTAAAAATAAAATGTCTAACAGATAATACTACCAGTAGGTGACTGTTCATGTGATTAAAAAGTGCTTCTGTGAGTCAGACAAAATTAAAAGTTCTTTAATGTGTCAAACAGGACTCGTCTACCTTTCAGATTCATGAAAGTTGTTATGAAGCCTGACCTGCTGATGACACTAGCATCATTAATAAAACATCTGAAATGTCGCTGGCTGCAATAATTTATTACATGTAAAAGGATAGAGGCATGTTTTACAATTTAGAAAAAATGATAATCAATGAATAATCTAAGGGACTTCAAAAAAGTAGAAATGGCAGTTCCTTTGTTCAATTGTCTTAAGCAATGGATGCCATAGTGTAGGAGTCAGTTACTGAGAAAAGCCATTTCTAACTGAACAGTAAATAGCAGCAACAAATAAATTATGCCTTTCTTTTTTCCATTTTGGAAAAAAATTGCAAATACTTTTGACACAGACATACAAAAAATGCCCTGTCAAATAGTATGAAGCCCAACTAAAGCAGAGCTAAGAAGCTATAACCTGAAATAGTTGGCATTATTTGCAGATTTGCAAATGTGCAGATATTCCAGCTCAACACACTTTTTCATTCCAATGTGTGTAAAAGCCTTGCTTAATCTAAAGCCCTTATTTCGGGATAGGAAAAGAGTTCATAAAAGTGAACCATTACTCAACAACAATATATCATTTTCAACACTATGAAAAATTGGTTTCTCCAATAGCGTAAGTGACTTTCATAAACATGATTTTTAAAATTAAATATTTAGGGCTTAGTAGTTTGAGATTTTAGTGCAGATATTTCCAGGAATGTCATACACCATTTTCCCTTTTTATAGAATAATTATTTTCACTTAAGGGCAAAACACTGATACACTAGATGCATAATCTAAGTAGTACAGTGAAACCTGTTCTAAGGACCACCTCACACAGCAATCTCCTGTCTTAAATGATTTCCTTCAACAGCTCTTTACTGTAGCCCCTGGGGTTTCCCATATAATTCTGTTCAACCTTTAATTAAAAGAACACTTTTATTAGACAACCAACTTTCACTGTTCCCTTCAGTGTTTCATTGTCAGGTTCAACTATGTGAATTTTGCTGTGGACGCCTGAAGAACAATAAGACACGTGCCAAATTTTAAATCCAAAAAGATTAACCTCAGCATAGGGATAACATGAAACTGCCTTACCTATTCCTTAAAACTGATTCATTTGGCAGACACGTCACATTTACCGATAACCGAGTCACAATTCTGATAGGTTTCATTTGGACTGAAAGGCTTTTCTCAGCTATTGGTCAGACTAATTTAAAGTTAATAACATCTAAGACATAATAACTGATAAATAAAGGCACTTTACTTTTTGTGATAATCTCCCTTTAAAATGAAAACAGGATTTTAATCATGCACTACATATTGGTTTGAAAACATCACCATTAAACAAAATATTGCTTTAAATAAGGAAATGCTGTAGCAGGGCACTAGGCCTTAGAGGCATGTGCACACCCCAGCGTACCCACTGTGGACTTGTGCCCTTTAAAATTGGTAGTTGCAGGTGCAGGGCACATGACAAGGAGCCAATATGTGACCAGGTATCTGGAAACAAAGTACAATGCTTCTTCTCTTTGGGGCAGGGAACCAAAAGGAGAGATCCCCTCCTAGGAAGTCCTAATGTTGGTCTCTCTGTACAGCACTAACTGGCAAGATTATCAAAGGCGAAGGGTGTGTCCTCTCCCTTCCCAACTGCTGGAAGCTAGGAGAAATTTGGGCAGTTAATAACTAATAATATGAATGTATTGGAATTAAATGAATATTTGGAATTAAAACAAGCCCCGAGGAAAGAGGGCTGTTGGGACCTTTATTTTACTTTCCCAGACAGTAAGTTTGCCTACCAGTTTACTGTATCTTTTCTGTATTTTCCCAAGTGCCCCTCTTTGTTTCATATTGGGCTATTATTTCAAGATGGTGTAAATAACAACGAATGTCAGGTATTACTTGCCAAGTTCAGCTGCACAGGCAGAATAAAAATTGAGCATAACAAACCACAGAACCACATAATGAGTATCTCCCATCTAAACGATGAAATATTAAACATAGTCACTATGCAGGTGGCAGCAGAATATGGACCTCATTATGGAAGGCAGAGACACCAACTTGCTTTCTGTCATCTCTTATTTAGGCTCCCTACAGTTACTATGTCGAGGCAGATACATGGCTTCTCATTTCTAACAAATACAATTATAACATTTCCTACTATTCTATTCTGATTATGTTTGTGTGTGACCATTGCTAGAATGGTTAGATATATTCAGATGTTAGCTACAATTTTACAATATTTAAATACCGCTCATCATTATATCAGGATGACAAATTACATTGTAGCTCAGAGAAATATAATAAACAAGGACAATTCAGAACTGGCTACTTAAATAAATGAAGGGTTCTAGAGTTGTGAGGTAATAATTTTATCCTGGGCAAAATAAACTATGAGGCTAGAGAGCTGGGAATTTATTAATCCCAAAATATAGCTATCACCAAATTTAGCAGAAGAACCCTTAAATAACTGTTCTACTGAAATGTGCTTTCCACCCTCTCGGGTTATTTGTGTGCACAGAATTCATCTTCCACGTTCCCACAACATGCTTTAACTTGTGACCTCCCTACCTTATCACTCCACCCAACTCAATCTTTTTATAACTCCTTCTTATCCTCTTTAACCCTCCCTAAAAACTTTCTTCCAATTTCACCCTAGCAGTATTCTCTTTTATGAAAAATCTACATTTAAATTCCAGATTTAGATGAAATGATAGATTGAGGAAAAAGCTGAGAAGACAAGGCAATCCATTTGTTCTGGGTGCACAGATTGTGAAAGTTGCAAGGGCAACTGCCAACCAAAATGAAGGGATTTGCTTAATTACTGTGCAGCTGCGGAAATGATTATCTGATTATTATGCAAATCAGTCTACTCTGGCCTATAATGTCTTTTGGCCAATCAGAGTAAAGGGACTGGCATAAATACAATAAATATACAATATGGGTCAGCAGAAGTACAGTTTTGCCTATGCCTTAACTGGCTCAGACAATTTCACTTCAGCATAATGTCTGATATGCATATTTTTTCATAGTTTTAATTAGCTGAGGTTTGCTTAATGTTGTACAGCTCTTTGAACACAAAGCACTGTATGAGTGCAGAGGATTACTATCAGACTGTCACTGAAGAAATAATATTGGAACACTCAGAACAGAGTTAATTTGCCCAGTTAACTTGAGAATTAATGAAGGTTAAATACAGAAACTAACTTTCAAAAGTAAACACTTTAAATTGAGAATTAAGATGGGGAATTTTGAAATGGTGCACCTGGACTAAAATATTTAAAAAACATTATTTTCAAATTTCCTTCAGACATAATTGTTTAGAGTTAAAAGTATCAACATTAATAACCCGCTTCATATTGAAGTCAATACTAATTTCAACAAACACTTCTTCAGTTTAAATTAATGTGAATATATACGAACTTGAAAAGAAATGATCAATTCTAGTACTGTAACTGTATCAAGTTAAAGGACATCTAATTAATTTTTCTCAAATATTTTTCAGTACTGCATGTGCAAAACTGCTTTTAGTGTCTTCAAAAGGCCCCTCAGTCGCCAGACATCTTTTGTGCCATCTCTTCAAATTGCATACATTAAAGAGATTAGGCTTGTTTCTTTTACACACAGTGATGACAACTGCTGAGAAACTCACTGTTGTGCTTTCAAACAATTGGTCTGGATATGTGAAATCTGAAGAACCGGAAGCAACAGCTGGAAAGCATCCTGAATATAAGTAGTGCTGTTGCAGCCCTAAAGAAAGAAAAGGTGTAATTCAGTAACATATTTGCAATGTATCTCAGTGACTATTCATATTCAGTCTAGTTGGTGCTACATCAGGCTACAAATTCATGCAGGTTTTTAAGAGCGCTATCCAATTATACTGGAAATCACAATTAAAATAGCCATACAGAGTCAGAACTAGGGATGTAAAATCCTGTTTAATTGGTTAACTAGTTAAATGTAATGTTTAACTGGTTAACTGATTAAAGAGGGTGCCCCTCCCCCCACAGCTGACTTGAAGCACCCTTGCCTGTGGCACACCCAGGCCAGGCCCACTGTCCAGAGGTGCTGCTCAGCTGGGCTGCAGCGCCTCCTACCCACGGCGGGCCCCACAGGGCTGGAGCAGCCCTCTACTCACGCGGGCAGGGAGCTGCTCCAGCCTCCACTGATTAACTGGAACCTGTAAGCCTTAACCATTAAGCTTAACCATTAGCATCCTAGTCAGAACAATGGTCCATCTAGCCCACTATCCTGTCTTTGACAGGAGCCAGTGCCAGATGCATCAGAGTGAATGAACAGAAGAGGGCAATTACAAGTGATCTATCTCCTGTCCTCCAGTCCCAACTTCTGACAGCTGGAGATTTAGGGACACACAGCATGGGGCTGCACACCCCCAGATATCTTGGCTAATAGCCATTGACAGACTTTTCTTCTGTGAACTTACCTGATTCTTTTTTGAACCCAGTTATACTTTTAGCTTTCACAACAACCCCTGGCAATGAGTTCCACAGTTTGTGTATCCCATGAAAAAGTACTTACCTGAGTTTGTATTAAATCTGCTGCCTATTAATTTTATCTAGTGACTCCTAGTTCTTGTGCTATGTGAAAAGGTATACAATAGTTTCCTATATTCACTTTCTCCATAACATTCATAATTTTCTTGGCTTCCTTCAGTGGCCCCTTAGTCGTCTCTTTTCTAATTTTGATAGTCCCTGTCTTTTTAATCACTCCTTTTATGGAAATTGTTCCATATCCCTAATCATTGTTGCCATTCTCTGACCTTTTCCAATTCTTGATTCTCTTTTGAGATGGGGTGACCAGAATTGCATGCAGTATTCAAGGTGTGGGTGCATCATGGATTTACACAGGATGATTATTATAGCTTCTGTTTTATCATCTATCCTTTTCCTAATGGTTCCTAACATTCTGTTAGCTATTCTGACTGTCATTACACATTGAGTGGGTGCTTTCAGAGGATTATCCACACTCACTCCAAGATTTTTGAGTGGTAACAACTAATTTAGAGCCCATGATTTTGTCTGTATAGTTGGGATTATTTTCCAATGTACATTACTTTGCATTTATGAACACTGAATTTCATCTGCCATCTTACTGGCAGATGAACTTTTGTGAGATCCCTTTGTAATCCTTTGCAGTCAGCTCTGCAGTTCTAAAATTAAGATCGTTGTCTGCAAATTTTGCCATCACACTCTTTATTCCCCTTTCCAGATCATTAATGAATGTGCTGACCCACAGACATCTCAGTACTGATCCCTTTGAGACCCTGCTATTTATCTCTCTCCTTTGTGAAAACTGATAATTTATTTCTATGCTTTGTTTCCTAACTTATAATCAGTTACTGATCCATGAAAGGACCTTCCCTTTTATCCCACCACTGCTTAGACTGCTTAAAAGATTTACGATGTTATCTAAGGCTTTCTGAAAGTTCAAATACATAATCAGATAATAGCTCTTTTGTTTGTAAACAGTTTATAGCAAGAAGTATAGTCTGCATCATTATATACAGAGATCTGTTCTTCCTTCTGTTTGACACTGCATGTGTACGTGATGTAGGTGGAGTACACCTCTGTGGTGGTCAGAAGCAGAATCAAATTCTTCAACAAAAAGCATCAAATCTTTCCACTCACAGAACTAATTGCAGACCTGATGCAGGGAGGTGTAGCATTGCTGAAATCAGGGAGTTTAAATAATCTACTGCAGCATAAATGCACTATTATATTATTTACTGAATTTCTAATATTATGTAGAGCACCTGCTCATACTCTTTAGTATAATGTAATTCTGGCCGATCAGCAAATCTTTGTATGGGTATACTGGATATATAAGACCTGGGTACCCCTAAACTTTGTGGGATGGAGTGAACCTCAACTTCAAATCCAAATGTCATGGATCCATCTTTTTAGGAATTTATCCAAGAGGTGTGGTACTGTAAAATGCACCAACATAGATACCAGCAACTTTAATCTCTACACCACAATATGTGGGAATATAAAATGAATTTTTACTATAAACCTCGGAATCTTTAAAATAGTCCTTTTAAATGTATTGCTTATTCTAGCTGCTACTGAATATTCAGATAATAGTTTTTTCTTTTCTTTTTTTTAAATAAATGGGTCCCAAGTATTAGGTTAAAACTACATAGTAACCATGCAGCATTCTGTACTATATGGATTTTTATGTTTAAAAAGAATCTGTGGCTAGTTAGCAGAGCAAAAAAGTGGGTGCCACAGATATAGTAAACTTTAATCCTGTCTGAGCCAATCACTGTCTGTTGAAATTACTGTCTGTTGAACTCTTTCTGTCTCAATCAATCAGAGTATAAAACAGAGTAAAAAGCAGGGATTTTCTAACTTACTAGCCTTCTTTGGTCAAACCTTGAGCACGGTGAAGAATGAGAAAAATATTTATGAACTTTTTGACTTCAATAGATTTTTGGTTTGACCAAGATTACTCTTTTTATGCACCTGTGAATATTTGTACAAGTACAATTTAGTGTGGGAAAACAGATTTTGGGATCACTGTAGTGCTTGAAGATTAGGTTAACCAACAAAGGAAGAGAAACACTACTATACTTGAGTATGCTTGCAGATCAAACTGACTACTGAATCCTGGGAGGAATAATCACAGTGTACTGTTCAAACTAACCATACACTGAAATTATCTGGCAAATGTTATGTGTATAATCAAAAATAATGGATAAATTAATAGCAATAGTCTGTTTCATAGGTAAAACTGAGCAGGAAAAAAGGCTAAATTTACCAAACAAATTGCACATTGTTCACCTAGCTTTACTCAATAAATTACAACACACAGTAAGAAAAGCATTTCACTTCTGTCAGAGTATTCTCAGGAATCCTGACAAAATTTAGTATTACTTCTCTGGCCTGGCATTTGTGGATGACTGCAGAACACAAAAGAGAGCTGTTTATGAGATGGCAGAATTACAATGCCATTACCATTAAATGTTTATGGTTCTTTATAGGGACATAAATGTGTGTGCTTCATTTCAAAGTGAATTTATCAGTTTTTCCTAGTGTGAAGAAATTGAAAGCTTACCTCTAAAAGCACACCATTGACCACTGGATTGAGAATCTCTGCCTTCTTCTTGCTCTATAGAAAGACAAATATTGGCAAGATGTAATGCCGAGGCTAAACACAGATATTTAACAGTAATATATTTGCTTAGTAATCAATCAGTTTTAGCTGTATGAATTCGGAGAAGGCCTTCAGTCTGCTTGATCTATTTGATTAAAATAATTTTTCAGGGAAATACACATGTTCACGATCATTGTAAGACTACAGCATAGTACTTTTGGTAACATTTAACAATCACCTGTCTATATTTTTCTATTTGTCTTGTACTGGTATCACAGTGCACAAGATGGGCTCATTGTTTAACTGATTCTTTGGCTATGTCAAATGCCCTGGAATTCTGGGCTTCCTGTAAGAATTTAGGACTATCCAGTAGAAAGCATGTTTTCAGTGGTAAATGTGATCAGCCCCCTCTTCTCTCGCTGCACTTTGCCTTGGCACTTAATGATGGCACAGAGTTACAGGAAAAAAAAGCGTTTAACAAATAAAACATAGTATTGCTTCACTTCTTTGTAGACTTTCTGCTTAGAACTTCCCTGGGCACCTGTTCTGCTTGGCTTTTGTTACAGAGGTAAAGAAACAGGACATATATCCTCACACCTTGTAAGCAGTTTAAGCACTGAAGTGTGCTTATGATGAGATAAATAATATCTTTAAAAGATCAGAAAGTAGAGAATTGGAGGGAGATGGATGAACAAGAGAAAATGGTGATAATGGGGGGGGGGCAGGAAAGGAAGATAAAAAGAGTAATAGCAGAACAGTATCTTTATTGTCCAATACTAAAAAATCTATTCCACATCCTCTTGTTTAGTTGATTATCAATAACACCTCTAAAACATAAAGAAAATGTCAATTAAACACTATTGATTGTAAAAATCAATAGTACGTGCAAGCAAGAAATCTAGAGTGATAAACAAAAGGAGATACTCACTAGTTCTGAAAATTCCTGACTTTTAGGAACAAGGCCACAATTACATTATAATGACTAAATGCCTGAATTATATAGCACTGTTGTAGTGAAGTTATGATAATGATAATTCTTCCATTCTAAACCACTATCTCAGAGGTCAGAAAGTTACCTTTTATCTAGAATCAATCTAGCTGGGTGTCTGAGCTGGACAAATATGTGGAAAATCAGGTTGGTCAATTCTGTGCACATTATGGGTACGTCTAGACTACAGGCTTTTGTCGACAGATACTGTCGACAAAGCTTCTGTCGACAAAGAGCGTCTAGACTAAATCTAGTTCTGTTGACAAAGCAAGCCGCTTTGTTGACATGACAGTGTAGACGCAAAGGACAGTGTAGATGCAATAACACCTTCTGTCGACAGAACTCTGTCGACAAAAGGCGTTATTCCTTGTAGAATGAGGTTTACAGCCGTCGACAAAACTGCTGAGTTCTGTCTATGTTGTGTCGACAGAACTCAGCGGCAGTGTAGACGCAGGTATAGTTTTGTCGACAAAAGTCCACTTTTGTCGACAAAACCCTGTAGTCTAGACACACCCTATAATTCCTATGTTATATACTTAGATGCATGTAATTTACATTCCATACCACTGAGTGTAGTACATGTCAGATTGTATTTCTAGAGCACAGTCCTGTGATGGGAGCAGTGAAAAGATGCTCAGTCCCTGGGACAGTGACAGTCTGGTCCTGAATTCTATTTTCCTGTAATGTAAAGCCCTCCTTCAAAAGGGATCCACACATATCAATGCACCAGGGGACAGAAATAAAGTTGCTGTGAAATCCTTAACTCTGAATATCCTGAGTTGGGTCTGGTTAATATTTCATGGTTAGTTTTTTCTGTGTGCATACATTTATATGCTAAAATATGCTTAGAAAATGCAGAAATAGGCAGACTCATCTGAAGTAACTGGAAGCAATGTAAATAATTCAAAATAAAAGTAATCCAATAAATTATCTTAGTTTTTAAATAACTTTGAAAAAAATATCCAATGATGCCCTGAAGTAGCTTGCAGGAGCCTCTTCTTAAAATTCCAACAAACCTGAGGAAACATCTGTCTCTTTAATAAGAATTCATCTTCTATGGATAACGCCTGCCAATATAATGGCACTATTTCAGAAGAGCAACTTTTTCTCTTTTGGACTATGCCAGATCACTTGGTTGTCAGGTAAGTTCAAAAATATTTCACAGTGGAATTTATCATCTCTTCATCCCTGCTATCCATAAGGAATATCCCTTTTTAGGTCACACAAGCTGTGTTATACTGGCAATAACCTTTGTTTATCTTTCAGGAACGAAGTCTAAACTTTTCCAGCCAAAGCACTAAATAGATGTTTGTTTTCAAAGTAGATTAACTTTCTGTAGCGAGACAGTGTTTTTGTTTAAACAGAAAAATACATGAATTCATTCTTTAACCTGTCCTAGGCTCTCAAACTCCCAGCCCTCAGGCCATTCCCGGCTGGATCAATTGCGCAGTCCTGCCTGAGTGGGAAGGGCCTGTCCATTACCGACTCTCAAACCCCACCCCTTCTCACCACTGCCACTCTGTCTCCCCCCCACCATGGTAGCCAACTCCTAGGATGTGGCTTTGGGGATCATCAGAGGGGGGCCTAGTGCCACCTACTGGCAGTGTTCATGCCCTTCCCCTGCACTCTCTGTGGTGGCAAGACCTGCAGGGGAAGAAGAGTCCACTGGGCAAGCGCACTTGCTGTGCTGTGCTCTCCTTCCCCACAGCTACTGCCGCCATGGGGACTGTAAAGGGGTATGACTGCTGCCGCCAGGCAGCACAAGGTCCCCCCAGTGATTTCCAAAGCCGCATCCTCGGGGGCAGGGTGCAGAGGGCATGGCAATGGTAGGAAGGGGTGGGACTTTGGTGCCAGTAACAGACAGTGCCCTCTACCCGCAAGGAGTCCCGGGCCAGACTGTGCAATCGCTCTGGCTGGGGATGGCCCACAGGCTAGAAGTCTTGAGTCCCCTGCTCTAGCCTCTCTATCTCCTCCTTACAATCACCAGAGGATTTATCAGACACTAGGGGGCCAATTTATTATGTGAAACCCCTTCTGTTAACATATTACCCGTAATAAAGCTCCCAGTGCTGTGTGTGGGTGTTCTGTTTTGTTTTTTAAATACAAATGCACATGAAAGACGGGGCAGGTAAGAGGCCATTGCAGTTCTTGGATATGTGTGGATTACTCAAAGGGTGTGGGCTGGGGGAATGCAGAAAGATACCTAGCAGATCCAGGAACTATATGGATCCAGTGGCTATACAACCAGCCTAAGGATGGCAGGGCATGCCAGAAGATTGAGAAACAATGGTAGATCTGCTGAAAGGATGCTCTGGGTCTCACTGGAATTGGAGAGGACTCTAGTTTCCCCTTCCGCTAGTCCCGCATATTAAGCCAATTTTCAGAAGCAATGGGAATCTCTCTGAAAGAGGATGTGTTTATAAAAATAAACAATTAAAACAAAAAACTGTCATATCTTACCCCAGCTACAGTTAAAGAATCAGAAAACTTCTTAGATAAAGACAACACTTCATTGCACATGGCACTTGTTAAACTGGTTTAAAAAAAGAAAAGAGACAAATGTTAAAAGTATCTCTTGCTTCATCTCAGAATTCAAAAAACAGACTTTTCTTTCAAAAATCAAAGTTCTGCAGATAATCTTGTTTCTAGTCAATTAAATTTTCTCTTAAAGTGTCCTGGGGGATATTGCTCACCTGATAAGTAGCAGCATGACAGAGAGGCTTTATGCTTTGGATTAGAAAAATCCTCACTGGCTACAGCTGGAGATGGGATACCGGACTAGATCAAATATTGGTTTGTTTTAATATGGCACCAGCTAGAAAGAATGCAATGTTTTTTTCCCTCTCCAAAGCAGTAAAGTGTATTAATAGAGGAAAGCACTGTCTAGTGGTTATAGCATGGGATTGTGAATGCATAGATTTGATTCTAGTGCCAGCTCTGTCACTGACTTGCTGTAAAACTGTAATTCATTTGAAACAAAAAACAGGACTATGTAGCACTTTAAAGACTAACAAGATGGTTTATTAGATGATGAGCTTTCGTGGGCCAGACCCACTTCCTCAGATCTGAGGAAGTGGGTCTGGCCCACGAAAGCTCATCATCTAATAAACCATCTTGTTAGTCTTTAAAGTGCTACATAGTCCTGTTTTTTGTTTCAGCTAGACTAGACTAACACGGCTACATCTCTATTGTAATTCATTTGGGACTCAATCTTGCAAGAAGCAGCACATTCTGGCTCTAATACAGCACAGTTTAAACAAGAATTGAATTTTAAATAAAGTATGCCCACTGACTTTAATGGGAAAAGTACTTAAATTTAAGCATGTGCTTAAGTATTTTGCAGAATCAGAATGCTTACCACCTTATGGAGGGGTTAATCCAAAGCCCACTAAAATCAGTGGGAGTTTTTGTACTGCCTTCACTGTGTTTTGGATTGGATCTTTAGGTCCCAGTTTTGAAGGTGGGACTCTTGAAGTTAGGTACCCACTAGAGATATAAAAATCCATGTTTTCAGGTAAACATGTAATCGCTGAAAATTTCAGCAGTTACACATTTACACACTGAGGGGAGGAGATGGCTTCCTGGGAACTTGTGCGAGTGGGAAGCTGACTTTTAAGCTGGCCCCCAATGTGTACTGGCTCCTGCAGAGCTGTCTGCCCCCCCTCTGCAAAATGCAGAGTAGGGCAGGGGGAGCTGGTGCATGTGGGGAGCCGGTCAGGGCCAGCCCACAATATTTTGGCACCTGAGGCGGGAAGCTCAACTGATGCCCCCATGTCCCCTCGCTTGGGCCAAAACTCTGAAAGGTCTCAATTCTCTGGGTCCTAGTGGCACCCCCCCCACAGTCTGGCACCTGAGGCGACTGCCTCAGTTCACCTCATGGTAAGGCCAGCCCTGGAGCCAGTGCACAAGGGGAGCTAGCTTTTAAGCACCAGCTTCCAGGAAGCCACCTGCCCACCCTGCACTGCTGCCTCTGATACAGAGGCAGCCGTGTGGGACAGGTGGGGGGAGATAGGGGTTGGTGCTCACAGGGAGCCAGCTTTTAAGCTTAAAAAGTTGGCTCTCTGCAAGCACTTGCTCCTGCAGAGCCAACTCCCACTCCCTCCCCCTCCCCCCCCCCCACGTGCTGCTGCCTCTGATACAGAGGTAACAGTGCGAGGCGGGCAGGCAGTTTTCCAGGAGCTAGTGCTCATGGGGAGTCGACTTAAAAGCCAGCTCCCCACACACACTGGCTCCCCATGTTCCCCGCCCCCCACAGCCTCTGATACAGCATGGGGAGGGGGCCTTGCATGTAACCGCAAAGGTGAATTGATTAGTCCAGGCTCATCGGTTAACCATTTACATGTTTACAGTGTCACATCCCTAGTGCCCCACCCCTGTATGTTGGCAATAAATTGGTGATGAACATCACATAGCTGCTTAGAAATATGGATAGATTTTTGTGCTGTTTTGGCAGAGTACACACAATGAGGCCCTATTACTTATTACAAAAGCAAATTCTATACACGCTGATATGCTATCTTTGGTACTGCAGGTGAGAAGTGCACCTAAATGAGCGTGCACATTTCATCAGAAATATCAATCTGTGCATTTGTTGTGATTTTTTATAGAATATATATGATGTGCATGTCAGCAAATCACAGTCTGTGATTTGATTGCTTTTGAAAATAAAGTGGCAGGAACTCAGTCCTATTTGTTGACTTGGGCTCAATAGAACTATGAATGTTAAGCAAACTCTTACTCATGACAAAAATAAGAAATTTAAAAATATATATTCACTTTGTCATAACTTTTGCTTGATCCTGGGCTGTTTTTTCCACTTCTTGCCCATGAAGAATCAATTCTGCTACTTTATGAAGCTGTTCAATGCAACGAGCTGTTACCTCAGCAAGGCTTTCAATAGACAGCATGTAGATTTCCTTAAATGAAACAAAGAGACGGTACAATAATTTCTATAGACTGAGTAAGAGACTTTGTAAACTAGGGCAGAGTACAAATTGAGAGATACCAGTGCATACATAGCTGAGGAATATCAGCTGTTATCCATCCTTGAGGAAAAAGAAATCTCTACAGATGACAAACAAAGTAAGACCCACAGGCTTGATCATCTCCAAGAAATGAAAAAGCAAAACTGACATTCATTTCAATGGAAACAGGATTGAGCCCTGGGAATTTCTATGGTGGAGATTTTGGTTCTGAGGCTAAAATTGAGTCCTTAACTATCATGGAATTTACACTGATTTTATAGGGTGTTGAGAGGATCATGCCGTTTCCAAAGCATATATCTATAGTGAAAATGAATTATACTCCAAGCCCTGATAAATAATTCATTTTGCTAGCAACAGAGTGACTATACAGAAAACTCTTTCTGAACTTTCAGTAATTTGGCAGTATCTGAAAATCTGCAATAACATAATCTAGAATATACACAATACCTCTCCGTTTCCTACATTTTAAAGTGTTTAAAATGTTTTAAGGGAACATAATAGATTTTTATTAGAGATCATTAAAAAATATAACTTAACATTGTCATAATTTCAATTAAGAAATTTTACCTTATGTCAACAGAAAGCAATAGCATCAACGAGCATATTTAACATTACAGAAGACCTTTCATTAAAAAAATTGTAAATTTGACTAGTAAATGGTTTGACTAGTAAATAATATTGATACATTGACTCGTAAATAATATTGATACATTGTCCATCTAGTATTTTAAATACCTACAAGTATCAATATAAGTTGATCCTTTTTTTCATTTATTGACATATGAAGGAAGAGCCACTGCCAAATTTTGAGACATGACTTTAAGTATGAGACATCGCTAATGACAAAACACCATAGGATTTTCCTATCTCCCTAAATTGAACCTTTTGTTTAAGAGGTATATTTAAGGCTTTTAATTTTTTTTTTAAGGTGAAGAAGTTGCTATTGTCAGAGGGCCTGATCCTGTTGACAATTACTCATGGGAACAATCTAATAGTGAAAAATACTTAAGTAAGGTTTGCAGAATGAGACTTATGTTTAAGAAATTTCACTTTCCAGGACTATTTTACCTCCACAGTTCTGTTTCTCTTTTCTTTTTCTGTTTTATCATCATCACCATCATCTTTTCTTCCTTGTTCAGTCTTTTCTTCAGCCTCTATTTTAGTTTCTTCTTCTGACTTCTCTTCCAACTCTAGTGATGTAGAGAACTTGGTTTCTTCCAGCCAGTCATGAGCTTTTTTCCTTGCCTGCCAAACATCATCCATAAAAAACCCTGATTGTACAAGTGTGGAAAATCAAATAATATTGCTGATACACAAGTTTACAATACATTTCTGTATTTAGTTTTATTGTTCTTATTTATATTGGGCATATGAACGGAGTTTACAGAAATGTTTATTTCAAGTAAGAAAACTCAAATATATAAGGGAAAAGCTTTATGTCCACTGAAGCATTGCTCACCTATGGGCCATATATTGAACTATATTATACTGCCTTTAATCTTCATATAGAGCTATCATTAAGATAAAGGTTACTGAAACATCAGCTTTATGCAGAATTATCAAAGAAATAAAAGAAAATGTAGATCTGAGTGAAAAAGTAAAGCAGAAATTTTACAAAGAAAAAAATAAGGAAATTCTTTGAATAAACTAAAACAAGCCAAAATTAATAAAGGAAATTAGAGAGAAAACAATTGAATTTTGAACTGCAGATAACTGGATCAAAGTTGAAACAGTATGAATGATGCCTTTCCAGCTAACTAATGTGACATTTACCACTTTTTTTTTTTTTTAAATGACAAGGCTAATTACAAATGACAACATTTTGTTTCAACCTTAGAATGTTTGGGGTCTTCCCCACAGAGAAATGAACATGACAAATGCTAACTTTAATTCTGAAGTTAACCTTAGTCACTGGTCAGTAATGTTATGATGACACCACAATGAAAAATTCAAGCCTTGCCATGCCAGCTGACTCAGACTTGAGCTAAGGTGCTGTTTAATTACAAGATATATGTTTAGTCTTTGGCTGGAACCTGTGATCCAGGACCGTGCCAGGAGGAAACGTCTCAGAGTTTGGGGTGCAGTGCTCTCAAAATAGTGGGGAAGCCAGTGCTCTGAAGTGGTGTCTAGGCTAGAGATCAGGCACTGAAGCTCAGGGAGTAAGTGGCCTTTAGAGCCCAAGCTGAAAATTCAAAGAGCTGTCTACACAACTACTTTGAGAGTGCTAGTACGAGCCCGGCTAGTCTGAGTCTGCTGACTTGCTACAAACAATGTAGACAAACAGGGGTGCCTGACAGACTTGCCAGGCCCCTGGGAAAGGTGGGAGGGGTGTGGCTCTGTGCTCTTTAAAGGGACGGAGTCTCAGGCAGAAGGGGTAGGGCGTAGGCCACCAGCCCTCAATACTGTCTGAAGTGTGCCATGTCGCCCCTCCACAGGCAGCCTAAGAACCGCCCAAAGTGTGCCGTGTGGCACCATGGTAGTGATATAAAGGGCTCAGGTCTCCGGGACAGCAGCAGTGGAGGTAGGTTCTGTTACTTGCACCAACCTTATTAAGTTTGTCAGGAGTGGCAGCAATATGCAATTCAAATAGTAGCTCAGTAAGCATGCTAACAAACTCTTCTCCCATGTCGGCTGCAAAAGGAAATAAGATGATTTCTGTAAGAATTATGTTATTGTTGTAGTAGTCAAAATCAAATCAGAAAGATCACATCCCTACACATTTCTAGCAGTATAGAGCCTGCATTGGTTAGACCAACAAAATGCATTTGTCTCCAGTATTTGTTCCATCAGAAAAAAAAAGGGAGAAGGCAGAGACAAGAACTAGATGTATATTTTTAAGAACAGATTAAACAATCACCTGTAAGTGATAGCCTAGATATACTTAGTGCTGCCTTAGCATGGAAGGATAGACTAGCCGACCTGTGAAGTCCCTTAGGGCGCATCTACACAGCAGGGCTAAAGAGGATATAAGCAATGCCACTTGAGCTATGTCAATTGCATAGCTTACGTTGAAATAGCTTATTTCAGCTTTTGGCTCTGTCTATATAGCAGGAAGTCTGAGTTAGAGCATTCTTCCTCCGACTTCCCTTACTCTTTGTAAAATGAGGGTTACAGGAGTCAGAGTAAGAAGTCCTCAAGCTCAACATTATTTCAACATTATGTCGAAATAACTGCTTGCTGTGTAGACATGGACTGTTATTTCAGAATAACATTAGTTATTCTGAAATAACACTGTTGTGTAGACATAGCTTTACAGCCCTTCATTTCTATGATTCTGTGTAAGCTGTATATCTTGGCTTAACTCCCCAGAATGGTAGTAGGTCAACAGAATCATTAGGGAAGAACACAGAGTGAATCCCTCAAGATTACAACAAAGAAACTAACCCTCTAAACACTTTATCTGAAGGTAGAGAAATGCTTTTCCTCCAGCAAAAATTCTTATCTTTTGTATATGTAAAATACAGATAAAATGATACCATAGCTCAATGAAATACTGTGATCTTGTCTACAATGGGGAAACAAGGTGTCTTTAGCAAGATAGCTAGCCAATATGTATTAGTTAACATGTTTTTAGGTACTTCTGAGAACCTACCCAGGGTTTAGCATGTTCAAAAACATCTTCTCTAGAAGTTTGTCTTCAATGGGGAGAAAACGAGTTAAAATGCCACTGAAGACAAGGCAGTCGTAGTTTTAACACAAGTTAGTGAGTTGAGTTAAGGACTATAGGGGAGTCTGGGATTCAACTTTACTTGTTAACTAGTGATAAAACTACAACTGCCTCCTTGACTTTGCTAGGAGTTATCTCACTCAAATTAAGAACACACTTCTTATGTGCAGTGAAGCCATATGCTGTGTTTGACCATTACTAGCTAACTTTTACCAACTAACACTGACTGTTCACACGAGATCCTCAGTGAAAAACATGTTAATTAATACTTAGCATACCTCACTTTCCCATTATAGATAAGAACTATGAAATGGCAATATGCTGAAGAGCCCTAAACAAATCATTTCAGGTAAATAAATAAAGAAAAAAGACAAAGAATCTGTTCTGGGAAAGACACACATTAGTGCATCCTGGAAAGCTACATTTGGTTTTGTAAGTAAACAGAAGAATGAGCCACAGTAAGCAGAGAATAGAAACCTAGCTTAAATCATATAGCTATTGCAAATGAGGGCTGCCTGAATTAGAACTCTGCAGCAGTTAATAAAACTGTGCTCTGCCAGGGGAACAAACATTTACATCATTAGCAGAATTAAATTTAAAGATGCTGTATCATATTTATGTAAAAATGACATATTATTGCTCTTTATAGACCTACTAACTGTATTTTTTTAAAGTTGTATGAGGCTTTCTGCATTGACTATACTCAAAAAAGACACTTGGGAATGCACATGTTAAATTCAGTGAAAAGTCTCATGGGGTCTCCTAAGGGTCATGAGAAACCCCTTCCCCAACTCTCCTGGATTTTACACCCTTCCTGAAGACCCCACATTTTATTCTGTCTGATAAAAGGTAAGTACGACTCTAGTCTTAGGCATCCCAAGGATGTTGTCTAAAGGAGATATTACAGGGCAACTTAAGGGTTGTGCACAGTTTTTACAATGCTCCATGTACAGCCAATCACAAGGGAAAGGCACTGAAACCTAAGTGTCTCCTATGATTGTGCTGATGCCAGCCCAGCCCTCACGGAAAAGCCCTATAGAAAATCAGGCCTGAACGCAGGAATTTCTGGGTGGGGGGCTTGTTTGTAAATGTGGCCCACAAGGGTGTGAATGAACCCCCCATGGCCCTCAAGTGAGCAGGGAAATCAATCCCAGCCTTCCCCTGGCCAGTGAGAGCATGGGGGAGGAAGGCTCGGGCAGTGAGCTGCTCCTGCCTTCCCCTGGCTGGCCGGCGCGTGCTTACTTGGGGGATCATGGAGGGTGCTTTTGCACCCTTCACACACCCCTGCATATAGGCCTGAAAACTATAATTTCTCCACACTGTTTTTGAACCATCCTATCATCGGCGATCACTCATTGCTGAGTATGATCATCTGCCGTGGGAGTTATGGACTCTCAGGTGGCTGATAAGGCCAATCCTTGAACCACCAGTTCTATTAAAATGAGGACAGTTGTTTCTGGGTACAGCAGGAGGCTGTTGACCATGACTAGAAGCCAGTCTCCCCTTCCTCCTGCACCTTTTCTCCTCTTCAGCTTGTCGGCAGGCAAATTCAAAATGTGGAGAGCCATTCCATAAGACTAATCTCCATTTTGAGCGATCCTGGGTGAGTGTCTTCCAAGTGTCAATGTCAATGTTGCACTTCTTTAAGTTATTCTTTAGCAAGTCCTTATAATGCTTCTGTTGTCCTCCCACATTATAGTATGCTTCTTTCAGCTGAGAAAACAGGACCTGTTTTGGGAGGTGATGGTCTGACATCTGAACAATGTGACCAGTTCAGCAAAGTTGCTGACTGATGATCATTGTCTCAATACTGGTGGTCTTTGCCTCTTCTAGAACACTGATGTTAGTGCACGTGTCTTCCCATATGATCTTCAAGATCTTGTGGAGGCAGCATTGGTGACACCTCTCAAGGACTTTCAAGTGATGTCTGTAGGTTATCCAGGTGTCAGAGTCATACAATAGTGTTGGGAGAATGATGGCTTGAGAGACAAGAAGTTTGGTGTCTGTTCAGATGTCATGATCTTCAAAAACCCTGTGCCGTAAACGAGCAAAGGCTGCACTGGCACAGCTCAGATGATGCTGGATTTCCACGTCACACAAATGTATACCCTGGCTATTGTATATAATTCTATAGGATAGTTTTAAAAGTTTTTAAGGACTGATCCAAACCCCACTGAAGTCTGTGAAAAGACTCCCTTTCAGCTCAGCGGGCTTTGGAGCAGGCCCATAAAAAGGATTACACACACTGTGAATTTCTATTAGGTGTTACAGTAATTTCCACAGACCCTAATTGATTTAATTGCTCTTAAATTATATAAGACTTTCCCATAAGGGTTTATCTTGATCATCATTTCATAAAGTTTAAGGCCAGAAGGGACCATTAATCTTATGTCCAGTATATCACAGGCCATTAATTTCATTCGGTTACCCTCATATTGAGCACAATAACAAGGGTTAGATGAAAGTATTTCAGCCCTCAGGAGACTGAATTACAGCAAAAAAATCTAACTCGGTTACATACAAGTTTTCTAGCTGAGCAGCAAAACATTGGGATGCATAAACCAATGGCTGGCAACTTTTGTCCCCAAGAGAATGAACACAGCTGCCCGAAAGCATGTTCCAAATATCTGAAAAGAAAATTGGTCTGCTCTCCATTTCTCAAAGGCCAGATTTTTCTCTCCATCTGCTTTAGTAACTCTGTTTAAGGCCAGGTGTTACACATTTAAATATATTTTTATAGTCTACTTCAGCCTCTTGTATGAAAATAAAAGGGACATATCATCTAAAGGGGACACAATCACTAAGTGAAATTATTTGCAATTAGTCAATAAAAATGCAGGTTGACATAGTCCCCTTGTTTGTAAATATCTGTGGACAGACACCATTATGATGGGTAAAAATATGAAATTGTGGGAATTTCTGCTTAGGCACTAGGGGTAACATTTGCCATTGTGCAGGGGTAGAGGACAAATCCTGTCCACCACTAGCAGGCTGATCACAAATGGATATGCAATGCACTGTATTATAAAATGGATCAGGGGACTTAAGTGGTGCATTGTAATTGCCCTGGCCTTCAGCGCTGAGGTGAAGGTTCGCGATGTGCACTTACTGTGGTTAAAGGAAATGATTCATCTTGAACAGCAGTTAATTTTACTACAGATTAAAATAACTGTTGCACTTTCTGAAGACCATTCCTTGCTGCACGCTGCATTGAACACGTCTGTGGTTATTACTTCCTCTGTCACAAGGGAAGATGTGTTTTCATTTTCTAACTGATCTGCTTTTGCAGAACAAAATCTACAAAATCTTTTCTGCTTCAGACTTTATGTTTAAGGAGCTCTATGTTGTTTGAGCTCAGTCTATCTAAAAGATTGCTTAAAGCTTGAGAAGGTGGGTGTTGGTTGATAACTCCCTTCCTGAGACATAATGGAACTTTTCACCTTAGCGGTAAAGCTTACCTGTGCTGAAGTTAGAGTATTCTTGAAAGCTAGACCCAGGCTGTGGAATGAATTCCCCAGGCATTAAAGACTATCACAGAACTCACCACTTTCCACGCCAACTGCAAGCCATTTTTCTATGAGCTGCTCTCTCAAGTATAAACTCAAAACAGTGTTTACATTTAAAAAACAACAACCTACCAAGTTAAAACACTACACTGCACACACAGTTTTCCCTCGAAGAGAGGATGAAAGGACAAACCACATGAGACAAATGTTAGTCCCTTTGTTTAATAAATTAATGGAAGGTGCTTGGAGACTGCAGCGATGAGAGCAATATGTAGAGTAGAACAGAAGTTGCTGCTACGCCAACTGGTGTAAACAATGAAATATCTCTAGACACTTCTTTTAAATAAGGTTTTATTTCAGTTAATTTCAGATGCTTGGTCACACATCACTTAGTATTTCGCAAAATGTAGGGTCTTATGGCATGCATCCCTGAAATAGGAGAAGACCCTGATGTGTAAAACATGATCTTCTTAGTTATTGAGGACAGAGTCCATTTCCACTGATTTCAAGACCTCAATTCAAAATGTACAACCCAGGAGGAGAGGGGAACTATGGTGGCTTTAAGCCACCTATGTAGCCTTCTTGATCCTGCAGAGCCCTCTGACATAATTTAGGCAGCTCTATGGGTTTCTCTAAGTTATGGAAACCTCCCTAGGGCATCCTTTGGACCACAACATGGTCTGCAATCCCTATGGTGCTATACATGGCAGCCTGGCCTGTGACACACCCTTTTAGTGCCCTGCATACCCCCTAAATCAGGACTTGCAAAGAGAATCCTTGGAGGCAGCTTTATGGCTTTCTTCAACAGTGCCTGTGCAAGGAGAATCCTTTCCCAGCAGGAATTAGAGATTTTAGCACCTGTAGCCCTTTTACCTGGTGTAAAGGTGCAGGAGCACGGGGTACTAGATATAGCCATTATGGTACAAAGTTACTGCTGAACTCCCAAAAATGTTCCGCCGATTGTACATATACAGTTTAATAAGCAGAGTCAATAAATCAGAAGGTCAATCAACTGAATTTGAAATGAAAATCTAACCCAAGCTTCCCTAGTCCCTAGCATTTGCTTCTTTTGAAGAATGTTAGGGTATTATAGAGAAACTAGCCAATTAGCCCATCATAAGACAGGATTTTCAGGTCTCTCCTCCATGTCGGTCTTCTCTCCTGAGCCTCCGATCTTTCGCGCCGTCTCTCTCGCTCTCTCTCCTCCTCCTACTGCCTCCCCCCTCTCTCTCAGCTCTCCTCCGCCTTCTGCCTCTCTTTCCGTCTCTCTCTTTCTCTTCTCCCCCTCCTGCCTCTCACTCTCCCTTTCTCTTCTCCTCCTCCTCCTGCTTCTCACTCTCTCTCCGCTCTCCTTTGTCTCTGTCAGGGATGCACGCTCGTCCAGGCCCCTCCCCCTGGGCGTGTACATCACCTCCCCACCCCCATGCTGCATGGGGAGTGCAGACCCCAAACGGCCGCTTGCACTGCTTGCTCCTGCGCGGCGGCCCGGCTGAGTGGCGCAGAAGTCAGCCGAGCGCCATGGCGGGAGGCAACAGCGCCGCCCAGAGGGAACAGCCAGCGTTTCAGTGTTACAGTCACAGACATTGGGCTACTATATATATGATTCACTCCAAATTATCTGACTGTTGTCAATTCTCAGTTCATTAAAGCATGCTAGTTTCGTTAAAGATTTTTTTAAATTAAACATATAGATTTAATAGTTATCACATTGAATACTCCAATGTTTTTAATTACCTTTTTTCTCTTGATCCTCTTCATCATTTGATTCCTTTGGAATGAAGATCTCTTTAATAGAAATTAAGTCATTTTTCACAGTTTCCAACTCTTCTCCATTAAGTGACATTAAAAATGACTGAATCTGAAAAAGAAAATGACAGCGGTCATTACGAGCCCAAATTAGCCCTCTCTTTACTGAAATGATGAATTCTGATCTTGACCCCTATGTGTGTTTAGCAGTAGACAAGAACTACCATTACAAGATCAGGTCCTTTATGTACCTTATTTAGGGATTAATTATTAGTCATCAACTTGGCATCCAAGTTTCTTACAAAGATCATATAAGATCTTCAGGCTGCCTCTTGATCCCAAAGGACATTTTTTGGAAAAAAACATAAAAATGTTATAAGTATTTTGGGAAGGTTCTGGTGAACACCATGGGTAGGAAGAGCATAGGGGAAGACTTGCTATCAGTCTGAAAAGCTGTCACAGGGAATTCCACAGAAGCATCCCTAGACCTTGCTACCACAGGGCTTACGCACATTACTGAGGGTATGTCTACACTAGCCCCCTAGTTCGAAGTAGGGAGGCTAATGTAGGCATTCGAAGTTGCAAATGAAGCCCGGGATTTAACTATCCCGGGCTTTATTTGCATCTTCCCGTCCGGGCGCCATTTTTAAATCCCCCTAGTCCGAACTAACTGCCCGCGGCTACACGCGGCAGTCAAACGTTAACTCGAACTAAGTCCTTAGTTCGAGTTAACTGTTACACCTCATTCCACTGTTACGAGGTGTAACAGTTAACTCGAACTAAGGACTTAGTTCGAGTTAACGTTTGACTGCCGCGTGTAGCCGCGGGCAGTTAGTTCGGACTAGGGGGATTTAAAAATGGCGCCCGGACGGGAAGATGCAAATAAAGCCCGGGATAGTTAAATCCCGGGCTTCATTTGCAACTTCGAATGCCTACATTAGCCTCCCTACTTCGAACTAGGGGGCTAGTGTAGAAATACCCTGATAGTCCAATTTTTCTCATGGCAGATCATCATGCCTGAGAAGTCTGGCTCCAGTCCACTGAAAATTTTGAAAATTAAGGCTATGGACTTAGTGGATGACTGTTAGTAGTCTGCTCTCCTCGCAAGCATCCCATCAAATTCCCATAAATTGTTTTTGGTGGACATTCACCAGTCTGTTACCTGCTTCAACTAGGAATCTCCTGGCAAAGTCCCAAGACTGCTGTCAGTTTCCCCCTTGTGTAGGCTGCTAAATCTACAGCTGATACCCAAGCACTGAACATTCTTGATTACAAGAGATAGACTTCATTTCATTGTAGAGAAGTCTGAGAGTTCTGGTTAACATGCATATAAATGACTCAAGCTAAGTTCTGACTATGATGAATGTGAAGGTGTTTGTTTTTATCAAATCTGACTATGATTTTTGTAGAAATAGTTTCAAACACAATAACAATACGGAGAGTAGGTGTCAAAGTGCTATTGAAAAGGGCCTGCAGTTATTTATGCTGGAAAGATAGGCGGCTGCAGTGAGACCCTTTTTAGAAAGCAGGACCATTTATGTTTAAGAGACACTATTCCTTATACTTTTATTTTTTGCGAGGACAGGGAGAGATGGCCTTTAAAAGAAAAAGGTAGAGGAAGATACATTAAGAAATGTATTTGGAAAAATGGTGCAATGTATAAATACCACCACTGAGTATTCAACAAAGCTTTTCTGAACAGCTGCACAGCAGAACCAATAAATTGACTGTTGAACGCTAGATGTCACAAAGAACTTATTAATCAAAGCATGTGTCTCAAAGTAATCTCACAGAGTGTGTCTAAACAGCAATTAAGCCTGGATCTGAGTCTGGACCCAAAGCAACCCCCTTTTTGCCTCCACGCTGCAAATGTGCTAATCTAAAGCTCAGACTCAGGGTTTCAGGACACGGCAGAGTTGTAGGGAATGAACCTGAGTTAAGCCTGGTCTGAGATCTAGTTCTTTCCTGTGCAGAATAACAATGTTGCAGGCAGCTAGTACAGTGGTCCGGCAGTGCTATAACAGCCTGGCTGAGCCCCATTCCCCATTCCTGCATCCTTCTGTGATGGCAGAAGCTCTGGCTCGTACTTCTCCTCACCGCCACATGGAGCTTGCCCAGACTAGGGAGCAAAGTTGCCAGGTGGTATGTGGCTCCTGGCCTCCTAGCTGGGGATCTTTTCCCTCCTGCCGTGGTGAGCCCAGAACTCTCACACTCCACCAGCAGCCAGGCTGGGGGTGAATGTTTTAAGACAGTGTTTCTCAACTTTTTTTTTATAAAGTACCCCTTTTTCAAAAAAAAAAAAAATTATAAGTACCCCCAGTACCTACAGTTTTCAGACACAACAAACCATTGCAACACATTTGTTTAAACAACTTAATCATAGCCGGGCAGGCAATGAAATGTTTGGATGTAAAAAGTACAAAAATAATAAAGCACTGTAAAACTTAAACCAAAAATTCAGTTTTCTCCAAATTTCAGTTGTGTTGACGTACCCCCCCAGACTTCTCTTGAGTACCCCTGAGGGTACTCGTACCACTGGTTGTGAAACACTGTTTTAAGAGATGGGATCTCTGGGAAGACAGCAATGATCCCCCAGTTGGGTCATGTAGGCAGGGGCTGCACATGCAGAATGGACACCACACCTTAGGCAGAATGGAGCAGGGAAGGAAGCAGCTACTTCTGGATCCCCTGGATGGATTGCCAAGAGTTCAAGAATTTGATTATTACGCAGATCAGTGTACAGCCCACACTGACATTTGTAAAACTGTCTCTGTGTTCCTCTAATATCTGAATAAATGAAGTAGTACCCTTTGTCATTTATGTACTTGTGCTCCTGGAGAAGGGCCAACTATGAGCCTCAGTCCTATCAATAGCACAACAACTGTTAGGAAACAGGATGGACAGTAGAGTTTTCCCACAATACACCATGCTCCTTGGGACAGAGCACTGACATTAGGAAGAGGGCACTAGGCACTCTGGGATATGGTTACTTTTGATTCAGGTGAGTGCACTGCAGTGTGGATGTCTGAGTTCTAGGTTTGAGCATGGGTCAGAAAATTCTTAACTTGGGCTAAAATATAATGGAGATGCCTCTGGTCCAGGTTTCCCTGACACAGGTCAGCTGACTCAAGTCCCAGTTACTCTAGGTTACATTGCTGTGTAAACACCACCACAAAGACTGCCTACAACTCTGTTTATATTTTGGGCTAGTCAACCACAGAATAACAACACAATGCAAAATAGAATAGTTGAAAGTTAAATAAATAATCTGGAATGCATTTTATTTTATTAACCTCTCAATGTAGCTGGTGCAAGGTTCCTTAACACTTTTAACAAAAACAAAACATTTGAGTCTTCTGGTAAAACTTGAAAGAGCATTAGCAGTTTTAACACACTGTCTTAACAACTAGAACTTTCAATGACAGACTTTCTTGCTTTCTTTGTGCTAAATCTTGGTCCCACTGAAATCATGGGGAAAACCCTCACTGACTTCATGAGACAAGGGACCAAATCAATCCCCATGAAGTCAATGAAAAACCTCTTATTGACTTTAATGCCACTTGTTTGGGAAGATTAATATTTACAAGAAGTATTTCAGTAAACCTTATGTTTATAATTTATGCAGCTTGTATATAGTACCTTGGCTTCACTTTCATTTGACAGAATTTCCAGTGCTTCAAGATGAGATAAACCCTGGAACTCATCAAAAAGTAGCCCATAATGCGCTGTCCTTTCAACTGTAACTTGCTGAGCCAATCTCTGCTTCTCTTTCTCTTTAGCTTCTCGCAATAGCTGCAAAAATATATATCATTCCTGTTGGTTTATTGACGGCATTTCAGATTTGATAGTTTTTATGAGACTCAGCCTCATATCTTCTAGGCAGTAATAATAAAATTTGGGACTATATCACACCTGCAGAGCTGAAATTTTGGTCAGCCTGAGAAACACCTCATAATTTCTTTGATAAATCTCTCTAATAAAATATTTAAGTAGTCTTCTATATGCGGTTTTCCCTATGGTAATTATTAACTGTTTTAAAAACCAACAACAAATACCATGGCTTACATCCTCAAATGCAGTGTTGGCTACTGCATCCTCAAATGCAGTGTTGGTAATGCCTTATAAATTTGCAAAGGAAGAACAATTATAAAGTCTTACTTTAACCAGTGGCCAATACAAGTCCTATACATAGAACATAATCTCTACAGAATGCTGTTTCCAACATATAGTGAAAGCTGTTGTAAATGACCTTTAGACCCACAAATATTTGTTTATGGAACATTTTTGTAATAAAAGTGTGATAGAAATGTACTCCATGCACATTTGGGGATATTATGGAGTAATCTCATAATACAGAAGGTTGCTTAAGAAATAATGATCTCTTGTACACATTTTCTACTATATTTATGAATTAAATTTCACCCTATCCAAAGCCTATGCCCCCACCATTTTATGCTTAACTGGCACTTTGGCCTTCTGTCCCTCTGCACAAGAATGAAATATCTAATTCTACTACGTTTACACTATATCCTATTTCAGTTAAGTATAATATGGCATTCAGGTATTCATTAGAAATACAAGGTGTATTGCATGAGATGTTCAAAGAAGCCACATTTTCAATACTGCAGACAAATTCCTATCTAAATTTTGCATCACAAATTAGATAAAAAAGAACCATTGTGCTTTGGTTAAAGTAGTGGACTGGAACGCAAAAGAACTGGATTCAGTTACTGGCTGCTCCAGACTTTGTGTGAACTTAGGCAATGAATCACTTTATCTTTCTCTGCCTCATTTCCACACCTTTTATTAGCTCCATTTCCTTTCTCTCATCCTTTTCTCCCTTGCTTCCTATGTAGCCCTGATTCAGGATCACACTTAAGCACATTCTTAATTTTAAGTACATGCTTAAGTGCAGTCCTGAATGGGATGGGACATGCCAACACTTAACTGGCTGTATAAACATATACCCACCATTCCAATTTGCTGATTTCATGTCGATGCATATTATTAAGAAGACACAACTGAAGTCCAGTGTTTGAAATTTTGGTTCTTACAATCTAGAATACCTTCTTCAGATCATAACTTTCCAGTCAGATCAAATTTTGAGTCTCTATAATTTGAGAGAGTCCCCTTTATTACCAGAGCTGTAATATTATAAAGTCCCATGTGAAGGCACATTGTGAAGTGCCTTGGGCAGTACCAGAAATACATTGCCCAAAATTAAGCTCTGATCTTGCAATCAGATCCACTTAGAAACCTCAACTGCAGGAGTGGGGCTGCATATATTTCTGGTTTAGCAGTAATGGCCATTTGGAGCTCAAGTAGATAGGTAAAGTGTACAATTATGTATTTGCTTATCATGGGTTACTTTGCTTTTCATCTGCTCTCACAGTATCAATCTGTTTCTACTTTACAGTAGTAGATGTTAAAAATGAAACATCTTACTGAGAGAATCTCACTGCAATATTACATTCTCCAAACAGGAAAATACTGTGGTAAAATAAAGGCTTCCTTTTAATGTCTACTGCTATCGGATTTCCCTTAACCTAACTACACACAGGTTTTATGCTATCTATATCGATCTGTGTCTATTAGCACCTCACAACCCTATGTTGCAGATTGATGAAATTCTTCTGCAGTTAGTAAAAATAATAAGCAGCCACTGAACAACTGCTCATTCTGAAGGAAAGCACTACCACTATGTATGCATTGATGTGAATACAGAGTTATAATTATTAAGAGTATAATGTTTATCACCAGACAGAGTATCTTATGACAATCAGTAATTGCATATCCTTACTTATATGTAAGAGTTAATTTTACAAAACACATTATTTTGCAGTCCTGAAGAGAACAAAGAGAATCTGACATAATGCATAATTTTTATTTGCATAGGTCTAATTAACCCTATTACTGATGCAAATGAAATTCTGATTCAGTTGCCTGCTGCTGCACCAACAAAACTGATTTTCAAGCAATATCCGACCTGAGATAAGGAAACTGTTCTTTCCATCAGTATTTTGGTTCTCTTGAATCCAGGATCACTTTCTGCCAGGACATTCATAGTTTTCTTGCCGATAAATTCCAAAGCATCTAAACCACCAGTCAAGACACTTTTTCCCTGAACATAAGACAATGCAGTGTGGTTATTTTCTTTACACGTTATATTAATAAGAACCTGTAAAAATATTGATTCTGTTGATACTGTCTTTGAATGTTTAACTCCTCAAAGTATCTCCACATTTATTAATAATAATAGGAGTTTTTATGGTTTCCTTAATCATCTCACTTTGCTTTGAATCCATTTCCAGAAGAAAAAGTCCTATACAAAGGCTTTATAATTGATTTATTTTGAATGATATTAAATAGCTTGATGTCAGCAGGAAATATATACAACAGCAATTCTCTTAATAAATTAAATAACAATCAGAAATTATACATGGATGGTTCATCTTTTCCTTTAAATGGTATGCAGTGTGTCAGTGCAAATCTTAGCTACAAAAAGTTCCTCTGAAGTTAAGGTCCCTTATGAAAAGAGCTCACCTAACTTGTGTAACTGATTTTTTTTTTCATTTGATAGCCGCAGTGAATTGTCACATGAAACCATCGCTCCTATTTCCTCTCACCAGCTTTATTCATCTCTCTCACTGGTTCAGCTACATGGAAGAAGTACATACACTGGCTAACTGGTTAGCATAGACTCTACTATGTCTGGTAGCTTCTCAAATGAGGAGATGGACATGGAAAACTTCACACAGGTCCCAGAAATCAATACTGCCTCTGATCTCTGTATGAGAACACTGAAGGAAACTTTCTTAAGCAAGAGGCAGGAACACCATCAGGAACCTGAACTGCTCTTTTCTTCCTGATACCATTTGTTACTTTGATATGATGGTCTTCCCCATCTACATGGACAACTCTATCTTTCCAGCCCACTCTCCTAATTCTCCCACTTACAGACTGGCTTTCCTATGCAACTCAGGCATTCTCACCGAAAGTCATCACCAACAAATTCTGGGTTGCTACAGCCTCACTGACTCTGTGACCCTAGCCTGGTCTACACAATTGCCATAAGTCGACCTAAGCCACAATCCTCTAGTTACATGAATAACATATCTGAAGCTGACATAGCTTACGTCAATTTACTGAGGTGTCTACACTGCCATGTGTCAACGGGACACACTCTCCCACTGACTTCCCTTACTCTTCTTGGGAGGAGGAGTACCTGAGTTGACAGGAGAGTGCTCTGAGATTGATATAGGCAGTCTTCACTAGACTTGTTAAATTGACACCACTGCATCAATCGCAGCAGTGTCAATTTACAGGTACAGTGTAGACATGCCTCCCAATGCAGCCTTTGGGGCTTGCCGGCTGTTTCTTAGCTGCTGCCTGTATTTTTCTGTAATCCCATGCTAGAGCACCATGCAAAAAAGTTCAAAGGAAAATGACTGTAGTGGCAGCATTTTGTACACACTGAAAGGAAACAAAGCACGATGTGGATAGATATTGGATATGGTAAATGGAAGAAGCAACAGGAGTAGGCAAAAGCTGGGATATAGGAGGTGAGGGAAGAAGAGAGTAAAATGCAGTGCTTCAATTGTGAGCCTGGATGACAAATATTCTGGAAGGAACAATGGTACTAATCGATAAGGGAGGAAAGATGAATAGTTAGGTCAATTTTTGGCATGCTGAATTTGAGAGAGCATTAGGATATCCACAGAGCTATGTTAGACAGCCAGTTTGAGACTGAACAAAGAGGGATAGGTCAGGCAGAGCTAGAGAAGAAATTAAGTAATTTAGTAAAAGTCTTGAACTAAGCAAATATAGGATTATCTTTTATCTCCCAACAAAAATATTTAAAAAAAACTCCTCAAAAAGTTAATCACAAAAGACTTTATTTTAATAAGAGATACACAGTGCAGCAGCCAGAATTTTTCAAAAACTAAGTCTAGTCCCAAATGTTCACTCTAAGTCTGTACTATGAGCCAGATATGTGATTCCCAGCTCACATACACATACTTGCACAAACTCAATGAGAGCCAGGGCAAATATAAATAGTAGTGTAGCCATAGTAGCATGGGCAGCAGATGCAGTGGCATGGTTCAATGCCAAGCTGAGTATAAATCAGTAGTTCTCAAACTTTTTGACCTGTGGACCACCTGGTTCAATGCAAATCTTTCCGCAGACCACCAGTTGCTAATTGACACTCACCATTAATTACTTAATTATGCTCGAGCCATTTTGCTAGTGCTGCAGCTAAGGAGAATGATTTAATTTAAATTATTAAACAGATTAAGCGTTTTAACTTTCTCATGTTAGTTTATCAAACTTCATTTTAAATAAAGTAAAATATTAATTTATGTCCAATAAAAGAGATTTCAATGTTTTCTTTATTTATGGCAGGGGTTGGGAATCTTTTTTGGGTCAGGGACCACTGACCCACACAAAAATCAGTTAGGGACCACAGATGTGAGAATCAAAAAAATTCCTCCAAAAACTCCCAACCTTCACTGATGCAATCCCTACCTGAGACCCCTCACTCGTCTGGTGCTCCAGCCCCACGGGGCAAGGGGAAGGGACAGGGAGGAGGTTCAGAGCTTCCCATAGACCAGATATACTTTTCTGGGGTTCTGGAGTTAGTGGATTTTGTGGACCCCCTTCGGCTCTGGAGTGGGGACCAAAATGAGGGGTTCAGTGTGTGGGATGGGAATGCCAGCAAGTGGGATAGGGATGGGGGTGCAGGATCTGGGCAGGAGGTGGCATGCAGGAGGGGGTGGGGGGGGGCTGGGGGGGAGGTAGGATGCAGAAGCAGGCTGGGAGTAAGGTGTCTGGCTGTGGGGAGGGAGTAAGGGAGGGTATAGTGTGTGGCCAGGAGGGAGGGTGCAGAGCAACAGTGGATGCAGAAGCACAGTGGGGGTAGGTGTCTGGCCAAGGGGGAGGTGCAGGAGCAAAGGAGGGTCCAGGAGAGGGCTTGGAATAGGGTGTCTGGCCAGGAGGGAGTGTGCAGGAGCAAGAGAGGGTGCAGAGTATGGCTAGGAGGGAGGGTGCAGGAGCAAGGGAGGGGGGTTGGGTGTCTGACTAGGAGGGATGGTGCAGGGTCAAGGCGGGGTGCAGAACCTGGCCAGGAGGGAGGGTGCATGAGCAGGCTGGAGGTAGGGTGTCTGGCCAGGAGGGAGACTGCCAAAGCAAGAGAGGATGTAGGGTCTTGGCAGGGGAGGGAGATGAATGAGGGGGATTGAGGTACGGAGTCTGGGCATAAGGGGGACATTTATCTGGCTTCGCGCCCCCATTGCTGCCATTGGCTGATAGTATGTAGAGAGCTACTCCCTTGTAAGACTGTGCTACTGGTAGTAGGAAATGCTCCTATAATATATTGCTACCAGAAGCACCACAATCCTACAGGCTATTGTTTCTAAGCAGAAAACCAAATGTTTAGAATTGCTACCCGTTTCAGTGCTGGGGTGCTCCTCTGTTGTCCTCTGCACTGGCTTTGTGTTTATGGCAATCCAAACGCTACCTTGTCAGCATAGAAAATCCTGAAATTCCAGATAGTTTTTCAAGGTGGTACAAAGCAAGCCAGGGGGTGGGGGTGCACTGGGCACAATGCAATACGGAAGCATTTCTCAGTTTACACCAGTTCTTTGGTGAGGGGTGAAGGTAGGGGACAGAGTCCCCTTGTGACCTTGCTATTTCTGGTTGCACTCCCCCCCCCCCGACCTCCTGGGGAGACAGGCACCCCCCTCCCCTGGCTTCTGGAGGATCCCTGCTGTGCATGGCTGCCCTACAGAGCAGCCCTCCCAGCTTCAGAAATGCAGCTGCCTGCACCGCTGAGCAGAAGGCAGGATGGGCAGGTCCCTCAGGGGAAAGGCCTCAGCGCTCCTCTGCATGCTTTCCCAGCTCCACATGTGATGGCGCCAGCCCTGCCACTTCTAGGGTTTTCTCCAGCAGCTGGCACAGCACCTCCCATGGACAGTACCTGGAGGCGGCGGGACTTGCAGGCAGATGCCACAGCGCAGCATGGGGAGGCGGATGCCGATTTCCTGTCTAGCGAAGCCAACTCCCTTTGGGTGAAGCTGGATGCTGGGCTGTGGCGGCGCTAGAGGGCTCCCAGCAGTGGTGCAGCATGCAGGCTGCTGCTTCCCAACTGGGCACTGACACTGCTCAGGTAGCACCGGCAGGACCCCGGATGTTCCTGGACCATAGAGTCCAGGTATAAGAAGGTTGGGCTACAGGGCAAGAGCAGGGGAGGAGGGGCATGACTCAGCCAGGAGCCCCATATTGAGGGAGGGGGCACAGCAGGGAGTTCTGGCCCCTGCTGCTGGGTGGTAGTGGGGGGTCGGCAGCAGCCGCACAGTCCCAGCAGCCACGGAGCGTTGGTCCCGGCAGTCACGGAGCCCTGGCAGCCCCACAAGCCATGGCAGCCACAGAGCTCCAGCAGTCCCAGAAGCTGCGGAGCCCCCGCAGGCACAGAGCTCCAGCCTGGAGAGCCATGGCCAGGCAGGTGGCAGCAGGGCTCGACTGGAGTCCTAGCTGGGGGTAGCATGGGCCATGTTGGGAGGGACCTCCCCTTGTTCCGAAAATTCCCTTGTTCAGAACCAGTCAGGTCCTGAGGCACCGGACGAGGGAGATCCAACCTGTACTGCCTATGCTACTGCAGCTACATTACTGTTTATCCATACACTAGCTCTCTCTGAGCTAAGCAGGAAGATTTGTACGCAAGCTGGGAATCACACCCCTAGTTTGCAGTGTAGGTCAAGCCTAACTTGGTTACTATCTTTGATACACTTGAAACTCTGTACTGAGCTCATTATTTATGTGTAAAAGTGTCATTGTAGAGCCGTGTTTCAAAAACTGTCACATAACTCCCAAACTCTCATTTTCAAATGCGACTTGCAAATAGAGAGCACAAAGGAGAACTTGAGAAAACAAGCCACATCTGAGTTACTCACTGTGTTCTGTACAGCATTGGTGATTGTTGACAGCATCCCACGAGATCCAGATGAAGGAGAAGAGGGTGAAACCCCAGTGGAGCTCTGCTCTGGGGCATCGTCAGAATCTTATAAAATTAAAAAAGAGCAAAGCACATGCATCTTCAACACTGCAAATCACAAATCACAATTAACTGGATTCTCTGATGAAAATCTTTGAATTCCCTACATCTGACATTTTGTCAAAAAGTTTTGTTTATTTTGTACTAATAACCTACTTACTGATCCCTAGTGTTTTGCTCTCAGTTGTGGCAGGTTGTGCACCTTCTGAAGATATTGAACTTGCATTATGAATTCCTAGAGTGGCCCCTGCTTTTTCCTTTACTGCTGTTAATCCATGACCTGTAATGGTGCAAATACATTTTAGATGCAATTATGCATGATTCTATGATTTGGAAACACTCTCATTACTATTAAACAAGGCAGAATATTAAATGCTTTCAAAATAAATTAATTAAAAAGCAGGTGAAATCACAAAATATGAAACCTACTACATCTGCTTAACTTATTTTCTAGGTCAGAAAACCCACATAGATTTTCATTTATTCACCACACATTTCAAACTCGAGTCCCATATGTTAATTAAGCAAAACAATGAAAATGAAATAGGCTACAAATGACATAAGATATAGATCATTGTAAATCATGTTGCTGTTACAGAGAGAGGTAAATTTAGTGCCTAATCTTTCAAGGTACTGAGTGCCTTCAGCTCTGGTTAACTGAAGTGGGAACTGAGTGTGCTCTGAGCCTTCCATGTCTGGGGCTTAAGTGGAATTCATAGGTTTCAAAAGAATGGATGGTCATACTACGTAAGACCAATGGTCCATTTAGCCCAGTATCCAGTCTTCCAACAGTGGCCTGTGTCAAGTTCTTCAGAGGGAATGAACAGAACAGGACAGTTATTGAGTGAGATATCCGCTGTTATCCAGTCAAAGTTTATGGCTGTCAGAAGTTTAGGGAACTTTGGTGTATGGAGCTGTATCCCTGATCATCTTAGATATTGCCCATTGATGGACCTATTCACCATGAATTTATTTAGTTATTTTTTGAACTCTGTTATAGTCTTGGCCTTACTACATCTCCTGACAGTGAGTTCCACAGGTTGACTGTGTGTTGTGTGAAGAAGTACTTCCTTGTGTTTGTTTTAAGCCTACTTCCTATTAATTTCATTGGTTGACCCCCTGATTCGTGAGTTATGTGAAGGGATAAATAATACTTCATTTTTCACTTTCTCCACACTACTCATGATTTTATAGATCTCTATCATACCCTCCCTCCTCCCCCCTTAGTCATCTCTTTTCTAAACTAAGCCGTTCTAGTCATCTTAATCTCTCCTCATATGGAAGATGTTCCATAACCCAATCATTTTTGTCGCTCTTTTCTATGCCTTTGTTTCAATTCTAATACATCTTTTTGAGATGGGGTGACCAAAGCTGCATGCAGTATTCCAGGTGTGGGCATTTCAAGGATTTATGTAGTGGCACTATGATATTTTCTGTCTTATTATCCATCCTGTACTTAATGGTTCCTAACATTCAGTTAGCTTTTTTGACTGCTGCTGTACACTGAGCAGATGTTTTCATTGAACTATCCATGGTGACTCTGAGATTTCTTTCTTGAGTGAAAACACCTCATTTAGATCCCATCTCTTTGTATGTATTGTTGGGATTATTTTTTCTAGTGTGCATTACTTTGCATTTATCAACATTGAATTTTATCTGCCATTTTGTTGCCCAGACACCCACTTTTGGGAGATTCTTCTGTAACTCTTCAGAGTCAGTTTTGGACTTAACTATCTTGAGCATTTTAGTATCATCTATAAAATGTACCACCTGTTTACCCTTCTTCCCAGAACATTAATGAATAAGTTGAAAGGCAAAGAGGGCAGTTCAGATCCTTGGGGGACCCTGCTATTTACCTCACTCCATTGTGAAAACTGACCATTTACTCCTCCTCCTTGTTTCCTATCTTTTAATCAGGAACTGGACCTTTCCTGTTATCTCTTGATTGCTCACTTTGTTAAAGAGCCTTTGGTATGGGACCTTGTCAAAGGCCAAATATACTATTATCCTCTGGATATCCCTTGCCTACTTGCCTTTTGACACTTTCAAATAATTGCTTCCTTAAAAAAATACAATTCATGCAATTAATCTTTTCTCCCAACATTTTTGGGGCTGTCAGATTTGTTCTTTAGTGTGTGACTTAAACTGGCATTTTAGGAACAACCTTGAGAGGGGATACAAAGGAGAGTTGAAGATGCTCAGGACCTTACAGAGGTAGGCCATGAACACAGAAGCCGCTTTCCCTTTATGAACATTTGCTCCCTAAACAATCAATCATCCCACTTTCCTGGATTATCTTGGTGCTCTAATATTACCTTTCAAATGATCCTCCCCCTGTAATTCTAGCCAACTTTCATTGTGCATGTTACTGGGGCATTTGACCTTTGGACCAGAGGAGCTTTTGCTTAAGATTTTGCCTGGATCAGATGACAGAAAAATTCTTACTGGAGTCAATGGGACCAGGGTAAGGACATTGCTGAGAGCTTCTGAAAATCCTCCCCCTATATACCTTTTTGATTTAGGGCTTAAGTATGCATAAGGAGGTGTTAATGATATTTTTTGCACACTTATGTTTCTTTGACACCAGCTAAGTTGTTGTGAGTTAAACAGCTCTGATGTGAAAACATCAATATAGAAAACAAATTAAAGTTTTCCAAAAATATATAACTTCAACACAATTGTAGATATTTATTACTCCCTAATATTGGGAATTGCATGCCTTTTATAAATTAAAAAAAATGAGTCCTTCCTGAGTTATTTTGATTGCTGCAAAAAAGTTCATCTTTAGCTAGAATATATTTATATGCAACTGGGATATCCAATTAGAGAGAAATGCAACAAACCATTTTGACTCAAGGTGGATAGGAAAGAAGTTTGCTGCATGATTCTGTGATTGCCAGATGGATTACTCATGAGATGCTCTATGAATACAATAAGTATAGTCTGGTGACCATAAAATTACATAAAATAACTCCACATTGTGAAGAAGCACATTTGAGAGATCACAAGCAAGAATGGCAGAGATCACATGCAAGAACAAAAGTTCCAAAGCTAAAAGAACACACCAGCAGATTGTGCTATGTGAAATAACTGATTTACTATTTTTTACATGGGATTCTTGCACTTTACATTGAAACAATGAGATTTGACAGGTTTTTATTTGTCACAACGAGATGGCTGAAATGACCTTTTCCCCTTTTTTTCTGTCTCACAAACTGTAGCTGTATGTCAAACTGGGTGGTTAGTTAGGCTAGTAGCAATTAAAGTGTGAGTCACTAGAGTTATTACAGAATGGTGTTCTACTTTATCTTTCCCTAGCCTGCTGTGCATTTAAATTGGCTCAATAAAAATATTATTAGTGTTGGTAAATTCATTATTCATTATTTTTATTGACCAACTTTCTGGGACTCATTTAAGTAATTCTTAATTTGTGTTTGTAAATTAAAATAGCTAGATACTCTATGTTGCATTCATTAGCAATTCTATTATTTATATTTTTATAAAAGGGAAATCCAAAGAAATTCCAATAATTTTTTCTACTGAGTCATAACATTTTATTAATTTTCTTTTCTGATTCTTACAAAATATTGCAGATAAATCTATATGCAATTTTAAAAAGTCTTAACTGCACATGATAAGGGCATGGGGGGGGTTTGGTTTGTTTTCCAGTTTCCTTTTCATTTACATATACAAGATATTTTGTTTTTCTCATATTCTGAAATGCTAACCTGAAACAATCTTTATAGCTTTTCACTATGCTTACATCTTCAAGAAAATGAGCACACATATATTTGTTGCTGTATTGATATTTACATTATGAGAATTCAGCATCTGCAGAACTGCACATCTAGCTTTCTTGCACCACAGAACTGTGAGCCAATAATTCAGGGAAATGGGATGTGGTTTTGCTGAACTAAGCTCTGAGCTAAGCACCTCTGACTCTAACATACGAAGCCAATTTGCTCAGAGTAGCCCAGCTGGGACATGTCATCAGGGGCGGCCTGTCCATCTAGGCGAACTAGGCGGTCGCCTAGGGCGCCAAGTTAAATGGGGCGCCAAATGGTGGCGCAATATCATTGAGGGGTTTGGAGGTAGGGGCGCCGATTGCATGGTTCGTCTAGGGAGCCAGTTGCTGGCAGCTAGTCTAGGGCCACCCCTGCATGTCGTTTGTTGGGGATGTACATGAAAGAGGGAAAGCACAAATGCTGTGGAAATACAGATTGTTTTAGAACATGAGTGTGGCAATGATTTATACGACAAATTATTTGTTACTTTAACAACATGGAAATGGGAGGGCTCTCAATGATTTGAGTTTTAGAGATGAAGACTTACTGATTTTGTATTACAGAATTATGTCATATTTATGCTGATATTACAAATACAGTATCTTCTGGCAAAATTAGTCTCTTTCCTGTCCACTTTCTTTCCATTGGTTACCTAACTAAATTTGTAGCTTTTTCCCCACTTCCTTCATCTGTCTCAAAGACAAAGGAACTTTTCTTGGGTGAAAGGAGCATCCTACAGTACTCTTGTAATTCTGGAGAAAAACTTTGCCTAGGGTACAACAAGTAGTCCTGTGACACCTTAGGCCTGGTCTATACTAAAGGAGAAAGTTGATTTAAGATATGCAACTCCAGTTACGTTATGTAGCTCAGGGCTACTCAACATGTGGTCCATTTGTTTGCAGCCTGCAGTGCGGTTTGGGTTTACGCAGGCCTCAACATGTGGCCTGCAGGTGGGATCCTTTGAACATGGCCTCCATTGGGAAAACATTCCATAATGGCGAGGTGTCTCGCAGGCGTGGTGAACACTGAAAGACGCAAGCGGATGGGCTGGCTGGAACAGATGGGTACAGGGTGTCGGCATTGCTAGCCCCCAGAGACGAGGTGCCAGGAGTACTGGGGCATTATGGGAAGTGCTGGCTGCTTAGCCTTGTGGACAGAGCCTGAGAGGTGCTGACTGGCTCACACTGGCCTCGTTTGGGACCGGGCACCACAGCGTAAGGCTTAATCTTTGTATTCATGCCCGTCAGTGTGAATGAAGCTATTTGCATATATTTGCATGTATATAGAACTACACTTAAGTTGTGGCCCCCAGTGCTTCCAAAGCTGAGCAGCCCTGAGTACCTCCAAGTATCTTAAATCACATATTGGTACCATCTGCACAGCGGGAGGTTGACAGGAGTACAGGATTACCGGCACCAGCAGGGGTGCCTTGTCTTCTCTCTGTGTGTGTGTGTGTGTGTGTGTGTGTGTGTGTGTGTGTGTGTGTGTGTGTGTGTGTGTGTGTGTGTGTGTGTGTGTGTGTGTGTGTGTGTGTGTGTGTGTGTGTGTGTGTGTGTGTGTGTGTGTGTGTGTGTGTGTGTGTGTGTGTGAGAGAGAGTGAGCTAAGTAGTTTTTTGGTTGGTTGGTTGGTTGATTTGGTTAGTGGGGGAAAAGGTTTGTGTAAAATGTTGTCACTGACATTCTTACAACAGTTGAAAGACTTTTTCAATGAGGAAGGTTTTGGATTTGATTGATCACCCCTCGAAATTTGTATCAAAATCAGATCCCCTAAATCAAGAGCACTTTGTCTCCTGCTCTCATACTTCATCCTGAACTTTGTGGTCCCAGAGGAGCAGTGCTTAATTTATGCCAAGGCTGAGTCTTGGCAGTTAATAACCCGAGCATCCCTGGACTTGCCATGTCAGATATGAATACAAAGCGCGCGCTTGAACCCAAGCACCTTTTTCATTATAAATTAAGCACTTTAGATCTTTCTGGTAGTCAAAACACGATCCATTTAATATGTCAAAGATTAGGCCCACAACCCTAAATTGGCTTCTGATACTGGCTGAGAACCATCAGCAACCTCAACCATAGAGGAAGACAGCATATGCAGAATAGTTCATATCTCAAAATAGATGGTATCACATCATGTTTACCCTCAACAATGCTACTGGTTCCCCATGCATTTTACGGTCTAGGATAAAACTGCTCTCTGTGTTTTTAAAATTCTCCAAAGACAGACACGTGGACTAGATTCTGATTACAGTTACATCATTATGTAAATCAGGAATAAGTCCATTTAAACCAGTAAATGATATCAGAATCAGGCCCCATGTATCTCCTTATTCCAAAAGATACATACGGTGAAACATTTGTTATCCGGCACTCTGTTAACCAGAAAACTTTGTTAACCAGCATTGCCCTCAGCCGCAATACTGTCACATCTTCAGGCGCACAGGCCTGGCTTGGTTTACCATGATTGGCTTAACAATTTTTTATTTAAGAAGTACTAATCATCTTTAACTCAAAATAGAAATGTGAGACCAACTGCCTCAGACTACAAAACTACCAATATTAAAAATTTACTACCAATAGTAAAAAGTTTTACTATTACTGTCCATTGGTTTTTCCTAGGTTGATGGGACCCTCATATAACCTGAATTTTTAGATAACCGGAACACCCTAATCCCCGAGCGTTTTACTGTATATATTTTTATAATACAACAAGAAAATGGCAGATGAAATTATATGTTAATACATGCTAAGTAATGCATATTGGAAAATATAGTCCGAACTATACATATAAAATGATGGGGTTTAAATTAGCTGTTACTACTCAGGAAAGAGATCTTGGAATCAATGTGGATAGTTCTCTGAACATATCCACTAAATGTGCAGCAGCAGTTAAAAAAGCTAACAAAATGCTGGGTATCATTAGAAAAAGGGATGGATAACAAAACAAAACATTATATTGCCTCTGTGGTACAATGCAGGCAAATCTGGTCACTCTATCTCAAAAGAGATATACCAATATTGGAAAAGGTACAGAAAAGGGCAACAAAAATTACTGAGTATGGAACAGATTTTATGAAGATAAATTAATAACACTGGGACTTTTCAGTTTGGAAAAGAGATTCATCTAAGGAGAGATATGATAGAGATCTATAAAATCATGACTAGTGTGGAGAAAGTAAATAAAGAAGTGCTATTTACTCCTCCTCAGCATAAGAACTATGGGTCACCAAATGAAATTAATAGGCAGCAGGTTTAAAACAAACAAACAAACAAACAAAGTAGTATTTTTTCACACAACATGCAGTCAACCTGTGGAACTCCTTGCCAGAGGATGTTATGAAGGCCAAGACTATGATGGGGTTCAAAAAAGAAAAGGATAAGTTCATGGAGGACAGGTCCATCAATGGCTATTAGCCAAAATGGGTAGGGATGCACAACCATGTTCTGAAATGTTCCTGGCTTCAGTTTGCCCGAAGCTGGGAATGGGTGGCAGGAGATGGATCACTTGATGATTATCTGTTCTGTTCAATCCCTCTGAAGCACTCGGTATTGGCCACTGTCAGAAGACAGGATACTTGGTTAGATGGACCATTGGTCTGACTCAGTAAGGCCATTCTTATGTTCTTAATTGACATGAAGGGCTGTAAACTGTATCAGGGATTCTTAACTTTTTCCATACCACAACTCCATGTTACAAGGGAAAAATATTTCTTGCTCCATGTAGCTGCAAAAGAAAGGATGATGGCTACAACCCACTGAAATCTGTTCAAAACTATCAGATTGTGATAGGTGAACTTTAGTAAATAGACTTATAATGTAAGAACTGTAAAAAATGTGTTATTTTTACAGCAGCTAAATCATCTGTGTGTTATTTCCAAAAGAGTTTTTAACATCCATGTTTTCAGTCTTAAAACATGTAATGGCTAATCAATTCTAATCTGTGTAATGAAAAAGTTATTTTCTGAAGAGATTAAATTTTCTTTTTATGACCACACAAGGTACGAGCATAACATCAAGTTTTTGGAGGAATACTGTATTTAGATAAAGAAACAGATTTTCACAGCATCTCAATGTTTCAATTTCATTTAATCTCAGGCACTTCAATTTCTGTTCCACATATAATGAAATTTAGGCTATGTAACACTGATTACTACACATAACTATGAACCACTCTTGCATACAGTGACATCAGCAATTACATTTTATTTTATCATACTGAATAACAGAAAGACAGCAGGAAGCATAAAGAAAAGGTGATTGATATTTCTATATTCTTTACTTCAGGATAAAGGACTGGAAAATAATCATGCACAAAATAATCAAGACAGAAGAATACTGAATATGAGCAATGTGTAATGAGATACATTATGCTGCTCTCTAATATCAATTAATTGATCAAGTTAAATAGTGGCAGAATAAAAACCCAAACATTTTTCACTGTATTATGGCATTAATGGAAATGTAAGTTTAAACCATGAGTATTTGATTTTTTTAATAAAATAACTTATTCACTGTGTTGTGTACATATGCCACAAATTCAGAACTAGACTTTGATAGGAAATACAACCAGTCCAACATCATAAGTGAAGCAAATATACAATTTATGTAATGCACTAACATAAGGCAATAAAACAATTGGATACATTATTGTGGATTTATTAAAAACACAACTGGTTTAGAGAGGAAGGGCAATGAAAATGGATATACACTGTATTTGTGATACAATGCAATCATATGATGTACACACAATATTGGGACTGATTCTCTTTTCATTTGCACCAGTTTAACTCCAGTAACTTCAGTAAAGCTATTCTCAATTTATGCTGGTACCACAGAAGAGAGACTCAGACCCAGCATGCTTTTAAACAAAAGTCTTCTTACCTCATTAAATGGAAACATACTTCATTCTTTCTCCCATTGCCTCATAAATTTAATTAGTGAGACATCTAGTGTCAAATACTAACTTTGGTTCAGGTTGTGTTACCAATCAAAAGGCATTATAAAAGCTTTTTGTTTAGCACTGTGTCAAAGTGTTCTTTCACTAATAGCAATGCCCGTGGGAGTGCTGAGAGGAAGGTGAGCACAAAAAGACTAAAAAACAACAAATAGTCTAGCACAGTGTTGTTTCTTAAACTTTTTAAGACCAAGGAACACCAAACAATATTTTTTATGAGGAACACCAAAGATTTTTTTGTTGAGAAAAAAAAAAGGTCACCTTCCCCTTTAAGAGTGGCCATTTTGAATTCTGTTGTTCTCCGTGGTACACCTCTGACTGCCTCGTGGCACACCAGTGTGTTACAGAACACAGTTTAAGAAACACTGGTCTAGCAGCACATTAAAGACTAACAAAACAGGTATCATGAGCTTTCATGGGTACAATCCACTGGACCCAACCACATCAGCCACCAAATCAGAGGCTCATTTAACTGCACATCCACTAATGTGACCTATGCCATCAAGTGCCAGAATGCCCCTCTGCCACGTATATTAGCCAAGCTGGACAGTCTCTACCAGAAAGAATTAATGGACACAAATCAGATATCCGAAAAGGCAACACACAGAAACCTGCTGGAGAATACTTTAACCTGTCCGAGCACTCATTAATGGATCTCAGTGTCACCATGTTGTATGATGTTGTCACATGTTGTCACCATGTTTCATTTGAAGAAGTGGGTTGTACCCACCAAAGCTCATGATACCATCCACATGTTTTTTTAGTCTTTAAGGTGCTGCCAGACTAGTCGTTTTTTAAGTTTCTCCAGTTACAGACTAACTTGGCTACCCCTCTGAAGCCAAAAAGACTAGTTAAATATGAAGGTTACTTTGGAGATGAAGGACATTTTCTTACAAAAAACCCCTGTGTGTATATGTTGAAATAGTTAAGTAGAGAAAGAAGACTGAATTCGCACAGAAAATGCTGCTAGAAACCAGCGACAGCAATGCTAAGCAAATTACTGCCATACTGTAAAAATGCTAATCTGTTTGGAAGTGCTAAATCAGGGCCTGAAGGATAATTAAACCAACAGGGATGAATATCCATTTCAGTCAGCCTTGAAGAGAGCTGTTATCCCTTTAAAATGTTAACTGGTCAATCACATTACTGTGCAACCATTTCAGCTACTTTTACTAAGAAAAATTTATAACAAATAAAGCAAAGGGCAGTAAACATTTGTCATGCTTCACTGGGAACAAGCAAGCCTGTTACAGAAATGGGATTACTAAGAAATAGCGAAGTCCTCAGATGTTGCTGCTAGTTTTAGTACGAGAAAAATGGCTTTGTTTGTAGCACTTGCTACATTAAGGGGACAAGCAACATTCAAGTGGATTGTATCATGTGATGCCTGTTTTCTGATATACTGGAATAGATGAAAGAAGTAGTGTGGGATGAATTATTCAGATACTCAATAGAATATTTTAAAGGAGAATAATAAATATAAAATAAAAAGAAGATCTATTACAATGATTCCTCACTGCCTATATAAAAAGCCTAGCTCCATTTCCCCTCCATCTAGGAATTATAATTGTGCTCAGACCTGTGGTCCATATAATCCAATATTCTTTGACACTAGACATACTTTCAAAACTTAAAAGTTGGGAGCAAGAATTCCTATAATGGACAATTAAGAAATAGCCTGTCTGTAGGGGGATATTCTTCCTAGTCCATGTAGAGAGAATCTGGCTTACGCCTGGAAGCACACAGGTTTATATCCCATATAACAATGTTTCAATTTTATCTAATGTAACTGTGAATATACATCCATAAAAATACCCAATCCTTTTCTAAACCCTTAGATATGAAGCTTTTGGCCCCAGTTATATCTTATGACAGTGAGGTCAATTATGTGTTTTTAAAAAGTATTTCTTTTTACTTGTTTTAAATGTGTTTACTTTCAATTTCATTCATTGTCTCCTTGTTTTTCTACAATAAGGATAACTATAAAATCACAGGGTTAGAAATTACTACAAGAGATGTATAGACTAACTCCTTAATCTAATCATCTAATGGTTTAATCTTCTCTGTATCATTAATTATTTTATATACTTCTGACATATCGCTCATACTCATCTTTCCACACAATGCCATTCTTTTTAATCTCTCTTCATACCATACATCATGTCTCTTTTTTAGTTCTAAAAGATCATATTTTACCATCAGATAAAGGTGTCTCTCTTAATTACCTTAATGAGACATGTGCATGTGCAACTGAGGACAGAATTCTATTTTGCAAGTTAAATTCTGCTCTCAGTAACATGCTTGCAACTTCAGTTACTTCCAAGACATGTCTGTGATGCTATTTTTATGGCAATATGTTTTGAATATGAATATGCATAATTCAAATATGCCTTATGCAAAATTCATCATGTAATCTCTAGGGCTGCACCCAACCGCCACTCATCAGCTGTTTCCCCTTCTGTCAAAAGGAAACCTTCAGCTCATCTCTAGCAGGCTGTGGAGCAGACCCCCGCTTCACCTCTGGTCCACTCCCTCGGACAAAGCTGGGAGAGGAGAGGAGAGGCGGCAGTTTTTGAAGGACTCACTAGAGCAGTTGGCTGGTGGGTGTGCATGCAGGCGATAGCCAGATCCAGCAGATGAAACAAGAATAAAGGGCTCTGGCAAGAGGAATTACCGCTCGGTTGGGGAGGGCGAATCAGTCCTGTGGGGCCAGGAAGCTGCCTTGACTCCAGCTGGGAAGGGAACCAGGGGCTATGCATGTCTGTGCTGCCCAGTGATTCATGATGCTCTGTGACCCCACCACCCTCAGCTCCCAGAGCCCCACACTTTGACTGCTGAGCCGAAGCAGCCACCGGGGCTGCACAGCAGCAGCATGGGAGAGGCTGAGGTGACAGGTTTCCTTCCAGTGAGGCTCTGCCTCCCCAGTTAAAGCCGTTGCACACTTACTTGGTGTGTAGCACCTCAGTTGTCTTTAGGGTGAAGAGGGCTAACTGCAGCCCCCCTCGATGCCCCAGAAGCACTGCTTTCCTTCCCCCCCTCTCTCCCTCCCTCCCCACACCACCTGCAAGGATCTGCCTCCTCCTTCAGTAGCAACCAGGACCAGCAGGGCCCCCTTTGCACCAAGTGAACTGAAACTGGGCTAGGGAGAGGGAAGGCGAGACTCCTCTGATCCAATCCCCATGCACTCCCCGTGCATTCACACCACTCCCTGCTTGCTCCTCTGTCAGTGTCCCCACTTCTAGCCCTGTTCCTGCCCCATCCCAGCCCTGGGCTTTTCCCCTAGCCCTTGAGATAGCCCTCCTGTGAAGTGGCCACCCTCCTCCTCTGCGGGCACAGTGCAGGTGCTTGAGCGCTACAGGGCACTAGGAATTGTAAAGAGCAGTCCTGGGGGTAGGAGGTATCTTTCCCCTGTCCCACCAGCCACCAAACTGTGCTGGGAATGGGGGAGGATGTCTCTCTCTCACCCCACCCCTTTGTCCTGGCAGCTAGTGAGATGGGGCTGAGAAGGAGGGTGATGTCTCCCTCTCCCCACCACGGCAACCCCTGAGCAGAGGCTGGGAAGGAGGGCAGTCTCTCTCTAGCAGTTACAGCCCTGAAACAAAGGAAAGTTGCCTCTTTCTCTGGGATGTTAACATTTGTTTATTTTTGTAAACGTGTTACCACTTGAAAGCCAGCTCCCCACGTTTATCAGCTTCTACCTCCTTGCCCCCACCCCAGCACTTGGCTCTGCGGGAGCCGGTGTTTGCGGGGACCCAGCTTTTAAGCTGGCTTCCCTGTGAGCATTGGCTCCTTCCTCTCCCCCCACCACCCCGTGCTGTGTGTGTGTGGGGGGGGGGGGGAAGATTGAGAACTGCATATAACCATGAGGGTTAACCAATGAGCTCAGGCTGAGCACTATGTATACATACTGATATAATAGCAGTAAACAAGTTGGGTAATTGAAATAAGTAGACTATTGCATGACTCATATTGCTTGAAAGAATGTTTTGTATTTCAGTACTCACAAAGTCTTGCATATTCCTTGGTTGTATTAAAAGAATCACTGATCCCAAGATCATTGTGAACATCTAGTTTGGTCTCCTATACAACAGGCCATAGAACTTTTCAATAATCAATCCTAGAGCAAATCTTTCAGAAAACATCCAATATTGATTTTAAAATCAGTGATGTAGAATCTGCCTTTACTCTTGGAAAACTGTTTCAAAATTTTACACCTTATTTCCTGCCTGAATTTGTCTAGCTGCAACTTACAGTAATAGAATCATTTAATACCTTTCTCTGTTATACTGAAGAGTGGATTTATTACCTATTTGTTTCCCCATGCAAGAAACTATCTACTAGGGGACAACAGTCATAGGTCAGCAGTACTTACATGAAAAATTTTGCACATTACTTATAATAGCAATTATTGTACTATGATATGCATATAAAGTATAAACATACAGATACTGTTTCTTTTCTGTTTAAAGCATATACATTGTTATTTTAACCTAACATGACTAAACTCACTATCTGCATTTCTTAAATTCCTTGAGATGCCTATTAGTTATTATATAAATAATCATAACACACACACACAAACTCCCTGCTCATACCATGAACTTGTCATTACAAAGAAAATTCTTAATGTTTAATGCCTATTACTTTACCAGCTTATATTGTATTTACAATATTTATATTGTCAAACCTACATTAATTCAAGAAATGATAGTACATTTGGATGTTAGTAGATCCTACTCCCAAGAATCCAGGATTTATATACTGATTTGTGTGAATATAATCAAATGAAAATATTGTTGATTTTTCAACTATGACTTTGTGAAAGATGCTGGTCAGACAGCCCAAAGAGACTGAAGAATATGAATGCACAACAGCAATGCAAACGTTTCCAATAATATCCTTTCAATTTGCCCCAACTCTAATACCATCTTGAAGAGTAGGAAGGTTAATTCAGACTTCAAACCCCTAAGTACTTAGCCTCTCTCTTAAAACTTCCAGTAAGGTTGTAAATTAAACTGGTTTCTTTGTAAAATGGCTACCTGGCACCACAAAAAAATTTGTCAGATAACAAATTAATAATATAACATACTTTTGGTCACCAGTGACTTCAGTTGGCTTTGAATTTAGAAGATATGTTAGAAGTTAAAAGAGGCTTATAATTAAAAAAAAATATTCAGGATCTCCTTATGCTCTCTGAAATCTAATGAGGTAATTTGTTGACTTCATTGACCTTTCATGAAAGCCAAAATGCTTTACAAGAAAAAAATCTTTCTTTCACATTACAAAGGTCATGGTAGCCCAGGAATATTTTGTTCAAAGCAGGATAAGACTACTTATAAATCTTACAAATGTAAACAACCACATAGTCATTAACTGTTGCCTTTAAGAGCATTTAACCATGCCAACCTGCACTAAAACTCTGATTTAAAAGTACTGTCCAGTGATGCCACAAGCTTTAATGGCTGAACACTTACCAACTGTGGCAGAGGCTGTTGACAGCAGAGATTTGCCCCATGATCCCCATGCTCCCCATCCACTTCCTTTAGGAGAGGAGTCCAAATCCTATAGTAGGAAATATTCAGTTTCACCATCAGAAATTTAAATTGCCCAAATACAGGAGGAAAAATATCCAATACTAGAAACCAGACTCCAGCATGTATTAAACAATGTAATTACATTTGTAATTCAACAGTACAGGTTGAACCTCCATGGTCTGGCACCCTTGGGACTGACCAGTCCCAAATGACAGAATTTGCTGGACCTGGGGCTGCCAGCATCTCCGCTCCCCCTGCTTGCGTTCTACAGCCAGTCCCCCGGGGTGCTGGGGCTCAGCTGCATCTCTGCTTCCCCAACCTGTCATGGCTCTGCTCCCCCCGGTCTGCAAGGGCTCTGCAGCTCAACTGCTCTAACCTGCTGGGATTCCACAGCTCAGCTGTCCCAGCCTGCAGGGGCTCTGCCCACCTGGGCTCAGCTCTTCCCTGGTCCAGTAATGTTCCTGGCCCCAGCCCAACTGGTTTTCATCCATGAGTGCTCCAGCCCCAAGCACCCATGGGATCATTGACAATGCTGGATCAGGGAAATCCAGATTACAGGGGTTCAACCTGTAATGCCATCAGGGATCTGTGGGAATAGAAACCCAAAGATACTGTCTTATATTCAATGGTGGTGTTGCAGTGCTGCATTATTTTACTTTAAACAGGTTTCTGGTGAAAGTTTAAGCTTCTGTGGTAGGTGCAGAGAAGAGAGTAGCTCTGGTGCACAGGCCTACATTCCCTCTCTCAAGAAAATAAGTTGTAGCTAAAATTATTGTATTGCATTAGACTATTTTCAGTATTTCATATTTTAATAAGGCTAAAAAAATCAATTGTCTTATTAGAACTTCTATACCACTTCTTTGTAACCTAGCTTCAATATGTATTGAATCTCTGGCCAGGAAAACAGGTTCCTTAGAAAAGGCATGTCTTATGTGCATGACCCTCTTCACCCATATACAAAGGGGAAGAATAAATAATTTCTTTCCTCCAGTCCTTGGCCTACAATTCCTTGTCTGTAATTGATTAGAGATCCTTTCAGCTCACAATATTAAATGGAGAAGCTGCTGTGTCCTTATTGGACACAGATTCTATGCTGCTGACATGAAATAAAAAAAAAGAAATAACTTTTGCTTTTACAGGTGCAGCAAACACAGTATCCACAAGCAATAGTAATTGTTCCACTAACATAAGCAGTTCTGTGCACTCAGCTGAAGTAGAAAACAAAGATTCATGAACCTTCAGCAGCTAGGGTCATTTTAATTTCAGTTTTTCATTATGGCTAGTTAATTATAATTTTAAAAGTAGTAGGTACTAATATAAACAAAACAATAGTAATAATAACTGAAACATCTCAAGATTTTGAGATGAGCTCTATGGAACATCAATAGAAATGTCGTCTGATAATTGTTAGACAGATGGTGAATTGTGGTTATGACTACCAATTAGCTAAGAAGAGCAAATACAGCTATTTTAGGTTAAAACATCCTCTTGTTTTTGAACTCCTGTGTTTGTCCATCCTGTGTTTGCCCCTATTCAGCAAAGCATTTGAATGTGCTTAAGTCTCACTGAACTCAATGGGACTTAAGCATGTGTCCAAATAGGGTTAGACTGGCCTTACCAGACTATCATCTCTTTGAGGCAAGGATACTGTTCTACAATGTGGGCCTAATCTGATTGAGGCCTCAGGTGCTAACGCAATGTAAATCTGAAAACGAACACATCCTTAGGCTGAAAGGACATTGTATAGATTGCAGTCAGATACCCAGAAGTCAGGAAGCACAAATTAATGGTTGCATATGTGACCCACTTCTGCCCACTTTTTTGTCCATCCTATGCACTGAATGAACCGGAGTGCGAAGAAAATGAAGGATTATCATAGTGCATACACAGCAGGGGAGCAAATTCATGTTACATGGGCAAATCTGACTTTTCCTAACTGTTGAGTGCTTCACTGCAATCTAAACAGTGTTATTTTACCACAGATTTTTTGGCATGATTTCCTAGATTTTTGTAGAAAGTTGTCCATGATTATTTCATAGCAAAATGCTAATGCAGCAATATGTTATTTTTACAGAATCCTGTTCTTTGCACAAAGTGGGGAAATGTGCTTATGATTCTCTCATACAGAAAGCTAATTACCATAAAGGAAACAGACAAGATTACTTACTGGACTGCTTTGTTCATTTGGTGTCACTTCTGATCCAGGTTCAGGATCAAGGCTCACAGACTCACTGCAGTCAGTAGGCACGTTTTCAGTCACCTTTCTGCTGGAAGGCTGACTTGCAATTACTTCCATAGTCAAAGGATTTTCATTGATAGCCATGTCCCCTTCCTGTGCATTACTAGTATTATGAGAAACTTGTCTCTGTTCATCTTGGAAAGACCCATGCAAGATCCCAGCTATTTCACTGTGTTCTGCGGTATCATTAGCCAATTCATCACTACTAGGCATTGCCATTGTTTCAGGTTTTCCTTCAATGGGTGCTGCATCACTCATGTCATCAGACATTTTTTATTTCAACTTAAAAAAAAAAAAAAAAGAGATGAGTATATTTATATGAGCTAATCAAATCAATGTCAAATCTCACAAACACTTAAATGACACAAAGGCAGTGAAATATATACCCTGCCTTGCAATCACATTCAATCACATTGCAGATACACAGCATGCTAATGATGACACAGAAGACTACAGAAGTCTGTGTTGTAAATTAGCAGTGTTTCATGTACAGAAATCATCAAGGTTAGTTTGTGCAGGTTAGTTATAATCCTTGATCTTGGAGGACAATATATACAGTCCATGTAATAAACACTGATTACCTTATCTAAAGAAATCTTGCCGATTTAAAACCCTACATAGACTTGTCCAAGATTTTTTATTTTCTTCACATTATAGACTAATAGACTTTAAGGCCAGATGGACCATTATGATCATCTACTTCAAGGGTCTCAAACTCCTGGCCTGTAGGCTATCCCAGGGCGGAGCGATTGCACAATCAAACCCAGAACTCCCAGTGGGCCAAGTGGGTCCTGTCTATTACTGGTCCCCAAACCCCACTCCTTCCCATCATCATCCCACCCTCTCCCCCCCATAACACCCCATCCCCCAAGGACGTGGCTTCAGAGATCACTGGGGGGCCTGGCACCACGTGGTGGCAGGGGTTGCGCCTCCCTGCACTCTCTGCGGTGGCAGGAGCCATTGGGGAAGCAGAACACACTGGGCAAGTGCATTCACTCTGCTTACCCGTGGCTCCTGCTGCCATGGGAGGCCCAACTGCTGCTGCCATGTCATGCCCCCCAATAATCCCCAAAGCTGCATCCTTAGGGGACAGAGCACCATGGGATGGAGAGGGCAGGGTGATGGCAGGAAGGGATGTGGCTCGTGGGCCAGTAACGCACAAGTTCCCCCTGAGTCCACCAAGAGTCTTGGGCTGGATTATGCAATCATTCTGGCCAGGGATGACCCATGGGCTGGGAGTTTGAGACCCTTGATTTAGTCTGACTTCTTGCACATTGCCAGCCACCGAACCGCACTCACCCTCTCCTACAGTAGGCCAACAGCCGTTGCCTGAGTTACTGAAATTCTCTCTGCTTGTTTAGCACTGGTTTCCCCGAGGTCCCTCCCATTATCTCACCAATATGAGTGCAAGAAGAGCAGCTCTGTAACCCTTGCCATCTGGAACAATGTGTCTATTATCTGCCCTACATGCTATTCATTCTCTAATCTCATGCAAAAACAGAACATTTTTCCTCTACAGTCATTTTTAAACCATAACTTTATTATTGAACTCTGCAGAGCATTTTCAAGTACTGTTTGTATGAAGGCTGCTATAAAACAGCTCCCCTGGGCTGGCCAAGGCTGTGGGGACTATGCTGCCTGGCTGCCAGCTCCCTGGGGCTGGTTAGTGAAAGGGAAGCCATGCTGCCTAACTGGCAGCTCTGCAGCACAGGAACCTTACACATGTGAGTGGCCAGCAACATCCAGAGCCCTGTCCCCAGCTGGCCACTCTCCTAAAGGCGCACCTGCGCCTCCTGTGGTCATTCTGCAGTACAACTGCGGCTGCTAGCAGCCCCTTCCCTTTGTGTTTTATGAACATAGGTCTTGGAAGACAGACAAAGGAGAACTGCTTTTCAGATATATTGGGCTCAATTCTTCTCCCATGCCTGTTTTACCCAAATGTAGGAGCCTTAACTCCCATGGAGTTACTTCAGATTTACAACAGATTTACAACCAAATATGAACATATACCTGTCAATTGTAGAGTTTTAGTAGGTACATTCCTTATTTTAGACCCAAATTTACTTCTGTCCCACATAGATCTGGTGCTCTCTCATGTTCTAATTAAAGCAATAGAAATTTTTACACACAATAAATGAGCCCCACATTCAAAGTTTTTCTGGTATTTGAAGTTGGTTATACCACTTAGGAATGTAATTCATTTTAACTGTTGGTAACTCACATTTTGGGTTTCGGCTACTTGAGTTCTATATATAATATATTTGTAATGATTAAGGCTATACAAATAATCTGTTTGATATGATTAAGTAGAATTGACGAGATTGTGATCTTGTTTACACAGGTATAAATTAGAGATGTAATAGTGTAGTCAATGAACCGATTAACCGATAAGCAAAGGCTAATATAATGCTATAGAGTAGACTACTAGCATTTCTGCCTCCCCCCCCCCCACCTCCCACTGCCAGTACATTTTTTAGCAGGCTGGCCAGCAGCCTGGCTCACTCTTGGCTTGCAACGGGTCTGGGATCTACTCTGCGGCAGCTCTGCATTTAAAGTGTATTAGAAGCTGGGCAGGCAGGCAGCCCAGCTCGGTCCTGGCTCATGCCGGATCTGGGACCTACCCATGCTGTGGCTCTACCTTTGAAGTGTATTAGAAGCCACATGGGCAGGCAGCCAAGCTCAGTTTTGGCTCACGCTGGGTCTAGGAGCTTAGACATCCCCTAGACAGGGGCTACTGCCACCCCATGCTGCTGCCTCTTTATCAGACACAGCAGCACTGGGCAACAGGCAGCTAGTCTGCAAGGAGAGCTTGGCTCCTGAGGAGTGAGGCCGGAGTGCACTGGCTGTCAGCCCCACCCCAGGGGACTATAGATAGAATTCATGAGGTTCCCGACTTTTCAATTAACTGATATTTAACCTCCCTAGCATAAATTAGGAGTAATTTAATAGTTAAACAGGTAGAAAACCAAAGAGGAGAGTTAATCCCTACATACCTAAAGTTAAAACTTTCCCCTTCACTTTTCAATTAAAATTCTTAACATTAGCTCATTTTCAGTCCTTTATAGTCTCTCAGGAAATAACAAAATCATGTGATGATTGTAAGTTAATGAAATTGCATGTATGCAGAAAAACATATAGGTAGATTGGAGTCTGATCCCGTGAGATATGAGGGATCTAAGCAGCTTGAAAGATCCCATTCTAAGAAGTATAGAGGACATCATTCACGTGGTTCCATTCTTTTTTCTCCAAAAGGCTCCAGAGAGTGTATGCAGGGAACTGTTCATTTGTCCTAAAGAACCTCTTGTCAGAGCTGCCACAGAGATTTATTTTCATCTCCTTTTCTGGTAGGGGTAGATGTAACGCCATTGGGGAAGAGAGATCATTTGGGCTACAGTGCCATTGGCATGCAGAGGACATGATTTCATTTTCATCAGACCCAGAAGATAGAGTCTCAGAGCCTGGACAACTGATTAAGTGTCGGAGAGAATGCTGGAAAAAGATTAATCTGAATGAAATAGTAGTGATGTTACTGCATTAGGTTGGGGAGAGAACTTGAGGGCAGGGCAGGGCAGGGCAGGGCAGGACTTCAGGAGCCATTACAATTTCAGCAGTCATTCACTACTGAGATGGCTCCACCATGATTTGTCCGAGATGTTTGCTATTTGGATGATGTTTTGAGACTCTTTACTTTCTCCTAGAACTTCAAGTGGTATGAGTGGCTCTCTATGCTGTAACTCACATCTCCAGATGGTTGGGCAGAGCCCAGGTTTATTGGTTTTTATTGAGGGCACAAGTATGCATGTTTGGGGGAGGCTAGGGATGTAAAATCTTGGTTGACTGGTTAAACATAATGTTTAACTGGTTAACTGATTAAAGGGGGAACGGGCAGGGAGTGTCTCCCGTCCACCTGGGCTAGAGTGGACCCTGATTGTGGTGTGCTCAGGCCCACCATGGGCAGAGGCTGCTTCGGGTGGGCTGTAGTGCCCCTGTCTGGGACCGGCCCCATGGAGCTGGAGCAGCCCTCTGCTCATGGTGGGTGAGGAGCTGCGCCAGCCCCCACCGGTTAACTGGAACTGGTAAACATCACCAGTTAATGTTTCACATCCCTAGGGCAAGGTTGTCTTTTTTGCTTGTTAGACATTTAAATAGTATTTATTTTTCCTGTTTCCCCTTCTACCCAATGAATTGCTTTCCTCCTCCAAATTTTGTTCAGACTGAAAGAGAGAACAAATAACTGGCATAGGTTGTTTTTCAGTAGTACCTTTTCACTTGCACTTTTTACTTAAAAGAGTAACATGGGAGACAATTAATATTTCTGACTCTGGTTCTTTATAGATAAAGAGTATTTCAATTCCTGAATGTAGTCTCTCTGCCTGATCCTGAAACGATTATGGCTGTGTTGACATTAGATCTCTTTTCTTAAAAGTTCACACTATTGCTTCCACAGGAGCAAAAGTAAGTGATGGGGCAGAGTGACTACCAGCATTTTACTGTCATCTACCCCGGATATGAACAGGAACTACACAGGAGTTAGGGATGGAAAATTTTTAAAATAAATACATCCAGTGTAGAGAATTCCTATGCATGCTGTGCAGACTGTACAATGAAAATGCAAGAGGGGACAGGAGTGGCTATTCAGCAATCACTGTAGCTGAGGAAGGAGTGGCAATGGCAGAGTCCAAAGGGAGTACTGTACAACAACCATCGTTATCTATTTGTTGAGCACCAACAGCATGCCTGGCACAGCATACAGGGACAGGGATTATGTCTTCTAGGAGCTTTTAATCTTCACCTGGAACAGTCACTTAAGAGTGTGTCCATACGGCAATTAAACACCTTTGGCTAGCCTGTGTCAGCTGATTTGGGGCTGTTTAACATTCTGTACACATTTGGGGGAACCTTCCCCCATTACAAGGTCTCTGAGCCTGAATACGTACACTGCAATTAAAACAGCCTCATGAGCCAAAGCCCCATGAACCCAAGTCAGCAGGCACAGACCACTCATTAGTTTTTAACTGTAATACAAACATACCCTTAAAATCCATGTTAGTTATTTATGCTAATCAATTTGTTCCATCCTATATTCAGCTATGACACTCTGCGAATCTTTTCCAGACCTGAGGAAGAGCTCTTTATAGCTCGAACGCATGTCTCTTTCACCAACTAAGGATGTTAAATGGCGTTTAATCAGCTAATCGGCTAGTCGATAGAATTTCTATCAACTAGTCAATTAGTTGATAAGGGGTGGACACTGCAGAGCCGCAGCCAGATTAGCTCCAAGCCCCAGGAGCTAACCCTACTGTGGCTCTGCCTTTTAAATGTATCAAGAGCTGCCAGACTCTTAATATATTTAAAAGGCTGAAGAGTAGCCAGGGGGAGGGACTGGGCATGAGCTGGGAATCAGCTGTCCCAGCTCACGCCCAGTCCCCCTCCCCACTATACTTTGTGCTTTTTAAATTTATTAAGAGTCACCAGGCTCTTAATACATTTAAAAGGGTGAAGTGCAGTGGGGGGGACTGGGCATGAGCCAGGAATCAACTGATTCCCAGCTAGTCCATGATCCCCCACTACACCTCTGCCTCCTTTGCTCCCCCCATGGAGATGCTGATGGGGGGGAGCTGGCTTTTAAGCTGGTCCCCGCACCCACCCAGCAGCAGCTCCTGCTCCCCCTCTTTCCTGCTTCTCTCTGAGCAAGAGCAGGGGGAAGTGACTAGTTGACTCACTAGTCGACTATTCGATAAGCATATGATTATCGGATAGTCAACTAGTTGCTTACATCCCTGTCACCAACAGAACTTGGCCCAACAGAACAGGGGTTTTTAAACTTGGGTTGCGGACAAGCCAGGGAAAGCGACACTTCCTGCAGTTCCCCTTGGCTGGAAATGGCAAACTGTGGCCAATGGGAGCTGTGAGACTCCACAGCTGCAGAGCTTTAGAGTAAACCATCGTTGTGGGCCTACCAGGGGCTTTCACTGGTGGGTCCGCAACTCACGTTTGAAAATCCATGTAATAAAAGATATTACCTCACCTACTTTTTCTCTCCAAAAGGATGTGGTTTATTAATGTTTGTGTTCAAATCCTCAGCAAAACTGGAAGTGAACTATGGATAGAAAAGAAAATTTAAATCCTGTTCAGTGAATTTAGGAGTTTGAACTGTATTGTTTATCCAGTTCACAGTGTTGCATCCTTGGGGTAGGAACTTAGTATTTTTCTGTCTGTATTATCCCATTAATATAACTAAAAACAACTAGTAGTCCTGCAGCACCTGAGAGACTAAGAAAAATATATAGTATCCTCTAAGGTGCCACAGGACTACTCTATTGTTTTTAAAGTTACAGCCTAACACAGCTACCCTCTGAGACTTATTATGACCCCTCTGCCATATTCCACTGACAGTCAATGAACCATAAAAGTCACAGGTAAGTGACAAGCACTTGATAACAAATAATTAAAATGATGGTTATATTGCAATTTAACTATCTTTGGAAAAACTAATTTACAACATGCACTGTGGTTTGCCATTATAAGTATGGCAAATACTACAAATGTTGAAGTATGGATAAGTTCTGCCTAGGTTTTAATGGTGCTCACGGGCTAATGATTGTGGTGGCATTTGATGAAGACAAATAGTTTGTTTCTAGGTAGTGTTTGTCCTTTAACAAGGGATATTTACTTCCACTGAATTCAGTGGAACTTGTATGTGTGTGTACATGATAGCATAATTTAGCACTATTAACTTAATTATGGGCCTAATCCAGCAAAGATTTATATACACTTTTGAATTTGAGAAATACATCATCTTTACATGATTGGATCCTATATTTGGAAATTCACCTAAGTTCATCATATGTGCAGTTTGTCAGTTAAACCCTTTCCCCAATGAGCTACCTAAGTATATAGCATCATATTAGATAAGCGCTAAAAATAGCTTGCAGAATGAAAAGAAACAAAAACAGCAATGAATATCCATGTTTCACTGCAGCATAATGTGTAATTCAGATGGTCATGCATATATTCCTATCAAAAAAGCACCCTACATTAATATTAAAACACAACTGAATTGGTTACTTCCTCTGTATCTAAACTAAGTATATGGAACTATTCTTCTGTAGGTTTCAAGAAAGAAGATTCAGGGCCCTGCTCAGACATGTAAGAGGACACATCTCTGCTGATGTTAGTGGAGCTATACCCCTTTTAAACATGGCCTCGAAGTCCTGTGTAAAGTTAGGAAAAGGTACAATAAGCTGCAAGAAAACAAAGAGGCTACGTCTAGACTAGCATGATTTTGCGCAAATACTTTTAACGGAAAAGTTTTTCTGTTAAAAGTATTTGCGCAAAAGCGCGTCTAGACTGGCACGGATGCTTTTGCGCAAAATCTAGATGCGGTTTTGTGCAAGAAAGCCCTGATCGCCATTTTCGCGATCGGGGCTTTTTTGCGCAGAACAAATCTGAGCTGTCTACACTGGCGCTTTTGCGCAAAAGGACTTTTGCCCGAACGGGAGCATCAAAGTATTTGCGCAAGAAGCACTGATTTCTTACATTAGAACGTCAGTGCTCTTGCGCAAATTCAAGCGACCAGTGTAGACAGCTGGTAAAATCATGCCAGTCTAGACACAGCCAGAGAGCTTAAGTGCCTCCCAGGTGCCCTCTCTCTTATCTCCTTGCAGCTGCTACCCTGAAGGCCCCAGCACACTTTAGAAGGAACACTTCAGTAGCAAGTAGCTGATGCCTGGTATTATCGTGCCCCCTACTGGTTTCCAATTTAACAAGCAGAGCTCAGTTCCTCAAAAGCAACGATGAAGGCACAACCAAAGTGCAGAGGGGCATTTTAAAATAAATCCCAGTGCACCGAAGCTGGGTATTCTTTAAATGGCCATGGCATGTTTTGAGGCAGCAGCCGTTTCCCCTTTTGTTTGGTTCCTTAATTAACTGTACACTTGATCGGGATGGGATTCTAAAGAACCCCATGACAAGATCAGCTGCAGGGGAGAAACGGTGGCAAAAGACATATGGGGCGGGGGACAGCGCCTATTTCAACTGAAAGTGTAACGAAGCCTGGAAAGCAACCCACAGGGCTACTACTATTAACCCAGCCCTAGCCCGTGCCCTGCTCTCAGTACCCGAAGCAGGAGAGGCAAGAGCCCTGGTCTGGTGCAAGCCGGTACGGCCGGTTTCCCAGGCCAGATAAGTTCCTCTGAAACCTCCCTAGTCAGTCTGAGAAGTGGGGGGAGAAAGGGAATCGCTAAGTTCCTTACCGCTTCGCAGCTGAGCTGTGCCTAGGCCGACGCGCCCCGGCTCCTTCCCCTTCCCCGCCCCGCCACGTCGGCAGGCTCTGGGAAGAGGAGGAAGCCGAGCAGCTGCCGGGCCGGGAGAGGGAGGGAGGGCTCTGGCTCTGGCTCCCAGCCACGCTGAAATGTGACGGGCTGCTCCAGCCTCCCGCAAGCTCGCGCGCTGGACTGCGTGGCTTGCAGCGGCTGCAAAGCGGGCGGGGCTGGGGTCGAAGCTCGAGCGCGCAGCCTGGCACAGCCACTCCCGCTGGCGGGGTGCTGCAGGGTTTTCCCTTCCCTGGGCTTGCAGCGTCTCCCAGCTGAAATCAGTCCTTGGCATTCGAACAGCCCTTACAGTCCACAGCCACAGCCTTTGTGGCCCCGATGCTTGTTGTGCAATTGCCTTAGACGTGTTTCCCCTTCTTTCTTTCTGCTGTGCCTCCACGCAAATGGCCTGCGTGGAAAGTAGTAAGCCACGAATGCTGAGATTTTCCCAGCAGCTCGTCTTGGGAATTGAGCATCCAAATCCTGGCGGCAGCTCTGAATATCCCAGCCCTCTGAGTTCAGATTGTGGCTCCTTTTCTATAAAAACGTTCACAGCAATTACCTTCCTCCTTAGAGGGAGAGGGGCTCAGCACTCTGAAGTGACTGCACCCAAACGGGACAGTCCTCTCTTCTTGAAAGGAATGAGTCTCGGTGGTTCTGTTTGTATTGCCTAAAGCTGTCTAAATAAACCTTACAGCCCCCCCCCCCCCGGCCCAAAAGAGAGAGAGATGGTAAATCATGAAAGGGAACAAATTAGATCACAGTCGTTTCAATGGGTTCGTATATAACAACAGTAGCTCCTCCTATGTTGATGTTTAAGTCACGGACGGGTGCCCATTTCTATGCATATAGAACCTGTCTTCTGCCTCGAGGAACTTATAGTCTAAAATAAATGGCAAGAAAACAACAAGCTCTGGGAGCAGCAAAGGAAAGGTCTGTCCTCTCTGCATTTTAAAAAATCATAATAGGGTGAGAACAACAGGTTTACCAAGATGGTTTAATGTTAGAGTTCGTCTGAAAATGGGATTTTTTTCTCTGAGGAAAAAAAGCTGATTTCTGTGGCCAACAAATGAAAATTTTGTGGCCAACAAATGTAGAATTGGGTGGGTTTGGTTTTCTGATTACATTTTTTTTTGAGGACAGCGCACGCATTGGATGAAAATGTTCATTTAGTTAAAAACCTAATTTTCCTTTTTTAAAAGTATGCAAAATATTTGACCAGCTCTATTTAGTAAATGTGGACTTGCATTTGTGGTGTTCTCAGGAAGGTTTTGGAAATGGAGGCTTGCATATTGGAAGAGGGAGAAAATTCTGCACATAATGGCACTGTAGCAGCAGGCAAGAAGACAGAATGAAGCAGGGTGAGAAAAGTGAAAGGGGGAAGTGAATTAGGATTCAATAGCAAAGCAAATGATCCAAGGTAGAGTGGTGAGAATTGTGAGCAGAAGTGCAGGCATAACCAGAATGATAATTTGTCAGGGTTTTGTTACATACCAATATAAAATTTAAGGCCCGAAGATCTTCCCTCACATATGTGCATGCTGCTTCTATTGATATATTTCTTTTGACCTTAGGTTTGATAAAATTGTGTTCTAATTCTAAATTTGAGGCCAAATAACTAGTACAGGTGTGTTATAATTCAGAGGAGAGAGCAAAAGCCTCAGCTGAGGGGGACTCAGTCTAACACAGTTCTTTAAAATAAATAAATAGTCTTGTTAACAAGCTGTTTTTCTTAGCTGCAATTAAGATTAATGCTGGCACCAGGTATTATATGACAAGACTGTGTGTGTAGGCCACAATATGCCACCAAAAATATGTGTATCAATGCCTATCTCCAACAGGGACAAATGTAGACTTGCCAATTTTTTTCAGTTAATATTATCTATATATTTGTATTGTGGTATCACCTCTAAGCCCCATTTAATTATTATTTTTTTTGTAGAAAATTGAAGCAGAGCAGGGATCACAATGGAGTTGACAAAATAGGAGCTGGGAAACAACTTCTCTCAGATCCTTGTGACAAGTGATTAAGTCTCATATTTTTATTGCGACAGTGATGACATCATCATGCAGTAGTGTAAGGGCATATTCAAATCAGGGACCTCTGGTGCTTAATGTAGGAACCTGTACAGCTTGAGCTATAAAGCCAACTAGCTCTTAGCTTGGGCCGTAGAGCTCACGCGTTCTTATCTCTTGCTGTAAGTGGTCTAAGTAAGGGTTGGGCAATAACTTTTGACTGGGGGCCACTTCAGAAATTATTGAAGAGGCCCCAGGCCACCCCAGAAGGGGCAGGGTCTCAGGCAGAAGGAGCAGGGCCAGGACACTTCTATGCTTCCCTGCCCATAGACCCTAATTGGTCTGGGGGTGGGGGAACATGTGAAGTCTTTGCCCCCTCCCCGCTAGAGAGAACCACCAGCTGTTCTGAACAATTGGTGGTTCCCGCTAAGTGCCCCTGCCCCTGGCAGTGGGAGGAGACTTCGCACGCTCCCCCTCACCCCCAGCAAATCAGGGCTTGGGGGTGAGGAGGAGCACGTGAAGTCTCCTACCACCCTGCCCCCTTCCTGGAAGGAGCGAGTGGTGCTTAGAAGTGCCGCGCCCCTTGCAGGGTGAGAGGAGACTTTGCGTGCTCCCCTTGTGCCCATACCAATCAGAGCCTGCTTGCAGGAGGGGGGCAGAGTGGGAGGAGTCTTCATGTGCTTCCCCCACCGTAACTGAGGCTAGATGATGATGTGGTTTGGATATACCTGTTTCCTAAGTCATTTAGAGCTGTGCGAATGATATGTAACACTGTGAATTTTTTGTTTTTGGAAGCAAGAAATGAACATTTTTGATTAATTAATTTTTTTGCATATTTTGACTGCTCGCCTTTTTGAAGCACATTAGCACAACAGTTATCATTTTGCTTGTCTACATTATGCTGTGTTTTCACTTGTGTTATCTTTTGCATCCTTTTCCTGATGCCAAACTTGATTTAAATCTCAGAATTAAAACACAGCATGACCAATGAAGTTTAAGACTAAGATTGTTCTTTTGGCTTCCTGAGTTATGCCAGTGTATTATTATTATTATTATTTATTATTATTATTTATTATTTCAATTGATTGTGTCGTGGCACCATAAACTAAAAGAATTTGGAAAAGGACCATTCATTTCATGGGATGACTTGCTAAGTAGTGCTATTCTATTTGAATTAGAATGTTAAAACTAATCTCTGAATTAAATCTCAAGGTAAGTAAAGTTTTTAGGGACTGTTTTTGATGTGGGGAATTTTTTAAAGTAAAATATTGTTACTACAGTTCACCAAGTGGCACCGTCTTACAAGTCATAGCATACAGGTTTTTATGGTTGGTTTAGCATGCAAGTGTGTAAGTGAAACATTGTGTTAGTATGTAACCCATACCAGCTAAAATGGTGCTGTGTCCCCCTTGAATGGCACCTAGACCACCTGCAGATTATAGAGTCTGCAACAGTTTTAATTAAAGAGCATGTGGCTTTTTAGTTCACACAGTAATGGCTTGTGCTTTTAGCTCTAGAGATTCCAGGTTCAATCCTGCTCGCCAAAAGACCCTGGTTGCCAGAGTTACAATTAGTTTTATCAAGTAGGTTGGGGGAGGGGGAAGCTAAGCTGTGGAAAACAGTTTGGGTATGTCTATACTGCCACCCTAGTTCGAACTAGGGTGGCTAATGTAGGCATTCGAACTTGCAAATGAAGCCCGGGATATTTAAATATCCCGGGCTTCATTTGCATGTTCTTGGGCGCCGCCATTTTTAAATGCCCCGTAGTTCAAACTACCTGCCCACGGCTACACGTGGCACGGACTAGGTAGTTCAAATTAAAGCTCCTAATTCGAACTACCGTTATTCCTCCTAGGGTGGCAGTGTAGACATACCCTTTGAGAGTTTTTTTCTTTGCCTTAATCTCTCCAACAGAGTCAATTTCTTGTGTAGAGATGCTTCCTTGGAACTGGGCATGTGAGCTTGTCCTTATCTTTCAGAAAAATAATTTTTCCATCTCATTCATGGACTATTGTGTATCATGTAAATGAACTAGTTATACTTAGAATCTATACAGACCCCATAGCACTGATTATTCCTCCAATAAGAAGTTGACTTGCACGGCATCAGCATCTACCACCACTTGACAGGGGGATAGCAATATAATAATAGACCTATTTTTATCATGACTTCAGTGTAGCTAGCACTGTGATGCCTTTAAAATAAGAGAGATCTATTTAGTTCCAGGAAAAGATATTTGAGTGTCAATGTAAATTTGTTTAACGGAAGATATATATTATTCATTTTAAAACAAATTTTAGAGAGGGAAAGCAATTGATGGATCATTTGAAATGAGAATAAAGGAATATATGCTGTTTAGGCAACTGCAAAGCATGAAAGCATGCAGTTCGATAATATAATTAAATTATCAAAAAGTCATATCAATAATGTCTGGAAAAAATATAAATTTGTGGAAAATACATGTGTAATTTCATAAGAAATCAGTAGATGGCACAAACAACTTTTGGAAGGTTTGAGTGCTAAATGTCGTTATACAAATAGGCAGGGTTACAGGAAGCTGTGCTTCTTATCTTTTCCTGTGTAATTTTTCTGCTTACTTGTGCACCAAGACTTCCTGGTAAGAAAGAACTATTAATGTATATCTGTTTTAGTAGACCTCTAATTAACTTAAAGGGTTGTATTACCTGTGTACTCTACATCTTATTCAGAAAATGAGATATGTTTTGTAAATCATTTATTAATTAAAGTTAATGATTTGCTTTGTAGTCTGTGCGTGAGTGACTAGTGTAGACACATTTGTGTTCAGTAAATTCACTGAAACAAACTATTGTAATATAATCAACTTTATAGTAGTATCACTGGGTTTACACTGGAGGGGTACACCAGCTTTGCTAAATCAGTTTTTGTACTGAGTGTTCACGGGGTTGGAGACAAAGTGACAATATAAATTAAATTGCAGCATGGAAGGTTTAGGTTGGACATTCTTAAACTTCTTGATTGTCAGTGTGGTTAAGCACGGGAATAATATATAGAGTTCTAATCTTAAATATTTAAAATGTATTTCAATTATGACAAAATCCAGGATTTCAGGAGTCCCTGAAGTTCATCTGTGGAGAAAACAGCAGTTTGTAGTGTTGTTGTGTCCGTGCTGGTTTCCAGGACACAAGCAAGACAAGGTGTTGAGGTAATATATTTTATTGGACCAACTTCTGTTGGTGAAAGAAACAAGTTTCTGAGCTGAAGAAGAGTTCTGTGGGGCTTGAAAGCTTGTTTCTTTCAGAAAACAGCACCAAAGTTTGCTTTTTTCTCTCTCTCTGCCTGGACTCCTTTGGAGTTTAGCTACATGCCTACTGAAGTTTGCTGTTGGCTATATCAGTCAGCATTTTTCCTTGCTGTGCAATGCAGTTAACCTGACAATCTTGTTGCTCTGATTGCTTGCCCGCTCTGCTAAGTTTACACCTATTTTAGAGTCTAGTCCTGAAAGGGGCTGATCACGTGCTGCTTGAAATTCAGAGTGAGAAATGAACACATAGGACAAGAAGCAAGATCCCAACTCTTATGTTTTGATCTTAGTAGCTCAGATTTAGACCCTTTGTCAAATGAACAACATTTATTTCATACTAGGTGCAACAGTTTTGGCTTAAATAATAGTTGGAAATTTTGCTTAAGAACACATGTAAAATTGAATATATTCTAAATTCCATGTTCTCCCTAACCAAAATACTACATACAGCCCAAAACTGGTAAGCTTTATTTACCCCACAGACTCTATCTGGAAGTACTCTATCAAAACCCCTGTGTTATGTCTTTGGGCGGAGGGGGAGGAGAAGGACTTTTCTTTGCCAGCACAACTGAGTAGTTCTGCATTTACACCTGGAGTATATATATATATGGTTAGTGTGACTTTTTGGGAGGGAGTTTACTGAAATTCCATTCAGCCACTGCAGAAGACTTAAACCACAACAGTCTGTAGTTAACATTGGATTATATTCAATTTAGTTTGGGAGAGTGATGAGTGGTCTTTCAGATGAGACCTTAAAAATCAAATTTTTGTCTGTTCTCCAAGCACAATAAGGATCCTATGGAAGTTTAAACACAGTAGCACAGAAGGGATTTGCTCCAGTGAGCTTGAATTAAATTTCTCACAACTACCACACATATGGGTTGCTTATGTGGCTGCAGCCTACCAGCTAGGAAAAGATTGCATATTACTGATGCAATGCTTATCAAGTTTAAATGCTTTGGGATCATTCAGAATGAAAAGTGCCATGACTAGTGATTCTGTCTTATGTTAGTTATTAACTGTAGACCCTAAAGATTACAGATGCTGGATTTTAACTCTTGTCAATTTCACTGTACTATAGGGTGTGCTGACTCAAAAAGCGAGTCTGGGAGCGAGAAAGTGTACACTACAGAGTATGTGTGAAGGTATGTGTAAATAATTTGATTCAAATGACCAACATTCAGGAGTAAATAAGATTTATTTTAATAAAGCAGCTGGAAAATTGTCTCCTTTCAGCTGGTCCTTACATATAAAACATGACTGAAATTATGTCTTGGGCAATAACAGGGAAAGAAAGACAGTCGGGTATATTTCAGGGCCTTATTCAACTGTGCTTTAGCATCACTTATGTGAACAGGGGGGCATCTCACTAATGGCACATCTACACTATGTGGAAGATTGACACTGCCACGGTCAATCTTCTGGGGTTCGATTTAGCAGGTCTAGAAGAGACCCACTAAATCAAACTCAGAGTGCGCCATTACTCCTGCTCCCCACAACGAGTAAGGGAAGCTGACAGGAGCATTTGCTCCCATCAGCCTCCCACTGTGTGGATGGCACAGAAATGTGATTTAAGATATGTAAATGTAGTCAACGTAATTTATGTAGCCATAGTTGCATATATTAGTTTGACCTTCCGCTGTAGTGTAGACTAGGCCTTAAGGTTTGATCCTGCACAGCAAAGGAGGGATGTTGTCCATACAAGCACAAAGTAAGAAAGTTATGATCAGGAAAGTGAAAGCTGCTTAGCCCAGTCCTGTTGAACTGTAGTGTAGAGTAGTCAAATAGTAGCAGGAGTAAGTCCTAATGTGGGAATACATAGTGAAAGGTCTCATGCCATGCTTAGGATTTCATCTATACTGCCATTCTGTGCCCAGGTATCCGTGGGGGACTGCTGTGAAAAATGCAAATTAAATTTAATTTGACACCTATGCCAAAACCTGAACCTAAGTCTTTATAGGTGAAAATGCTGTACCTCTTAGGCCCAAGATTTCTAATTTGTTTCTCATTCTGGCTCAACTTATTATTTTTAAAAGATATACATCAATGAGTTACCATTTCTGTTACTTAGTGCCCTGCTAAAAATTGTTCACATTAGTAAAGGTTTGGCAAGGAATGTCTGTATGTTTCATCTAATAAGGTTTAATATCAAAGAGGATTTGTGGGACTAGTAATGGGATAGAGCCTATTCTCCTTATAGACCTTTTACCTCCAGCTAGCATTTTACGCACAGCATTGGGTGGTAGTGACAGACAGGCATTACTTTCTGAAACCTTTTTGGTAGATTATGTGAAATTAATTAGTTGTTGGTCTCAATCCAGTTCCTATTGGACCCATGTTTAAAAAGTAGTAATTGTGTTACCTTGCCATTAAACAGACAGTAAGTGTACATCTACACTGTACACTTATTTCAGAATAAGCTATTTCAGAAGAAAAACTCTGAAATAGCTTATTTTGAAATAGAGCGTCTACATAGCAAATGCCCATCAAAATAGCACTGAACTATTTCAAAATAGAGCGTCCCCACTCATTGGGCGCTGAATCGCATTTAAGGCCACTTGGAAGCACTTCAGGCAGGGCATCAGGACAGCAGTGACTTCCTGAAGCTGCTGCATGAGTCTATCTGAAGCTTTAGCTTTAAGGGACTCCCCTGTATAGCCGTGTCTCAGGCTCCTCTCTTTTGCCTACCTCACCGAGGGACAGCAAACCCATTCCTTTGCCTGCTGTGGTTGCCCTTAGGGACACCTCAGCTCTCTAGCCATGGAGCCAGAGCTGCCTCCGAGAACTCGATACCTCTTATCTGTCGTGCTGCAGCTCCTGCAGCAGTTTCTGCAGGCTGACCTCTAGGCCCTGCAGGAACACAACCCCCAGCTCATTACAGAGGACCTCATCATCTTTATGTGGGTGTAGCTCATGCAGCTGGACCGCACCATGCACCGCCGCTTCTGGCATCTGGACACCAGTTCCTACTAGTGGGACTGTCTCATTATGGAGAGGTGGGACAACCAGCAGTGGCTCCAGAATTTCCACATGTGGAAGGACACCTTTCTGGAGCTGTGTGAGTGGCTCACCCCTGCCCTCAGGCGACGGGACCCACGCATGGGACCCACCATCCCCCTCAAGAAGCGAGTCACCATCGCCATCTGGAAGCTCACCACACCAGCCATCTACTGATTTGTCAGGAACCTGTTTGGCATGGGGAGATCGATTGTCGGGGCCCTAGTCATGCAGGTATGGCGCTCTAGGCTATTGTCGCAGGAGGATGGTGAAGTGCTAGAATGGGGTTCCCTAAATAAAGGGGGGGTTGTTGTTGGTGGAAGCCCCCTAGCTGGGAGGTTTTTCAGTTCTGCCTTCACAAAGCCCTGCTTGGGGAGGGGTAAGTAGGGGGTTGCTCCTGGTGTGTGTAGTGGGGAGCTCAGGGACCTCTCAGGGGCTCTGGCAACCCTGTGATTTTCTGTTTGTCTCCTTTTACAGGTGGTGTGGGACATCAACACCATCCCGCTGTACAGGATCATCAGCCTCGGTGATGTGGACCCCATCATCACCAGCTTTGCCGACATGGGCTTCTCCAACTGCAGGGAGGTTATTGACGGCACCCATATGCCTATCCGGGCCCCTGACCACTTGGCATCTGTATCATCAACTAGAAGGGGTACCTCAATGGTCCTGCAGGCCGTCACAGTCCACCATGGCCTGTTCACAGACATCTACGTCAGGTAGTCGGGGAGGACGCACGATGCCCGCATCTTCTGAAACTCCAGCATCTTCCAGAAACTGCATGCCAGCACTTTTTTCTCAACTGCACCATCAAGGTCAGGGACATGGACATGGTGATGTGCATTGCAGGGGACGCAGCCTACCCTCTGTTGCCCTGGCTAATGAAGCCCTACACCGGACACCTTGACCACATCAAGGAATTCTTCAATGCCAAGCTCAGCATGGCCCACATGGTGGTAGAGGGTGCCTTTGGGCATCTGAAGGTGAAGTTCCATTGCCTCCTCACCCAGCTGGATGTGAGGGAGCAGAACGTCCCTTAAGTGGTGCTGCATGCTGTGTCCTTCACAATATATGTAATAGGAAGGGTGAGATGTTCCTGCCAGCGTGGGGAGCAGAGGCCGGCTGGATCAACAGGGCCTTTGAGCAGCCACGCACAGCTGCCATCTGGCAGGCCCATCAGGGGACTGTGTGCATCTAGAAGGTCCTGAGGGAGAGTTTCTCACAAGGACCCCAGTGACACTCTCCACTGGGCCTCCCCACTACGGGCCTGTGCCTTGCCCCATGTGCCTCCCTTCCCCCCCCCCCCACTGCAGTCAATAAACCACACTTTTTGTTTGAGAAAAAATAAACTTTGTTTTTTAATTGGGGTAAAAGTAACTTGGGAAAGAACCTGGGAGAGGGGAGGAGGAGAGGCTCAGGGCTGAGGCTGGGAGTGGCACCTGGCTCTGGATGCGGGGACCTTGGTGGCCACGGGGTGGGGCTAGGGGAAGAAGCGGGAGGGGCAGGAGCAGAGGCAGGAAGGAGTGGCAGCAGGAGCAGGAGCAGGCACCATGCCAGTGATGAGCGCTTGTGCATCCGTGCTGATGATGCAGCCCAGATCCAGCATCTCCCGCCAGGTCTCTCGCCACAGCTGGATGTCCTCCTCCAGTCTCTGGTGCAGGGTATGTTGCAGGGCTTGCAGTGTGGAGATGTTCTCCTGCTGGAATTCCTCCTGGGTTCTCCTGCACCGGCGGGTCACTCAGGGTCGGAAGGCTGCCCTGGGTGGTGTTGACCTCCCCCTTCGTACAGCTGGTCTGGCTGTGGGGAAGAGAGAGGTGGTCAGTCATCCCTGGAGGCCTGCGCCTGAAGCCTTGGCCTCATCTGTGAGCCGAGACCGAAAGATCTTGGGTCAGACAAAGACGATGTGCTTGGAGCAAGGCCATCTATGGTCTGTTCATCTGGGTCCTGCAGGGGCCCGGATGAACAGGGGAGAACTTCACTACCCCCATGTCCTGGGGACAAGCAGGCAGCATGGGAAGGTGCCAGCCAGACCAGGAGTCTGTGGGCAGGAGGGGGGCCACAGAGCAGCTGGGCTTCCCTCCATGCTGAGCATACGCCAGGTCTGGCAGGCACGGCATCCCATGGGAAGAGGACTTGCATCCCTGTGTGCTGAATGAGAGGGGTGCAGGGTGTTGGGGAGCAGGTGTGTGTGAGTGGTAGATGCTCCTGTGGCTCGCAACGCTGTCCCCGGGAGCAGGTGCAGCCCTGAGCATGTGGGCATGCCCATGTGCTGTGTGTGTCACTCCTGACTGTGTGTGTGAGTCTCCATGTCCCCAGCTTCCCTTCTAGTGGTGGCTTGTGGTGGGAGGATGTCCCACCCCTGTGTCAGGGGTTTGGCCGGCCTCCCCAGACCCTGTGAGCAATAGCACGAGGGTCCGCTGGTGCAGCTTCCCAGGGCTGTTTGCCCCGGACTGACATTCCACGTGCACCCATGTGCACAGGCTGCTGCACGATCCCCATCCCAAGAAGGCCAAGTGAGAAGCATGCCCCAGACCCTCACCATCTGCCATATCCACCCTGTGTTGAAGGGAAAGTAATGGCACACACCTGATGTGCCTTCCCTGGCGTTGGACAATGCCTGGGAGATATCCAGGGCCTGGGGTACTGGCTCCAGGGTGAGCATGGTGATGGTCAGCAGAAAAGGACCTGGGGATTACAGTGGATGAGAAGCTGGAAATGAGTCAACTGTGTGCCTTTGTAGTCAAGAAGGCTAAAGGCATATTAGGTTGCAGTAGGAGGAGCATTGCCAACAGATGTAGAGAAGTGATTATTTCCCTTTATTCGGCACTGGTGAGGACACATCTGGAGTATTGCATCCAATCTGGGGTCTCCACTACAGAAATCATGTGGACGCATTGGAGAGGGTCCAGCGGGGGGCAACCAAAATTGGAGAGGGTCCAGCGGGAGGCTGAGGGATTTGTGCTTATTTAGTCTGCAGAAAAGAAGAGTGAGGGGGGATTTGATAGCAGCCTTCAACTTCCCGAAGGGAGGTTCCAAAGAGGAAGGAGAGGGGCTGTTCTCAGTAGTGACGGATGGCAGAACAAGGAGAAATGGTCTCAGGTTACAGTGGGAGAGGTCTAGGTTGGATATTAGGAAAAACTATTTCACTAGGAGGGTGGTGAAGTACCGCAATGGGTTACCTAGCGAGGTGGTGGAATCTCTATCCCCAGAGGTTTTTAAGTCTCGGCTTGACAAAGCCCTGCCTGGGATGATTTAGTTAGGGTTGGTCCTGCTTTGGGCAGGGGGCTGGACATGATGACTTCCTGAGGTCTCTTCCAGCCCTAGGACTCTATGATTCTATGGTGCTGACCTCCTCTGCATCTGTCCCCTGCAAGAGCAATGACGGACCTCTCCAGCCCTGAGTGCACTACCGGGGTGGGGGAAGGGACTGACCCTCCCCTTAGGTTGCAGTGCAGGTCTGAATAGTAGGGGCAGGTGTGGGGTTCAGTCCCGGAATGGGAGCTGTGCTCCCTGGCCTTGGTATAGGCCCGGTGGAACTCCTTGACCTTCATCTGCACCTGCTCCTGGGTGCAGAAGTGGCCCTTGGTGTCCAGGCTCTTGGCCATAGATGTCCATGTTCCTGCATCTGGTGCAGAGATCCTGGAGGTTTGCCTCCTCGCCCTAGATCTCAGTGAGGTCCAGGATCTCTGCACGAGACCAGGAAGGCACACGCCCCTTTTGTCCCCTGGCAGGGTCCTGGGAGCCTGCTGCCTGCTTGGCTGGAGCTGTGGAGGGCTCAGATGGAGCACGGGTGTGGCTCATGGCAGCAGTGACAGCCGTGCAGGCTGCTGCAATGTGGCAGAGGACCAGCAGGGCCTGCTATCTGCCACAACCCCTTTCCCCTGTGCCTGCAGCTTTAAGGGCTGCAAGGGAAGGGGTACTACAGAGTTTTGATGAGTGTAGACAGAGGTGTCAGCAGGGCACCTGTGGGAAGGGCTGAAAGCTAATTAATTTGAAATAACTCCAGCCAGCCCTATCTACACACGCATTATTCTGAAAGAGCTATTTTGGAATAGGCATTATTCCTAGCAGAATGAGATTTACAGAGTCCGACATAAGCTGCCCATATTTCAAAATTATTTTGAAATAATGGGCTTACTGTGTAGACGCCCGCAAAGTTATTTTAGAATAACATCCATTATTCCAAAATAATGCTGTTGTGTATACGTGCCCTAAATGAATGAACATCAACAAGCTGTGCCTCTCCTGAATGGCAGAGTGCCCTCCATTACTGTTAAAATCAGTAGGAGAGAAGACCTCTCAGTACTTTCCAGGATGAGCCCTAATACTTATATTGAACACTCATCTAGTCCTTACTATAGTCATTTAATGTGAATTCTTTTTTTCAGGATTAAAACTGATATGGAGAAATGATGAAGGTCAATGAGCATCTATAAAGAATAACCAAAAACATGGTAGAAAACAGAAGATCTCTCTCAAACTCTTTTTTTTGTAGTTGTGTCTTTATAATAACTCTCTGGAACAATATCAAGCCGTCTGATGAACATGAATTTATTGCAAAGTATTTTAGTACCATACCAGAAGACCACTTTTACTATGAAACTAAGAACCTGCCACCCTCACATAGAAAGAGACTTCAGATTCTATCAGCGGATAACAAAATAAACCATTCCAGTTGGGATGTGGTACACAATACTTCAGACAGTTTAGAACTGTCTAATATCTCAGATAATTCAATAAATGATTTAATACAATTATTGTCAACATTCAACAAAACCTCAAAAATAAAAAAGCTTACTCTAACCAATATTACAACACCCTGGGAAAGCTTTATTAAATTTCTTCAGATTGTGTGGCATACATCCATTGAATATTTCAATATCAACAATATGAAACTATTGTTAACTATTCAAAAGCAGATCTTCAACTACAGTGATACTTCAATGAAAGCACTGACAATAAAGGATGTTTCCATTGAAGTATTCTATTTTTCACAGGATGACCTATACAGCATATTTTCAGAGATGAACATTGAAGCCTTGACAATATCTGATTCAAAGATAATACATATGCTTTGCCCTTCCAAACCAAGTCTATTTCATGTTTTAAACTTTTCAAACAATGATTTGACAGACATGGTTTTTGAAGGCTGTGGGAACTTATTTCTTCTGGAAACACTTATTCTGCAGAGAAATCAATTAAAAAAACTTTCCAAAGTGAGCTCAATGACAAGTAAAATGAAATCACTGAAATATTTGGACATAAGTAGGAATTTATTGTATATTAATGAGAATGGGAACCATTGCCACTGGGTTGGAACCTTGGCTAAACTGAATTTGTCCTCAAACAAATTGGCAGACTCAGTTTTTGGATGTTTGCCAATCAATGTCCAAATACTTGATCTCCAAAATAACCAAATCAGAACTATCCCCAAAGATGTTGCTGAACTGAAAGCTTTGAAAGAGCTAAATATTGCATTTAACAGGTTAACTGAGCTGCCAGGATGTAGTCATTTTAGGGGTCTGGAGTTCCTGAACATAGAAGAGAATTCAATTCTCAGCCCATCATCTGACTTCTTCCACAGCTGTCAAAATATCAGAGAGCTAAGAGGAGGACACAATCCATTCCAATGTTCTTGTGAATTACGAGACTTCGTTAATTTTGAAAAAAAATCAGGTGGAAGGTTGATTGGCTGGCCAGAATCCTATGTGTGTGAATATCCAGATGGCCTAAAGGGAACCCAGCTAAAGGACTTTCATTTGTCTGAACTATCTTGCAATACAACCCTCTTGCTTATTATAGCTGTAGTTGTTACAGTCTTGGTAGTGGCTGTGACATCCTTTCTGTGTATCTATTTTGACATAATGTGGTATTTGAAGATGATGTGGCAGTGGGCACAAACAAAACACAGGGTTCGGTACAGACACCCTGAAGATCTGCAAAACATTTTACAATTCCATGCTTTTATTTCATATAGTGAACGTGATTCCCTCTGGGTGAAGAATCATTTGATCCCAAACCTGGAGAAGGAAGATGGGTCTGTACAGATCTGTCTGCATGAGAGGAACTTTGTTCCCGGCAAAAGCATTGTTGAGAACATTATAAACTGCATTGAGAAAAGTCACAAATCAATCTTTGTTTTGTCTCCCAATTTTGTTCAGAGTGAATGGTGTCACTATGAGCTTTACTTTGCCCATCACAAATTGTTTAGTGAAAGTTCCAATAGCTTAATCCTCATTTTATTGGAACCAATCCCACAGTATCTGATTCCTGCCCGGTATCACAAGCTGAAAGCTCTCATGGCAAAAAGAACATATTTGGAGTGGCCAAAGGAGAAAAGCAAACATGGACTTTTCTGGTCTAACCTTAAGGCAGCTATTAACATTAACCTGCCAGTATCTGCCAAAGTGGTGTAGAAAAAGACAGAAATTATTTTCATTTTAATTGTCTTTTTGTCTTTTATGAGAAAATAATAAACATTTGATAATGAAAATTGTATGAGAGAGTTTCCTTTATAATAGTAAAAGCAATTTAAAAAAAACTGCTTTTTTTTTAATTGGCAACCTTAACTGTTTCCATGTAGTTGTTAAAGTTAAGGTTGCCATGTGTTTGGTTTTCGCCCGGACAGTCCGGTATTTGTGGCCCCTGTCCGGTAAAAAAAAAACAGAAAATATCAGACATGTAAAATGTCCAGTATCCGGTATTTTCTGTTTTTCTCGGATGGAAGGCAGGCGGGGACATTCTTCCCCTGCCATGTCTGGTGGGGTTGGGGGGAACGGGGAGCATGGGGATTTAAAGGCGCAGTGACCTTTTTTTTTTCTCAACAAGATTGGTCTCCCATTTTTTCTTTTTTTTTCCTCAATCAATTTTTGCCCTCACCGTGTTCGGGATTTTTTGTGAAAGTATCTGGCAACCCTAGTTAAAGTTGTCTCCTAACTATAGGGGGAAAATGTCTTTTTAAAAACTAGGAATCTCCTAAAGATGAAGAATGCTTAAAGCTATTAGTGGGGAGCAGATGAGCTATGAGTTTAGAATGTGACATTACTGCAATAAAAGGCAGTGCAATTCAGGGTAACCTACTGTTTTAAGAGGAATCATGCAACCAAACATCATGCCTTCATGGCTTTTTTGTGACCACACCTGGAATATTGTGTCCAGTTCTGGCCACTACCTTTTCTGAAAAATATCAACCAGGTGGGAGGAATTTTGAGCAAGAGAATTGGTCAGCATGTTGGAGGAATTGATTTATGAAAAAAACATTGACAGAGCTAAATGTACATAGAGTAGTGAGTAGCCAAATAACTACTTTTTCTCCTGATCAGCTCTTGAATCACCACATCGGGTATATCTTCCAGTTGACAGATAGTGATATTCTTTTGAGGTAGCAACGTGTAAGTCTGTAGATTCATCCACTGTTCATGCACATAACGTTTTTATATAGCAGCATGTTCACTCTGAAAGTTAATTCAAGTTGAAATTTTTTCACTGGAAAAGGAAATCTATACTGACTTCCAGCATCCAGTCAGAGTACCTGAAAAGCTTGATTAGTGGCATCTGGGAGGTCCTGTCCATTAGTATAGGGGAAAACTCTAAACTTAAATAGTTAAAAATGGCTAGTAATTTGGAGTGTCCCTGTTTTTCAGAGCCTGAATGATACTTGAGTATCTCAGGTTGGGCACTCAAAAACCAAGGCTCCAAAAATTACTAGAAATTTCTGAAAATGTACCTCATAAGTTGTGAAACATTCAAAAACAATGTATGCAAGCCAGAAATTCATCAGATGGTTTAAATGGGTGAGTAACCATTTCTATTACTAAATCTCCACAAAGCTCACTCTGCCAGGGGGAGCATTAGATTTGGGCCCCTGTGGGAAATCTACCCACAGCATGGCACTGAGGCTGGAGATCTTGCTTCCTACTTTGGCCCCTGGGCTGCGGTGGGGGCAAAGAGCTTTTTTGGTGTTTGGGCCACAGTGGGAGTGGGGGAAGGAGCAAGCAATTTGTTCCTTATTTCCTTAATTCCACCATTTCTGATACCAAGAAATGTTTGTCCTTTTCACAGAATCCAGTGCAAGCAAGCAATACAATTAGGCTAATAAACTATATTTACATTACAAAATGTGCAGTTTGTTCTAGAGCCGTGGTCTCCAACCTTTTAAAGTATGAGATCACTTTTTTAATTTAAGCACAATCCAGGATCTACCTCAAACCCAAATACCTCTGCCCCACCTCCTTCATGCCACTTCTCCAAGGCCCAATCCCTGCTCACTCCATCCTTCCTCCCTCCCCCATCCTTCCTCCCTTTCATCAGACAGGGGCAGAGGTTGGGGCACAGGCTTTGGTTTTGGGCTAAGGGATTTGGAGTGTGAGAAGGACTCTGAGCTGAGCCTGGGGCAGGGGTTGGGGTGCCATAGGTGGTTCAAGGTAAGGCTCCCCAGTCTGGGTCTTGAGATCTCAGGGCTAGGGCAGGGGCTTGGGGTGGTGGAGGGGGTTCATGACTGGAACAGGGATTCAGGATGCAGGCTCCAGCTGGACTTTGCTAACCATAGTTGGCTCCAGTGGGGTGGTGCAGTGGGGCTAAGGCAGGCTCACCCCTACCCTGGCCCTGCACCACTCCCAAAAGCAAACTCCCTCTATCCAAACCCTGTTGTGCCCCCCTCCCCTGTTCTGTGGTAATAGAATACAGGATAGGAGAGGAGAACAGCTCCAAGGCAAAGGGCAGGAGTTGCACAGCAGTGGGGGGAGGGGCAGCGGACGTGCCAGTCCTTGATAGCTTCTTGGCCAAACCAGTCAAGATCACCTGTCAGAGGTCCAAGATCTATCAGTAGATCCTGATCTACTGGTTGGTGACCACTGATCTACACACATACATGCTGTTGGGCCATCTTCTGTAATGAACTCCTATGTTAACAAACAGGATTACATATATCCCACTTGAAATATGTACTTCCCCTAGCAGAAAAAAAATTCACAGTAACTTAATTACATTGGTTTTAGTCATAAATATAGTTATGAATTAGACAAAATAAAAGTTTATAATATTAAAGCAAAATATTAAAGAAAGCCCACCATGAATACAGAAAAGCAAATGGACATGTGTGCTTACAGTCGCCAATCATATAAGATAACATGATTAGCATTATAGTAGTTTGGATAGCTTCATTTTGCTAAAACACTTGTCAACGGTAAACAAACATTACACTGAAGTGGATCAAGAATTTCTAGAATGGATCTGCTGTTCTTAAATTATAGTTGCAAGACATATAACGTTCCTTTTTTAAAACCTACCACAATGGCCACAACTCAAACTATCACAAATCAAGTGAGGCAAGTGGCTATCAGTGATTACTGCTTTTCTGCTAAGATCTGTTCACTTCATAATTCCTTTTCATCCTCCTACCCTGCCCTCACACTATTTCCCCATTTTGTCCATTTATATTGTTTGCTATCTAACATACCGTGTGAGCTCTCTGAGGCTGTCACTATCTTCTTTAACTTCCTGTGCAGCATGTAGCACCAAGGGCATATCTAGGTTCTACCACTATACAGATAATGAATCATAATTTAATATTTTCTGATCCAATAACAATTATAAAAGGACTTTTCTGCTATCCTAGTGCCCGCTGCTGAATTGTGACTGCCTCCCACATGCATGCAAAAAGAATGGCTTTCTGCATGCTTCTCCTAGTCATAATTTAGCATGCTTCTCCTAGTCATAATTATCAACCATAATTTAGCTCTTTAGCTTTTGGAAAATATCCCATTTAACTTCGGCCATGTTTACACAGGCAGATGTAAAGCGCTGGTAGTTACAGCGCTGCTCACAGAGTGCATCAGGAAAACTACTGTTGTGTGTCCACACTGTGTTCCTTGTGATGGTGGAGCATGTCCACATTCACAGCTCTTACAATGGCACAGAGGGTTGTGCACTGTGGTAGCTATCCCACTGTGCAACTGGCAACAGGATGCTTTGGGAATGGTTTGCAATACCGCATGGGACAGTCAGCATCACATGATGCAGGTTTCCCAATCCCATTGCTCCATGGTCATCCTGCTACACTGACAACTGTTTTCCAACAGAAGTCGGTGGAAGCGGGGAGAGTGTAACAGGGAGCATGTGTGTGCATGTGGGGCTGGGTGAAAGATTGTGTGTTTTGGGGGATGTCCACCCCACCTCCCTACCTTCAGAGAGCCCCTTATCTTGTGTTGGCTGTCTGCTCATTCCCAGAAATGGGTGGGGGGTGGGGAGGCAGGGCTTGAGCTCCTGGGAGGGGGCAGGAATCCAGCCAACCAGCCTGTGCTCCCCAGGCGAATGCCCTGTCCCCTAGCCCACTCTAGAACCCAGAATACAATCAACCATAATTTAGCCTTTTAGCTTTTGGAGAATATCCCATTTAACTTAGAATAAATATCTCATTTAACTTAAGCCATGTTCAGACAGTGGCAGGAAACAACCCCTCCTAAGGCAGAGGGAGGAGGAAACTCCAACATTTTGGAGTTTTAAAATATGGGTATATCAAAAACCATCTCTGTGTTCATTACCAAGACATTACAAATTAGCTTAGGAAGAAAAGGGTTGTGAGCATTGTCATGTTTTTGTGTATGCAAGCCAGGCTTCTTACCCATTTAAAGTTTGAGAATAGGTTGAGATCATTTCAGCCCCAAGACCTTTAGTAATTTGCTTTACCAGATAAAACTGCAGAGATGGACAGGTGCCAGCTACCCTGAGTGAAATTTTGGAGGGAACCAACTACTGGGGGGTTGGATTAGTCTTTCTCAGGTTGGACGACCGATTTGCATATCAGGGCTACTACAGACCTCCACTAGAGTTTCCTCTGGCTTTGCCCTGCCCAGGCATAGTTCACCATCTTTCATGTCCTAATATGTTCACTCATGCTCCACTTCCTCGACAGGGCAGGTGAGACATTGGGAGTTACAGTGCTGGGAGCTGATTTCCTGTGCAGTGACTTGCCAGTGTAGACTTGGCCTTAATCTGTGTACTCTTTCATCCAATTGTTCTTCAGGAAATCGTTGGTGCTTGTTGTGTGTTGGTTTTCTTGACAGTTCTATGTGAAATTCCCATGGCTTTTTGTTTGGGCCAGCAATTTGCAAATAGAATTTCAAAGTTCAGTTAAATGACCTTTGTGAGTGTATTGAGCTTTATAGTATTCCTTTTTTTGACTGGACTGAGGATAAAGACAGATAGTTGGTGTTTCATAATACTCTCAGGGAATTCATTATATTCTAAGGATGAAATTGACTCTCTTGATTTCTTTCAGGACTGGAAATTGTTAACAAAATTGTCTGACCATTGTGAAAGTAACCTGGGAACAAAAAGCTACTTCTGGCACTTTATTGAAGTGATCACTGACAATAATATCAAATGGCAGGTTACTACTAGTATTCAAAATCTTTCAGTGGCTGAGCATAGGAAGGCAGTGCTTGTACATAGGAATGAGTGAGATATTGAAATTTGTGCTTAGGAGATCATTCACGTTCTCCATGTTCTCCTGCTTATGCTATATTTCAGAGTGTAGTTACATTTGTAAGTTCTGGGAAAGTAGAAACATATTGGTCAACAGACTCACCAACTTTCTGTGCATACTGAGGAAGTCTGTATGTATTACCGCACTAAAAGCGGTAACTGCTGAAACATGCCAATTATCAGAAAGAGGAAGTTTATAAATATACACAGGCCTTCAGTAGCCAAACAACATTATCAGCAGACTTGATTCCTGGTATCTAGATAGGTGGCCTTCTTCATCAGTAACAATAACATAGTTTACAGAAAAAGAAATCTGGTGCATAAAGGCATTAAAGACTTACATGAATAGGAAAATACGTGGAAGGAGGTCACCATTCTGGTTATTAAAATATTATGCAGTGCAAACCAGATTGTGACGAAAGCTCTTGGTTTATTCTCAAGCCACACTATCTGAAACTCGGCTTCTGCTTAGCCATAGAATGTCCAAACGGTGTGGAGATGAAACTCGACTGCATAGTAGCAGATCTGGGGATCTCACAGAAGTTTAGGCATTTTTCAGGTAGGAAATGTCGAGATCTTAGTAAAATTGATTTTTTTTATTAATACTTTTTATGCAGAAAGAGAGAAAAAAACAAACTCACCCTCAGGGCTTTGAACAGAAGATTTCCTGTAACACTCATCTATATAAAATAATAAGTAAGAAGTGGTGGTAGTTTAATCCATTGCATTTTCCCTTTAGACTCACTGCCCTAAGACTGTGATTCTTGTGTAGGGCTTTAGCCCTATGCAAATTAGTGTAAATACTATTGCACCAGAGTTCTTTACCCACTCTACATTCATTATGGCATTTTACACCACATTTCACATCTTACACATAGGCCTAAATTATGGCAATCAGCAAGTGGAGAAGTAAACACACATTCTCTTGTCTGAGACATACAACCCAATACCCTAGCAGCTTCCAATCATTAAAGTGTGTGGGCCTCTTCCCAAATGTTTGGGTGAGTCTGACTCCTATGGTCAAATTCCAACTTGGTTAATATTCTGCCTACTGTGACAAGCCACCTCCTTTACTTTCTTGGCTTCAGCATTTCTCCCTTTGACAGTGCAGGGGCCTGGAGTAAGTCAGTTCTGCTCTGGAGTTTTTATATTTTTCACTCTGCTTAATTTTTTAATATTCACAAGGAAATGCCTAGGGCCTTACAAAGGCATTACCAAGGCCTAATGCCATACTATTCCACTAGAATTCTTTGAGGGCATCAACAAGCATGTGGACAAGGGGGATCTGGTGGATATAGTGTACTTAGAGTTCCAGAAAGCCTTTGACAAGGTCCCTCACCAAAGGCTCCGAAGTAAAGTAGTTGTCATGGGATAAGAAGGAAGGTCCTCTCATAGATTGATAACTGGTTAAAAGATAGGAAACAAAGGGTAGGAATAAATGGTCAGTTTTCAGAATGGAGAGAGGTAACTAGTGGTGTTCCCCAAGGGTCTGTACTGGAACCAATCCTATTTAACCTATTTATAAATTATCTGGAAAAAGGGGAAACAGTGAGGTGGCAAAATTTGCAGATGATACTAAGCTGCTCAAGATAGTTAAAACCAAAGCAGATTGTGAAGAGCTTCAAAAGAATCTTACAAAACTAGGAGACTGGGCAACAAAATGGCAAATGAATGTTAATGTTGATAAATGCAACGTAATGCAGAGTGGAAAACGTAATCCCAACTGTACATACAAATTAATGGGTACTAAATTAGCTATTACGACTCAAGAGAGAGATCTTGGAGTCATTGTGGATAGTTCTCTGAAAACATCCACTCAATGTGTAGCAGCAGTCAAAAAAGCAAACAGAATGTTAGGAATCATTAAAAAGGGGATAGAGAATAAGACAGAGAACATTTTATTGCTTCTGTATAAATCCACGGTACACCCACATCTTGAATACTGTGTACAGATGTGGTCGCCTTATCTCCAAGAAGTTATCTTAGCATTGAAAAAAGTTCAGAAGAGGGAAACAAACATGATTAGGGGTTTGGAACAGCTGTTATATGGGACTTTTCAGCATAGAAAAGAGGAAGAAGAGGGGGATATCAAAGAGGTCTATAAAATTATGACAAATATGGAGAAAGTAAATAAGGAAAAGTTATTTACCTGTTCCCATAACATAAGAACTAGGGGTCACCAAATGAAATTAACAGGTAGCTGGTTTAAAACAAACAAAAGGAAGTACTTCTTCATGCAACACACATGCTGGAGGATGTTGTGAAGGCCAGGACTTTAACAGAGTTCAAAAAAGAGCAAGATAAATTCATGGAGAATAGGACCATCAATATTTATTAGCCAGGATGGGTAAGGGTGGCGTCCCTAGCCTCTGTTTGTCAGAAGCTGGGAATGGGCAACAGGGATGGGATCTCTTGATGATTTCCTGTTCTGTTCATTCCCTCTGGGGCACCTGGCATTGGCCACTGTTGGAAGACAGGATACTGGGCTAGATGGACCTTTGGTTTGACCCACTATGGCCATTCTTATATTCTTATGTGCCTCAGAAAAGTCCTCGGTATTCTCCTAAGCAAAACAAAATATTAATCCTCACAGCTCAAAGGAAATAACTTTCCCTGCCCCCTCCAGGGTGTTGCCTTACTACGCTGCTTCTCGTTGACTGTCCTTCCCTAAACTGTAAGTAGTTAACTTGGTTTATTTCCCTATAGGGAGGAGAGCAGCCTTCCACTCAGGAGAAGCCTTATCACCTCGCTTCTTTTAATTGAGCTGCAGCTTGTTTCTCATGCTTCCCTCTTCTTTTTCACCGGAAAAGGGCTTTTTTAAGACTATCAGCCACCCTTATTTGGAGTCAGGTGTCTCTAGTTTTCCTGAGATAGCCTCTTTTCAGTTCATATGGGAAAAGGCCTTCATCATTCTGCGGCTGATATATCTGCCTTCTACTGCTCTTCTACATCCATCAGGTCTGACTTTGTCATGCTACCTAAACTTCCCTTCTGCAGTTTCAAATGGAGAAATTATTCTTCACTCTTCCCTCAAATTTGATTAGTATTGCTGGTTCTGAATGGCGTCTATCTTCCAACCCAGAAGTGTCTGCATTTCACTGTTGGGTGCGTAATCAGGGTATGTAGAGAACTTTGGGCGGATTCCTGAGGAAAGATGATACATATATAAATGTAGATGCTTATAATTAACAACGAATACCTATTTATTTAATAATCAGCTGCAAACAAGCAGCAAAATAAAAATCACAGACAGAACTAAGATATTTGCATGACATAGACTTGGTGATTTTTGTCAAAACATATAGTGAAAAGTTTCTACTTTTTTGTATGTTTTTCTACTGTTTCATGTGTTTAATGAAATTATTCAATTAATAAAACTTTAAAGGAAAGCTTTGCTCAGATAATCCATAGAAACATCATGATGCAGTCTGTGAATGAAGAATACTTTGTTCAGGACTTTCATTGAAGGGATACTAATTAATTACTCTCAATATTTGGTTACTAAGGGCTTGTTTATACTTATAGCACTGTAGCTATACTTTGAGTAGTGTGCTGGGTGGCACCAAAGTGACTACAGATCCTGACCAGAAGGAGATTCCCCCGGTTAGCCAAGATCTATTCAGCATGCCTAATCCCAAATCATAGACCCAGGCACTGGAGTTGCCCTCTGAGACTGAGGTGGTAAGTCACCTTGAATCTGCTGCAGAGGTAGCTCTGCTGATAAGTGTTATGGGTTGTATTATAATAAAGCTGCATATGGTGATTTAAACTACTGTCATCTGGGGCAGGTGAGAGGTATAAGCCTCCTTCCAAATTTTCCTAACACCCTTAGTATGTTCAGAATGGCATCTGTGCTACAGACTTTAAGGGCTTAGTTCACATAGGTATCAAATCTCACAACTATCAGCCAAATGTGCTGCCTCTACTTCCTCTCCCTCCCAGTAGACTGTCCTTCCTTCCCCTGCCTACTCAAGATGGCAGCACTGCAGGGTTTAAAAATCAAACTGGACCAGGGGAACAGTTTTGACCTCTGACCCACACATTTTTGTGAGTCCATCAGCACAAACATGTGACCACGCAGCACTTAAGGCATGTTCTGAAACAAGTATCACAAGTATCATGCCAATTTTCTTCCACTATTTGATCTGAGGAAGTGGGTCTGGCCCACGAAAGCTCATCACCTAATAAACCATCTTGTTAGTCTTTAAAATGCTACAGAGTCCTGTTTTTTGTTTCAGCTAGACCAGATTAACACAGCTACATTTCTATTACTAAGTATCACAGAGGTTTAAGTCTGTGCTTGTTATGTTGAATCAGTAAAGCTTTTTATGATAAAAACTCACATGAAAAATATCACTAAGGTACAGCTTTCCCTATTAAAATATTTACACACATACATTTCATTCATTTCCTGGCCATAGGACATTCATTTTTCCATTCACTACATCATAGCTTCAAAATCAGAACACAACACATCCCTAGCCTTGTTTATCTAAGCTTCTAAACTCGCCTTCTGTACCTCTTCATTCTGAAAACCTCTCTCTCTATCTATCTCCACCTCTCAGCCCTCAGAAACTATCTCTCCCTTGCTCTTAGTGATGCTGTGAAAACACAGCAAGCACCTGTCACTAGACAGATATTGTTCTCAAGCTTCCAGTCTTTCCATGAAACATTTTCATTTTCTCTTGAATCTTACCAGTGTAAATACCTAGGGTTTAACCTATAGTTAAACAGCTCTTTTTTTCTTGTCCAAGTAGCCAGTAAAAAGTTTCATAAGTCAGAGAACAAGAGGATATGCTGGGTTTTCCTGTTGATTTGTTGGGTCTTAACTAGATCCTCTAAATCAACCGCGAGCGGATCAATCTCAGAGCATTGATCCGGGCTGTAGTTTTGACATAGGCTTAGAGGATAGTTATGTCGCCAGCATTCTTAGTCTGTTGTTGAAAAAACACCTCTCCAACACGCCTCATAATACTGAAAGGTTTGGCCACAAGATCACCACATGGGGTCAGTTTCTGTCTCCACAAAACCTGTCTCCATGGAGATCCTGCCTTATGCTGTTTTCCTACTTAGCCTTTCTTAGAGGTTCTTGGTCTGTCCTACTGCCACTGCAAGACAATGCAAGGCTGAAACTAGCACATATTTGGGTCCCTGCAGTGCCATGAGGTTACAGATACATTGACTACACTGTAATCATATTGCTCTAAATTTTTTGATATACCATAGTTGCTTATTTAGGAGACGAGCTCGTGGTTCTGTATATTTTGGTTAGTCTCTTAGATGCCACAGGACCATTCACAGTATTTAAAGTTACAGACTAACATGGCTACCCCTCTGAGATATTTTAGGAGACAATTCTTCCCCAAACTCACTAGTGCACAGTGGGAATGAACACTCAGCACTATCTCTTTGGTGTAGCCTGCTTCCTCTGGCACAACGGGCTGGTTCCAAGAGCTGGTGTTGAGGGAGTTCAGGGACTCCACCAACTTTCCTGCCTCTAATCCAAGAGGAGACACCCCTGTGCTCCTCTGAAAGTAAGGACTGTGCTTAGCTGACTTTTAATCAGGGCTGCAAGGCTTATGGTGGTTTTGTCAGCTATGGTGTCAGAACCAGGCCAATCTAAAACATCTGTGGAAGACTTTAGATCTTCAGATTCTGGCTGACAGTAAGATATTCTCACTTACATGAGATTTTTCTTTTAATGTCTAAATACAACAATGCTTTTTCTGTTTGTTTCATTTTAAAGTTTGCTGAGACGTTTGTATTTGCTAACACCATTGAGGTTTCTACCTACATTTTTAAAGGCATCAATGTTTGTATTCATCTTATTAAAACACTAAATATTTAACAAAACAAAATCATGAGTTACTTTGTGCTGCTTTACCTTTATACTTAACAGTGAAAATGTCCTTGAGAAATTACCGGAAATAAATAATATGAATTTGATATTAATTTAGAAAAATAATGTGCAAGATATAATTTGTATTATATAAACTATGTAGTGAAATTGTACTGTACCATATACCCTCATCTCACTAAAAATACAACAATCTAACACACCATTTCTTTTTATAGGGCTGGAGTTAGCACTGCGGAATATTAGACACAAAACACAATTATCAGCATCTTCAAAGAGCCAGCATAATCCTAGAGAAAATAATGGGATTCACTTCAAATATCTTCCTTTTTGCTTGTATCTTTACTGGACACTGTTCAAGCAGCTTTCAAGCTTGTGTTCCAAAAAGCCGGTCAAGACACACAGTGTTGGATTTATCACAGAAAAATATTTCTGAACTTCACTTTTCAGATTTCAGTTCTCTGCCTGAACTACAAGTATTAAATCTGTCTCATAATCTACTCAGAGATCTTGACTTCAGTGTTTTCAAATTCAGTAAGAAATTAGTATGCCTAGATTTATCTCATAACAACTTGCGGAATATTTTCTGTCAGACTCTTGCTGGTCTTAGACATTTAGATCTTTCATTCAATAAGTTTAAAACCTTGCCCATCTGCCAGGAATTTGGCAGTATGTTGAACCTAGACTACCTGGGACTGAGTGCCACAATGATACAAAAGTCAGACTTCAAAGATATTACACATTTGCAACTTCGTACAGTCTTCATAACCTTAGAAGACCTTTTTCACTATGAATCCAAGAGTCTGACAGTCTTAAACACAAAGAACCTTCAGATTGTTTACCCAACAAACCAAAATTTTATATTTCCCCTTTTGTATGATGGGATGAGCACTTCAGAGGAGTTAGAATTGTCAAATATTCAATATAACTCTACAGATTTTCCTTTGCCTTCTTTTGACACTTTGCAGAAATTCAAGACAATCAATATGAGGTTTAACAATGTGGATTTGTCCTGGAGTACAATTTTGCGAATTTCTGTGATTGTTTGGTGCACACCTGTAGAGTATTTCACTGTGAAAAATTTGACCTTTTGGGGATCTATTCAGACCCATATTGACTTTTCTTTCTTATTAAGCGATTGGGCACAATTTGTCTATTTAGGTAGTTCAATGAAAGCACTAACACTAAAGCACATTCGTACTAAGATTTTTTCTTTCTCTCAAGAGATACTGTACAGAACATTTTCAGAGCTGAGCATTGAAAATTTGACAATATCTGATGCATATATGCCACACATGCTTTGCCCTTCTAAAACTAGCCTCTTTCAATATTTAGATTTTTCACACAATGCCCTGACTGATGAGCTATTTAAGAACTGTGACACTCTCACTCATTTGAAAATGTTTATCTTACGGAGAAATCAATTAGAGAATCTTTCTAAGGTGAGCTCAATGACAAGTAAAATGAAATCACTGAAACATTTGGACATTAGTAGCAATTTACTGTATTATGATGATAATAATGATGATGAGGATGAGAACCATTGCAACTGGGTTGGAAACCTGGCTAAACTGAATTTGTCCTCAAACAAATTGACAGACTCGGTTTTTGGATGTTTGCCAATCAATGTTCAAATACTTGATCTCCAAAATAACCAAATCAGAACTATCCCCAAAGATGTTACTGAACTGAAAGCTTTGAAAGAGCTAAATATTGCATTTAACGGGTTAACTGAGCTGCCAGGATGTAGTCATTTTAGGGGTCTGGAGTTCCTGAACATTGAAGAGAATTCAATTCTCAGCCCATCATCTGACTTCTTCCATAGCTGTCAGAATATCAGAGAGCTAAGAGGAGGACACAATCCATTCCAATGTTCTTGTGAATTACGAGACTTCATTAATTTTGAAAAAAAATCAGGTAGAAGGTTGATTGGCTGGCCAGAATCCTATGTGTGTGAATATCCAGATGGCCTAAAGGGAACCCAGCTAAAGGACTTTCATTTGTCTGAACTATCTTGCAATACAACCCTCTTGCTTATTATAGCTGTAGTTGTTACAGTCTTGGTAGTGGCTGTGACATCCTTTCTGTGTATCTATTTTGACATAATGTGGTATTTGAAGATGATGTGGCAGTGGGCACAAACAAAACACAGGGTTCGGAACAGTCACCCTGAAGATCTGCAAAACGTTTTACAGTTTCATGCTTTTATTTCATATAGCGAACGTGATTCCCTCTGGGTGCAGAGTCATTTGATCCCAAACCTGGAGAAGGAAGATGGGTCTGTACAGATCTGTCTGCATGAGAGGAACTTTGTTCCCGGCAAAAGCATTGTTGAGAACATTATAAACTGCATTGAGAAAAGTCACAAATCAATCTTTGTTTTGTCTCCCAATTTTGTTCAGAGCGAATGGTGTCACTATGAGCTTTACTTTGCCCATCACAAATTGTTTAGTGAAAGTTCCAATAGCTTAATCCTCATTTTATTGGAACCAATCCCACAGTATCTGATTCCTGCCCGGTATCACAAGCTGAAAGCTCTCATGGCAAAGAGAACATATTTGGAGTGGCCAAAGGAGAAAAGCAAACATGGACTTTTCTGGTCTAACCTTAAGGCGGCTATTAACATTAACTTGCCAGTGTCCAGGGAAATGGTCGTGGTGTAGATGACAAATAATTTACTAATTCTTGGATTTTATCTGTGTTCATTTTGCTTATAAGGCTACTAGCTGTATAATAAAGTCACCTGATTGACCATGGAATTACATTGTGTTAACCAAATCACTATCTTTCTCATAGTATTCAGGATTGTGTACCTACAAATAAATGTAAGAAATTAAGAAGTTGTTATTTCCACTTCTTTTGGTGAAATTATTGTGTAAAAAGTGTTTTATATATTTTCCTTTTAAGGGGTAGGAGGGAAAATATTTATAATAATTATACTGAATGTTTATATATCAGGGTGAATTTTTTTCTGGAGTTGTGTTCCTTTTTTAATAATAATAATCATCATCCCTAAAAATAATGGAAATGGTGGGTGGATTGGATATAATGAAGTTCTGTAGCATCATGCTTTTTAAGGCTGAAATATGTCTGCAGTAATTTTGTGCCTGGGATGTTTTGGGGTATGGTCTTATATAATTTCTTACATGTGTTAAATGTATTATATATTTGAGAGAGCCTGTCTGTTCAAGAACTCCTCCTAAATGGTAAGAGCTAGGACCACCAAATTTGGTGTGCAGCTTCCTCTTACCATAACTTAATGCAATGTTAGGGTTTAGTTGTGCCAGGAAAATGGGATGTGCCTGGAAAGGAATTGGTTCTCATAAATCCACACAGAAAAGAGACAGAATCACCAGGCAGGTGACAGGGACTGGTTGGAGGGCATGCCCCTTCCCTCCAGGACTGCTCAAGCCCTGAGTTTCCCACCCCCCAGGCACCCTTTACGAAAGAGGGGGGGAACCAATCTCCCTTCCCCCGACTTGTATGGGAACACTGCTGGCTTCTTCCCCTTCGTCAGGGAGCAAAGGGTAAATGCACAATTTGCTGCATTCCTCACTCTGGCTGGGGAGCACAGAGGTCGGACAAGCCTGGATCTGCCCCAGCCAGGGGACATGCACCCCTCCCTCAGCTGTGCCCACTGGAACTGCAGAGGCCATAGAGAGGCACTTCTCATCTGGGCCCAATCTCCTGTGGTGAGAGAGGGTTTACGTAGTCATCTCTCTCCAGGCCTGCATGCTGAACTCTTCATCCCCAGCTCTACCCCAGAGCAATGATTCAAATAAAGCATGTATATTTTCATTTTATTTTCCAAAAAAACAAAAATTAATTCAGTTTAGAGCCCAGCAAAGCCAGGCAAACCTTCTAGTTAAAAATAAAAGAAAGTCTTTTCTTAGAATTATCATTAGATTTTCAGTTAGGATGAAAGCTTAGCTGTACTAAGTAGTAACAGCCATAATAAAACAGACCAATGGTCTTCTGATAGTGACCACTACCAGATGCTTCAGAAGGAATTAAGAGAAGAGGACAGTTATTGAGTGATCCATTCTGTGTCCACTTTTGACAGTCAAAGGTTTGGGGACACTCAAGCTATGTCTAGACTGCAGGCTTCTTTTGGAAGAAACTTTTTTCGGAAGAAACCTTCCGAAAAAGCTTCTTTCGAAAGAGAGTGTCCACACACAAAAGCACATTGAAAAAGCGATCTGCTTTTTTGAAAGATAGCATCCACACTGAATGGATGCTATCTCACATTTAAGTTGTGATTACTATGGATGGAGTGGCCCCCTGCGCACCTGTGCTTTTTCCTCTTTCCTCTTCTTTTGAAAGAACTGTCCCTTCCCTGTCCACACACGCCTTTTTCCAAAAGAGCTCTTTTGAAAAAAGGCTTCTTCCTTGTAGAAAGAGGATTACCAACACTGGAAAAACCCCTCTGTTCTTTCGATTTACTTTTGGAAGAACGCGATTGCAGTCTGGACGTAATTCAGGTTTTGTCGGAAAAAAACGGCTGTTTTTCCAACAAAACTCTGTAGCGTAGACGTACCCTCAGAGCTTAGGGTTTCATCCCTGACCATCGTGGTTAATAGCCATTGATGGATATGTCTTCCATGAACTTATCCAATTATTTTTTGAACCTAGTTATACTTTTGTCCTTCAAAAATCTCTTCAGGCAACAAGATCTACAGGCTGACAAGGAGTTGTATGAAGAAGCACTTCCTTGCATTTATTTTATTAGTATTTTCATTACATAACCCTGGTTCTTGTGTTATGTGAAAGGATAAATTACTATATATTTGAAAGTGTTTGTGTGTGTGAGTCTGCCTGTCTGTCCATCCATCTGTCTGCCTGTGAGTCTGTTTGTTCAAGAACTCCTCCTAAATAGTAAGAACAAGGAGTACCAAATTTGGCCCGTAGCTTCCTCTTAACCTAACTTAAAAAAGGGTAAGGGATTGGTTGTGCCAGGACAATGGGTTGTTCCTCGTAGTTGATGGTTTCTCATAAAATGGAAAGGGAGAGGGCTGCTAGCTGGCACAGTTCTACTGCAGAATGAGCACAGTGGGGCAGGCGCACCAGTAAGAGAGAGACCGACTGTGGGGAGGGCTCTGGATATTGCTGGTCACCGCACCTGGTAAGTTTCCCATGCTGATGAGCTGCTGGCCAGGCAGTGCAGGCCTGGCTGCCCCAGCCATCCCCGGGGATCCACTGGCCAGGCAGTGCATCCACAGGGAGCCGCCAGCCAGGCAGCATGGCTTCCATCACCTGGCCAGTCCTGAGGAGCCACTGACTGGGCAGCAGTGGGAGCCACTGGCTGGACAGCATGACCCCCCCATCCTGGCCAGCCACAAGTGGGACAGAGCAACCTCTACCACCCCAACCAGTCCCAGGGAGCCACTGCATGGGCAGCACAGCCCCCACCATCCTGGCCAATTCTGGGGGAGCTGCTGCCCGGCTAGTGCAGCCTCACTACACCAGCCATCCCCAAGGAGCTGTCACCTGTCCAGCATACCCCTGGCCAGCTCTGGGAAACTGTCATCTGGCCAGCATGGTCCCTGCTGGTCCAGACAGCCTCAGGGGCTATCCTGGCTAGCCTGGGGGAGCCGCCGGCTGAGCAGAATGACCCCCATTGCCCTGGCCGGCCTTGGAGAGTTGCTGGTTGGGCAGCACAGCCCCTACCGCCCTGGTGCTGCCCTGACTCCCAATCCCCTGCCCTGACTCCTGCATCCCTGTCCCCTGCCCTGAGCCCCCTCTAACCCCCAACCCTGACTCCTGCACCCCGCACAATCCCAGCCCTCTGCCCTGAGCCTTTTCTTAAGGACTCAAGCAAAGCCGGGTTAATGTGCTATAGCAAATAGAGCTGTTCAATTTCTCCACACCATTCATGATTTTATATTCCTCTCTCATATTTCCCATTAGTTGCCTCTTTCCTAAGATGAATAGCATGATATATTCCCAGACTAGCTGTGTTCAATGGAACTATTCATATGCTAAATGCTAAGCACATACTAAAGGGACTGATTCAAGGCCCATTTATGTTAATAAGAGCCTTTCCTCTAATCCAGGAAGAAGCTTTCCTATATAAGGCCTGCAGGATTTAGCCCTATATTCCTTAAGCATTTTGGTTGACCTCGACTTGCTTAGAGAGGGGGTACAAAATTTCTGACAAATCTCTATCAGTTATTTACTGTGTATTAATTAATACCTGAAAGTATGAAGAAAATATTTAACATGGTAATGCTCAAAATTGCTACAATCTGCAAGGATTGTATTAGTCAATAAAAGTTCGCTTTCCTGTATCTTATTATTGATGAAAAGAAGTATTTATATACTGTAATAAAGAAACATTTTCTAGTAGGAATTGGCAAAGACACAACAAGAACAAAAAAGTCTTTTACACTTTCAATTTACCACTTTATTGATCATTTTAATTTCTTGGAAATACCACAAATAGCCTGTTTGTTTATGAAACACATTTCATTTTATTTTAGTCAGTTATCACATTCAGCAGCTAATGAGCAATCTACATTACTCTTCATTATTTGTAGTTGATACAAAGAGAGAAAGAAAGACTACACATAGTTTTGCTGATATTTAGAAAATGTATAACATAAATTATATTAAAGAAAAGTCCCTTTTATATGTAGAACATCAATAACAATGCAAAATGTGCATTAAGAAAGGGAATTCCCATATGGTCTAGTTACCAGGATTTTTGCATTAGCAGAACTGATACTGAATTAGCCAATCTGTTTAAAATTTCGATGCAGAAGCTTCTCGGTTTTGATAGTTCTTCTTTCGGTGCCAGACAGTCTATTGTAATTCTAATAGCATGTTCTCTTTTCATGTGTGGGAAACTCACAATGGATTTAGCCACAGGTCTTGGAGGGGAAGGGGATATTGCAGGGAGGGTCTGGGTTTGCAAGTGTTAGTGTGGCTACATTGCACGCTAACTTACAATTGTGTCAGAGTTTGCAGGGTTACTCAGAAGGGAGTTTGGCAGAAGGGGCCCAAGTCATCCCACATGGTCTGAGGTTTGGGATACAGGAGAAAAACAAATGGTACAGACCCCTTACATTAGGGTTGGCATCTGTCATACGGTAAGTGCTCCCATGAATAGACCACGCCAAGCTCCCCTGGACCAGAGCAGGCAAGTCCAATCCTGTCAATTAAATGGGGGCTGGCTATACCTGGGCCTAAAAAGAGGCTGCTACTGGGCATTTGGAAGGGAGGAATGGACACAGGCTATTTCCCAAGGAGAGAAAGCCATACTGGAGTGCAGCTTGCTCCTGCGGTGGGGTCCCTGGAGCAAAGGACAAAAGCTCGGGCTCATGGAAGCAACCCTGGGGTTGCTGCTTCAGGAAGGGATTGGAGCAGATTGAAACAGGTATTCTGAAGCTGCCAGGAGTAGGAGTGCCAGAGACATGCATGGATGGCCCTGAAGCCTGAGGCTAAGTAATAAATGAGTTACTCTTTAATGAGTAACAAGGCTTCCCTGAGTGTTTGTTAACCCCTGTTAGGAAAATAAGGCTCCTTGTTGGAGGGAGAGAAGCCTGGCCTGGTGACAGAGTCATTAAGGCAGGAGTAGGAGAGAAAAATTCAGACCCAACTCGGGCGGGGAACGTTGGTTTGCTCTTCAGGGAGGCAGGGGGGCCACAGGACTCTGAGGGGCTAATTGAGATTAGCGGAGGATCTCATGGTGCATAAGTGTCAGATCCAGTTAATCTTTTCTGCAATACTTACTCTGTGGAGAGGTAAAAACATGGGCATTTTATCACAGGGAAGCAATGACAGACTGTAAAATTGAACAGGACAAGCAAAGCAAGGACAAGCCAAGAATCAAAGGGTGGCTAGAACCTGGAAAAGTTGGGAAGCAGCCTTTTTAAGCTGCACAGCTGTCATGTCAGAATAATTCCCAGGAAGAAGCCTGGAGATAATCAGGTGGATGTGCAATACATTTGGAGATTAGCGAGGATGAGCGATTTAGACTGGGAGCTGCAACAGTATGATCGTTTTCAAACAAAAGCTTCATGTTATCAGTCAGAAATCAGTTCCCATTCTTTCTGGGTAAGGGCTGCTATGACTGCAGTCTCATTAGAACTAGGGGTCAAAGTGATTCAGGCAATTCGGTGATAGCATTCAGTGCATACAGGACATACATGAGACCTCAGATAGAAAAGCAGAGCTAAGTCTCTTCCATCACTTTCTGGAGCATCTTGCAAATAGACAAAGTGAGGAGTAGTGTGGACTTGCAGGCAGTGAATTGCATTCTGGGTGCACAGATGAGCCTACAAGTGATAAGGGTTTTCACATTTAAGCCTGGGGAGCTAAGCAACCCTAGGCTGGCAAGGAAGAAGAGGCATACTATGGTACCAGCTGATGCGCCTGATACACTCTTTAACAGCCAGTGAACATGCACTAAATGCAAATATTGTTCACCTCAGTTTTTTCTTACGTCTCCACATGACTGTTGTCCAGTGTGGTACTTGGTATGGAAGAATTTGAAGGAAGGCATCCATTATGGGAACTGAGTAGGAGGGTTCTAGGCTCCTAGGTCTTGTGAGAGGGGACCGGTTCCTCCTGTTATCTTGCCTTTTCCTGGCCCCATTTCAGGGAGCTGAGATAGGGAAGGTGGGGTTCCTGTGTCAGGATCAGTGGGGGGATCAACTCTCTCCTCCCTGCATTGTACAATTTGTTGTTGGAAACTCCCAGATATTACAAATGAATACAGTTGCAGCCTCATTAACCCTACCCATGGTCTCCTTTCTTCTGGCTTAGATGGACAATTAAAGGTAGCCTGATTTCAGAGGTTCTGAGAATCCACAATTTGCTGATTTCAGTGGCACATAGCATCTTGAAAATAAAACCATTTAATTGGGAGCCTAAATATGAATTTAGATGCCAACTTTTAGGTACCCACATTTGAAAATGCTCCTGGCAATCGATTTTATCAAGTCTTACCTGAAAAAAAGATATTGTATGTTTGTCTTTGATCTGGTTATGAAATGGCTTGTGATAGAGTTCACTCCTGTGCAGCACTAATCAGGTACACTATTTAAGCAACACATACCAATCCAACCCAAAGACTTTCATGGGAACAGCTGGCTGCATTCTTCATTGGCCTGCATGCTCAGTGCTTGAAATTCAGGCCACTTGGGAGGTAGGGGAAAATTTTCATAGGCAGAAGGAAGTTTAGTGCTCTTGGTGAATATATTGATGTTTCAATATGTGGTGCTGTTCTCTCTGAGTCATTACTGAATCAATGCTCTTTGAGGTGACTAGAGAACATGTATAAATCTTATGTCCTAGTCACTCCTAGTTATTAAAGATTAGATGGATTTTTTTGCAAGAATAGCAATGTTACCATGGGTATCACTGCCAAATTCTAGCTGGGATACTTTAACCATTCCTACCTAACTGCTCTCCCATCCCTATAATGACAATTTGGATACAGAATGATTTACTATCCTAAAGTGCTGTGTAATATTGCTGCATGCTGTTAACCAGCTGCCTGGCTAAACTTCAGAGGCGACAGCATTTCAGCACTGGGTGGACTGACATCTATAATTATTGCCTTACATACTGCAGTGTCATGAAAGGTGCTGTATAATTGTCAGATATATTAATGAGACACAAGGCAGGTTTGGAAGACTTCTATGTATGCGTGAAAGCTTGTCCCTTCCATATACAGAAGGTGATCCAATAAAAGATGTTTGCTCATCTGCCTTGTGTCTCTCATATCCTCGGATCAACACAGCTATGGTAACACTGCAAACAGATATGTTAATGGTTTATTAATAAGATAAGCCAGCCATCTGCCTCTACATATATAGGACTTTTCTGAGTACTAAATTGTACAGCAAAAAATCCTACCAATTTGTCTAAAATACCTATTCTTCTGTTCCTTAAAACACAGTTACCTTTTCCCAAAGACCTAAAACAAAGTGAAAAAAATTAAACAAATGATTATCATTAATTGTATTGAAAATATTGAAGTGACATTTACTAGTACTTAGTCTATCCTGTTTACCAGGTGTGAAAAGAAGAAGTAAAACATCTTCACTTAGATTTCCTTACCTATGCAAAGCAGAGAAACCAATAAGCCAGTTCTTCCTGTTAGATAATTTTTTATATTCTGTTTTTATAAGTGCTCAAACTTATTTTTGTTGGGAAACAAATTTTTCTATTTCTTCCTAATTTGCAAGTAGTTGGGAAAGATAATTTGATTCCAGAAGCTTTCTAATTATGAGTATTAACCAGTAACATTCTCCTATACTTTTCCTTTCCTCCACAAATGTCCAATTGTGAGGCAAAATGTTAAGTTCATTGTTTACATATCATAACTGTTCCCTACTGGCACTTACAATACAGTGCAGAATTCCTCTCAAGGAGAAAACTTTCTTAAGCAAAATTTGTGCTTGGAAATGTTTTTTGTAACTTCCTTTTTGGAAATGTAGTGTATTTGCCTGAAACTGAATAGGACAGTGAGCTTCTGGCCAGGGGATGCACAAAATGTTGGCTCCTCTTGGCTTTGGCTAAACGCCACAAGAATTTTCTTTTCCTCCTAAGTTAAGTGAGGAAATGTGCTATGGCCACAAGCTTTAAAAAATGGATGCCCAAAGTTAGACTCATAGGGGGAGACTTTCAACAGAAATACAATTCTACCCTTACATGAAACATGGCATCCTCTATTATGTGACCTTGCTCATCATACAGTGCATGTGAGGTCACACTATGTGGCAGATACTATTTTGTTCTTCAAAATGGTGTCCCCACCATGTGCGTCCAGGGTTCAGGTGGCATTGTCTTTCTCTCTCAGCTGGTCATAAGGCATACAATACATACACAGGCAATATACCACTAGTCATAGCTCTTAAGTGGGATTTAGGATTTTAGTGATGTCTCACCTTTGTGCTGGCCCTCTGCACAGGGATGAATTTCAACACCAGAGAATAAGGTAAGATATTTTATAAATAATAAATAAATATTTAACAAAAATTGGGAATTCAATCTTAAAAACATTAGGATATTTTGTGTGTACAAAGACTGCATGATCAGACTCTTTTGGGGAAAGTCAGATGTAATAGCTGACTCATTTTTTAATGTCTAATTAAATTTGTAAATTGTAATTCTCTTGTTTCTTAGTAATTTTGTCATTTTCCATAGAATCATAGAACCATAGAGCTGAAAGAGACCTCAGGAGGTCATCAAGTCCAGCCCCCTGCTCTAGGCAGGCCCAATCCCAACTAGATCAACCCAGTCAGGGCTTTGTCAAGCTGAGACTTAAATACCTCTAGGGATGGAGACTCCACTACTTCCCTAGGTAACCCATTCCAGTGTTTCACCACTGTCCTAGTGAAATAGTTTTTCCTAATATCCAACCTGGACCTCTCCCACCACAACTTAAGACCATTGCTCCTTGTTCTGCTATCCGTCACTACTGAGAACAGCCTTTCTCCATCCTCTTTGGAACCTCCCTTCGGGAAGTTGAAGGCTGCTATCAAATCCCCCCTCACTCTTCGCTTTTGCAGACTAAACAGACCCAACTCCCTCAGCCTCTCCTCATAGGTCATATGATCCAGCCCCCTAATCATTTTGGTTGCCCTCCGCTGGACCCTCTCCAATGCGTCCACATCCTTTTTGTAGTGGGGGGCCCAGAACTGGACACAATGCTCCAGATGTGGCCTCACCAGAGCTGAATAAAGGGGAATAATCACATCTCTGGATCTGCTGGCAATGCTCCTCTTAATGCAACCTAATATGCCATTAGCCTTCTTGACTACAAGGGCACACTGTTGACTCATATCCAGCTTCTCATCCACTGTAACCCCCAGGTCCTTTTCTGCAGAACTGCTACTTAGCTGGTTGGTCTCCAGACTGTAACAATGCCTGGGATTCTTCCATCCCAAGTGCAGGACTCTGCACTTGTCCTTCTTGAACCTCATCAGATTTCTTGTGGCCCAATCCTCCAATTTGTCTAAGTCACTCTGGACTCTATCCCTGCCCTCCAGCATATCTACCTCTCCCCCTAGCTTAGTGTCATCTGCAAACTTGCTGAGGGTGCAATCCATCCCCATGTTCATGTGTATTCATATGGAGTAAGGGCGACATCTAGTGGTTGGCTGTTTAATCACGGTTGAGTATTTCCTGTATTTCTCTTAAAGGATAGGTCACATTAGCATAGATAAAGCACACTTCTCCTCTGATTACAATGTTACAACAGAAAGGTAATGAATTGTTTATCTAGTTCAACACATTCAGGAACATTTCCCATGTGCATGTTCATGGACAGCAAACAATATAGCACGCTGCTTGGAGCATGGGACTCAGGATGCAAAAGTTCTAGTTCTAGATCAACCAGTGATTCAGAGCTTGCCTTTTGGAAAATCAGTTACCTCTTGGTGCCTCAGTTTCCTATTTTGTAACATGCATTATACAAGCATTAGATAATATCATGTGTGCTCCTAGCTGATGAGTCCATGGGAATCATTAGGAACAGGTGCTAAACAGATGCTTTTAGTCTCATTTATTCCATATTTTAAATGTTGTTTGTAGGAACTCGTTTCTAGCGCATTTGTTTCTTCTGTCTAGTTACCCTATACCATATTACTTTTGACAATTTTAAAAAATAATGATTATGATTTGCTGGGACTCAGTCTTTTCTCCCAATTATTTCAGGGGAGTTGCTGAGTATTTTATGTGTGAATGTGCATGAAGGGAGAACACACAGTGACTCGAAATAGACAAAGGGGGTAGGAAGGAAGAGGAAAGAAGAGAAGGGTGAGGCAGGAGAGGCATTGACAAAAAAGCAAGAAATCCGAGCAATAGACTGTGAGTACAGTGTGACCACTAGGCAAGGCAGCTTTTTTGGTCTGGTGTTGGCTAAATAGGATTGGGTGTATAAGTTAAGACTCTGCTCCTCAGGCCACAAGCTGCTTGTGGCCCAATCAGAACACAGCTATGGTCCATGTGACATCTGTACACATAGCATATCTATTGTGTGGATGTGCCCAAAATAACACACAGCGAGCTGCATATGTGGCCCTAGATTAAGAAACACAGCACTAGATAATTTATTACAGTATCAGCTTCAAGCCACAGACTAGCTGCAATTAGGAAAGTCACAGCTCACATTTTGGAGTTAATTATTTTTTCTGGCACACTCACATTTCATTTAGAGATCATGATAAAAGTAAGGCCTCTAGGAAATATTTTGACATTGACTGAGCTAATGAAACAGCTTGACTTTGTTTTCTGCCAAGTTGCTAGTCATCTGAGCTAAAAGCTGAGGACAAAAATGAAAATTTCTCCCATTCAAGCCCTACTGTGTAAACTGTATGACATTCCCCAGACACCTTGTGGCAGTTGAAACAAGAGATATGGCAAAAACAGAGCACACTCATGTCACTTCATATGAAGAATATTTGACATTTCATCTTCTTGGCCATACAGCTGCAGATGGAGAAGCAGAACTGCCAGAGTTAATGCTTTAGCCTTAATAATGCTGCAGGCGGCTAGCTGGTATTGTCTACAACGGGGTGTTACTTTTGGCTAACATGACAGCCTTCAAGCAAAGCTCCTTGGAACATTTCCTGAGAAGCTGACAGATACAATATGGGAATGTCACTCTGGGCTTGTTTAGAAGTTGCACATGTTTTACAGAGTATTTATGATGGAGGTAAGGCACATGCAAGCTGTAATGTACTGCTCAGGTCTGTTAAAGCAATTGGTTTCATTGCCACTCTCCTATCTGACAATTTGTCTAAATGGATCACTGCTTGTGAAGTCAGACATAGAAGCATGCCCAGACTAGCCCAGATGACACACAGGCATTTGCTTGCTGGATTGGTGTCCAGACTGTGCGGTAGGGCCAGCTTTCCAGCATGCTGTGCAGATGCAGATGAGAACATTGGTTGGCACTCTCTTCACTGTGCTTGTAGTAGAGAGGTAGCCGTATTAGTCTGATCTTGCTAAAACAAAAGGAAAAACTATGTAGCACTTTAAAGACTAACAAGATGGTTTAATAGGTGATGAGCTTTTGTGGGCCAGACCTACTTCCTCAAATCTGAGAAAGTGGGTCTGGCCCACTGTCATGATCATGAGGGTTAGCCAGCATCCTTGGGACTAAGGGGTTAACTATGTCCCTTACCTAAACCAGGTGGCAGGCAGCCAATAGAAATGTAGGTAGGAATTTCAAACTGGACAAAGGAATTTTTTGGGTTTTCCCTCCTTTGTCTCTGGGTAGTTTCTCTCCATCTAGTGAGGGCAACAGACAGAATGTCTCCCTCCAAGAATAGACTCTTCACTCTTCTGTAAGTAGGGTAAAGTTTAGATAAATCCGTTAGGTTTTATTGTTTTATGGTTTGGGAAATGGGATCTGATGTCTGTGCACTTAAAAATGCTTTTTGCTCTCTTTTGTAACTATGCTCCTGGCCCATGGTGGGTTTCTCCTCCATGAGTATAGTACTTTGTTACTTTTCCATCTAGTCATTATGCTTGCAACAGGAATATTGTGGTGATAATAAAAGTTCTTTCCCTTTTATTTTTATTAACCTGGTATTGGTTAATTTTTGCGTCCTGGTCTGTACTTTAGGGGTGAGATTTCCCAAGTGATCTCTCCCCTGATTTTTGTATCAATACTTGGGTGGTGGCAGCGGAGTCTTTTATCCCCAAAATCTAGGTTGTTAAGATTTTGGGGAGAAGTTTTATACCAAAGCCTGGTAGATAAGATTTTGGAGTACTTTTGCTGGCCCCCCCCCCACTTCTGCATTTATCGTGCCAGAGTGGGGAAGGAGCCATGACACCCACGAAAGCTCATTGCCTATTAAACCATCTTGTTAGTCTTTAAAGTGCTACATAGTTTTTCCTTTTGTTCATTGTGCTTGGGCTTTTCTTAGAAATCAGCTTACTTGACAAAGATCCAGCGTGGTTTAAGCTACCAGGCACTGAGTCCTTTTTAATCAGTGGAGAAAAAGAGGTGAGAGAAAGTGAATATGGGGGAAGCAATGAAGCAATATGGGGGAAGCATGGATGGAGGAAGAATACAGCAAGGAAGTATGGATTACACTGAAAAAGTTACCCCGCCACAAACAAGGATGCGAGCAACACTCACATCTGAACCACTGCTGTACAGTGTTAAATTGCAAATGTAGACAAAGACACAAACTTCACTTAGATGCTCAAACTAGGGATGTTAAACTTAGTTTAATCAACTAATCGACTAGTCGTTGGATTTTCCATCGACTAGTCGATTAGTTGATAAGCAGGGGTGCTGCAGCGGGGTTATCTCCTGGCCCTGGGAACTAACCCCGCTGTGGGTTTGCCTTTGAAATATATGCTCTTAATGCATTTTAAATGCTGAAGTACAGTAGGGGGACCTGGCATGAGCTGGGCCAACTGATTGTTAACTCATGCGGGTCCCCCCGCTGTGCACCAGCCTTAAATGTAAAAAGACTGGAGTGCAGTAGGGGGATCTGGCGTGAGCCGGGAATCAGCTGTCCCAGCTCATGCCAGGTCCCTCCTACTGCACTTCTGATTTTTAAATATACTGTATTAAGAGCTGGCAGGCAAGCCCCTGACCCTCCTGCTTCCCCTGCCACCTGAGGAGATGGTGCCGGGAGGGATTGACATTTAAGCTGCTCCCCCCCAGCACTGGCTCCTGCTCCCCCCACCTTGTTGCCTCTGATAGAGGCAGCAAGGAAGGGGGAAGCAACTAGTTGAGGAACTAGTCGACGAGCTGCTTGCATCCTTAGCTCAAACATTCTAGGAGCTATGAATTCACTCCATGAAATAAGCTGTGAAATAACCATTATTAGGGATGGTCCCCCTTTTGAGCGGAATGGTTAGTCAAATTTTGAGGCCCTCTTCTAATCGGAAGTAGAAATTGATAAAGTCTGGTGTTTTCTTTGTGGCTACGTCTACACTACGGGCTTCTTGCGCAAGAAGCCTTTTGCGCTAGAGTTTTTGCGCAAAAACTTCTTGCACAAGAGCAAGTCCACACCTCAAAGCACATCACAAAAGCGATGTGCTTTTGTGCAAGAGAGCGTCCGCACTGCTGGACACTCTTGCACAAGAAAGCTCTGATGGCCATTCACAGCATGGCCATCAGAGCAACTGTGCTTTTTTCCATAGAGGTTTCTTGCACAAGAAACCCCCTGGAGCATCCATACTTGCCTTTTTGCGCAATAGTTGTAGCGCTAAAAGCAGTTATGCCCCAGAAAAGGAGGTTTACCTACGGTGGAAGAAGCCCTTTGGTCTGCTGTTTAAATGCCCATTTAATTGCGCAAGAGTTCATTTGAGGTGTGGATGCTTCCCAGGTTTTTGCGCAAAAACAGCTGGTTTTGCGCAAAAACCTTGTAGTCTAGACGTAGCCTGTATTTTTAATGTAAACAGACAAGACTGCATCATAGTCCTGCTCCTCTAAACATAGGAGGAATCTAGAACAAAAAGAGAAAATTACTCACCTTGGGCAGTAACTGATGTTCTTCAAGATGTGTGTCCTGGTGGAGGCTCCATTTCAGGTGCCACTGCATCCTGGCGCCACTGATCAGAGATCTTCAGTGGCAGTGCCTGGTCAGGCACTGTGTGCACAGTTATTATCCTGTGGCATTATTGGAGTGTATTAGGCAGTGACACACATTTAAAGCAAAGGCGCATGCTGATTGCACGCAACAATGTGAGATCCGTGCACTCCCTCTGTTTCTTCATGTGACTTTTGCTGACAATTTAATTTGCCCCTTATAATGGATCATTTTATGTTGAAGAAGCATGATGAAGGAGAATCAGCTGAAATGTATTTAATCTTATTCTTATGGTCATGGTTATTGCACTTGTCCTATTTCAATCTTGCAGTCCACTGATGCAGCCCACTCACTGTTGGCCTAGAGGATTTACAAAATGGTTTTATTTTATCTAAATAGAAGGCTATTGCTCTTCTAACACCTAGGGTGTGGAGTACAGCCTCTTGTGGGGTTTTGTGTGGTTTAGAGTAGACTGTAGGCAGGTGTATCCGCTGGTTGATGTGAAAAGTGGATGACACCTTTGGGAGGAATTTAGAGTGAGGTCACATCATGACCTTATTTTTAAGAAGAGTGTGTAGATCATCAGTGCATTTATTTCATTCCTCCTTCTGGACAATGTAATGGCAAGGAAGAATGGTATCTTCATTGACGTGTAGTAAAGAGCAAGTAGCTAGGGGTTCAAAGGGAGGCCTGATGAGACTCCTGAGGACTATGTTTAGATCTCATGTGGGAAGGGGAGGGAGTACTTCTGGGCAAAGTTTCTGAAGCCCCATGAAGAAGTATTTGGTGGTGGAATGTTTAAATGCCAAAAATCCTTCAGTTTTCTTGTGGAACACATTAATTGCGTGAGATGTATTTTGATAGCGCTGAATGATAGCTCCGAGTTCATGAGCTCTACCAGGCACTCCAATACTATAGGAAGAGGTGTTGTGTAGGGAGTGAGCTCTTTTTGCAGGCACACTACCAAGACATATTTCCAGTTGTGAAAGTAAATACTGTGTGTGGAGTCCCATCTGCTGTTCCAAACGGGAGACAGACCACCATGCACAGCAGGTAAGGGTACCAGGTCTGCCTGAGCCATGCTGAGGTGATTAAGACAACATTGGCTTTGTTGTCCCTGACCTTGCATAGAATCCTGTGTATTAGTGGGATGGGTGGGAATACTACTTAAGTGTCTTGTCCTACTGAATCAGAAAAGTGTCCCCCAGAGAGTGATGGGAGTGGGGTGGGCCAAGCCCTGCTCTGGAGCAATATAGAGAGCATTTTGTGGCTCTGTGATGTGGCAAATAGGTTAACAGATGGGACTCCCCATAGAATATTTGTTGTGTTACGTTAAGTTCTGTTCCCATTCATTTCCTCTGAAAATCACCTGTCTAGTATATCAGCCGTAGTATTCTGACACCCCAGTAAATAGGAAGCAGTGTTGCTGATGTGATACTGGATGCACCAATTCCATAGTTTCATCACTTCATGCATAGGGAACATGATCAGGCCCTACCTTCTTTGTTGATGTAATATTGTCTGGCATTATTTGGATTGATTTGCTTCTGATGAGCACTAGGAAGTGAAGGCAGGATTCCATAAGGTGCTGGGTTCTAGAAGATTTATGTGTAGGTGTAATTCCAGGGTTGACCACCTTCCTTGTATCATGTGGTGGTCTAGGTGTGCTCCCCAGCCCAGGAGGGAGGCATATATAGTGATCATGATAGATGGACATCTATGGAAGGGGACACCTATGCAGATGTTCTTTTTGTCCACTATTGTAATGACATTAGCACCTGTGTGAGTGGTATACCACCATGATGAGTGTGGTTGGTGGGTCTCAGCCAGCCCTGGAGGCACATCATATGTAGTCTGGTGTACTTCACCATGAATGTGGTGGTGGTCAGGTGACCCAGTAATTGTAGATATGTTTGTGTCTTAATTCTTGGGCAGATAGACACGTTGTCTATGAGGTGTTTGATGGACAGGAATCTGGTTTGAGGTAATGAGGCTCTGGCTTCAGTGAAGTCTAGATAGTCCCTGATAAATTCTAGTTGTAATGCTGGTATCAAAGTAGATTTTTGAAAATTTATTTGCAGCCCTAACCTCTGGAAGAGGTTGATGGTGAGTCCTGTGATTGTTTCTATCTCTTTGTATGAATTACCTTTGATGAGGCAGTCATCCAGGTATGGGGAAAATATAATCCCTTGTTTGCATAGATGAGCTGCACCTTGGTAGTAGACCAAGACTTTTGGAGAACACCCTTGGTGCAGTGGAGAGACCAAACAGAAGCACTCTGTACTGGATATGTTCACATCCCATCGTGAATCAGGAGTTGTCTGTATGTTGGATGTACTGGGATGTGGAAATGTGCATCTTTTAGGTCGTGGGCCCCAGTGTTGTTCGTTAAAGTCAGGTCCAAGTTTTAAAGTCACGTTTTAAATTCCCGTATTATAGTTTTCCCAACCAGGAGATAATTGCAAGCATTCTGTAAAAGGTTTTAACAAGTAACTTGGGTGTGAGGTCAATCATTAGTTGCCTCTGTTAATACTGATTCAGAACAAGAAACAGTCTCTTTCTGAGTGCCGTGCATAAAAGGCTTTGTATTAGTTTCTGGCCCTTGCTCTGGCTTCTACACACTAGTCTAAAACTGACACAAAGCCAGTTTAACCAGCTACCGCATGATACTTCCGGTGTAGGTGCATCCCAAAGTGGGGTTGGAACAACACAGCAAATCTTATGCTACCCCCTTTGCCCCAGCTTATGGGATCAGGCTACATTGTGCAAGACTGTTTATTTGGAACCACAGGTAGCTGGGCATAAGAAAATCTTGCCTCAGATTAGGGATGTAAAATCTTGTTTAATTGGTTAAACATGATGCTGCTCCGGCCAGCTGGAGTGCCCCTGCCTGTGGCAAGCCCGGGACAGGCCCAAGATTGGAGTGTCCCTGACTGAGGTGGGCCTTGCGGGGCTGGAGTAGCTTCCTGCCCGCAGTGGGTGGGGAGCCAGTAAGCGTCACCTGTTAAGGGTGAGGCTTACCGGTTAACTGGTTAACCATTCACATCCCTACCTCAGACCATCTCCAGGATCAGCGCAAAGATGGCTGAAAGCCACTATTTCCCTACCTTACACAGAACATCCCATGCTGCGTGCACATCAGCTGGATCACCATAAGCAAGTTTAATGAAGCCACAAGCAGGAAGCATCTTAGCCCTTTGTTTTTAAGAATGATGCTGCTCTGAAACAGTCTCTTGTTGTATTTCTTTCTGTAAAACACAGTAAATGGACACATGGCATGCATAACTGAGCAACATGCGGGTCACTGCAACCAGAGGCTACAGTACAATTCAGACCCATTTTTTTAAAATTACTTAAATCACTGGATTTACTGTTCAAAGGCTTAGTCCACTCTCCTCGTGGCCTTATATAACCCGGCCGTGTTGCACAATTACATTCTTTAGAATTAGAGGGCTTTGCATAAAGAGTGTAGCACTGAAATCTTTGTGTCCTCTGTGTCTGTAATGCTGATGCACAAGAGTTAGCCAGAAAGTTTCTGCAGGGTCTATATGCTTTTGTGCTGATTGTTGTCTCAGCAACTATTGACAATCCAGAGCTGCAGATTACAGTATACATAAAGGGTCTTAGTGAATGCAGAAAACAGCAGCGGGAGGCAAAAAGAGCCTAAGACAATCAGGTCTTGTGTACACTACACAGTTTTGTTAGCAAAAGGCAGCTTTTGTTGATGAAACAGTGGCAGTGTACACACTGCAATGCTGGCAATCTCATAGAATGCCCATGGAACCATAGGATTTAGAAACCTGCATCATGGCACCTGTTCATGAGGCATTGCACAGCCTTCCCAAAGCACCCTGCAGCCAGGTGCACTATGGGATAGCTACCCACAGTGCATTGCTCTCTGTGTCATTGCAAAAGCTGCTATTGTGGAGGCACTTTGCCATCCCAAGGAGCATAGTGTGGGCGTGCAACACTGGTTTAATTAAAGCAGTGGCTGTGTATCAGCATCAATTGCATTGACAAAATTCTGCAGTTTAAACAAGGCCTCAGTGAAGTAGTCTGTTCTATGCAGGCAGCCTTCAGAGAAAAAAAGGTGGGGAGTTTTCAAGGGAAACAGGTATGGGCTTTCAAGACCAAGGAGCCTATTGGTCTGTAGGGGAACTTCTTTCTATCTCTAGCCCCATATAATTCAAAACCCTTGCAGAAATCCTTCAGACGTTATACTTAGGCTATGTCTACACCACAAGGTTTTTGCACAAAAACGGCCATTTCTGCACAAAAACCGGCGGAGCGTCCACACCTCAAGCGCATTTTTGCGCAAGAAAATCAACAGAACAGAGGGCTTTTGCAGGTAGAGTTATTCCTCTTCCCACAAGGAGTAACTCCTTTTTGTGCTACAGCTCTTGCACAAAAAAGGCAGGTGTGAAAGCTCCGGAGGGGTTTTTGTGCAAGAAACTCCTATCGGAAAAAACACAGGTGCTCTGATAGCCATTCTGTTAATGAAAATCAGAGCTTTCTTGTGCAAGAGTGTCCATGCAGTGTGGACGCTCTCCTGCGCAAAAACACATCGCTTTTGCGATGTGCTTTGAGGTGTGGCCGCACTTTTGTGCAAGAAGTTTTTGCACGAGAACTCTTCCACAAAAGGCTTCTTGCGCAAAAATCCTGCATTGTAGACCAAGTCTCAGGCTGTATCTATACTGCCGGCTTTTGCCGGCAGAGAGTATACTAATGAAGTGCTCATTAGCAACTTCTTGTGCTTCATTAGCATAATCTCTGCCCGAGGCTTTTTGCGCAAGAGGTTTTTGCGCAAAAACTAGCAATGTAGATGGATCCATTTTGCGCAAATACCCCCTTTTGTGCAAGATCTGTATACCTGAGGCATAAGGATCTTGCGCAAAAGGGGGTTTTAGACATAGGTCGTAGACATAGCTTTATTGTCTGCTTTCCTCCCTCCATGGGCAAGTAGCAGCAGTTGGGAAAAGGCTGCTGGTTTAATTAGGATCAATAGCATTGCTTCAAGGATAGCTAAATAATTTGGAAGAGAGAGTGTTGCAAAGTATATTAAGGGATGGGTTTGCCTTCGCCCCCTCTCCCAAGCTCTGGTATCAAACATACTGAATTTACTTTTCAATGCAATTACTAGTTGCTTTATTACACTCCTGCATATAGATCTGCTGACTGTAGGCTTCTTGGGACAGGGACTGTATTTTTGTTCTATGTGTATACAATGTCTAGCACAGCAAGCCTTGGGCATCTAGGTTCTACTTATAAAACAAATAAAATGTATAGTATTGTGAGAAATCTGTTGCCACCTCTGCTGTTCCACATGTCATTATGTTGCAAACGATAGCAATGAGTAGGGCCTACTTTTCCAGGGCACATACCCCAGTCCGTTGAGTCAACAGCAAGACTTTGGAAAAAAACGAATAGAGGCTAGAATGAGAAATAGGAGGATTAGACTGAGAAAAGACCTAAGGGAAGGAAAGCTGGTTGCTTTTGCCATTTGGTATTGGAGGAAAAAAATGGGGCAACTATATGGAGGGAATTGGCTTGGACATTATAACTACGCCATATGAGAAAGGGAGGTCTGTTTTATGAGCTGTGCAAAGTCTTTTATCAAGACTTGATAGTTAAAAAAATTAACAAATTCTAATGTATCAATATATTTGAGCATGGATTTCTCACAAACAGTTCAGAGCAACAACTGAACCAGAGATTCAGTGTTTGGAATCCATATGTCCCAATGTCATATAATGTTTTCTGTTCTGTGATTGGATGACCTATCTTTTATAATAAACGACATATCTCAAACATTATGTATTCATTCATTAAATTAATCTTGACTGTGAACCTGAAAATCACTTTTTGAAAAAAGTATACAAAGGTTTGGTTGCTAGGGAACAGCAAATAATAGAGGTAAAAGTAGGTGGAATCAAAATCCAGTGAACTGTTTGCACTAAGTTTTTTGTTTTACCCTTTTCATTCAGATGTATCTACAATAAATGTGATGCATGAACTTGTAGCGAATCTAATCTTAATCTATGATTTACAGATCAGCATATTCTTTAATGAATATAGAAAAATTTTTCATGAAAATATCTAAGGTGTACAGTCATTCCAGTAATCTGATTTTTGAAGGTTTTTTTTTAGGGTTCAGAAATGGGAAATTGAGCTGGATCTTTGTTTTGTGTGATTGTACAAGTTCTGATTTTACATATTTCAAAAGCTTCTTTTCTGAACATCCTGCTCCATAAATAAGTATAGTCTATTGTATGGAATATAATTACATGATCACATTTAATATTCTGATAGTTTTATTAACAAGTATAATACATACTGTATACTGTATATAGCATGAGGACTGTACAGTACAAATTTATGTTCACAGTTTGCCATGACAAAATGTCATTACTGAATTCCCATCGGACTACCAAAGTAGAAACAGTGAAAGTACATTAAACATTCACATCTTTAGTAAGAAAGATTACCAAAATGTTTCAGTATTTGCAAGTTATAGTAATGCGTGCTAGAAACCTTTAATTACCCACTCAGTCTTATTAGCTTATAAAATATATTACATTTTATTAAAAAAATTTCTGTATAGTTTATACAAGTATTAAGGTAAATGTAATATCCCTGCTATATTTGCAGGTAATGTTTTAAGAAATGCTAAGCTGAAAGATTATTTTGACCCTCTAACATTTAAAGTACATAAATAGCAGAAAAGTGCTAAGACATAATGAAAACTGTTGTAACCCTCTTAATACATGTAAAATGTTTTTTTAAGAAAGGATTTGCATTAATTTACAGATTACTAACCTTGACAGAGACAAAACACAGACAACATATTCACACAAGCTTGTGGCTTTTAGAGAGATCATTACAGAACTACAGTGTATATTTAAATAAAACCATATTACTGTCATACCTGTTTAACTCCGAAGGATTGTCTCGGAAATCCATTATAACGTAATCCATTATAATGTCGAATGGTACATACAGGTACAATATTAGTATAATGGTATTCCAAATTACATGCTACACAGTGCAATACTGCTAGTGCACAGGTTCTTCTTTTAAATACACAAAGTAAATCCTGCTGCAGAGTTGTATGTGTATCTTTAGACCCAGCCCTGCTTCCATCCAGGTTAACAAGAGGAGTGAGCTCTCTAGATAGGAGCTGATGCTTGTTTAGTATTTCCTTAGTTAATTTTTTTTTGATGCACTCCCCAAACCAAAGTTAATGCCCCATTTAAAATGCAGATTCACATTTTAAACGAAAAAGATAAAATTTACTTTGTAATCTCTTTTCTGACTTCCCAGAAGATCCAACACCACATACATAAAGTGAAAAATCCTTTAACAAGTCATTTACATGAAACTATCTTATTTGGTTACAAATAATTAAGATTCTATTTAATGTTTAAATTTAAGTCTGCTGTCAGTGTCCTATACAGGGCGTTCCCGCCATAAGTCACCCAACTACACATCCGTTCTGCACTAGCATTGTTGAAGCTAGTAGGAACAGATGTGTAATAAGTCTTCCCATTCCCCGCTCTTAAGTCGCGCGAAAAAAAAAAATTTGCGCACGTGGAAGTCAGCCATGGGAAAAAAATTCCCCGCTTTAAGTTGTTTGGCTATCAGTCCAAATTTTTTGGAACATATCTTAGACTTATAGCAAGGATGGACTGTATCATAAAGCATATGGCAAGGGGCATTTTATAATTATATTGCATCTTAACAGTATTTCACCCTACAATTCACTATAAATATCTTTAAACAGAGGCAAACAGGTTAACCGGTGAACATGATTTAATAGTCGACATCTCAGGGATTTAATGATCTGCTGGAATAACTTCATTAATTTCAATGAAGTTATGCCAGAAGTGCACATGGCCCCAGATGCAAACACTTAACAAAATTCTTTCATGAAAGACCAAAAAGAAAAAAGCAGCACAGGAAATTTACGGTCACAAAAATATCAAATGAAATGTGAATAAATTAAGTTCAAAATAGAAATGGAATTAGAATGTCTGACATCCACCTTTCTTTATAGGAGCCTATCTGCTTGTTTCCAGGTTATAACTGAGTTGTTTTCATCCACAGCATGCCAAATACCTAGCCCCCCGTGATATTTTTCAAGGTTCAAATTCAGGAATTGACTTGTGAGAGTGCACTGTGTTAGAGCCCCAATTAAAGTCACTGAGTACAGTATACATGAACAGCTAGCTGTAAACAACAAGAGCTTAGATATCAATTTTGATTCTGTGATGTTACTGGGACTTAAAAAAATTTGGGCTAGTCAATGCTCGTTCTCTTTCCAGGAAGTTTTTTCAGTGTTAGTGACAGAGCTATGAATCCACAGAAGGTTGACAGAATTTACCTGGTAATTAAATTTTTATTGATTACACAACTATAAATCTGGCATAGCTTCAATTCATTCCAGTAAAGCTACTCCAGACATACGGTGGTTTAGGAAAGCAGAATGTGGCTCAGATCCCTTACACCAGCATTCACATGAAACTTCCAGGCTGTATGTTTTGATTGTGTAACACTAGAGCACTGCAGAAGAGTAAGGGATTCCTTAGATAAAATGTATGTCCAGTCCCATACTTCAGTATATGAGTGTTAATTTTAGAGCAGGAGAAATACTTTGTATTTATGGCAGTAGCACCCTTTGCACTTTTCAGTACAGTGACAATATCCCTAATTACTCTGACACTTGGCATTAAAATTCAATTAACTGTAAGGTATAATTTTATTCTTTACTCTCCCAAATACCTATACATTGGCCTATATATATATTGCTAGAGGCCCTCCCCTTCCTATCAGTTTTACTGAGAGAGGGGAGCAGATGTGAATGTCAGGTAGATGTGAGCCACACTGTCAAGACAGTAAACTGGCATAGGATTTTCTAGCTGTCCACAGTGTTTTAGGGGCATGAACACTATCTGCGCCATAGCTCTCAAATTCCTTCCCGCAGCAGGCAGATATTTTCCTTTCCAGTAAGTTTTTCCATGAGGTTAAAATTTAACTATGACATTTGAATATTGCAGGAACGGTGCCTGGTTTGCATAATGAAGTGAAAAACCACTGTGGACATAACAGTTTAGACAAACAACATCTTATTTCCTTGTAGTGCCACAAAAGCAGTCAACTAATATATGCAGGAACCTCTGTCTTTGTGCAGTTAACACCTCCAAAGATTTGGAACAGATTTAGCACCAAGCTTGAGGTTGCTTTACCTGGGTATTTATTTTATTTTGTTAACAAATACTGGGATTTGAACCTCCCTGACTCAGTTTGTTAATACAACACACACATCTAAGGGATCTCTTGGCCCACCTACCATCAAGAAACCAACAGAGCCACAAACCAAATCATAGAGTCATTAAATGGCTAATCAAGTCTACTCTCTTCACTTGAGAGATTTACACAATTCAATTTCTCACAGGATGTGCTTCCAGTTGGATGCCATTTAGCTTTTTGCCATAAAAAAATCTTGTGAACTAAAATTTAAATACTGTAGTGTTAACAAATTGGCACTCATTTCCAACAATGGTACAATTTGGAGCATTTTGATGTAACAATTGCTGTTTCTGAGGTACAATGAAATTATTAAAGAACAGGAAATGCAGGGGAGTGATTACTGAGGAATACATCTTTACCCCTGAAATGAGGTATGATAGCTCTCTATGAAAATAATTTAATGTCTATCATAGAAGTACCATATGTGTTCCATCTGTACGGCTGCACACAAAACAGAGATAGTGTCACATAGGAATCACACATTTAAGGAATCTATGGAGGCATCATGCAATAAACACAAACTCATGTACTACAGTATAATACAAAAGATAGGTAACATTGGGTTAGAGGCACAATCATGCGTATATACCAATTTCTGCTGATGATTCTTCAAATAGTATTATTCATTAGTCCAAATCAGTTATCACTTAACCTTTCATGATGTAAAGAGAGTATTTTATTTAGTGAATGATAATAATTAACCTGTCTTGGCAGAGTGGATTTCTACAGCGAGAAGGTGTCTTTCTAAAAGTGTTGCTTTAAACATGCTGCTGTAACCAGCAATGTTGGAAAGTCCATTCATTGCACTGATGAGCATAAAAAAAGAGCGTATCCTTTGCAGGGCTCATAAATAAAGTCTCTGGCAAGGACTGGATATTGAATAACATTTACTAGTTGATCAATATATGCTGGCTGACTTTATGGCAAAACCAACAAAGTTGTTAGTTTACAAATTTCCTTATTCAAAAAGGAATACATTACACACACTGTCTCCAGGAAGGGGTTCCGTAGCATCCCTAGGAAAAAAAACGTTCACATTCTTTAGGTCTGACCCGTGGCAAGGACATAGCAGGGTTAGATAACATCTATTACTGACCATATGGAAGCTTTTATTGTATAAGCTCAGAGATTCAGACCAGCTGAATCCAGATTAAAATGAACATGTAAAAAAGGAAGTGTGATGGGAGTTGAGGGAGAAGAGATATTCAAACAAGCATATGGCGTTTCCTGTGGAGAGCAAGATGATCTGAGCGTGAGAAACTACGGTCACAGTCCGGGCACTGGAAGGGTTTGATTCCAGTATGTTTACGGAAATGTCGTGTTAGTTCATCAGAACGAGCAAACTTCCATGTGCATCCCTCCCAGGTGCACTTGTATGGTTTTTCACCTAGGAAAGGGAACAGAGAATGCGGGATTTAAAATGGGGAAAAAAATCGGAGCTTTGAGGGTGTTTCTGAATGTTTATAAACATGTCAACTGCTTTATACCAAATGATTTGTTCTCCCTCTCCCATTCTGATCCCAACTAATTCTTTTATTTGTCATCTGAAGAAGTGGGCTGTGCCCACAAAAACTCATGATACCATCTACATGTTTTGTTAGTCATTAAGGTGCTACTAGTCTATTAGTCTGTAACAGGAAAAATTTAAAAAACAACAAACTCGACTACCTCTCTGAAGCTTTTATTTAACTTACCCAAACTGACGTATCTAGCTAGCATAGTTTGTGAAGATCTTGGTTTGTTTATGCATTTCTAAAAGTGCACAAAATGACTAGATAAAGAAGGGGTTTCTGTTACATCTCATTTGCATTACTCTGTCACCGCATCCTTCCAGTCTTACCCCTGCCATTGGTTTGTTCCACATGCACTTGTTATGGTCTTAATCTTAGATCTCTGATATTGCAAAGACTTAGATTTCAGTACTTAAAGTTAAGCACAAGCTTTTGATATTATTCATGTGCTTACAGTAAAACTTGCACGTTAGCATTTGCAATTTTCCCTCTATGAATCTGATTCAAATTTACATTAAGCTCCATTACGTTACAGGGGTGTAAATGGCCATAGTGTAAACAGGAATTAGGCCTTGCATTTTCTCTGAACAGATCTTATTGTCACAAACTTCCAGTATATGCCCAAACAACATGTCAAGTCATGCCTGGAACATGGTGACTGAAAATAGATATGGGGACATCTTTATTTGAAAAGCACTCTTAGAAAAGAGCATTCAGAATTAATCTGATAGGGTGTTAAGAGTGGCTGGATGTAATGCACAAATCTTAAGAGTCTTTAGATTTGGCACATAGTTCAGGCCAAAATAAATAAGCGCTATCCCTATGGAAGTTTCAAAGCCAAATGTAGCAGTGATGTAATTTGTGATGTAGTAGTACAACTTGCACTTATTTAGCATTTGGTGGGTGTGCAAATGAGTACCTTGGAGACCAAGTGGGCAGAAGTGGATATAGTAGAAAAAAAAGCAACTAACACAAGCATATAAGAAATACTAGAGGAAGCCTGCCTTGATTTACAATCGTCTGTTATTTACTTTTCCTGCTACATCCCTTTTCTACTCCAGGGCCCGTAAGGGCATATCCATGCTTGGCATAAAGGATGTTATTCCCAGCTCAAAGAGACATACATAGCTCTGACTGGCCTATAGTGCTAAAAAAAAGATTGTTGCCATAGCAGCATAGTTGCCAGGATGGGATGCCTGGAACACGTACCCGTATCTGAGACCACAGGCATAAACTCGGAGCAGCTAGATCATCTCACTACTCATGTTGTGGCTACACTTGGTTTGTAATTTGCTAGTTTAATTAGGAGTAGTGTGACTATTTCTCCATCACCATTCATACCTCTAGCTCCAACTATAGATATTCCTATGTTACATACATTTTGCAAACCCAAATGAATATCAAACCTGTCTAACCTGCATGACTTTACCATTTATACCTGACACGTAACTACATCACCATCGAATTTTAATCTTGGATTTCTGTAGTCAACTCAGATATAAGGGAGGACCTTACACCACTACATGTTGGGAATTCCTGGGACATGTGCCTTAGATTGCTTTAGCCTTTCCTCCCTTAGAATGTTGTCTTAGTATTCTTTACTTTTAACAGAACAATTGGGATAAATTTACATTAGCTACGTATTTCCTTCTGTTTAAAAAAAGCCTGAAGCACCTGTTATTTATCTAGAAGCCTATTTTAGACTGATGCAAGCCAATGTTGATGAAAAGAAAGTGTACCAAGACTTGTACCTGTATGCGTTCTTCTGTGAGCTTTTAGGTGGGAGCTTTTAGTATAGACCTTGTTGCAGCCTTCATAATCACATCTGTGTATTCTGCGTTTCCTTTGTGTGTCTGGAGACTCCACAGGTAAAGGTCTCTTTCCTGGCTGAACTATAACTGAGGGGTGATTCCTAAGAAATGAAGTTATAGGTTAAAATGAATTTTTTTTAAACAAAAGTAAACATTGCACTGATCCACAATAGAGCCCCTTTATTCATTAAGACAGTCTCTTGGCAGTGTGAATTACATTATATGCATATAGTGAAATTTAAGAAGACTTAGCAAATTTCATAGCTGTTAGTAGTAATATTTTAATTCATTCCTCTTTTGAGTGTATTGACTTTGTGGCATAAGCAAAACCAAAGATATTCTTCTCAGCATGCTTGGGTTTTAATTTATTTTCACTTATAAAGGAATGAAAGTCAAAATCTCATTTCTCAGCAAGTAAACTCAGGATTTCCAAACTCTCTTTCCAGTTAACTTTCATTGTTTTTGTTTATATTTTTATTCTTCCTTAAAAGACAGCTAATTTGTTTTTAATTTAAAACAGCTTTTTCTTACTATTAAAAACATCATATATTTAGTCTTAAAGCAGAACTCAGAGTCTTTATTGTTCCAGCCTCTCCTTTAGAGAGTAATTAAGAATTTCCTGTTTGGTGCTGGCAGAAGGGTGCGGTCTCCCTTAGGACTGACGTCAGTTCCTAAAAGTAGAATTTAGACTTCATGTCACACCCACAGGAAGACTGAAATTGGCACTCCACCTTCATAAACATGATTTTCTTGCCTTTAACCCCACAGGTACTATTCAGGTAAGACATATACATACTGCTTGTATAATTTTTAATATATACAAATAATTATGTGTATATGTGGATAAACACACCTAAGGATATTATCAGCTCCATATATAAATCACTGGGCACAGTCATGAACCTACTTTTTATGCCAGTATTAGAGGAAGGAAATGAGCAAAATATATTTTTTTAAAATAGACAGGCATTTTAAATCACAAAGCTTCACCACCTACATTTTACATCTGAATAATGAAAACATATTACAGATTCTTAGATATTTTCTGGCTTTTACGTAAAACTTAGTGAGTGCTATACGCAGATGCTTAGACTTTCTAGGAAACCTGCCTTCACCAACTGATAAAAATAAACTTGTTAGAATTCCAGCTTTTTCAGCAATTACTGTACTTCATCTTTTTAAACTAAATTTACATTACATCTAACAACATTTCAGCTTTATCTTAAGCAGTTTGTTACTTGGAGCAAGTATCTGTAGGGCCTGAAATTCACAAATTCTGAGCTTTCAGTTTCCACTGAAGTCAATGGGAACTGCAGGTACTCATGTCCTTTGAAAAATCAGTTATCGGGTTCAGAAAGGAAAATGTATTACAAGCACTATCATGATTTCTTATTTCTCTGTAAATCAGCTTGCTAGAAATTAATGATTTGTGAGGAATCTGCAATTCATTCTGTTAATAGGGTCATGGGCTTAAAATCTGCAGCCCATTTCATGGCAGATACGATTTTTCCACGTTAATTGCTATGCACTTGGCTGTGGGAACAAAAAGCACATAATGCACATTCACTGAATTATTCCGTTAAACTCTTTATAAGAATAGATAAAAAAATGGTGAAGAGATTGAGTGAAAAAAGTGTTAACGTGTTTTGTGGAAATATTTATTGAGCTTTACTTTTCATGTAACCCTGAGTCCTATATATTGTAGGTGACAACTCTGTGAGCCTAAGTTACCATGAGTAACTCAAAAAAGCATGCCCAGCAATAGAAAGATTTGTTGTTCAACCTCATAGTATATGCAGGGAAAATATTATGTTGGGGTCAACCAGATGATGCTGTTGCACAGCCCTATAAGTTCCTATATTGTGAGCAAGTTTTTAGTCTTAGAAGAAATGTTCTATTATTGTTAGTTTAGTTATGCAGCAGTCCTTTCACAAAGGATGTGGAGACGGAAGAGAATAAATTCTCTGCTTTATTCTCTGTATTTGAAGGCAATTCTTGAGTAACTAGCTTCTTGAAAAGCAGGCACTGACGTGCAAGCTGACTGGTGAAAGATGAGATTGCCTGATTGAAGTCTGTGACAGTCCAGACTTGTCCAGACTTCAATAAGTGTGTGTAAAGAAAGCAAGTTATACTTAGGCTACATCTACACTACCTCAGAAAGTTGACTTAAAGTATGCAACTCCAGCTACATGAATAGTGTAGCTGGAGTTGACAGATCTTAAGTTGAGTTACCATGGGGTCCACACCACGGGGGGTGAACAGGAGAAACTCCCATCAACTCTGCTTACTCTTCTTGTCTGGGGTAAGACAACTGGAGAGTGAAGACCTGCAGTTGTTTTGACAGGTCTTCACTTAGACCTGATAAACTGACTACTGGTGGATCCATCTTTTAGTGTCAATCCCCATGGGAGTGTACATATAGCCTCAGAGTACACTCAAACTCTCTTTCTTGTTTCTCTTCCATTGGAAAACGAATCTGCAAGTGATTTCCAGAGGAGTACACTGGTTTAAGGAATGAGACAATGTTGTCAGAAGAAGGGCCAACAATATTAAATAACTGCTGAAATAAATTATCATCTGTAATTCCATAAGGTCTTATCTCTGCGTACACAAGCATATCTGAATTCATTTGAGCCTTGCGCATTTGGGTGTTTTTCTCTAACAGCTAACAATGTCTTCCAAAAATCATGTTATGACACTATCTTTAAGCATTGTTTGTCCTCACACCCACAGTCCCTGTGGTGATGGTAGCATGAATCAAACTTAATTTCACACAAAATTAAGACTTCATATTGCCTTGCATCCATACTTGCATATGCCAATACTCTAAGAACAATACATGAACTTTGATTTAAAGGGAGAAGTCTGACAATTTAATTCCCATACAAAAGACAGTGACTTTGGATTAAGATGCCTAGATTGTAAAACGTCAATGGCTTTTATATATTTTACATACAATCTCTCCCCTCCTGTCTCCAGTATTTAGATTGCAAATTAATTCAGTCAAAAGTTAGAAGATGCCAGATTTATAGTTGCTTGTGCCACCTTCATTCAGCCACATTATATGTCCAACCCATGCGTTGAATAAGGTAAGAGTCTTGTGGAAAAAGTAGTATGTTATCATATAAATATCACAATGAACATACAGAGGGCATCAAGTAAAGGTTGCCTGTGCAACTCAAAATCTGACTTTCCTAACTTTTAGTTTAGTGTAGTATTTTGTATATGATGTCCTAGATTTTTCTGAAGGACAAAGTTAAGAACTATTATGTACAAATGGCCTCCCTATCATGCATCAATAGCAGGATCTGAACCATGAGTCTTCAGCACTACAGCTCAGATTGCAATCACTACAGAACTAACAATACTAGATGGCAGTAGGAGAAGGTTGATATGCCAGAGTGTGGAAACAGCAGCTGCTGCCCTATGTGGAGTCCAGAGGGTGATCAAGGGGAGTGCCACCCAACTCATTCTCTCTGCCCCAGCCTGGGCTACTCAATCCAGGGGTTTATTGCTAACAGTCTGGCCTGGCTCTCTCTTTCCCCACCTCTGGAAAGTGGGGGACTCTGCTCCCATGTAATGCTTCCAGTGGGGATGAGACTATGGGACCAGGTGCTCCAGCTCTGCCACAACTATGCTATAACCGTACTGGCAGTCCCTGGCATCACCAGCATAGTGCCCGCTGCTGCTGCAGCTTTGGCAGAAGCCCAGGCCAGGCTCTCTAGAATGCTGAGTGACTGTGGCAGCCTGACAGAATTTTCCTGAGGAAATGGTGATTTTTAACACTTCACCTGGGGTAGAACTGAAAGAAGCTACAGGGGACAAAAAAGGCATTTCTCCCATGCAAATATCAAAGGCCTGCTATCATCAAAAGGTGTCACTACTTCTCTAAGAAAAGGTCACAAAAATTCCCCCATCCCCATTGTAATACCAGGTTACCACGGTTTAATACCTGTTTAAACATAAGCCCAATTCTGCAAAACTTACAGGAAAATCTACTATTGAGTGCACTGGAAGCTGCATTTGTAGTGGTTCGCATGACTGGGCCCTATATGACTTTAGGAACATGTTATGCAAATATAGAAGATCTATATAATTCACATGTACATAGCATTCCTACTAACCATTATACTGCTGAAAACAAAGTTGAGATTGAAGGATAGGAGGAAAAACCTAAGCAAAACACCCACATTAATTTACAGTCTGCAACTCTTATTTAGGATATTTTACTACGTGCTTCAAAGCACAATGATTTTCCCCTCAAAGAACCTATATTCTGTGGCCCCTGTCTATGGAACCCAATATACAGCAATGCACTATGCATCAACAAGATAGGTACTTTAGAACTAATTACTTACTCTTGCAACATTACTTGCTGAGGAGACAAGGAAGTCATCATTGGAGGAGACATTTGTTCAGGATAAAACTCGGCCCTCGGTGGTTCAATTCCTGGTTCTACTTTGATTGTTTTCTTCAATATGGGCTTCTCATAAGATTCAATTACAGGCACTAGAGGGAAAAAATCAAATATATAAAGAGTTACGTGAGTTAAAGGAAACAGACAAAATTTGTACATGAAAATCTCCCCAAACTAACATGATATTTTGCATCAAGTCTATTCTTATGCACTCCAGTTCAAAACTAGGGCTACGTCTACACTGATTCCCTCTTGCTCAAAAGTCTATGCAAATGAAGCACAGATTAGCATATTGCCACGCTTCATTTGCATAATTAATTAGGGGCCGTTTTTGCGCAAAAAAGGAGCCGTCTACACAGCTCCGTTTTGCACAAAAACACCCTCTTGCTCAAGAGCCGTTCTTCCTCATTTTTTCAGGAAGAACGGCTCTTGCTCAAGAGAGTGGTTTTGCGCCAATTGGAGCTGTGTAGATGGCTCCTTTTTGCACAAAAATGGCCCCTAATTAATTATGCAAATGAAGCATGGCAATATGCTAATCCACACTTCATTTGCATAGGCTTTTGAGGAAGAGGGATGCAATGTAGACGTTGCCTAGATTACTTCTACGGATATCAATAGATTTATATGGGCATCAGTGAGAGCAGAATTTGAACCAATAAAACTAGGGGAAAAGATCAAACAGTGAAGTCTAGGTATTTTATGTTTTACAAGAAGACAAAAGAATATTTGTCTCCCTTTTTCATTTCCCTTCAAAATATTCGGACTCACCCTAAAAACTCCTGGATACAATTATTTTACAGATTTGACTAGCAAAAGAGGAAGGGTGTCCCTAGTTGTTTTGTTGGCCAGAGCAGAAAATGTTTCAAGTCTCCCTTCCCCCAGCAACTGAACTAAACAAAAATACCAAATCACACCACAGCAAACTAAAAAACAAAACTACTCCCCCCATAGACAGCAGAATGGAGTGGAGGAACACCTTCACCCTGCTTCTCCTCCACCCCCACCCTTTCCCCAAAACAAAACCAAAATATAACCCCAAACCACCAAATGGCACAGCAGTAGAGAAACCCCCTTGAAACTGTTGACAGGGCAACTGCCCTGCATAAAAGAGTCCTGCATAAAGGAGAAATATAGCACAGCAGCACCTACCTGGCATGCTACTTGGATTTTCCAACTCTTCTGTAAGAACAGTAGACATAAGTATAGGTTGCTGGAGATGTGGAGCATACATAAAAGGAACAGGCTGGACCACAAGTGGCTGTATAACTGGAAGTATTCCAGGACTCCTAAGTCCATGACGTGAAAGAGCAGCCATTACTGGAGGGATTGTTAATGGCATGGGAAAAGGCTGAACACCTGGGGGAGGTGGGGTGGTGAATTTTTTCAAAGGTGGGCTGGGTGAGGACAAAGATAATCCAGGTGAGGCTCTTCTATGTATAGTCTGAAATTTCAGAGGAGAAGGAGAACTTCCCGTTGAAGGTGGCGAGCTTCGTTTATTCACTGTAAGATCAACTGGCTCCATTTGGATTCCATTAGATAGTCCTTCCGGGGTTGGATAGAATGTATCACGCAACATATTTGGGGTTGGATAAATGACACTATGTTTGTTTGATTTCATCTGGTCCATGTAATTGGATGGGTATGACTGTAGAGAAAGGAAAAAAAGATGAGAATTGATAGATAAGCCATAATACAGGAGAAAAATAAAAAAATCTAGTGCTAAGTTACAAATGGCTGATGAAGTGAAGAGGAAAAATGATGCAATCATGGCATTTTTCATTTACTCCTTTCTCTGAGAGAATGCACAAGATTTCTCACAAGGGAAATGATTCAATTTCTGATTCACTAACCATTTGGGAAGCAGTACACAATATAGGATGAAAGTGGGCCAAAAACTGACTCCTTTACAAATATTTATTGCAGCAAGGGAGATTTAGGTTTGACATTTGGAAAAACTTCCCAACGGTCAGGGTGGTTAAACACTTGCCCAGGGAGGTGGTAGAATCTCCATCATTGGAGATATTAAAGAGCATCTTAGACAGACATCAGTCAGGGACAATCTAGATAAAGGATGTTAAGTAGCATTTAATTAGCTAATTGAGTAGTCAATGGAGTTTCCATCAACAACTTGATTAGCTGATAAGGAGGGGAGGGGCGCACTCGCTACTCCCACTGCAGCTCTGCAGTTTAAATGTAGTAGGAGCCGGGCATAGTTCCCAGGGCAGTGTGAGCTGGGACCGGGCAGTCTTGGCTCATGCCGGCTCCAAAACTGCTGTGCCTTTGTCTTTTAAATGTAGTAAGAGCTGCCTGGCTCCCCCCTCTTGGTCCCCCGCTGCGGTCTGCTTTTAAACATACTAAGAGCCAGACAGCTCTTACTACATTTAAAAAGCAAAGGCGCAGCAGTTGGGGACCCAGCATGAGCTGGGACTGAAGCAGTCCTGGCTTGTGCCAGCTACCCCACTAAGCCTCTGCCTCCTTTGTTCCCCCTCTAAAGAGATGGTGCTGGGGGGAACCAAAGCCGTTTTCCCCCAGCACCAGCTCCTGCTCCCCCCCTTGTTGCCTCTGATACAGAGGTAGCAAGGGGGGGGAAGCGAGTAGTTGAGTAGTGACTTGACTACCCGATAAGCCTAGGCTTATCAGGTAGTTGACTACCTGACTAGTTGCTTACAACCCTAATCTAGATGGTGCTTGGTCCTGCCATGAGTGCAGAGAAATGGACTTGATGACCTCTTGAGGTCCCTTCCAGTTCTATGATTCATATCCAACCTGCATGGTAGGTACTTTAGGTACTATCCCCATTTAGAGATGGATAAACTCAAGCACTATGGAGGCTAAGCAGGATAATGGTAAAACTGGAAATATGTCCCAGGAATCCTACACCTCTAATGATTTTTCTAGTAATTGGAAAACACTGAACCACAATCTTCACTAACAGAAATGTACTCTAAACACAACCCCTCCCTCCCCTCAAATAAAACTTACATAAGTGAGCTCTGCAGACAGCACCACAGACAGCAAATATGAAAAAAGTAAATAAGTAAATTCTAAACCATTTTTTCGGTGTGTTTTTTTTTTTGTTGGAGTGGGATTGAAGAGCATGCAACTCACATGCTGTTTTAAACATGGAAAACGGAGCTATCCAGAAAAGGGAAAAAAAGGTGTGATTATCTGAGGTGCTGAATGTATTTCCTGTAAGTCAAGGGGAGTAAGTTGACGATGTTCATTCCCATTCAAGATTATGCTCAGTACTGACCCTTTAATATCTAAGCAACAACATTTTCCAGTAAAGAAGTAAGAATCGCAATAGCACTGAATGATATATATTGCCTCAGATAATATAATGAAAAATTTCTCATATTAAAAGTGTATAAAACCCCACTTTATTTTTAATGAAAATAACTGCTTATTTGAAGTGATGAGATATGCCATGATATGAACTATGCAAAGTGTAAACTATCCATTCAACTAAAATTTAAAAAGATAACTTTGGTATCAGTTTTATTAACTGAATTTCCACTTGTAGTTCTTGGTTGTATCAATCTTTGCTATGCTGTTTCCTGGCTGTAATAAAACACAGTTTAGATTTTGGTAGCACACTGAAGCAGAAAGAGTGTCGTAAATTTTTAAAAATTATAAGGATAGTGATAATTTATTAGCAGAAAGCTATTGGATTCTAGTATACAATCCACTCCCATGATATTTTAAATGCATTTTGTTAGGGCTAAAAATTCTAGCTAGGTCTTGCCTTGCTTTTATATCTGTATTTCCTCCACTCCTCCCTTACCGCCTTTGGTGTATTTTAACTGCTATTCATTTGAAGGTTAGCCAGAAATATCATTGCTTTGGAATTATTGCCTCTGTTTTGATTATTGCAAAAAACAATACTATGGCACTTTAGAAAATGGGAAGTTTTTTGAGCATTCCTATGAATGGTAGACATGGTAACAAAGTTGAGTAGTTTATTCTGTACTCCATGCATACACATAACTAGCATTAATAAAAAAAATTGTTACATACACATAGGGAAATTAAAAGAGAACTACTACCTATATGGTTGGTAAAAACGTTTTTCAGTCTTAGAACTTAATACCATATAATGGATTAAACTAAGAATCTTTGTAGAAATTATATTCAGTTGATCTTAAAGGATTATTTTTCATATAAAAAGAAAACTTATGTTTATACCTACAGTAGATTAATAATTTAGCTATCATACCAGTATTTGTTTTTAATAAAGGTCACAGGAATTCATGTTTTAGATCTTTTAACTATTTAGTATGTGTGTGACTCAGAACAAGATATACATAGAACTTATAAGCACTGCTGGATAAAGAAATAATGATATTTATTAGAACTCAGTGATCAAGGCCACAGATTATTAGTGGAATTTAATATGTAACAGTTTTTAGCATCTACTGAATCTGACGAAGGCATGGATGTAGGTCAAAATTCAAACATTTAATACATAAGCTGTATTAAATGCTAGGGTTAAAACTTATGCTGTTGGCCTACAGTACAAAGTCCACGTGACCTCACTATGCCGTAGAAACATTCAATAGTGCAGCGGGGCATCAATGGAAGCCTGGAAGAGTTATTACAATATCACCATCTACATTTATTCTTTTTTTAACTTTGTTCCAGCATCAGTGAAAAACAGTAGAATTCCTAGAACATTTTTCATCCAAGTAAAGTTATCTTATATTCAGACAATATAAGGTTCTGAGTCTACAGACATTTGTGCATGTGACTGTCTTAATGCATAAGAGTAGGTACGTTGTCTCAGTCTCCATAAGTTTCTGCAGAACAGGGGCCTAACAAGTCTTTCTGTTTTTAAAATCATGCTGTATTGAGAAGGCCAAGGAGGACTGTAACAGAATAATGGAAAGGCAAAATGAAGAAAGACTATCCAATTAAAATCTTTGTTTAGAAGAGAGAATTTTTTCAGTAAAGTAGGAGACTGCAGAAGAAACAAAACACCTTTGGGCTATAACTTAGTTCATTAAAACATTTTTCTTTCTTTCAAGACTCAAGTCAAATAAAACTCATATTGGAAAAATGCCAACCTATTAAAACAGTAGTGCAGAAAAATACTACAATGATTCTGAGCTGTTGGAGGAATTTCTTAATGTTAGTTTAGAAAAAGTTACAGATTAAATTCAAAGCAACAAAGACTCTTCAAAAACTGGGATGATGACAATTGTATTTTTCAAAAGTTGATTCGTTGAGGATTCAAACCTGCTCTCGACCTCTTGATTTTGCCTGGAATGAAAGGTTTTCATTGTTGTAACTAAGCTGGCAGAGATTTGACTTAAGTCAGCTATTCTTTTGTGCCAGTCTGGAGAGGCTGTCTCATTTTTCTAAGCTTCCCTTCACTCTGAGATTTTACTTGCCATACTCCTGTTTGAACTGCAGATAATGTCAGCGACAGAAAAAATGAGTAGGAGACAAAGTTTTCCTTTACATACTTTTTTCCTACTTAGTTTTGTAAGCAAAAGAAATCTTAGGTATAAAAAATATTAAAGGCCAATGGAGGTATAAAGTGAATAGAAAAAAGTATAACAAACTTCTCTGTTCCGATTATACTTATAAAAATCATTCAAAAATAGTCAACCATTTTATGCATTATTTTAGGCACATTAAAACAAAGTGGAGGCTATGACAGTATAGAATAGATCAATGTAAAGTAAGGTTATTCTGTTAAACAGACATACATAATATATACATTGCCACCTACTTTTATTGAATTTATAGTGTTCTATGAAAATGCACTTCATCTAGTGAAGCTTCATTTGTCTTCTAGAAGAGTGAAACTTCATTATGAATTAGTTTTAATCTCTCTGGAATGTAACAATTACCATTATTAGACTAATAATAATTGATACTTTCAAAAAAGATTGTCACTGTTTCCTCCTTCACTCTGGCCTGGAAAAGCTGGCTATCATGTAGCAGCAAAGCAGAATCTCATATTATAAGAACTCTCAACAGTAACCAAGAGAAGTGATTTGTGATCTTGCTCCCCATTAGGAGAGACTACTTGGCCTTCCACCATAGCAGCAAGGGGCCCCGAAACTTGCAGTGTCAGAGGGTGAAGAGCAGTCTCCCATAAGAGCTATTTCCTACTGCTAGATCCTCTTTTGCTGTGTAAAAAATCCACGAATAGTGATGGTTTGTGTGAAAGATGTACCTTAAGATGATTCCAAACCAGCAAAGAAGTTTATCATGTGAGTATTCGGCTGAAGTCAATGGCACTACTCACAAGCATGGTATTAAGATCTGTACTGTTGTCCTGTTGACTGCAGAGGTGCCAATGGGTAGGAATGTAAAATACTGATCAATCAATTAACTGGTTACGTTAATCGGTTCCACAGGAGCAGTCCCCTGCCTGCAGCCTGCCCTGCGTGAAGGGCTGCTCCGGCCCCGACGGGCCCCTGTGCATGGCCTCGGGCTAGCAGGGGCTGCTTTAGCCTGGCTGCTGCTTCTGGCCCCACATGAGGATGCCAACTCCCATTGTGGGCCGTGGGGAGGGGAAAGGGGCTGCTCCTGGGTAAGGGTTAACAGTTACAAGGGAATGGGGGATGCTTACCAGGTATCTTACCCATTCACCTCTCTGTTTGTTATGTGTACTCAAGCATGTGTGGATGTTCACCACCAGTTGAAACACATGCTGCTGGCTGCAGGCACTCTGCTAATCAGCTGTGCAGCATAGAATCTCTCCTGGGTGGCCACCCAAGTGCTCAGCTTAGAGGGAACACTACTTACCACCATAGTAAGTCGACAGCTAACGGTTTCCTGTTGACTTTGCTTGTTCTTCTCATTTTAATGGAGTATCAGTGTCGATGGGAGAGTGGTTGGCAATTAGTTTATCGCCTCTATTCTAGATATGGTAAATCAACTCCCTCTGGATAGATCACTGCCCGTTGATCCAGGGGACAGTGAAGACATGCCCTCAGCTGTGATGCTGGGAGTACATTTCTCAAGCCCGGTAAGAACTCTGTGTGGCTGAATGCCTGTCTCTCTCACCAACAGAATTTGGTCTAACAAAGGATATTACCTCACCCACCCACCTTTGTCACTCTAATATCCTAGGACTGACATGGCTACAGCAACACTACATACTCATTAAACACAAATCCCTTAACTTTACAGTGACAATATAAAGCTATTTTCTAATGCCCCAAATAGAGGTTCTCCTGCCAATATGCAAGCAACATTTTACAGGTAAGAAAATAATGCAAGATACCTTAGTAATTAACTCCAATTTAGAGTCAATTGTAGATTGCAAAAAATACTACAGGAGTATAGTATAGTACATATATCATTGCAGAATATTATTATAAAAATGCACAATTGTATTTGAGCATATATTCCTAATTAGTTTCTTATCTAGGAACTTATATTGTCCACATCACTGGTCTACTTCATTGAACAAAAAACAAAACAAAACAAAAACTATTTCTCTCTTTACTTAGTATCTGTCCTGACAGGTTCTCGCTATGAAGAACAAATTCAGGTAACTTTAAGGTTTACTTTTTTGAAGTTAGTCAGATAATTCATCTAACTGCAATTCAAACATGTCATTCAAAAAAAAAAAAAAAAAAAAAGCATTACTACACTTTTCCACTTCACAATCTAGCAAGATTAAAGTCTGATCAAGAGTGGCATATGCATACCTATTCCCACCCACAGTTGTCTGCTCCCATAAGCAGACATTCTGAAGGACTAATCTAAATATTAATTGCTACATTCCATAAAAATGTTGGTAGCGAAACAACTGGACTAGTTGACAGGCTTATATATTCTGAAGTAATATAATCAAAATGCTCTAACAACAAACCAACAGCTTTGCAGTCTAATTAAACCTTTCTTTTTCAAGCATGGGCGGAAAATCCTGCTTACCTTTTTCATGTGAGGTGTCCAGTTGAAGTCACATGAGAAGGCTGACCAGGATTTAACCTTGAATACTATATAATTTTCCCCAAAGCATTTTTATTATTTTTGTTTACAAGATGAGATTTATTCATAAGTGCACTAATAACAAAACACCTCAATGTATCATGTAGCTATGGCACTTGATCTTAAAAAGTTGTGAATAACTTGTAGATTGCTTTGAGACACAAAGATTGTTTACTTCAACCCCCAAAAGAAAGCAGGGACCACAGGAAAAAAGCAGCTTTGGCAAGTAAATTATAATAGTTTTTGCCCAAGCATTAACCAAATGCTTGTAACAAATATTCATTTTATTTTAGATGGTCCTGAGACAACACTGTAACTAGATGTATTATATACCATAATTTAAATGTTTTCTTAATATAATAAAATGTGAAGAATAATTTCATACCACAGAGTGTATAGGTCAATAGTAGGATGACAAAATATTTTGGCTTTAACCAGCTGAGAAGTGTAGCTAATCCTTTAAACCACATACCTTGAAACAAGTTATAGTGTTACAACTTTGTAATCTGTTTCCTTCCTCCTCTCCAAACTGTTAATGTCATAAGATGGTATTTTTGAACAAGTTTTGCATATTCAATACATGGTGCATCCCAACATATTTTAATCTGGTATTGCTATTAAAATAACTAATACTTTTAATAGTTTCATTTTATTTGGTTTCTTGCAATGCTATCAAAGCAGCAGATACAACATGTAAAGGCCTAATTTTAAAGGCACTTTCAGATCCCTGTGAAGTCAATGGAACGCTTTGCTCCTCTGAGAATCTGGACAATTGCTCTTCTGCTATCAATCCCAGAGGAGATGGTTAAGAAAGTTAGCTTGCTTAGGTCTAATCTACACTTAAAAATTAGATTATCTTTGCTATCAGGCTAGGCCATGAGTGCAGTAGCTAACTTGACTTAACTTGACCTTGTTGTACATGTGGGTAGGCTAATGGAAGAATTCTCCTACCAATTTAGCTATTGTCTCATGGAGATGTGGATTAACTCATCGATGGAAACCAACTGCCGTTGATGTGAGACCCATCTTACTCTATATAGCGACAGAGCTGGAGAACAGACATCCCCTTATAGCTCTGCCACTGTTTTTGCTACACTCTCTTCACACTGAGTTCCTGCTCTCTTTAAAGGAGGCTCAAGGCCAGCTGTTTGCTAAGGCATTTAAGCGTAGTTATGGTGCTGTAGCTATACTGCTGTAACCCCGCAGTGTAGATGAAGACTTCAGAGATTAAAGGGTTTTTTTCTATCTCTCTGCAATGATTGCATTATTCCATCAACTTAGCTATGTCTACATGGGGGGCACTAGGTTAGTATAGCAATGGTACTAAAGGGATTTTTCACATTCCTAAACACTGCAGCTATGTTGACCTATATTGTACGTATAGGGCAGGATCCTATTGATCCACCTCCAAGGGAGCTGCACTGCCAGGGATAGCTGGAAAGACCAGGATCTCAAGGGCTTGGGGACTAAATGTACAGTTTGTTCATAGAGGTAAACTCAAAAACTCCTACTCTCTTGAGGAATATCCAATTATATATATATATGTGCCTTCATATGAAAGAACCTACAATCAGGCCCCAAATTATTTCCTTTTCCCAGTTACACTCATTTAATACAGTAAGCAAAAGGACAACATGCATAATTTATTAGAAGGAAATAGATTTGCAATGTCTGGCCAGAATGGTGGCAGAAAAGAATCTGTAAGACAGTGTTGAACTTAGCACAGGAAAGGTACAATTTATCCAATTTATCTTCAAAGAGCAAATGGAAGCACAACATTCCACCCCTGGTCTAGATTACTTAACTAAAGAAACACTTACAGGGTATGTCTACACTCGAAATGTGCATGACCCTGTATTAGGCTGACTTACAGCAATGGTGGTAATTACCGTGGTGTTGCATGTCCACACTGCTCTCACTGGGTTGGTGGTACACACCAACACCAGAAGAATTTCCACCAACCTGAGGGCACAGTGAGGAGCAGTTCTGGGAGCTGGGCAGCTTTGTCAATTTCATGGATCATCCTGCTGGAACTTCTCTCTCCCACTCCCAGCCAGAAACAGGGCCCATTCACTCTCTGAAACAGAGGCAGCTGGGCTCTATCTGCCTGTGTCATCACGGTATCTATACAGATGCTACGCTGACCTAACTACATTAACATAATAACTGTACCTCCACAAGAGGTGTAAGGTTTATGTAGGGCACTTACTTAGATGGGAGGAAGGTTGTAGACACTGACATAATTTGGTCTACATAAGCTGCCTTATGTTGACCTGTGTAGTATAGACCAGCCCATAGTATTTATCAGTAGACTAAATCCCTACTACTCATTGGTAGAGCAGTCATTCCCCTGCCACTGCTCAGGAGAATGCAAAGTAAATGCAGAAAAAAAGTAAATTGAGTTTCTAATATTTATATAGTTTTAATTATCTAAAGGAATTTTAGCAACCAAGATAAATAAATGTGTTTATTTAATTGGCAAAGGCAGCAAACTTTTCACTGAAAGCTGCTTTTCAAAGATTTTCTACCAAATATTACAAACAATATCCATGACAACTTTGTTTCTAGGGCCTCAAACTGACCCTTAAGTCTTGTATAACCACTGTTGTCAGGAACAGCAATAGCCAAAACAGAGATGATCTAATTTTATAAGCTTCTCATTACCAGCTTTCACATACAATACTTTGTCAAAATTTTTCCCTTTACAATTATTTTCCAAGTACACAGAAGCAGAGAGGACTTTGGCAATAGACTCACCCTCAAACAGCCTAAAAGAAGCTTAGTTCTTTGCATATGGCATGCAATGCAGGTGTCCCTGCAAGGTATTTATTCTTTGCCCCTCCCTCTCTCCCTGTGCACAGCTCTCATGGTAAGGTTTAAATATCACCATGAAAAGTAAACATGGGGTTGGCACCCTGACCAACTGTAAGTACACTAACAGCACTGTCTCCAGAAGGAGAAAACAATGCTACTAATGTGCAAATTTAGCTATTGCTTTTACTCTGGTATTTTGTTACACAGCATCACAGCAGTTCTCAGAGGAGGCTATGGCCCAGGGAAGTTCACAGGATTTTTGCTATTGAGTTCAATGGCAGCAAGAGCAATCCTTACATAGCAATCAAAATGGTAACAACCTGTTTGAAGACTTACCACTGAAACAGGTTCCATAGCTTCTTGTTTGATAGGGACTGGGTCAAACATTAGCATCTTTTCAGTGAAATCTTCTGGTGTCTGTGTTGTCCTGGGCTACAGGGAGGGGGGAAAAAAGTGAAGTTGTAAGAATGGCTAGAATTAAATTTTTGAATTTTTTTGAACGTTGTAAAATTAAATGTATTTGATTTAATTCCTCCAAATCTAGAGAAAAGCTTTGTGTTTTCAAAAATTCTATTATAATAAAACTGGCTGGTGGTAAGATATAAAAGTTACTTTGTAATTTCAGGAAACCCTATGATCAGAATACATTTAGGCATAGTCCAGTGGGTTATCTGTCAAAAAGTATTAAATAGGCATTCCATATGCCTTTTTTCAATAAAAATAACAATGAATTTATGAATGGAAAATTGTCATTAAACAAACAATGCATAAGGTATGAAATAACCAACTGTGTCTAATAGATCTTGTCAAAACATCTCTCAAAATGCTTTTGAAAACTATGCCCGTGTTATCATTTGCAATGAGCCCAGTGCAATTGTCATGAAAAGGCACCCACTGACTTCAGTGAAAGCTTGTTTGGGCTCTTAAAGTGCACATAAGCACACCTACAGGATGGAGTTCCAGCTTTAATTAGCTGTCACTACACTGCGTGTTGCGGAAGACATATCCTAGCTCAGACCATGCATTTTTCTATCATTCCAAACTACTATTAATTTTTTCTTTAGCCAAAGATACAGAGAACATGAATAGATCTGAATCAGATTCAAGAAGGATGGCATCCTACTTGCCAGTTTCCAATCAGTGTGACTGATAGCAATGTTAATAACACTCTAGTATTTTGACACCTCCTACCACACAAGGAGGAAATTAAAAAACAAAGCTAATTTGGAGAGAGGCAGATTTCCAATCAGACATCAAAACTGATTATTCAACTATTTTACCAAAAGGAACAATGACAACTCAGCCATTATTTTGAAACAATGGTACATTTCCACGAGTTTTCCTTATGAAAAACAAGATTTCAGAATTTAGATTGTGTTCTGTGTAGCCAAACTATTTTGCTAGTTTGTTCAAGCCTATTTTCAAGTCTTTCTGCAATAAAAGTATCTCATATATAACAACTTAAATATCCCAGATAATAACCATATTTACACATTTGCCAAAGGCGACCATCGTGGAAGAAGGATAGGAAGACCAGGAGCCTTCAGAGTGAGACAGAGAAATACACGAAAGAAAACACAGTAAAGCCAAATATTTTAGGCAAGTGAAAGAAGTTAATATTTGAAGACATTTGGCAAATTTTTTAAAAAGCATTTGATCTCATTTATGAGAATGCAGAGCCACAAATAAAATCTTCCAGAGTGTAGCCTGGAGGACTAGCACAGTATTCCAGATAACAAGGAGAGTATGAGACACAACTTCACCAACTCAGACAAACTTAATGTCTTGTGCAGTCTTGTAGTGGTGTTGGTTCCACAATATTAGAGAGACAGGATGACAGAGAGAATATCTTTCATTGGACCAATGTCTATTGGTGAGAGACACACTTTTGAACTTACACAGAGCTCTTGAAGAGCCTGAAAGCTTGCCTCTCTCATCAAAAGAAGTTGGTTTAATAAAAGGTATTCACTCATTCACCTTACCTCTGTACAGTGTGTGTATATCTATCAGTCTCAATACAGACTGCTGTTTAAGTACTATACAGTATTAACAAATTCAATTGCATCCAGTAGGTGGCGCTAGAAACCCATAACAAATAAAATGCTACCATACAATTGCTTTAAGACAATTCCAGAGAGTAAGCTTAAGGTTCACTAAGGCTACGTCTATACTGCAATGCTATTTCGGAATACCGGAGTATCCTGAAATAGCTATCCCATGTCTTCACAGCAAGACCAATATTTTGAAATATCATGGGCTCGCTCTTCCAACATCCCTCTAAACCTCATTCCATGAGGAATAAGGAACATTTCAGAATAGCAATTTATTTTGAAATAAGTGCTGTGTAGACAGCACCAAATTCCAAAACAAGCTATTTCGAAATTGACTCAAAATAAGCTACGCAATTTGCATAGCTCAAATTGCATAGCTTATTTCGAGCTATGGGTGCAGTGTAGACACATCCTAATATATTAAAAGGTTTAATTGGGTCTGGAATTTTCTTATGAATAACCCAATTTAAACGGGACACCAGAATATATGTACCCCCAAATTAGATCAATTCCAATAGTTCCACATTAACGAGGAATCATGCAGTAGTCAATCAGTGTGTATGCACTGGAGAAAACAATTTGAGATACATGAGAGAAAGAAAAGGAATGAATTGTTCCAAGCCTACCTAGGATTTATTTTGCCCTTGATTTGTAAAGTTTAGTAATTTATGGAAATACCACCACAATATACTTTCTACATTCTTGAAATGAACAAAGCTCTGGATATAATCATCCTAATAAACAGGAAGGATCTGATTTAAAAAAAGCTGAGAAAAAGAGAAACAAATACAATAGTTCAAAGAAACTGCCAGTTTTGTCTAAATTAAAAGCAACAGCTTTGAAAGACAAAGTTTTATAATTTAAATGTGTCTATGTACATTTCTCAATAATGCCTGTGAGAAAGTTGAAAAGCAATTATGCAGCCTTTCCTACAACTTCAGGGAATCATTGACATTAGATTTCTTTGTTGTTTTAAGCATTTCCTATAAGCTTCTAAGAAATTAAATATTCCTAGTCACCTTCTTGTGAAGGAACTTTGTGTATACATGACTTCCCAAAGGCATGGATACATACATCTATCAATACATGAAGACAGAGGAGAAGGAATATTCTACAATGCAATAAAACAACCCAAGCTTACAGTACAGTACGGTACATGCCAGTCCTCATAGATATGAGAATTTGTAAATATTTGCTTTCAAAGGTTTCCAGAAACTTTACATTTTTTAATTTAAATGTGTTTTGGTGAAGTCACATCATCAACTTGTAATCTAGTCACTTGAAAGGAAAAAAAGTTTAGTGGTTTCAAATAATCACCTCTCCCCCTTCCATTTTTTTACAGTTTTTTTTTGGGGGGGGGGGGGAAAGGAAATCGCATTTTTCAGGTTTTTCTCTCCTGCAGCTGTGAAAGTCCCATTTCTGCAAACACTTCACCATACACATATTTGAAAATTCGGGCCTGCCTGTATAGATGTTAGAATGAAACTGACAACAGAAAGTGTCTTACAGAGAGAAAAATGAAACGTTCTCTCTTTCATTTATAGTTACCTAGAAGAATATACAAAATGTTTACTTTTATTGCTGTGTATTAGTATACAAGTTGAGTATTCTTTTCATGTGTTATATTGTTCTTTTACTATACTATTTCCACCTAAATAGTAAGAGGAGCACATTTTGGGCAGAGAAAAATACATGATACATGATCTTTTGGTCCTGCAAGGCAGGGTTATATGTCTGTACTCTCAGCTGGTGTAATATGGTGCAGCTCCCCTGGAACCAGTTTATACCAGCTGAAGGGCTGACACTTAAGAACTTGTTCTGGAATAAACTAAGGGAGAAAATAAACCTATGGAATAATGATCTGTGTATTTAAAAGAACAATGCTACAATGGAAGAAAGACACATTGATTGTGAGGCCTAAACGTATTTAATGTAAACAAAAAATGTATTTTGGTATTTATGATAATATTTTATAGTAAAGGTTTTGTAGCATACTTGTTTCACACCCCACATTTTTGGTAAATAAGATTGATAGAAAATTAAAGTATCCTCCTAAGTACCTGGGGTACCCTTCAGATAGCAAAATGAGGAGAAACCATAAAATTAACACAAAGCATATTTTTAAAAAAAATCATAAAAAGTAGTCTTATCTTTTTTCAAATTAGATGAGCTATTTTGCATTGAAGTATTTTATGTGAATAAAGAATTTGTGCTGTATGCAATCTGAAACTCAATAATTAACAGCAAACCAGTAAGCAAACATTCCACCCTCTCTCTCTCTTTGCTAACAAGCCACCCAGTTTTACTTTCCTGCCTCCTCCCATTCACTCCACCCTATGGATCTTTGCCAAGGCAGTCCAACTTGTCCAAACAGGACACAGCTTTTGATAAGATTCTGCTCACACCCTGTATTTCTAAAAGACAAGTCAAGCAATTAATTTTTGTATGCAAATAAAGACAGGTGCAAAGGTAAAGTCTAAGCAAAGTCCCTCAACATTTCCACAGCTAAAGCCAAGCAAAAGAGACAGCAAGTTAAAAAAAAAAAAAAAAAGATAAACCCCCGTTCTTTACGAAAGGAAAAAAATCCTCTGTTTAAATCCTGTGCAATGATCCATCTCTTCTGAAAGGAAATTTTATCATCAAATTAGTTAATTAGTTAATTTTCCTGTCAATATCAGAGACTTCTCTGTTTTTAACTTCTTGACATGTATGTTTTGTTTTTTCAGAGATGTGAGTAGGCGTACTTAACGCAAATTCCAACAATAAGGATTTGTACACACTGTTTACTCTGGATGGGATGCCCCCATGGGCATAGCAGCCACAGTCTGCACAACACTGTAGTGCTAACACAGGTGGAGAGTAGCCATAAAACACAGAGAGGGTTGTGTTTGGACCACACATTGGTCCAAAAGCTCCATATAACTTTCTGTGAAGGGAGTGATTTTGAGTTGGGGGCTGGCCACACAGATTCAGCAGCTACAAATCCCCAAAAGAGATACACAAGGGTTTTGTCCCCTGGTCTAATTAAATATCTGGAATATTCACCAGTGATCTGATCCACACAATAGCTGGGATGGTGAGTGCAGATTCTGCCCTTCTCATCCTCTGCACAGTACTCTGCACAAAGCTTGTTCATTCAGTTTTTGTGAGAGGGGGAAACAGGAGATGGCACTTTATTGCTGTTGTGGGGCTCACTCATTGTTTAGAAACTGCCAGGTATTAGAGGTATAATTACAAAATAATGTAACGATTGCTATTAAATCAGCACTGCATCAGTATCCACTGCTGCTTTTTCTAAAATTTATCTACAAGGCAATTTGAGTCAAGTGCCTGAGATTTTGCAGTCATGGCTCTTCAGAATCACTTCCGATGCTCTGAAACTACTTCTTCCTTCATGAGTCTCAAGCTAATCTCATCCTTGCTCCCCTCCCCCTAAAGTAATAACATCAGAAGAACTAAACGAGTAAAGTATGGTCCGCAGCTTGAGCTTAGTCCTCTCTCTTCCCCATGCAGCAGAGAGCCAATGCTGCCGCTTGAGCTTTGTGGTTGCCGTGCAGCCCCAAGGCTGCAACTCCAGCTCCAGAGCTGCTTGCTCTGCCTCCATCCACAAGCCGGGTCTGGTGGGAAAGGTCAGGGCTTTCTTCATGCCTCCCCCCACTCCTCTGCGTGTGCCCTCCGAGCTGGAAGCTGGAGATGGTGCTCCAGCTTTGGCTTCATGGGCTCCCCCCGCTGCATGGGGAAGGTGGGGCTGAGCCCGCTCCCCAACCCTACCCCACTGGGGGAATGGCAGTGCAGTGATGCATTGTCCAGAGGCAGCCCCTGCTGCATCCCCCCCCTCATGCCCAGACCCCTGTACTCCAATCCCCCTCACTCACTTCCCTCCTCCCGCCAAGACTGCGAACACCCAGCTTGCTCCTACCCTCCCTCCTGGCCAGACACTCTACCCTAAGCCTCCTCCAACATCCTCCCTCCTGGACAGACTCTGCATCCTCCCTCCTGGACAGACACCCTACCCCCACCCTGCTCCTGAAATCTCCCCTCCTAGCCACATCACTGAACTCTTCCTTGCTCCTGCTCCGTCCCCCTGGCCAGAAACCATACTCCCAGCCTGCTTCTGCTCCCTATCTCCCACCCAGACCTCACCCCCTCACCCTGTCCTGCACCCGTATTCCTATTCCACTTGCTGGCAGCCCTGTCCTGCACACTGAACCCCTCATTTTTGTTCCCACCCCAGAGACTAAGGGGGTCCATAAAATCCACTAATTCCAGAACCCCAGAAAAGTATCTGACCTATGGGAAGCCTTGAACCTCATTTCTCCCTGTCCCTTCCCCTTGCCCCTTAGGGCCAGGGGAGTGAGGTGTCTCATTTGGGGGCCACATCAGTGAGGACTGGGGATTTTTGGAGAAGTTTTTTTTTGCTTCTCACTTCTGTGGTCCCCAACTGATTTTTCTGTGGGTCAGTGGCCCCCGACCCAAAAAAGGTTCCCTGCCCCTGCCATAAATGAAGACAATATTGAAACCTTGTGTGTTGGACATAAATTAATATTTTACTTTATTTAAAATGAAGTTTGATAAATGAACACAAGAAAGTTAAAATGCTTAATCTGTTTAATCACTTAAATTAAACTGTTCTCCCTAGCTTCAGCACTAGCAAAATGGCTCGAGTGTAATTATGTAATTAATGGTGAGTTTTCATTAGCAATTGGTGGTCTGCAGAAAGGTTTACATTGAACCAGGTGGTCCATGGGCCAAAAAGTTTGAAAATCAATGAAATATATTGATGACGTTGAAAGACCAGGGAGGCTTTCAGAGACTGAATGAGAAATCACTTCAAAGGAACCTTAAAAGATAGTTCAACCGAGGAGAACCAGTTTCTTATAGTGGGATTCCCTGGAAGGGGTAAAGGAAATCCCCCTCATAGCTGGTAATAAAATTTCTTTGTACTCATAGTAATAGTTGTCCCTTAAGGCCCTGGATCAGCAAGAATATACTCAGACTTTCATTGAAAGTAAGCACGTGCTTTTCTTCCTTTCAGGCCCAAAATAGCACCAGGAAAGAAAATCTCATATTTAGATGAGTAATTTGATTCAGTCAGAGGGAGTAAGAGCGAGAAAAGTGAAAATCCAGGGCGTGTCTGCACTACAGAGACTACACTGGCATAGCTACGTTGCTATAGCTATGCCTCTGTTACTCCACAGCAGACAGAACCTATACTGATGGAAGGAGTTTCTCTGCCATTGTGGGAATATCACCCCCATCCCTCCAATCACAGAATCCTAGAAATGGAAGGAACCTCAAGAGATCATTAAGTGTAGTCCCCTGCCCTCATGGCAGGACCAATCACTATCTGGATTAGGGATGTAAGCAACTAGTTGACTACCCGATAAGCATAAGCCTCTATCAGAGAGAGGCAGCAAGGCGGGGGCGGGGGAGAGCAGGAACTGGGGTGTGTGTGTGTGTCGGAGGAGCAGGCATAAAGCTGGTTCGCCCCAGCACTGTCTCCGCGGGGGGAAGAGGAAGGGGGTCAGGGAAAGAGAAACGCAGCATCTGGGACAGGCGTGAGCCAGGACAGCTGATTCCTGGCTTGCACCCGGTGTCCTCTCCCTCCCCCCGCTGCACCTCAGCCTTTTAAATATATTAAGAGCCTGGAGGCTCTTAATACATTTAAAAGACAGAACCACAGCGGGGTTAGCTCCTGAGGCTGGGAGCTAAGCCCAATGCGGCTCTACAATTTCCCCCCTTATCAACTAATCAAGCAGTTGATGGAAATTCCATCGACTATTCGATTAGCTGATTAAATGCAATTTAACATCCCATATCTAGACCATCCCTAACAGGTGTTTGTCTAACCTACTCTTTTGACGGAGATTCTTCAACCTCCCTAGGCAATTTATTCCAGTGCTGAATCACCCTGACAGTTAAACCTCTCTTGCTGCAATTTAAGCCCACTGCTTCTTGTCCTATCATCAGAGGTAAAGGAGAATAATTTTTCTCCCTCCTCCTTGTAACAACCTTTTAGGTACTTGAAAGCTGTTATCATGTTCCCTCTTTTCCAGCTGGTGGCTACATTAGTGGAAGCATTCTTTCATCAAACACAGCTGTGTCTACAATGAAGGTTAAGTCACCATACCTATGTTGGTTGGGGCGCGGGTGTATTTTTTTCACATCTCTGACTGATGTAGCTATGTGGACTGAACCTTTTAAAGTGTGGACTGAGACCCAGAGATAGCAATAATGAGGAAAACAGCAAAACAGTTTGGCCCACAAAGACCAGTACTAGGGAAAAGTTATAAGGAACTGGTTGTGCAATGAGAGAATTTCTGCTAATGGATAACTTTAAAAATATAAAAATTCTACTGGATATTCAGTGAGAATTGGAATTACTCCTGAAACATGCAAATGCTGTACTGAGATGCAAAGAAAATGCAAATCGTAATCTTGCAATTTTTAGAAATCACTGTTTGATCTAGAACTCCTCTAACATATGAATTTGTCAGAAGCCATGTAGCAGATTAGTCCATATTTCACTGAACTGCACAGCTATGCTATTATGCAAACTCTATAGCTGTATGGCTGAAAAACAAATTTGCCCATATAAAAAAAGTTTAATAAAAGAGTTTCTAAGGGTATTCAAAAAAGGAATTTGTTTTTTGAGTTAGAAGTTTCCAATGAGAAAACTTTGCATCCATGCAATCTAAGCCCTGAAGAAGACAGAAAGAGAAAAGATCTTTAGCCACCTCCTTAGACAATACTCCATACAATACTCCCCCTTATCAGGGCAGACTGCTGTCTGGTTTCCTGTCTCAAGCTACTGCTTACAAGGAGAAATAGTTTAGCAAAGAGAGCAGATCCAACTTCTGAAAACAAATGAAGTATACTGAATGGTATGGCAATTTTTCCCTTCCAAGCTGGACCTTTTTTTTTTTTTAAAGTTAATTTTTTAAAGAATTTGAAAGGAAGAATTGTTCCATTTGAGAAGACTGGTTGGGAAATAGAAAGGCAGAAAGAGTGTGACATCTCAAAACTAATTTTACTTGCAGAGAGATCAGGATCTGAAAATCAGGCTGAGTGTCTTTTAAAAAAAACATTCCAACATCAGGATATAAAACATCATCACTTATATTAAGGCTCAAGTCTGCTCTCTTACTTGCTCAAACATATTCCAGAAAGTCTTTTATATCTTTGACCACATGGGGCAAAGCTACAAATCTCTAGCCATTAAGAGACGAAAAATACATTAAAAAATAGTTTTACGCTCTTAGTTTCAATAAAGATTTGAAAACAGGAAAAATGTCCATGAGCATGTATTGCATGTGTGTGGATTTAGGGAAATAAAGAAAAAGTGGATGGCAGAGATGGAAGAATGATTAAATAAACTTGGACTCTCTAAGAGTGGAGGTTTTCACTCTTTCATGTGCCAATGCTTGTTGCCAGCCTCTCCAACCCCCCCATCTCTTTCTATTTTGGTTTATGCTAGCATTTAAAATCTGGTAGAGCTTTATCTTTCTATTTAGCTAACATACATTTATACTAGTTCCCTTTGGGACACATCAACAATAGCTATTAAATCTCTAAAAGGAAGCACTGGCATTAGATAAAACCTTAAAAGTGAAGGGTTAAATCTGTTCCTAAACGAGCTCTGCCAAACTTCACATTCTGAATTAGAAGCAAGTAGACTTGCAATGAAAACACAAAGCTTCAATACTGACTGAATAGAAGAGTTTTATTTTTGAAAGGATGCCCTGCAGGCTGTGTCAGTTAATAAAAAAAAATGCAGAATTTTATTGTAATATGAATCTCGGTCTTAGATTTTGTAAAAACTTGACTGAAGAAAGGTGTGAATAGCAAAATTTACTACACTTACACAGTTTCCCAATACTAAACTAAAACTAGTTCAACACCTTTTACTGATCCACGGTGAAAAGATGAAATACGACTGAGGTTCAAACCCTGTACATTTTAACTAGTAGCTAAATTACAATATTTATTCACTATGCAATGACAATATGCTATACAGAATCTTCTAACAGCAGCAGCAAAAGAACAAAAGTAAAAATCCGTAAAAGAGAACAAATAATCAGTTTTAAAAATAACTTACCAAAATTATTAACTTGTATGTTCACTTGAAATAATTTTCTTATAATCTGTGTTTCTGAAGAGACAAAAAAAAGTAATGTAAGTATCCACATGCATGTGTATTTCAGTGTTGCTGAAAATACGTGTTGCTACTTATTTAGATATAGTTAATATTTAGTTATCTGTTTTCACTACAAAGTGTCTCTAGTCCTATTATGTTTTTAAAAAAATATTGCAAGTGTGTCCAACATAAACTTCCTTTTTTTAAAGTTTAACATGAAAAAGCCAGCAGTAGCAGAAGAAATATTTGAAAAACAATTTGAAATAAAAAGGACATATTTAAAGATGGAACATTTCTGTGTACCTGCAAGAAAATGTACATTTTTTAAAAACGTAAGTGGTAAAGAAAGACAGTCCCTCTCTTATTTTCACATAATTTTTCATTCATTTAGGACAGGACCCAAAGCCTGTTGAAGTCAATGGGAATCTATACATTTAATTGAGCGTTGGTTCAGGTCCTTAGTTCTTCTCCAGTCAGATGCAGAGTTACAGAAAGATTTCTTATATCCTCTTTTTGAATTTCCTCTTGATGTTTTTGTTGGTCCACAGAAGACAAAAGAAAAAAAATCTGATATCAAAAGTAGAAAACACATGTACTTTATCCTTCAAAAAGTGCTCAAGAATTTAGCAAATATAGGAGTGTTATACCCATTTAATCCAAAGAAGGTTGTTAGCAAGGTTTCATTTTCCTGAGTTAAATCTGGAAGAATATGGATCCTTGAATTCAGGTGACAGTATGATATTTCCTCTCTTCAAAAAAATGGTATAATTCTAATCTTGATCAAAACTGGAACAGAAAATGATCACAGTGATATCTTCAGAACGGATGAAGGGAGCAGCCAATAAGGTTTCACAAAAATGAATGTACAGGTCTGTATTCTCTTCTCATTTGCACTGGTATTACACCACTGCAACTCCATTGACTTTAAAAGAATTATTCCAGACTTACACTGGCACTGGTAAGAGGAGAAATCAGGCTCAATTTTTTTGAGTGTCAAACACAGGTTTTTAGAAAAGGGAATGAAACTCATTATTCACTCATGTAAATATATTGGAGTAGAGGGTGTGTGTTAAAAGGTTAACTCAGACTTCTCATGATGACATAACACAGGGATCTTAAGCAATCATGAGTGTGTAGAGACATGATAACTCACTGGGTGGAGACTGGGAGTTGCAGGGCAGTGACAAGGGGCTTGGACTGGGCTACTGGTGTACTAAAAAAAAAAAAACCCACACACAACAGCCTGAAACAGGAAAGAGCACACATATGCCACTTGGAATGTATGACGCAAACCCCAGCCTTGAAACAAAGAACAGGAAACAGCTCTGCTGGCTGTGCTGGAGAGAAAGCACAGAGAAACATTTAGGCAGCTCTCTCTGACCCTATATTCATGAGCAGCTGGAGTTTTTTAAACAACAACAGTGGGTGGAGGTGTTTGTTCACTGGGTGTGAATACAAACACTGTCTTTATATAGGAGACCTCCCTATTTACAAGCAAATATCTACACTCAACAGGAGAGGACATGTGATTTTAGACACCACAAGTCATGACAATTTATCCCAGCCATCCCTTAGATTTTTTTTTTGCCTCTAAACTGCTAATATTTAACTACAGTCTGGATTTTACATAACACCAATCAGCTTACTCTTAGCCTAAAATTGTCTTCTTCAAAATGAACAACCAAGGGATTGGATCATTACAGGAATTAATATTAAAAGTACACCCTATTTCAGAAATTGGCTATTTTCCCACTGCCAAAATTCAGTATGGTTTGGCAGCTGAAGGCTGACATAATTTAGTGTACCCAGTGTTGCTGTAGCTTGCTGGTCCCAAGATATTAGAGAAACAAGGTGGGTGAGGTAATATCTTTTATTAGACTGGTGAGACAGACAAGGTTTCAAACAGACAGAGCTCTTCTTCTCAGTGTACTGATGACAGAACTTAAAATTACAAGAATTATTAAAGACTCACTCTACTAAAATATTTATCTATAACAATTCACACTAATTTTCACTTTTCTGTACTTTTGCTTCAGTTGCACTTGGAGATTTTATCTGTAGAACCAGTTAATCACAAATTATATATATAATTTTTGACAAATCACTCCTACATATCACACTAAACCCATCAAGCTGTTTAAGGAAATAGGGAGCTCTGGGGGTGAGATAGCACACCTCATCTACATGAAATGTATCAGACTAAGTTTTATACTTGGTTTCACTCAGAACAACCACTTCACTGTTCTTTTACAACATGCTTTGAACTAGTTCCCCACAGTGGGTCAGACAGCTGCTGTACCAGATATTATCAGACGTGGGAACGTGTTACTGCAAGTTACGTGGATCAGCATCCTAGTAATGACAGTAACCACCATAAATTTCATATTAGTAACCGGAGTTTCAGAAGTATGAGATTGCAACAGGTTACAGAAGACACTGAACACCCGTGTATAAGTTTATATATTCTGCATTTACATTACCAGTTTCTTATTTTCTTCATACTTAACATTTGGAAAGATAAATATAAAAGAATCTAGGTTCTTGTTTAGCCTCTCAATACTGTAGTATATGAGCACTTTCAACTGACTTAATTCACTTTTTCATCATTATTTACCTGAACACTTGTTTTTGTAGTGCTGTAGTCATGCAGGTCCTAGGATATTAGAGGGGTAAGGTGGGTAATATGGTTCTCAGCCACATGTTTCACTTGTGTTTTTGGCTGATATTACAGCTGTTGTGTAGGTTTAGTGCATTTTATAATATGGTAGGGAACACTCACAACTGTTACTTACTGACAAAATTTTAATGTTCTCACAAAAGGAACGGACCATTTTACATCTTCTTTCTCCACTCCCCTCCCCCCAGGCCTCAGGCTTTACTTACTATTATACATTAACCAGTGTAGGCAAAACATATTTACCTGCTTGGATAAAAGGAAAGTATGCCAGTCAACTAAACTCTGCTGCAGACTCTTGTATTTGAAAATATTAGTGCTATCTAACCAAATCATACATTTTAAAGCACAAGGGATAAAGTTAGTTTGAAGTAAGTGTCTCCAGGGTCAGACAGGATTATCAAATCCAGATGTGATTCCTTTCATAAAAAAAAAAAGAAGGTCCAACAACCAAGAGAGAACATCTTAAAAAATTATTCTATGGAAAATACATGAGTGACAAGCAATTGTATTATTTGTTTTCAATACAGATTAAATAATATTTATGGACATTAATATCAACAGAATCAAAATCACAAAGTCCCTCCACAAAGTCCCCTAACTCAGCTTCTCATAACAACACATTCAAAACAGAGCCCTGAGAATTGTGACACTTCCTGAGTTTTCAAAGAGCCACTATATAGAGGCAGAGCGCAAGCAAACAATGCAGGTACAGTAAAACTGAATCAGCTTTGATAAAGAAATTGATTTCAACAGATAATTTGAGTTAAAAAGAATGACATTTTGAACAATTCTAAACTGGGTATTATTCCTGATTGTTTACTACTTTATGTGGAATTTCAACATGGGGACTTAAAGACTTTCTCTGGTCCTTTCCTCCCCCCCCCCCCCCCACTATAATACTTCTGGGTAAAAACTTACATCTGACAAAGCTTGAAGATAAATATTTCTTTTACCATTTAAGTACAGAAAAACTGCACTCTTAAAGGCAGGAAGTCAATTATGGATGTTAATTCCCAGTTTCTTATAAAAGTTATTTTATATTGTAAGTGTAAGAGCTATAATAAATATTAGATTTTTTTTCCTATACAGGTGTTAAATAAGACTAGAGTTTTAAAACACTTTTGAACTAATTTTATCTCTGGTGTAGGTCCACAATAGTCAGCAGAATTATACCAGGATTAAATGTGGCCATTAAACTATTCCACAGTGCTAAAATCCTAACGCTAAGTGATAGTGTGTTGTTAAAAAAAAAACAAATATCAAAAACTAATCTCTTGACTGCTCTCCGTCCCGTCCCCTCCCCCCTACAAATTTTTACAATCCCACGGAAGTGAATGAACCCATACGCTGTCCTACTCAATTTTGTACTTCAAGATTATTAGTAAACTGATGGCATTTGAAATTATACTTGTCTATTGTACCGCAATCCCCAGGCTGCAAAAAGATGATCTGGGGACTGAAGCAATTGCTACCGAGTAGCAGAAGCTCAGGAGAATGTCTCAAATTGTCCAAGTCACGAGCTGGGGAAAAAAGGGGCTTTCTTTCATATTGAGACATGGAGCAAACACACTCGTCGTGGGATCCTCACCAGAAAAGCTGAGCCAACGGTCTCTCACACACAGGTGTGTGATTTTTCTTACCCAATCTCAGTAAAAGCCAGCAAGCCAGCGGAAATCACACACACCAGAGCAGACCCCTGTATTTTGTCCCACCCTCTCTTGCAAAAATCACAGAAACTGGGGGTGGAAACGTTCGCAGAAACCCCCCTACTCGCACCCCTACACACACGTGACCTTCTGTCCCTTCTTCCCAGAAAGAGACAAAGTATCATCGGAGTTGGTGACCCCACCTTCCCCTTTACAAGCTGCGAAGAAGCAGATAATAAAGCACCGCAGGAGCTGACGAGAAAAACACGCACGCTCCCCCCTTCCTGGCTGCTGCTCCCCGCCCCCTCCCCCCGCAACAACTTTCACAGCAGCAGCAGCAGCAGCAGCAGCAGCAGCAAAGCCTCGCAGGAGCCAGAGCGCGTCAAGGGACTGTCCGCGGGGGCAGGGTGTCCCGGCCCGCAGAGCCTCCGCGCGCTGGCTGCTCTGCACGCGCCCCGCTCACCGCGACTCTTCACGCCCACCCCCCCCCGCACCGCACCGCACCGCACTTCTCCCAGCAGCTGGAAACTTTTGCCCGCTGCAGGCAAGCTCAGCCCCCGCCCGCTCCCCGCGCTCACATGCGGCACAGGGGCCTCCGCCGCCTCCAGGCTCAGCCGAAGCCCTGCGATGGGGGCTGTGCAGCAGCAAAGCGCGCGGCTCCCTCCCTGCGGCTGAGGCTGTGCGCTCCGCGGTGGCCGCGCGGCTCTGGGCGAGGGGAGGGCGCTCGCTCGGCTCCCCCAGGCTCCTGGCACTAGGCTCCGCTGTCACATGACGCCGGCGCCTCTTGCTCTGCCAGGCTCCCTTGGCCGGCGGGGTAAGGGGAGGGTCAGGGAGGGGAGCGCGGCCAGGGCGGCTCCCAGCCCGCTGGGTGGAGGCGGCGCTGGAGGGGCCGGGACGAGTCAGTCGCTCGCACGCCCAGCCAGGCACGCACGGCACCCCCGCCCTGCCCCCGGGGGCAGACACTCACAGACACTAATGAGCCCCAGCACCGCGGCGCGGCCGCCGCCGCCCGACCGGCCCTTCCAGCTGCTCCGCCGCCGCGCCCTCGCTGCGTGTCAGGCAGAGGCGTGCGCCTGGCACCCGGCGCCAGCTACGCCCCCTGCCCGCCCGAGCTAACCCGTGCGGCGTGGCGCAGCGCCCCGGGGGCAGCAGGAAGGGAGGTGCTGGGCCGGGCCGCCGCGGAGCTGGCTTCACAAACACGGGCTGGGCTAAGGGACAGGCACCCGCCTCCCACGGAGCCCGTCCCTGGCGCTGCGGCGGGGCCCGGGCGGCGGAGCCGCAGGACGGGCACGGCCCCTCTGGCCGGGCTGCTTGTGCTGCTGCCTGAGGCGGACCCTGCCCTGACTTCTCTTGGCGTGGGGACTCGTGTGCCCTGCAACGCGGGGGCGCCCTGAGGCGCCTACGGGGGGCTGGGCTTAGGGCTATGATCCAGTGTGGCTCGGAGTCAGAGGACAGGCCAGGGGCATCACATACCTGAAATAGAAAAGACGTGTACACTCATCGCTATTAAATAAAAGTAAACAGGTAGAACAAAGAAAAGTATTCTTTCAGATGCCGTTAGGGGTCGAGTTCTCTGGTACACTGCTGTTATGGGCGCTACAACTGAGCCGGTTTCGTTTAAGTGCTGAAGTTTAGGTACTTACGGGCTGTGTCTAGACTGGCCAGTTTTTTCCACAAAAGCAGCTGCTTTTGCGCAAAAACTTGCCAGCTGTCTACACTGGCCGCTTGAATTTGGGCAAGAGCACTGACGTTCTAATGTAAGAAATCAGTGCTTCTTGTGCAAATACTTTGACGCTCCCATTCGGGCAAAAGGGCCAGTGTAGACAGCTCAGTTTTGTTTTGTGCAAAAAAGCCCCGATGGCTAAAATGGCGATCAGGGCTTTCTTGCGCAAAAGCGCGTCTAGATTGGCCAAGGGCTTTTGCGCAAAAGGTGCTTTTGCGCAAAAGCATCCGTGCCAATCTAGACGCTCTCTTGCGCAAATACTTTTAACAGAAAACTTTTCTGTTAAAAGCATTTGCGCAAAATCATGCCAGTCTAGACGTAGCCACCGGGTTTGGCCAAAGTGACCAGGGCAAGGCAACTCAACAAGTCCTGAATTACATTGGGTATCCCAGTCTATTGTAAATCTTAAAGTCAGTGACTCTGGATTTAGACTGCTGTGATCTTAACTCTGGCCCCTCAGTGGGAAACAGTGTAAAGAACAAAATTCACATCTCCTGACTTTTAGTCCCATCCTTTCACAGCAAGACTGCTGCTGTTATTTATTTAGGGTTAAATTCTGAAACCTTCATTCCACAAATAGTCCCATTAACTTCATTGGAATGATGTGCGTCTCACACGCTACCCAGGCTAAATAAGGATACTGGTGGGCTCAACACTATTCAGACTATATGGTTACTGTCTTTGAGGATATTGTTCTTGCCCCAAAAAGATTACAGTCAAATACAATACAGTGCAAAGTGATATACAAGTTAAAGGCCCCAGGATATTCAAATTTTACTGTGACACAAATAATGGACAAATTTTGCTCTTTCCACATATGCAATCACAGTGGCAAAGTTGAATTGGACCCATGTCTCCAATGTATCTGCTTTTACTCAGGACAGGAGTCTCAAAATCTGCTGAGTGCTCAGGACTTGAACATCAGATCACTTATTTAGATGCCCAAATACAGATTTAAAAGCCAAATTTTAGGCATCCATTTTTTAAAATATTGGCCTAAAGTTCCTAGCTTTGTGGTTTAGGGCAGTGGTGGACAACCTGCAGTCTGAGGACCACAAGCAGCCCATTGGTGCCCATGACCCATTTTATTTACTGTTGCCCATATATAGGGTTACCAGAGTCTCCTGATTTTCATCAGCATTGTTTTTTCTCCTATCCATATTACATACATGACGTGCGCTTAAAGCAAAGACAGACGAATTGAGCTGTGTGCTTATTGTACATTGTGAGAGTCCTGTGCTCTCAATGCATCCAATTAAAGTGATGCTATGGTTCCATTGGCACATCTCCAAAATTCTAGGTACACAAGCACAATTAGCAAAACTACCCTATCCTGGGAGACCATCTTGGTTACGACAATCTTGTGGCCCACTGAGATGAAGGAGGGCCACTCATACATTCCACTCGGTAGCCTAGGTTGCCCATCAGTGGTTTAGGCTACGATTCTGCCATTGAGTTGATGCATTTTGGCTAGGAATTTTAATACATTCAGTATGGTAATCATGTATTCTCGTGAGACACCTATGATACATAAAAATTAGATCCTTCTACAGTAAATGCCATGTGAACAGATGAAAGCCCATTGTAACATTCTGTGAGTGTTGGGCCAATATGTAGTTCTTATTGAAAGATCAGGGCCTTGTAAGTCAGAGGGAGTTGATGGGTGCCTAGTGTTTTTGAAAATCAGACCATTTATTTCAGACTTTAGGCATTTGTTTTGCAAAAGATTGATTATAATGTATCCCTTTCTCTTTGATTTTTATAATCTATGCTATTATAAAAGGAGAGGTGTCCGTCACGCCGTCTGTCACAGAGAACATTTAAAAAGACTTGAGAAGTTCACAGAGGGAAGCAGGCCCCCCTGCCCTGCCTACAGCCCCGTCCCCTCTGCTGAGGACCCACCCCCACCAAAGGGAGGAGAGGAGGAGAAGCAGCACACCGAGCAATGGGGAGGGAAGAGGACGCATGACTCCAACCCTCCCAACCACCGCCAGGAGCAGCAGGGAGGGAAGAGTCTGCATGGCCCAAGCTTCCCCGCCCCCGGAACCAGTGGCGAGGGAGGCTGCTCCACGGCCTGAGCTGGCCCAGGCCTCCCCGGCCCTGGGAGCAGTAGGGCAGGAGGAGGCCACATGCATCCCCCCCCCCCCACCATGGGGAGGGGAAGAGCACGCCAGTGCCGCAGCATCCCCAGAGCAGCAGGGAGGGAAAAAGACACATGGCCCCACCTCCTCCACCCCCGGGAGCAGCAGGGAGGGACAAGACTGCACAACTCAAGCCTCCCCACCCTTGGGAACAGTGGGAAGGGAGGTGGTTGCATGGCCGGAGCTGTCCCCCCTCCCCTCCAGAACAGTGGGGAGGGAGGAGGCCACCTGTACATTCACATGTACATTTACCATCACAACAAGCCGGGTAATGCTTGTCTACGCTATTATAAAAGGAGAGGTGTTGGGCACAGCGAACATTTGAGAATACACTGGAAGACTCAAGAAGAGGGGCTCTGGGGTGGGACCTCCAGTGCCTAATGGCTAAGGTGTCAGTCTTTATAACTTGGGGTTGTGGGTTTGCCTCCTGCAGCTGCCACCAGGTATTTTCCCTAGGACTAGCACCAGCTGAGGGTAGGAAGTAAGGTACTGATAAGCAGCTGACTGCAGAGCTGCTTGCTCTAGCTGCAGCAAGTGGAGGAGTGACTGGGTTGGGGAGCCACCTCAGCTGTGTTGTGTGCAGAGCACCCCTGGCCCACCCTGGAACGGGTTGGTGATGCTGACATGTGGGAGCTCCCAATCCTGGGTAGGTGGAGTGGATGTGCAGTGCTTCTTGCTTTCAGTGCCTTGCCTGCAGAACAGTGCCCTTGCTCTTCCCCCTTCCTCCAGACAGGAGAGCTCCCAGCACCATCCCCATGCAGGGCATCTCCCAAGCCCCTAGCCACACCTTCCTCTACAGCTGGGGAATATGCTGGCTCAGGTTTGCCCAGATCCCCTGGCCAGGACAAGAGAGCAGCCCAGCTTGCTGCCCTTCTCCCCCCAGCCTGCAGTGCTGATTCCACAGGGAAGAGCCCTGCCTGCAGGGCAGGGATCCTGGAGCCCCAGCTCCAGCATCTGTAACTGAGTTTATTTATTGTTACAGTCACACCCATGTGGCAGCCAGACGCTGCTCCAAACAGGGAATAAGTTAGCGGTCTATGGGCTGAGTATGGAATGGAGGCTGCGCCTCACCAGGAGCCTAGGGGGTCTGGCCCGTGGGTCTGGGCAGGCTGGCCAGAATCCAGCCCAATGGCACCTGGATGATGGACTCCAGCAGCCCCGCGGCACTCTCCGGCAGGCATGAGCGCATGGCGCATGCTGGATGGCACAAGGTGGGGATGGAGCAGTGGGGACACAGCCATGGTAGCAGCGGGTCCTTCACAGCCAAGATGGCAGCTAGGTCTGCTTTTGCCTCCCGCACCATGCCAACCTGAGTGTATGTCTACTGTCACAACAAGATGGGTAATGCTAGTAATAAAAGCAATACAAAGACCTAAAGGCAAAAGGACCGAGTTGTTTAAGTATTCTACTGTTTGCTTTGTTTACAGACACATTAAAATCCATGCTTTTTTTATTTCGAGGATGAATGAATGTATTCTTTGGCTCATCTTAGCACATTCTCTAGGCACCATGCTGTTGTAAAAACTGAACTAGGACTCAAGTCTGAAACCCTGAAGAATACTACAGTGGCGCAACAATAAATTGTAATCTCTTCTGCTGAGTGATTATGATGCATCATGTCACTATGCAATATTGTTGAAATATTATCATGTAAGCCTTAAAATGTGAAATGTGATGTTATAAGGCTATAAAGTATATCACAAATAAGCATACAATTATTGTGTCAGTGCACACCAAATGGTTACAGTGCATCTCCGTGTAGTGAATAGGAGCTGCTGCAATGTTGCTGCATGGATATGATCTAAAATAAAGCAGGATAAAAGTAATACTACTAATTATGTCCCAATTCTTCCTTAATTTATTCAGGTGGAGTTACCATTGGCTGCACTGGTAATTAAATGTGTGAAATCAAGAACAAAATTGACTCATTCACAGAGTCAGATTGTTGGAAATATCAAAAGACTTAACATATATCTGCTGGCCTTCACTCTGATGTCAAAGGGAGTTTTGCATGTTACAGCCTGACTCTGGTCTCACTTATACCTGTTCTACAAATGTAACTCTATTGACTTCAGTGGAGCTACTCTGGCTTTACGCCAATGCGTGTGAGAGCAGAATCAGAACTGTGAGTCATTTTTGGCTGAGAGAAGTAAAGCCAGTTCAGTGACATTTGTCTGTCTGCAATGCAATAACTTTTGAATGCTGAACCCTACCTATTCCAAAATTTCATAGAGTGTTCCAGGAATCAATGGGCACAGCTTTACTGATTTGAGTGAAAACTGAAAAATAGGAAAGGGGAAATAAAGGATTTGCAAAGTTCTTGGCACCTAGTTAGCAGACATATCCACTTCAAGAGATCTGAATCTGTCTCTAGATCAAAGAACTCGTTGATAGTAGTCATTAATACCTTCTGTATCTGTCCATTCTTCCAAAAGAGTTTAAAATGTAGCAGGAAATGGGGGACCTAGGCATGGGGGAGAGGAAATAGGTTCACACATAGTCCCTGGTATGTGGCAGAGGCAGAAATGGGAGGCACACAGAACCTTTGGCATGGTAGAGGAGAGTGTATGGGACTCTGACATGGGGGAATGAAGAATGCGGGGGCAGCATTGGGTGGGGGAAAGTGAGAGGGTTGCAAGAGGTCACTGAAATAGATATGGGAGGAAGCTAGTGGCAGAGGGGATGAATGCAAGGTTTTAAGGAGCTCCAAAGACTTGCAATAAGCTCAGGCTACAGCAGCAATGGAGTCTGGATCCCCTAGGGTATGTCTAGACTACATGGCTGCGTCGACGGAGCCATGTAAACTAGTTTACCCGGCATAGGCAAAGAAGCAGGGATTTAAGTAATGCATGCTTCATTAAAATAAACATGGCCGCCACGCTGTGCCGACGATCAGCTGATCCGGCACAGCGCGGCAGTCTAGACACGGATCTGTCGGCTGGGGAAGTCTTTGCTGACCGATCCCTTATGCCTTGTGAAACAAGGTTTACAGGCCTCAGCCCTGCCCTGAAAGGGAGATGAGTGTCTAACTTGTGGGCTGAAAGGAAGCATCAGTCTCTACTTAGGAGTCACAGCCATTGGAATTAAGCACTTAAGCTGGTTTAGTGCTTGTAAGCTGGTTTAGTGCACCTGGTTTGTATTTTTCAAAACAGCAAGGTGAAGTTACTGATAGCCTAGTGGTCAGAACACTCATCTGGGACACAAGAGCCCCGGCTTCACATCCCCCTTGTGCCTGATGTGTAGATCCCAAGTGACTGCCCTCTACTCAACCATTTCTCACTCAGTTCTAAATGCTGTCTAGACATGGGATCAGTTTGCTGCTGGCAGTGAAAGCCTGTTGTAAAAGCTCCTCAATCAGGGAACACTTTACTAAATTAATAACAAATGGAAACTTCCCCTATTAAAAAGTTGGGCCTTAATCTTGTGAGCACACACATAAGTAACTTTACGCATGTGATTGATCCTGTTTAAGTCAACCAGAGTAAGTGTTTGCATTATTGGGTTCCTATTGTTTAGTCAGAGGAAGGGCTGGGGTGAGAAATAGGTAGAGCACCAGACTATCTATGTCTAGTGTATGGGGGTGGAAACCATTAGATACATTTAGGTAGGAGCAGTTTTTAAGCAACACAACATGAGGCTGTTACCACTGCAGGTAGCCAACAGGGTGGTGACTGGCTGCTCTTTGTCATTTCAAGCCCTAAACCCCCTACCACTATGGTTACTTTCCTAGTATTTTGTTATTATAAGAGATCTAACTAGTAGCAGCAGCAATAAAGAATATAGTGAAAAGGCTCAGGTTGGTGCCTAGAGTGTGTGTGTATGTGTGTCCATATTCTGAAAGCCAGCATGTTTCTGCTGCAGTTATAACTGGTACTGGCTGCTGGGCTTGAATTTCATTACTTGTGTTATTATTTATAACATAGATTTGATCCAGGGAGACCTAACATTTTCATATTCTAAAGAGCCGTGCCAATCTCAAAAGCAAATAGTAGCTATTCCCATGTAACTAGACTCCAGGGACCTGTTTCTGATCTCAGTTACAATGGTGTAAATCCAGAATAATTCCATCTATACTGACATAACTAAGATCTCAATCTGGCCATCTGTGTGTTCTTTAGAGAGCTAGTGTGCAGCAGCAGCTGCTCAATTTCTTACTTCTGCTAGTTAGGCTTGAATTTTATCACCTAAGGTACACAGGAACTGCTTTAGATTTGGATACACAGTGGTGCTGATATTCCTATCCAGTGAGTAAAATGAAGCATAGAGAGATGATGTGATTTACATAAATAGGCATGTGCATTCAGAGTTGGTAAATAGAGTCCTGTTGACTACAGGTCCTGAATCTCTATCTACTATAACGTTCCCTAAGAAACTGACTGGAAGCAAAGTGAATAAGCAGTTCAGAAAAGGTGGAACCAGGCCCTAGTGGGAGGGGGGGCAGGAGGGCCATTTGGCTCTGGTCTCAGGAGAGAAAGGGGCTTCAAATTTTGACATTTTTCTACCAAGTAGTTTCTATTTATTATGTAGTTAGAATAATAGAATACTAGAACTGGAAGGGACCTCAGGAGATCATCAAGTCCAGTACCCTGCCCTCATGGCAGGACCAAGTACCATCTAGATCATCCCTGATAAATGTCTATCCAACCTGCTCTTTAATACCTCCAGAGATGTAGACTCCACAATGTCCTTAGGCAATTTATTCCAGTGTTTAACCACCCTGACTGTTAGGAAGTTTTTCCTAATGTCCAGTCTAAACCTCCCTTGCTGAAATTTAAGCCCATTGCTTCTTGTCCTATCATCAGAAGCCAAGAAGAACAATTTTTCTCCCTCCTCCTTGTAACACCCTTTTAGATAATTGAAAACTACTAACATGTCCCTGCTCAGTCTTCTCTTTTCCAAACTAAACAAGCCCAGTTCTTTCAGTCTTCCCTCATAACTCATGTTTTCAAGGCCCTTAATCATTTTTGTTGCTCGTCTCTGGACCTTCTCCAGTTTATCCACATCTTTCTTGAAATGTGGTGCCCAGAACTGGACATAATACTCTAAGGGTATGTCTACACTAGCCCCCTAGTTCGAACTAGGGAGGCTAATGCAGGCATTCGAAGTTGCAAATGAAGCCCGGGATTTAAATATCCCGGGCTTCATTTGCATCTTCCCGGGCGCCGCCATTTTTAAATGTCCCCTAGTCCAAACTCCGTGCCCGCGGCTACACGCGGCACGGAGTAGGTAGTTCGAATTAGGTTTTCTAATTCGAACTACCGTTACTCCTCGTGGAACGAGGTGTACCGGTAGTTCGAATTAGAGATCCTAATTCGAACTACCTACTCCGTGCCGCGTGTAGCCGCGGGCACGGAGTTCGGACTAGGGGACATTTAAAAATGGCGGCGCCCGGGAAGATGCAAATGAAGCCCGGGATATTTAAATCCCGGGCTTCATTTGCAACTTCGAATGCCTGCATTAGCCTCCCTAGTTCGAACTAGGGGGCTAGTGTAGACATACCCTAACTGAGGCCTAATCAGGGCAGAGTAGAGCAGAAGAATGACTTCTCATGTCTTGCTCACTACACTTCTCTTGTTAATGCATCCCAGCATCATGTTTGCTTTTTTTGCAACAGTATCACACTGTTGACTCATATTTAGCTTGTGGTCCACTATGACCCCTAAATCCCTTTCAGTAGCACTCCTTCCTAGACAGTCGCTTCCCATTCTGTATGTGTGAAACTGATTGTTCCTTCTTTGCATTTGTCCTTATTAAACTTCATCCTATTTACCTCAGATCATTTCTTCAGTTTCTCCAGATCATTTTGAATTATGGCCCTAGCCTACAAAGCACTTGCAACCCCTCCCAGCTTGATATTATCTGCAAACTTAATAATCATGATCTCTATGCCATCATCTAAATCGATGAAGATAGTGAACAGAACCAGTTCCTAAACCAGTCCCTGTGGAACCCCACTTGTTATGCCCTTCCAGCATGACTGTGAACCATTAATAACTACTCTCTGAGAATGGTTATCCAGCCAGTTATGCACCCACCGTATAGCAGCCTCATCTAGGTTGTATTTCCCTAGTTTATTGATAAGAAGGTCATGCGAACCTTCATCTTTACTAAAGTCTAGATATACCACATCCACCACTTCTCTCTTATCCACAAGTCTTGATATCCTATCAAATAAAGCTATCAGATTGGTTTGACATGATTTGTTATTTACAAATCCATGCTGGCTGTTACCTATCACTTTATTTTCTTCCAGATGTTTGCAGATGAATTCCTTAATTACTTTGCTCCATTATCTTCCCTGGCACAGAAGTTAAACTCACTGGTCTGTATTTTCCTGGGTTGTTCTTATTTCCCTTTTTATAGATGAGCATTATATTTGCCTTTTTCAAGTCTTATGGTATCTCTCCCGACTCCTATGACTTTTCAAAGATGATACCTAAAGGCTTAGATACCTCCTCTATAAAACCTTGAGTATTCTAGAAAGCATTTCATCAGGCCCTTGTGACTTGAAGACATTGTGATGTAGCAGGGACTGTATTAATTCTGTTTGCCTCTGTATTCACTTTGTTTGCCTTTTGGGGTTGTATGTGATTCTGCTGTCATGTGCTGTTCTGTACTGACTCTGTGTGAGTGTGTGTGTGCCTCAATTTCCCTGGGCACTGCAACACTATCTGGATGAGGAGGGGGGAAGCTGATCATGGGGAAGAATGTGCAGCCTCTCATGTCCTGAGGGCCAGGTGACAATAGATAACACCTTGGGCCCAAAAGGAATAAAAGGGAGATGTGGAGCTGACACCAATTTGGGGACTAGGGCCTGGGGGCAGGAGTGAGTCTGAGTGGTTTTAGGATGAGAGAGGAGGCTTAGAGAAGGAAGGGGGAACAAGGCTTGGGGTCCCTGCTCCCCAAGAGAAATGGCACTGAATGCTCCTGGTTCCTGTGTTAACAACGATCCTGTGCTACACTGTGTCCCTGTGAATCAATAAACCTTTTCTTCTACCTGCTGACTGGCAGTCACATCTGGCTGCGGATGGAGGTGCAGGGCCTGGTGACTCCCTCAGAATCCATGACAGACATCTAACTTTTCTAAGTAATTTTTAACTTGTTCTTTTTTATTTTAACTTCCAACCCTACCCCATTTCCGCTAGCATTCACTATGTTAGGCACCCCATCACCATCAATTTTCTTGACAAAAACTGAAACAGAGAAGTTGTTAAGCATCTCTGCCATTTCCAAGTTTCCTGGTCTTGTTTATCCCTCCTCACTGAGCAATGGGCCTTCCCTGTCCTTGGTCATCTTCTTGCTTCTAATATGTTTGTAGGATGATTTCTTGTTACCCTTTATGTCTCTAGTTAGATTGAGCTCGTTTTGTGACTTTGCCTTTCTAATCTTGCCCCTCCATCCTTGCACAGTTTGCTTATATCCATCCTTTGTAATATGACCTAGTTTCCACTTTTTGTACGACTCCTTTTTTCTTAGATCACGTAAGATCTCCTGGTTAAGCCAACGAGCTTGCTATACTTTCTATCTTTCCTATGCAGTGGTATAGTTTGCTTTTGGGCCCTTAATAATGTCCCTTTGAAAAAACTGCCAGCTGTCTTCAGTTGTTTTCCTATTAATCTTGCTTCCCATGGGACCTTACCTACTAGCTCTCTGAGTTTACTAAAATCTGGCTTCCTGAAATCCATTGTCTCTATTTTGCTGTTCTCCCTTCTACCTCTATTTTGCTGTTCTCCCTTCTACTCTATGATTTCATGATGACTTTCACCCAAGCTGCCTTTCACTTTCAAATTTTCAACCAGTTCCTCCCTATTTGTCAAAATCAAATCTAGAACAGCTTCTCCCTCATAGCTTTCTCAACCTTCTGAAATACAAAATTGTCTCCAATGCAGTCCAAGAGTTTATTGGATAATCTGTGCCCTGCTGTGTTAGTTTCTCAGCAGATGTCTGGATAGTTGAAGTCCCCCATCACCACCAAATCCTGCACTTTGGATGATTTTGTTAGTTGTTAAAAAAAAAAAGCCTCATCTACCTCTTCTGCCTGGGTAGGTGGTCTGTAGTAGACCCCTAGCATGACATCACCCTTATTTTTTACCCCTTTAAATCTAACCCAGAGACTCTCAACAAGTCTGTCTCCTATGTCCATCTCCACCTCAGTCCAAATGTATACATTTTTAATATATAAAGCAATACCTCCTCCCTTTTTTCCCTGCCTATCCTTCCTGAGCAAGCTGTAACCTTCTATACCAATATTCCAGTAGTGTATATTATCCCACCAAGTCTCTGTGATACCAACTATGTCATAGTTGTGTTTATTTATTAGCACTTCCAGTTCTTCCTGCTTATTTCCCATACTCTTTGCATTTATATATAGACAACTAAGATACTCATTTGATTTTGCCTCCCAGTTCTGCTTTGCTTTGTCCCTCTTTTTTCTCTGCTATTATAGCCCATGCTCCCTCCCATTTCTAACCCATTTCTCAGCTCTCCATGTTTTTCACTTACCTGTCGGCTTTGATAACCTGGCCCCGTCAAACCTCGTTTAAAGCCCTCCTCACTAGGTTAGCCAGTCTGTGTCCGAATACTCTCTTTCCCTTCCTAGAAAGGTGAACCCTATCCCTGCTTAGCAGTCCTTCTTCTTGGAATAGCATCCCGCGGTCAAGAAAGCCAAAACCTTCCTGGCAACCCCATCTTTGTAACCAGGTATTCACCTCCAGGATGCATCTGTCTCTGCCTGGGCCCCTACCTTTGACAGGAAGGACTGAAGAGAATATCACTTGCACTCCAAACTCTTTCACCCATGCTTCCAGAGCCCTGTAGTCACTCTTGATCTGCTTGTCACACCTTGCAGCATCATTAGTGCCCACATGGATGAGTAGCGTGGGGTAGTAGTCAGAGGGCCGGATAATCCTCATCAGTGCCCTCGTAATGTTTCACATATGGGCCCCTGGTAGGCAGTATACCTCCCGAGATGACATGTCAGGGCAACAGATGGGTGCCTCTATCCCCCTCAGAAGTGGTGCAACCACCACTACCCTAAGTTGCCTCCTCACAGTGTGATGGCTGCAGATCTCCCAGCTTTGGGGATACAAGGCTTGTCCTCTTCTACTTCAGGGGGTGATTCCTTATCTCCCATAGCCGAGCAGCGTAGCGGTTCTCCAGAATCGTGATGGGAGGGTTGGGAGCAGAGGTGGAGCATTACCTGCTGCCAGAAATGACCAGCTGCCAGTGTCCCGCCCAGGAGTGGTCTGAGGCCGGCTGCGGCAGCTGGCGCCCCAGGCGGAACGCATGATCGGCGCCCCTGCCTGCACGGCTGTCAATGGTGTGACGTCATCATCGGGCACTCCGGGCACCCCGTTGAAGACGGCACCCTAGTCGACCGCCAAGTCAGCCTATACTCACAGGCAGCCCCTGGTCCCGCCAAGACTGAGCCATCTCCTCCACCAGTGATGTGTCAGCAGTCTTTTGTAATGAGATAGCTTCCTCAGCCTTAGCAGTCTCCACATGAATACTCTCCAGGAATTCCTTGTGAATTTCGATGCTCCTCAGCGTAGCCACCTCTTCCTGTAGCTCACCCACCTGCTTCCTGAGAGATTCCGCCAGCAGGCACCTTTCACATTAGATGGTCTCTCCAGTCTGGATTTCAGTAAGTGGAAATTGCAAGCCAGAGTCCCTGAAAAACCACACCAGGATCTGAGTAGAGGCATCCATGGTCTAGTGGTCTGTATGGCTACAGACAGAGGAGACAGAAGCAGAGCAGACACAGGTGTTGAGGGTCTTCCTAACCATATTAGGACTCCCTCTCAAATTCCTTTGTCCGCAGTCCCCTGTAAAGAAGTTATATATAGCTATAAAGAAGCTATATATACCTGCAATAATTGATCTAATCATTGTGGGACCTTGGGCCTCCAACAATTTTTCAGTAACATCTGAGTTTTCATTTGTGTGACTGGAAACTGCAGTAGCTTCTGTGATTAGTGATTTTATGTTATGAAACGTTGTTTACATAGTTTAGAGGTATTGAAGGTTGTAATTAATTCTGTTACTATAAAGTGATTTTGCTTGGTCTGAGGGTGAGTTTAACCCTTAAATTAGATGTTTAACTCTGCATAGGAGATTTTTGTATTTCTGTTTTTTCTTATGTGTCTTCGTATACAATAACCATATCAGGCTCAGCTGTAAGCTACCTCTTCATCCGGTTTTAGATTAATCTTGAAAGGCTTTTTTGCGATAATAAACTTTTAATTCTAGTTGCTTAATAAACTTTATATCTAATCTGGCAATCGTCCCGTGTTCATATACATAATAACGCTCCAGTTATTAGAGGAATTTAATAATGGGAGCATGTTAGCAGGTGAAATTTCAAGACTATTTCAAGAAATAAGGCTATCAGGGCCCTAGTAAATAAAACTCCCAAGCTGTTATTATATAATATTCATTGAGAAGTATATACAATTAAATTTCTGTATAACCAATAGCCTTTAGTGAATTAATTTATTGTGTGTAACTATTTTTAAAAGAACCCCTTTATAAAAATGAAGCGAAGATTTGAAAGTGGTGCAAGTAAGAGACAGCGAAAGAAACAGAGTGAAGCAGCAGTTAAGAGTTTAAAGCCAATAACATCATTTCTCATAGAAAAGATGCCTCAGCCATTAAACAGCGACCATGCTGATAGTGATACTTCCAGTTCTGAGGATGAAAACTTTGTACCCAGAAATGACATTTTAATGCCACTGCCTCAGAATGAGGAAGTCATTAATCAAGACACAGAAATGCCAATAGTAGCGATAGATGCACAATCTACGCTCGAATTAGAGACTGTGCCAGCAGAAAATGAGGACCTCGGAGATGCTGCGCAGCAAGAGCAAGAACTTATGACTAGCACAGGACACAGTGTAACATCAGTGGCATCAGAACCAGATATTGGACTTCTTAGTAAGAACAATGTTGCTCAAATGCAGTTGTTTCTCAAAGTTAATTGTTTTCAGAATCCAAGTAATATACCAAAAGATGCTAAAAGTCACGCTTTTCCCACTCATCTGCTGACAAAAACTCTTCCAAATGGAGAGCTCTACACAAGAGATTGGCTCTGCTGGAGCATGGAAAAGCAGACTCTGTACTGTGTACCCTGTTCTATTTTTAACAGTAATACTTCAAATGCATCAGTCCTGTCTGATCCATTCAGTTGGAGCATCAGTAGAGGTTGGAGGAAGTTGAAAGACAGAATACCTGTACATGAAACTTCAGTATCGCATAAAGATAACAACATTACATGGAAATCAGCTAGTAGAGCAGCACTAGCTTACAGTTCAATTGAAAACTTACTCCTGAGTGAAATAAACACAGAAACTGATAACTGGAAAACACTCCTTGAACACATAGGTTTCAAAAGTTTCAACTGAAGAACAATTCATTTTGTTTGATAATTTCATGAAAAAAAATGAAAAAGAAATCGCTGCTGATGTATTAGAAATTCTGGAAGGCTTTGCATTAAATTTTCAAGTCTGCATTGGCCAAACCTATGACAATGGATTCAATATGGCTGGGAAGTACAAAGGATTCAAGCAATCCTTCTTGAGCAAAATCCAAACTGTATTTTCTCCAGTTGTGGTAACCACACATTAAATCTTGTTGGTACTGATTGTGCTGAATCATGCAGGGAAGTAATCTCATATTTTGAAACAATCCAGCAATTGTATAACCTCTTCAGTAACAGTCCTCAAAAGTGGAAAATTCTGAAGCAGCATCTGCCTGTTTCCCTTCACAGTATGTTGACAATGAGATGGTCAACGCGAATTGATGGTGTTAAACCAGTTGCACAGCATTTGAACTCTGTGAGAAAGGCTTTAAGTGAGCTTGAATCTCTTACTTTCACAGCACAGGCTTGAACTGAGTTTAACTCAATTCAGAAGTATACATCCAAATTTGAATGCATTTTAATGTCATCCATGTGGATGAAGCTGCTAAAAATGATCCACAAAACTAATCTTGTAATTGAAGCATGCAATGCCACATTAGATGTTGAGAGGATAACATTGAATGACTTTTTAAAGATATTCAAAAGATTTGTGATCAGTGGGATGCAATCTTTTCTGAGTACCAAATCAGTAGCACAGGGTATTGACATTTCATTTCAGTTTTCCATCAATCACAGCCTAACATCTCAATCTGATGCAGAAAGGCACTATCTAGTCAATTTTTTTAAATTGACTCCATCAAATCTGGTCTTACACGTCGATTTGAGTCACTGTGACAAATCTGTACCCTTTTTTGGATTCCTTTGGGAGTTCAGAGAACTAAGTGATGAAGATATATATTCAGCAGCTGAACAGTTTCAACAAAGGCACAACAACGAAATTTCAGGAGATCTCTGTAAGGAGATCATCTTCCTGAAACGTATACATTTCACCAACTTTAAATTGGACTGCAAGCCAAAAGAACTGCTTCAAGGAATATTCGATTTCGTCCTGTCGATTGTATTTCCTAATATCACAATTGCATTGCGTATTTTTGTCAGTCTCCCTGCACCAGTGACTTCAGGTGAATGCACATTCAACATGTTAAAACAAGTAAAGAACTATCATTGTTCTACTACGGAACAAGAGTATTTGAATGGGCTCGCAATGCTTAACATTAAAAGTGATGTTGCACATAAATTAGATTTTTCTTCAATTATAAACGAGTTTGCACAGAACAAAACCAGAAAAGTATCCCTAAAATGAAGAGTTTTGCTTGCAGTAGAAACTCACAATTAAAGTTACATTTTTAATATACATGCTATTGGTAGAATGACTTAATTGTTAATGAATTAAATGTCTCAAGTGTTCATTTTCACATATTCTTTTGGTTTTAGTGTGATGTGAAGTTAGATACATTGGGGGCCTGGAGCTGGGGCTGGGCTGGGGCCTCTAAACTCAAAGTGGCCCAGGCATCTGTAATTCTCTGAGAGGGCCTGGGTGGAACCCTCCTTTTGAGCTCAGATTTTTGTAGCATGTTATGTAAACTAGTCTTCTGAAGTCTTCTTTTATGCTGATGATGACTTCCACTGAATAAAGGCTGGATCCTTCTTTGCCCTGCTCCCCAAAATAAGCCAGAAAAGTTCTGAATGGATGATACTGTGCTCCCTGATGTCACATATGCTGCTAGCCTTGCAAATTTGCCCATCAAGAGCCAATTCCACAGACTGTGGCCTAAAAGTCTTTCTATGTTATGGTTCAGTTAGACCTTAGCAGTTGTAATGTGGCATGGCTACATTGACTTCAATAAAGTAACACCAGTTTACAAATGCTGAGACTCTGCTGCATCCCATAGAGGCCACTTTGATTTTGCTCAGTCAAGCAATTCAATGTTTACAATTTTCTCTTGTCATAACGTAAAGCAAGGTGAGTGTTTGGTTGTTGGGGGAATGAAGCTCTCCCCCAATTCATATGGGGGCGGCATAAAGAGAATTCCTCTTATAGAGTAAGAGCTAAGACCACCACATTTGGTGTTCAGCTTTCTCTTATCATAACTTAAAACAAGGTAAGGGTTTGATTGTGTGTGGGGGCCCCCTGAAGCTTCCCCTCACTCCCAATGCATACGGGGATGCATAAAACCATACAGAAAAGAAATAGAATCACCAGGCAGATGAAAGGGGTTGGCTGTCCCAGCCCCAAGCCTCCCCCCTGCCAGGTGCCCTTATGGAGGTCAGAGGCATTAGTATGGGAACATTGCTGGCTGTTCCCCTTCATCAAGGAGCGAGGGGAAAGTGCACAATTTGCTCCATTTCCCAATCTGTCTCGGGAGCACAGGGAGCAGACAAATTGGGCCTGCCCCAGCCAGGGGTCATGCACCCTTCCTCTGGCTGTTCCCGTTGGAGCTGCAGTGGCCGTGGAGAGGTGCTTCTCACCTGACCCCATGCTTCTGTGGTGAGAGAGGGCTGTGGCAGTCCTCTCTCCCCAGGGAAGCCTGAATAATGAACCCCTCATATCCAGCAGAGCAATTATTTAAATGAAGATAAAAATAAATTGAGTAAAACACCTAAGCAACCCTGGGTAAATTTTCTAGTATATAGTGAGTTTATTTCTGTATATAGATTAGAAAGGACCATCAGAAAATCAGTCAAACTCAGGCCTGACATAATTCTATTTACATTAATGGAATTTCCACACTGATGAATGATTCATAATGTCCAATATTCAAAAACAGCATCTAAAGGCATGCAATTTGAAGTGACAATGTTTTGTGTAGCCCCAAATCTGTATTTTCAAGAAAAACTCTGTAAATGCAATCTGAAAAGCTGCAGCTATTATAAGACTAGGGGCCTTTGATTCTATTTTGTTTTGATATCATTGAATATTTACCAAAAATGAGCAAGTTGCTCAGCTACTCTGTGAAGTCCTAAATAACACATTTCATTTCAGACAGAATCAGTTCTTCCATATCAACAGGTGTTATGAACTCAGTATGATACAGGTCAATGTCTTCTTTCTGTTTGAAATAACCCTGCAGAATCTGTTTAAATTCTGACTAGGGTTAACCATTAGTACATTCAAACCACCATCTTTTTCCAGTTCCTTCTATGTTTCAGTAACTAATTTTCAACAGAGGGTTTTCAACAGGCTATGCCATCTGAAAGCACAACTAATTTTCAACAGGCTATGCCATCTGAAAGCACATGGGCAAAATAATCTTATCCCTAGCAGTACATTAAGAGCCAGTTTACTGAGGGAGGTAAAGGTCATAATGTATCAGGTTCAAAACGAGCCTGGACTTGGAAGGCTCCACTTCTAATTTTAAATTAGTAAAATTACCCAAGATGCAACATACACAAAAACCAATCCCAACAGGAAACTCATATTTACAGTCAACTTAACTTCACATATTAATCAAAACTGAATAGTAATAAGCATTGATTCCTTTTTCTATCCTACCATTCTGTAGTATTATATACATTAGGAAAAACTATTCAGGTCGACATTTTCTTCAGCAGGTATTCCCAGCAATTTTTATTTTACAATACTGAATTATAAATGGAGTAGTCAGAGTTTATTGTAAAATGTGTTTTAGCTAGATTCAAACATCTGATTTTTAAAAAAATTCTCACCAGCAAAGTTTTCTGGATAAAACTTACTGCCTTTAAATTCAGATTTTCCTTTATTCCTAACCCCCATCAGCCCCTACCCTTCCCTTACCCTAAATGCTGTTTTGACTCTGAAAAGGAAGAGCCTCCATGAAGTTTACTTGGGACTTTGCTTTTATGTGGATGGTTCTCAGATACTATAGTGATGGACAGCAGTATAAAACGCTAAGATAGACAAATATGTTATAAACTCCCCTTTCTGAGTATTTAGCTATACTTATAAGTCTCCCCACCATTACATAATATATGAGCATCTCACAATCTTTATTGTATTTATCCTCACATACCCTTGTTTGATAGTGCTATTAATTGCATTATCTAAATAGGGAACTGAGGCACAGTGAGACTAAGGGTATGTCTACACTACAAAGTTAATTTGAAATAACAGCCGTTATTTCGAATTAACTTTAATAGCGTTTACACATACAAACTGCTATTTCAAAATAAATTTGAAATAGTTGAGCCCTTATTTCGAATTAGGTAAACCTCATTCTACGAGGAATAACACCTAATTCGAAATAGCTAATTTGAAATAAGTGCTGTGTAGACACTTATTTCGAATTAGGGGGCCTCCAGTCCTTCCCAGGGAGCCCTGGTGGCCACTCTGGGCACAACCAGAAAAACTTGTCTGCTCCCTCCCCAGCCCCAGAGCCCTTAAAGGGGCAGACTCTGGCCACAGTGCCTGTGCCAGTTGCCAGCCTGCCAGCACACAGCCAGAAGACCGTGCACCTGGCACAGCATGAGCCAGAACCCGCTGCCACCCAGCCCTCCACCACTACCCAGGACCAGGCTGGCGGCTCCCAGGAGCCTGCCAGGGGCCGCAAAAGGCGGGCACCTTCCTGGTCTAGTGCGGAGATCGTGGGCCTCATTGAGGTTTGGGGGGAGGCCTCCAATGCCCACGATCTCTGCACTAGGCACAGGAATGCGGCTGTCTACAGCCGCATGGCTGCCAGCCTGGCCACCAGAGGCTACATGCGCAGCCAGGAACAGGTGCGCAGCAAAATAAAAGAACTTCGGCAGGCCTATGTCAGGGCCTCCCAACCAGGGGCTGACCCGGAGGCCTGCCTGCACTTTGAGGCCCTGGACGCATCCTGGGGGGTCAGAGGGTCCATGCCCCCCAGTCGTCATCGACCCCGGGGCAGAGGGCCCTGCCCCTGACACAGGGGAAGAGGAGGAAGAGGAGGATGACGGCAGCCAGGAGCCTGCAGAGAGCGTGCCCTGCATTCAGGACCCCTGAGCCGAACCGGAGAGCCCGTCAGCAGCCTCATCCGAGGCCAAGGAGGCCTCCACATGTGAATGACATCACGGTCCCCTTATGCGGAGCGGGGGGGGAGGGAAGGGGAGCCCAGGGACCGTGCGCATTGGCCTTGACAACCTGTGCATCTGCCGTGCCATCCAGGACATGTGGCCCCAGCTGGGTGCCATGCAGGGGCCCTGGCCTGTTCCCCACATGTGTCTATGCGTGAAGGCACATGACAGGCTCCTGACCCCAGGGAGAGACACTGCACACTGCCCTCCCTCCAGACGCCCCCCTCAACACAGAGGCAGGGCACATCTCCCCTCCCCCCCCACCACACTATAGGCAGCACAGGGGCTGGGGTGCAGTCCTGGGCCAGCTTACACTCCCGGGGATAGCAGGTGCGGAGACCTGCTGTCCTCGCCTTGCAGAGGGGGACTGTGTTTCACCCACTGTGTCCCCAGGGAGAACTGACCACTTCTCTTGTTTCACCGCAGCCGCAGCACCTGCAAGTGCAGGACGCACCACCCTGCCTGGACCATCCACCCACACCTGGGCCAGCAGGCGCACCCGCAACCTGGAGGAGTTCCAGAGGCAGCAGCTGCGGTTGCAGGGACGGCAGGTCCACAGCCAGGAGCAGTGGGTGCAAGAGGACCTGCAGATGCGGCGGGAGAGCTTGCGGGAGCTGCGGGAGCAGGGCTGTGCCCTCCGCGAGCACCTGCAGGCCCTGGGGGACCGATTGCTGCCTCCTACTGCTCCAGCCCCTGCGGCCACCCCAGCTATCGCTCCTCCTCCCACCCCTGTTCCCCCTCCCACTTCTTCCACCCCCCCATCCCTCCTGCCCCACCCTCCATACCCACTCCTTCCTGGGAACGCCGAGGCCCCCGCACCCACAGTGTTGCGAGACGGGAGGGCCAGCAAGACCCCCAACCCTGAGCTTCCCCTCCCCCTTTCTCCCCTCGCCTCCCCCTTCCAGCTCCCTCCTCCCAGGTTTCCCCCCTCCCCTCTCCCACCCTCATTCCCCCCCTACTCCCACCCCAGTTATGTTAAATAAAGAGATTTTTTTTGTGGCAACACAGGTGTTTTTATTGTATATCAGGAAGGGCGGTTAGGGAGGGGAAAGGGGAAGGAGGTGGGGGTGGAATGTAAGGCACAAGGCCCCAGTGGGGTACGCCAGGGGGACTTCAGTCCTCGTTTGCCTGGAAGCTCTCCCGCAGGGCTTCCCGGATGCGGACTGCCCCCCGAAAGGCCTCCCGGCTGGCAGCAATACGGGGCTGTGTGTACTGGCCAGCCAGGCGGTCAGCCTCTGCCAGCCAGGCTGGCAGGAAAGCCTCCCCCTTCCTCTCGCATAAATTGTGGAGCACACAGCACGCTGCTACCACGTGTGGAATATTGTGCTGGGAGAGGTAGAGGCAGGTGAGGAGGCACCTAAACCATGCTTTCAGTCGGCCGAAGGCCCCCTTGACCACGATGCGGGCCCTGCCTAGCTTGGCATTGAAGGCCTGCTGGGAGGGGCTAAGATGTCCCGTGTAGGGCTTCATCAGCCAGGGCTGTAGGAGGTAGGCTGCATCCCCCAGCAGGCACACTGGCATGTCCACGTCCCTGACCCTGATGTGGCGGTCAGGGAAGAAAGTTCCGGCGTGCAGCCTCTGGCACACGGAGGAGTTGCGGTACACCCGCGCGTCGTGTGCCTTGCCGGACCAGCCCACATCGATGTCCATGAACTGGCCCCGGTGGTCAGACATGGCCTGCAGGATCACAGAGAAGTACCCCTTCCTGTTGATGAAGAGGGAGGCCTGGTGGTCCGGGGCACGGATGGGGATGTGCGTCCCGTCGATTGCCCCCCCGCAGTTGGGGAAGCCCAGGGCGCCGAACCCCTGGATGACCGAGTCCAGGTCGGTGAGTCAGACAACTCTGTGGAGCAGCACCCTGCTGATGGCCTTCACCACCTGCAGAGAGACACACAAAACTGAGGGTCACTAGGGTGCCCGGGTGGCTGAGAGTGTTTGTGCCCTGCCACTGCCCCGCACCCCACTCCCAGGAGCAACCCCCGCTGCAATCCTGGCCATCGCGGGCGGTCTGTAGCGCTCCTGGGACAGACCGAACCCTCCCAGGGAGGGCACTTATACCACCTCCCCCCCGTTTTCCCTGGGGCAGCCCATGTCCTCCTTGCAGCCCCACCCTCCTGGCCCAGTGGCCGGTGAGTGCCGTATCTGCATGAGCACTACTCCGACGGTGGATCTCCCCACGCCGAACTGGTTGCCGATGGATTGGTAGCTATCCAGCATGGAGAGCTTCCAGAGGGCGATGGCCACCCGCTTGTGGAGGGGAATGGCGGGCCTCATGCGTGTGTCCCGTTGCCGCAGAGCAGGGGTGAGCCACTCGCAGAGCTCGAGGAAGGTGTCCTTCTTCATCCTGAAGTTCTGGGTCCACTGTTGGTCTCCCCAGTGCTCCAGGATGATGTGGTCCCACCAGTCGCTGCTGGTGTCCAGACGCCAGATGCGGCGGGGCATGCTGGAGTCTGGGTGCCGCTCCTCCAGGGCCCCCGGGGGGGCAGGGGGAGGGCCAGGGGGCTGGCCTGCAGCAGAAGGTGCCAGGCAGCCTCCAGCAATTGCTGCCAGGCTTGCAGCAAGACGTTCAACATGAGCACCAGAGTGCCCAGGGGCGGCTCTGGCTCCATGGTGCCGAGTGCTGCGGTGTCCCAAACGAGAGCGACTGAAGTAGGCAGAGAGGAAAACGCTTTGCTGTCCCTCGGCAAGGTAGACAAGCAAGCGGGAAAGCTGAGAACCAGCTGTCCAGGGGGGTCCCTTTAAGCATGAGCCTCAGATAGCCTCAGACAGCAGCCACACAAAGCAACTACTGACCTGATGCCCTGCTGGAACTGGTTTCAGCTGCCCTTAAATGCGATCCAGCGTCCAATCAGTGTGGACGCGCTATTTCAAAATAGCAAAACGCTATTTCAAATTAGTTTTTGTGTCTAGATGCGTTATTTCGAATTAGCTTATTTCGAATTAACTAATTCAAAATAAGTTAATTCGAAATAGCGCTGTATTGTAGACATACCCTAACTGACTTGTCCAAGGTCACAGAAGGGTCTGTGGCACAGCAGGGAATGGAATATGGTTCTATATGTTGTCTACATCAGCAGCAATATGTAGGACCCAAACAGTACACATGAAGCTGCATGCTTCAGTGAAAAGCGATCTGCATCCACACTGTGTAGCTCCTCGTAGCAGTGAATGGCTGTGGTGGGGGGGCTGACTCCCCTGTTGGAGCATTTCCCAGCTGCCAGAGTCTTTCAGTGAAGGAAGGAAAAGTTCCAGGAGCGGAGAGGCAGTGGGACACTACATTGCTAAAAATAGTTGTGTAGATGAGGGAGGCACTGCTCAGACTTGTAGGGAGCTGTGTAAGAGAGCTCTCAAATTTTGGCATGTCTTTGCTTGCCTATGTAGTGCCTCTCCATAACGCTGCTATTATCTATGCTAGGAGTGTGTGCATTGTAGCTACCCTAAGCAACACCATAGAGAGTGTGCTGCTGTGTAGAGATATCCTTGGGTGACTGGGCAATTTCCCCCCTTAACGTAGAGTAGCCCTAATTATTTTTTAAAATACCACTTTTTCCCATCTGTTGGAGTTCCTTAATGAATGTGGGAAATTATTTAATGTAAAAATATGTTAGGGGAAATAGTTATAGCTGCACATTGTATCATAAATATTTTTATTATAAAAGATCAATGTCTAGTTTTTGATTTTTTTGTTTCCCTTTTTATGTTTTCAGAGTATTTTTTACAATACTGATTCTTATTTCATTTGAGCTTTGCAAGGTGTGAATACACAGGCCTGTTCCACTTGTGATATCAATCATCATGTAAAATGCAGTCTGCTTAGCTGATGTTTCTCTCTCCTATATGTGCACCCACAGTGAGTGACTGCAATATTGATGTTCTCTCATATGTGCATATTTTTATGAAAACTGGGCTAATGAAATAAATAGTAGAATGAAATAATTATCAATAAAACTCGTTCAGAGGTGTACACATCTTCATTTCTATAGGTCTGGGTCACGGAATCATAGACTTCAGAGAGGGAATATACCTGTTAGACTATCATTAGCTTGAGTACCTCACCCTCACATTTGTAACTCTAGTACAAAGCATATATATAATTTCGCTATTATAATATGAGCAAATACTTAGAGACTCTACAGCCAGCAGAAACATGAGATGAGGAATATCTTGCAGGTCTGGTTTTTCATCCTAGACAGGGTGTGGTGTTACTTTAATAAGTCAGCTAAATAATTACCTATTTACCGATTCAGCAAGCAATAAGGTCACACTAACATTTCTTTATATAAGTTATCTTGGTTAGAAACCACACTGAAGACATAAGATTAGTTAAATTGTCTTGCTATTCTCCTGTGGGGTTGTTTCTAACACACAGGGGACGCTGACCTGTATCACACCATACATGTGTCTACACTGTGGCGTGTTCCTGCGTCTAGGCTTTTGTTTGTGTTAATCCATGCTTGCCTACCCCTCCTACAAGTGTCCACACAGCAGAATCACACATACCCCATATCTGTGCAGTCATGTCCGCACTAGAGCTGCATTGGCACATATTTGGCACTAGGATTTCTGACTTTATATTCATAGCCAGAAAGGATCCTAGTGATCTTCTAGTTTAACCTCCTGTATAACACAGCCCATAGAATTTCCTACACATAATTCCGAGAGCAGATAGAACCCTGATTTATAAGTTTCCAGTGATGGACAATCCACCATGACCCTGGATAAATTGTTCCAGTGAGTAATTACTCTGACTGTTAAAAATGTACATTGTATTTCCAGTTGAATATATCCAGTTGGAGCCACCCAGGTCCTGTATCCCAGGGTTCTCAGTATCTCCCTGCCTGGAGCTACTCTGGGGTTTGGTTCATGGTGTATTATGGGGGAATTTGTGTGCCATTTCCAAGCCCCTGTGTGGAAATGTTCTTAGCATAGACAGTGAGTTACATGGACCCGTGGTGCCCCAGCAGCAGTAATATTCCTGGCCTGGGGCTGGGCTCCATTAAAATTCACCACCTGCCCCCTATGTACCATGCCCCCCTTGCCATCATGTATGCTCATCCCAGCTCCCCTTGCCACCTCTGAGCAATTTAAAATGCCGGGAAGGGGCGCCACCACCACCGGCAACAAAGGGGTTAAAGTGACTTCTGGCCACTTGCTCTTCCCAGCTGCTGGCATGTATGCTGCTGCAGCCCAGATGAGAGTTATGGGGAGGGGGTCTCTGTGCACTGCTCCCAGCAGCTGGAGCAGCATGTGGTATGGAAACCCCACCTCATCTCTCTGGCTACAGTTGTGCACATGCCAGCAGCTGGGATGAGCAAGTAGCCAGAAGTTGCTCTAACCCCACTGTGCTGCCAGTGGCAGGGGCAGCACCTCGTGTTTTAAATCACCTGGGGTGGCAGATGGGCCTGGGGGAATTACAGGGGGAGAATGTGGGATGGCAGGGAAGCACACAGGGCAGCAGGGAGCGCACAGAGGCAGCAGTACTCAGAGACTCCTGCTTCTCCAGGAACCATTGCCATAGGGGGAGTGCCCCAGGTAAATGTGGCACCCCATCCACTCCATAGCCCCTTGTGCACCCCACTCCCTCCAGAGCCTGCACCCTCTCCCCTACCCCTGTCCTGCCCCCAAACTCCCTCCCAGAGCCTGCACCCAGGATCCCCGCCCTGTGCCCCAAGCCAGAGCCCGCATCCAGCCAGACTCCATCTCAGAGTCTGTACCCCTCACCCCATCCTGCACCCATATTTTCCCCCAGACCCCCATCAGCAACCACATCCCCCCAAAACTCCACCCCCACCCTCTGCTGAATCCAAATTCCCTCTTAGAGCCTTAGGCAGATGGCCCTGATCTATACTCGTGAGTTATTTCGAAATAACTCCCCTTATTTTGAAACAACAAGTGGAGCTACCACACTACCAAGCCCATTATTTTGAAATAATAACTCCCGCTTTCAATGAGGAATAATGCTAATTTTGAAATAGTGGTAGTGTGGATGTTCAACTGCTGCTATTTTGAAATAACTACTCCCTAGAGTCATTCAGAGTATTTGCTTCCAAGTGCCTCATGGAATGAGGAGTAACGGTAGTTCGAATTAGGATCTTTAATTCGAACTACCTAGTCCGTGCCGCGTGTAGCCGCGGGCACGGAGTTCAGACTAAGGGGGATTTAAAAATGGCGGCGCCTGGGAACATGCAAATGAAGCCCGGGATATTTAAATCCCGGGCTTCATTTGCAACTCCGGTTGCCCTCATTACCCTACCTAGCTCGAACTAACGTACCCTAAGTCAAGGTTGCGTATCCACATTAAGGGAGCCTGCCTTGGACTAAATCTCTAAGGGTATGTCTACACTTGCACCCTAGTTCGAACTAGGGATGCAAATGTAGGCATTCGAAATAGTCAATGAAGCGGGGATTTAAATATCCCGCACTTCATTAGCATGATCTCGCCAGCGCATTACTCCGATCAACAGCTGTTTCGAAAGTGAAAGTGCGCCGGGACGTGTTAGTTCAAACCAAACCCGTTGGTTCGAACTAACGTTACTTCTCATGAGTAGTAACTACTACTACTTTCACTTTCGAAACAGCTGTTGATCGGAGTAACGCGCTGGTGAGATCATGCTAATGAAGCACGGGATATTTAAATCCCCGCTTCATTGACTATTTCGAATGCCTACATTTGATCACTAGTTCGAAGTAGGGTGCAAGTATAGACATACCCTAAGGGTATATCTACGCTACAGAGAAGATTGAAGCTGCCACTGTCAATCTTCCAGGATTCGAATGAGCGGGTCTAGTGAAGACATGCTAATTTGAACTGAGAGGAGCACTTCGGTTAATGTTGGTAGTCCTGCTTCCACAAGGAGTAAGGGATGTCAAAGGAAGAGTGTTCTCCCTTTGACTTCCTGCAATGTGGACAGCACCAAAAGTTGAATTAAGGGACTTTGACTTCAGCTATACAATTAACTCATCTGAAGGTGCATATATTAATTTGACCTTATCCCATAGTGTAGACCTACCCTAGCAGCTTATCATTGGAACAGAGTTACAAAGAGAGGCATATATCCCCACTAAGTCTATAATCTGGATTCTGTTTTCTAACAATAAGCATATAAATTAGTAAAAAAAACAATTCTAGATGCTCATTAGAATAGTTAGTGATGGGTTGAGTGGGAGAGAACGGGTGTCAGGGAAATGGTGAGGCTTCTACAGAAATAGTGTGCTGGCAGGGACCCAGTGACGGGGCAGCCCCTCCCTGCACTATAAATGTACTTGTGGGCAGGGCCCAGCTGGTGGAGAGTGCCCCTCCCCCATGGCCTTGCAGCGCATGCTCACTGGTGAGCCGCACTATAAAAGGCCCTGAGCCGGCTCACTTGGGGCTGATAGCCGAAGGGGAAGGACCGAAAAGGCCAGCTCCTGACCCAGAGGAGTCCACGCAGCCGGAACCAATACCACAGCCCCAACTGCCGCGCCAACCCCGGCTACCGTGGAGAGGTATGACCACCGGGGAACGGCAGGGAGGTAGGAAGCAGCCCAGGGCAGGGAGTAATACAGCCCCGAGTGCTCAGCGGGTGGAGGGGAGGAACCCCTCGCTGAGCGGGCAGTGGACTGAGTCACTGCCAATAGGGCCCTGGGCTGGGACCCGGTGGAGTGGGAGGGCCTGGGTCCCCCTCTGCAGCTCCTGGGAGTCAAGACAGGCCTGCAAGCCTAAGGACTAGGTGAGAAGGCCGTATTTACCCCAAGACGGGGGACTTCCAAAGATTGTGCCAGAAGGCTGTATTTAGCCCAAGAGGGGGGAGGGAACTTTAAAAGACTAGGCCAGGATGAGGGAAGTCCCGAGTGAGGGGCAGCACTCCTCAACAGACCCAAGAAGTCATAAGTGAAGTCCCCTGCTCAGAGGCAGGACCAAGTAAACCTACACCATCCCTGACAGATAAGTTTTGTCTGTACCTAAAAACTTTCAGTGATGGGAATTCCACAACTTTCCTTGGAAGCCTATTCTGGAACTTAGCCACCTTTTAGTTAGAAATTTTTCATTCCATTTAACCTAAATCTCTCTTGCTGCTGATTAGGCACATTACTTTTTGTCCTGCCTTCAGTGGATATGGAGAACAGTTGATCGCAGTTCTTTTTATATTCACCCACAACATACAATATCGAGTTATCTAGTGCCTAAACTTGCCCAATATAATATTGTTAACTTTTCTTCATCCATCAGATTTCCTAAACCTTTTATGGTTTTTTTGTTGCTCTCCTCTGGACTGTTTCCAGTTTGTTGACGCCTTTCCTAAAACTGGGGAATCTGTTTAGTGAGATCAAAACCAGGCCCTGTTTTGATCCTGCTTTTCAAGGACAGTACAGTACATGCTCATTATCAGTGTGTAAACACTTAAAAATGATTGAATATTCCACTGTTTGATGTATGAAATGGAATAGAGCTGGATTAACCTCCCCTAGCCAATATATCAGTATAATTGATAGGTTTCAGAGAGGTAATTGTGTTAGTCTGTTTCAGCAGAAATAACAAGAAGTCCAGTGGCACCTTAAGGACTAACTATTTTATTATGGCATAAGCCTTCTTGAGTTGCAACTCACTTCATTACATGAATGAAGTGAAAGAAAAAGAAACAGATAGTAGGGATACAGAGATGGGCGCGTAATATCAGAGCTAATTCTATCAGGGTGTAAATAAGAAAGTGAAAATACCTAAAGTGGAAAATGACTTATTGTCATGAGAGAGCCATTCCCAAGCCCTATTCAGACCCAGTTGTCTGATGTCAATTTTTCATATAAATTCCAGTTTAGTAGTTTCACACTGCAACCTGTTTTTGAAGGTTTTTTTGCTTGAGGATAGCAACTTTCAAGTCTATAACTGAGTGTTCAGGGAGGTTAAAATGTTTGTCCACTGGTTTTTGTATGTTACCTTTCTTGATGTGTGATTTGTTTCCATTTATTCTGTTGTGTAGAGGAAGTCTGGTTTGTCCAAAGTACATGGCAGAGAGGCATTGCTATCACATGATGCCGTATATCACATTAGTAAATGTGCAAGTGAACCAGACTTTGATGGTATGGATGATTTGGTTAGGTCCTATGACGGTGTCACTAGGTTAGATGTGTGGTTAGAATTGGCAAAGGGAGTTGTTGGAGTGATTAGTACCTGGGTTAGTGTTTCTGTTGTGGGTGTGGGGTTGATTGTGAGTATGTGTTTCAGGTTGAGAGCCTGTCTGTAAGCGAGGTGTGGCCTGCCTCCCAAGGTCTGTGAGAGTGAGGGATTGTCATCTAGGATAGGTTGATAAATCCTTCTTGATGTGTTGGAGAGATTTTAGCTGGGGGCTGTAGGTAATGACCAGTGGTGTTCTATTGCTTTCTTTGTTGGGTCTGCGCTGTAGAAGGTGACTTCTGGGTACATGCATGACTCTGACAATCTGTTTTTTTCACATCCCCAGATGGGTACTGTAGTTTTAAGAGTGCTTGATAGACATCATCCTAGCCACTGTGAAAGTTCTCTACACCAACATTTCACACAAAGATGGACTACGAGCTGTCAGGAACTGTATCCCCGATGATATCATAGCACAGCCTATTGCTGAGCTTTGTGACTTTGTTCTTGCCCACAACCTTGTCAGATTTGGGGATGATTTATACTTTCAACTCAGTGGCACTGAGTACCTGTATGGCCTCACAGTATGCCAACATTTTTATGGCTGATTTAGAACAATGCTTCCTCAGCTCTTGTTCCCAAGTGCCTCTCATATACTTGTGCTACATTGATAACAACATCATCATCTGGACCTATGGGAAGGAGGCCCTTGAAGAATTCCACTGGGATTTAAACAATTTTCACCCACCATCGATCTCAGCCTGAACTGCTCCACTCAAGAGATCCACTTCCTGGACACCACAGAATAAATAAGTCATGGTCACACAAACACCACCCTATATCGGAAATCTACTTGTTCACCATCAGCCTTCTCTGAGAATTCCGGAAGTCTGTTTGTTTGTGCTGTTTGCCATCTCACAACATCTGCTACTCCTGAAGTTTTTACTGAATGTCCTATGACAAGTTTTCAGACGCTTTTCACACAGTGATTCTCAGATGCTTCAGACATGTTGACTCCTCTTATTCTTTATGGAGTAGAGGGAAGCCACATAGAATACCCCACCCTGGAGAAGGGGCAGAGGTACATCTCTTTCTGCACATGCCATCACACTGAATCTATTTTGTGCATGTATTGTTTTTGCAGTTGTGTTGCTATCCTTCCTGAGGGCCTTGCCTTCCGCTAGGCAATTTTTGGTTATATAACTTCATGCAGCTGAATTCCACAATCTGCGATAGTTACATTTAGACAGAAATAAAACAGAGTTCCAAAACCAGGAAAAAGTTACTGAAAATTATCCAGAAATTAGAGTTTACTTTTCATCTGCTATAAAGACAAGGAAGTCATGTCTGGTAGGATACTTTTGGACCATGGGCAAAGTTCTCACCCCTATTCAATCCCCTTTACAATACATAAAAGCTCTAGAATAGCTCAGAAGGGATACAAAAGTCAAATTCTGGATGAGGGAGGAGTCCCTTGGCAAAGGTACTATGGAAGACAGCTGTAAAGCTGCGTTTTATGGATTGCCTTGCAAGCCTTGGCAAAGAGGTTTGCTGTGGGTGGGGCTTACAGAAAGAGGGGGCATGTTGGGTGGAGGGATGCCATGTGCAGTGCTTTGGTGATTCTAAGCAGTACTGCCAGCAATAGGGCATCCCAGGCAGGTTGTCAGGAGTGTCTAATTTATGCTGGAGTCTCTCCAGACACCAGTGCAACCCAGGAACAGGAAGGTGTAAAGGTGGCTTTAAGCCAACATAGTTCCCTCAGCCCCCGGAAATGTATGTTCTGTCCTGAATCTCAGAGGTGCAGAAAAGAATCTCACCCATAAATCACTCTGCAAACCCAGACAGCCCCAACTCAACCCCTGAAAATAGCATCTCCTGCTACAAGGAATTCTCATCTTATTTCACAAAGATGATCACCCACATCTGTGGTAACCTCATGGGATGCCAGGAACAGGAAGCCTAGAGCAGAGTTAGGACCACACCACCATACTCCCAAGGATTTGTTTGTTTTACCCAGGATGATATTATAGAAATATCAACGACAACCAGGGCCAGTGTTCCCTCTAATTTTTTATGCCCATGTGCAGAATGACTTTTGTTATGTGCACCAATAGGGAGGTGATGTATCACATAATAAAAATCATTCTGCACATGGATAGTGTGTGGCAGGGGTGAGGCTGAGGAGTTGGGGTGTAGGTGGGACTCAGGGCAAATACCTTGAAATGTCCTGTGTTCCTTCCTCTCCAATGAGATGGGCAACTGTTCCATCACTTCCAAAATCCTCCACTACAGAATCCCACAGGCTCCATCTTCACTGCTTTATTACTTATCTTCTGTATGAAGCTATGGGCAAACTGGTGAGGCAACCCTGGCTGAGGTCCCAGCAGCACATAAATGACACCCAGCACTATATCTTTTTTACAGCATTACTCCTAGCTCTCTCAGGGTGAAACTCACCCCTCTTCAGAGGATAAGCGCATGGCTGACAACCAGCTGAATACTGCTTATAGGCCTTAAGCGGCACTTGAGCCATGTATAAGCTTTGTTAAATTTCACTTTCAATGCGTAACTAAAATCAGCACCTGGATGAGGAGCAGCTGGTTAAAACAGAGCTAAGAGAAGATGCAGGAGAAGGCAAGTGCTTTGAAGAGTTGTAGTCTCTCTGACACTCCTCCACTATCAAGAGCACTCAGATTGTTAGTGAACAGGGGCCTTAGGATCCTTTTGGATTTCTCAGCTTTCCAACAAGTCATAGTTGCAATTTGGCAAACCACTGCCACGTCCATCTACAACGAACCAAAAGGTTGTGTTGTGCGTCCTATCCTGGTGATCCATGCATTTATAACTTCTTTCAACATTTTACATTGGAACTAATTGCATCTAGGAGTGAAGTTACATATCTGAAGAAACTCCAGCTGACAAAACATACAACAATCTGTCTGTGGAGCAATACAGGCTGCTATGATCATATTGCTTCATTGGCATTCAAAATCCTCCTTGGCGTTGGGCTAAGCCACTGAGGAGATGTCTTCCACAACCAGCTATGTTTCACTGGACCTGTAACATTGTTGACCAATATGGAGGAGCTTGTGTCTTTCATGGGAGATGAACCTAGACTGGTTTTTATCTCCACAAAAGTATGTGACCATGTAACTAACCACTTATAAAAATAAATGCAAGTCTTAGCTTTTTCTCAATAATTTTTTCAGGTGGACACATTACATACCTATTCCCACACAGGCAGGCAAAACAGACTCACACACACACACACACACACACACACACACACACAAAACCTAACAACTGATCTCCCATAGGCTGGTAGGGCATAAAAGGGAAAAGAGTGATTGGCACAAATATTTTTTAAATATTATGAGGTGTTCAGATATGTTGGTGATGGAGGCCATGAATACAAAGGTAGAAGTTGATAAGCTAAGAACATAAGAGCTGCCATTCTGGGTCAGATCCTGTCTCTGACAGTGGTCTGTATGCGAGCTTTGGGGGAAGTGTCCAGAACAGGGCAATTATGGAGTGATCCACCCTTGTTTTCTGGTAGTCAGGGGTTAAGCATTACCTGGGGTAGGGGGTTACTTCCTTCCTTCTTGGCTAGTAGCCATTGATGGATCTAACCTCCATGAACTTATCTACTTCTTTTTTTTGACCCAGTTATACTTTTGGTCTTCACAACATCCCTCACACAAAGGTTAGTTGTGTGTTGTGTGAAAAATATTTCTTCTTGTTCATGTTAAACCTGTTGCTTGCTCATTTCACTGGGTGACTCCTGCTTTCTGTATTGCGTGAAAAGGTAACAGTGCTTTATTCACTTTTTCCATACCATTCGTGATTTTATGGCCCACTATCACATCCTCCGTAGGCTACATCTACACTACAAAGAAAAATCGGAAAAAGATACACAAATTGTGAACCTCAATTTGTGTATCTTTTTCCGCTTTTCTGTTGGAAGAGGCTTTTCTGAAATTTGGCACGTCTATATGGCGCCAAATTTCAGAAAACCCTGCTCTTTCAAGCCATCCCTTTTTCCTTGTAAAACTTTTTTTGGAAAAGCAGACATGCTCATTGGACATGGCAGTGCTTTTCCGGGATACCTCTGGTATCGTGAAAAAGTGCTGCAGTCTAGATGTAGTCTTAGTCATCCTTTTTAAACTGAACAAACGTAATCTTTTTAGTCTTTCCTCATATAGAAACTATTCCATACCCTTGATCATCTTTGTTATGAACTTCTCTGAACCTTTTCCCGTCCACTATATCTTTTTTGAGATGGGGAGACTTAATTGGACACAGCATTCAAGGTATTGGTGGCCCACTGATTTATATCATGATATTTTTGTCTTATTTTCTGTCCCTTTTCCTCACAGTTACTAGAATACTGTTAGCCTTTTTGATCTTTGCTGCACATTGAGCAGAAGTTTTCAGGAAAGTATCCATGGTGACTTCAAGATCTCTTTTTTGGGGGGTAATAGCGAGTTTAGAACTTATTATTGTATATGCATTGTTGGGATTATTTTTTCCAATGTGCATTACTTTGGACTTATCAACAGATTTTTTTCTGCCTTCTGTTGCTCCGTCACCAGTTTTGTGAGAACCCCTTTGTAATTCCTTGAAGTCTGCTTCGGACTTAACAGTCTTAAGTAATTTTGTATCATTTGCAACTTTGTCACTTTGCTGTCCACCCCCTTTTCCAGATCATTAATTAATATGTTGTAGCACAGGTCCTAGTACACCCCGCTCCCTTGTGAAAACTGACCATTATTCTTATCCTTTGTTTCCTATCTTTCAATCAGGTACTAATCTCTCTTACCTTGTGGCTACTTAGTTTCCTTAAGATCCCATGGCATCAAAGGCTTTCTGAAAATCAAGAACACTATATCAACAGAATCATCCTTATCCACATGCTTGTTGACTCCCCCTAAGAATTCTAATAGATTGGTGGGGCATGACTTCCCTTTACAAAAGCCATGTTGACTCTTCCTGAACAAACTGTGTTTGTGTCTGATGGTTCTGTTCTTTCCTATCATTTTTACCAGTTTGCCCATTACTGAAGTGAGGCTTAGCAGCCTGTAATTGGCAGGCTTTCCTCTGGAGCCCTTTACAAAGCACTACATTTGCTACCTCACAGTCATCTGGTAAAAAGGTTGATGTCTGTCTATGCAACTATTGTGGAATGTTTGATACTCCATTGGTTTAACCATGCTGCTATCCTGTAATAGTCATTCTTGGAAGACCCTTAATGTGCTAAGTCTCTTTGGGGCTGATAGTTATAAATTTAATTGCTTTTTCAGTGTTGAGCCATCTATTTAGGTAATCATGTGACCTGAATCGCTGTAGTGTCTGTGCACTTCACAAACATTAATCTGTTTATCCTCAGCATAGATTTGTGAAGTAGATTTTACAGATGAGGAACTGAGGTCCCAAAGCAGCCAAGTCTTAGTCCAGTGTCTTAACCAAAAGACTATCTTCCTCTGATGCTAGACCTCATTCACAAAGCAAGGGGCAGATCAAATACTGCAGCTCACTAGGCTGTTGTCCAGCATTTAATATTTGATGGACTGCTCATGTGGAAAACACCCCATACTTATAGAGACAATGGATGCACTGAGCGTTGCATCCTGGGTCAAGCTAAGAGGCCTTTTAAATGGCTGACAAACTCCCTCCCCACTCCTTGTGAGTGTATAAAGCAAGCCCATATTATGAAATAATTGTTGGCTGGAATTCACAGTTCTTTACATTTGGTGGCCAACTGCTTGTCTTTTGTTTCTTTGGATATGGCACTCCAACACGAGTGTAGGGAGGTGTGGCCATTCTGCACTCACCAAACCCTGTCATAACAACAGACAAAATCTACAGACATATCTCTACCACTGCAATGACCAACAGCCCCCACAACACAGTTTTCAAGATCTATGGGCTCTACACATGCCTATCACAACATGCCTACCGCATCCACTGCACTAAGTGTCCCAATAACAACTATGTGGGTGAAACCAGACAATTACTATGCTCTCAAATGAAAATGATGAGACAAAAATACTAGATCACCCATGGACAAACATTTTTCACAAAATGATCATTCTATATCTGACCTCTCATCCCTAGTCCTCAGAGGACAATACCAGCAGTAGACGTATCGTTCCAATAATGGGAGCTGTATACTCCATGGCAGTAAAAATGTAAAGTACTTGGGCTTTTGTGGCATTTCTTTTTATATTTAACATGGGGTATCTGCGGTAGCAAAGTTAACACCTTTGCTGAAAATTAATGATTAAAAATAAAAAGAGACAGTAGTTTATATGGAATTTACCCCATTATTTTTTGCTCCATTATATTTTGTTATATATTGCTTTTGAAATCATGATTCAGTCGGAAGGTTAGTGTCTGGTGCAAAATTAGTTGTCTCTTTTAAAATTTGTTGGGCCAACAATATTTAAGAAGAGTAAATTCAAAGAAAAGATAACCAATAATCAGATTTACTCATGGGATTTTACAGATTAATAATAAAATGAATTTCATTTATTTTTATTCAAGTTGTGAAGTGCACAATAAAAGCTGTCTCAAAGTAAGCAGAACGCTTTAGGGAAATACTCATTTTAAAAAATGAAAGAGATTCAGGTTCATATATTTAAAAGAATATGATTTTATTGCTTTGGGGGAAATAGTGAAATTATTTTAAAATGAAGATTTTTTTCCTTACTAAGGTCTGGATATTTCCATAGAATTTAGTAGTGATCATAAAGTCTTTTTGAAGACTTCCCACTGGACTTTGATATACAGTCTTGGAAGCTGGAAGTTCTCAGAAAGAATCATTTTTAGTTTGGAAAAATCTTGGTGTTATTGTACTCACAGGAGGACAAAATATTTATAACACCAAAGAAGGCTAGATTTGTTTATTTTTATGCAGATACCCTCAGCCTCAACTTAAACATTTTCTCAGAGAAACATTTTATTTCCAGAACACTCCATGAAATAGGATTTAGTCAGTTAATGAAACAGCTCTTAGAGATAGAAGCATTTAATAAAAACATCATCAATCTGTATTAATTTCTTCTTAGCAAGCATAGAGAATTGTGTTGACAAAAGTAAAGGGTAAATGGAAAAAAAGGATTTTAAAATGCAGAATATTCTGAGCATAAATGCAGCAAATTATGCACAAAAGACAAGATAAAGATTAGTGCTTTTGCTATGTACAAATGGACTGCTGGGAAGTTCAAAAATTTTAGAGTGGAAACTCATTGGTTGAAATGCATCCCCCTGCAAAGGGCCCACAAAAGGCCAATACTCCACTTAATTCCCACTCATTCCCAATAGTTATTATTGGTTGGGTGTCTTCAGAAGGCTGAATTTCACCTTTGTGAATTAACAAGTATGGCCTCGATCCTGCAAAGACTCACCTACGTTCTTAACTTTACACACTATAAGTAGTTCCACTGGCTTCAATATTAATTAATTGTTACACATGGCAGACTTCTTGTCAGAGACTGGGACATGGGAGGTCATGTCCAGTGGTTGGAGTAGAAGCCATAAAATAAAAGAACAGTAGTTTATATTGCCTAGTGGTTAGAGCAGGAGCTGGTAGCCAGGAGCAGGAGCCCAAAGTCGGAGACCAAAAGCCAGAGCAAAGGGTCAGAGGGGGAATCAAACGTCAGGAATCAGAGCCACAGGTCAGAGTTGGGCAAGCTGGAGTGAGGCAAGGCAGGAGTGTGGCTGAGAACAAGAACAATTTGTAGCCATGGGCTAGTGCTTTGAACAGCCACCAAACTGTGGCTGGGCTTAAGCCAGGGGCGGGGAACCTTATTTGGCTTGGGGGCTGCTGACTCACAGAAAATCAGTTGGATGGAGGGCAGCGGAGGTTGGAGTGCCAGCACGGGCTCCCCTATGCTGGGGGGGGAGGAGCCCTGAGTCCTTGGGGCTGGATCCAGGCAAGCTAGGAACCACATCTGGCCCCTCAACCTCAAGTTCCCCATCCCGGACTTAAGCACTGGTTTGCTGATTCTTCCCACCAATCAGACAGGGTAGTCAATTAGGCAGCCTAATGCAGGCAGCTGCATTTGTTAAGTTGCCTGGAGACTGGCTTTGTTGCGAGTCCTAATTCCTAACCCTTGTAAAGTAGAGATATATCTAACTCTATCTCCTCATTTTACAGATGTGAAACTGAATGACGGGGGAAGTAAGTTAAACATTTTCTGCCTTTTTCTTTATAATATGTGTCTCATATTAGCTAAGTCAGAATACAAAAGCCAAAGAAATCAGTCAATGGAGAGCATGTCAAAATTCTAGGATGGTTGTAAGGCAATGTAGCAGTGCAGCTTTCTCATTTGAAACTCATACTGAACAATAACACTGAGCGCAACTTGGGAAAACTAACCAAAAGGAAAATGTGTATCAGTTTTTCTTTTGTTCTTTAAAGATCCTGTTCAAGGAAAGACTGAGCCAGCAGGTTCACCAAAAGGCTATTGAGTGTTTACTGGAACGTATTATGCAGGATGGATTTTTTCTGGCCAGTTGCCATTTTTTAAAAATGTTGGTTGTGTTAGGCATTTATTAAAGATTGTCATTTAGCCAAGCAAAGAACTTTTGTTTTAAGGACACATGACAGTTTCTGTATTTTCTTCATGCCATTTTCCCCCTCAAAAACATGAGCCATCAATATCACTACTTAGTACAGATTGGCAAAAACCAAAACCAGGATGTGTAGTCCCTGTTTTTGAACTCTGGTGAAATTTGCATCCAGACTTTGCAGCTCATTTCTCCTTTTGTAGCAATATTTGTTCTTGGAGGCTTTTTTTTCCTTCTGTAATCTGATTTGTGTCTTTAAATTCTCTCAGTTTTATAGGTTAGACAAGCTACAGCTTCTGTTTCTGTGTATGAACATACATATCAGGGTCGAAAAAAACTAAAGGGAAGACACATACCAACATAAGATTTCTTTTGACTTTAAGAATGTTAGGCAAGTCCTGGGATGGGGATGAAAGTGTATAGGAATAGAAGGTGGAAGAAACACGGTGAAGAGGCTTATAATAACAGCACTATGCTCTGTGGCTGAAGTAAAAACTACAGTTCTTAATTCTAAAATAAATTTTAAATTATAATATTTATGTAAATGTTTTTAATGATAAAGAACGATAATGTGTTTTTATACTGTACTAGTGACTCTTTAGGCAAACTCACACTGAGGAACCTTGAAAATGTCTCTCACAAAGTAGCTGTGGAATTCTTGTCATTTATATTCAACTAATTCAGACTGTGGTCTTAAAATTGGCTTCCTTCAATTGAGTTTTGTTATGCACTTGGCATGGTCTTACACCCAAACCTCCCATCTGCAGTCTGCACCTGCATTGCACAATATTTAACTCAAATAACTCTGAACTTCCTGGACCACGAAGGTGTCTTTAGGTTCACTGCTTGCAGTCTAGGCCATTCGTTACCATATGAAAGAGATTTGCATGCAGTAAATAGTATAGATTTCCAGTTTCCGCAATTTTTCTTTTGTTCTTTGAAAAAGAGCTCCTCTCTCCCGAAGCATGCAGCCTGGGACATGAAGGGCAGTGCATACTGTTTGTGGTTAGGACTTAGAATACCAGATTTGGGGTTCTTTTCTTTTTGCTGCATAATGGCAAAATATCAATGGGTTACATTTATTCCTTCATGCAAAACACATCTATCAGCTGTATAAGCTGTTGAGGCTTTTCCATTTTTGCTTACAATATTGTTCACATAAACTAAATCCTACCTCTACCTCTCTGACTCTGGCATGGTTCTGCAGAGGAGCATGATTTCAGGGAACCATGCACCCCCTATACCACAGAGCATATCTTCCTCGCCTGATGGAAAAGCTACGAGCACAGTGAGCTAAAGGCAAAACAGATGGGTGCTCAAAGACTCCAAAATAACACAGAACCAGTAGCCATCCACCCTGGTGATACAGACATTCCTCTGCCTTCCTGCCCTGGCTGATCTCTTTGGTGGATTGTCTGCTTCCTCAAAGCCTGGATTTGTCTCCATAAAGCAGAAGATATCTGGGATCGTAGAAAATTTCAGTGGACTATGTACAGCTGGTCCCCGACTTATGAACGAGTTACGTACCAAACACTAGGTTGTAACTCGATCTGTTCGTAAGTTGGATTACATTCACTTACGTACGACTGCGCTGTTCGTAAGTGCAGATTTCGTTCGTAACTCTGGGACCAGCTGTATAGGAGATTGGTCATAAATATGAATGGTCGTAAGTCAATGCGTTCATAACTTGGGGACCGGCTGTACAATATTGCTAACTCCAAGCATTCAAATATTATGAGTCTTCACTAAAAATCATGACAGTGGCTTTAAATTAAGATTTCAGATTATTATATATTGGGTTCCTTTTGTTTGCTTTCTGGCTTTGAACCTTTGAGTATGCTCTTGCCATGTCTTCACGTTTCCCGTGAAGACTTTTAAAAAATAAAACCTGAAAATCTCACTTACATACTTGACCCCAGGAGGTGGGGCTTTGAGAACATCCAATATTGCAAGACTTGGGATAAAATTGTGATAGTTGGGAATAGTGCATATAGTCTGGTGTCATGCCTCAGGCTATGTCTACAATGGAAGGGTTTTGTGACGGAAGTGCTGTAAACATGCAAAAGTCACCAAAAGTGAAAACCAGTCAAACCAGTTTTTCTGCCTCCCACTGTTGACATTTTGTGACCACATTGCTGGCTCCCTGTTGACAGACAGAGGAAAGCAAAGTGGGTAAGCATCCCACAGTGCAGTATTATGGGAACGCAGAACTGATCCCTGCACTTCTTGATATTCTCTGGTAGTTCTGCAAGCTCTCCTTACTAAGGAATGCCAAAGCAGCACAGCTGTCTCTCCAGTGTTTCCCCTGCAGCAGCAGTCTGCCTGCCACTGTGTTCCTAGCAGGGCAGAACAGGAGCAGTCCAATGATTTGCTATTTGTTTGTTCTCCAAATGGAGCAGCTCACTCAGCTGTCAGATACTTCCCAGAGCTTTGAAAGGGGAGGGGCACATTCCTGCAGGGCAGCAGAAATCACAAAACACTGAGCACAGCCATCAGAACAGCATTGTGGGATACTGGTGAAAGTCAGTTCTCTTGACGAAAGAAACAGTAGCGTCCACACTGGCTCTTTGTCCTCAATAAAGGGAAGGGAAAAGAAGAATGTCTCTTGAAGGGTGGAAGTATTTGTCACCAAAACTGGATGTTTTTCCTGACAAAAGTCTCATTGCAGTGTAAACGATCTCACTGTTTTGTCACCAAAAGGCAGTTTATGGTGGCAAAAAGTGCCAGACAGTGGTCTACAGTTGAGCTTTCAGGGAGAGGTGTACCCCAATTCTAGAAAGCATCATTACTGAAGTATGATACCAGTGGAGCATATTTTTAAACAAACAAGCACACAAATAACCTTTTCACACCATCTTTATGAATTGTAAAGAAACAAAAAAGGCCATAACCCCACAATTTTCATTCTTTCATCAAATAACATTTAAGTGTATAGTAGACTGAGAATTTCATAGGCAACTGAGTGCTATGACATCACCAACTGTATTAGTCAATATAGCTGAGAGACTAATTGATTTTTCAGTTCAACGGCAAAATAAAAAACATCTGAAAAAAAGGTTCAGTTCATACCGGACTGAATTTTTTCTTACCAAAATGTTGGGGGTTAAACAAAATGTTTCAAATAGCATTTTGAAATGATATTTCAAAACAAAATGTTGTTTTAGAAGATAAGAATGGTCATACTGGGTCAGACCAAAGGTCCATCTGGCCCAGTATCCTGTGCTCTGACAATGGCCAATGCCAGATGTCCCAAAGAAGTGAACAGAAACAGGTAATCATCAAGTTACCCCTCTCCTGTCATCCATTTCCAGCTCCTGACAAACAGAGGCTTAGGACACCATTCCTATCCATTCTGGGTAATAAGCATTGATGGACCTAATCTCCATGAATTTATCTAGTTCTTTTTTGAACTCTGTTAAAGGCCTGGTCTTCATGACATCCTCTGGCAAGGAGTTCCACAGGTTGACTGTGCACTGCATGAAGAAAAACTTCCTTTTGTTTGTTTTAAACCTGCTACCTATTAATTTCATTTGGTGACCCTTAGTTTTTATGGGAACAAATAAATAACTTTTCTTTATTAACTTTCTCCATACCTGTCATGGTTTTAGAGACTTCTATCATATCTTTCTTTAGTCTTCCCTTTTCTAAAATAAAGTCCCAGTCTTTTTAATCTCTCTTCATATGGCAACCATTCCAAATCCCAAATCCCATTTTTGTTTCCCTTTTCTGAACCTTTTCCAGTGCCAAGATACCTTTTTTGAGATGAGGCGACCACATCTATATGCAGTATTCAAGATGTAGGAGTACCATGGATTTATATAGAGGCAATAATATATTCTCTGTCTTGCTCTCTATCCCTTTTTCAATGATTCCTAACATTCTGTTTACTGTTTTGATTGCCACTGCACATTGAATGGATGTTTTCAAAGAACATCCAAGACCTCCCCAAGATCTCTCTCTTGAGTGGTTATAGCTAAATTTTATATGTGTAGTTGGGATTATTTTTTCCAATGTGCATTACTTTGCATTTATCAACATTAAATTTCATTTGCCATTTTGTTGCCCCATCACCTAGTTTTGTGAGATCCTTCTGAAGCTCTTCACAGTCTGCTTTGTTCTTAACTATCTTGAGCAGTTTAGTATCATCTGCAAATTTTACCACCTTACTGTTTACCCCTTTCTTCAGATAATTTGTAAAGAGGTTAAATAGGATTTATGCCACTACTGACCCTTGGGGGACACCACTAGTTACTTTTCTCCATTTGGAAAACTGACCATTTATTCCTGTCCTTTTTTTCCTATCTTTTAACCAGTTATCAATCCATGAGAGGACCTTCCTTCTTTACCCATGACAACTTACTTTACTTAAGAGCCTTTGGTGAGGGATCTTGTCAAAGGCTTTCTGGAAATCTATGTACACTATATCCACTGGATATCTATATCCCCCTTGTCCACATGCTTGTTGACCCCCTCAAAGAACTCTAGCAGATTAGTAAGGCATGATTTCCCTTTACAGAAACCATATTGACTTTCCCCCAACAAATTGTGTTCATCTGTGTGTCTGACAATTCTATTCTTAACTACAGTTTCAACTAATTTGCCCAGTACAGATGTAAGACTTATCCCTCTGTAATTATCAGGATCACCTCTAGAGCCCTTTTTAAATATTGGTATCATATTAGCTATCTTCCAGTCATTAAGTACAGAAGCTGATTTAAAGGATAGGTTACAAACTTAATAGTTCTGCAGTTTCATATTTGAGTTCTTTCAGAACTCTTGCGTGAATGCCATCTGGTCCCAGTGACTTGTTACTGTTAAATTTATCAGTTTGTTCCAAAGCCTCCTCTAATGACACCTCAGTCGAGGACAATTCCTCAGATTTGTCACCTATAAAGAATAGCTTTGGGAAAAAAATCCCTCATCTTTATTAAGTTAAACGTATTCTCTGAATTTGACTTGAATTCATGAATAGTTTCACTAACCTCAAAACTACAACTTTCAGCAAATTTTCTATTTGACCAAAAAAATTCACCCAGCTGTAATACTCAGCCTACATGGTGGGTCAAATCCTATTCCCTCATCTTCTAGGAGCACCGACGACCCAATAGGTTTTAGAACTGTAATACTGATGCTGCAAGTGGCTCAGTGTGGAAATTTACCATGAAGCTGTGTTCTCTGGGGGTTCCGTTCACCCTTACATGCAAGAAATTATAGGGGAAAAGGAAATCTAATCAGTGGAATTCCAGATCCACTGGCCACACCTCAGTGGGAGGGAGAAGGGTTGCGCAATATCTGAGCTGTGAAAGTTAAGGCTTAGAGTTGTAGTGGTATGTTGCAGAATCTCTCTGCAGCTCCAACACCTGGCTGGAAAAGGATTCTGTCTCCTCTGAGAAGCACTACACCTTGCAAATAGCCCATCTCTTTGGCTTATCTACATAGATACGATTTGGCCTAATGTCATCAGTTTGTTCTCAGGTGTGGGTGCACCATTTTCAAAAATCTTTCAAGATCAGTGCGGTGGGCAACCTGAGGCCCATAAGGTTTTATATACAGCCCATGAGACATTTTGTTCATGTGCAGAGTTGCCAGATTCTCCTGGTTTCCATCCACAAAGCATTTTTTCCCTACCGGCAATATTAAAGTGACATGCACATAAAGCAAAAGAACATCAAGTCAGGTGAGTGCTGATTGACTGTGAGAGCTGTGTGCTCCCTCTACATCCAATCAAAGTACTGCTACGGTTCACTCAACACTCTCCCTCCCCCTGTTCTGGATAGGCATGTGCTAAAGGGGCCAACAGAATTGTCGGGCCCCTGGGCAAGGTGGGAGGGGGCAGCTATGCACATCCCTGGAAGGGATGGAGCTTTGGGCACGAGGGGTAGGGCCAGCCCTTAGTGCCACTCACACCATGCTGCCTGGAGCTCTGGCAGCGTTTTAAAGGGCCCAGGGCTCTGGCCATTGGCAGCAGCAGTGGCCAGGAGCCCCAGGCCCTTTTTAATCACCAGGCCCTGAGGCAGTTTCCCCTTTTGCCCCTCCCCCCAGTCAGCGGGCCTGGCAAGTGCAATTAGAAAAGCTACCCTATCCCAGAAGACTGTCTTGGTTATGATAGTCTTGTGGCCCACTGAGATGAAGGAAGTCTACTCACTAGCCTGGGTTTCTCATTGCTGCTCAAGATGCTGCCACCTTTTGATAACTAGTAAAGGATAAAGCACTGCCATCAGGTCATAACAAATATAAATGTGCAATTAGATCTTTGGCAACAACAACAACAAAAGATGTTTGTTGAAAGAAGTGTGGTCTGCAAATCTGAGCATCGGTCTGGGAACTAGGAACTCCTAAGTTGGTACCTAGACTTTGAACTTGGTTCCCTCTTTGTAACTGAGCAACTCACATAATCTCTCTGTGCTTCCTTTTAGCTGCCCATAACATGGAGCTAACAATACTGACTTACCTACCTTAGAGAATTGAGAATTAATTAGTTATTGATTATAAAAGAGAGACAAAACACTAAATGCTGATTATCATGATCATTTCTTAAAATTTTAAAATTCAGGCTCACTGTAAAGCAGTGGTTCCCAACCTTTTCCAGATGGGGACCCATTCTGACAATTCAGGAAGACGTGGTGACGCAAGGCAGTTCAAAAACGGGGGGAGGAGCGAGGGCAGAGCCACCTTGGGAGACACTTGGTGACCCTTTTGAAATGTAATGGCGACCCACATTTGGGTCCTGACCCATAGGTTGGGAAACCCTGCTATAAAGGAAAAATGAAGTTTAGGATTCATGTTTCTGGTCTATACTAAACAGACTGAGGCAAATTAAGGGATTTGAGTGAATGAGAGGGAAGAATTTTTACAAAGGAACTTTCAGGTCCACATATTCTAATACAACATGTGTTTAATATAATAATAATTCAGCAAGTACATATCAACTCAGAGGACTCTTGAATTGTGATGATAGAGTTACAGGGTCAACAGGAGACTTAGAAGTGAATTAAGATACAGAGGCTTAGTAGTTCACTAATTTCAGTGTCTCTATAGAGACAGAAGACAGTAAGAAAAATATGAGAAGCATACATATTAGCATAAACTTGCCAGAAAGACCTGCCCAATGGCAGCCACATTGCTAATACAGCCTCCTTAGCCAACAGATCTCTTTGGCAGCACTCGCATCACCTATGTCAGAGAAAACATAATGAGACCAAAGAAGGAATAGTAGGAAATTTAGGTAAGGCAAGGCTTCCCTTCAGTAAGCAACAGCCACAACTGTCCAGACCATGCAACACCTCACAAGGTTGCTGATGGGTTAGAAAGTCACAGATCCTGGCTCTGGCACCATCCCTAGAGAGATGCGGGGTCTGGGACAAACCCTTCCGCTCCCCCACCATACCTCTTCTCACCATTGCTTTGCTCCTGCTCTGTCCCCACTCCATCCCTTCCCCCCAACCTTTGTCCCTGCTCTGTCTCCACTCTGCCTCTTCTGACTCCTGCTCTGCCCTCTCCTACCCCATTGCATTCCTCCTCAAAGCCTGCTCCCTTGAATGATGCAACCTGGGGAATTACTGGGAGGGCCGGGTGCTGGCAGCAAGGTTCACCTTGATGGTAGGAAGTGGAGTGACCCAGCCCCAGCCTGTTGCGCTCCCCTGAGTCCAGGTCCCAGCCACGTCACTTGGGAGACTGGAGCAGGTTGGGGCCATGGTGCTCCACTTCCTGCTGCCATGGTGAAGTGCTGGGGCCTGGGTGCGCTGCTTCCTGAAGCCACAGTGAAGCATAGCAACCCATCTGGGAGGTGGAGGAGTGGAGCAGGTAAGGGTAGTTCTGCTTCCCGTGGCTTCAACTGTCACTGGTGACTGTGGGGGTAGGTCCAACCCCTGCTGCTGGGCCAGGTCTCCACCCACTGATTGTCTCCATAATAAAATAAAGAGTTTGTGCAGAGACCCACAGCATCCAAATCTTTGATGTTTAAACCTGCACCACTGGCGACAGGACACTCCAGAGTTTTGCTGTACAAACAGGGCCAGGGCTCAGCAACACAGTACATTCTCTGGTCATTCCCCCTTTTAATTATAAAGTGAGTTTGGATTGCTGAGGTAAGCTCCTGTTATCTGTGGCAAGGTTTTGAACACTTGGTAACTCTTTTTTAACAACCCAGAAGGATTTTAATGCATGTCTCTGGATGACTGACCTGCCATTTATCAGGTTACCAGAGAAACCCAAATACTCTGTCAGCAATTTGCTTCTACCTCCCCACCAATAATAACAACAACAGAATTGACAGAATTGAATCTCTTTTACAGTAAGGCCACTTAATGCTTCTCTGGCAATTTACTCACACTTTAAGGCTCCTTTGTACTGACAGAGTGATGTAAAGTGGCCAAGGCTTGTTTTCATGTACAGCACTACAGTGGTGCAGCTGTGCCACTGTAGCACTTCAGGCTATATCTACACTGCAGGCTTCTGTGCAACAAGCCTTTTGTGGAAGAGATCTTCAGCAAAAACTTCTTGCACAAGAGCGCGTCCACAGTGCAAAAGCACATTGGAAAAGCGATGCGCTTTTGCTCAAGAGAGCATCCAGACTGCATGGATGCTTTCTCACAAGAAAGCTCTGATTGCCATTAACAGAATGGCCACTAGGGCACCTGTGCTTCTTTCAATAGGCTGCTTTTGTGCAAAAAAACCCTGTTTCCTGTTCACAATTTTTTGCACAAGAACTCTTGAACAAAAAGACTTATTCCTCATAGAAAGAGGAATAACTATTGTGCAAAACCCCCTTTCTTCTTCTGATTTACTGTAAATTTACTTGTGCAAAAATGCGCTTGCAGTGGGAACGCTCTGTGAATTTTTGTGCAAAACCAGCCGCTTTTGCGCAAAAACTCTGCAGTGTAGACATAGCCTCAGTGAAGACACTCCTCTACCAATGAATTATTCACAGCCTGAGCGATATACCTATGCTGTTATCTGTCTATAGCACAGATTGAACCTCTCTAGTCCTGCACTCTCGGGACTGACCGGTGCCGAACCAGAGAATTTGCTGAACCACAGGACGTCAATATTGTCTAACAATTCTACTGCCTACTGTATTCTTAGAAGACATTTAGCGGTAATTTAGAGCTAAATAACAGCACAGAATACTGAGAGCCAGGACTGGTGGCTGTAAATAAACTTTATGGGACCACAGGAAACTTGGCCACAGACATGATAACTGGACATCCGGCTAACTAAAATCATGATGGACCTCGGATGTTGCCAGACCAGAGAGTGCCAGACTAGAAAGGTTCAACTTGTATAAATAAGTAAGAATTAGATCCAAAGGGTTTAAAGATTGGAATGACACTATAGGATTCACTCAGAGAGTTCTGCTATCAATACAGACACCTCCATAAGTGCACTTATGGATTTCAAAGCTTTAATTTTAAACTTTAAAGGCTTACTTTAAAAATGAAAATAAAGGGCCAGGTTCTTCACTGCACTTTAGTCCCTTTGTGCTGTTTTGGTGCCGTAAAGGAGTTGTAAATCCAATGGATTCAGCCAGCTGAGGATTCCCCCACAACATAGGAATCCCTCAGTTGCACAGAGCCAAGGAATCAGCTGCTTTGACACAGCCATCAGCATCGGAGAGACAGATACTGTCCTTTTGTGCACTCTCTCCTCAGTTACACTTAAAGTTCATTGGGTGCAGCAGAGAGTGCTATTTAAAGTTTTAAAATGTTCAAAGAGAAGCATGGGACATGCACTCCTCAGCAAGTCAATCCCTCATGCAGATGAATTCCCACTTGGCTTCAAGTGCATATGTGAGTTTTGCAATACAAGGCCTTGTAAGACTAGGGTTGCCAATCCTTCAGGATTGGCCTGGAGTCTCTGGGAATCAGCATTGATTTCCTGGGGACTGTTGTCAGCAATCTGTGAGATTTTAATAGGATATTTTAAGAAAATGACATATATTGGAAAAAAAAATCTGAATAGCTTCAGTCAGAGGTAGCAACACTATGTAAGACCTGTGTGCTCCTTGCACTTTTAAAGAGGCACCACTTGCAAAAAGAGAATTGGAATAGTCTTCTCATTTAATCTCAATTTCCTCTTCTGCAAAGTAGGAATAATATTAGACTTCTGTGCCACACAGGAAGTGTGTGAGACATAGAGCTTGAGTGTGTTTGTAACAAATTTTGTGACGCTTTAGTACACAATACAAATGTTCTTTATTGTTATTGTAAAATACACATGTACCTACAGAAAGAGGTTTGGATGCATTCAGAGTTTCCATGATCTTAGAGTATAGTCATTATATTGAGATTAAATATGTGCAGTAGTTTTGCAGTGCAAATTAAAGAGGAATTTCAGTTTAGAATCTTAACCACTCCCAAAAGTTTTTTTGTTTGTTTTGAAAGCATGAAGAAAATTGGTCCAGTTAGATTTGAGTTATGAATGCATTAAAATTCTTTTCCCGTATGTACCACTCATTCGCTGTGTCTATACTACAAAGAAAAGTCAGAAAAAGATGTGCAAATTGCAAACTACAATTTGTGTATCTTTTTCCACTTTACTTCCAAAAGAGGCTTGTCTGACATTTGGCCCGTATACATGGGGGGATATGATAGAGACCTAAAAAAGAGTCACTGTGGCTTAACCACCATGTAAAAGAAGCAGTGAGGGACAAAAAGGCATCTTTTAAGAAGTGGAAGTCCAATCCTAGTGAGATAAATAGAAAGGAACATAAACACTGTCAAATCAAGTGTAAAAATGTAATAAGAAAAGCAAAAAAAGATTTTGAAGAACAGCTAGCCAAAAACTCAAAAAGAAATAACAAAATGTTTTTTAAGTACATTAGAAGCAGGAAGCCTGCTAAAAAACCAGTGGGTCCCCTAAACGATCGAGATATAAAAGGAGCAATCAAGGACGATAAAGCCATTGCAGAGAAACTAAATGATTTCTTTGCTTCAGTCTTCACGGCTGAGGATGTTAGGGGGATTCCCAAATCTGCACCATCCTTTGTGGTGATGAATCTGAGGAACTGTCCCGGATTGAAGTGTCATTAGAGGAGGTTTTGGAACAAATAGAAAATCTTAATGTCAACAAATCTCTGGGACCAGATGGCATTCATCCAAGGGTTCTAAAAGAACTCAAATGGGAAATTGCTGAACTATTATCTGTAGTTCGTAACCTATCCTTTAAATCGGCTTCCGTACCTAATGACTGGAAGGTAGCTAACGTGACACCAATATTTAAAAAGGGCTCTAGAGGCGATCCTGGCAATTACAGACCGGTAAGTCTAACTTCAGTACCGGGCAAATTAGTCGAAACAATAGTAAAGAATAAAATTGTGAGGCACGTAGAAGAACATAATTTGTTGGACAAAAGTCAACATGGTTTCTGTAAAGGGAAATCATGTCTTACTAATCTATTAGAGTTCTTTGAAAGGGTTAACAAACATGCGGACAAGGGGGATCCAGTAGAGATAGTATACTTGGATTTTCAGAAAGCCTTTGACAAGGTCCCTCACCAAAGGCTCTTGTGTAAATTACATTGCCATGGGATAAGAGGGAAGATCCTTTCATGGACTGAGAACTGGTTAAAAGACAGGAAACAAAGGGTAGGAATAAATGGTAAATTTTCAGAATGGAGAAGGGTAACTAGCAGTGTCCCCCAAGGGTCAGTCCTGGGACCAAACCTGTTCAACTTATTCATAAATGATCTGGAGAAAGGGGTAAGCAGTGAGGTGGTAAAGTTTGCGGATGATACCAAACTGTTTAGGATAGTCAAGACAGAAGCAGACTGTGAGGGACTCACCAAACTGAGTGATTGGGCAACAAAATGGCAAATGAAATTTAATGTGGATAAGTGTAAAGTAATGCACATTGGGAAAAATAACCCCAACTATACGTACAGTATGATGGGGGCTAATTTGGCTATGACAAATCAGGAAAGAGATCTTGGAGTTATTGTGGATAGTTCCCTGAAAACTTCCACACAGTGTGCAGCGGCGGTCAAAAAGGCAAATAGGATGCTAGGAATTATTAAGAAAGGGATAGAAAATAAGACCCAGAATATCCTACTGCCCCTGTATAAAACTATGGTACGCCCACATCTTGAATACTGTGTACAGATGTGGTCTCCTCACCTCAAAAAAGATATTTTGGCCTTGGAAAGGGTTCAGAAAAGGGTAACTAAAATGATTAGGGGTTTGGAACGGGTCCCATATGAAGAGAGGTTAAAACGACTGGGACTTTTCAGTTTAGAAAAGAGGAGACTGAGGGGGGATATGATAGAGGTATATAAAATCATGAGTGGTGTGGAGAGGGCGAATAAAGAACAGTTATTTATTAGTTCCCATAATAGAAGAACTAGAGGACACCAAATGAAGTTAATGGGTTGCAGGTTTAAAACTAATAAAAGAAAGTTCTTCTTCACACAGCGTGTAGTCAACCTGTGGAACTCCTTGCCAGAGGAGGTTGTGAAGGCTAGGACTATAACAGAGTTTAAAGAGAAGCTAGATAATTTCATGGAGGTTAGGTCCATAAAAGGCTATTAGCCCGGGGATAGAAATGGTGTCCCTGGCCTCTGTTTGTCAGAGGCTGGAGAAGGATGGCAGGAGACAAATTGCTTGATCATTGTCTTCGGTCCACCCTCTCTGGGGCACCTGGTGCTCGCCACTGTTGGCAGACAGGCTACTGGGCTAGATGGACCTTTGGTCTGACCCAGTACGGCCATTCTTATGTTCTTATGTTCTCTTTTGGAACATCTCTTCTCTCTCATAAAATGAGGTTTACAGGGATGCCGAAAAAAATGCGTTTGCTTTTCCGAAATTTTTTCCTTGGATGCGGCAGAGCTTTTCCGGGATACCAAGGGTATCCCGGAAAAGCTCTGTAGTCTAGACATACCCATTCACTTTTGCACATGGATAACTGAGCCTCAACACACTTGGCCTGATTGATAGATCTCTTAGAAATACAAGCACTAAGATATTTTGAAGAAAATTAGTTGAGTTGTTTTAAAATTATGTGTCCAAATTATCTGGCATATCATGCTTTGCCTTTGGCAAAGGACTTGAGGGAGTGTAGGGCAATGGTGGTTTCCTGATGCTATTGAGGCAAATGGCATACACTTGAGTGATGCAAAATCTTGTCTCATGTCTTATGGCATAAACATAAGAGAGCAGTTAATCTTAATTCTGCATTTCCTGGGTTTGGAATGTTTGGTACTTCAATTTTGTGGTTACATTAGTGGCATCTTTTTCATATGATAGAGTGTGCGGGTGTGTCCGGTTATGTGTTAGTACCTATGTGCACATTTGTTATGACATAAAAATGATAGTTTCTATAATATGAGATTAATATAGTACAGGTATCTGTATATACATCATATATTCATTCCCTGTTTTTTCACTACTGACAGTTCTTGAGAAATTACACTTTTTTATCCAACAATTTTCCTTTTGCTTTTTGGTTTATTTCAAGCCTCTTTGGAAATGGTATATCTTTGAGGAGAAAATAACTGTCATTCCATGGATTCTAATCTGCCTTGTTTCCTCAGTCTGAACATTTTTGGTAGTATTTGATTATAAATGATGATTGCAAAAGGAACACTGACCCCTTACATCTGTCATGCTTATTCCCAGTTATTCCCAGTGATTTGACTAGTAGCAGGAAGCAAACTTTTCAACGACAGACCCCTGTTTGGAATAGCTTGTTGAAAGGCATGATAGAAAGCAACTGTACAAAATATTAACTCACCAGCCTTGGAAAACTTTCAAGTTCAAATGGTATTTGATTTTAGAAGAGGAAGGATGGTCTATGAGTAAACACAGGCCATATAGAGCATTTTCTCTAGATCTGCCACAGGTAACCTAAGAACAGAATTCTCAAGGAAATTACTAGCTTATTGGCCATTGACATCAGCATGGGTCTTTCTATTAAATACAATTGGCTTCAGATCTAGACCTTATCCTGTGTTTTAATATTCCCATCAAAGAGATGAGGATATCGACCTACTTCACACTCATTACCCACTGAAAGTCAAGGCAAATTGCTTGCCTGAAATTCCTTTGGTAATCCCAGTACACTGTGTGCAGAATATCATGGGGCAAGTCTATAAATACAAATCTATTTTAAGAGATCTTGTAAATAAAATGAAAAACAGTTATTTCCTTTTGCATGTCTATAAAGGACCTTGTGACCCAAGAACCCCTGGATGCCAACTGGCAGAAGGTCCAGTGCTACATATGAGTATAGGCAGGGGTGCAGGAACTGGGCAGTCTGGCCCTGCCTTCTCAATATTTAACATGGGCATAGTTTGGGGAGGCAGGGGACTGCATTACCCCCCCCCCCCCCACACACACACTGCAAGTCTTGGGAAGGTGCAGAGTGGTGCCTGTGGGGATTTCACTCCCTGGAGGGGGAGCTGATGAGAATGGGCTCCCTGCTTCCTGCAGCAAAGTACAGGAAAGGGGGGAAAAGGGGACCTGGCTTGTGTGCTAATCTAAAACTGCACTGTCTTCAAGCTAGAGAGCATGGCTAGGCCCCACTGGCTCAAAATTATGCTATAGTCAGGGGAGCCCTTCTTTTTGGTGTATCAGCACAGCCAATCCCTGCTGCTCTGAACCAGACAGAATGGCTTTGGTGCCACACATCTGGACAGCACCATTCCATTCCACTCACTCAGGTAAGCAGTAAACAAAATCCATTTATGAAGTGGACCCCTGTGCCTATGTAGAACCCCATGGCCAAACTCTAAGGGCATGTCTACACTAGGAAATTATTTAAAAATAACTAAATTTGATTTAACTCCCGATTTTACAAAATCGAAATACTGTGTCTCCATGATGGGGAAGCTTCAAAATTAGTCCGAGGCAGGCTCCGTCACTGTGAACACATTACCTCGACTTAGATCCCCAGGAAGCACTGGGGAGTAATTAGTTTGAATTACTTTGGGGAGTAGTTATTTTGAAATAGCGGCACTGAGGTGTCCACACTAATGCCATTTCAAAATAATTATTTCAAAATTACATTATTCCCTGAGGAAAGAAGGAGTACAGATTTTGAAATAAGCAGCCTGTTATTTTGAAATAACAGGCTTTCAGTGTGGATGCTTCACTTATAAATTTGACCGAAAGGGGGTTATTTTGAAATAACTCCTTAGTGTAGACCAGGGCCCAGGGACTAAGTTATTTAATATGTGAAGTGCCATCCCCTATAAGGGCAAGATTTGACCTAAACTGGCAAAATGAACTATGGTAGTTTAAATGAAACATAATTGTAAATATTTCTACTGAGTAGTTCTAGAAGCAAAGCTTACAAATGAAGTCATGTCTGCACTTCCCACCCTTTTTATGATTTGTTTGAAGTGTGTATACTTAAACAAAGTTGCTTACTTCTCAGAAACTCTTTCCCCTTTCTATAAGTAGACCCATGAAGCAGAAATGGTGACTACATACAACATGATCTCCACACCCTTAAAGTTTTACAGCAGTGCCAGTACTTTGGTCTTGTTCAATTGTTTGCTTATGCAGTAGGTGTGGAGCTCTAGTTTTGATAATCATTTATTACCTTTTTTATCGCTGCACAGATAGTCTACAATTAGACCTTTAAAGGCAACCAGGAATAATTATATTTTAAAATTGCCTATCTTCAGAGTTATGAGTCCAGTCTTGTAAGATGCCCAGCGTTCTCAATTCTTATTGACTCTAAACAAGAATTGAGGTCATACAGCACATCACAGGGTCAGAACTTACATGCTTCGCAACCCAAAGAACAAAGGAGACAGGAGCTTTCAACTTAGTATTTATTTCTTTTTGGGTCTGCCAAAGAATCTGGTTAATGGCTCCTCTCAAAAGAAGCTTTCCAGAATTCATTATGGGAGTTCATCGCAGCCATGGTGGAACATGATATTATCAGTCACCCTATGACTGCGAACAGGAACAGCTAACAGGGAGTTTGGAGAGGGAGTTCTCCAGGTAAAAGAGGAGTAAAAGCGGGACCATTGTGGTAAGTGGCTGTTTGGAGTGTGTGTTTGTGTGGGGGAGTTATTTGCTGTGTGCTGAGCTTGTGTTTGTGTGTTTGGTTGGTTGGTTGGTTTGTTTGAAGGAGCTTCTAAAAGGTTTGAAATCTAGAAGCCTCTGTTAATTGGCTGAGCCTCAGTCAGGGGGAGGGGCTACCAGAGCTATATAAGCCTGTGACTCAGCGACCAGGGAGCTTGCGAACAGGAACAGCTAACAGGGAGTTTGGAGAGGGAGGTTAGAGGGCACTAGGGACTTCTGACCTTCTTAAAAACCCTAAAAACAACTCTTATAATAATCTATATTCCAGAGGTTTAAAAAGAATCCCAGTTTCTGCTTAAACTTATTCATTAGAAAAATGGAGACAGAAGCCCAGTAGCAGAGTGGGAGCTATCCTGTTTATTGCGTTGAGTGTAACATGTATGATTACCTGCCCTGTGGGCGGGTGGCGTATGTGTGCACCCGTTGCAAGGAGCTCCTGACCCTCAGAGACCGGGTTCGGGCTTTGGAGGCCAGGGTGGCTGAACTGGAGGAGCTAAGGGAGGTAGAGAGATATGTTGATGAGACTTTCCGGGACATTGTAGTACTGTCCCACCTCCAGTCTGAGAGCCCCAGTGCTCTGAAGGAGGATGAAAGTCTGAAGGAAACAGAGCATTCAATGGGAGCAGAGGGAAACCATCCCGTAGTTGGGACCCTCCTCCCAGAGGATGTTGCGGTATCCTCTCGCACTGAGGATACCTCTGAGGGGGAGAGAATGCCAGTTAGGAAGAGGCAGGTGTTAGTAGTGGGTGATTCGATTGTTAGAAACATAGATAGTTGGGTTTGTGATGACCGGGAGAACAGTATGGTCACTTGCCTGCCTGGTGCGAAGGTTGCGGATCTCTCGAGGCATCTAGATAGACTTATGCGTAGTGCTGGGGAGGAGCCAGTGGTCGTGGTACATGTAGGTACCAATGACGTAGGGAAGGGTAGGAGAGATGTCCTGGAGGCCAAATTTAGGCTGCTAGGAAAGAGACTGAAATCCAGGACCTCTATGGTGGCATTCTCGGAAATGCTTCCAGTTCCACGTGCAGGGCCGGGTAGGCAGGCAGAGCTTCAGAGTCTCAATGCGTGGATGAGACAATGGTGTAGGGAAGAGGGGTTTGGATTTATTAGGAACTGGGGACACTTTTGGAACAGGGGGAGCCTATACAGGAAGGATGGGCTCCACCTAAACCAGGGTGGAACCAGACTGCTGGCACTAAACATTAAAAAGGCTGTAGAGCAGTTTTTAAACTAAGAGATGGGGGAAAGCCGATTGGTGCGGAGATGCACGCAAATCGGAGGGAGACTTCTCTTAGAGGAGAATCCATTGATAGAGAGTCTCTAAGCTGTGGTCAGAAAGAGAGGAGGGGAGAGGGCAAACCATGGGCCAGAGCAGACAAACAACCGCATACAAAGGAATCCAATGCACCAGGGAAGGGCAGACAAATAAGCAGTGGCAAATTTTTAAAGTGCTTCTACACAAATGCTAGGAGTCTGACTAATAAGATGGGTGAACTAGAGTACCTAGTATTAAATGAGGAGATTGACATAATAGGCATCACTGAAACCTGGTGGAATGAGGAAAATCTGTGGGACACAATCATACCGGGATATAAAATATATCGAAAGGATAGAGCAGGCCGGGTGGGTGGTGGAGTGGCACTGTATGTGAAAGATAATGTAGAATCAAATGAAATAAAAATATTAAGTGAATCAACATGCTCAATAGAATCGCTATGGATAGTAATTACATGCTCCAATAATAAGAAATTAGCAGTAGGGATATATTACCGACCACCTGACCAGGACAGCGATACTGACATTGAAATGCTGAGGGAGATTAGAGAGGCTACCAAAATAAAGAACTCTATAATAATGGGGGATTTTAATTATCCCCATATTGACTGGGTACATGTCACCTCAGGAAGAGAAGCGGAGATAAAATTTCTCAATGGCCTAAATGACTGCTTCTTGGAGCAGCTGGTGCAGGAACCCACAAGGGGAGAGGCAATTCTCGATTTAGTCCTGAGTGGAGCGCAGGATCAGGTCCAGGAAATAACCGTTACAGGACCGCTTGGGAATAGTGACCATAATATAATAACATTCAACATTCCTGTGGTGGGTAGAACACCTCAGCAGTCCAGCACCCTTGCATTTAATTTCAAAAAGGGGAATTACACAAAAATGAGGAGGCTAGTTAAACAGAAATTAAAAGGCACAGCGACTAAAGCCAAATCCCTGCAAGCTGCATGGAAACTTTTTAAAGACACCATAATAGAGGCCCAACTTAAATGTATACCCCAAATTAAAAAACATAGCAAGAGACCTAAAAAAGTGTCACCGTGGCTTAACCACCATGTAAAAGAAGCAGTGAGGGACAAAAAGGCATCTTTTAAGAAGTGGAAGTCCAATCCTAGTGAGATAAATAGAAAGGAACATAAACACTGTCAAATCAAGTGTAAAAATGTAATAAGAAAAGCAAAAAAAGATTTTGAGGAACAGCTAGCCAAAAACTCAAAAAGAAATAACAAAATGTTTTTTAAGTACATTAGAAGCAGCAAGCCTGCTAAAAAACCTGTGGGTCCCCTAGATGATCGAACTATAAAAGGCGCAATCAAGGACGATAAAGCCATTGCGGAGAAACTAAATGATTTCTTTGCTTCAGTCTTCACGGCTGAGGATGTTGGGAGATTCCCAAATCTGCACCGTCCTTTGTGGGTGACGAATCTGAGGAACTGTCCCGGATTGAAGTGTCATTAGAGGAGGTTTTGGAACAAATAGAAAAACTTAATGTTAACAAATCTCCGGGACCGGATGGCATTCATCCAAGGGTTCTAAAAGAACTCAAATGGGAAATTGCTGAACTATTATCTGTGGTCTGTAACCTATCCCTTAAATCGGCTTCCGTACCTAATGACTGGAAGGTAGCTAACGTGACACCAATATTTAAAAAGAGCTCCAGAGGCGATCCGGGCAATTACAGACCAGTAAGTCTGACTTCAGTACCAGGGAAATTAGTCGAAACAATAGTAAAGAATAAAATTGTGAAGCATGTAGAAGAACATAATTTGTTGGACAAAAGTCAACATGGTTTCTGTAAAGGGAAATCATGTCTTACTAATCTATTAGAGTTCTTTGAAGGGGTTAACAAACATGCGGACAAGGGGGATCCAGTAGATATAGTATACTTAGATTTTCAGAAAGCCTTTGACAAGGTCCCTCACCAAAGGCTCTTGTGTAAATTACATGGCCATGGGATAAGAGGGAATGTCCTTTCTTGGATTGAGAACTGGTTAAAAGACAGGAAACAAAGGGTAGAAATAAATGGTAAATTTTCAGAATGGAGAGGGGTAACTAGCGGTGTCCCCCAAGGGTCGGTCCTAGGACCAATCCTGTTCAACTTATTCATAAATGATCTGGAGAAAGGGGTAAGCAGTGAGGTGGTAAAGTTTGCAGATGATACCAAACTGTTTAGGATAGTCAAGACAGAAGCAGACTGTGAGGGACTCCAAGAAGATCTCACCAAACTGAGTGATTGGGCAACAAAATGGCAAATGAAATTTAATGTAGATAAATGTAAAGTAATGCACATCGGGAAAAATAACCCCAACTATACGTACAGTATGATGGGGGCTAATTTGGCTACGACAAATCAGGAAAGAGATCTTGGAGTTATCGTGGACAGTTCTCTGAAAACTTCCACGCAGTGTGCAGCGGCGGTCAAAAAGGCAAATAGGATGCTAGGAATTATTAAGAAAGGGATAGAAAATAAGACCCAGAATATCTTACTGCCCCTGTATAAAACTATGGTACGCCCACATCTTGAATACTGTGTACAGATGTGGTCTCCTCACCTCAAAAAAGATATTTTGGCCTTGGAAAGGGTTCAGAAAAGGGTAACTAAAGTGATTAGGGGTTTGGAATGGGTCCCATATGAGGAGAGGTTAAAGCAACTGGGACTTTTCAGTTTAGAAAAGAGGAGACTGAGGGGGGATATGATAGAGGTATATAAAATCATGAGTGGTGTGGAGAGGGCCGATAAAGAGAAGTTATTTTTTAGTTCCCTAAATAGAAGAACTAGAGGACACCAAATGAAATTAATGGGGAGCAGGTTTAAAACTAATAAAAGAAAGTTCTTCTTCACACAGCGTGTAGTCAGCCTGTGGAACTCCTTGCCAGAGGAGGCTGTGAAGGCTAGGACTATAATAGAGTTTAAAGAGAAGCTAGATAATTTCATGGAGGTTAGGTCCATAAAAGGCTATTAGCCAGGGGATAAAATGGTGACCTTGGCCTCTGTTTGTCGGAGGCTGGAGAGGGATGGCAGGAGACAAATCGCTTGATCATTGTCTTCGGTCCACCCTCTCTGGAGCACCTGGTGCTGGCCACTGTCGGCAGACAGGATACTGGGCTAGATGGACCTTTGGTCTGACCCAGTACGGCCATTCTTATGTTCTTAGTGGAACATGGAGTTAGCCTATTCAGAGGAAGAATGATCCAGTGGTTAAGGTTCTTTTGTAGTGTTCAGGAGACCTGAGCTCATTTCCTGGCTCTACCATAGATTTCCTGTATGATCTTGGGAAAATCACTCAGGGTGGAATGCTCAAAAGGAGTTAGGCTTCTAAGGGAAGATCGGTGCTTCATGCCTTTTGGGCATTCCAGCCCTAGTCTGTATTTGCCTCACCTGTAAAATGGGGACAATAGAACTTCATAATTTCAAAAGGATATTGAGATTCTTTAAGATCCTTTAAGATTCTAAGGGAATAAAATAGTGGCCATATAAGTACCCAAGCCTGCTGATGGGGGGTGGGGAAAGGCAAAGGGGTTAATTGCCCAGGGTCCTAGCAATTTAAAAGGGCCCTGGCCACTGTTGCAATAGGTCTACCAAAATGTGTCTCTTGATTCAAAGATACTTTGTATATGCCCCATGCAGAATGTGGGGCAGGGTTACTTGGCCCCGGAACCTGCATGAGGCATATCAAAAGTATCTTTCAATCAGAAGAAGCTGCTGCAGCTTCCCCAGAGCAGGCAGGTAGGTCTGGGTAAGGGAGGGGAGGCACAGCACAGATGCCCTGGGGCTCATCCAAGCAGGGGTGGGTCATGACTCGGCTGCTTCAGGGCTCCTCTGGTGGGGGAGGAGGTGCTTAGGGTTTTTCTAGGTTCAAGGGGGTGGGGACTAGTGGCTCTGTTCAAGGGTGGGCCAGGAGTCTCATTTATTTCTTCCCTGGGGTCCAGAATTGCTGTCAGTGGGCCTGTAAATACCATAGATAGATTGACTGTAGGGGCAGATTAATGCCATTTTTTACTATATTAAATAAGATGTTTTTTGTAAATTTGAAAACAATAATTATTTCAAAGGGAGTGAAATGATAATATTAAAATCGCTATGCAAATCCAATCTATGCAGTACTGAAAAAAATGGTGAATGTTTAACTAGGTTTTGGTAGAACATGTGTGTCAGGCATAGTGAATAGAGAAGGAACTACCTGCCCTGATTCCCTCTTTAACCTTCTTTCTGACCCTTTTTGGTGAACTCTGTTTCCAGATTCCTCAGGTGGATTTGAAAATCCTTGCCTAGAATCTATCTAAAATTCAAATATCTAAGTGAATCCCTTTCCTGCAACATTCTTCAGGCAGATGTCTGTGACTTATCAGAGGATTGCTCTTATTGGTGTTTATTTTGTGTATTCACTCCAATTACAAACCATATCCAGTCTTAGCTATGTTTCCTGATTGGTTATCTTCCTCTTGTTTATGTTTTTTCTCATCTTTTAGTATTGTTGTTTTCTTAAATCTAATTTTTTTTAATTCACGCCTAGGCTTGTATGCAAACATAATGTGTGTGAAATTATACTTGTGACTGTGCATGCAATTTCACACTTGCACATGCAGGGTGGGTGAATACAAATGGTGAGGGACGTTCAAAAACGATAATTTGCACTGGCTATGGCTTGATTTTTGTAGATAAGTGCAGTAAGTCTGAGTGCAGGATATATATTTTGTGAGTGTACATCTCTGTTTTGAAAAAATGGCACTTTTTGTCCAGTGCCAGCTCAGAACGAAGAAGAATCATTTTAAATGAGGATGAGCACTCATGAGAGTTGAGGAAAAATACTCTGGCATCCTGGTCCACAAGCAGCATGGATCTTACTGACTGTGTAAGTATTGTGTGTGAGGAGGTTTAGAAGTCTGGCTTCTCTAAGTGGGGTGGGTTCTCAAGTTTCTCCCTTACCAGTTTTACATTCCAGTGAAGCGGAGCCTGAACAACAAGGGTGTCATTTACCATTGCCAGTCGGTTTACTTTTTGTCTTTACGGGGTATTTAGCAAGCAAGGATTTGTTATGTTTCCTGCTTTAATGAGAATAACAAAGCTAAAATAGTAAGGCTCCATTTATGGCAATAGTCTCTAAGGGTAGGAGTGAGGAGTTTGTTGTTTTGACTCTAGAGTGGGTGAGTCGTATCTACACAATTGATTTTCTTGGCTTCTCTCTCTCATTATAATTTGATTATTTCATATTCACTAATCCAGACAGTTTCTTGCTAGCTACTTTATTATGGGTTGGTTCTGTAGTCTTAACCATTTTCTCTAGAGATGGCTGTGAACCAAAACTACATTCCAGACTTTGCAAAAGTTTGGATCCAAACTTGACCTCTGTACACTTAGCTGAACCAAAACTTGATTATTGAATGTCCTGGGCATTTAAGAAACTTTTGGATCTAAATAGTATAAGTCGACTCCACATCTAAGTTTCCCATATTTTTGTAGAGATGAACCTGAACCCAACCCTGAATCTTGGTTTGGCTGGAGTTTGTAGCACAAATTTATGTCTATATGAATCAAATGTGAACACCAACTCAGAAAGATGGAAATGTGTGGATTCAGATCTAAAGCCCAAACTTCCAAGTTTGGGAGAATTTGTATCTGGGATTTTGGTTTGAAATCTATAAAAATCCAAAATTTGGATCTATTGTTTTGTTTCTGACCCTTTAAGTTACATTTCGTCTCCAGGATTTATAACCCCTTCCTAGCACCTATTATTATTATTATTATTATTATCATCACTTACCTTTGAGTCCTCCTGCCAGATATCTACACTACTATCAGATCTAGGTTCAAATTTTGGTAGGCTTGCTTTTTATACATTAATACTAGGTGTGTCACCCTGTTGTAAAAGTCATTGGACTTGTCACATTCACTAATAATTGAGCTACATGTTCAGTGTTACATGTGTGGCTCCTGAGAGGCAGGCATCATTTTTCTTTACAGATCACTTGAATAGCCATCAGCAGATATCCTTATACATATTAACAATACTCCTCTGTTCAGTTAGCTATGGATTAAGAGTCCGGTCCAATGCCCACCAAATTCAGTTGAAAAACTCCCATTGATTTCTATGGGAACTGGATCAGATCCTAATTAGAGATAAGTATTTCTCACTAAATGGACTATCCACTTATTGTGAAGAACAAATTATTTAAATTTTCTATTCAAATTCAAATTTCAGGAGCAATCAAATTGGTGAGATAACATTGTTAACAAAATAGGGAAAAAGTCGTAGGGCCTGAAGCTTTCTTGGGTCACAGATGCCTCCAACGCATTGCCAGAACAAGAGATCTAAGAGTTGGCCCAGGCCCTCCCAAGGCAGACTATCAAACTGGGATTCTGTAGCGGCAATATCATCAGGAAAGGGATAGGGGCTTGTTGGGTTGCAGAGAGTTTTGGGTGTAGCAGTGCAGAGCTGCTGAAGGTTAAAGAAAGGGAGAAGGATCTAGATGGGTGAGAGGAGGGAGGATGACTAATAGAATTCATGAAGGGTAAGGGGAATCAGTGGGACATCTAAATATTTTGGTACATTTGACTAAGCCTGAGCTCCTGAGCCATGTGCGTTTTGTAAACCAAACACTAATCCTCTTGAGCTTTAGGGCTTTATCAAGTGAAGTGTTTTGAGGTACACCGCCCAGTCAGTGAAGAGCAGTAAATTCCCAGCAAACACAGTAGCTACTTTCCAACTCGAAATTACAGAGCTCTTTAAACACTTTTATTTGTCAAGGTTAAAACCAGTCTACACTGAGGAATTAACCCCTAAGCTTTTTAAGGAGTTACATTGAATTTAGGCACACAGTTCTTGTTTGATATCTATCTACAGAATCATGAGGCTGTCAAGAAGAACCAATTTATTATGACTTAGTTGAGCATAAAAACCAAGAGAATACCCCCTCCAATCACTAAAACTGTATTTTGAAAGGGTCTTCTGATTTACAAACTGCCCAATCTGGGTTCAGCCAAACTAAAGAAACAAATGCTCCCTAAATCAGACCGTGCATGCTCAATTTCACCCTCTAGTGAATTAAGAAAGGCAGGTTATGAACAGCTCTACAGTATTATTTATAATGCAAGTACTAACTCAACCATAGCACTCCTCAATGGAGAGGCTACATTACATAAATAGTCATAGGGGACAAAAATAATTATTCACAGATGGTCATGTTTGCACAATCAAGCATTATGATTAATAAAACAACAGATCATTTTCAGGTTGCTTGTCCACTAAGCCCTCTCTCATCACATTTAAGAAGTACAGTAATGTCTAAATAACGGAGATAAGACATCTTGCAGAACGAACATCAAGCAGTAAAATGCTGGAAGAAATCACTTTCTTAAGGAAATATACTGATGCTACTGAATCAGAGTTGAGAGGGGAGACAGTAGAAGCAGAAATACAAAGACAGTGGAAGAAGAAACAATTTTATTTTATTTGTACTTACCATGTGCATAATAGGATTATAGAATGAAATGGGCTTGTATTTAATTATGGGGAAAATATCTATAAAGCAGTCCACTTAAGTGTTGATTCAGCCAGGTATTTAAGCATGTTAGTCCTTGGGTCTTTTTGAAAAAATGCAGTTTCATTCTCCAAGATTGGATACTAGAGTTTGGATTCTCTCTTTTTATTCCAAAAAGCTTCAGGAAAATCAAGACCCACGTCTTCTCCATGAATATTGTACAAACCTTTGGGCCAAATTTCTGGCTGCCTGGTACAAGTGTGCAGGCAGGGGAAGAAGGAGCTTCTACACAGTTGCCCTAAAGACAGACACTATACAGAACTAGTTAGTTTAAGTGCTAGGCTGTTTTGTGTTGCCAACACACAATTTTATCATGAATCTCACAATATTTTATGTTTTGTCTTAAATCCTCATATTTAAAAATCTCATGATTTTTATTTTGAGTGGAAGAGAATGAATTCTTGTGTTCTGAGCACTTAGGGTTGGCAATATGGGGACCTGCTAGCAGTAATGCCTTTGAGCAATGCCCTTGAGCAATGCCTTGAGCACAAGGGTGCGGCTAGCAGTGGTAGGTTGCAGGGAAAATTCACACTGCTGCTTTCTGCTGCATGTGTAGGAAGCAATATTCAGTGCATGCTTCCAGCATGACCCCAGACATTCTGTTTGGGTCTGCCTTGTACAGGAATAATATTTTTCTAATGAACTGGGGAAAATAAACCTAGTATGGTAAAAACAAGCACAGATCTGGTGCTGCCCCACTGACATCACTGTGAACCACTAAAGTTCATTACAATATTGATAGAGTGTTGGTCCTTTGAAGTGACCTATCCTAGCGTGTACCAAGGGCAGCAATGGAAGTGCAAAATTAATTTCTTAGACATAGCTTTGCTTCAGTAAGCATCTCTCTCTCACACACATGCACCAAACAGAAGCTTATAAACAAACCAAGATGCCACTCCCATATGGTGAGAAGGAAAAGACTGAGAGATACTTGGGAGATGCTCAGCTACTGCAGTGAAGTACTTACATAGATATGCTTTGCTCCATAAAATCAGGCATGTTATTCAGTCATCAAATGGTTAAATTAGAAAGCAAGGGGAAGTTTAACACCATGTGGGGACTGTACAGGAAAATACAAGGGCTAAACTAAAAATGGAGAAGAAACTGCTTACAATATAGTCTGGAAAAAATAAAGCAGTAACATTTTTAGATTATTTTTATAAAATGCCAGACAAGCATGTAACAAATAGGAAGAATTCAGTGTTTTACCATAAGGAAAGAATAATCTTGGTTTAGCAAAATTAAAGAATTATTGATGAAGGAGAAACCTTACCTTTCAAAACAACAACACTGCATGGAACTGTATTTTGAAATGTGGATACGATAATTGGTTGAAAAAGTTAAAGCTGCTTTTGATCAGGAAAGAATCTTTCATAGAATTGAAATGCTTTGTGGAAATATACTAATTTTGAGAAAATTTTTGACAGAAAAGTTTCAAAAAGATTCTAAATCAATACAGGGTATTTCATTTAAACTTTCTCATATCATGTTGTTCTGACTTATTCATTTCCACTTTCTTGTTCCACTTCATTTTGTTTTCACTTTTGTATCACAGTATAATATCAATTTCATCATGTTTATTTATATATTCAATATTTTATATTAGAGTGTAAAATTTCTACATTATAAAATATTTTGTCTTGATAAGACCTTTTTGATGTTTCCAAATCAAAATATTTTGGAATATTTTGTACTGTCACATATTTCAGGATTGACTTTTCATGCCAATTATGGACAAAAACAAATCCAAAAATTGCCATGGGATGGAAATTCCATTCTCTGATCATCTCTAGTGGATACTTTTTATTATATAGGGGGAAAAACTCACCAATCTGTACATTCATGCTCACTTTTTATTTACTGATTGAATATAAATAGCAATTATGATCTTATCAGTAAATGCTCTTTAGTTTTATATTAATAGTTCCTCTTCCTTGTTGCCTGAAATGAAAATCCCAATAATAAATTAGTTTCAATGTGATTCTTTGTAGAAGTCTCTCATTCTTTCAAGACTACTGTGCCCCTTTCAGGAATCTAATTTTTTTCTGTACCTCCAGGTTGCATCTCAAGTAAAAACTACTTGCTTACAAAATCAGACATAAGAATGCAAAAGTGTCACTGCACACTATTTCTGAAAATATGATTGCTTTCTCATTTACCAAATTATAAAAACAATAGGAATATAAATAATGGACTTACATTTCAGTGTATAAACTTAAAAAACAACAAATAGTCCTGCAGAACCTTAAAGATTAACAAAAAATTTAGATGGTATCATGAGCTTTCGCAGGGACAACCCACTTCTTTAGATGAATGGAGTTAAGGGATCCAGGTTGCAAAATAAATAGCAGAGAAAGAGAGGGGATGGGGAGGGAAGGAGAAGGGAGGAGAAAGGGGGAAATTGTCAAGTAGAATGTCCGTGCTAAATGAAGCTGATAGAGGGAGTTCTAAGTACTCGTAAGTACCCGGCTGGTGCTTGGCTTTTTGTGTCATTAGGATGTGGAATACAGCGGGTAATTCAGTTAAGGTATTTGTTTAAACCTCTATTGTAGGTATCAGACTTGTAAATGAAATTAAGTTCTGCAGTTTCCCTTTCAGTGCATAGTATATAGAGCAGTATAAGCAAGTCATTGTATGAAATTTTAGTTTGTACTGATTTCACTGGTGTGTTTTATGTAGCCTGTTGTAAAACTAAAATATCTAGGTGAGCTGATGTACCCATGGAAGACTTCCATGTATCCTTAGGAGTATGCACATATCCTTGTTGAGAACCATTGCTTTGTAGGATAAGAAACCATAAAACCAGTTGATGTGGCTGCTGTTACGGAGATGTGATACATACCCACACCCATTTTGGGTTCTTCCTATGTAATGCTGAAGATGCATTATTTAGCAAGGACCACTTTGACTTTGGGAAGGACTGGAGTTTGATGGTTTGATTGGGTAGGGGACAGAAAAGAGTCTTAAACAGTCAGCTGTTGGATTTTCTTCTTTCCCTTGTCATAGGACTACACTTCCTTGACTGAATCTCCTCTTTCTTTCTTCACCCTAAGGGTTGGGCTCTTTATACTGGTTTGGAGCCTTCTTTGGCAAAGGGAGGAGATGGGTGGAAGATTTTAGTTGGAATTTTATATCTGGATCAGTATATCTGTGCTCATCAAATTATGTGAATATTTTACCACAGGAAATCATCATGTTAAAATCAACTGCAAACAAGAAAAAAAAAGCCAGTTTAGAAGAACAAATAACTCATGTAATGCTCTAGTGCAAACTGATATGTTTTGCCTCGGGATTAGTACTTATACTTTGCTCTGATTAAGTCAATCACAAAAAATACAGTTGCTAATAGGCTGCTGCATGGCTCACTTTTGCTTTAAGAGGATGTCATAGAAAATCGTCAAGTTGTTTAGTTTGTGAATTACAAGGAAAATGGCATTAGAAAACGTAGTGAATGTTCTGTGATGCCTGACAAGGTGGGCTAGTAACAGAGGTAATTTATGAAGAGCCCTGAAGAAGAGAAAGAGAGCGACTCTGATAGCAGAAAAACAGGTAAAGGCTTAGGGGATGCAGTGTTACTGACGCAAGTGCTGTCTTCAGAATGCTGACTCAGCATATTAGGAATTAATGGTGTAAAAGGAATGGCACTCTTAAGTGTTCACAGTCTCTTATCAGGCCTATCAATGTAAATGATGCCTTGTCAGCAATATGACTGTGCCAAAAAAGCCTTGCAAATGCAGTTTAAGGTCATTTCAGCCTTTCAGCATCACAAGGCAACTCATGCAGCTTGTGAACACAGAAGCAAACATGATGCTTCCTAAAGGACATTAGAGATCCATTGGCACACTTTGGATATGTCTACACAGCAAAGAACAACCCGTGCCTAGCCTATGCCAGGGCTCAGGTTGCAGGGTTGTTTCGTTGCTGTGTAGGCTTCTGGGTTCAAGCCAGCAGTGAAAGTAACTTAACATTTCTTACAGGTACTGTCCTATTGCAACCCAGGTCTTTGCCAGCTCTTTAAGTAGCTCCTTGCTGGCTTTTCATAGAATCATAGAATCAGAGAGCTGGAAGAGACCTCAGGAGATCATCAAGTCCAGCTCCCTGCCCAAGGCAGGACCAATCCCAACTAAATCAACGCAGCCAGGGCTTTGTCAAGCCGAGACTTAAAAACCTCTAGGGATGGAGATTCCACCACCTCCCTCGGTAACCCATTCCAGTACTTTACCACCCTCCTAGTGAAAAAGTTTTTCCTAATATCCAACCTAGAGCTCCCCCACTGTAACTTGAGACCATTGCTCCTCGTTCTGCCATTCGCCACTACTGTGAACAGCCTTTCCCATCCTCTTTGGAACCTCCCTCCAGGAAGTTGAAGGCTGCTATCAAATCCCCCCTCACTCTTCTCTTCTGCAGACGAAACACACCCAAATCCCTCAGCCTTTCCTCATAGGTCATGTGCTCCAGCCCCCTAATCATTTTGGTTGCCCTCTGCTGGACCCTCTCCAATGCGTCCACATCCTTTCTATAGTGGGGGGCCCAGAACTGGACACAATATTCCAGATGTGGCCTCACCAGAGCCGAATAAAGGGGAATAATCACTTCTCTAGATCTGCTGGCAATGCTCCTCCTAATGTGACCTAATATGCCTTTAGCCTTCTTGGCTACAAGGACACACTGTTGACTCATATCCAGCTTCCCATCCATTGTAATCCCCAGCTCCTTTTCTGCAGAACTGCTACTTAGCCAGTCGGTCCCCAGCCTGTAACAATGCTTGGGATTCTTCCGTCCCAAGTGCAGGACTCTACACTTGTCCTTGTTGAACCTCATCAGATTTCTTTTGCTGCAACTCAGCTAGAGCTGCATACTATGGTGCACCCATTTACTTTCACCTCTGGTTCAAGCTGAAGGCTGGGCTCTGGGACCCTCCCACCCTGCAGCTGTCTAGTTACTGTGTGTAGACATACCCTTTTTAAGAGTGAGGGTTTGGCCCTCCACCAGACATACAGCTGCTGCCCTCTATCAGTTCCACAGGCAATGGAACAAGAAGCACTGATTTACACTACCTGAGGATCTGGCATTTGTATTGACTTCAGTGGAGGTATGCCGAATAACAGATTTGAACCCATAGTTCTTTAAGTGCTTGGCTATCCTTGGAAATACAAGTTGCTGTATAAATGTAATCACTGTAGAAATAAGTATCTAATATTAAACACAATTCTTAATTTGCATATGAAATATTTTCCTTACCATATGACCCTACAGACAGCAATTTCTTTGTTCACCAGAGCATATTTCTTTAAGACTTTTCTCCTGCCTGTAGAATAATAGAATGTTTCTTAGCTGCCATAATATAAATTAGTACAGAAAAGTGGGAGCAAGAGGGAGGAAAGATGGGCAGTAGGATAACCTCCTTACATTTTTCCATCCAAAGTGAGTAATCTGAAATAGCTTCCTGCTTCTTTTCCACACAACATTTTCTCAGTAACACAGGGGAAGAAAAGAGAAGAATTAGAGTCTTCCAAACAGAGCTGGTTATCAAACATGGGTGCCTGAAGTTAGGCATCTAAATGCTCATTTAGCGATTTTAAAAGCAACTCACAATTACATATTTAAAAATGGTCATTTAGATGTGCAAATAGATCTTTAGGTTTAGGCACTCAAGTTTGAATATGGGCCCAGAAATAGTAAGAGGCACACTGAACGTAAGTGGTTTTGAACATACATTTTTTGTTGTTATATTCAGTGCTTCCAAAAATGTTGAATTAGCACTCCCCACAAATAGAGTATAATATGTTTTTATATAGAATCTATCATACTAAGTGGGTCTGCAATTGAATTGTGTATGCAAATCTGAGTAATTTGCAAGGGATTTCATTTGCATCTGTAGTAAGGGCCTCGTGTTTTTTGAAAATAATTGTTTTATACAGAGAGATGTAGAAAGAATAGTTTACAGAGTTAAGTACAGCCACTTTCATACAAGCACAAATTGGAAATACAACAATGGAGTAGCACCAACAAAAAGTCCTTAGGACAAATTGTGCCCTCAGTTAAATTCATTAACACCATGGGTTTGCATAGGTATAACTGAAGGTAGAATTTGTCCCACCAGGATTAATGATTATTTATACCCCTCCAACACATTATCCACAATCTACATCCTATCCCGGAAAATGACCCCTCACTCTCAGAGGCCTTGGGGGAAAGGCCAATTCTCGCTTACAGACAACCCCCTAACCTGAAACATTCTTTCTGATAACCACGCAACACAGAAACATCATAAGCATCCAGGAACCCAGCCCTGCAATCAGCCCCAGTTCCAACTCTGCCTACATATCTACATACACGATTTCATCACTGGACCCAACCACATCAGCCATCAAACAGGGGCTCATTTAACTGCACATCCACTAATGTGATCTATGCCATCAAATGCCAACAATGCCCCCACTGCAATATATATTGGACAAAATGGACAGTCCCTATGGGAAAGAATTAATGGACACAAATCAGATATCTGAAAAGACAACACACGCAAACCTGTTGGAGAACACTTTAATCTTCTTGGACACTCATTAATGGATCTCCGAGTCGCTGTTTTGTTTCAGACCAATTCCACAGTCCTAATACACAGAGAAGGGTTGGAACTTAACTTCATTCACAAGTTTAATTTTCATTCAAATGGTTCAAATTGCGATATTGGATGGCTCGCAGATTATCAACCAACCAAACAATGAAGGTGCTAATGGTTCTTGACGTCTATGTAGAATCTGGTGTTGGTCATCTGGGCATGGTGGACAGGATAGTGTTTCTGAAGGGACTTAGTTGACCCTTATACACTAGGGTTGCCAGTTTTCAATTAGAATGCCCAGTTGACAAGGGATCCTGGTGGTTGTAGTTGGCACTGCCAACCAGGCCTTTAAAAGTCCAGTTGCTGATGCAGTGGGAGACTGAGACTCTATAAGGCAGGCTTTCTTCCTACCCTTCCTCTGTGCAGTTCCTGGAAGTGGCCACTAGGTCCCTGCAGTTCCTAGGCATGTGAGTGGTCAGAGACCTTTACACGCGTTGCCTCGACCATGAGTGCAGGCACCACTGCATGACCAATGGGAGTTGCAGGGGTGGAAGCTCTAGGTGGGGGGCGGGGAGGGGTACACAGCACATGGAGCTCTCTGGTCTCTTGTATGTAGGGGCTGCAGGGAATAGGAGACTGCTTCTTGGGTGCCATTGTAAGTGCTGCTGAAACCCCATACCTGCACTCTAACCCACTGCCCAAGCCCAGAGTCTTCTCCTGATAGTCTAGACTCCCTGCCAGAGTCCACGCCCCACACCCCACACCCCAGCCTTGGAGCCCCCTTCTGCACCCCAAACCCCTCATCCCTGGCCCCACCCCAGTACCCAGACACTAAGTTGAAACTTACCCCCTCCCAGACGCTGAACCCCTTTGCCACAATCCAGAGCCACAGCCTGTACCCCAAGCCTTTTGTCCCTGGACCCACCCCAGAGCCAGCACCCTCAACTGGAGCTCTCACCTCTTCTGCACCCCAATTCCCTGCTTCAGCCTGGAACCCCCTTCCACACCTCTCATCTCTGGTCCCACATCTCTGGCTTCACCTTTGAGCCTTCACTCCCCTCCTATACCCCAACTCTGTGCCTCAGCCCAGTGAAAGCAAATGAGATCAGGGAGAATTAGGGAGGGAGGGGGTTAGAGCAAGCGGGAGGTGAGGCCTCAGAAAAGGGGCATTGCAGGGGTAGGGACTTAGGGAAGAAGCAGGGCAGGGCAGGGCAGGACAGGAATAGGGTTGCCAGATACTTTCACAGAAAATTCCGAACATGGCAGGGGAAAAAAATTGGTTGAGCCAAAAAAAAAAAAGTCATTGAACCTTTAAGTCCCACTCTCTCCCATCCCGATCAGATGTGGCAGGGACCTTCCATCCAAGAAAAACAGAAAATACCAGACATTTTCTGTTTGTTTTTTTTTTTTACCGGACAGGGGCCACAAATACCGGACTGTCCAGGTGAAAACCAGACACCTGGCAACCCTAGACAGGATTTTGTGTGATTAGGAAGCTAGGAACCCTACTATACCTCATCCCTCACTGACACAGGCTGTTGGGGGAAGAAGAGCCAAAATTTTAAGGCTTTCCATTTCAGTCACCTGCAAGTTCCTTCTTCAATCTGCATCTCCCTGTTTGGAAAAGGGGAGAGGAAGCCTTAGGTTTCTGTGGGCCTAGAAGCAAGGGTGCCATTTTGGGAGCATAGCGGGGGCAGCAGCTGTGTGCTCCGGGACGCGTCTAGCTTTTCATCCCGTTCTACGGATGCTAAGGGAGTGAGGGGAAAGTGCTTGCAATCCATGCATTCTTCTCGCACCTAGCTGGTGGAGGGAGCTCACCAGCCAGGTGTGAGAGGAATGCGTGGAATGCAAGCACTTTCCCCTCACTCCCTTAGCATCCGTAGAACGAGATGAAAAGCTAGACACGTCCCGGAGCACACAGCTGCTGCCCCCGCTATGCTCCCGAAATGGTGCCCTTGCCTTGAAGGGCAGACAGGAGATCTGGAAGACCACAACTTACCCCTGGAACTCTCTGCTGTAGCTCTGCCTGTCAGGAACACAACTGCCTCTCTGCTCAGTTGCCTAGCAGAGCCCAGTAAACCATCTTTAAGTGACTGTGCTCCCTGATTAGTCACAAGAGCCAACAGATCACCATTAAAGCCCAGTATCAAGTGCAGTACCACAGCTGCTCAATGCATTCTATGCTAGTAGCTGTATCAGACCTGCTTTCTGCACTGGCCTTGCTCTAACTCTGGGCTGCTCCACATCAGCACTAGTCCATTCCTACCTCTGAACTCCCCCTGGCTCCAGCAAATGGCTTTTCTCATGACCATGACTCTAGCTCTGACCTTTGGCTGTGTTCTGACTCCTGGCTCTAATTATTTGCTTGTCTCCTTATCATGGCTCTGGTTCTGCCCTTTGATTGTGCTTTGATCAATGGGGGAAGGCTCCTGCTGTGATCAATAGGTTGCAACCCCTACAACTCTGTGCGATATTCTTTTAGACTGCTCTAGCTACATCTCCTTTTTCACTCTCCTTTATGGCAGTCAAATGCTTTTGTTATTATGCTCTGAGTCTGGTTTAATTTGCCATCACAGCGAGCTTTTGTTGTCTCCGTTCCATGGGCTGCCATAGATCTTATTTGATGTGTTGCTAGTTTCACCCCTGGACTGGGAGGGGAGGGACATAGGGGAGGCAGGTTGTCTTGGGTGTGTGTGTTAGGCTCTGGAGGCTGCCCCTTACCTCCAGCAGCTGCCCTGCAGGCTGTTGGGGGAGGGGGATGTCCCCTCCTCCGGCAGGTCTCCCCCATATCCAGCAGGTTCTCTCCGGAGAGGGGGATAGGCTCCAGGTTTGGGACAAGAGGTCTCCTTTCCCAGGGGTCTGGAGGCAGGCAAGCTGGCAGATCCCAAGCCCTGCTGGCCACTGTCTCTGTGCTGCAGCTCTGTGCCCCAGTGGCCACACCCAGTACCGTGTCCCTCTTCTTTGTGCCCCTCCTTTTCGCATTGCTCCACTCTGACTCCTCCCTTTCCATGTTATGGAAAACAATCCCATTCCTGGCACTTCCCATTTTCCCAAACCCTGACTTTGATTTAAACTCAGGTAAGAGGAAGCTGCATACCAAATTTGGTGGCCTTTTAGGAGGAGTTCTTGGACAGACAGATGCACTCTAATAGATACAGCTAGATAAGGGAATATGTAACTATGGTCAGAAAATGTTTTTTCCTGTGGGAGAGCTCAATGAACAAAACACCTCATTGTGATTGTGGGAAAATGTTGACTTTTCCTCAACAACATAAAAAGTTTTGGGCTGAAAGTAAAAAATAATACATTTAATTTATTTGGAAAAAGTCAATGTATTTCACAAAGCAGACATTTTCCAGGAAATGTTTATAGTCAACCCCCCAGTTTTCCACTTAAAATCAGGTTTGACAGAATTTTATTTTGCAGTTCTAGATGTTTGTTTGGATTTGTGTGCTGAAGATACACAATGATGTTTTTAATGATCTCAGGCAGTGGTGAGCAACTGGGTTCTATGTCTTATCTGCAAGACATTTTGTATACAGTTGCTCATGTGCAGGGTACTGGATTCAACTGGTTTCTGTCCACATAGGTTTTTTTCCTACTGGAATTACTAAAGTGACATGCACACAAAGCAAGGGCACATGAAGTGAGGCGTGTGCTGATTGCACACATCATTGACTCTGAGAACCATGTGTTCCCTCTGCATTAAATCAAAGCTCTGCTACTGGTCACTTGGCACACTCTGCAGATTTTAGGTACTCACGCGTAGATAGCAAAATTCCTTTTCCGGGGAGACCGTCTTGGTTATAACAATCTTGCAGCTCGCTGAGATGGAGGGTCACTCATGTAGCCCTCACTAGCCTTGGCTACCCATCGCTGATCTGAAGGCCTGATTCAATTCCCATTGAAGTTAGGGTAGTTGAAATGGGCTGGAAGCACATACCATTTAATGAAGAAAGGTGACAAACATTTGAGTGGAAACAATGAACATTTTAATATTTTCACTTTACCATCCCTTCAGAAAATATTTTGTTTTCCTTAGACTGACAACTTTATCTTTGCTCTGGAAAGAAGAAAAATTACATTAAGAAGTCTACCCAAAAATATTTGGAAAGATGCCTAGAAGATGTCTTTCATGTATTTTTATGCAATACCCCCCCACAGCCCTTTAGTAGTTAAAGCATGTTTGGGTTCTCACCACTTGTTTAGTTCCCAGAGGAAATTGAAAACACTGAAAAAACCCAATAACTCCCATAATCTTTTACGTATAAGAAAATACAAGAATGCTGCTTTAATTGTCTTTTTACAGTAAACAAGAACATCATCCAGGGATAGCATATGGGAATTTGAAGGAAGGCAAATCTTCATACTACATCCCAGGCTTTAGAGAGAAAAAACTGTGGATCCATGTCACTGGCAATGTTTTCTCAGTCTATGAAAGCTGATTACCATTTATAATCTACAATGGTATTATTATTTGAAGTACCCACATACATATTCTAGCATCTGTGTATTGCAGAAGGGAGCAAACATTCTGTCCATCACATATGACTACTGTATAAAGCCATGTTATAACAGACTATAATTACTGCAAGCAATCTCCCTAAAGTGTACAGCCAGAATGTTGCACTTATATGAGGCTATGTCTACACTGCAGGTTTTTTGTGCAAAAATGGCAGTTTTTGCACAAAAACCAGTGGAGCGTCCACATCTCAAGTGCGTTTTTGTGCAAGAAAATTTACAGTAGAATGGCAGAACAGAGGGCTTTTTGTGGTGTAGGTATACCTCTTTCTATGAGGAATAACTTCTTTTTGCACAAGAGTTCTTGCGAAAAAGGTGTGTGTGGATGCTCAACAGGGGTTTCTTGTGCAAAAAGAGCCTATCAGAAAAAGCACAGGTGAATGGCCATCAGAGCTTTCTTGCGCAAGAGTGTTCATGCAGTATGGATGTGCTTTTGCGCAAGAAGTTTTTGCGGAAGATCTCTTCCACAAAAAGCTTCTTGCACAAAAAGCCTGCAGTGTAGACGCAGCCTGAGAGCTCTTTGGACACATTATATAGGATTAGCCAATTTGGTGGCACGGTAAATTAGGTATTTTCTATTGCTACTGATTTGTCATTAATTACTTAACACAGTGTGTGATAGATAGTAATCAGAGTTGTTCCATCCATAGGACAGTTTGGGGCAGCCTCCTTAGGCCCTGCACTTTGGGGGAGGCCACATGGTGGCTGCCTCAACCATCCTAGGAATGGGGCCCAGGGTGGCCCAGGTATGGGATGGCAGCTGGGGTCGGGCCCACCCCACACTCATCACAGTGGCAGGAGCCGGAGTGACGTGGCAGCCTGCTCTGCTCTGCCCTGACCCACCACCATCTTTTCCCATCCCGCTGCGCTGAGTGTTGAGTGCGCGGACGGGGAGGACCCCTGCTGCTGCCCCATGCCATGCCCTCATAATAATCTCCCAGCTCACGTTGCTCAGGGGAGGGGATTTCAGCAAGGGGGCGGGACAGGTGTTGGAAGGGGTGATGGCAGAGCAGAGGTAGGGCTTGGAGGAAGGGGTGGAATAGGAGCGGGGGGAGGGGGGGGAGGGATAGAGCCTGCAGCAGGGGGTTGCCCCAGGCCTCACATCCCCCTAGGGATGGCCCTGTTTGTGATGTTTATACACTTCTCATAGTAAAGGGAGAACCTTCTCAGTAACAATTTTGAGTCTAGTGCCTATGATTCTAGCCAGCCTTTTCACAAACGGCATAAGATTGGAGAAGGCATATCATCCCCTCCCCCCATAGCTTGGCTGTGTAAGACCTGGCCCCACTCTAGTTTTGTCTGAACAATGTATCAGTAGTTACATAATGGTAGGATAGTGTGTCTATAATAGTAAGGTGGAATATGTAAAAAGAAGAAAGGTTTTCTTTGGCTTTGTGTTAAATGGAACCCCATCCTCCACCAAAATGGTACTTAGCAGCTATTTCCTCCACACTACTGCCAAAAAAACAAAAAAATCACTTAGGCCTTTGATTCTCTCCTGCTAGGCAATTTTGAGTTTTGTGTAACAGAGAGATTGTGTATGTCATCTCTTCTATGTAAGTTAACTTCCGTCAGTATTCATCCATATAGCACACAAAGGACACAGAGCTGGTGCAAAACTGGGAATGAGATAAACAGTTAATGCAGAGAAGTGTGGCCCTGACAGAAGTAAACCCAAGATGATTGTTCACAAAATATACATTTAGCACAGCTGTAGAAGAAATGTGAGTGCAAGTTAGACAACCTCTAAGTAAAGGATTGTGCCCCCTATGCACAGAACAGATAACTCAGCCTAGTCCTGATCTAGGTGATGAGGAGTAGCTTGATGAGAAGAGGTGAAAACCTCAGACTTGTTAGCCTCTGCTTTCCTCAGTTTTTGCTGTTATGGGTTTTTCTAGCCTATTGTAAGAGATATGCGGGGTCAGTTCTGTGAGCTTAATGCACAGGTCTGATGATGCAGATTGGGTATCACCATTCTGAGGGTTATTTCCTGAAACAATCCTAAAAGCAGCAGTACTTAAAGGCGTGGTAAATGATAGAAACAATCTCCTGTGGACTGGCCCACTATGTCATGTAATGTTGCACATGTATTGCTCCACTTGGAGGAGAAGGCCCTTTGGGGAGGGGAAGGGGGATGATAAAAACATGGAAATGCCTGAAGGCTTGAAGTGTCACCTCAGTAGACTGGGTTGAGTCAGGCACACCTTGTTTTTCTCATGTCTATTACCTGTGTTTTCTTAGCGTGTCTCTTTATTCTGTTGGCATGCACAATGCTTACTCATCACATCACTCATACTTCCGAGATGCTCTGGCTTTTAAAAACCAATCATAGATGTTTTACATATCAGGCAGCTCCCCAACATATGAATATTCATAAAAATCATAGAAGTATAAGGCTGGAAGAGCCTTGAGAGGTCACCTAGTCTATCCCCTTGTGCTGAGGGAGGCAGGACCAAGAATGCCTAGACCATCTGTAACAAGTGTTTGTCTAACCTGTTCTTAAATAATTTCCAATGAAGGAGATTCTATAAACTCCCTTGGTAACTTATGTGAGTAATTAACTACCTTATAGCTAGAAAGTTTGTCCTAATATCTAACCTAAATCTTGCTTGCTGCAGAGGAAGCTGATTTCTTCTTCCGCTATCTTCAGTGGACATAAAGAACAATAGATTACATCCTCTTTATAACAGCTCTTAACATATTTGATATTATATTAATAAGGTCCATCAGATAATTGAATGATATTATGTATTAATGGTAATACAAAATCACTGTTGAACTATGGGGAAATTATACTATAATAACTGTCTAAGCTACTGAAAGATTATCCAAGCTAATACACAAACATAAATCCTTAAATAATAATGTAGAGAAAATATTAAAAATATATAAATATCTAATTGAATATACAATAAAATAAGGAATATTGCCAAATGATTTTCTTTAGCTGCAAGGGTAGCAAATGGCTTGAACAGGAGATTTCAAACTTTCAAAATATATATTTTTGCTGTGGTTTTATGTTGGCTGTTGTGAATATGATGATTGTAGGGTTACCGGAATGAGTCTAATTAATTGTTATATATTTAAGATTTGTAAAAGGAGTGCTTGGGGGAAAGAATAGGCATTTTTTAATGGATAGACACATTTAAATACATAACATTATTGATTTAAAAATGTTAAACCTACTTATAGGTGATTTGAATCTGAAAGCAGGGAGAGAAATGAGAATGCAAGTTGACTATGAGTTTTGTCACAAATAACATAACTGACAGATTCTCCTTCAGTTGAAATATAAGTAAACAAGCAAGCAAATCATGAACAAAAGCAAAAAACCCCAACAACCTCAAAACCCCAACCCAACCAACCATCCCCTCCCAGTTTCCACCCACCTGAAAACCCAGCCTAACACCAACACTGCTGCTAACTTAACATTGTCTAAACAAAGTGGAAGACAGATCCGTGGGTCCTGAAATTTCTTGTACAATTCAAAGCAGAATTGTGAGGAACATCACAGTTTTCACATTGCAAAGGAAAATGTCATGTTTAATTCCCTCAGAGAACAGCACTGCTTATGAGAGATCTGTGTGTTTATCAAGGGTGCAACCAACATTTCCCCACAGCTCTTCCTCCACTGCCCTGCACCCAGCCCTAAACTCTCTCCTCTGCATTCTCTCTCTGCACCCAGTCACCCTCACTCCTTTACACTGTCCTTGAATCTGCCTCAAGCTCTACCACTGCTGTTCCCCCATAGTCCTGCGCACTCTAACACTGCCTCTGCATCCAGCTCCATGCTCCCCACTCGTCACCCAGCTCTACATGCTGCTTTCCTGCTATTCCACATTTACCCCTTTCCCCTGGTCGCCCCTACATTGCCCCAAATCCGGTCCAGCCCCATGGTGTCTCCATCCCACACCCACCCTCACATCTCACTGCCCCACATCTAGTCCCACAGAGGCAGCCAAGCTGAAGAGCACCAGTGTTGTTCTGGGAGCCCCAGACTCCATCCTCTGTCTGTGTCTCTGCTGCTGGAAGTACCAAACGCCCAGATCCTTCTGAAGAGATGAGGTCTCTAATGGTACGTCTACACAGCAGCGTTATTTCAGAATAACAGACGTTGTTGACATAGTGCATGTCTACATTACAAGCCTTTATTTTGAAATAATATCGAGCTGGGGGACTTCTTACTCTGACTTCCATAACCCTCATTTTACAGGGAATAAGGGAAGTTGAAGGGAGAGTGTTCTTCCTTTGACTTCCTGCTGTGTCGACAGCGCCAAAAGCCTAGTTAAGCTATTTTGACTTCAGCTACACCTCCAGATGTGGCTAGGTGGCCAATTCTCTCTCTGGACTGGGAGAGTGAGAAACCCGTGATCCCAGTGTGGGGCAATGAGGGGTGTAAAAAGGTTGACAGGGGATGCAGCTCAGCACCCGCACCCTAAAAATAGTTCCGGTGCTACTGTTTGTAGATCTTGGTTTATATAAAGATTGACTGACAAATTGCTAAGGAATCCAGTTCCATACTGAGAACCAAAATCACCCCTTCAGAATAGTCATGAAATAGATAGTGATAACCTGATTTGTTGTTATTTGATTTATTAGCCTGGTAAGTTTAACATCCTATATTAAATTCACTCATTTAAACTTCACAGACGCTGGCAAAAGACCCACCTTGCTTACTGTAATTCTTCTATGGGATTTTGATCTCTAACATTTATATAAATTCTCAAGTCTATACTTTATCTAAGTGACCCTCAGGCCCTTCTTACAGGTGGGAGAGAGGAGCTTTAAAGTTGAAGAGTCAGAATGACATGGCACAGATAAGAAAGTGTGATTGTAGCACTATCTCCTGGGAGGACATGATATACTCAACAAATTCACATGTCTTGCAGAACTTTCTTATCTGTCTTGTATCTTGCTTAAACAGAAAGCCTGTGATTAATTTAATTGTGTCTCTTCTGTTGATTGTACCCTCAGTTACAGATACCCCAAATTCTATGATATCTCAATATTCGATTCTTACATTTCTATTCCTTTTATAGTTGCAATATATCTTACAGTTTCACCAACACATCACAGAGAGAACATAAGGGTAAATACAGTATGAAAGACACATATTGCTTAAGTTATTTTAATTAAACATTTACCAATGCCATCTGCTTTATTAAGTTTTGAGTTGCTTAGCTAAAATATAGACTCAAAAATTGCAGCAATATCTTTGGGGAAGAATGCAAACTAGTGAGTGCAGCATTTCCTCTTGGGAGAAATTGCTCCAGTTCCCTCCTTAGTTGTGCCATTTCTTCCTGCTTTAAGTTAAAGCTTCTCACTATTGGGTTGGACCTCTTTGGTCCGGCACCCTCAGGACCTGATTGGTCCCGAACGAGGGAATTTGCTGGACCAGGGGAGGTCCCTTGCTACAGGTCCCCCAGCCTGCCTCCCCTTTCTGTTGCTGGTTATAGCCACCCCCCTTGCTGGGCTGTTGCAGCCCTGGCAGCCTGGATTGCCACAATCCCAGCCCCGCTACTGGGGCTGCTGCATCCCCAGCGGTGCTCCCGCCCCGATCCCCGCACTGCAGGGCTCCAAGCCTCCAGCCCTCTTGCCACTGGGGCTCCCAGCCAGGACTCCCTAGTCCAGGAACATCCATGGTCCTGCTGGACCACAGAGGTTGCCAGATGAGGCAGTCCCAGTTTTTGGAGATCCAGCCTGTACCTTCAAAGCCCTGTATAGTTGTGCCCTCTTTTCTCTTCCAAGTTGCTGTTGCTGATTCTGCCTAATCCTCCTCTTCCTTTTCCAAGCCTCTGATCACTGTGAAGGCTGCCAACTCTCATGATTTTATTGTTAGCCACAAGATATTCGGTATGTTTCGTAGATACCCAGCTCCTGGCCTAGAGATTGGATTAGGTCATTTTCATTTTTGAAAAGTAAGTTTTCATCTCTCGTGGAGGAAAGCTTGAACGTGAACCTAAAGAGTCTCAAGCCAGGAGGCAAATTAAAAAAACCAAAAACATGCCAAAACCAGACTTTTCCAAATCTCAGAGTTTAGAAGCCACGCTCATAATTTTTGGGGGCCTATCTGCAGATTGGGTTTGGCAACACAGCCTCTTTTGTTCTCCCATTCTTTGTATTACGCTGCCCTGGACGCTTATTTAGAAACAGCTCCCATCTCTGCTCTGCCAAAAATACTCCCTCTGTACCAAACCACTCCCTTCTATCTCTGGGGACTAGACAGTCCCTTCTCCCACACTTTTTAATGAACTAATCCTCACAAAACCCCGATGAGTATTAACCCCCATTTTACAGATGGGGAGCTGGAACCTAGAGACTAAATGACTTGCCTACAGTCATACAGCATATCTGTGATGAAGCAGAGAATTGAACTCAACGCCCAAGCTTGTATTCTAACTACTAGACAATAATTCCTTTAATCTTTCCTTTAAAGTCCATTTGCATCCATGATTCTTTCCTATGCTGATATATCCAACCTACCACATCAGAAGTGTTATCTGGTGTTTTGATGTTTGTCTTTGTAAGCTCTTTGAGGCACGTGTCTGGTCTTCTTGTTATTATTGTAAATCATGATGTACATTTACTGCCTTTTAAGTCTGATTCTGATTTCTGTAGAAGCAAGGAAACTCAGCATCTCCTAGGCCAGGTCTAGATAAAGGGGCAAAGTCAACCTAAGATATGCTACTCCAGCTATGGGAACAGTGTAGCTGGATTCAGCATATCTTAGGTCAAGTTTCTGCGGCATCCCCACTGCAGGAGGTCGACTTGAGAAACTCTCCCATTGACTTCCCTTGCTGCCCACAACCTGGTGGAGAACCAGAGTGGGGGTGGGTGTGCCATCAGCAGTTGATTTAGCAGGTCCTTATTAGACTTGCTAAATTGAACTCCAGGCGGTTAATCTCCCAGTAACTGGAGACGAGCCCCCAGAGTGTGCTGAATTTCTTGTAGGACAGAACTATGTAAATAATAATGATGTGTAACCAATTACCCAGCAAAAGTAGGCCACTTACAAAGTCCATCTTGTAAATTTCTGATCTTTTTCCAGTCATCCCTCAGAAGTAAAGCTAATTTTTCTTGCATCTGAATATTGACATTTTTTCATGTCAGTTTTTTACAAAAGACACTGGCTATCTTTTTGAGCCTCTTGACTCTCTCATATAGCAGAAGAAACTATACAAGGTAAGAAATGAGATGTTTAAGGTCGGGCCTACTGCAAGCATCTCATTGTCTATTAGGGAAACCAAGAGTAACATTTGCAGTGCCAAAATCAAAAAAATTATCAAGTGAGCCATTTGCAAGACATGCACGTGATGAGTATTTGCCATCTCTGTGTTTATCAGAGATTATTAAACACTGTTTGTAAAAGATATCCAGGGCAAAGGACACTAATATCAGAGATATGTAACTGTTCACAATATATATACAGAAGCAACCAGTATTGTCCTCCAAAAGCAGCTCTGTTAGTATCAAACTTCACAGTTGAAAGCAAAACCAAACAACAACAAAAACACCAGTGACTTTGAGAATGGCTCCGTGTTCAGGACTAACTGAAAGCAAAGTGGAAAGATGAAGATTCTGAAGAGGATCACCTTAGATAGGTTTTCATATGTCAGGCAAAGGCAAGTGGTGAGTTCTGATATTTGCTGATGATAATCACAGTATCTTCTGACATTTGGGGATGATAACTTGGATTCGGAGCTAATGGCAGATAGGTGGCAAGGACCAAAAGACAGAACAACATTTGTGACAGGAAAGCCTAGGGTTTGGCTGGATGGAAAATCATATACAAATCTTACAAAGGTTAGCAAGACATAGAAGGAAATTTCTCACAAATTCAAAACTCATAATATAATTTTAACTATGCTCAAATGATTTGATTACTCAACTTGTCTGTGGGACTTGATTTTAAAGCCAAGTAGCCTTTTAACAACAAAACAAAATTTTAAAATCCCCAGCTCAAAAATAATGCAGCAGCAGCTAAGGAAAGAATGTCTCTTCTATGGCTGCTATATGAAATACCAAAACTAAAAATATCTTCTTGCTTGCAGATTTGCCAATTTATGATATTTTAGTAGAACAATTCCACTGGCTTCATCTACAAACCCACCACATTGGCACAGATGAGACAAATATTTTCTCAAGTAGCTATGAGACCGAAAATTGCAAATGTGAGGTTGGTGTTTTTCTGTCATTTGCATTTTACCTTATTACGGAAATATTCCCACTGAAATTAGTGGGATTACATACATAATAAGGCACTATTCAATGTAAATGAGGGTTCAGAATTATATTATATATGTATGAATAAAACATATTCAAGAATAGGCACAGTAAATGAATGTCGGTGTTCTGATGGCACATAAAAATGGAGCAGGCAGGCACACAGTGAGAAACACACTAGTTTTGTGGTAATTTGGTCATCCAGCTAAGTAAATAAGGCAGGGATAATCAACATGCGGCCCGCGGGCCACATGTGGTCCGCAGCCCATTGTTTGCAGCCCGTGATGTGGTTTGGGTTTATGCAGGGCTCAACACATGGCCTACGGGTGAGATCCTTTGAACATGGCCTCTACTGGGAACATGCTCCACAATGGTGAGTCACTATATTGGTTTTCTGTAGATATGCATTTTAGTAGTTAAATTCCTGGAATGTCATTGCTCATTACAAGTGCTGTCATATGGGTGGAAATTGGGTGAATATTACATTTTATTAATATCAGTAGAACTGATGTTAAATGGGGCCTGCATGTTGTGTAATCTTGCCTTAATCTTTGTATTCATGCCCAACAGTGTGAAAAAAGCTATTTGCATATATTTGCATATATATTTGCATGTATATGCAACCACGCTTAAGTTGCGGCCCTCGGCATGTTCTGTGAGTATACCATAGTGGCCCCCGAGGCTTGCAAAGTTGAGTAGCCCTGAAATAAGGTTTCACAGCTGTGACAAGTAGAACTCTTTGATATTCTCTTGAATACCAAATAGTAGTTTTCAAAACTGATGAATAACACAGCCAATTAATTAATTACCTCATGAGATTTTGTGATAGAGATGAGATTTGGCACTCACATTCTGTTGTGTTTCTGTCAGTTAACAGAACTGATTGAGCTCCAAAACTCCATCTTTGCTCTGTGCATGCAGCTCCAGCCAGGGCCGGCCCGAGCCATTTTGGCGCCCCGGGTGCGCGGCGCCGCCCCCAGGCGCATGGCACATATGCGGGCCTGCCCCTCCCTAGGGTGCGCGGGCCCGCCCCCAGGGCACATGGAGCATGCGCGGGCCCCCCCCGGGGCGCACGGCGCATGTGCTGCCCAGCCCGGCCCAGCCACCGCTGCCGGTGTGCAGCCCCCGGGGCGGGCCGTGCCTGTCCGTGCAGGGCCCCACGGCCATGAGGGGGAAGGGCGCTGCTGGCCGGCGCCACGGGGATGGGGGGGCCGGTGCTGCGGGAGTCAGGCGCGCGGCGCTTGATAGCAGCTATAAGGGACACTGCGCACCCCTTATAGCTGCCATTAGGCGCCCCCCATAGGTTGGTGCCCTGGGCAGCTGCCCGGCTAGCCCACCCCTTAGGCCGGCCCTGGCTCCAGCAGCACTGAAGAGTCTCTGAGGTAGGAAAATGCTTGTTGGTGTTGCAATTCAGAATGTTTGGCAGGAGGGACAGGCCCACAGACCAAACCCAAACACTTACATAGCTTGTGGAAGCTTGAGATGTATCTCAATTTTTCAGTTAGACCTATCTCTAAGGATATATAAAATAGTCTCTAATAGGGTAGCCAGGTGTCCGGTATTCAACCGGACAGTCCGGTTATTGGGCCCTCTGTCCGGTAAAAAAATTCAGAAAATACCGGACATGTGCAATGTCTGGTATTTTTTGGTTTTCTGGCTGGGCGCCTGATGGAAACCTGGCGGGGGCAGGGGGAGTGGCTGGGAGGCAGGGTGCGATCGGTGCTGGGAGCCTTGGTTGTGTCTGACGTAGGAGTGACGCCTTGGGGAGGAGGAGAAACTCTGTCCGTGCTCCTGAGTGCTGTTCAAGCCCGTTGTGGAGCCGTAGCCGGACTCGCTTGTGCTTTGCCGGGACTGTGCGTGGGATGGGCAGCGCCCTGGGATCTGCATGTGCCTGAGTCAGTCCCGATCCCCGCCAGCCGATTCTCTGCCCCCAGCTTCTCCCTCCCCCCCCGGCCAGCCCCGCTCCCCCCAGCCGCCTCCCGGCCAGCCCTGCTTCCTGCCAGCCGGTTCTCCTCCTCCCAATCTCCCCCGGCCAGCCCCGCTCCCCCGACACCCCACCCCGATCTCCCCTGGCCAGTCCCGCTGCCCCCGACTCCCCCCCCCGACCAGCTCTGCTTCCCGCCAGCTGCTCCCCCCTCCCCTCCAGCCAGCCCCGCTCCCCTCCTGGCTGGTCCCTTCCTCCCCCCATCAAGTGTGTCCTGTATTTTTTCTGAAGCTACCTGGTAACCCTAGTCTCTAAACCCTAAACTAAACTGGAGTGAATTGCTTTTGTATTTCAAGCAAAGTGCTGCCAGTACTTTGTCCAGATGCCTCCTTATTGTTTTATGACTGATCATAAGGGAAGGATCTGTAAAACATTTGGGGTTTTGGGATTTGCTTTGGGGTGTGTGATTCATGAAAGACATTTTAACTAGAGCTATGAGTTTTAAAATATGCACTCTGCTGTATCTGCCAGATGAAAGGCATTTATCTGGCCTAAGGAGTTACCCATAACCCTGGTAGAGCTCCCCCTACCTGAAAATTCACTAGGATATTGTATTTGGGCCTTGTGCACCAGACCAATTGTGCTCTTGAACTTTCCTTACTCTGAGTAGAGAGCAGCATCGTATCTCCTCTTGGCTTCCCTGCCACATTTCCTGGACACGAGTGCTGAGTTACTCCACAGAAATGGTGGTTGAAAGGCAGCTGCCCTAGGCCCCTGCACTAGTGTCAACTCACTAGCAGTGTAAGCACACTCTTCCCCAGATCATCACTAACCTTGTGGATACTCTAGGTTTACAGTTACTGTTTCACAGCCATGTGACTGTGAAAGCAGACACACAGGCTTTTTAAGGGTCAATGCAAATCAGTCTTTTTTTAGCTAGCACAGCGAATATACAGATCTAGACACACTTATATACATTTTCAAATCACTCTTCAACATTCTTTGGGATCAAGGAAGAGACCTTTAAGGAAACCTTTAAGGAAACCAAGGATCCTTCCAATTCCTCCACCCATGGCTTCTTCTCTGGAACATGAAGTTGAATAAAGTGTCATCTCTTTTTCCCCTCTCATCTAAAATAGCTGGTGAGAGATTCTAGCTTTTATAAGTCCTCTACCGGGTGATCTGCAGCTTAGTTACCACTCTGCTCACATTCAAAGCAAATCGGAGAGATAAGAGGGGCTTTTAAGTTTTGCCCAATTTGATATATCAAAACTCAAGACAGTATTATTTAAAAATAAACCTAGCAAGAAATGGGACAAATCTTTCACTGGAACAAAACAGGAAGGGATTAATACTCTCTCCTACAGATGGGGAAAAAAACCTGGCCTTATTCCATAATAACTACCAGAAAAATCAAGTTTGAAAGACTCTTTAGTTGAAGGGTTATGAAAACACAAATGAAGGGCTTTGGAGATGGGCTGGCCTGATGGGAGGACATTGGATCTGAGGTTGAGACTATCCATGGGGTGATCTGGGCAGGCCTGAACTAGGATGTAAAAACACTAGGAATAACCAAGAACAAGGAGAAGATGTGGGCTGGACTTTACTTTGTCTTAGGGTTCACTTGCTTGTTAATAACAGAAGCGGGATGTGAGTTGGTCTTATACAGGGCTCACAAAGTTGTATATCTTAAAAAAAGTAAATAAAATGGGATGATATAGCAACTATGGTAGGTATTTTTTTTATTATTGTGAAGTATAATGCTAGTTGCAATAAAAAGTTGTGAAAAATCTTTAAGTCATCCAGAAACAGGAAGAGGGTACCACTTTCTGCTCCCAGTTACTCTGATCTGCTCTTTTGGGGTGGGGCACTGTGTTCTGTATAGTCAAATAATTGTTCCATGGTGCCATTTTAAATCCCTGATATAGCTTTAATGAGTATGCCAATCCACACTTCAGATGTTACATGAAAATTCCTATTGGTGACAAATAAAATAAGTATTAAAAAACCCTTTGTCTCTGAGATGTTTGAATTTATACGAGTATTAATACTTTCAGGGATACACTGGTTGACCAGAAATATATGTATATGCAGATTATACTCCTGAAATTGTATCTGTTGTTTGTTTTTTAGATTATTGACTTGACCTCATCCAGACAATCTGACATTCTGTATTTGTTTGCCCAAATCTCTTCTGGATTGTTATAGAACCTGTTTATCACAATGCAGTCCATTTATTGCCAAGGGAATCATTATTCTAGTCTGCCCCGCCTCCCATTACTTGTGATGTCTTCTAGAGGCTCAGTTTCCCGTCTTGCTTTGGATTCTGTTATGCATTTCCATCTCTATACATGGATTTCCACAGATGCAAAATAAATTAAACCAAAATAACTTTCTGTTACCTGTAGATCTTGTTGGTCAAAATGATGGTTTTTTTAGACTATTTCAAGAAAAAGTAGATAGAATGTTTTGATTCTTTTTTAAATTGAACACATGCAAAAACTAGATCACTGAAAAGTTCCAATTATCATTTGTGGTAGTTTCCTTCAGCAGTAGAATTTTCTCCTTTATTTATTATTGTCTGAGTGAGTGCCTGTTGGGTGCTTCACAGGTACATGTAGAGAAATGTCTTTCCTGTCCCAGGAGGATACAGATGGATATTAGATGTGGAAACAAATAAGGGTTGTAAATAAATGTGGTGAAATAGAACAAGGGTTATAATCATATGATTGTGTGCTTAAGGTATGTAAACATCTGGATTGTTCAACTAGTCTTTTTGCTAATGATTTGAGGCCTTGAAAACAATGTTAAGGAGGAATGTCAGGCATAAGTGCACACGGAAGTGGGAGTGGGAAAGGAGTGGCTATCTTGGTATTGCAGGTGAGGAGGAGTGTCATACAGGTGGGACCTCCATAGTCTGGCACCTTCAGGTCCTGACTGGTCCTGAAGCAGGGAATTTGCTGGACCAGGGAAGGTTCCCTGCCACAGTCTCTCAGCCCTCGACTCTCAGTGCTGCCAGTTCCGGGGGCCTCCTCACTATTAGCCCCAACTGCCCTGCTGCTGCTGCCCTGGATGGAGGCTACTGCTGTGGGCTGCAATAGGTTCCAGTTCCAGTATCATTTAGCCAGGGGCTGCTGCCAACTCCAGCCCCAGTTCTGTTGCTGTGGGCTGGTGTGGGCTGGCTCTGGTCCTGGTCCCGCTGCCACAGGCTCCCAGGGACTGTGGAGTACTCGGGATCTGGCTTCTCAGCAGCCTGCAGGGTTGCCACCAGACACAACCCCTATCCCATCCTGCTGCTTCAGCCCAGCCCTGCTTTTGGAGCCCTCCTGCCACTAGGCTACCGTGATCTATGATCCTGGAACATCTATGGTCATGCCGGACCATGGATGTTGCTGGACCAGAGATTGCTGGTTTTGGGAGGTGCAACCTGTAGTATGCCATATGTCTTTCCTAAGGTCTTGCCACTGCGGACTGTTCTAGGAAGATAGGCCCTTACACCCAACTGAAGTATTAGAGTGAAATCCTAACTCTTGAAGTCAATTGAAGCTTAACCATTGTTTCACTGTGGCCATGATTTCATCCTTATTTTCTATGCAGATTCAGCTCATTAGGGTGCGTCTACACAGCAGGGCTTAACTTGAAATAAGCTACGCAAATTGAGTGTAGCTACGTCAACTGTGTAGTTTATTTTGAAATAGCTTATTTAGAAATTGGGAGCATCTACATAGCACTTATTTGGAAATAGAGCTCTCTTCCTCCGACTTCCCTTACTCCTAGTACAATGAGGGTTATAGGAGTCAGAGTAAGAAGTCCTCCAGCTTGCAGTATTTCAACATTATCCTGAAGTTATTTGTGTAGACATATCCCTAGTGCTTAGGTACTGCTAGTACAGACAATAAATGCCAACTGCAAAAGAAATTTGAGGCAAGCCCAAGTGTATGTACTGAATGCTCCAGTAAGGCCTTGATTCTGTGAGATACTGAATTTCCTCAGTCCCTGGGGCAACACACCACAAAGTGGTGTGGTGTAAACACACAACCAGCAACAGCATTATAACGTTTTCCCATTCTTGCAAAAAAAAAAAAAAAAAAAAAAAAACCAACAACAAAAAAACCACGCACACAAAGAAAAATGACTGATAAAATGTGCACCTGTCCCCCCAACTCAATAAACCCATAACACATACCGTGTAATTGTCTTCCATATTCCAACATAAGAAGTCACACACATATTGCCCAACATGAAAAGCTTGCAATTCTGTGAGTAAAATAGAAGAACACAACCATCAAGTTGCCAGATTGCTGATTAACTAGGCTTAGCACTCTACTGTCTCTGTCCTCCGATGCTGATATCTTAAAGCCCATGTATTTATTTTTTCAGCACATAGCCTATGGTTTGGCCAAAGCAATGCAATTATTCTAATACATTTGACTAGTACTGAGCTAACTGAACAGGAATATGGCTCTTCTAAAAATTGACAAAATTCTGAATTTAGCTCTGCTGCCTTTTGTGATTTTACTTCCTCAATTTTCCACCCTTTTGATGCAATTATCTCCTGATATTTAGGACTTCATTCTACCAGCCTCAATAGCCTGTTCATGGCTTAATTAATTAAATTTGTATATCAGGGCTAAATAATGGAAAGGCTCCAATAATCTGCTTCTCAGATTATTTTGTGATTTTTGTCCTAGTGTACTGTTGGTTCCTTGCTGTTAATTAGTTCAAGTCAGATCTCCAACAAGATTCACTGTAGCGTCCCCCTGAAATGTCTTGAAATGTTTTTGTTAATTTAATCTCTCTCTCTCTCTCTCTGGAGTCTTGAGTATATAAAATGTTCTCTGTTGACAACAGTGTCTAATCGCCTATGGATTAATCCTAAAAGGAGCTCATCACTAAGGCAATAGCACTGCTCACATGCATTAAGTCTAGCACGTGCTTACCTGTTTTTCTGGATTGAGGTTTATGACCTCCCATTTATCGTAATGAGCATCACAAGTTCTCGGCACTTCTCAAGCAGTGGCCTGCCTTTACACCCATCCAGTGTGTTGGAATGTGACAGTCAACCCAGTTTATATTTTTAAAATGTAACTTAATCCAAAGTTTCAGTGTCAAGAAACTCAGAAGAAACAGTAAGTAAAATAAGAGCTAAAGAAAATCTGATGTGAAAATGTGACATGTTTTGTTACAGGGGGGTTGAGCTGTTCCTAGCTTTTGTTATTTGGGTCTAAAAGTAAAGGTTCTATTTCTGTTTATTAGGCATCTTCTTGATATTTGTGTTTTATATAAATCTATAACTGTGCCCTGGGGTCTTTATATAAATGATACTTTGGAAATGTAAATCTGACTAATACCACACCCACCATTGGCTTCCAGCCCAGAATCAGAGTTTGACAGGGAGGGATGATTTAATCCCAGGTTGGATTTCTTGCTGGAGGGAAAAATAGAAGGCAGGGCGTACTTTACCTTCTGGTAAATCATGTTCTATAGCCAACAATTTGAGCTAACATAGGGCCTGGTACTGTATTCACAGATATGGAGAAACTCCTGCATTAACACCAATGAGAGATAAGTGAGCCTTTAAATATATTTAATCAATTAAATAGTTGTCTTGTATACTATTTCTACTGAGAGAGACAATGCTTAGAGATTAATGCACTTGGATTTGATTCCGACCTGGCTGGATTTCCTATATCAGCCACGTTCTTTAAAAAATGTGACTTTAAGGTAATGACAGGTGCCAGATAAGAGGCTGAAATCCTCTGTTTATCCACAAAATTACACATAATTTCCCCCTGATGCTGAACAAATGTACCTCAGCACTGACCTGGATTAACCACTGCAGGGAGAGAGAGGAGTTCATATTCAGGCCCATATGCAGGGGGGTGTGAAGACCCCCCCCCTCCATAGTCCCCAAGTAAGTGGGCTCCAGCTGGCTGGGGGAAGGCAAGAGAGGTGCATTGCCTGAGCCTCCCTCCTCCATTCTCCAGCCAGCTGGAGGAAGGCTGGGACTGATTCCCCCTCCTCCTGCCCCCAGGAGCGAGACCGGGGCGGGGCTGGGCCTTGCTCCTGGGGAGGGTGGGGGGAAATCAGTCCCAGCTTTCCCCTGGCTGGCTGGAGCATGGGAGAGGGAGGCTCTGACAGCGTGCCTCTCCTGCCTTCCCCAGCCAGCCCCCCCGCTCACTTACTTAGGGGATTGGGGTGAAGGGTGGGGAGGGGGGAGTACGTTTGCACCCTTGCAGTCCACATTTACAAAAAAAAAGCATCCCCCACAGAAATTCCTGCGTACAGGCCTGATATTAAATGATCATTTAAACCCTTGGCCTCCTGATTGACACAACCTTCAAAGCTGCCAGTGAATGCTGAGTGTGTCCAAGTGGTATTTGTGAAATAAACACTTTTTTCACTGGGACCTGCCCTGAGATAACAAAACTCATTTCATGCAGGGGACCACATCTAGGGCTTGATTCTGATCTCATGTTAGTCAGTAATAACTGCCATTAAAGTCAACAGAATTATGTCTGCAAAATGTTAGTACGTGAAATCAGAATCAGGGCCCTAATTTCTAAGTCTCCATCCTTGCCCAAAAATGTGGAACAGGAATGATCACACTGAACCAAGGCAGGAGCTCATCTACTCCACCATCCTTCTTGCTCCAACATTAGCCAGCTCCAAATGGCTCAAAGAAAGATGCAAGAACTTCATAATGGATGATCATGTGATATCCAGGATAATCTGCCCATAAAGCAATTTTCTTCCTAACCTCCACAGGCTTCTTTATGCCAGGAAAATGGCAATTTATATCCTTCCAAACTTTTAAAAAACTTCTGTCTAATGAACAGTGGATGTTCTGATTATTTTATATATGGCCACTCCATGTCCAAGCATGTTAAGCTCTTGGACTCATTGATCATTGCCCTGTAATTCGTAACTGCATTGGGGATGCCAAATTGTATTTTGAGTCTTCTTCCTTTCTGCATAGTTATTGTGGCATCAGCTGTGATATCTCAAGGAATTTATACAGCTCTGTGAACTCCACCAGGAGTAGTGTGATTTCTAGTTCCTTAATTATTTCTCTGTTGACTAAATGCACATATCCTTTGTCCTCTGACATACATTTCTCTTCCAGGTTTCTTTGTGACACACCAGTAATGGTACGTGGGTTACGGTGGTTCAGGGGACTGTCAGGGATGCAGGGCTTGTGGAACTATGCCAGGCATGCAGCAGCTGGGAGAAGCATTCTGCCTGTGGAGTGCTAAGGCAAGTAGAATGTCTTTGGGAATACTGGGAAGAATGTGCTTAGATGCAACTTTTAGCTCTTTTCAGAGGTGCTCCAAGTGTACCCTCCGGTAGCAGTGTGAAGCTGCCAGCTGGTATGCAGGAGGGGTAAGGCCCTGGCTATACCTGTATCCCCCAGGTACTTCCTGTGGGGTGTGGTGTGCTTCTGGCAAAGCTAATACACACCCCTCTCCTTGGTGTAGTCAGAAAATGCAAGTATCAGCATTCTGGCTATCCCACATGCAAACAGTTAAGGGAGTGGCAGGAGTGGAGTCTCTGCCCATCTGCCTCTGCATGGAGTAACCAGAAGCCAGCTCTCTTTTATGAGTCTCTGTGTGCGTTGGTGTGTACATATATTCATATACATTAGCTATATAAATGTATTATGTAACTAGAGTTACATGACTGATCAATCTATTTATTGCTGGACTTGCAAAAACATGCACAATCCTCAGAATCATGACAGCAAACCTGGATTCTTTAAATGGAACAGCTCCCCTGTTTGTTACTTGAAAAGAGCACGGAGGCAACTGCCTTGTTGCTGTTACCAATGATTTTTTCTCTATCCTTAAGAACATCATTATTTGCCAGTTACCACTTGTTAAAGAATCTCTTGTAAATAACTCTCAGATTGTAAGGCCAGAAGGGACCACTGTGATCATCTGTCTGACCTCCAGCATAACATAAACTCTAAGATTTCCCTTCATTAATTCCTGTTTGAATTACTGAGATTACACCTGGATAATATTATTGATTTGCCAATTTAAAAGACACGACTTACCATTGCAGTGTAGACCTGGCCTTAGATAGAGCTCAATCCAGAAGGCACTCAGTCTATAAGGAGCCTGCATGCCTGTGGGATATGCCTTGATGGTGATAGTGAATTTACGCTGGTAGTAGTGAGAGGAAAATCAGGCCCTTTGTAGCTGATAACCTGGGAAAGACACAGGTTGGCACAGGGAGAATGGTCTTTTGATTAAGGCACTCAGAAAGAGATGTGTTCCCATTGAACTCCCAATGGTGGCTCCAGTGCGTCAGTAACAACATCAGAGCAGACTGTTAAAAACCACAGCGCAAATCCCAAATCATGAGCAATGTTCCCTCTAATCTTTTCACATCCATGTGTGGGTTTTTTTTTTAATCCATGTATGCAATAATTTGTTATGTTCACTGAGGCATGTGTGAATATGCACCACCAGTAGAAAGAAAAAAACCTCTAGCTGTGGGCACTCTGCTAAACAGCTGGGTGGCATTTGAATCTCTCTTGAGTGGTTGCATAAGCACACAGCTTACAGGGAACACTAGTCTTGAGTCCTAAACTTAGATTTTACTAACCAAATGCACAACAGCAAATGTCTCAGGCACTAGGGTTGCCAGATGGTTTCAACAAAAATACCAGACATACTTGACATTACATCACAATCTACATTACATCTTAGTTAGAAAATACCGGACATTTATATTTGCTCATTTATATTTTCTCAGTTTGTTTCCCGAACAGAAAGCTCAAATACTGGACTGTCCAGTTCAAAACCGGACACCTGGCAACCCTATCATGCACTTTAACAGCTTTAACGTGGGTCACACACTCAGGCCCGGCCTTAGGGCAAGGCAAGCAATGTAGTTGCCTTGGGTCCCATGCCTTCAGGGCCCCACGCTGGTGCCTGCCTGGCTGCTCACTTGCTGTCCTGGCTGGGAACCCTGTGCGGTGCAACCAACTACAGCATGCTGCCTTGGGTGGCTCCTTACACCAAGAATCACAACACTATTCATGTTATGCCTGATCACAAAAGATCAGTCACTTACTCCAGGCCAATTGTACTTTATGTTTTACACCAAAGACACTTGTAACCAATCCCATAGTGAACTAGGAAAAGGAAATTAGAGAGTTTGCAAGATTAAAACAAGAAAACAGACACATGAATGATTTACAGTCTCTATTTTCCAAAGGTAATAGAATCAGCAAGCTCTACTTGACCTTTAGGACTAACCCAGGCTAAGCAGCTGGGGATTTTTTGCTTATGGCTAGAAACACTCCCCCTACCCCCACATTAATCCAACATCATAGGGCTGCTTAGTTCCTTTTGTTTGGGGATTTTAATCCCTCTCCTGCCATGTGCTCTGATCTGCAAACTCAGCATATGGGAGGAGTCCACTTGCATGAGTCATCTTCAGGAGCAGAGCAATAAGAGTCTTTAGTCCTTTTATTATATACAGCTACAGAGGCCTATAATACAACTGCTCAAATATTACATTACACCATGGAGCACATCTATTACAAGTAAATTTAATGCATGCAGCAACCCACAACCATCCAAACGCGACACACTTTCTTATAATGCTAAGATTTACTCTATCAATATTTACCCACAAGTGAACCAGACAGATTCCAGCTATGCATTTGTCAGTGTCCCGTGGCAACATGGAGATCTTGGCATGAACTGACACCTGGCCTGTCAGCATCACAGTTCTATCCCCAGCTCTGTCAAGGCTTCCTGTGTGACTTTTGGACAATTCATTGAGGTCTGGGCCCTGTGCCATTTATGTCAATGGAAGTTTTGCAATTGAATTCAATGCTTGTGGGATTAGGCCCCTTAATTCTTTCCTATTTGTAATTTGGAATGATAATTCCTTCTTTGTCTATCTGGTCTACTTAAAGTGTACGCTTTACAGCACAGGGCAGGAGCTGTATTTTACTGAATACAGAGCCTAGTACAATAGGGTCCTGATCTCGCGGATTGGGGGCTTCTAAGTATTCCCATATTACAAATAATAAATTATAAGAACTACAGTACTATCTCTATTAGGGTATGTTTACACTAGCCCCATAGTTCGATTTAGGGAGGCTAATGAGGGCAACCGAAATTGCAAATGAAGCGCGGGATATTTAAATATCCCACGCTTCATTAGCATGTTCCCGGCCGGTTGCCATTTTAGAAATTGACTAGCCTGAAGTAACTGCCCGCATCTACACGTGGCAGTGAAACGGGATTCCAATTTAAAGCCCTAAATCGAATTAGCTGGTAAACCTCATTGCAGGAGGAATACCAGATAATTCGATTTAGGACTTTAATTCGGAATCCCGTTTCACTGCCGCGTGTAGACACGGGCAGTTACTTCAGGCTAGTCAATTTCTAAAATGGCGACCGGCCGGGAACATGCTAATGAAGCGCGTGATATTTAAATCCCGCTCTTCATTTGCAATTTCGGTCGCCCTTATTAGCCTCCTTAGATCGAACTAGGGGGCTAGTGTAGACATACCCTTAGTCCCTGCCAGAACAGGAGCTACCTACTTTTCAGCACTACAGGTTGGACATCCTTGGTCTGGCAGGGTTGGGACCTGACTCGTCCTGAATGACAGAATTTGCCAGACCACAGGTGGTGTCCCCTGCTGCAGGCCCTGAGCCAGCCAGACCCTTGCCTCTGGCCCCCTAATCCTTGCTCTGCTGCCACTGGTCCTAGCCCCTGGCTGCCTTTGGCAGCTGGGGCTCTTCAGCCCTGGCCTGTGTTGCCACATGCAGTCAGATTTCCGCAGCCCTGTGCTGCTGCAGGCATCTGGGCTTCTCCAGCCCCTGAACCCGCACTGCTGCTGGCTGTCAGGGTTCTCTGGCTCCATGCTGCTGTGGGCTGCCAGAGGTGGCTGGGCTTCTCCAGTTTCGGACCCCACGCTGCCATGGGAACCGGGGCTTCTACAGCTGCCAGACCCATGATGCCGTGGGCGCCTGGGGTTCCCTAGCCTCTGTCTATGCACTGCCATGGGCTGCCAGGGTTCTCCAGTCCCTGGGCCTAGCACTGCTGTGGGGCTTCTCCAACCTTAATATCCTGGGTTCTGGCTGGGCTGCTGGCCCTCCTGCCATTGGACTTCAGGGCTTTCTGGTGCAGGAGCATCCGTGGTCCTGCTGAACCACAGATGTTGCCGGACCAGAGAGTACTGGTTTTCAGAAGTGCAACCTCTAGAATAAGACAGGCTTATAAGAGGACACTAGCAGAGGGAGGGGAGTCCATTTTTATTTATATATATATATATATATATATGCAAATTTGTTATGCAGTTTCCTCTTCTCCTAACTTAAAGCAGGGTCAGGGTTTGGTTGTGTCAGGACAATTGGAAGTCCTGGGAAAAGGACTGTTTTCTATAACATGCAAAGGGAGAGGCTGCTGTTTGGAGGGATATGATATGGAAGTGGCCACTGGGGTCAATGAGCCTGCTGGGGAGAGCTATCCTGCAGAGTGTCCACAGGGGTGGCGTACCACCAAGGGCATGGCCAATAGAGCTGGGACTCTTCCATCTTGCCTGCCAGCACACTGAGTAAATAACCCCCTGCCCCAAACCCTTTCCTTCCCTTCCAACCTTTGGTCACAGCACTGTATGCAGGGGTTGGGGAGGGGAGGCTGGGGGAGGAGAAAAAAAAGATCCCCGGTTGTTGGGAGGTTAGGGGGATAAAAAAGGCTCCTGGCCACCAGAGTGGCTGGCGGGGCGGGGGGGGGGGGGCAGAGGGGGGACAGGCTGGGGGGAGAAAAACACTCCTGGTGGCTGGGAGAGGATGCTGTGGGGAAAAAAATATCCCTGGTAGCTGAGGGCAGAGTGGCAGGGGAGAGAAAATGCCCCTGGCATATATGGGAGGGGTGGGGAAAGAAAAAACACTCTTGGTGGTCAGGGGCAGGCTCATGAGAGAGAATAGACCTGTGTCGGATGGGATCCCCTCCGCCCTGAGCTCTTCCTCGCTCTTCAACACTCTCACATGCCCCTGCCCCCATCCTCCTGCACTCCTCCTGCCCCCACATCCTCAAAGCCCTGCCCTGAATCCTGTACCCCCCACACCACCAGCTCCCCTGCTCTGAAGAACCTGGGCAATGCCGGTTAAGTCTGGTAGTTGGTGTATATATATAAAATAAGGAAAGACATGAGAATGAATACTAGCATTGGGGCGGGGGGGGATCATATCAGAAGTGAGTTTTCAGGAGGGATTTGAAAGAGTAGCAACTAGTGGCTGAGTAGGTGTAGCCTGAACATTAGAGATGTTTGTGGGATAAGTGAGCAAGAGAGGCATCAGTGAACTCACTTTCAAAGGTGCCCTGGCGTGATGTGTGAGATCCTGTTTTAAAGCAATGTCATGAAAACAGTTGTGACAGCAGAGGAGATGATATTTTTTAATCTGTGAGGCAGTTCGGGATTGGCAGTTGGGTAAGAGTGTGGTGAAAGGAAGTTCTGAAGCCTGATATCCAACACAGAGAAATCAGTGTGCTTCTGCTTTGAAACATTACTCTATAAAAGCTGCTTGCTTGCTGTGTCCCAATGACCCCACATCAATTCAGTTTCTAGCATAGTGCAGGAGAATTTGAACTTTTTGGCAGTAGGAACTCAGTTCTTGCAGTAGTCTTCAAGGGCATAGTAATTACACTTCAGTCTGATTATGTGTCACACTTTCACAGGATTGATGAAAAATATCTCTGCTGAAGCATAATCACCTTGCCCTTTAAGGTTAGTTCAGGTGAGGTTTAATAGTGTATCCTGCCAAAAGTACAAATTCCCCTGAACTATAAAAGGGTTTATCTTCCCTTTCAAACCAAGTTAATGTGATAGGGAGTCACTGAGTGACAATAAAAACAGCCCTCCATGGTGGCATTTTCACAGTCACCTTTCAGAGGAGAATTAACTACCCTGTCCTTTAAAACAAAGGCAATCATTTTTTATAATATGTTGGCACTCCCAGTGCTACTGTTTAAAGTAACAAAATCAGCTTTGTATTCAAAAGACAGACGGCTGCATCTCTATCAGCTTTGTATTCAGTCATTTTACTGTTAAACTTATTATAGCTAATACACAGAAAGCAACCAGTAACTAAATTCCCTTGCTCAGGGAATTTTAAACAGGGTATTACTGAAGTTTTGTTCAGGGAGAGAAGACACGGTGAGAGTACAGGGAAGCAGAAAAAGAGAGAGAAAAGACGAAGTTTTAAATCAGGTATTAGTAACAATATTTCCCAAAGACAATTCTTCAAATAAATGGTCTGTGCTGCTAGAGGATCTTTATTTTGTATTATAGTGTATTTATATGTAATTATTTTAATTATAATTTAGAGAGAGTGCATACAGATTCTAACTTCTTTAAGAAGACTGAAAATCCACTTAATCCTAAATCTTTTTTAGCGCCTTAATGCTAGTTGACTTTTAGGCTATGTCTACCCTGCCCCTCTCTTGAGGAAAAGCATATGCAAATGAGGCTAAGCATGGAATATTGCCATGCCTCATTTGCATAATTAATGAGGCTCCATTTTTGCGCAAGAGGCTTTTGCACAAAAAGGAGCCGTCTACACCGCTCCTTTTTGCACAAACCCCCCCTCCTGCACAAGAGCCGTTCTTCCGGGAAAAAAATGCAGAAGAACGGCTCTTGCGCAAAAGCCTTTTGTGCAAAAATGGAGCCTCATTAATTATGCAAATGAGGTGTGGCGATATTCCACGTTTAGCTTCATTTGCATATGTTTTTCCACAAGAGAGGGGCAGTGTAGACATAGCCCAAGAAGCAATGCAAAAGCAAACAAGAGCCTGAAAAATTAACCAAACAAAAAAACCTGAGATGAGCAGAACCCAAAGTTTGGGAATCTCTTTAGATAAACATTGTAAAATCCAGATGAATATGAGCCTGCTATCACACACTACAATGTCGGTCTATACACCTATGTCTCCCATCAGCAAACTCTGCCTCTTCTTTATCTGTTGTCTGGGGAGATGCTTGATGGTTGCCATCATCTCCAGTATTGTTTAAAGTAAATGGTACAATTTCTTTACTCCCAGATACCCATTGTGCCAGACGGATGTCAGCTCCTCTCTCTGCATCATTTCTCTCTTCTTCACTTTTAAGTACCACATGTGATATTCATTGTTTCCTTTTTCCTGCACTTTTTTCTCATCTCCTGGGCATTTATACCCTTCTCGGGACAGCTGAGAATCTGCTCCATGATGTTCTAACTTTAAGTTAACCACCTACATTCATCTTTAACTATCCAAATAAGTGGCCTAATTTTAAAGTTGATTTGACTTCCTGTGTCAGCACATACTCAGCCAGCTCAGAAAAAAAAAAGGACAGGAGGCAGTAGACATGGTTTAATTATTCATTTACAATATCTGGGAGTACCCAACAATAAATTGTACAGTGCAGGTCATCATCATGCTTTCCCAACCTGGGCCTTGTCATCCCATTGCTGTGATCCCATCACCTTCCTGTCACAGGAGGATTAAGGAGCTAGAAAAGGAAGGAGGTTGGTTCCCTGCTGTAGGAGGCTGAAACCACCTCAGTTCCTGTAAGGCATGATTGCCTTTATTTTCTTCCAATCCTTTTTATCTGATAACTGTATCTTTTCCATAACAAGTACCCGCACTGGACATCTGCCACAAGGAGACAACAGCAGTTTAGCTTGATTGCCTCTCAGTTTTCCCTCTAACTTTTTCCACCCATGTGTGGAATAAATGTAGTTATATGCACTGAGGCATGTGTGGATGTGCACCCCCAGTAGAAACATATGCTGCTGATGAATGCAGGCAGTCTACTGATCAGATGGGTGACATTTGAATCTCTCATGGGCAGCTGCCCAAGCGCTCAGCTTAGAGGGAACTCCCTCCCCCCACATCCTCTACCAGGTTCCCATATATATACTGATTCCTTCCTTAATACTGGACAAAATATATGTGCATGGTTGACAAGAATCAGAGGCAGGAGGAGGCTAAGCCTCCCCAAACAATCTGGTGTGGTCCACCCTCTCTGCCCCAGTCCCCCTCTTGCTTCCGGCTCTCCCATGGCTTGCTGTCCTAACACAGATGTGATTTGATGAAGGTGGATAATAGCCATTAAAAAAGAAATGTCCAGAGAGAAGAAGAGGACTACAGCAATAAGATTATGAGGGATTGTATATGGTTCTGTGAAAAGTATTTCTGAATCATTTGTTACAAATGACTTGCTTCTTAGGCTATGACTAAACTGCAGGCTTCTTTCAGAAGAAGCTTTTCCGGAAGAGATCTTGTTTTTCCGACAAAACCTGAGTTACATCCACACTGCAATCGCGTTCTTCTGAAAGTAAATCGAAAGACCAGAGGGATTTTTCCAGCATTGGTAATCCTCTTTCTATGAGGAAGAAGCCTTTTTTCAAAAGAGCTGTTTTGGAAAAAGGCATGTGTGGACAGCGAAGAGGGAGTTCTTTCAAAAGAAGAGGAAAGAGGAAAAAGCACAGCTGCCCTACTGGCTACTCCGTACATAGTAATCACAGCTGAAATGCAAGATAGCATCCATTCAGTGTGGACGCTATCTTTCGAAAAAGCAGATCACTTTTTCGATGTGCTTTTGTGTGTGGATGCTCTCTTTTGGAAGAAGTTTTTTCGGAAGATCTCTTCCAAAAAAAGGTTCATCCAAAAGAAGCCTGCAGTCTAGACATAGCCTGAGAGAGCATTAGGTTCCATTCCAAATCCCACTGAAGTGAATGGGAGACTTCCCACTGAAATCAATCACAGATGAATCAGAGTCCTATTGTTAGTTTATTTTTAAAAACCAGCCATTTTTTAAGTATAAGTGTGTTGTTTTCTAATCTTGAATCACAAGTTTGGGAACTGAATACTGATTCCAGGGAAAGGGTTAATAAAAAAATTGTCAGTCAGCCTGACTTTAAAACAGAGTGCTGGAGGGCATATCTTACTTGTCATGTTGCATTGTGAATTTAGCATTTGGGTGTGGAAGGGCCTGCCTTCCCTTTTTTGTAATCCACACAGGTGTGCACAAGACTTCAAAGCTAGCTGTAGCAGAGTTTATGTCTGGGAGAAAAATGTGCTGGGAGATGAAAACTGAATCTCTCTTGCGCAACCACCTTCAAATCAGTTTGTAAAGAAAGATTCCAACTTATTGTGTTAGTCTTTTTCATGTGAAACACTAAACAGTCATGCAGGCTTTGGTTTTTATGTTACAATGTGATTTTAGGATTTTTTACATGATTTTTAATTTTTTGAAAATGTGATTAATAGTTTTGAGAGCAATTGGAATTATTTGTGCAAATAACTTATCAAATTAATTCAGGCTTTTTTCCCTGCTTGCAAATAATTTGTTAACGGATCCTGATTTCTACCAAATAATTAATTATGTACCTATATATTTTAGAAATGTTTGTCCATCTGTCTGTCCATGCATGAGTCTGTTTGTTCAAGAACTCCTCCTAAATGGTAAGAGCTTAGGACCAGCAAATTTGGTATGCAGCATCCTCTAATCTTAACTTAAAGCAAGGTCAGGGTTTGGCTATGCCAGGAAAATGGGATGTACCTGGAATCTGGTTGTTTTCTGTAACAGATCAGAGCAGAGCTATCCTACAGAGTGACCATTGGGGGCAGCCTCACCAGTAAGACAGTGTCCAGATGGTGCCAGGGCTTGCCATCTTGCCAATCCTCCTGCCACAAACCCTTCCCCCTGGCCACCAGCTCTGCTGCTGCAGGCCCCCCCTTCCTGGAACACCCACCAGAGCTGGGCAGCACAGCCCTCCCCTCCCCTAGAGACACTGGGCGAGCCAGGAACTGTAGCCTGTCCCTGTCCCATAAGGCAACACCGGGGGTGAGGAGAACCATGGCTTGGACCCCTTCCCCTCAAGTAGAGGCTGTGAGTGGAAACCACAGCCCAGCCCCTCCCCCCCAGAAGGAGACACGGGGGTGGGGAGCAGGAACCACAGCCTGGCCCTGCCCCCTCCTGAGGAGCTGTCGGGGGGCCAAGCAGCCCAGCAGCACCCCCAGCAGCTGCTAGAGAACAGCATCATCCTTACCCCACATCTACCCCCAGTAAGCGCCCACCTACCTCCCAGCTCCCTGGCCTGAGTCTCCCCTCTGATTCCTGCACACCCCCTGCACTCCCCTCCCCTGCCCTGAGACCTGCACCTCCCACCCAGTGCCCTGAGCCTGTCACACTTCCCAGCCCCCTACTCTGAATGCTGCACCCCTCAAACCCTACCCAGAACTCCACAAGGACCCAGGCAATACCAGGTGAATCCTCTACTGAACATTCATAAGCTATCCTATGGGAACAAATCTCAGCTTATAGACAGTGCTCACATTTTTTCACTTTGTTAGCTGCATAGCTACAGACCATAACTATGCCAGTATAATCCCATAGTGTACACCTGATTCTCAACCTTTCCAGACTACTGTACTCCTCTCAGGAGTCTGATTTGTGGTGTTTATACCAAGTTTCACATCACTTACAAACTACTCACTTACAAACTCAGACAGAAAAATTCAAAAGTGTCACACAGGCCCACTGCCAGAGAGGGACAAAGGGGGCAGTTGTCCTGGGGCCCGGCAATTCAAATGCGCCTGGGGTTTCTTGGTAGCGGTGGCAAGGTGCACTCCGGGTGGTGCTAAGGGCTGAGGGGGGCGGTGTGAAATGCTCTAGGTGGTGCTAAAAGCTGAGGGAAGGGACTGTGATAAGGCATGCTCCAGGCAATGGGGCCCCATCCCTATCCCTTCTTCCCAAGGCCTTGCCCCTTCCAGGAGTGTGGAGCTGCCCCCCCACTTTACCCAGGGGCCCAGCAAATCTGTTGGCCCCCTGGTGTCACAGCACACTATTACTGACCAATTGCTTACTTTCTCATTTCTGCCATATCATTATAAAATAAATCAATTGGAATATAAATATTGTACTTACATTTCCATGTATACTATATTAACCAGTATAGACAAGTAATAGTTTGTATAAAACTTAGTTTGTATTAACTTTGCTCATGCTTTTTATGCCATCTGATGGAAAATTAGACAAATATCTAAACGAGTTGACGTACCCTTTGGAAGACATCTGCGAACTCCAAGGGGTATGCGTACCCCTGTTGTAAGAGATACGTTTCAAGGTCTACTGAGAACTTCTTCAGGTCTGGGAAAGGTTCTCTGAATGTTGCAATTAAGGCATGTCTACACTTACAAATGTACTGTGGCATGGATACAGCCACTGCTCCAAGAGCACTTTTGTAGCCATGTTATGCTGAATGGAAATGCTCTTCTGTCAACGTAACAACACCAGTTCTGGGAAGTGCTGTGCGTATGAGCATGTAGCATATCCAAGGGTATGTCTACACTACCACCCTAGTTCGAGCTAGAGTGGCTAATGCAGGCATTCGAAGTTGCAAATGAAGCTCGGGATTTAAATATCCCGGGCTTCATTTGCATCTTCCCGGGCGTCGCCATTTTTAAAAGTCCCCTAGTCCAAACTCCGTGCCCGCGGCTACACGCGGCACGGAGTAGGTAGTTCGAATTAGGTTCTCTAATTCGAACTACCGTTACTCCTCGTGGAACGAGGTGTACCGGTAGTTCGAATTAGAGAACCTAATTCGAACTACCTACTCCGTGCCACGTGTAGCCGCGAGCACGGAGTTTGGACTAGGGGACTTTTAAAAATGGCGGCGCCCGGGAAGATGCAAATGAAGCCCGGGATATTTAAATCCCGGGCTTCATTTGCAACTTCGAATGCCTACATTAGCCACCCTAGTTCGAACTAGGGTGGTAGTGTAGACATACCCCAAGAGTGTAGTGACAATCTGGTTTCACCTCATAATAGTTATTGGTGCTTTTAATGGACTTGATGAAGGATATCACATATTGTGATGGGCATGTGTAGGAACCATGGATCAGATTTCTACAGATGCCATAAAGACAGTGAGACAGATCTTTAAGAAAGATTGAGTATAAGGAATAGAACCTCTACAACTGAAATAAGAATGTTCGAGGATGTGGACGTTATCACACTGCTGATCAGAGACAACAAAAGACTTCTATTAAAATGGGCAAAATCCCAAGAGTGGATTTGGCACTTATTTGCCTTGGTCTCTTTGGGGACCTCAGTTTATTGCAAAACACTGTCGTAAACTGTGCAGACGCACGAGGCGGAGAAGATCAAAATATCACGGCCACAAAAGGGTGTGGTTGGCTAGTCCAGGGGTGTGCCCAGATTTGACTTGTGTATATTCTTATCACCATATGCACATCACAGTCTAGATTTTTTGATTTAAGAAAGGAAATGCTGCAGAGGTATCATAAACACCCTAGCATTCAAAAAAAGAACAGGAGTGTTCAAGGTCAAGGATGTCATCAAGGTGACAGACAAGGGTGACATTAGGCGTTCTGGGATGCTGCTGCATTTAAAATGGCTAAACACATTTAAAATGGCTAAAAGGAACTATTTTAACATGATAATTAACTTGGAGAATTCACTGCCACAAAATATCATTAATGCCAAGATATTAGTAGGATTAAAAAAAGATTTAAACAATTTTATGGAGAATGAGAATGTTCAGAGTTACATTAGGCAGGATAAAACATTATTAAGGTCCCAAAAAGGAGCCATCTTTTAAACTGGCATATGGAGACAAGGGACTCCTTTCGGGAAGCTCACTGCCATTGAGTTTGAGAACACGGACTTCCCATGAAGTGATTTTGAAATGCTGAAATTGCCACTAGGTGACTCTCAATGAGCTAACCAGAACTAAGAAGACTGAAAGTGTAACAGATACTCTAAGATGTCTGGATACAAGCCAGCATTGGTTGAACTCCTCAGGCTAACGTATACTGAGAGCCTTTTCCACTTGACAGAACAAGTTGCCCTGGGAGAAGGCTTCCTACTGTTAAGCAAGACTTGCCAGACTGCCTCTGAAGATCATTCCTCCTCCTCATCTAACCATGCAACATCTATGCTGTGCTGAAAGCAAACCTGAATGTGATACTAAATCAGGAGGTTGGGGTTTTCTTCTTCTCTTTTTTCTCTTTTGAGTGGCCATACTGGGTCAGACCAAAGGTCAGTTGATCTAAGTATTCTGTCTACTGATAGTAGCCAATGCCAGGTGCTTCAAAGGGAATGGTCAGAATAGGCAATCATCAAGTGATCCACCCCCTGTCGCCCATTCCCAGCTTCAGGCAAACAGAGGCTAGGGACATTGTCCCTGCCCATCTTGATTGCAGATCTAGGTAACAGACCTGGTGCCTCTGTGGAGAACTTCTGAACTAGTGAAGATTCCTGAATGGAGATGTAAGGCAAGTCTGAACTGAGACTCAGTAGAGGTCCCATGGCTGGCAATGGAATTCTTGGCATGGGTCCTTGCTGCTCCCGGAGTGGTATCAGGGAATGGCTAGGTGGATCTGCTTCATCCTGTGTAGTGGGGGGAGTATGATGCTGCTTAGCACTCCTCCTAGAAGAGGAGAATCTCCCCAAGCCCTGGAATGGTCCCCACTTGTTTATGGGATCTCTCCACACACATACACCCTCCCCACCCCCCCCCCCCCACACACACAAGGAGTATACATGATTCATTTTCCTCTTAGGGGAAACACCAGAGCCTCAACATGGAGCAGCATTATTTGCCAGACTCAAAGGCAACTGATAATCAGATGAGGGCCTCAGTGCTGTAGCAGGCCTCATGGCTGTTCCAGAAGGTGCTACTTCAACCACAATTCTCTCACCCCTTTAGCTCACTTGTTGAACTACTCAGAAGTGGAGTAGCTCTCTTTACTGTGTCCCTCACTGTGACACAACAACTGCCACGTGTGGTGGGGACACTATGGGGGATGGCCACTACAGGTGATGGAGAATGCTTGAACTCAGGCAAGGGTATCATACAGGGCAGCCAACTAGTAACACTGACTAACACTTGAACTAAATCTAAGGTTCTACTACTACTGTATCCAAGAAAAATGTTCTTAGAAACCTGAGGATGAAAATGTGGGGGCAAGAACTGCGGGGGGAGGGGACAGCAAGGTGCCATCCTTGTACCTTAAGAGCCACTGTGGGTATTGTGGGTACGTCTAGACTGCAGAGTTTTTCCGGAAAACTCTGCCACATTCAAGGAATGCGTCTGATCTTCCAATTTTTTTTTTCAGAAAAGCAGACGTGATTTTTCGGCATCCCTGTAAACCTTGTTTTATGAGGAAGAAGGGATGTTCTGAAAAAGGTTTTTTTTCCCTGACATTTGGCCCAGTGTATATGGGCCAAATGTCAGAAAAGCCTCTTCTGAAAAAAGAATCAGAAAAAGATACACAAATTGCGGTTCGCAATTGTCTAGACTGTGTAGTCTAGACATAGCCTGTCAGGGGGTATGAGTGCCACGCCTCTGGGCAATGTTTAGCAAATTTCTCTGGCCCGTGTACAATGTACACACCCCCACACATTGAATACAGGGCTGCGTCTACGCACAGAAGGGCTTTCATTTTTGTTGAAACTTTCCACAGACATTTTTGAAAAATTGTAAACTGAACAGTTGGACAACTCAAAAACCAAAGGATTTTGGACAAATTCCCATTTTTTTTTGTTTTGAAATTTTAATTTTTTGCCAAAAAGTCTATTTTTTGGCCAAAATCTTGAAAGAAAGAAAGAAAGAAAAAGTTCAGTAAAAAATAGTTTTGATGGAAAAGTTTCAGCCAGTACTAGGGGCCATACAACTACCATAGGCTACGTCTAAACTACAATCCTCTTGCAGAAGAGCAAATGCAAATGGAATGCTCATTTGCATTTGCTCTTCCGCAAGAGGCTCGTAGTTTAGATGGACTATAAGTAAGATCCAATCTAGGTGGTTCTAGCTGTGGGCCTAGTGGGTCGATTATTTCTTTTTTCTATTGGTCTTGCATTATTTATAAGATTCCAAGCAAATGCTGAAAATGTAATAGCCACATTTTTTTAAACACTTTCGCAGGGTGTGTCTTTTCTTAAGATTACTGTGTTACAAAAGGTTCAATAAAGGCCCAGTTTTGGTGTTGCAGTTTCATTATAAGCTATTTTTTTTCTTTGTTTAGACACACTGATATTTGTTCCTCTTATGGAGGCTGCTTGACAGACATTTCCTCACTTTTATTTTCTTTCTTAAATGACTGCAGAATCTGCTTCTCAGAGGGAGGCGCCTGTAGGCTGGCTTTGCTCTGATATTTAAATAAATATTGGTTTCTGTATGATGTGCAGGGCTTGATGTGATAAAGCCATGTTTGCCAGACACATAAGTGTTGTTTATTCTGTGTGGTGTATAAATAGTACATAGCATGTAGTTCTATTTTACTAAGGTATTAAACTAAAAAGCACACGTTTAAAGCAACACAATATTTTGACAACTATTTTACTTTCTAAATCTGAACATTCATGCAGATCATGCTACACAGGATGGGAATTCTTTTAATGGTTAAATTGTCCTACACTGAAAGGGACAGATATACAACATGAGCTGCAGATCCTTCTTAGCTACTCACTAAACTCTACGTACTACAGTTTGGTGCATCCTGATGTCACTCCAAAAAGTATAAATAAACAAGCACTGCATTCATTTATAACTAGATTGAGCCTCTAGGCCTGTGGGGGTCCAAGCAGGTCAGAAGAGGTAGACGCTATGCTGTAGTGAACTAGTCACACTCAACTGACCAAATAGTAGTGGTTGGTATGTTGGATACCACGGCTCAAGGCCCAGATCTGAGCATGGAGAGGCATTTATACCACCCTAGGAGGAGCTACAGGAAAGAGTTGTTTCTCACAGTCACAATTTCCTCCTTGCTCTTTTTTTACTCTTGTGTGAACGTAAAAGGTACAGCTTACTTCTCCCTTTGCACATAGCTCTTTTACAGCTAAGGGTCTGCTCCCTCTTCACTTACTCATTTGAGTTGGGAGGAAGGGATTATTGTGGATTTGGCACTAGGGTTACCGTATCTGAACATTCAAAAAAGAGGACACTCCTGAGAGGGAGTGTATCTGTATCAGTATCTACCAACTCATGTTATATTCATGTGTTGTATATATTATATACGAGTAACAGTGAGTATACAATGTGAGTATATATTGTGTACTACTTACTCCAGCCCCCGGTAACCTGCCCTGAGCCCTGGTAACCCACCCTGACTCTGGAGGGGAATGCAGGATTATATGGCTACAGAGGCATTTTAGGGCTTTGTGGAGTCCATGTCAATGGGGGCGCATGAAGGGGTCAGGAGAAATGTGGGGTTTGAACTATGTGGATGTGCTCCAGTGAGCACAGCTCCAGTGAGGATGTGCAGTTCAAGTCCATGGGGCTGTTGGCAGGACTCAGGGTAGGAGGACAGGGCTCCAGTGTCTAGGGGTGTTTAAAGAGGCTCTGTGATATTTGGGTCCATGGGGGTATTTACAGGGTTCTGGGGCCGCAGGGATCAAGTCCCTGGGGGTGTCAGCAGGTCTACAGGGGGGAGGGACAGTGGTGGATCTTTGAGGTGCTGCTGGAAGCTCAGAGCTCTCTTCCGTGTGGGTGTTTGCAGGCTCTGGGGCTGGAGGAGTGGGGCTCAGCCCGTAACTCTGGTGAGTCCAGAAGTGATGAGTCGCGTGCGGCCTCCAGCCCACCAGAGAAGTGCCGTTCTCACTGGGCCTGTTGGATGCTGGGGCTGCTCAGCTGTTTGGTCACAGCAACCCCTTCCGCTGTCCTGCTGGTTGCTAGGGAAGCTCTGCTGTGTCTATGGGCCGCGGAAAGGCCAAACTTCCTTCAGGGAGGCTGCAGGTGGGGCTAGGGAGCATGCGCAGATGGGGATGGACTCAGTGGAGTAGGGAAGCATCCAGTCTGCCCCTGAATGACCAGGGCAAAATTCCAGGCATTTTTAGATATATTTAAAACCGGAAGGATGGAAATTTAAAGACTGAAAAGGAAGACATGTCCAGGAAAAAAACGGATGTATGGTAACCCTATTTGACACCATAATGTGAACAACCCTAACAGAGCTGTGTATGTTTTGGAGGGATCCTCATTCTTCCATGTGTGACTACATTGAGGCTAGTCAACCTCTAACCCTTAATTAATAACCACTGCATTCATGTATTCAATCCCGATAGGCCCAATTCTCTACTGCCTTACAGTTTGCATAGTTGTTAACATCAGTGTAAAGTGGGTGTGAAATGCTATCACTCTGATCTCTTAGCATTTTACACATACTTTGCACAACTGCACAAGAATCAATCAGGCCCTTAGGTGTTGTTTCTGTCCTTAGTTACACAGGTAATTTAGGCTTTAATTTTAGAAGTATAGGCAAAGACTGTATCTGGTCCCTGATTTTGCATGAGACTTCCAAGTACTATCTCAGTACAAATAAACAATACTAGTAATAGGATCTCTCTTCAAAAGAAAAAGAAAGTCTTCTCTGATGCATATTTTCCCACATCCTCCATCCTCTTCTTTAACACAAATTCCCCCCAGCACATTACAATTTAAATGGGAATGAGGACATCCTACCAATAATGCCATCTTCTAGTGCAGGGGAACCTAAGGCCCGGGCGCTGTATGTGGTTCCCAACTTGCCTGGACCTGGCCCCGAAGGCTCAAGGCTACTTTGCCAGCATGGGGGAGACTGCGGTGGTGCTCTACCCCTGCAGCTCCCCCTCCCGTGGGGCTGGAGCATACAAAATCTACTAGCCTGGGCTCCACTAAGCTTTGGTGTATGAGGGGAATGTGGGGAGTGTCTTTCTCCTTCTCAGTCAGGAGCCATGTCAGTGAGGATTTTTTTTTCCTCATTTGTGTGCGATCTCTGACTGATTTTTCTGTGGGTCAGCGGCCCCCCAACCCAAAAAAGGTTCCCCACCCCTGTTTTAGTGAATGGTCAAAGTATTTTTCATAAGTTTCCCTGCTATGCCTCTCTGAGCTTCCTACCTGTACAAGTCTGAAGTGCTGCAGAGGCGATGAAGAGGCAAGCATCAGCCTCCAAACTGACTGCAATATGCAACTTCAAAGCCTTTGACCTTTCACTCCCCTTTCTGCCATGATGTGAAAGTTTCAGTTTTGCTAAGCAACAAGCAATCTGATGTCTGAAAACTCTTTCATGGCCAGGGAAGGCATAACAATATTCTTAAACATGTTCTTGGATCCCAGTATGATACATTGATTAATATTATATTTACTTTAAAAGCTCCTCTTCATATTCCTCTGGGTGTAGGGTTGCCAGATGGCTTAACCAAAAATACCGACCCCCTCCCCCAAAAAAAACACCGGGGAAAAAATTCTGTTGAGAAAAAAAAAAGGGGGAGACCAAAGTTGCTGAGAAAAAAAAAGGGACTCCGACAGCAGTTATTAAGCAAAAATAAATAAATAAATAAATAAATAAAATCAGCATGGCCCCCTTTAAGAAGAGGCTTTTTTGCCAGTTGCCATCTTGTTTTTCTGCTCTAGCCACAAGACAAGCCCCTGCAGAACCAGGTAAGCGTGGGAGGTGGGGGGGGGGGCATCCAGGTGTCCCGGTGCGGGGACTGGGAAAGGGCAGCGGGGGCTAGGCTCGGTTGCTGAGTGTGTCATAGGGTTGCCAGGTGTCCGGTATTTTCACCTCCTGGCAGGGAAAAAAAATAAGAAAATATCGGACATTTTAGGTGTCCAGTATTTTCTGAATTTTTTACTGGACAGGAGGCAAAAATACCGGACAGTCCGGGTCAATGCTGGACACCTGGCGACCTTATGTGGTGAGACCCCGGCAGCTAAGAGACAGAGAAGAATGTTCCCATAAGCCCCAGAGAGAGAAAGGAAGAGAAGCCTTCCCTCTGTGCTTTAACCATTGGTGGAGCAGCAAATGCGTCATGCAAGCAGGGGAGGAGGGATGAGAGGGAACAGGTGTAGGCGATTCAGAGAAGATGGGCTGAATACTTGAGGGCCCCTTGGGAGCTCTGGTTGTAATGCATATAATCAGTACACAATTTTATAACATACAAACTATTATGTCTTGGTGGCAGTGAGCATGCCTTAATTAATGCTGGTAATGTCTATTGTTTAACTCTACAGCCTGTATCTATTGACCTTTTTTATATAACTTAAATGTTTAAAAGCTTCAGAAGGGTAGCTGGGTTAGTCTGTAACTGGAAAAACTTAAAAAACAACTAATAGTCTTGCAGCACCTTAAAGACTAACAATGTAGATGGTATCATGAGCTTTCGTGGCCACAACCCACTTCTTCAGATGAATGAAGTTGTTAAAGGTCCAGTTTCTAAAAGTTTTAAATATGTTATTTGGCTTAAAAATAACTTAGACAAAAATCAGAGATTCCACCCATTTAAAACTGGAATTTTCAGTAGTTCTCAAAACCTCTGAAATACCTAGCCATCCAAGTGTCTAATCAACTTTCAGATCTAGTATACTGTTGTCATGCCCCCCAAAGCTTTATAAAAAATTGGCTTATGAATATGCACAATTCAAAGATGCTGTAAACAAAATACCTCATGTAACATATCAATTTTAACATTACAATCTGCTGAATATCCTATTTTTGTGCATGTACTATACCATTCTTGTATGTGAAGTTAGAAATGTGAAGTGTGGATCTGTTTATAATTCTAAATGTGCTAATGAGGGCCATTACTGATGCTCCAGAAATTGAATGGCTCTGTGATCAAGCCAATGACCCATGAATGGTTTTATTGTTCCTGAAAGCCCAAACTGTGGTTGGTCCTAGAACCATCGTGGATCTGGTACTTTTTCCATTCAAGATGAGAAAAGTGTGAACTGAGCCCAAAGAATTCCCACCTTGGGCAAAAAGGATATAAGGCGGGGAGGGACAAAGAATTGGGGCAGTTGCCAGATGCCAGGAGATCCTCCCTCTTACCACCTAAGATGCCTGCTGGAAATATACAAGAATGAATAGGGGGAAGGACCAGGCCCAAGCTAGGAGGATGCGTGGCTTGTGGAAGAGATGTTTAGAACAACTGTTTAGGATAAGCATTTGCATGTAGCAAGTTTCATAGTGGATTAGGACAAACTTTTACACAGGGTAAGACCAGTGCCGGACTGAGCCATACTTGTGCCCCGGGCAGCAGGCACGCAGCGCATGCGCGGCCCCGCCCCCAGGCGCGCGGTGCATGCACGGTCCCGCCCCCGGGTGCGCGGCGCCCCCCCATAAGTTGGCTCCCTGGGCAGCTATCCCCCCCCCCCCTTAATTCAGCCCTGGGTAAGACAGATTTAATTGTGGGTTTGGTCCCTTAGGGGGGTTGGTTTCCTGGATGCTGATCCCTTAAAGCGGAGCACTCCCAGAGCTAAGCTGGTTCAGTGTCTGTCTTGGGGGTGGTAACTCCAACTCTGTGCCTTGTCTGGAGAAGACCAGAGCTTCTGGGCCAACAGAACAGGGTAATGGGGAGTCCCAGAGGGCAGGAAGTTGGGCATCAGTGATATGATCAGCACACCGGGGGACAACTCCAACGGGACTTCTGTGATCTAACCCGTCACAAGTGTACTCTGAATTTGTTGCTAGACACAACAGAGAAATAAGTGAATTACTTGAAAAATGCTAAGCATTCATCCTTTACTTATTGCCAGATGTGTGTTGTCATATAGAGAGTGTTCTACTTCAGTTATTATACAGGTTTAGTTCCCTTACAGTCTGAATACCAAACAAAAATCAGTGTCTTTCTCCAGGGAAGGTACAAAGATCATGCTATGCTTCTAAGAATGGATTCTTACTCCTAATCCTAAAGTATGCTATGAAACTTAATGCTATGGCAAGCCCTTTGTGTGTATCAGGGCTTGGTCCTTATTTGATTTCTTCCATTACTACACATTTGTAGGTTTACATATTATTGCCACTGTCCTGTCTTTCATGATACCTATGCCACCTACAACAGAGTAGATTTATGTAAGATCCTAACAATTCCTTCTGCTATGTTCAGAAGTGGTTCTCTGAGGCAACTCTGGCAAGACATATGCAAAAGTATGTTTAGGCAGGCTAAGAAAGACATTGAAGAGTAACTAGCCAAAGACACAAAAACTAAAAACATTTATTTAAAATGCATCAGCATCAGGGAGCCTGTCAAACAAGTGAGGCCACTGGACAATCAATGTGATAATGGGATAAAAGGACTATTCAAGGAAAGCAAGGTTGTTGCAGAGAAATAAAATAAATTCTTTTAATCAATCTTCACTGCAGAGGATAGGGCAGCGGGGGGGAATCCCCTCAGCTGAGTCGTTCTCTTTAGGTGACATAGCTGAGGAACTGTCCCATATTGGGCACATCTCGACTACATGGCTCCATCGACAGAGCCATGTAGATTAGGGTTGTAGGCAAAGGGAAATGAAGTGGCGATTTAAATAATCGCCGCTTCATTTAAATTAAAATGGCTGCCACGCTGTGCCGATCAGCTGTTTGTCGGCACAGAGCTGTAGTCTGGACGCTCCGCGGTCGACATCAAAGGCATTTGTCGACCTCCCCGTTATGCCTCGTGGAATGAGGTTTACCAGGGAGGTCGACAAATGCCTTTGATGTCGACCGCGGAGCATCCAGACTACAGCTCTGTGCCAACAAACAGCTGATCAGCACAGCGCGGCAGTCATTTTAATTTAAATGAAGCGGCGATTATTTAAATTGCCACTTCATTTTCCTTTGCCAAGTAAACAAATCTACATGGCTCTGTCGACGGAGCCATGTAGTCTAGACATGCCCATTGAGATGCCAATAGAGGAAGTTCTGGAAAAAAGATTGATAAATTAAACAATAATACATTTAAGACCAGATGATATTCACCCAAGAGTTTTGAAAAAAAACCCAACCTAAACAATAAAATTGAAGAACTAATGTCAGAAGAAGGTAGAAAAAATGTTAGGCTGTACTAGGTTATTCCAGAAGCACTGAAAGATAAAAATGGTAAAAGGTCATTAGAAAGGAGCAAGATGAATGAAGTATGTACAAAATTCTACAATGATCTCTACTCCTTGCATGTTAACATCAAACATACACCATCAAGGCAGCAGGCTATAGAAGTTCTTGGGGGAAGGAATTGAACATGCAGTTTGTAACATAGAGAGAAGCAAGAGCCTGGGAGTGGATGATATTTGTCTCAAACATCTCAAAGCTGGGGAAGACACGCACACTTCAAAGTGTTGGCATAACAGTTCACCATCTACATCAATAGCTAGTATGCTCCAGAGGCATGGAAGAAATTGAAAACAATAGTATTGATGAACAAAGGGGATCCAAAAGAATTGAGCAACTACCATCCAATCACACTCCTTTCACAAGTGTGTAAGGTCTTCACCCACATCATACTCAATCAGATTAAGAAGGCTCTTGAAAACATGAAAATAGAGTTTGATACCCACAAAGCTCAGGGTATTTGACAATTGATCACATCCACTCAATTTATCAGCTCATTGAAAAATGCAAGGAATACAAAGTACCATTGTGTCTTCCATTTGTCAACCACAAAAAAGCATTCAGCTCAGTGGAAATGAATGCTGTACTCAATGAAATCAGAAATCGACCTGAGGTACATTGACCTGCTGGAAGAAATTAATCACAATTGTTTGACAGAGATAACATTATTCAATGCCCCATGCACTATTATTATACATAGATGAGTCAGACAAAGTGACAATTTTACTGAAGCTGTTTGCAGCAGTACTGGAGTTGCTGTTCAAGAAACTGAATTGGGGAGAAGGAATTAGAATTGATGGAGAACAGTTAATTCATCTTCTCTTCACTGATGACTGTGCAAAGGACACAGTAGAAATGGAGAACAAATTACAATAACTGCAAACACATTTGCAGGATATTAGGTTGAAAGTGAACATGTCTAAGACAAAATTGATGTGGAATGAGCATTATCCAGCAGGATTTATCACTGTAAATGAGAAAGTAATCAAGGAGCTCAAATATATTTACTTGGTTCAGCAGCTGAACAGAGATAATGCATTTGAAGAGGAATGCTGTAGGAAGAGAAAGGTGGGTGGGCAAATTTCGACAAAATAAAGGCATCTCTAATGGATAATGAACTGCCCAGGAAGAAAAAGAAAGAACTGTTTAATTCTAGCATTCTGCCAGCAATGCTGTATAGAGTGGAAAGCTGGTCAACAACGAAAGTTGAAGAAGAAGAAAATTGCTGTCATGCAGAGAGCAATGGAAAGGTGAATGTGTACGCTATTGCTCAGTGATCACATTTGGGATGAAGGAATCAGAAAGTGTAGAGAGGTGACTGATGTGGTGTAGGCAATGTACGATGCAAAGCAGAGAAGGGAAGGTTATGTAGTCTGCAGGCAATGCAATAGGTGGACAACCAGCATCAGTAACCACGTCTCCAGCAACCACAAACAACTGCTGGGCAGACTGAAAATGCACTGGGCTTATCCCATGACAAAACACTTTGGCCAGAAATGGAAAGAACAGGGCCGGACTAAGGGGTGGGCTAGCCGGGCAGCTGCCCAGGGCGCCAACCTATGGGGGGCACCCGGCTCCCGGCAGGCTGCAGCGGCCGCCCGGGGTGGGGGCCGTGTTAACCCCCGCAGCACCAGCCAGCAGCACCCTTCCCCCCATGGCCGCAGGGCCCTGCACGGCCAGGCGCAGCCTGCCCCGGGCGGCCCCGAGCTGCGCGCCATCGGTGGTGGCCAGGCTGGCTGGGCAGTGCATGCGCCATGTGTCCGCCCAAGCGCCCCAGGGGTGGGCCTGCGCATGCGCCGTGCACCCGGAGGCGGGGCCGTGCGCCCCAGGGGCGGCGCCGTGTGCCTGAGGCCCGGGGTGCCAAAATGCTCGGGTCGGCCCTGGGAAAGAATATACTCGCAGCAAAATGGAATGTTGTGGTGTCACCTAGTGTTTGTGGAGGAACAAACCAGACAAAGGTGTCAATGGTGACAAACTGTGTATGTAACCTATCACTTAAATTAGCCTCTGTATTAAATGACTGCAGGATAGCAACTGTAATGCTGGTTTTTTTTTTATTTCCGGAGGTAATCCTGGGAATTACAGGTTGGCACACCTAACTTCCATGAGCGGGAGGTAATGTAGGCAAGGGAAGGCACAGCCTTCCCAAAACTGCCCACACATCTGACTGCCAAAGGCTGGGGCTGCCACTGGAGAAGGCTGGTGCTGTGGCCCGGCAGCCCAGCTTCTGGGGAGGGATGGGCCCAGCTCCTGAAGAGGGATGGGACTGGAGTGGCATCAGGGTACTCCCATCTGCTCTCCATGTGGCCAGGAAGGATCAGGTTGGGGGTGGGCGGTGGTTGACTCCAGGAGCAGGGCTTCGGGTGGAAGGGATGGGGCTGGGGATTGCCTTTCCCAGCTGGGCTTTCACCCACCACCCATGTTAACTTCAATAGTAGGCATATTGGTTGAAACTATAGTAAAGAACAGAATGATCAGATAGGTGAACACAGTAAGTTGGGGCAGAGTCAATCCGGTTTTTGTAAAGGGAAATAATGCCTCATCAATCTATTAGAATTCTCTGAGAGTGTCAACAAAAGGCATGGACAAAGGTGATCTACTTTATACAGTATACTTGGATTTTCAGAAAGCCTTTGACAAGATCCCTCACCTTATGGCTCTAAAGCATACTAAGCACAAAACTAAGGGTCACTCCATGAAATTAGTAGGCAGTATGGTTTAGAACAAACACTTCACACAATGCTTGGTCAACCTGTGAAATTCACTGGGTATGAATCACTCAAAATTGCCCTGTTCTGTTTATTCCCTTTGAAGCACTTGGCACTGTCAGAAGACAGGATACTGGACTAGATGGATCTTTGGTCTGAACCAGTATGGTCATTCTTGTTTTTATGTATGTTCCGGTCTTCTTGTAAGGGGAAAACCTATAATGTTGAAAGAAAGAATGAACAGAGACATTCTCATACGTTCCCTGTTTTGTGTCAATAAAACTCTTACAACCTTTTCAGATAGTGTTACACAATTTGACTTGCAAAATCCATGATTTTGGTAAAACCTACAGTTATGGAATCTGTCTTCTAATATTTGCAGCACAAATAACATCCAATAAAAATCTTCAAAGTGAAAGAGATCCCTGGATCTTAACAACAAATTCTTCCCTAGTACCTACTCTGCATGTCATTTAATCCCCTCTATTGCAACATTTACAGACATTAAACAGTAGTTAGAACTCAACCAACCAAAAATGCTTTCCTGAAGAAATCTCCACCCTGAAAAGAAACTCATATGCAATACCAATAACAAACAAACATGCGGTCTAGTGGAAGCTGCATAATGCTCATGCAGTATAAAGCAGCCGCAGGTGACTAATGGTAGTACTCGGTAAGTGCACTGCCAGCCTGTGCCCCCACCAAATTTTAATTGCTAAATTGGGTGCCCCTACCCCCTTACCTGTTCCTATGGGTGGTTCTCTATGCACCCCCTAGCCCCACAGGAACCAGTCAACCATGAAAGCAGCTATTCTAAACAAAATGAAGAATGAATATGACACTAAGAAAATATACTAAATATAGAGGTGGACAAACATTTTGTTGGTCAATGCTTTACCAATCAAGGAAAAAAATCTACTCTTCCTGTTGTTAGGGTAGGGCCCATTCTTTGAAAAGCCACAGGTTTTGTGCCTTCAACTGTAGATAACACCTTTCTCCATGCAAAGACTTTAAGAGCACAGTCTATCTGTCCGCTTCCCATGAGAATAAAAGTGCTTCCCAGGGCAGCAATCTCATACCCTTGCAGATAGTCTACAATGCAGCACAAATGAATCATATGTCTCTAGATAAACTCTGGAATAATCAAAATGTAATTTTTTTCAACCAAATATTAATAGTAATTTGCTTTTTAATATGGATTCCAAGCTTATTATATTTTGTAACCCTTCTGCCAGTAGCAGTCAGCAGCCTGAAGGGCCGGGTTCAGTATATGGGGAGGTTCTCTCAACAATGTAACTAAACTAGCTCGAGCCCCCATCCAGTAAACTGGGAAAATTCCAACCTACCAGACTCAGCACCTTTAGAGGCAATTCTTCCTCTCTCACAATCACTGAGTCGGCGATAGAAACAGTCTGTTTAATAACAGTAGATTTAGTATCAACCTACAGAAACACACATAGAGACAACCCGTAAGCAAGGTACAATTCCCGGAGTCTACAGGACAGTCTTTTGCTTAAAGATCTTTAGTCCAACCCCCGACTCATATAGTGTGGTGTCCCTCCCCCACTTCAAACACCCCATTCACGGCTCTGTCCAGACAGTTCATAGGCCATCATCATGACACCTGCCCTCACTGAGCATGTGGCAATGCCACCTACGTGCTGCTCCTGCTGGCTGTCTGCTGCTGTTCCCACAGGCTGCCTGCCACTCGCTGGCCACTCCTGCCTGCTGCCTGCCATTTAAAAAGCGATCTTGGGTATAAAATGTTTGGAGACCACTGATGTAGCACATAAAGCAGCAAATAAGGTGACAACTACTTCAGTTGTATTACAGAAATAACAGACAATGAAAAATGAACCAGATACAAGAAACTTTACTACAGTGTCATAGGTAGCTGTTGTAGGAACCAAGAGGAAACCTTTAAGTACAATGTTAGATATGTGGAGACAACAGCAATATTTTAACCAGAGTATCAAGTCCAGTCATCCAGAATTAAAAAAAAAAGATAAAACTGCAAAAGAAAATGACTTTGCCCTTTTGCTGTCTGGAATCCGGATGTCTTGCATAGTGGGGGAAGGGAAGGAAGGGAGTTGCAGTTTTACATTGTCCTTTCATTGCTCAAATTACTGACACACCCTAATATCCTTTTGCAGAGACAGATCCCCTTCAGCTGCCTGGTTTTGATATAGTAATAATTGAACATTTTCTCAAAAGGCACCTAGGCATTTTCCCCTATTATTTTATAGATGTGATTTCCTGTTCACTACTTTTTAAAAAACCCAACAGACTTGTAGTGTGGCTGATCCTAATCTTCATCTCAGTGTTTTTTCTGATTTAACATCAAGGAAGTTTTTTTGATTCATTTGGTTTCTCTCAACTTCCTAAATTCACATTTCATGTATGCAAAGATCTCACTCTTGACTTTGTTGTTGCAAGTTCATGAGAGCTATTCACATTCTTGCTACACTTTTGGTTGTCCGTTTTAGATCTTGACATTTCCTTGCATATTCTTAAATAATTTTATCGTCTATTCCTCTTCACAGCTTTCCTCACTCAATTAGCTATTTGACAGTCATTATTCTACCTTTCTTCCAGTTACTGATACTTACACCAAGATACACACATGCCTTTTTGTGTGCTCAGGACCTTTGGGACATGAAGATTAGAGGTCACAGGCTTGGAAATCCCTACAGGGATTTTCAGCTTTATAGGCATTTCCATGGAAGAGCAGACCACAAACCTGATTAAGAATTTTCTAAAACTAGATAGCTCTAATTACTACTACACAGACTTAATGTCAGAATCAAGCTGTGAGTAACCTCCAAGTTCATAAATTTGTTCTAAATATATAGCCAAAAGTTAATCCCTTTTTCACATTTCATGATTTAACATATAGGAACACTAATGGAAATGCACTAATACATGCTGTTAGCTGTGGGCTACATTCTGTTTTTCAGTGACTATAGATTTACAGCGGTGTAATTGAGAGCAGAATTTGGCTGTATATCTTTGTTTGTAGAAATGTTTATGAATTGTATCAACTAACTGCTCCTTACAATCAGGCTATGTCTACACTAGTCGTTGATCATTCACGTCTATTATTAAACTTCTTTTGCACATCTATACAAAGCTCATAGTGAGAGTGGAGCACATCCATTGTTGGTGCTCCTGCATTGGAACAGAGAGCAGTGCACCATGGGCAGCTACCCCATTGTGAAACTCACCAGCATTTGCTGCTGGGTATTCTGGCTGGGTTCACCACCCCATGATGCAGTTTACTTCATCCCTTCATTTCATGGGCTTCCTACTACATTTCTTGCCACTTTTCAACAGCTCCTGTAAACTGTGCACCTGCCATCTCTGTCTCAAAAATGGATTCTGCACTGCTCTGCATTATTGTGAGGAGTGTTATGAAAACAACATGTGCATTTTCAAATGAGGCTCTTACAGTTGGGTATATGTCCAGCTGTCATTGTGATACATGTTCCTCAGAGTGGAATGCCTGGCATGGAGGGGGGGGGGGGGACATGCAAAGGGGTGAGGGGAATGTTCAGAGGGCCTGGAAAGTGGTTCTGCATGGAATGAAGGATGACACAAGCATGGATGTAGTCCATCTGCAGTTCATACTGGGACCTCAGCATGTCTGTTTGGTCCTGCAGCAGCTGTATCATCTGTTTCTGGCCTCTTTCCTCTCCTGAATACAGTCTCTCACTGGTAGCCTCTCTCCATGCTCTGACCTTACAATCCAAACCATCAGAGGATTGCAGCACCTCCTGGAACATGTTTTCCTTATAACTAATGTTTCATCTGTTTATGTCAGAGGTGGACAATAATTTTTGATGGGGGACCACTCCAAGATTTTGGTAAGTGTTCAAGGGTCACACTTTTCCATGGAAGGAAAGCAGGGTCTGGGATGGAGTCTGGGTGCAGAACGGAGCTTGTGGTAGGGTACTGGCATGCAGGAGAGGGTGTGGGGTCTGAGAGGGAGTTTGGGTGAAGGAGGCGGTTGTGACCTGGACCAGGGAATTGGCATGCCAGGTCTGGGAGGGGCTGTGGGTTCAGGAGAAGATTCTGGCCTGGGGGAGGGATGTAGGAGCAGGGTCTAGGAGGAAGTTGTGGACTGAGGGGGATTCAGAGGGTTTGGGTGGTGACCTAGGGCAGAGGATTGGGGTGCAGTCCAGCAGGGGGTATGGGTGCAGGAGAAGATTCTGGCCTGAGGGAGAGGTGTAGGAGGAAGTGCAGGGTCTGGAAGGGTGTTGGTGCAGGAGGAGGTGGGGTGCCAGAAGCAAGCTCTGGCTAGGAGGCGCTTACTTAAGCAGCTCCCAGCCAGCAGCTCTCTCAAGCAGGCTTTCCTGCCTGACAACAGCCCCTGGTGGGCTGTTCCATGTGGCAGTTTGCACAAAATCTCTCATTCGCATATTTCCTGCTGCAAAAACGTGTAGTGTAGACAAAGCCTTCATGTTTACTTCCTGTGGGGGCAAAATCCAGTTCTCCCTTTTGTGACTATGAAGGATCCCCTCCCAGTTCCTCGTAAGTCAGGGTAGGGCAGAGGATCATATTTCAGTCTGTTTTTGCTTCTGAATTGTGATAAGCTGATGGATGCTTGGTCTAGCCCCAGACAATCATTTAAGTGATTTCTGTGCACTTCGTTTTTCTTCCTTCCAGGTGCTTGTGGTTACCTCATTAACTGGCTATTTTAGAGATATTCAGGGGAAATCTGATGCCTGTCTGTTGTGTAGTCAACATTCCCATCAATCAGGCCAGGCCTAGTACTTAGAGAGACCCAATAGATAGCACATTCTTTGTTTAGTCAGCCTGGGAGCTAGAGAGCCAGGAAAATCATAAGATCTTTCTGTATCCAGTGGCCTTAATAATGAATTTCCTTACTATTCATTATTCATAAAATGTCCGGTGCCAGCCCTCCTCAAGGGATACTTACAGCAGCCATCCTTTCTCCACTTTTCATATCTGATGTGTTTTCAGGGCACTGTCTTCCAACACCAAGAACAATGTGGCAAATAAATGAAAGGTGACCTTTATGCACATAGAAAGAGTTTTCATGAATTGCAGGAAGTAATAGTCTATATGGGAAAAGCACCTCCTGCTCTTTTTTATGTATAGCACTTCCCAAGAAGAATTCCGTGACTATAGTACAGACACTTAAGTATCAACCAAGAAGAATTCTGTGACCATAGTACAGACACTTAAGTACCAACAAAAAGTACCAACCGAAAGCAGATGATCCAGCCTTGCACAGTCCTCTGCTTTTGTCCTTTAGACAAAAGGCTGCAGTCTATTAAATTCTTCCACTCAGTTTGAAATGAAGACTATATGAAATAGACCTCATTGTGTATTTGTACAGATAGAGAAAGTTTTGGGGAGTTATTGGAATGTCTAGTGGAGTAATCTACTATTTTAATATATAGAATTATAGCAAGTGCCTATTTAAATAGGGGTTGAAGCAAGGCATGATTAATAGGATAGTATCAAGAATAATTTTCCACATCCACAATATTCCCAATTTATTACACTATTTATTAGCGATCTGCACTAGAGATTCCATGGCTTTTTTACAGTTGCCATAAAATGCTCTATCCCTCACAATCACCCACTTCCACATTTCAAAATCCCTAATCTCTAAAGTACAAGCCTAATTTCCTTTATTCACCAACTCTCATACTTCCTACAATCCAAACTCTTGGCCCTTTCAAAGTCTTTCAATGTCTATCAGGAATTTTCATTAGTTCATTCAGTTGTGCTATTTTCCCCTATCCCCCCAAATATTGTCTGACTTTTAGTCTTTTAGTCTGACTAATCTACACCCAGTCTCACTAGCCAAACCACATCCCTTGTGTAACACAGGAAGGTTCTGGGGGCACTGCTGAGAATGTCAATTCAGAGCGAATTACTTCGAGACAGAGATATTTACAGCCCAGGACTGGGGGTCCTCCACATAAAATCCACCAAACCAGTCACAAAGAGCACTTCTATTCACCACACTGGCTAGCAAGAAGTCATACAAGCAGTCTCCTTAGACACTCCAGGTCTCCTGTGCCACCACTAATACCACACCTTATACAGACGAGAGGTTATGAAAACCAATCTCACCAAGTCAAAAAAGATTCTTCTGATCCCAAAGGACCAGCTACATTCCCAGATCAATGTATAACTCAGATCTTACCCCAAAAAGCACGTTGTTAACTCATCCTTTAGAATCTAAAATCTAAAGATTTATTCTTAAAAGGGAGAAAGTGTGAGCATTATAATTGTTAAAGAAATCAAATATATACCAGTTGCAAAATTGTTGTTGCAGGCTTGTAGCAGAGATGAAATAGTCTGCTGTCTTAAATCAAGTCTTTGGACATCCTCTGTTAGGCTGCTCATAGGCCCTGCCGATCTGGTCAGACTCTGCACCCCACCCAAGGAGGAACGTCTCCCCCTTTCTTCACAAAAATTGTGAAGGACATAGCACGCAGCCACCACCTGGGGCAGTGGTTCTCAACTTGTTTCAGTCCACGGACCACCAGGCCAATCAAAAAATTTTTGTGGACCACCTCCTTTTTGAGACATGATAAAAAAGAGCAGACAACGAACATTTTGGTTTGAAATTTATTTCTTACTAACAGATTTTTGGATTCTCTTCTCACTGACAAGCTTTTCAATGTTTGGAGTGGTACTTGATAATGCACAACGAATATTGCTTTCCACTGCAAGCTGATTCCTCTGTTTGGACTTAACGTGCAACAAACACGAAAATCCAGTCTCACACATATAAATTGATGCGAATGGCAAAAGAAATCTGACTGCGTGTGCTGACAGATTTGGGTAACTCCCGGTCATGCTGGCCTAAAATTTCTCTGTGGTAGACTGCTGGTACGCGTCTTCAGCCGCAAAATCATTTTTCAGATCCAAGAATTCCTCCTGCAGGTGACACTATGGATGACGCGCCACGTGCTTGTGAACACAGCGTAAAACAGCCTAACGGTGGCACCTGCTCACGCTGTGTGACTTTGGACAATGTTCCTGTGGACCACTGAAAAAGTCACCATGGACCACCAGTTGAGAACCACAGACCTGGGGGATGTTCCACTCCCCAACATCCAGCTGGGTGAGGAGGCAACAGAACCACACTTTCAGATGCCCAAAAGCACCCTCCACCACCATGCGGGCCCTGCTGAGCCTGGCATTGAAGCATTCCTTGGTGTGGTCAAGGTGTCCAGTGTAGGCCTTCATTAGCCAGGGCAACAGAGGATAGGCTGGCATTCCGCTTCTGGAAGACACTGGAGTTTTGGAAGATGCGGGCGTTGTGAGCGTTCCCCGACCACATGACGTAGATGTCCATGAACCGGCAATGGTGGTCCATGACAGCCTGCAGGACTATCAAAAAGTACCCCTCCCAGTTGATGTATACAGATGCCTGGTGGTCAAGGGCCCAGATGGGGATGTGGGTGCCGTCAATAGCTCCCCCACGCACAGTTGGGGAAGCCCATGTCAGCAAAGCCGGAGACAATGGGGTCCACATCGCCGAGGCTGATGGCTCTGTGCAGCAGGACAGTGTTGATGGCCCTCACCACCTGTAGAAGAAGACAAACAAACAGAGAATAACAGGGTTGCCAGAGCCATACAAGGAGCAACCCCCTACTTACCCCATCCCCCAGCAGGGCTTTGTGAAGATGGGACTGAAAATCTCCTAGGGAGGGGGCTTCCACCACCACCACCACCAACAACAACTCCCCTTTCCCTACGGAACCCCTTTCCAATACTTCACCACCCTCCTGGGACAATAGCTGAGAGCACCATACCTGCATGACCAGGGCCCCGACGGTCAATCTCCCCATGTCGAACTGGTCCTGACAGATCGGTAGCTGTCCGGCGTGGTGAGCTTCCAGATGGCAATAGTGACTTGCTTCTTGAGGGGGATGGTGGGTCGCAAATGGGTGTCCCGTCGTCTGAGGACAGGGGCGAGCCAAGCACACAGCTCCAGAAAGGTGTCCTTACTAATGCAGAAGTTCTGGAGCCACTGCTGGTCATCCTACTGCTCCATAATGACTTGGTCCCACCAGTCGGAACTGGTGTCCAGATGCCAGAAGTGGCGGTGCACAGTGGGGTCCAGCTGCATGAACTGTGCCCACAGAGAGATGATGAGGTTCTCCACAATGAGCTGGGGATTGTGTTCCTGCAGGGGCCGGAGGACAGCCTGCAGAAACTGCTGCAGGAGCTGTAGCACAACAGATAAGAGCCGTCAGAGGCAGCTCTGGCTCTATGGCTAGAGAGTTGAGGTGTCCCCAAGGGCAACCACAGCAGGCAAAGGAATGGGTTTGATGTCTCTCAATGAGGTAGGCAAAAGAAGAGCCTGAGACACTGCTGTATGGGGTGGGGGGAGGGGACTTAAAGCTCAAACTTCAGATAGCCTCAGGCAGCAGCTCCAAGAAGTAACTGCTGTCCTGATGCCCTGCCTGAAGTGTGGCCTTAAATGTGATCCAGTGAGTATGGACGCTCTGTTTCAAAGTAGCTCAGCGCTATATTGATGGCCATTTGCTGTGTAGACACTCTATTTCAAAATAAGCTATTTTGGAGTTTTTCTTCCAAAATAGCTTATTCCAAAAGAAGCATGCAGTGTAGACGTGCCCATACAGGAAAGAGGGAATAATATGATTCCCCAAATAACTGGAGCAAACTCAACATAGTTATTCATGAAAATATCACAAAATGAATTTGTTTACATGACCAGTTATAGTTGTGGCAATCGTAGATCATCCCCTAGATACTAGGAATACAGCAATTAATACCTCTCAGAAGACATCAGACCATCTTGCTGCTGTATGGGTCTTGTTTGATTTTTAGTCTGCTCCTGAGTTACAGAGTGTTCCTCTCCCTCTTTTTCTCATTTTCTCTGGCCAAGTGATTTTTCTACTGCAGATAAATGCTTAATTGCTTATAGAATAAAAAACAAATACAAGAGTTAGGCCACAAACAGAAAGCAGGCTAACTTCACAAGACGATTAATTACTCACAGCAAATAAGTTGACCAGCTCTGTCCATAACAACACACATGAGGAAAAAGGAAAGATTAGGGTATTCTTAAATCAGTTTTGACTGTTAGGTTAGGCAATTATTTTGTGCTTTTCAATGGAGTATGAACTGGGCCTTAGATACTTACCAACTTTTGTGCATCATGGCCATAGCGAATAATCAAAGCATTGTTGACTGTATGTGCTACGATAATCAATTGTGTGGGACCTGTGTTCCAACCCTGAGTAAGACTGAGTTGTAAACAGTACCCACTGCATAATAATCCACTTTCAGCCTTGTACTAAATGATGTTAGAATCATAGAATCATAGGGCTGGAAGAAACCTCAGGAGGTCATGTTCACTCTCTCTGGTTTCATCAGCTCTCTAGCTCTCTTCCTCCACCTTATTATATCAAATTTTCAAAAGATCTTTCAACCCAGTTTCTAATCTTACGTGCACAGCATTGAACTCCCAAGCTTTTTTATATGTGCACTTTTTTGTGATCAAGTTACTGCAGGCAAAACACCTCCAATTTCTGTGTGCAAACTGAACAGTCAGTGGAATAAACCTAGAGTAATGCAGGGGTGAATCAAGCTCTATGGAGTGACAATAACATAAAAACATAGAGCAAATCAGATGCAGGCACTTGGGTTATGAAAAATTCAGTGCAAACCTGTCTTCAGTTTTTGAACTGGCTAAGGGTCTTTAGCTTGTGTTAAGCCAGTGATCAGAGATGATCCATAATGGCAGATTCTAACCTTAAAATCTTATGAAGTCTCCTTTTAAAAAAATGATCCATACTCCCTTGCTGTCTTGTACTTCTAAGCAATTCTATTTTGGAAAAAAGGTTATAGCACAGGATGGAAAACTGAAAACACATTGTTAGTGTGAATTTTTAAATAAATTTTGCCAGTATCTCCATTATTTTATGAATGGCATATGGCATGTTATGATTTCTTCTCCTATTTTGCAAATTTGTCAAAAAGTCATAAAATATTTCAATTCAGTTGAGAGACTGGTCTCTGGAGAATGAGAGGAATTGGCTGGAGGCCCAGCAGAAAAAGCCTTTCTGTATGTTTGTTCAGACAGCATGCTCACCTACCTCATTAGAATACTGTACATTTCAATTTGTAATCCCTCCTTTCAGCATGAAAAATAAGCTCTTCAAAGACTCCTCACTGGGGGATATCAGGGTATCTGAGGGCAGCTGTTTTTGTCTTAACTACATATTTGCATAGATAGTTTTAGATTTGGCAAAAAGATAATCTCTATGACTTTATTAAAACCTTGAAACAATCTTTGTTCTTACAATACTGATGAAGTGTAGGGTTATTGCTGTTTCTTTTTTTCCTTCATCCAGTCAAGAAGTCATACATAATAATGTGCAGGAATAATTAGCTCTGAGAACAACTAAGGCTCCAGAAGGTGCCTGAACTGTAATAAAATTCTGATTTCTGTATTTATTCTTTAGTAAAATTTGTTGTCATGTCGAAAGCAAGATGGCTATTTCCCAAAAGTAATATAACACTTCTGGCTTAGTATAATTCTTCCAGAGTAATTTGTTAAGAGGCATGTTTATCTGAAAACCTGGAGCCTGAATCTGATCTCACCTGCACCAGTTTTATACTGGCTTATGTCCATTGACTTTACTGCAGTTGCATCTGATTTACACCAATATAAGTGAGGACAGAGTCACTCCCTTGGGAAAGTACAGAGAGCTGTTCAAGCCTTTCAAAATGAAGTCTAGTTTCATTATGAACCTGAAACTCGGCCCAGATTTAATAAACGGTTTCCTATATTGCTTGATTCCTATAGTTTCAACACCCAAACTCGGTGTCTTTTATGAGCTTCACTTTGACTTGTTGGGTTAATTTGAAAACTTAATTAAAGATATGGAATTGCAGTATCTTGTAAGCTGAAAACAAAAAGTTCATCAAACTCCCTTTGAATTGGAGCAGCTGAGATTCACACAGATATAACAATAAAATCATTTTTCTCCTGGGGAAAAAATGAAAAGAGAAAGAGAGGGAGAGAGACTAAAATCCACAAAGTATTTTTTTTTTTTTACTTCTCAACAAAAGATTTTCAACTAATTACTTTCTTATTTCAGCAAGGCTGTCTAGACTGCAGGCATCTTTCGGAAGAAGCTTTTCTGGAAGAGATCCTCTGAAAAAACTTCTTCCTAAAGAGAGCATCCACACTGCGAAAGCACACTGATAGTGGCCACACTGAATGGACGCTATCTCGCATGTAAGCTGTGATAAGTATGGGCGGAATGGCCACCAGGGCACCTGTGCTTTTTCCTCTTTACTCTTCTTGCAAAAGAACTCCCTCTTTCCCGTCCACACATGCCTTTTTCCAAAATAGCTCTTTCAGAAAAAGGCTTCTTCCTCGTAGAAAGAGGTTTACCAATGTTGGAAAAAACCCTCCGTTCTTTCAATTTTTTTCCAAAAGAACGTGATTGCAGTGTGGATGTAATTGAAGTTTTTTTGGAAAAAACACCGTTTTTCTGAAAAAAACCTCCATACAGCCTCTCCTCGAGTTACGAACGAGTTACGGACAAAACACTTGGCCGTAACTCAAAATGTTCATAACTCGGACCCCATTGAGTTACATTGCGACTGCATTGTTTGTAAGTGCGGGTCACATTTGTAACTCGGGGACCGCCTTTACGACCGCTCAATGGGAGTTTTGGTCGTAAATGCAAACGGTCGTAAATTGACCTTTCGCAATTTGGGGACCAGCTATAGTGTAGACATACCCCCCAATTGAATTGTGGCAGCAATGTGAGCAGTGTGATAAGGTCTTTGTGTTGTTACAGTTAATGCTTGTGTGAACTAAAAAGCTTAATCAGAGATGAGCTCAGTAACGTCTAAGTTTTGTCCATGACTTTTTGATTTGCTAGATTCCTTTAACTGCTGGTCTAGCGATAGCCCTAATCCATAAAGCTGAGTTCTAACTGCAATTCCCACTTACTTCATTGTTTCAGAAGATTCTCCTTTCCATCATTTTAATTCTCTCCAGACTTTGCACTGGTGAGCTGACATTCATCTCTCTGCTTTGAAGCAGAATAGTTCCTCCCTGTGTAATTCCTATTTATCTCTTCTGGTGATGAGATAAATGGTGCACATAGAAAGTTTTCTGAAAGCTGTAAAATATACAGAAAATTTTGCTCAAAATCAGAGGTTGGGACAGATGTCTGCCAATAATCATTCTATAGACAAATATGAAGTATTTTTTTAATCCTCTACTAATCATACATCCTGTACAGAACTATTTTATATGTTGGCTCAGAAGAAGGAAGCAACGAAAAAGATGTTTAAAAGCAAAAGCAAAAATGAAACCAACCATCCCTATTGCTTTTAAGGATGTAAGCGAGTAGTCGAGTTGACTACCCGACTACTCGCATTCCCCCCACTTGCTGCCTCTGTATCAGAGGTGCCACGTGCCACCTGCCTCTTTCCCCCCACCCCCGCACAGCTTCCCCTATCAGAGGCAGCATCATGGGGGCAGAGGAGGCTGCCATGAAGCAGCCTTTACCCATTGCAGGCCCAGGCTCACCGTGAGCAGAGACTATTCCACATCCCATGGAGCAGCCCCTGTCCGCGGGCTACCCCCACTGCAGCTCTGTGCATCCGGCTCCTCCTACATCTAAACTGCAGAGCCACAGTGGGGGTAGCTCCAGGACCTGGCATGGGCTGGGACAGACTGCCTTCCCTTATTGACTACTCATGTAGTTGACACAAATTATATCAATTACACGATTAGCCAGTTACCCGACTCTTAACATCCTTAATTGTTTCTGGTGGACCACTGAAAATCCACAGGATAGGATGACATACTAGGACTAATCTTAGTGTAAAAAGCTGGATACTGTATTTCGCTAAAATCAATTTATTTTAGGAGTACATAGTAAACTATTCAGAACAAAGTGCAGATCCTACATTTTAGGAACAAAACTCACAAGGCAAAGTAACATGAAAGTCAAGTGTAGTCATCCCTGTTTTTTTTCTCCACAGCCCAACAGAAGTTTCAAAACTATTTTTTTCAGCTCCCAACTGATAAGAAAGAGGTACCGAATATGATTTTAAAAGTAGTTTTTCTTCCAAAATTTTGTTTGAATTACATACAATACAACTTCAACAAAAACAACTGATTGGGAAGAAAACATTTTTAACGGCCTCTTAGTCTATTAGAGTTCACTTTAACTTCCTTGATATATGTGACATTATAATCCTACGAGCACTACAGTCAGTCATAAAATATTCTGGGTAGATAACATTTCTATTCTGAGTGTGGAAAACAAATGGGAGAAGGTGGAGAACTTTTAAAAAATGGAATACCACCAAAACTTTCAGGCTTTCCATGTACATTATAAATGGGGAGAGGAGGTGCCAACCCAAAGGTTTTTCCCATACAGGTCACTTTTGAAGTAAAACATGTTTGTTTTATGGGTCAAGGACCCTATGATTTCTTACTCCGGGTATGTCTACACTACAGTGTTATTTTGAAATATCTTATTTCGAAATAGTTAATTCGACATAAGTTATTTCAAAATAACGCGTCTACACACAAAATGCATTTCGAAATAGCATTTTACTATTTTGAAATAGCACATCCACACTGAGTGGACGCTGAATCGCATTTAAGGCTGGCCGGCACCAGGTCTGGCAGGGCATCAGGTCAGGAGTTACTTTGTGTGGCTGCTGCCTGAGGCTATCTGAGGCCTGTGCTTAAAGGGACCACCCCCCGCCCCGGACAGCCGGTTCTCAGCTTTCCCTGCTTGCTTGCCTACCTTGATGAGGGACAGCAAAGCATTTTTTTTTCTGCATGCTCTGGTTGCCCTCACTCGGGACACCACAGCACTCTGCAACATGGAGCCGGAGCCGCCCCTGGGCACTCTGGTGCTTCTCTTGGACACGTTGCTGCGAGCCTGGCTGCACTTTCTGCAGGCTGCCATCCAGGAGGTCCATTGGGGGGCTGTCAGTATCCAGGAGGCCCTGCGGGAGAGCTTCCACCCTGAGGAGCACTAAAAGCCTCCCTGGTGTGCCCCACTGGGGGCTTGTGCCTCATTCCTCCCTCATGTCCTTCCACTTACCCCTGCCTAACCCCCCTTCCTGATGTCAAATAAAATACACGTATTTTCATGAGCACAAACTCTCTTTATTTAACAAAACTGGGAGGGGGGAATGAAATTCTGGTGACACTGGGGAAAGGAGGCAGGAGAGGGGAGGGAGAAACCTGGGAGGAGGGAGCTGGAGGGGGAAGCAAGAGGAAGAAGGGGGAGGGGAAGCTCAGGGCTGCGGGTCTCGCTGGACCAACTTGACTGTCATGCAAACCTGCTTCTGAGTTTGCATGTGGCCTTTGGTGGCCAGGCTGGCAGCTATCCTGCCATAGATGGCTGCGTTCCTCCATTTAGTGCAGAGATCATGGACATTGGGGGCATCCCCCGCAAACCTGAATAAGGTCCATGATCTCCACCCTGGACCAGGAAGGTGCCCACCTTCTCCGGGCCCTGGCAGACTCCTGGGAGCTGGCAGACTGCTCCTGGGGAGCGGTGGAGGGCTGGCTGCCAGTGGCTTGCTGGCTTATGTTTTGGGGCCACTGGGTCAGGGTCAGTGACTGCTGGCTCTGGGCTGGTAGGCTTGGAGCTGGCACAGGCAGTGTGGCCAGAGTCAATCCCTTTAAGGGCTCCGGGGAGGAGGGAGGGAGAGGAGTGTTCTATGTTGAGGCTGGAGTGGCCACCAGGATGCCCTGGAAAGGCTGGAGGCCCCCTATTTCGAAATAAGTGTCTACACAGCACTTATTTTGAAAAAGCTATTTCAAATTTGGTGTTATTCCTCGTGGAATGAGGTTTACCAAATTCAAAATAAGCACTCCGCTATTTTGAATTAATTTTGAAATAGTGGTTGGGCTGCGTAGATGCTAGTAAAGTTATGTCAAAATAACGGCTATTACTTCGAAATAACTTTGCTGTGTAGACCTACCCTCCCAGAGCAAATCTGTTAAAACCAATGGAGTTGCTCTAGATTTATTTCAGTGTGAATAAAAGCAGAATTTAGTCTTTTGTTACAGTTTTATCTCTGTTCCTTCTTTAGATAGTGTATAAGAAACTTTTCTTTACCAGGCCAGACATCAAGTAAAAAGTCAATCTTAATAGGGCTTACATACACTCCATCATTTAGACTTTTTATACTCCTCACCCACAGACTTCTTCTTTGTAGTAGACTATACCATGGCACTTGGTCACCAACTGGGAGCATCTATACATGTTCTCCCCTTTTTTTCGGTTACAGGAAATTCATTAAATGCTTTCTCTTTCACTATACACTCTCATCATTTGAATTCTTGTGGTCAAATCCTAAGTTGGTGCAAAGTGGCTTACCTCCATTGAAGTTAATGAAGTTATACAGACATACCAGCTGAGACTCAAACCAATAAACCCTATCTGTAAGGTGGGGATAGTAGCATTGCCTTACCTCACAGATGTGTTGTGAGGATAAATACATTAAAGACTATAAGGGACTCAGCTGCTGCTGTGGTGGGGGAGTCACAAATAGACAGATAGACATATAATATAATGTATAATTATTTTAGGCCTTAGTGGGATTCCAAAAAGGATTAGACAATTTTATGGATAATAAGAACATGCAGCTTCATTACACAGAGAAAATACAGAGAGGATATAAATCTCATGATTCAAATACAATGGAGATTAGAAAGACTTCAAGTTACAGAGAATCCACCATTTACTCTTGTTCAAACTAGCGGGTGACCCATATTCCATGCTGCATAGGAAGCCAATCCCCTACCCTAGGGTCTTTGCCAGTCTGGCATGGGGGACATTCCTTCACAACAGCAAACATGATGATCAAGTAGAAACAGAACATGTTGGCAAGACACACCAGCCACACACTTGGGAAAGATCTGCTAATTACTCTGCTCCCGCCCCATCTAGTGCCCTAACATTGGCTGCTGGAGATATTTGCTAACATCAATCATGAATGGGCCATATGCTATTGTAGGTAACCTCATTACATCATTGCTTACATAAAATTATCAAGCTCAGTCTTGAAACAAATGAGGGGTTTTTTTTTGTCCCCACTACTCACTTCTCTAGTGAATAGAAACTATCATCTAATTTCAAACCTAAATGTGTCGATAGCCATTATATATCCATTTATTCTTGTGTCAGGGTTTGCGTTTTACTTCAATAACTTCTCTCTCTGTCCAGTGTTTATTCTTCTGCTTGCTGCATATAGAGAAATCATATCACCCCACAGCTTTTGTTTTGTCAAGCTAAATAAGCTAAGCTAAGCTCTTTAAGTCTCCTCTCATAAGCTGGTTCTCCATTCCTTTGATCATCGGAGTTCTCCTTCTCTGTATCAGTTCCAGTTTGTTTCCATCTTTTTTAAACATGGGTGACTGGAACTGCACATGGTATTCCAGCTAAGGTTTGTGTGGAAAGAGGATACAATAATATCTTATCTGCAAAGGCAGTACAGTGATGATAGTCTCTAGAGCTCCAGCTACAATGTCTCCTGTGCTCACACTAGAGCAGAGCACTTCTGCACCAATCCAAAAAGATTCTGTGGTTATATATCACAATCTACGGCTTCTCTGCAAAACTGGGCTAGAAATTTTGCATGGACAGACTCTCTCAAAAGATTTCCAACATTTCCTCTTTATGGCTGGATTGCCAGTACTTTTTTCTGTAGATTAGCCCAGAAAGACCCTAAGAACTTCCTTTCCTTCACTGTTTCATCACTTCGATTTCAGCTGCCAACCAAAATGAAAAGTAGTGGGGGTAAAATTTACTTAAACTTTTCTCAAATCCCATTCTGCTCCTCACCCCCAAAATGTTGATTTCAACTTTGGGTCAAATATTGAACAAAGGCTTTATGTTCCCTCTATCTTTTCCATCCATGTGTGAAATACATTTTGATATACGCACCTAGGTATGTTAGTATGTGCACCACCAGTAGAAATACATGCTGCCAACTGAGGGCACTCTGCTAATGAGCTGAACAGCATTTGAATCTGTCCTTGGTGATCACCCAAGTATTCAGCTTACATGGAACACTGGTTGGCTTATTTCTTCTAGACTGGTTCACACATACCTATATGAAAAGTTATTTGTTGTGTGCCATTCCTCTACCACTTCCTATATTTATTTGCTTTCTCTGCTATCAGTGCAATGGGGGCTTTGCCATAAATCTAGCATACTGACTGATTTATTACTTAAACCCATGGCTTTGGTCAGCAGCTTGTAAAGATTTATTTGTTTCTTTTCATTTAGAATTTGGAATACTTTTCTCATTTGTTCCCTGGTTAAGTCCCTTTCTAAGTCACCTGAAAAACCCCGTGGATTTCCTGCAGCATTCAGTGATAATGTATGTTGCAATTACAGTTGATATTTTAAGGTCAGTTAAGATCAGTCCTAAAAACTTCACTTAAACTGGGGTAACCAGGAACAATCAATAATTAACACCATTAGTACCTGAACAGTCCAAATTCCTGTAGATGCTATGTTCCCTTTGATACTTCTTTTGTCAGCTTTGTTTTTAATTTAGCTTGATTATAAAGAACTAAACTAAACGTTGGGTCTGATTTTGCAACTTTTTCTTACACTGAGCAGCATTTACACATACAACTGGTCTCATCTAGTGGATAGGAGGACCAATCACATAATAAGTTCAATTCAGTGTAAGCCAGAGTTGCAGAACTAGGCTTTTATTACTTTTAACAAGTATGTTGATTATTCAAAAAGTGCATACATAATAGTCAAGGAAAGGTTCATATTTGTGGTGTGTGTGCATGTATGTGTGCACACACCTGCATGCCAATAAGTGATTTTATGCACATGAAAGACAAAAGACAGAGGCCAGGAAACCAAAATGCTCTGGGATCTTCTTTCTTATGAACAGCACAGGTACAAACCCAGAAGCTGCAGAGCATGCTTCTCTACACCGTGCTAGCAATTATCTGCATCCTGAATCGAAGGAACCCACCATCTGGAGAGGTGTGTGGTATTTCAGTTATCAAGTGAGTGTGCTGGACTTCTCCTGAACAGACAACCATATGTGCATACATTATATGTGGTAACTTTGTGGCATGGACAGGTGCCAGCTGAGGACTAAACTGAGAACTAAGTCCTCTCAATACCTCAAGAAGGACTTTAACTGCAGCCTCCATGGGGAAAGGTGAGTGCTTTATCCTCACCAGCACACAAGGCCTAATCTCTCACAGTTTTATGTTTTTAGCGTCTTTGTTTTTCTTGTTCTTTTGCCAACAGGTTGGACAGTGCAAACAGTCAAGAAGCAGCTGCCTGATGGCGCTCCGAAGTTCACGTCATGCAGGCAAAACTGTAGGAGCAGAGACGGGGGAGAGATTAGGTGAAACATTAGCCACGTCCTCTTGGCTTTCCTCCAGAGCCTTTCAATTATTTCTTTATGTGCTTTTGGTGCTGTGCTTATTTGGTATTTAAAAGGGACGCGCTTAGAGGATTTCACACTGATCTGCCATTTCACAGTGCAAACCAGATGTGAACTTATCACCAATGGAAATTTATGTCTCCACAATCCCCCTTCTCAGGGTTCACAGCAAAAGTTACTTCAGGCAAATCAATCATAAGGACTCAGTAATACTCTAAAAATAATACATGGCATCACAGTTTGAAAGCTGCAGCTCCTTTTGGGTACTAAAAGATCTAAGCATCAGGCATAAATATCAATTTTTGTAGTAACTGCGCTATTGTGGCATATATTGAAAGCTAAAGGCCAAATTCTCCATAGATTTATGTGACATGAAGCCCATTTACTTCAGTGTGTTTGGAAGGGTGTAAATCAGTGCTCCCACACATACTTTCAGGTAGCAGAAATGTGTTCATAACAGTTGTTTGAGAGCATAATTTAACCACCCAGGAAAACATTTAATTCAGCTAAATAGTTAGGGCCAGATTTTGTACCATCATACCCAGCTACACTGAAATCGTTAGAGTTATATATGGAAGAGGTATTGGTGACTTGCTCAGTGTTCAAAAGATAGTGCTCCTTCCATTCATGATGGCGGTAAGAAGTAGAAAAGTACTGAAATAAATCACAGTCCCAATGTGGACAACAGAGCAGGAAGCATAGTAAATACAGAACTGAATTTTTAACGCTTTAATAAGCATCATGGGGTAGTACTTTAATTTTGTGCTACAATTTATAAAATTGTTGTTGCAGGATATCAAAGCACTTAAGTGGCTTCTTACTAGAGTGCCATTCTTTAAAGAAATAGAAAATATTACAGAGGTCAGGACAGATACTTAATCTGGATGGACTCCTTGACAATTTTTGTGTAAAATAAAGTATTATTGCTTACACTTTATTAACATTGAAAAAAGTGGATATGGAAGATTTTTAATACTAATTGTTAAGGATTCAGTGATATTCTAACCTTAACTTTCAAGCGATTAGCCGTGCTTTTTCAGCTGATTTTGCTGTAGCATCTTTTGGCAGACAACAGGCAGAGTATTTTGAGAAGACATGTCGGCTGCCAAGAGAGGTCACTGAGGCACCGTCAATGGAAACATTCCCAGAGAGATTAGATTTCTCCCTCCCCACCTCCAGAATGGACATGTGGGGATAAATGAGGAACATGGGCTTGGACCTGAGAACCTTTGAGGGGGTCTTGCACAATATTGCCACCCAAAAAAAGTAAAAAAAACCCACCCTTGAATCAGACTTCTAAAACCCGTGTTGGCCCAAAATCATGAGGTTTTTAAAAAATATTTTCTTTTTTGGTCTGTTTTTTTTAACTCCCCCTGCCCACACCAGTGTGTGTGTGGTTGAGTATTTGAGAGAGAAAAATTCCCAAATATATGGAGTAAGGCAATGTTGGACCTTGCTTGCCTGCTTGATGGTGCACAGCTTCTAGTTTCTCCCCAAACCCCCCAAATCTAATTAAGTCTGTGTCCCCTTACCCTCATGCCTGTCCATCCAGCAGTTAGTGATGTAACCCTCACAGGACTCGTATCAATTAGGCCTCAGAAGTTCAGCCCTCCTCCTGCTCCTGGGGGGGGGGGGTATCTTTGTTCCCCTTTCTCAGGCCTGCGGGGCTGCAGCAGGATCACCTCTGCCCCTTTCCTGTCTGGGTAGGGTAACAGCTCCAGGGATTTTCATCCCTCTGTTGGCGTTGCAGGGATGGGGGGCAGGAACGGAAGCAGAGAGTGATCCAATTAATTTTTCACAAGGGGGAGGGAGAAGGAGGGTGCAGAGCCCTTCAACTTGCTGTTCCCTCTTCTCACCTATCTTCCAAGTAGAGAGCTCCACCTGCTTCCTGCAGCAGCTCTGGGTGGCTGCTCAGCCCCAGGAGGTGGGCAAGTAGAGGAGGCAGCCAAACAGAAACTTTTTCCTGGAAGGGCTGAATTTCCCTAAGGGACAGGTGCTTTGGTGTTCTCACCAGAGGAGCTCCAGCTGACTCCTGTCTGTGAAGAAGTTGCAAGTGTGCAACAAAGCAGTGCTTATGTCTGGAGCTCTCTAATAGTTGCTAATTACTATTATGCTGTGTTCCGCATACTAGTGTGTTTAAATCACAAAGGCAAAGCAGTAGCAATTGGCTTTTTATAAGGGTTTCAAACAGAAGAGATTGCAAATCACTTCCACAACAATTTGGCTTGAAGTTATGTTTCTGACAGCCAGATCTTACAGCAGGGTCACAGGATTTCAAACACAGCAGAAAGCAAGCAGTAAAGCTGCACAAGGGGAAACGAGGCTGCTCTCTTTGCCTGCTGTGAAGCAGTGCTGGGTGACGGCTCATGTTGCACCATGAAACAGGTAGTTTGGGGGGCAGACAATGTCCATGGTGGGGCTGTTCTGCAGACTTGTGGCTATACAGACTCACAGCAGACAGGGAGTTGGGAGGTCACACATCCTACTTCAGTGGTCATGCAGCATCTCATGCCACATATGGAGGCTCTATTCCCCCCAATTGCCATGATGACTCTCGTTGAGATGCAAGAAGCAAATCGCATGGGCTCACAGAAAAGGGCAGGCATGTAATTAGGCACATGATCCAGAACATACATTTTTCAATATTTATATATTTTTCTAATTGGTCCACACTGTTTCAGTCCCATGACCATCTGGATTTTTGCATTGACCTGTTTACGAACACATACCAAGAATAGGGAACCAATAAGCATAAAATTGGAAAGGAGCATATACGTCGAAGGATGCCTGCTTTTCTGTCATGTGGGCCTGATATAGGATCATGTGACAGGATGCGTATTGAAATGAATAGGAAGCTTTCCATTGATTCCACTAGGCTTTGACTAAACCCCATGCCAGGTCAGATTCATTAAAGCTGGTGCAGGCAGGTGTAAGGAGAGCTACCCTGGGACAGGTGGTGTCCTCACCACTGCCATTTCCAGGTTTTCTACTGGGAGGGGGAGGCAGTGGTTGCCAAACAGGCAAGGGCATAGGAGTTTGTTCAGTGAGCGATTCTTCCAAGAGCTACTAATCATACTTGTTTTGCCATCCACTACTGGCCTCTTTTTGCATGCTGTTGGCACCTACCAGCCTCCTCCAGCATGGGCAGCAGGTAACGCTGGCAAGGGAAGACATTGCCTTCCCAACACTGCTTATGCTCCCTGGCCACCCAGGAGGTCTGGGGCCCCAGTGCAGCAGCCCCAGCCCTCCAGCTGGCCAGGAAGGATCAGGCTTTAGGCTTGGGGTTGGGCGGGGCTTGGCTCCACTGGAGAAGGGGGAAAGTTGCTGAAGGGGGGGGTCTCAGGAAGAAGGGGCGAGGCTGTGGCTTCCTAGCTGGGCCGTCACCCACCGCCCGTGCCCTTCATTCACTTTCCATCACTGCAGCTGCAACCGTTTCTATCAGAGAGGCACTAGCGATTGAGATCCCAGCCAAAGTTTATGAGGAGGCAAACATTGCAAGCCAGGTTGTGATCTCATTTATCTGACTGTACTTAATGGAGTTTCACTGATGAAAATGAGAACAGAACCTGTCCCAGTTACTTTGTCTCAGTATATATTGCATTATTTGTTAAGTGGTAACTATATACTTGGCTTTGTACAAGAACCGGAAGGACACAGTGACATATATCATCAAAATTTGTCTCTGGCCAAATGCTACTATCTTGGATGTTCACACACCCAAGCACTATTAACCCCTAGTTGTATTCCCGACTTGTGTGCAATCAGATTTAAATGCCAACACTATGTTAATATTTAACAATTACCATCAGGAACTATAGCACCTGCTCATTTAAAAAAAACACCCAAAATGTAAACTGCCTGCCCATGTATTTCTGTATTCCCATTGTCAGTCTGAAACAGATTCAGTAGATACTGCTAGTGCTGCTAACCTTTATCAGTTATTATCACCTGCAGTAGCAGCTGGCACAGAATTACTGGAAAATGTGCTTTGGCCAAGCTCTTTTCCAAATCTCTCCCTTTGCAATTGCCTCATTGGTCATGAGAGCTTGAATCAGTGTGTGAAGGAAAATGAAACCTAGAAGAAGGCCTGAATGATTTAATTGCTGCTCTAATTCCAAATATACATGAGGCCGCTAACATTTCTCAAACACAACAGCTTTCTTTTCAGCACAAAGAGGATATATTTTGAACAATAATGTTCATGGACTTATACATTGCTACTGGAAAATAGTCTGCTACAGAGAGATAATTGCTGAGGTATTCATCGAAGATAAACACTGCAGCTAAAACCAAGATGTTTTTTTCCAAGCTGCAGCGCCTAATCCAGTGACAGCATATAATGTCATTAGTATTATTTCTAATACACCAAAGGCCTAAACCTGCTTCCATAGAAGGCAGTGACAAACTTTCACTGACTTTGGTGGGAGCAGGACTGGGCCCCATATGGGAAAAAAAGCCCTACAGAGAGAGTGTTAATGCCACAGAGCAGTTCCCCACTCATTGCTGATGGTTTGATATGAACAAACAAATGCTCTGAGCTGATACTAGCTCTTCTATAGCTCAAATAAGTGGCAGAAATATTGATTTTGGATCTAACAGTTCACAACTAAAACCTCAGCAAGAATTGATTCCTTGCACAAGTTGCTTGAAGCAGAAATTTATATAAAAATGTGTTGCCTAACCAACATTATCCAAAAGCATTTTAATGCTATAAATGAATCAGTAGGGCTACAATTAGCCTCTCATATGTGAACTAACTTTTGAGGCATAAGGGTTAATTTTCCAGGGTGGCACAATATCGGTGAAAAATGTATACACACATTCATGCATACTTTTGTATTTGACTGTGCAAATACAGCATAGATGTGCACATGCATTGAAAGTGAATCCTGCTTGGTGCCAAGTGCCCACAAGGCCCATCCATATCCATTTAGTACCTTGTAGCAGGGCTTAGCACCTTGCAGGATCGCAACTTTTTTGCTCGCATGCCTCAGCCATTTGGGTACTATGGTGTTATAAGACAGTCAAATATGTAGTGAAATGCTCTGGTTCAGCTCCATTAAATGCACTCTGAATACAACCAATAAATTGACCTTGCCAGCTCTTTCGTGTAGCCTCTTGCTCACCTGAATAGTTCCACTGCTTTGGATAAGGCTTTACACCAGACTAGGCCCTTTAAGGGTTGCCAGGTGTCTGGTATCCTACTGGACAGTCCGGTATTTGAGCCCTCTGCCCAGTAAAAAAAATCAGACAATACCAGACACGTGCAGTGTCTGGTATTCTCTGATTTTTTCGGCTGAGCACCGGACGGAAGCCTGACGTTGGCGGCCCCACCCCTACCAGGCTTCTGCGCAATCACAGGCTCCCAGCGGTGTTCGTGGCCCCGTCTCCCAGCTGGGAGTCCCAGCTGGGAGGCGGGGCTGCAATCGCCGCTGAGTGCCTCTGGTCATGTCAGAAGCCTGGCGGGGGCGGGGGGAGTGGCTGAGAGTTCCAGCCACTCCCCCCACCAGGCTTCTGTGCAATCACAGGCTCCCAGCACCGATCATGGCCCTGCCTCCCAGCCTGGGAGTCCCAGCTGGGAGGCAGGGTTGCGATCGCCGCTTATCCCTCGTTCCTTTTTTTTTTTGCTCGACCAAAAAATACCGGGTGTCCGGAATTTTTTGGGAGACCATATGGCAACCCTAGGCCCTTAATGGTGCAGCATCAAAGCAGAACCACTAGTTAGTTAGTTTACAAGTGCATTTTGTACATGAACAAATAAATTGATTTCAGGTTGGCTGAAAAGCGTAAATATACATGTAACACATGTATTGCATGCTACGCTCTGTACAGCACACAGTATGTTGTTCTGCAACAAACAAGAAGAAAACCTCTTTGTATTGCAGTCACTCAATTCTGTACCTAAGATTATTTTTAAAAAATGAGTGCTTCATGTTATGTCCTTAAAAAATCAATATTTAGGCACCTACATACATATCCTGCTTTTTTAAAAAAAGGTGCTATGCACCCAGAAGCACTGGGTTAAATTGCTGAGACTCTCTGGCTGCCCAGCAGCTTTGAAAAATCAGACCACTTCTTTAGATGCCTAACTATGTATGCAAAAGCCTAACCTAACCTAATACTTATTCTGCATGTACATACACACATGGACATAGCCACACACTCACAATCAGTAAACATGCATTAGCCTTCCATACACACTTTATACATTTGAGGATTGTGTGTTGTTTTAAAATATTGTCCATATCACTTTTTGAATATTCAGCTCTGTAATGAAACCATGCTCATATACTGCACAAAAAAGTGAGTCAATGTCCAAAGAAAGCTGAGTCTGGAACCATTCAGCTCCCTTTTTTTGTGCCCGGTTCCAATTAGTACTATGATGGCCAGTTTTAAGAATGTTACGTAGCATTTCTCTAATCAGCAGCCTGATGACACAGCAAGGAATACAATCCAAGTTACCTAAGCCCAAGGCCACTACTCTAACTACTAGACCATAATCACATTCAGTACTGCTGTTCAAGTTAGCATGGTTGCCTCTATTACTCATATCATTGTCACCTGAGCATATGTATGATTCAGCAGGGGTACAAACTTTCACTCCTATACCTTTTGGGGACTTAGTTACACCAGGTCTTCCCTATCCTGGGTACCAGGAATCCTTGCTTGATTTCCAAACCCAAGTCGCACCACTATGCAGAGAACTGATCCCATGCTAAATTGGTAGGCCTATGTCTGTAGATGTAATTATTATGCGTATACGGTAGCTGTCAGGTCACATGGATTTTTAATGGCTTTTAAAAAAGAATGAGAGGCATCAGTGTATTAAGAGAATATCACATGGTTCATTACAGTAAGCTCCAGGAGGTATAATAATCTGCTTAACAGATCCCACCTTGTTTTCTATTGTTTTGGCACCCCTGTGACAGTGGTAATTTTGATTTTATATCTTCATTCAGGAAATTCTGACATGTTATTAGTGATTTGAATTATGCTAGGGCTTATGTCCCCAGTCAAGATCAGGGCTTCAATATGCTTAGTGCTGTATAGTGCAGCCATATTTCCCTATGCTGAGTATGGGGCACCTGGTAAAATTACTCATATCCAAGTGAGTGCAGGAGGGAGAATGGAGTCTGGGAGGGAGTCTGGGTGAAGGAGGAATTTGTGAGCTAGGGCAGGGGACTGGGATGCAGGCTTTTGGGATGTGACCTAGGGTAGAAGGGGATTGTGATCTGGGGCAGGATTGGGGTGACAGGTCTGGGAAGAGGTGTGGGTACAAGAGGGGCAAAGGGTTTGAGTATGTGGGGGGGAGGGCAGAGGGTTGGGAAAGGGAGGGGCTGGGGTGCCAGAGGCAGGCTCTGGCTGGAAGGCGCTTACCAGCAGAAACTTGAGGCAGACTGTTTGCTGCAGGCTGCTCGCTGCTCCACGTGGCTCTGCTCCGGGCATGAGAGGGAAAGGAAGGGGGAGGGGGAACAAAGACAGAGGGAAAAGGCTTCCTATACTGCCCCTGCTCTGAGCAAAAATTCTCGGCTCCTATTGGCCGGAAACTGAGAGATTGGCCAGTGGGAGCTAAGAGATTTTTCTGCTGGGGTCAGAAACAACATGAGAAGTCTCCTCACTCCCTCCCCAGCCATCCAGAGTGGAGAACAGCTGGCTTTTTAAAATGTGAACTGCTCTCTGCTGACAGATTTCAGTGAGGAGGCCGTGGGCCGGATCCGGTGGCTTGGTGGGTAGATTTGTAAAGAATTATTATGACCTGTATTATTTGGCACTATACAGTACAATCTTAGAACAGCATCCCAGAATAGAGCAATCCCCATCCTGTAAGCATAGCTTATATTGTTTGTTCCTGATGTGTACAGGATTTAGCTGTATTAACATGCATAGTTTGCTTGCCCCAGCTACCAAGTGATTTGGAAGCAATGACTTACCAACTTCATTATTTACCACTTCCTTAAATTTTGTCTCATCTGAAAACTTTATGAGTGATGATTTTTTTTGCAGGTCACTGATAAAATGTTAAATACATGGGCCATGTTTGTAATAAACCAGGGAAGATTCAGCCTCTCGTGGCAGTGCTACTGCCACCAGACCCCTCATTGTGGAATTTGGTGGGGGAAGTTTTTGCTTTATTATGCCCCGTGCAGGTTCCAGGCAGCTGAGCAGGTGATATGTGCTATTCAGCCTTCTGGGTTCATCAGAAATCTGCCTGGACTCGAGAGAGATTACTGATGAACCCAGGAAACTGAGTAGCAAATATTGCCTCCTCAGCCACCCTGGAACCTACATGGGGCATAGCAAAAGCACGTTTGGAACTAAAGGCTTTTCCCCAGGGCAGCTTCGGGTCTGGGGAGGAGAGGCATGACTGCAGCTGGCCCAGGACTTCTCCAGGCAGATAGGGAGGGAGAGACCTTGGGGCACCTCTAGGCTGGTGTGGGAACTCAGGGCTTTGACTGGCCCAGGGCTCCTCCAATCAAGGGGGGGAGCTTAGGGCTCTCACTGTGGGGGTTCTCAGGGCTCTGGTCAAGAGGGGCATGCATAGAAGTGACAGAGCTAGGGGCTAGCCTCCCCGAATGGGGGCTCCGAGCACCTGCTTAAATAGCGTAATACCAAGAATCAATTCCTTAAGGAGCACAATGGAAACCCACCTGCTCAGTGATGAGTCTCCATTTACTGTTACATTTTGAGAATGAGCAATTAGCTATTTTTTTATCCATTTCTTGCGGTCACGTTAAAACACAGAACAATATAAAATTAAGTGAAAATGTTACATAGTGCGAAGTCAAATACCCCTTATAGAAATCTAAGTATATGTCAGTACTATTATAGTTATCAACCAAATTTGTATTCTCATAAAAAATGGATATCAGATTAGTCTGATGGGCTCAATCTTCCACAAATCCATGATTGGCATTAATTACATTAACCTCCTTTATTACTCCACTTCCATATCTAAAGCTCCATTATCTTGCCCAGAATTGATGTCTGGAAGTACGCCAGTGATCCAAAGACTTAGGGAAAAACAACAAATCAAGGTCCTCAGCCAGCTTTTTAAAAACTCTTGGATGCTAATTATCTGGATCTGCTGATTTTAAAATGTCTAACTGTGGTAGCTCTGTTTAACACCCTCCTGCAATAGTAGTGGAATAGAAAGACTTATCATATGATGACAGTATCTGTTTCTCACAAGATATAAAACAGAAATATTTATTGAGTGACATGCTGGTAGATCAGTTGCCAGCTTCTTGCCAAGTCTAACTATCAGGTGAGTACTGCAATTCGTAGTTGGAAACCAGGCCAGTTCAACTGCAATAGGCGTTAGACAGTGTAAAACACTTGTGTGTGGCTGCATGCATTAATTCTACTTGTAATGTTCATATCCCAGGCTATCAGACAATGGCTCTCAAATTTTTTGTGTTGGTGACTCTGTTCGCACAGCAAATCTCTGAGTGAGACTCCCCTTAGAAATTAAAAACATGTTTTATACTCAGCACTCTGTTAAATGCTAAATTTAAACCCTGTTTCTTAAAATGAATTTATCTTTTCTCTCCGCTTTTAAATTAAGACAAAACATATTTTATTGTAATCAGAAAAGTTTTTAAAGTATAATTTTATTTTAATAATTGACAGCAATTAATCACCCAAATCAGCCAAAAATCAGTGAGATGTATGATACTGTTTGATGCAAGAAATTTTATTCTTGGTATTACATCTGAAAGGATGCATCTGATATCCTTCACGTTAAACATGTTTCAGGATTTCATCTTTATTGCAAGAAGGCTGGAAAATCCACTCACATTCACAGGTAATGGAAAACTAGAAAGACACTCAGGGCCATTTCAGACACCATTGGATATTCACATGCAACTGAGCACCAGAACTGGTTTGGAGACAGCTGTGTGAATTTTGCTTTCATTTCATTATCATTGATCATGTTCACAAATTGTTCCTGTGCATGAATATCCTCAATAGGTGACTACTCAGTGGTCACACTGAAAGGGTTCCTCATCAAATAGTGATGAGCCCTTTGTGAAGGGCTCTCAGATGTTCACTGATAGCTGACTTGAGAACACTATCAATGTTGACTTCTTCCTCCTCACTGAATGAGGAGTGGCAGAAACATGCTGTATCTGTCTGTTCAACTTACTGCACCATAGCTCCAACTTTACCTGTGATTTTATTAGTTAGACCTATTAATGTTGGGTTTTTCCCCATGAAGCAACAGATTGAGGTCATTAAGGTTATCATAGGCATGCCAAGCAGAGAAGTTATTTCCTGTCACTGAACATTCTGTTCAGCTGTTGCAGGAAAAACTCCACCACCTCTTCACAAAGTATAAAAACATGCTTTAATGTGTGTCTCCTGGAAAGCCATTAGTCCTGAATGTGGAAAAGCAGAACTTTGTGTTCATCACCCATTTGGTTGCAGAGCTCTCGAAGGAAATGACAGTTCAGAGAGTACACTTTAATGTTCACTGCTCGTATAACAACATCCACTGCAGCATTAAGATACGTGGGCAATGTCTTTGCAGCTAGGACTTGACGATGGATTCCATAGTTCGTGACAATCACAACAGCAGGTGACACACACTTTACCTTCTGCTGAAAGGCAGAACATGCCCTTGTCGTGCTGGAGCACTGTCAGACAGATACCATAAAGATTTTCCCACTCGATGTCACTGCTTTCAAAAAAGGCATTTGCTTTATTGGAAATGGCCTGTGCTGTTTTGGTGGTGTCAAGATATTCGTGGGAAAAAAACCTCATCCGTAACATCCCCGGCATCGACATACCATATGAACACTATCAATCGTGCACGGTTAGTAACGTCAGTAGTTTCATCCATTTGAAGGCTGAACATACTTAAAACAGAATGTTTAATTTCATGAACAACTTGTTTTCTGCTATCTTCAGACATTTCTTACACATGCTGTTTTTCACAGTGTCATTCAATGCAGAAAGCCTATTAAGCTATTTGGCGGTATCTTTTCCAAGAATAAGCGACAAAATCTTTGCACACTGGCAGAATAAGCGCCTCACCTATCATATGTTGCCTTTTGGTATGGATGATTAGTAGTGACACCACAGCTGAAGATGTTTGCTGTCAGAAACTTCCATCTGCATCAAGCGTGGCTTTCTTTGCTGCTTCCTTTCTGCATTTGACACAAATCCATGTTTTGATTTTGGTGCACAGAATGTCTAGTTTCCAGATTGGTGTTGCAGTTTGAATGGTTTTAGCAAGTCAACAAACAAAATGTCACTACCAATTGCACCTTGTGGTTTTTATGCTGGTAAAACTGTGTGTAATGTAAAACTAGAGATACTGTTGCTTTTTAGTCATTTTATCAGTAGAGGTGGCCATTATTTGCAGGAGAAAGTATGTGTGCGTGTGTCTGACAGTGAAATAATAAAGTACTTCTTCAGTGGCTGAACAATCAAGTCCTCTAATAGTGTTGCAGTTTCAGGGTTGCTCATAGGAAAAATAGTACCCTTTCTTTGGAGACAAAGCAGGGCTGAGGAATCGAGTGGAGTTGAGCTGGAGCAGCTTGGGGCTCACAGCCCCACCATACCCACACAACCACATTATGACCCAGCGAGGGGTTGCAATCCTCTAGTTTGAGAACCAATGCGTGAAAGTAATGTGAAAGGTTTGCTTTATAACGGCAGAAATGCCTGCTCTGAACTTGTGAACTCAGGCACAAGGAATGATTCCTCCTGCCCATCAAAAAGGACTATTGAATCCCAGTGGGCCATTGTGGAGCATCACACCACAAAGACTAGACTAATGGCCTTCTCATGCCCACAAAGGCACTGTGTCTGAGGAAGCACGTCCCATCAGCCTCAATTCTGATGAGGAAAATAAAAATAGCTGAGATGAAGATTTTTCATCTCTTAGCTCTAGTGCTTGGAAAAGTTCAAAGAGCAAAATAACAAAAAGCAGAGCTTCCCAGGGTCAACCCAATTAGCCCTAATATACATTCAGTGGACAGATTACATCCGTCACCTTTTGGAACCATAAATTGTGCTTTTATATTGCCTGCTGTAACTTGTAAATAACTCATTTTATTTTACTAGCTAATAAATCCTTTTAGTTTAATATATGGTTGGCTACGGCACTGTCTTTGGTGTGAGATCTCAGGTATAAATTTACCTGGGATAGGTGACAGGTCTCTTTAGATTGGGAGTCATCTGAATATTTTGTGATTTTTATTTTAAGTGACCATTTATCTCTTGGTCCATCCTAAAGCAACTGTCTATGTCTCGGTGGTAAGACGGTTACAGTGATCCAGTAGTTCAGGTTTGTTATTGGTTTGGTGAATCTAATGATAGAATATAGCACCAGTTTGGGGCGTCTGCCCTGCTTTTTGGCAGGTCTGCCATGAAGTTGACATATATACTCATAAACTACTCCAGACAGCATGACATTGAGCTCTTCTGCCTTTCTGCATTATTCTCAATAGTTCTATTATTTCCATCTAATATCAGACCTATGCCATTGTTAGGATTATTTTTGTTCTTAATATATTTAAAAAACCATCATGTTATCCTTAATGCAGTTGTCCACCTATTTCAGGTTGCATCTATTTTCTATCAACTTCCCCTTTCTTTTACATCCACATTCCCTTCTTTACAAAATCAAGTTACATTTTAAAACAGAACAGCTTTCATCTGTGAGTGTATGGTGTTTACGTCAACTAGTAATTTTTACATGGTAAAAATTCACATAATTCTGGCTAAATTCTTCCTCCCAGCTGATTTGGCTCATAATTGTTTTCAGCTTTATGAAACGGATTCTATTAAAAGCTTCTAGTATAAATATATATTACTAGTCTGGACTTTGCTTGTGGATAAGTGGATCAATTAATGATCATTTGTACTTAAGCTATCATTAATTTTCAGTTCTGTGCTCAATTCCTCTTTATCTGTTAGGAGAACTATTAGAGATTCTCTGATGTTGGCTGTAACACTTTTTAAATTAGGAAGTTGTCATCTATAAAGTTTAGAAATTCCAAAGATGTTTCAGTCCTGATGCTATGGACCTCTAGCATGTGTCATGAAAATTGAAGCCCCCCATGATTGTGCAGCTTTCCCCTCCCCCATACATCATAGATCGATAGATACATAGGAGGTGGACATCCTGCTCCCTACTGTGATTTGGTGGTCTGTAGCAGACACCAATTAGTATCCCATCTTGTGGTTTATCTGTGGGTGATGGGTGGTGTGTGAGCTGCCCATTGTGGGAGGGTAGCTCCCGGTCCCCTTCTGTGCGAGGTTATGACTTACCTGCTCCCCCTCCCCCACCAGAGCCCAGTGCACCCCCAGGAGTCACCAGCCCATCAGCCTCAGGCTGCCTGAGAGTCCTCAGTGCGGAAGCGCCAGGTGGGAGGTCCCTGAGCCCTTAATCCCGAAGTGCCAGGCATGTGGCTCTGTCCCATCCCTGGAATGCCAGGTGGTGTGGCCTTAGTGCCCCTAATCCCAAAGAGCAAGGGGGAGCAGCGTAGCTCCCAGTAGCGGGAGGTGTGAGCACCAGCACCAGCCACCCCAAGTCCTAGCTGCAGGCCAGGCCACCAAAGCCACGAGAGAAGAGCAGGAACTGGAGGAAGGCAGGAGGGCACCTGGGAGCAAAGCATGGGCAGGCCCATGCTGGGCTATTTAGGGAGGTTCATCCTCCCCTCCCTCAATGGTTAGGACATTGAACAGTAAGCATTCAAATCACTGTCTTCTGAGTTATCAAAGATTTAGAAACAAGTAATGCCATTGCTGACATAAGTAGCAAGCCCCTCCCCTTTTGCTACTCATTCCTTTCTACGTGGGTTGGAACTACTGGTTTTAACATTTCAATAGTGTGAATCATCCCACAAGGTTTAAATAATTCCTCTTGTTTGTTAAGCAGCTCAGGATCAGTGGATCTTTGCCCATTGACTTCAGAAGCCTAGCTAGTCAGAACAATGTCTCATGTCTTAGCTCTGGGGATGCAGAACTTTGTTTTACTGTCCACTTTCCCTTGCAAAATGCTTGTTTGATTCTTCTGAGTATTGAATCTCCAACAAGGATTGCCTGCTGTCTTTCTTGGATCACTGGAGAACTTTGCAGCGAAGCATGACTTTCTTGGAGGTTGGGCAGAGTTGCCATCCACATGTGTGTCCCATATCTCTCTCTACTTTGGATTTCCTGGATCTTGAGAAATCTTTTAGGGTATGTCTACACAGCAAAGTTATTTCGAAATAACAGCTGTTATTTTGAAATAACTTTACTAGTTTCTACACAAGCCAACCGCTATTTTGAAATTAATTTGAAATAGCAGAGGGCTTATTTTGAAATTGGCAAACCTCATTCCAAGAGGAATAATGCCAATTTAGAAATTGCTATTTCGAAATAAGCACTGTGTAGACGTTTATTTCGAAATAGGGGGCCTCCAGCCCTTCCCAGGGTGCCCTGCTGGCCACAACCAAGAAAACTACTCTCCCTCCCCACCTCCCTGGAGCCCTTAAAGGGGTAGAGTCTGGCCACATTGCCTGTGCCAGCTCCAAGCCTGCTGCCTCCCCAGCTACCGCTCCTCCTCCCACTCCTTCTCCCCCTCCCGCTTCTCCCTCCAAACCCTCCACCTGCTCCCCACTCTCCATCCCCTCCCCATCCCCCCGGGGATGCCGAGGCCCTGCACTCGCAGTGTTGGGAGACTGTTGGCCCAGCAAGACCCCCAACCCCGAGCCCTGAGCTTCCCCTCCCCCTTGTTCCCCTTGCTTCCCCCTTCCAGCTCCCTCCTCCCAGGTTTCTCCCTCTCCTCTCCCATCCTCTCTCCTCCCTTCTCCTGCCTCCTTTCCCCAGTCTCACCAGAGTTTCATCCCTGCCCCCAGTTTTGTTAAATAAAGAGAGTTTGTGTTCATGAAAATACGTGTATTTTATTTGACATCAGGAAGGGGGGTTAGGGAGGGGTAAGTGGAAGGACGTGAGGGAGGAATGAGGCAGAAGCCCCCAGTGGGGCAGACCAGGGAGACTGTTAGTGCTCCTCAGGGTGGAAGCTCTCCCACAGGGCCTCCTGGATACTGACAGCCCCCCGATGGACCTCCCGGATGGCAGCCTGCAGCAAGTGCAGCCAGGCTCGCAGCAACGTGTCCAAGAGAAGTACCAGAGTGCCCAGGGGCAGCTCTGGCTCCATGTTGCAGAGTGCTGTGGTGTCCCGAGTGAGGGCAACCAGAGCATGCAGAGAAAAAAATGCTTTGCTGACCCTCATCGAGGTAGGCAAGGAAGCAGGGAAACCTGAGAACCGGCTGTCCAGGGGGGTCCCTTTAAGCACAGGCCTCACATAGCCTCAGGCAGCAGCCACACAAAGTAACTCCTGACATGATGCCCTGCCGAAACTGGTTCTGACCAGCCTTAAATATGATTCAGTGTCCAATCAGTGTGGACGCACTATTTCAAAATAGCCACATGCTATTTCGAAATGCATTTTGTGTGTAGATGCGTAATTTTGAAATATCTTATTTTGAATTAACTATTTTCAAATTAGATATTTTGAAATAATGCTGTAGTATAGACGTACCTTAGTTAGTTTCCATGCTGAAGAGCTGCCATTGATTTAAAACTTCTACCTGTGTGAAATTCCTCTCAGTTGTCTTCTCTCTAGTGGCCACACCCTGCCCATCTTCATCTGTCTTCAGTCGTGTGTGTTTGTAAAAAACGTTTTGTTATTTAAAAAAATCTCTTCCACATATTCATGACTGCAAACATGATCCGTTTAAAAATCTCGACATTAAAGATTCCTTTCTTTAAGGCTTCATTAATTTTTGGATGGGTGTGATCACAGTACAAGAAATTGCTGAGAAATGTAAGGAGAGAGAATGAAAGTAAGAATGGATAAATTACTGGAAGGAACAATATATCAGGAAAAGCTTTTCTGTGTTTATATTAATCAACTTTTTTTAAAAAGGGTACAATAAATCTAAGTGACATCTAAGTGACTTTCCATGAAGAATTTGTAATAAACTTCATCAGCTTTGTCAAAGAAACATTTGAACTTGTTTGCATTGCAATAATGAAAAGGTCTATGAACAATAATTAGTTTTTGCACTAACCATTAATCAGCATTCTCTTCATCAATTTTCTTTGAAAGGTGAACAAATCCCTGTGCCCGGTACTTGAAATAAGGCATTTTGGCACATTCCACTATGAAGATGCTACTCAACCTGAGAATGGCAGCAAGCTGCAAGACTGAAGAGAGCAGCTCTTAAGAAAAGTAGTTTCTTGAAACATTTGCTCTTCACTATGGATGATCCTCCAAACACTGGTGAGGGACCATGCTTATCTTCTGAGTTAGATGTATCAGTATCTCTTCAAGTGAAAATACTGGTCAGATTGTGCCAGTATTCAACTAGGAATACTACTAAACAATATCCATCAGTGGTAATGACAGCAGTGTAGATGGCCTACTTTAAATATATCCTGTATTATCCAATTAATTTTATGTCTATTGCACAACTTATTTGCTGATACTTGTTTCTCTCCCTCCCTCTTTCCTCTAGGCTATCAGACAAAGTTGTCTAAACTTATACTCATCCATCAGCCATGAGTTATTAAGAGAATAGCTGCAGAATATTTGAAAGCGAATGGAATAGAGTGCTAGCTGTATTTCAAAAACAGAGAGCCTGTGCTGCAAAGACTTTGCAAGATGGCAGTTTTTCTCATGCTGGCTGCTTCTCACCCTGCCTGGACCTGCTAGCAGAAATCTTCTTGAATTAAGGGAAGCCTATAAAACCTACAATGAATGTTTCCAAAAAACTATTTCAAAATAAGATACACAATTGACGTAGCTCAATTTGTGTAGTTTATTTCAACTTAAGCCCTGCAATGTAGACACACCCCACGAGGCCAATGGCCTCAAGATATGTACACATAGCAGAGAAGGTGAACCCATGTGACAGTTTTCACAGAAGATAGAATCTGAACGCTGAATAGCACTACCAAGGGTATGTCTATACTGCAGCGTTTTCCCGGAAAAACAGAAAAACAATACTTGCATCCACACTGCTATTGTGCTCTTTCAACAAAAAGTTGAAAGAAAGGAGGGGTTTTCCGACAGCAGTAAACACCTTTCTATGAGGAAGAAGCCTTTTTCGGAAAAAGCTTTTTTGGAAAAAGGCATGTGTGGACGCGGAAGAGGGAGTTCTGTTGAAAAAATAGGCCTCCAGGAAATAACACAGGTGCCCTGGTGACCACTCCATCCAAACTAATCAGAACTCTATAGTTCCTGTCTCCTGCCAGCTTTTAAAGCTGCAGGCACCCAGGACTAGCCTTCTGGCAGGAAGTCAGCCCAGACAGCTGCACCTGACCACGTGGCTCTCCGTGCCACACAAATTTGGACCCATGGCCCAGCCGCAACCCCCCCAAAACTCCCCTGGCCCTCATAGGGAGCACCACCAGGGCTCTCAGGACCCAGCCAGGGGCAGCAAAAGGCGTGCGCCGTTGTGGTCCAAGGTGGAGATCCTGTCTCTCCTGGAGGTTTGGGGTGAGGAGGAGACCCTTCAGGATCTCTGCTCCCAGGATGGCCGAGGCTCTGGCTGTGAGAGGCCACCATTCCTGGACCTTGGAATAAGTCACAAGCAAGGTCAAAGAGCTCTGCCAGGGCTACACCAGGGCAAGGGAGTGCAGCTCTCTCTCCAGGGCAGGATCCCACTTCTATCCCTTCTACCAGGAGCTCCACCAAAGCCTGGAGGGTGGTGTAGCCCCATCTCCACCCATGGTGAAGACTCAGGGCTAGAGGCTCGAAAGTTCTTCCCTCCCAGATGGCCTCTGCCCCGTACCCTGATAGGAAGGCCTCCCCCTTCCTCTCCACAATCTTGTGGAGAACACAACAGGCTGACACCACCTCAGGGATCACCCCCCACATCCAGGCAGGTCAGGAGGCACCTGAACCGTGCCTTCAGGAGCCCGAAGGTGCATTCCACCTGCATTCAGGCCTAACTGAGGTGGGCATTGAATTGGTCCCTGTGGTGTAGGGCTTCATGAGCCACGGCATGAGGAGGTAGGCTACGTCCCCCACTATGAACAGTAGCATCTGCACATCCCCAATCCGAAAGTCACGCTGGGGGAAGAATGTGAATCTGGTAGAGGCTGGAATTTCTGAAAATAGGGGCATCTTGTGCCCTGCCCAACCACCTGACAAAAATGTCCATGAACTGTCCACAGTGGTCAACCAGAGCCTGCAGCATCATTGAGAAATAGCCTTTTTGGATGATGTATTGGACAGCTCTATGATGTGGTGCACGAATGGGAATGTGGGTTCCATCGATGGCCCCTCCTCAGTTGGGGAAGCCCAGGGCGGCAAATCTGGCAATGAAAGGGTCCAGGTCTCTGAGGTGGATGACTCTGCACAGCAGGACAGAGTTGATGGCCTTCACCACCTGCAGAAGGAGACAAAGAAACACACAAAACAGAGAATCAGAGGGAGTGCCTGAGCCCTTGGGAGATGCCTGCTCCACTCCTTTCCCCACCTCAAACATCCTAGGAGCCACCCCGTATGAGGCCACCCCCCCGCAGGGCTGTGTGAGAGCAGGATGGCAGAACCCCCTGGGGACGGGGCTTTCCCCCCACCCCCAGCCCAGCCCAGTCCCACTCCCCACCCCCATTTCCCTTGGGTTTCCCCTTTACAGAACTCCCTCCACCTGCAGGGACTGCAGCCCGAGAGTGCCTTACCTCCATGAGGAGGGCCCCGACGGTGGACTTTCCCATGCTGAACTGGTTGCCCATGAACCGGTAACTGGGGTGGCGAGCTTCCAGATGGCGATGGTGACCCACTTCTCCAGGGGGATGGCGGGTCATATCTGGGTGGCATGTTGACAGAGGGCAGGGGTGAACCAGGCACACAGCTCCATAAAGGTGACCTTCCTCATGCTGAAGATTTGGAGCCACTGCTGGTCATCCCGCCGCTCCATGACCAGCCAATCCCACCAGTCAGAACTGGTGTCCAGCCTCCAGAAGAGTCTCTCTACTTTGGGGTGCAGTTGCAAGGGTCTTGCTCCCGCACACAGACAGAGGGTCTCGCTGATGAGCTTGGAGTCGAGCTCCTGCAGGACGATGAAGACAGTCTGCACAAAGTCCTACAGACGCTGCAGCACATTAGTGTGGGGCCAACACATGCCCAGAGGCAGCTCTGGCTCCATGACAAGGAGTGCTGTGGCATCCAAAAGCTGGGCATCCTAAGCAGGCACTGCAAGAGCTTTGCTGTCCCTCAGAGAGGTAGGCAAGGAAGCAGCAGAAGCTGACAAATGGCTGTTCGGGGGCGGGGTCCCTTGAAGCACCTGTCTCAACTAGCCTTAAGCAACAGCACCTGGAAGCAACTGCTGACCTAATGCCCTGCCTGAACTAGTTTCGGGTGGCCTTAAATGTGAGATAGTGTCCAATCAGTGTGGACGCCATCTTTCAGAAAAGCATATAGCTTTTTCGTCGCACTTTTGCTGTGTAGACGCTTTCGTTCGAAATAAGCTTTTTCTGGAAGATCTCTTCCGGAAAAGCTTATTCTGAAAGAAGCTTGAAGTCTAGACATAGCCCAAGAGTTTTAGCTTTTGAGGCTGCAGCCACATCTGTCTTTTCCTCTTCTTGTGCTGTCTTTGAGCTACATTTTATCTAACTCCTCTCCCTCCTCACACTCCATGTTGTGATATAATCTATTACACACCCTTCCCCCCCCACCCCCCCACCCCCGTCCTGCTGTTCTAGCAGCTGCTTTCCTCTTTGAAGTCAACTCCTGGCTCTCCCTCTTCTTTGCATCACAATTCCTCACCCTCATCCTTAGTTATGCAGATTTCCATGTTGGTAGCCCATCTGGTGTCCTAGTAGTCAGACATTCCCTTACCCTCCCTTCCTCATTTGGCTTTCAAATCTAGGTCATTTCTCAGGCCTTGTCTACACTGAATGGAAGATCACCGCTGTTGTGATTGATCTTCTGGACTTTGATTTAGTGAGTCTAATTAAGAGTTGCTAAATCGAACTCAGCATGTGCCCCCACCCGTCTCTGGCACTCCTGCTTTCACAAGGAGTAAGGGAAGCCAACCTGTGAGGACACTGCCAAGCTCAGCTTCAGGTAAGCCGACTCCAGCTGCGCATTTCACAAAGCTGCAGCTGCATACCTTAAGCTGAGCTGCCAGGTCTAGTGTAGTCCTGGCCTCATGCTCAACAAAATACCTACTCACTCACACAAGGTTCCCTCTCTCATCTCTCCATTTCTCAGTCCCTGCCTTCCCTATGTGTCTTTCAGCATTGCTCACTTGTCTCTTCCCAGTTCCCCTACTTACCTGCTTGTTCCATGACTTCTGATACCCCTGAGTTCTGCCCTCCTCTCTGCCCTTTGCTTCAGTGCCCACTTCTTTTTCAACCCAGATGATTTCCATGACTTTGTATTCTCCGCTAACTTTGACTCTGCCAACCCCCCAGCCTAGTTCACGCCTGTTTGACATATTCTCATGAATTTCCCACTGTCAACTTAAACTTATTATAACCAAATCTGACCTCTTTCTCTTTAGCTCCTCGGGGCCTCCTTTCTCCTTTCCTCTCCATTACAGTGAATGCCACTGTTCTCCTAGTTACTCAGGCCCATTGCCTAGGTGCCATCCAGGGCACATTTGGTGTGTATCTAAATATACGCACTACTTCTTACATCACAGCTCTATGAGGAACCTTTCCTTTGTCCACACAACTCTCATATTGACCACTGCAATCTTCTGTTCACTCTGGGTATGTCTAGACTACAGAGTTTTTCTGGGATACTGGAGATATCCCGGAAAAGCTCTGCCACATCCAAGGAACATGTATGCTTTTCCGAAAATTTTTTTGGAAAAGCAGACCTGCTTTTTTGGCATCCCTGTAAACCTCATTCTACTAGGAAGAAGGAATGTTCCAAAAGAGGGTTTTTTTCTGACATTTGGCCTCATGTAGATGGGCCAAATGTTGGAAAAGCCTCTTTTGGAAGAAAAGCGGAAAAAGATACTCAAATTGCAAACCGCAATTTGCGTATCTTTTTCCACTTTTCTTTGTAGCGTAGACATCGCCTCAGACTTCATCAAGCCTCACTTTCAGCCCTCAATCACTCTCCCCTTCTCCATCGAATCAAGTACAAGATTCTTGTCTTCACTTTTAAGCCTTTCAAAATTTAGCTTCTTCATACATAGCTAAAGCAATATTTCTGCCTTTGCCATCATCTTCTCTTTCTGACAGCTCCATACTATTTCCTTTGCTATACCCATTGCTTTGCAAAAGTCTGCAAAACCACAACTTTATCATCTTCAGATCCCTCCTTAAGATACACCTCTGTCAGGATTGTCAACAAAGTACTCCCAACTGACCTTGGCTAGACTGGTAGATAGGCTTATTTCATAGTCATTTCTTTGCTTTATTGTTACCTCATCCTATTCTCCATCCCCAAATCCCATTTGCTTCATTTCCCTTTTGTGGTGTGTTTTATATAGAGAGCTCTTTGGAAGATGGAGTGTCTTGTTCGTGCATGTATGGATAGCACCTAACACAACTGTGCCTTAAATTATTGATTTAGACACAAGGTGCTATTTTAATGCAAATTTTAAAAAAGAGTAATAAATAATCATATGCAGCTACCAAAACAAATCTGAAGACCATACATTATTTTTAGTCTCTAATACTGACCAAAAGTCATAAACAAAGAGGATCAGGAAACAATATCCTTTTAACTATCTAACCTTTAGCATTTCTTGTACTAAAGTGCCAAACCCCACAATTCAAGCAGCATTCAAGATTTTCAAAATTATCTCATCTCACTGTTTCTCTATTATTTCAAGTTATTCCAGGTCCCCCTCCCCTACCTTTTGCTTTCTTCTTGGCTCTTCCTCGGTTACTCTTTCACTCACTTCTTACCCAACACATCCACTGGCTATCAGGCTTCTATAAGTTGTGCCAGCTCAGCACACAGCTGGCCTAGGATCCTTGGAGCCAAAAGCTGCCTTTGAGCCTCTCTTCCTAAAATTTTTGGCTATAGCCAGGGAACTGGGCCTATTGTTCTTTTATCCAAAATAATAAAACTTATACCAGTGTGCTCTATGTTTTTAATTCCTCTGCCTCCCCTGCCTCCCCCTCCTCCCCCCGCAGAGACAGTATGGGGGGGGAACCAGCACCGGCTCCTGCCCCCCACCCCGTTGTTGCCTTTCTCTGATAGATGCAGAAGGGGCAGGGGTGACTAGTCAAATCACTACTCGACTACCCGATAAACATATGCTCATCGGGTAGTCAACTAGTCGCTTACATCCCTAGATAGAGAGCAATAGAACATCTGCAGTTTCATCAAGGCACTTGGCTTGCTAGCACAAAATGATATGCAATTAATTCCATCTAATGGCAAGAGGTGGTAGTCTTATTGTCTGGAGGTGTACGTGCAATATTGTCTCTGTTTGGAAGGGCTGGGTGCAGTGAAATATTACTGTCTTTTTTTTAAACTGTCTGATAGTCCTAAAAATGCAAATCCCAAGTTTGCATGATTGCATGCTGTTACTGTGTTTCAATTAGGAAGAAACCAGAAACACAAATGCATACAACAATGCAATATATGAATACTCAGAAAAACCTTTTACAATAGTGGAATGGATAGTTTATCAATAGGAGGCATTTTCAAAGCCACCTATGTAATCTCGATGCTGCTGGGACTCCTAAATATGAATGCTCTATTGACAAGCCCACCCATTAACTATTTTGAGTTTTAAATACCTTTTATCGAGGACAGTAACACATTTTATAAACATTAATTAAGCCTTACATATTGTAACCAAGTCTCTCCTCAGACGCACACTGTCCTATGTCAGCTTTGCCCCATAGCTGTTTGAGAGAGTATTTAACTTTTGACCAACTATTCAAGCTGTTACCTCACTTCTGCTTCTGCTTCTTTTAGCCGGGAGTGTAATAATATTTGATTGGCTCTAATGGAAAGATTAGAAGTGTATCTCTCACCCTACACAGGCTTGACATGCCATCTGCATATTCTTCCCATCACATGGGCATGCAGAGACAGACAAATATTCACAATGTCAACAGAATCATTGTAAAACCCACACCACTTTAAAAAACAATTCACCATACAACAAAACACTGAGGGTCGCTATATACCCTTTGAAAATGATCAGCTCTCTGAACCTTCTTCTATCCTTGTCTCACGCAGACATGTCCTCTATAGTTTCCAGTAACCCAAAGATACACACAGTATTTTGTATCATGTTTTGGTGCTACCCTTTATGTGACAAAAACTTGCAAATCACGCTTATTTCCCCTGTCTCCTTTTTCGTCAACTTTGTTTGCTTCTTCTGGCCCTGAATCTGGGATTGATTGTAGTCCCTTTAAGCAGCTTAGCTCCATCTCACTTGCTACACCCTAATGTATTTATACAGAGAGTTTTCTTTTATTTTCCCCCCTTCTTTTAAGACTTACTAAATACAAGCGGTTAATGCTATCTTAATAGTTTATTATCGTCATTGTTTGTAAAGAAGGCTGTGTGATATATTAGTCAAAGAAAGTTTGTAGTGCAAACATGGAGTACAGTAATGAAATTATCTGCAGTTACAAGTGGGTAAACCTTAGGGTTTTCACTTCACAGCATTATAGTAGTGAAACTAAAAACGCAGAATTTGAGATTTTACTGAAGATTTCTGGCAGCTTGTTACATTTCATTAGAATTATTTTGAAAAATACTTAGTCAATCAGTTCTATAACAGTAGCAAGACTCAAATAATGACATTCTTTGGACCTATTCTACATAGTAATTAAGGCTATAAAGAAAATGCTTTTATACTGTATGCTCCTGATATCAGCACTACCTCCTTCTTTGAGTAGAAGTCTATTCCTATTGCACAATGCTTGCATAGTCTTACCTGTGTCTAAACTGCAGTACTGAATCTTTACAAGAGGTCTGTGTCTTGATCTCCACTTGGGTACAGTCACTGGAGAAGGAGGAGAAAAAACCCTGTTTCCTCAGAAATTGGCTATCCTATGGGGTCCCACTCAGGGAAGAATAAGGACCCATTTATTCACACTTCTGGTCCTTTCTATTCCCATATTTTTCATTTGGTTGTACAACAAGGTGATGATGAATAACTGATTGTGAGTGGAAATGGGTGTGATTCCTAATGGGTGTAATGGGACTGTCCTTTGCTGTATAATCATCATATGGAGAGGCAGGTTGCTGCCAGTAATAAAAGTGATGACTTTCTTAGGCACATTGATGATGTGCTTTGAAATCTTATTTTAAAAAAAGTGACAATAGACAATAAAGTCAGTTAAAGGCTGTGGCCACTGTTGGAAGCAAGAAATCCGATTATGTGGATCAGTATTCTAACTCAGAAAGATGACTCAGATGATCTTACTCTGCCCCTTACTGTAATGCATTTTGGTGTATCTAGTGCTGTGCAATGTTCAAGTGAGAGAACATGGATTAAATGTATATGCACCAGGATCAGCCTGACATGAAGTCAGATCAACAATCCGTAAAGTAACCACTTAAATGGATTAGTGTTCTAGTCCATTATGATCTGCCAGGTAAATGATGAATGAGTTGTATAATGTATCAAATCCACGTATACCCAATGAGCCATGACAGTTCAGAAGAGCGATTATATATTTTCTTGCTTAGTTTTTTCTCATCTCACATTTAAATCATGCACTAATATATGGCTTATTGAAGCAGAGGGACTGAAAGTAGCCAACTAGTTCAGACCAGCTGGGGGGAGGGGGTGGGCTAGGGATCTGGGAGTGGAACCAGAGGCATATCTTTCCCATTCTCCCCTCAGACCACTTAAGCCTCCCTGGCTGCCACCCATCTGGTCCTGGGTGGAGGGTACAGAAGCAGAGGACAGATACTTGATGTTACATTTTCAACCCCACCTATGCAAATCCCAGCCAGTGTTAAAATGGACAGTTTCAGTGAGCAGCAAGCTTTGGGTGGAATGTGAGGTGATGTGCAGGAGCAGCAAAAAGACAGAGCAGTCACAAAATCCTCAAAGAATGGTGCCATCAAGTAGAGAAGAGGGCCCTTGGAGCAGTGTGGAATGTCCAGAGACACACGTTGTGTCCCCATGGGTCTGTGGAGAATCTCAAGCCTAGAAATCATGTCCTCTAGCCTCTCTATGGGATGAAATGTAACAGCAAGGCCATAACTACTTGTGTGTCACTTTTCTGAAGGCCTGTAGGTTTGTTAGCTTCACCAAATTCCAATCTGGAAGATTTAACTCCTAAATCCTCCTAAGTCCTCCTTGCAATTTCTGTTGGATACATTATTCTCCCTTATTTCCTGTCCGAACCAGTTATGCAGTATTGGTGTGTAATTAAAAAAATAGTCCAGCTATATTATAATGGGAGGACAGACGTCCACATTTTTCAAAACCAGGTGCATGTGCACACTAACACATACATACATATATGCACTTTTAACAATTTGTTCCAAAGGGCTCAGATCTTGCAAACACGACAGCACCAAAGTTTATTTACTGAGTTGTCCTATTGATTTATTCCCATAATCTAATGTTTGCAGGACTGGGCCCCGCAACTCATCAAGTGCTGTAGGATCCTTTGGAATGAGAGGGTCAATGTAAGTAAAAGTATATGCCACAAGTACTGTGCTCAAAGGTCACCTGTAATGTAAAACTGTGGCTTTCAGTCTCCTTAACGTTCAGATTTTTAGTACGAATAAAACAGGCAGTTGCCCCAGCCCTAGTCAAGCTCCTCCTGCTGGAGGCTCACCAGGTTATGGTGCTTAGACAGATACTTTGGACCAGCATGCTTTTTTAAAGCTCCCCTTGATCTGAGTAGGTTCCAGCACAGTCTCTGATACCAGTCTTTCTGGCACATTTCCTGGGTGTAGACTTTCCATCTGGAACCCATTAACCTAACCGGGAATCCATGGCCCACCAGTCCTCAAGTCCTCAGGACCAGTGCTGTCCCTCCCTCTCCCCCACCACACCCCAACAGGGCAAGATTAAGGTCTTTGTAGGCCCTAGGTACTCTCATAATTGTAGGCACTCTCATAATTAGATTATATATAAATATGTATGGGAGAAATGCCCTATCGCTTATACGCCTCATATCACCCACTTTAATTTTTACTCTTAATAGTGGTGCTCTGGGTGAGCAATTCATGGTACTTCATTCTAAAATAAGAAGGTGTGATCAAAGCCAAAGAAAGGCACGTTTACATGACAGTTGAGCAAAGCCATGTCAGTGTTTTGAATGAAGTGAAGCATTTGCCACCCCACTTATGTTAGTAAGCAGCAGTGTACTGTCTCTTTAAAGGAGCAGCAAATGTAACTTCTGCAAGTGTTCAACAGGAGGGCTGAACACTACAGGGCAGACAGTTTTGAAGACATTTGGGACTGGGAGGATGTTGGGGTCACCCTGCAAAAAGTAACTAGGCAGTGGAAGACAGGATATTACCTGCATGCTTGTCTGCTGGCAGTTGGTGTCAGGGCTGTGAATCACAGACAGCAGCATAGCATTTACGAAACCCAGAGTTTCAGGGCAGGCAGTGACACTGCCCCTTTTGGGACTAAGTTGAACCCCAAAACATTACAGTACATAACTCAAAGTATTGCACATACAGGCAGTGTTTTGAATGTTGCCAGGTGTCCAGTTTTGAACCGAACATTCCAGTATTTTAGCTTTCTGTTTGGGAAACAAATTGAGAAAATATAAATGAGAAAATATAAATTACGGTATTTTCTAAATAAGATGTAATGTAGATTGTGATGTAATGTCAAGTGTGTTTTTTAGGCCCTAAACTTTTTTGTAGGCCATAGGCACTGGGCCTGTTGTGCCTAATGGATAATCTGTCCCTGCTCCCACACACTACTCAAACAGCCCAGAAGTTTAAGAATGCCCTTTTCCCTTTGTGGGTTCTCTGATTTACAGTTTACCCCTTCAGGATCATTTGATAGCTGAAGCAAATAGACAGACCCAGCAAATTATTTCTAAGCACAGTCACTCTTTAGACAGCACAAGATATATGCAAACATAAGAAATAATTGTACACCTTTTCCTGACTCAGATTCCTCTCTACTCATGAGTTGCTTTAAATTTTGAGAGTCTTCACTCCTGCACTTCATTCCCTCAGCAGAGTTTCTCTTCCAGTTCTGGTCAGAGAATGAGAAAGACAAAGCCTACTCTGAACTAGATCTGGTCCTTTTATTGGCTTTAATTCCTCCATCAGCTGACCTCTTTGGCCAACCTCAAAACCCCTTCCCCTGATTGGTGGACTATTTCTTCTGGGTGGTAGCCAGCTGATTGACCTGGGGCTCATCTGGAGCAATAGAAGATCATCAAGGTTAAACAACCCCCTGAAAGCCTGGGTTAGCATCCCTTGGAATTTCTGTCCAAGATGGCAGCAAAAAGATAGCACAGAAGGCACAGATCAGCCTTACAATCAAAATGGATTATGCAGTTTGATATAGATATATACAGAGAGTTCATAACATCAAACAGAATTCCTAAGATGTACATGGATGGGCTCCCCAAATCATCACTATGCTATTTTCTTTAACTCACCGTATTTTTTCTAGATGCAAAATGATATGCACCGCCACAAAGCAAATTAAAGAGTAAGAGCCATAGTAGCTAAGTACAGATTTGTAGCCTTAACTTTAAGTTTTTCCTTTGTGGGGATGTTTAATGTTATTTAAACTGTGTCTGTAAATTAATGTGCATATGCTAGTCTGTGCATTGCTTTCAAATTCCTGTGAAAGCAGCAACAGATACATTGTTAATGTTTACAAAATATACTGGTCCAGAACCTCAGCAGATGTGAATTGATGTGGCTCTGAAGTCAATTGAACTTTGCTGATTTACAACAGCTGAGAATCTGATCTTTTGACTTTCATAAATTCTCAGTGGCTGGTTTAGTGTGATAGATGCTATCCTGGACTGCAAGTACATCATTAAGGATTTCTACATGTAAAGCCAAGAAGAAAGTAATGCAATATAAAATGGGCTACTCTCCCTACATTTTTTCCTGGATGTACATTATACAAAATGTAAAATATTGCAAGGTTCTTAGCAGAATTTTACTGAAACCAATTATTATAGGGTGTGCACTAATGACTGTTAAGTATGTAAATAACTGAACTGGCTAAATAAGCAAAACTCTTAATTATTCAAACATAAGGGCTGTGTCTATGCCTGAAAATAATCAGCATAACGGCTTTGCGCAAGAGGGTTTTTCTTGCGCAAGAAGGGGCAGTGTAGATAGCTCCGTCTTGCGCAAGAGCCTCTTCCGCAAAAATGGTGGCTCATTAGTTATGCAAATGAGGCTCGGCGATATTCCATGCTGAGCCTCATTTTCATAGCTCTGGCGCAAGATCGCGCCAGTCTAGACACAGCAAAGGATAACACTGTTAAACTGTGTTTCAGGCTGTTCCATTTGACTGAAATGGCAGATCAATGTGTCATAAGAATTCTCGTTCAATAAAATAGTTTTATTTCATTCTTTAAAAGGTTTACAGTGCCTTGAGGGTAATTTATGGATTGGAAGATATTTTATTCAAAATAGAGGCAGTGTTTTGTGATCTTCTTGCTGTAATTTATCACGGTAATTTGTAATGCATATAGTTGTATTATACAAGGAAATAGTTATACAAGATAACTTTGGGTGAACCTGATTTCTAGTTATTGAGCTTTCTGAACAAATAGCAGGGTGAAATTCTATCACTTGTGTACTGGAGTCAGGCAGACTAGCCGATTATAAAAGTCATTCCTGGCACTAAATCCATGAGTCTCATAAAAAATTACATTTTCTGTATGCTTTGAGTACACAATCTTGTGAATATAGCTACTCATGGGAGTAAATTTATGCATATATGTAACTGTTTGTGGAATATGGCCCTCAAATAACATAGCTGCATGCGAGAGTGTTTGCTGGTATAAGTCAGCATTGATCCATTGGCACAGATTTACAGTAGCTACAGCTCTGGCCTGGAGTCTTACCTGCTTCATTCTGTTTGTCTAAGATGTAAAGACAGAATATCTGGACTTCCAGAATAGAAAGTAGAGTAGGCTGCTGTTAGCTAATCAGTTACATTGGATAACTGTATACAGTTTCCCAAAAGGGGGACAAGTATGTACTGTTGTATGAATTTAGATAGACTATGTGGTCCAAAGATACAGGCCAGTCACCATCCAATACTACGTGGTTGGCTGAGGGAGGGGCCTGCAACTGTGGGGCCTATATCTGTTTCTCTATCCATACATATAGCTAGGCTGAGTTACTCTGGGAGGCATCCACTGGCTCTCTCAATGGTTTCAGTGGGCAGTGAGTGCTGTCCAGGGCTCTCTATTCACTGTCCCCTTCCCAGTCCCTTGTTTCAGCCCTTTGACCTTCACACCTGTCCCTGGTTTTCTTTTTCTTTTGTCCTCTGTAATAATTGGACTCCAGGGTTGAGTGGATTCTTCCCAGAGGCTGCAGGAGGGTCTTTTAGATGTGGGAGAGCTTATGCCCACCCACCTTCCGATTGCCAGTAGAACCATCCAACACTCAATAGTCAGATACAAGTTTTGGGTTTGATATATAGAAAGCTCAGCTTACTAAGTACAATGGCAAACAGCCCATTAAAAATCCTTTTATTACAGAAACACACAGTTAAAGCATTTATAAACTAGAGTTAAAATGAAATCCTTATTTAAAATAGCTGAAGAGTTTTTAGAAGGGAAAAATCCTCTTGTTTGCCAATCTCCTAGAATTCTTAAAATCCAATCCAGTGTTATCCCAGGTGGCAGTTTTGAGTCAGTTGGAACACCAGTAGAGGTGCCAGTGTCAACTGGCCCACTCTCTCTGTCCCTGTCTGGTCAGGATGATGAAAGTCTGGATTCCCAGGAGACTTTAGGTGTGGCAGCCATAGTGGTGAAGCTGTTCTACTAACTAGCCAGTTTTTCTCTGCAACGTCTCTGTAAAGGCCCACAAAAGGAATGGTGGGAAGAACAGCCCATTGCCTCATTTTGGCCACTAATTTGGCCTAATTTTGACACATCAGTTCTGATTCACTGATGTTTGGTTCCACATTTTTGTTGTTTACTAAACATGATCTTAATACACTCCTTCACTTTAGATTAGTCCAATTTGTCTCCCTTATGTACCATTTCCCCAATCAGAATTTGTTATTACAGGTTACTGTGACATCTTATGAACTTTCACATATTTTTTTTAAACAATTGAGCTTAGTCAGGGTAAATTTGTAGGCCCAATTATCACAACAGTACCCACCATATCTAACAATGGAGTGAAAGCTTCTGAAAATAGGTTTTGCCCATTCCATTGTGCAAATCCTAGCCTTTCTAGAGGTTGCAACTACTCTGTATCATGCTTGCATAATATCACTTGTTCATATTGCTTTTAACATAAGAACATAAGAACATAAGAATGGCCATACTGGGTCAGACCAAAGGTCCATCGAGCCCAGCATCCCATCTGCTGATGGTGGCCAATGCCAGGTGCCCCAGAGAAGGAGAACAGAAGACAATGATCAAGTGATTTATCTCCTGCCATCCATCTCCTGCCCTTGTTATGAAGGCTAGGGCACCATACTTTATCCCTGGCTAATAGCCATTTATGGACCTAACCTGCAAAAATTTATCAAGCTCTTTTTTAAACCCTAATAGAGTCCTGGCCTTCACAGCCTCCTCGGGCAAGGAGTTCCACAGGTTGACTGTGCGCTGTGTGAAGAAAAATTTCCTTTTATTAGTTTTGAACCTACTACCCATCAATTTCATTTGGTGTCCCCTAGTTCTTGTATTATGGGAAAAGGTAAATAATTTTTCTATAATCACTTTCTCCACACCATTCATGATTTTATATACCTCTATCATATCGCCCCTCAATCGCCTTTTTTCCAAACTGAAAAGTCCCAGTCTCTCTAGCCTCTCCCCATATGGGACCCTTTCCAAGCCCCTAATCATCTTAGTCGCCCTTTTCTGAACCTTTTCTAATGCCAATATATCTTTTTTGAGGTGAGGAGACCACATCTGCACGCAGTACTCGAGATGTGGGCGTACCATAGTTTTATATAGGGGAAGTATGATATCTTTTGTCTTATTATCTATCCCTTTTTTAATAATTCCTAACATCCTATTTGCCTTACTAACTGCCGCTGCACACTGCGTGGATGTCTTCATAGAACTATCCACTATAACTCCAAGATCCCTTTCCTGATCTGTCGTAGCTAAATTTGACCCCATCATGTAGTACGTGTAATTTGGGTTATTTTTTCCAACATGCATTACCTTACACTTACCCACATTAAATTTCATTTGCCATTTTGCTGCCCAATCACTCAGTTTGCTGAGATCTTTTTGTAGTTCTTCACAATCCCTTTTGCTTTTGACTGTCCTGAACAACTTTGTGTCATCTGCAAACTTGGCCACCTCACTGCTTACCTCATTTTCTAGATCATTGATGAACAAGCTGAACAGGATTGGTCCCAGTACTGACCCCTGGGGAACACCACTAGTTACCCTCCTCCATTGTGAAAATTTACGTTATTTTTTTTTAAATTGGAATTGCCATACCCAAGAATAAAGTTTCCTCTAACCTTGTATATTTTTTAAAAAAAGCGGCAAGCCCCCGGCACGCCCAGAAAATTCCCCCCTTAGGGCTTCCGACTTGCACAAAATTATTTTTAACCACGCTCCGGAGTCGTAAAAATTCTTTTTTTACCCATTTTGCCCTTTGGAAAGAAATTTTATTCCTTTTCCCCACTTTTTTCAAAAACCCCCCGGCCTTCACCCATAGTCAGGCAGACTAGCCGATTATAAAAGTCATTCCTGGCACTAAATCCATGAGTCTCATAAAAAATTACATTTTCTGTATGCTTTGAGTACACAATCTTGTGAATATAGCTACTCATGGGAGTAAATTTATGCATATATGTAACTGTTTGTGGAATATGGCCCTCAAATAACATAGCTGCATGCGAGAGTGTTTGCTGGTATAAGTCAGCATTGATCCATTGGCACAGATTTACAGTAGCTACAGCTCTGGCCTGGAGTCTTACCTGCTTCATTCTGTTTGTCTAAGATGTAAAGACAGAATATCTGGACTTCCAGAATAGAAAGTAGAGTAGGCTGCTGTTAGCTAATCAGTTACATTGGATAACTGTATACAGTTTCCCAAAAGGGGGACAAGTATGTACTGTTGTATGAATTTAGATAGACTATGTGGTCCAAAGATACAGGCCAGTCACCATCCAATACTACGTGGTTGGCTGAGGGAGGGGCCTGCAACTGTGGGGCCTATATCTGTTTCTCTATCCATACATATAGCTAGGCTGAGTTACTCTGGGAGGCATCCACTGGCTCTCTCAATGGTTTCAGTGGGCAGTGAGTGCTGTCCAGGGCTCTCTATTCACTGTCCCCTTCCCAGTCCCTTGTTTCAGCCCTTTGACCTTCACACCTGTCCCTGGTTTTCTTTTTCTTTTGTCCTCTGTAATAATTGGACTCCAGGGTTGAGTGGATTCTTCCCAGAGGCTGCAGGAGGGTCTTTTAGATGTGGGAGAGCTTATGCCCACCCACCTTCCGATTGCCAGTAGAACCATCCAACACTCAATAGTCAGATACAAGTTTTGGGTTTGATATATAGAAAGCTCAGCTTACTAAGTACAATGGCAAACAGCCCATTAAAAATCCTTTTATTACAGAAACACACAGTTAAAGCATTTATAAACTAGAGTTAAAATGAAATCCTTATTTAAAATAGCTGAAGAGTTTTTAGAAGGGAAAAATCCTCTTGTTTGCCAATCTCCTAGAGATGGGCTAGAATTCTTAAAATCCAATCCAGTGTTATCCCAGGTGGCAGTTTTGAGTCAGTTGGAACACCAGTAGAGGTCCCAGTGTCAACTGGCCCACTCTCTCTGTCCCTGTCTGGTCAGGATGATGAAAGTCTGGATTCCCAGGAGACTTTAGGTGTGGCAGCCATAGTGGTGAAGCTGTTCTACTAACTAGCCAGTTTTTCTCTGCAATGTCTCTGTAAAGGCCCACAAAAGGAATGGTGGGAAGAACAGCCCATTGCCTCATTTTGGCCACTAATTTGGCCTAATTTTGACACATCAGTTCTGATTCACTGATGTTTGGTTCCACATTTTTGTTGTTTACTAAACATGATCTTAATACACTCCTTCACTTTAGATTAGTCCAATTTGTCTCCCTTATGTACCATTTCCCCAATCAGAATTTGTTATTACAGGTTACTGTGACATCTTATGAACTTTCACATATTTTTTTTAAACAATTGAGCTTAGTCAGGGTAAATTTGTAGGCCCAATTATCACAACAGTACCCACCATATCTAACAATGGAGTGAAAGCTTCTGAAAATAGGTTTTGCCCATTCCATTGTGCAAATCCTAGCCTTTCTAGAGGTTGCAACTACTCTGTATCATGCTTGCATAATATCACTTGTTCATATTGCTTTTCTTGTCAATTGTGATCAAAACATCAGTAAATAAATACCTTCTAAACTGTTAAACTGATTAGCAGATAATGAAAGGCTAGATTTTGCCCCTCATCAAGTTATATCTTGCATTCCATTAATATTCCCATTGACTTCTCTGATACTTCTCTGATGGTGACAGTTCAGCATTGATTCTTAAGGCAGGCCCAGCAGCTCTGACAGTGATGGCAGAATGGTTGTCCGGAAAAGTGCTGTGAAGGTTTCAACTAGTTACCTTGTGAGGCATGAACTGAAAACAGGCCATCTCTCAAAGCATTTCATGGAAGATTTTAACTCTGGTATCATGAACTGGTATGCATGGAGGATCTCAAATACTTATTCCCTAATGCTTGCCCTACCTGCTGCTGGGCTCTTAATATGAGACACTACTACACAGTGGTGCTCAAGGGTCATGAGAGAACAGAGGCTCTTTCACCAACCCTCTGGTTCTGCCCTCCTCTCTTCCCCCGGGCCCCCGCAATCTCCAACTGTATAGTTCTGATGTTAGAGAAGCAGGTAGAAATAATAAAGAAGTAACAACACATGCTTCATCCATCCCTCCCAGCCAGACTGAAAGATGGACAAACTTAATGGGAAACTAAGCAGGAGGCTGTTTGGGAGCAGGAGAACTCCTACATGTCCCACATGTTGATGGGCAGTTGACAGTTATCTGTGATTGGAAGGTGAGCCCCAGGGAGGTGGAGAAAATGAGAACTTTTGGCATTCAGAACCACTTAGCCTTCATCTGACATCATCTTGGCATTTACTCACCAGGAGAAAAACAGTATCACATTATTCCCTAGTTATAAAGAAGAAAATTGAGAGCCCTCTGGGAACCCAATCAGGCTGAAAAATCTATTTATATATTAAGAATGACCAGAAAGTAATTTGACAGTGGATGGCAAACTTTGTCAGTCTATATCTTAGTATATCTGGCATAATTATAAAGAAAAGTGGAGTTGCTAGGTATATACATTTGATTAGTTATGCCTACTGAAGAATCTGGGTTAAGCTACCCAGACATGGAGTTATCTCATTCTCTTCTGTTTGACTGGGGAATAAGAGAATATCTCCCCCCTGTACCCTGAGTACTGTAATTCTACCTGAGCTCTTTAACTATGAACTCAGAACAAGAGTTGCCCTGTTGTGTATCCAGCAAAAAGGCAGGATACAGCTAAACCAAGAGTTTAGAGAGTATTATTACTTTAGTTCTAGAATTTTGTGCACCCACTAAGAATATGGACTTTGGGTCTCAGATCTGATACATATTAATTGTGACTTTCTTTCATAGTTCAATAAAGAGTGAGCAAGTAATTAAACAAATAAACAAAAGTAACAAAGTGAAATAATACATATTTCTATTAAATATCCCCAAAACGAAATGCTTGATACAAGAGACCAGAATCTAATTAAGTAGCTTGAACAATCACTGACACTGAAATAATTTTCTGAGTTCTCAGATAATGTGGTATCTGTGCACAGCTTTCCTTTCACTGCCTCATTCTGTGACAGCCAGCTACCTGGCAATGTTTTGACCTGGAAAACAAGTGTGCTTCAGGGCATGCAAGGGTTAGTGCAGCACTTGGAGCATGGGAAGGAAAATCCTAGGGGATCAGAACTAGCACTGAAGAAATAATAATATACCATTTGACTAATATTCTTGTCAAATTCACAAAATATAGGAGATGGGGGGACTCTGGACTCATTAGAGCCACATACATGATTTGCAGGCCCATGGAGATGCATATTGTTTTTTAAAATTCCCTTTTGTGAGGTAAATTCCCTTATGATATTGTTTCTGATTTAGTGGCTTTATTATTATTTGTTGCATGCTGGAGAATTAAGCCATAAGAGGGCAGTTTTCCAGGGGTTACAAATTTTAGTGGGTATATTAATGGTACATGCTCTACATTTTCTAAATCAATTTATATTTTGGAAGGAGAATTTATCAGCAAATCAAGTCACTATATTTAACTTAATAAGATTACACTCATCATAAAATTCCAAGCACAATGCTCTCAAAAACACAGTGCAAAATAGAACTGACAGTAAACTGCCAACAGGTCAGTAAAACTACTAAAACACCTTACAACCCTAAAAAAAATTGAAGCGCTCCCCAAGAAAAACCTGAGCACATAAGCAAGGGTTTGCAGCATACCTTGAAGATTGACAATTTTCAAGCTTTGTTTGCCAACTGATATTTACTTTCCAGTTTGGCACACCCCATCTCCCCTTATGTCCTAACCTGGCAGCTGAGACTAACAAAGGACATAAATTATATGGTAAAAGATTGCAGGTTAAAAATAGTGTGAGCAGTGCCAGGATCAAACTTGAAGCTACCAGACTCTCCAGACCACAGGTATAATATACTCCAGGTGAGAAGCACTAGGAAAGTTGGCAACTACATTCTGCTCCAACTGAAGTTTACAACTGATCTTCAAATGTGGCCACATGAATGGTGTATTGCAATAAATCCAATCTGGAGGTGATAAAGATGCATATAGTATAGTGTAATGCAAACAATATAGTTTAAATTTAGGTTGCAATCATGTGATTGGATCAGCACAGGCTAAACTTCAGTGGTGTTCTGTGTAGGTGCAAAGACCAGGCCTTAATTTCCAGAGAATTAGACTGTTAGTAGCCTGGGATGACAAATACTATAATGAGCAAAGCCCCAACACAGTTCACTTCCCCCCTGGAACAAGTTGGGGACCAAGAAGCAGAATGAGGTGAAGTGTCTTAATCTGTTTTGGAGAGTTCTTTCATATTACACTTTGCTCAGAGTAAATTGCAAAGGGATGCTGTACTGTCTGTAGCAGATAGTAAGTTATTTAATTCCTCTCCACACCACAGATCCCTCAGGAAGCAGTTATTATAAGATTAACAACAGTGAGGCATCATTTTTAGATATTGTCTACCTTCCGAAAAAAAAGTAATACATATATGTAATATTTCTCACTCCCTAGATCTATTTGTTGTATTGAATTGCTATTTTAAATCTTATTCTTTCCTGACTGACTTTCCTGACTGAGTCTGCCAGGCACAAATTAGATCAATCTAAGCAAAAGTATAGGATGTAATTAGCCAACAATTTTAATTAGTGTTGCAATTCAGGGTGGGGGAGAGATTATGTCATAAACCCAGATTTTTTAAAGGTATTTAGCCATTGCTGTGCTAGGTGTCAGTGGGATTTTGGCTACAAAATCCCTTTTGAAAATTAGATTTAGGCTCTTCAGTCAGTTAGGCATTCATATGCTGAGTACAGCAACACCTAATTACCTTTAAAAATCTGGGCCGTGGCAACCAGGGGCAGGAAAAGTTGGTAAAGAGATTATTCCTAAAGAAAAGGTGGACCCACATTGGCTACTTGCCTAACATCTTTGAAGTTTCAGCTGTAATGTTTTCTGACCAAAGTGAGGACAGTAATTTGTGCCTGGAGGGAGCTATACATTTCAACAAATGTACAATAAAGCAGAATAAAAACCAGAGCAAGCTAATAATTTCTATAGAGAACACTTTATTGTGACTAGAATCAGGGATTCCAGATCATCAGGCATTTCATGTCAGAGACATAGTAACCCAGACTCTCTATTTGTGCTAAGGAGAGGGGTGTTATTTGTGTTATTACTGACTTTTATGTCTTGAAACTCCTTGCTTCTTTGCCAGTCATCCTACATTCAATCCAAGTGCTTCTCCTGTTCTTGGGCTAGCTGTCAAGTTACATCCAACTTAGTGAGACAAAACAGCCTTTCAGATTGGCAGAAGTAGATTTTGCCTGAATCCAGTGTTCATTGGGGAATAAACATGCTTTCATGGAGTACTGCAGTGCCTCTGAAACAAGGCTCCTGCAGGAGTGATTGATCAAGGAATAGGTATCTTTCACTCCTCAGCCACTGGTACAGAACCATCCCAGATCAAGAACGAATCTCCTGTTCAGTAGAGCATTTAAGAATGTGCTTAACTTTAAGCCCATGCTTAAGTTATCAGTAGGATTTAAGCATATATTTAAATGCTTTACTAAATCAGAGCCTGAGGCCCAGATCCTCAAAGGTATTTAGGTACCTACTGCTAATTGATATGAATGAGAGTTAGGAACTTAAGGGCCTTTGAGGATCTGGGCCCAGCTTTTACATTGTTGTTGGGTGGTCAGCATAAAGTGAATTGCCACATTATTTTAATCTGGTTCCCAGTGGACATGTATGTAGGTCACAAGAACAACCCTAGCCCTTGATATAATGTGACACCTTTATTGGCAAACAGTAAAGCAGCTGTTGGATTAAGCTAGTGTCTTATTTCTAAAGATGGTCTCTCAATGATACTCTTGGGCCAATCCAGCTATGTAATACCTCGATGAAGGGAGTTCCTCATTTCTGGTGCTTTCAGATCAAACACCTTTCACAAGCTCTACACTCACGGTCTATTAAATTGTTAATTAAATGAAAGAAACATTAGGCCACAGATCACTGTTGGTCCTACATTGTTGCATAGCTCAAATTTTAAAAGTGCATAATCCCTCCTACATTTTGCGTGCACATATTCAATGGCATGGTCACTTGCATATTCAAATGATTGGCTGTATTAATGTACACCCATTTGTGTTCAATTGATGAAATTCACCCCTGTGAAGAGGGCCACATTTGGTATCTGTTTATATAAATTTCATAGTTTCAGGGCATAAGCGATAGTGTGAAAACAATGTGCATGCAGATGCTGTATGACCACATAGTGAAGGTAGTCTGAACATTAACGTTCACACCGAGAGCGATACCCTCTATACAGAAGTGTAACTCAACAGCAATGCACAAATAAACTCCTACGTAAACCTGAAAAAAACATGGCTTAGATGCCACAAGATAAGGCTTGTGCTGGTCTACTGCCCAGGGTTGCACATTACTCACTATACTACTATAAAACTTGACAAACTGCATTTCAGAAGGACACAATATGTGAATCCCATGAAAAATGCACCCTTAGGGTCACTTTATGCTTTTATACTAACACCACCCACAAAATCAATTCCACTTGGTCTGGAGCCCAGAGCCTGAGTGAATGGATTGGTGGGAATTGTTATATTGCTGTTTTCAGCCCCATAATCAAGCCCCTCAAGCCTGAGTCAATGAACCTAGGTTCGGAGACTTGGTGCCAGGAGTGTTTTTTTAAAGTGTAGGCATCTCCGAAGGGTCTAAAAGATGAAATCAGCTGAAGGATGAAATCAGCCTTTTAATGAATTATATCTACCAGTATGACTCCGTACACCTGCAATGAAATTGCTGTAATGAAACCACCTTTTATTATTAATGAAATTGTCTACCAATGTAACATTATGCAAGCTCATGATTTTTATTAATGGGATTTTATAAATGAAACAATGTTAACCACTATTTGGATAAATTTGTTAGTAGCTTGTAGAGAATTGCTTTTGAAGAATTTGTTATTGTAACTCCATCTTAAACTTTTAATACAGGTTGGACCTCCCTGGTCCGGCACCCTCAGGACCTGACTGGTCCCAGATGAGGGATTTTGCCTGACCAAGGGAGATAATTTCTGGCCCCCCTGTTGCCAGCCCCCCCTCCCACCCTGATGGCCTCCCGGCCAGCTCCTCACCTCCTCCTGGCCCTGCTGCCCCCACTGGGCAGCCATCACTGCCCTGGCTCCAGGACTCACCAGGCAGCTGCGTGCATCGTACTGGGTCTCTGGGTCCTGCCAGGCAGCTGTGCACATGTCTTCCAACCCCACTGGGTAGACCTGCTGCCATGCACTGACAGTGGGTTCGCTGCAGGCAGCCCATGCCCTACTGGCCCAATAGGGGTCCTTGCCACTGGCCCTCCACTGGGACTCTCTGGTCCTGCAACATCCATGCCAGACCACAGATGCTGCCAGACCAGAGAATCCCAGTTAAGAGAGTTTCAACCTGTACAACATCTTATCTTGGTGACCAGGTGCCAGCACCAACATGATGGCTGGAGGACAATGTGAGTGAGTCCTGCAAAAGCACCCACCCAAGAAAGAGAGACAAAAATCCCATCAAGAAAAAGATCAAATTTGCATCTGCCATTAACTGATGACTCATGGTCATACTGTACCCTGAGGCAGTGGGGAAAGACAGAATCTATGGACTAAAACATATAAAAAGATGGGTGCAGAACCGTACAGTTGGGTCTTTTAATTCTAGAATTATCCTCCAGTCTATGAGTATTAGTGTGCACCGACATGACCTGGTCCCCCTCCTCATGTCTACGCTACCTGGCCAGTGGACTAGCACGAGCAATTGAGGCTGATAATTAGATTTTATCTGTAGAACTGTATGTGTGAATGTTGCATGTGTGGTGGATAATTTTAGCGAGGGACAGTAAATGAATGCTGCGTTCACAATAAATGCAGCATATTGCCTTATTCCCCTAAGCAGATTCTGTTAGTTCTATGTCTCAATGTATAATAGAACATGGTTTTTATTCAGAAGCAGTTAGTCCTTGGAAAACTTAGACTTAGCATACATACAGTTCTCTAATTAATTAATTAATGCTTAATGATCTAATCTAGGACTACTCAACACGTGGCTGGTGGGTTGCATGTGGCTTGTGGCCCGTTTGTTTGCAGCCCGTGGTGCAGTTTGGGTTTACGGGGGCTCAACACATGGCCCATGGGTGGGATCCTTTGAACATGGCCTCCACTGGGAACACGCTCCACAATGGTGAAGTGTCTCGCAGGCAGGGTGAGCATTGAAAGACGCAAGTGGATGGGCTGGCTGGAACAGATGGGTACAGGGTGTTGGTATTTCTAGCCCCCAGGGAGGAGGTGCCAGAGCTCCGGGGCATTGTGGGAAGTGCTTTGTATTCATGACCATCAGTGTAAAAGAAGCTATTTGTATATATTTGCATGTATATGCAACCACACTTAAGTTGCGGCCCTTGGTATGTGCTGTGAGTATCATTGTGGCGCCCGGAGCTTCCAATCTTAAGTTCTGTTGATTCAAAAGAAAAGTTTTTGCTTAATTGATTATACATAAGTGCAAAGCAGAACTAAATTTTAAAAGCAAATACCATGGAGCCTGAAACATAAAAGGGTGATGGCTCAGTGATAAGAAGGATATGTTGCTTCAGCTCACAGAACTTTTCCTTTAGTGCTATGTCTAATGGAAGCTTAGAACATACTGGCTGTGTGTTCAGGAGATCTGCAGATCTGGGTACCCACATCCATATTTCAGGGCCTTATTTTCAGAGATGTTGAGGTCAATGGGAACCAAAGGTACTTAAGTGCTAGTGTTAAGCATCTGAAGTCTGAACATTTTAGCATAAGTGACTTTCTCAAGGTCTCTCAGCCCTGGTTTACATTAGGGAGTTATTTTGAAATGACTCCCCTTCTTTCCAAATAACAAGTGGAGCGTCCACGCTACCAAGTCTGTTATTTTGAAATAGGGGCTGGTTATTTTAAAATAATAACTCCTACTTTCCACAAGGAATAACACTTATTTCAAAACAGTTATTTCGAAATAGCAGTAGCTATTCACTGCTGCTATTCCGAAATAACTACTCCCCAGAGTCATTAAAAGTAATTACTCCCCAGTGCTTCCTAGGGCTCTAAGTTAAGTATTGTGTCCACACTAAGGGTACGTCTACACTGTATGCTTATTTTGAAATAAGCTATTCCAGAATAGTTATTCCAAAATAGCTTATTTTGAAATAGCACATCTATACTGCAGTGAATCCTCAAAATTAGTCTGAGGCAGGCTTCCCTAATGTAGACATGCTATCTCGATTTAGAGCCCCAGGAGGCACTGGGGAGGAATGGCCCTGGTGAGGAGCTATTTCAAAATAGCAGCAGTGGAGTGTCTACACACTCCTTATTTCAAAATAGCTATTTTGAAATAGGCGTTATTCCTTGTAGAATGAGGTTTACAGGTTTTGGAATAAGATGTCCCATTATTTCAAAATTATGGAATCGCTGTGTAGACACTCACATTGTTATTTCGAAATAATGATAGAGTGTAGATGCACCCTAAAGGACTAATTTCGAGGCTTCCCTGTAGTGTGGATATGCTATTTTGAAATAGTTATTTCAAGAGTTATTATTTTGGTATAAGTTATTTTGAAATAATTTCCTATGGTAGATCCGCCTTCAGAATTGTGGTGGCAGAGACAGGATTAAAACCCAAGAATTCCCAGCCACCAAACCTAGCCTCAGGTGACACACCATGCTTCTGCTATAAGTATAGCATAGCATTAAATTGGATGATGGAAAAATATTGTCCCATTATAGCAAATTCTCTCAAGCTATAAAGGCAGAAGCCTATCAAGCTAAATTACAGTGTACACAGATCTAAATTAGCAGTTTCTTTTACTAGTTCATGTATTCTAGCCAATTATAAAATGTGTTATGCATGGCTCCTTCAAAATCCTTCCTCAGCCCCCATGCACATGGGGAAATAGAGACTCTGACATTGCAACTATGATAAATAATTTTAAAAAAGTACCAGAAAAGGAATTCACTCGCACTATGTGGCTCCAGACTCCAATGGCATTTTGTACCCTTATGACAACTGCATAATGGGCCCAATTCACCCCCCCTGAAATAAATGCCATTAGTGACTTGAAGGCAGTTGAATAAGACTCAGTGAGAAGAAACTCAGAAGCCACATTGTGGTGTAAGCTTCTTAATAGCTAAGGGGTACTCACTTTATTACTTATGTGGCATACATTTCTTATTCCTTGTGTGCCTTCATTCTACATGCCAGGCTGCCACTGTGTTACCCTCTCATTCTCCTCTATTTCAGAGATTTTTGCAAATCCCCCAATCTCCCTCTCCTCAATGTTTCTGGGTGCCACCATTTCTCCGTTTTCTCATGGCTGGATTCCCCATCCTCCCCCCAAGCCAGCAGCTCTGTGTGCAGCCCGGTCCCCACTTTCCCCCATGTCTTCCTTTCTCCTCTTACCCTTCATAACAGGTGTTCTGTGTCCCCCCCATTCCCTCTGCCAGAGGTTGTGTCCAGCCTCTCCCTAGGTAAGGTTTTCTAAATCTCCCCCTCACTAGGAGTTCAGTATGCTAAAGCTGGTCAGCAAAATTTTATTTGAAAATGCCTGTGAATGTTGCTTTTCAAAAGAATTAGAAATGATACAATTTCTGACCAGCTCCCTACTGGACCAAAGAAAAGAAAAAAGAAAAAGGCACCTCCACACCATTAATTTTGTGAATATTTCCATGAATGACTTCTCCCTTCCTCCTACCCCTATAGAAGATGCTTCAAAATGCAGCATTTTTCAAGCAGCTCTAATGCTTAAGCATACATGTGTCAAAATAAAGTTTCTCTGCCATTCTTAAATCCGAACTTTTGCCTGAGATTTCAGGTCTGGTTCTAACATGTTAGTATAATTGTTTATATTTTATTCTTTCCATGAATCAACCATTTTAAACCAATCCATATTAATGTTAAAACAGAGAGGCTGTTTCTGCTGAAATTACTAGTTGTTTTTCATGCTTGGGCCCAGAGTATGCACTATTTAGTTTTGTAAGTCTACCTGTCTTTTATTATCAGATCTGTATCAACGCTGAAACACAGTACATCATACATTTCATAGCAACAAAGAGCTTTAGTTCTGATGAGACAGGCTTTTAGTAAAATGGGGGGAAAAAACCAATCCTTCCTCAAGTTGAGGATTAGCTGACTACACAGTAATAATCAGTTTTGTAATATGTGTCAAACTTAATAACTGAAGATTGCCCAAATTAAAGTGCTCAAAAAGATTAGTGGATTAATGTATGATCATACAGTCTGATGGCATTTTTCAGGCTTCTTGGATGGCTTTTAGCACATTTTAAGTATTGTCAGTCCACATGCGTACATTTCTAAATTTGGGCATAATGCTGACATTGAAGAAAGTTGTGTTGGAAGCTGAAATGGAATTATTATGTGACCCTGGAAACTGGCTGGCTCCCGGCTGCCGGCCCAATTCCTAGGGTGCTGGCTGACAGCCCACACGGTGGGCTCTGCAGTATAATGTTATATTGCAGAGCCCCAGTGAACCTGGCTTCCCAGAAGCAGGTAGCTGGAGTGCACTTGGAGCCAGCTTATGAAGAAGCAGGGCCGGGAGATGGGAGCCAGGGAGCCTGCTATGCCTCAGACTCTGCAGTATAAAGCGTATAAAGCCTGCAACATGTGTAATCGGGTAACTGCTAGGATTTTTAACAGTTACACGGTGACATTTTTAATTGATTTTTTACATCCCTAATTGTAGTAAATTTTTTAAAAGAAATCTGAATAGTGTACAATTTGATATGGGGACATTAACGTCACAGTACTTTCCACACATGCTCGGTGGTTAGTGTCTGTGACAGGGTGCTGACCAAGAACTGCTGAGCCAGTTGTCTGTCGCTCCAGCTCCAATTAAGGGAGGTAAATTGGAGCTGAGTAGAAAAACCTGAGCCCTATTGGTAAGGTGGAATAGCTGTGAGCCTGATTAGAATGAGGCTATATGTAGGTTTGGGGGAGGCAGGGGAGAGAAGACAGAGAGTGGAAGGAAAGAGTAGCTCTCCCCTCCTGGCTGCAAGAAAAAGAAGGTCCTAAGGCTGGAGCCGCTGGTGGTATGTGGTGGGTTTCTATTATATAAATAAACTTCACCAGTGACTGCTGAACTAGAAGGGCTCTGAGTGATTTTTGGAGCAGAGCAGACACACAACCAAGTGGGGGGAACTCTTGCTACACCCTATTACAATGCCATTTTAAGTTTCTTCCTAAATTTTAAGTTTCTAATCTTTACAAACAAAATCTCAAATACATTCCATAATTGTTATTGAATGGTTTTTCATTTTCTAGACAGGTTTACTGATTTGATGTGTGTTTTTATGTCACAGAGCGTTCACTCAACAGCTGGTCAAAAATGGAGAGTTCTTCCTTTCTGAAAATTTAATCTGTTGACATTATGGACAATTTTGACTAATGCCAAATAGACTAAAACAAAACAAAACAACCTGACCCGAAACTAAGGAGTTGGCTGAAAATTGAAAATGACAACTTGGAAATACTGTGCCGGTGGCTGCTGGAAGTCTCAATTTGAGTATGTTGCCATTCTTGTCTGTGGACCAGGCATCCTGATCAGACAACATCTCCAGGTTGCATAGTAGTTTCCACTCTTAATGAGCCATCACAGTCTTCATTGGCTATAATTAAACAAGGATGATATAGACCAGCCAAGGAATCCAGACCATAAAAGAGACATGAGGCATGTGAACTACAGCTCCCATGAGACACTGTGGCACTATGTCTGAATTGAAACTTTTCAGATCTCGTCTGAAAACCAAAAACGTTTCAAAACACCGCAAAACTGTAATGTTAATATCCTGCTGTGATGGGGCATCTCTGCCCCGCACTAAAGGGCAGAGAGTAGCCCGGGCCCAGCTGGCTGAAAAGGCCCCGCCTATTCAGCCCTGCTGGTCATGCTCCCAGCAGAGCCAGGGTATAAGAGCTCAGGGAATCCTGCAGTTGGGGCAGACAGTCGGGGGAGAAGGAGCTCAGGCTGCGAAGTGTTCCTCCAGCAGCTGTTGCCGGAGCCGCAGCCACCCCAGGAGTAGTACCCACAGCTGCAGCCTCCTCAGAAGCAGCACCCGCATCCACACCCGTAGCCACCCCAGGAGCAGCAGCCCCTGCTGCCACCACCGCCCCGGAGCAACGCCAGCAGCCGCAGATGCTCGGGGAGCAGCGTCCACAGCCACAGTGACAGCCTCGACCAAAGACCGTACCCAGTAGGCCAGCAGACTATGTAGACACCGGGGAGGGGTAGGAAGCAGCCCAGGGTGGAGGATTAGCTTCCGGGGCTCGGTGTGTATCGGCAGGAATCCCCACCGAGCCGGCAGTAGCTATTGTCTCTGCCTACAGGGCCCTGGGCTGGGACCCGGTAGAGTGGGAGGGCCCGGGTCCCCCTACCTCCCTTTTCCCACCCTGGCCAAACCGCTCCCTAGCTGGGAGAGGCTTACCGTAGTTTAGCGAATATAACCCACACCCGTGTATAACCCACACCCGTGTATAACACACCTGTGTATAACCACCCGTGTATAATCCACGGTTTTTCTTTTTTGTGTAAAAGAACCCTTAGCTTACCCGCGGTGTGTATAGCCCACGGGTCCTGCATTCATCCACTCGCCGCATTCACCGCACTCACGCCCAGGCCCCGCGCAACTGCAACAAGGCACAACCCACCCTCCCCCGGGCGGGGAATGAAGAGCTCCCAGGCCCCATGAGTAAAAATAAACGTGTATACCCCGCGGACATGTATACCTTGCGGGGGGAGGGGTGGGGTTTGTAAAAACGTGTATAACCCACGGGTTATAGACGCTAATTTACAGTACCTGCGACTAGGCCACAGGGCCCTAAGTCCCCTGGTAGAGGGGCAGACACTTCTGAATGTGGCCAGAAGGCAGTAATTACCCCAATAGAGGGGCCTGGATTGGTGACTAGGCCTCAGGGCTGTAAATCCCCTGGTAGAGGGGCCAATACTTTTGGACGTGGCCAGATGGCCATAATCACCCCAAAAAGAGGGGCTCGGCTTAGGGACTAGGACTCATGGTCGTAATTCCTGATAGAGGGACCGGTACTTTTGAACGTAGCCAGAAGACCGTAAATACCCTACTAGAGGGACAGATACGTGGGGCCATTAGCTGCAGAGACGTTCATATTGGCGAGGGGGTACGCGCCCCTCGACACCTGCAATAAGAGTTTTTGGTGATCAATTTTGGCATTGAAAACTTACTTTTTCAATCACAACTATTTTTTAATAATTTTGACCAGCTCTATTTCAAAAGTATATCAAAACAAACATGATTTATGACAGCAGTAGATTAAACATAGTAGAGTATAAGGTCATTTTTATAAAATAATGTTTTAGCCTATAGTCCAAACAGATGGAGATTACTCCAAGTCAACACTAATCTTTCATTACCCTTTGTGCTTTCTGTGGTATGCAGTGCTCAGAATGACAAGAAGTAGTTGTGATTCCTTTAGGTATTGTACTCAGTGCTACTGTACATAATAGGAAAGTACTTGATTTATCAGTAATGCCCTCAGATTCCTGTTCATACAATATTAGAAACACCACCAAATTAGGGCCCAACTCTCAAATCCACACTTAGCCAAGAAACCCAAGGAAACAAAGGGAATTTTTTGACTGAATAAAATCTTATTTTTAAAACACTTAATCTGTAGCTGATAAGTCTCAAAGTGCAACTATAAATGAGAGATCATCATGGAGCAGGTATGCTTCTAGTGAGGTCCTGCAGGGTTTGGTTCTTTGCCCTATACTAATTTACTCCTTTTAAAAATTGATGATTTGGAAGCAAACAATCATCACTGAAAAAGTCTGCAGATAACACAAAAATTGGGGGAGTGGTAAATAAGGAAGAGGACAAATAGAGTGATCGGATCACTTGATAAGCTAGGTGCTGTATATGTTTAATAAATCTCAATGTAAGTGTATACATCTCAGAACAAAGAATACTTATAGGATGGAGGACTCTATCCTGGGAAGCAGTGACAATGAACAAGGTTTAAGTATGTCTGTGGATAGTAAGCTCACTATGAGCATAGTAAGGTTTTAATCAGAGGTGATAAGAACGAAAACCACATTTAGTAGTCAAGAGATACCTGTAAAATATGCAGGTTTTATTCCAATTTAAAAAATTTAAATCTTATTCCATCATTACCATAGCACCTAGGCACACCAGTCATGGACTAGGACCGCATGTGCTCAGAGCTGTAACAACACAGAACAGAGACAATCCCTGCCTAGGCTCTGGACAAATTTCTACCTCAAGTATGTGTACATACTTTTTACTGGGAGGCAGTCTTGCCTAAAGGATAGAGCATTGGCCTGGGAATCAGCAGACTGGGTTCTATTCCTAACTTTGCCACAAGCCTGCTGGGTGACCTTGGACAAATCATTTCCCTTGTTGGTGCCTGTTTGACCATCTGTAAAATGGAGCTAATGATACTGACTTCCTTTGTGAACCATTTGCTATTATACAAAACTTCCCTTGGGAAGCATTTTGAGATCTGCTTACTAAAAGCATTGTATGAGACCTAGGTATTATAACTGAGGTAACTGGGAAGCATGGACTATCAGAGGGCAGAATTTGGTTCCTAACAGAGAGATGAGGAGATTGGTGAGATCCAGGAAGAAAGTTTACAAAATGTTAGGCCTTGGATTAGTCTTGAAGCCATCAGCTCATTGACCTTTGACTTGTATATCTGAATGGAACAGTAGATAGAATTGATTTCTTGGGTGCCATATGGCACAATTAGCAATCTGAATAAGTGATAAAGGTCAGAAGGGACCATCATGATTATCTAGTTTGACTCCCTGCACACTGCAAGCCACAGAACCTTACTTGCTCACTCCTGTAATAGATACCTAATCGCTGACTGAGTTACTGAGGTCTCAAAGTCATTGTTCAACAGCTTTGGAGGACAGATCTTGTTGTTGGTTGTTGCCAGTACTCAAAGGAGAAAATTTAGTTCTTCCATATTCCCATTTACAGACAACGTCTTACATTTGTGACGATAGCTGTCTAAATAGATCAAAATAGATTATATTTGTCTGAATGTGCTTGACTGCTCCCTTTTCTATTTGCTTTCCATTTAAGTCAGTATGTTTGTGGAAAGTGAATTTAAGCTTATACACCTGAATAAGTGGTGAAAGTGAATTTTTATTTTGCTTTTCATGAACATCTACACCAGAAATTTCCCTGGAAGAATTCAATCAGAAAACAAAAAACAGCATCATGTGATGTGTTTTCCAATTCTCAACAAATGTCACAACTCAAATTTCAGATAGCTAGCCTTTTAATTAAAAAAACTGTTCAGAATAATTTCTGCTGGATAATTCTAAATTAGGAATAAATTTGCCATGACTGTCTTTCATCCACAGTTTTTCTATAAACATGAAACAAAACAACAAATGTGGATTTTTGTTGGTTTGTTTTTGTTTTTGCTAGAACTGGTAGCAAAATGGACTGAAGTATTCACAAAATTTGAGTTTGATTTTTGCTTAGATATCATCATGGAAGAAATTTTCCAACAAGCTGCATTTGTTGTGGATTATTTGCTCTGCTCTGCTCATGGCATACAGTATTACTGAGTGTCACAAGTCAAACAGACATAACATACTTCAGGATAGGTTATGAAGACGATCAACCTTACCCAGATATTTTCCTCTTATGCTAAGAATTGGGGAGCCTCCCCAAGGTAAAGGGAAAACTCAAGAATACACTATGGAATTCCCCTCTCACTTAGCTCCCTTATCTGTTCTTATGGAATCCTTGAGAAAACTGAAACTAACCAAACTTATTTGCTCTGTAGGCACATATTTATGGATCTATCCAATTTTGTCACACTGTAGCCAAGGAAGTTGAAAAAACAAGCAGTGTGATGAGAACTAAGCAATATATTTTTAATTCCTAAATATAAGACATTTTTCCTGTACTAGTGAATGAAGCCACAGATGATTGCTTTATGCAATCTGTTTTTTTATGTTAGGGTCTGTAAAGAGAAACAAATGGTTACGCTGTGTTTCTGCTGTCCAGGGCAAAAATCCTGAAAGCAAAACACCTCCAGCACTTCTTTGTTTATTATATGAACATTATATGAAGTGCTGCAAAATACACCTCTATCAATGGTGAACCTCGCACTGGTTACAACAACCCAAAGTTTCTGATTGGGGTGGAGAAGCAAGCAGTACACAGAGGCTTGCCTGGATTTGACTGCAGTCACCTAAGGGATTAGATCCCGCTGGTGTTTCTTTTAGCTAACTGTAGTTTAGTCTGCCTTGAAAACAAGTGGCAATTTGCTGAGTGTAGGCTCTTCGGTTTGCTAAACCAAAGCCACACGTGTAGTCATCAGAGAACACAAAAAGAAGTTCAGACTCATTTGATTGTTTATAGTTAGAGAAAATGCTTAAGTTTCAACAAAACAGCTAATTAAATTTAACTGAAATCTACTGAAAAGCAAAATAAAATGGCTCTCTTCAGATGCAGGCGAGAAACCTCCCTTTGAGTTTAAGGGTAAAGAGCCCCTTTGAGCTTAATTTTCTGTATTGAAATGGAACATGGAAGAAAGGCTTCATGTTTCTTTCTGAGGTCTCAGGCTAATACTTTGCACAGGGATGAATTTCAACCCTGCTGAAATCCAAATGATGAATCAACCCACACTTTAATCTATAATGCTAAGAACCTGGGTGAGAATATTAATGACACTGAATTAATCAGCCACACGTTATAGTGGCCTTAAAATATTAATTTCTTCAGTGGCTGTTAACAGATTTGTCTGTATAAATCAAAAACACACTGTCAGTGGGATCCAAAACAAGTTGACAAATTAATTTTGCTTAGAAATTGTAAAGAGAAAAAATCCTTGCTTCCTTTGCTATTCCTAAATCTTCTCACTTTTAACCTATGCACAAAGATTGCCAGCCCAAATGGATTTTTCTACTGAAGGGAATATCCGGGATTGCATTGATGAATCCTCCAGTTTGTTAAAAAAAATGCTTTCTACAAATTACTTCACTGAGAACTGTTCTCCTACGAACTGAACAGAGAGACAGATTTCAATTTTAAGATCCTCTTACAGAAAAAGATGTAAAAATAATAGACAAAAGATAGTTACTGCAAGCCTCTCCCCTCCCTCTGCCCTCTGCCCTCATTCATACTCATAGAGTATGACTGCCAATCAGTTAAGAAGCAAGATCCTCTTTATTAAAACACACAGTTTGTACAGAGGCTAATCTCTAGAAACATCCAAAAGAACAAGCTGAAACAAATTGAGGTGTGCTTTAGAACTGCAATTCATTGGACTCCAGCTGCCTAAAAGTCACTTACCGTAAGTCAGTGGTCACCAACCTGTCAATCATGAATGACTGGTCGATCCTGGGGAGTCTCCCAGTTGATCATGATTGGCAGGCTCCCTGCCGGCTTTGGCCTCACGTCACCAGCTATTCCTGGGCGTCTCATTGCACTGCTCCCGCCTGTGAGTACTACCTCCTCTCACCCCACCCCCTCGCAGCTCTCAGTGGCCTGGAATGTAAATTGTGGCCAATGGGAGCTGAGTGGGTGATCCTGGCCTCAGGGAGAAGCACTCAGAGCCAGGTACACTGTACCTCCATTCAGGGAGTCACAAGGGCATGTTTCATAAAATCATATAACACTAGAACTGGAAGGAACCTCAAGTGGTCGAGTCCAGTCCCCTGCCCTCACGGCAGGACCAAGCACTGTCTAGATCATCCCTGACAGGTGTCTGTCTAACCTGCTCTTAAATATCTCCAGTGATGGAGATTCCACAACCCCCCTAGGCAATTTATTCCAGTGTTTAATGACCCTGAGAGGTAGGAAGTAAGTAATATCCTGATTTTAGTAGGGCTTTTGATACCATCTTGCATGAACTCATAAACAAACTTGGGAACTACAACTTAGATGGAGCTACTATACGGTGGGTGCATAACTGTTTGGAAAACCATTCCCAGAGAATAGTTATCAATGGTTCACATCAAGTTGGAAGGGCATATCAAGCGGGGTCCCGCAGGGATCAGTTCTGGGTCCGGTTCTGTTCAATATCTTCATCTATTATTTAAATAATGGCATAGATAGTACACTTATAAAATTTGCAGACCAAATTAAGTTGGGAGGAGTTGCAAGTGCTTTGGAGGATAAATTCAAAATGATGTGGACAATTTAGAGAATGGTCTGAGGCAAATAGGATGAAATTCAATAAGGACAAATGCAAAGCACTCCACTGAGAACAGTGGTCAACAACCAGTAGATCTTGGAGCCTCTGACAGGTGATCCTGACTGGTTTGGCCAAGAGGCTATCAAGTGCTAGCACTTCAGCTGCCCTTCCCCACACTGCTGCACATCTCCTGCCCTTTACCTTGGAGCTGCCCCTCCCTGGGAGCCTTCTGCTTGCAGTACAGAGCAGGGAAGGGAGAGGAGGGTTGCTTCTGTCAGGGTGCTCCCTCTCCTCCTGTATTCTATCTCCACAGAGCAGAGAGGGGGCACAACACAGTGTGGGATGGAGGGAGTTTGCTGGTTGCTTTTGAGAGTGGTGCAGAGCCAGGGCAGGGGTGAGACTGCCTTAGCTTCACTGCACCACCACCCAGGAGCCACCTGTGGTAAGCAGTGTCCAGCTGGAGCCAGCTCTGAATCCCTGCCCCAGTCATTTACCCCCTGCTGCACCCCAAACCACTGCCCCAGGCTCAGTTCTGAGCCCCTCTCACACTCCAAATCCCTTAGTCCAAGACCAGAGCCTGCACCCCAACCTTCTGCCCCTGCCTGGTGAAAGGGAGGGAGAATAGGATGGGAGGAAGGAAGCAGGGGCAGGGCTTCAGAGAAGGGGCATGAAGGAGGCAGGGCAAGGGTAGTGGGGTTTGAGGTAGATCGTGGATTGCACTTAAATTCAAAAAGTGATCCCGTGCTTAAAAGGTTGGAGACTACTGACTTAGGACAAAACAAATCAGTTGTACACAGACAAAATGGTAAATGATGCCCTAGGAAGGAGTACTGCAGAAAGAGATCTAGAGTTCATACTGGAACAGAAGCTAAATGTGAATCAATAGTATAACATTATTTCAAATAAAAGTGAACATAATTCTGAAATAAATTGCCTGTGGAGGTTGTGGAATCTCCATCATTGGAGATTTTTAAGAACAGGTTAGAAAAACACCTGTCAGGGATAGTCTAAATAAAACTTTGTTTTGCCTTGAGCACACAGGACTGGATTAGAAGACCTCTTGAGGTCCCTTCCAGTTCTTTACTGGATATATATTTCTCCTTACCAAGTGTATACAATTTCTATTCATTATTATCAAATTCCCCTTTCTTCTATGTTATTTTTTAAACTTCCTTCACTTTTTTTAAGATCAACATGGCCTTCTCACTTGACTGTGGCTTTTTTGGCGTCTAGGAAAATATCTTTAAACACTTTCCAATTATTTACAATTTTCTGATCAAGTGTTTCTTCCCAGTTAATTTAGCTCATAATTGTTCCCATCTTTTGTAAATAAGACAAAGGTCATAATTTAAAACTAGGAGAAGACTGGGATTCGCTAGGAAGTGCTTCCTCTATGATACTTTTTTTAGTTTAGTTGCCACACTAGAATCCTGTAATTTCTCTAAAATCCACTGGCAGTCTAAGGAAACTACATAGAGCAGAACTTGTGAGTGATGATCTACAGATTTCCAAAGCAGCTAATGATATTATTTAGGAACTATTTATTGCAGTCTGATGATCACTTGACATTTATTCACTCAGAGATTTTATTAAAATAAATGTTTGTAATCAATAGCATTTGTTGCTGAAATACTCATTTTAGCTTCCCAAGAAGTCAAAAGACTCCACTCCACTGTTCCTTTTAAAAATATATTATTAGCCCTTTGTGTGAACTGTATTTTATTATCTTCTTAAATTTACTTATTTTGGACTTCCTCTAAGACAACCACTATAAATAAATGCATTAGCTATTAGTGTCATATAAAGACTCCTCTTAAACCAAGTATCTGTGTAGAAATAATCCTGATTGATTTGTGGCAAGATGGCAATACTTCAAACATCAACTGAAGCAGAGTGCTTCATCTTAATGGAATTTCCTTTGCTATACCCTTAAATGAAACAGTGTAGAAATGATATGCCTGATGGTAGAGCCAAGAGGATGATAGGCAAGGTATTCTTACACATTGTTCAGAGCTTGATGTATGTGCAACTTGAGATAATTAGCCTCCTTCAGTGATCAGAGGATTGACCAGGAAGATGGTCCTGATTTTGGATCCTGCAACCATCAATTGACTTTGTTCATGGTTTTTGGCCTTTTACTAGAATTAGTTTTGGGAATCTTTCCATTTTTCACCCCCAAATCTGGCAAACATTTTTCTAGCCACGATGGGCTGGTTACGCTTCCTTCATAAACTTTGTAGTATTGTCTTCCACTGTCCAGGGTCTCTTCACACATTTCTCACATATTGAGTATGTGCATCTTTTGAGCCTCTGCTTGTCCGTTAGCACAATATCATGACAGGCAGGCTGGTGGATGCTGACCTGAGGTGAGCCATGAGGGCATGCTGAGATTGAGTTGAGAAGGGTAGGGGTGACTTGCCCAAGGTTTACACAGATAATGTGTCATGTAGTAGGGAATTGAGTGGGGCTCTTGTAAACACTATAGTACCCTTCCTGTCTGAAAGAAAACCTCTGAAAGAGCTGAACCCTCTTCTTTACCTGCCTGAGCTCCCTAAAGAACAGTCTTATCTAGTGGTACTCTGACTGAGGCCAGACTTTCCAAGCACCACCCCTTCTGAGGGCTGATGAGGCAGCCAAAAATAAGCCTATAGTACAGAGTAGGGGGGGCTCTTTCAGGTGCTTCAGATGTCTACTCCCATGTTGCCTTGATGTACAGCAGCTGCCAGAACACCACACATTTTGTCAGTCCAAGCAGACCACAGACATCACTTCCAGAGGTAGCCCTTAAATGCTTAGCAAACTGCCTCCAGTTGTCTTCCCAGTCTTCATGAACTCCATTATTAATATGTATTATTTACATTGAAAGCATTCACAAATGAACCCGTTAGCTCTCCTTTGGGGTAGGCGAATTGGACGTTTAAGACCACAAAGTTAATTGATGTTAGAGCCAGGATTAGAACTCAGATGTGCAGGCACTTTTGCTAAATCCACTAGATGACACCTGTTTGTTTAGAACAGTGTTTCTTAAACTGTGTTCCGTGGCACACCGGTGTGCCTCAAGGCAGGGCAGGTGACTTTTTTTTTTTTTGCTCAATAACTTCCTCCCCGACCCTTTTTCCCCCCCAACCTTTTTTTTTTGCACAACAAAAAATCCTTGGAGTGCGTCATAAAAAAAAATTATTGTTTGGTGTTCCTTGGTCTTAAAAAGTTTAAGAAACACTAGTTTAGAAGTATAATTAAACTTCCTTAATGACAGGGTCAAAAGCTGGGTCACCTTCAGGTTTCATTTTTTGAAGTGACTACTTGCACAGATCAGTCTATGCCTGACAATAATGACCACAATCAGAGGCCATAGAGTGGCTGAAATCAGAAACATGAGCATATGCTTAATAGATCAATGGCCATTTCTCTTTCATTTCCCCATTTCTTTTCTTCTCTTCCAAATTTCCAATGGATCATATCCCTAGCAGAATTATGTAAAGCTCTCCTAAACACTGACAAGCTCTCAGTATCAAAGAAGTGTTTTTCCTAACGCTCTTTACCTATTTTTTAGTCTTCCCACACTCTCTGTTTTATAATAATTTTTAATTTAGGAACAAAGATCCCAAGAAACTCTAACTAAATATTTCCCATTCTATGGCATTCCGTGTTATGCAGTTACCTAGCCTACAGTAGCAAACTAAATTAATAAATAGAAGAGAATGTAACATAAAACTGGGCATTTCCCATTTAGCCCAGGCCACAAGTGCTGTCAGACATGCACACATTCAGAGCTGAGTACTCTTCTCAGGGACACCACTGCAGTTCCATATACTCCACTGGGGTTGCACCTGAATAACAGATGATAATTTGACCCATAGAATACCACATATGTCCATACTTGGTACGCTAGTCACTCTATGTAAGCGATGGGCAACTTAGACTAGTGAGTGGACTACATAAGTGGCCCTACATCTCAGTAGGCCACAAGGTTGTCATAACTAAGATGGTCTCCCAGGACAGGGTAGTTTCTCTAACTGCACTTGAATACTAGAATTTGTGGGGCATGCCAGTTGTCCTATAGCAGCGCTTTGACTGGATATAGAGGGAGTGCACGGGTCTCACAGTCAATGTTGTGTACAATCAGCGTGCACCTCATTGCACATGCCCTTGCTTTACATGCGTGTCACTTAAGTAATACCCATAGGAAAAGATCTATGGATGGAAACCAGCAGAATCTTGCCATCCCTACGCATGGGCAACGATAAACAAAATGTCTTGCAGACCTCATATAGAACCCTGATCAGCTACAGGATGTTCACCACTTATGCCAGCTCCTCCCTTTGCTCCAAGTTACAGCTCAGGGACCCTATACACAGTAGCTACCTACTGCTCTCTTTAAATAGTTGTGGCGACATTTCCTGTGCCTCTTCCCACCTGGTCCCTTTACCTTAGGTTTAGAGTTTTCAGGTCAATTCTCTCCCAGCTTCTGTAAATACAACCCAATTGAGTGCTTTTGGCCATGGAGGAGCACCCTTCCTCACTCGTCTGGTTCCAGCCAAAAACTGACCTGTTAAAGCCATGTAGCTCCTTTTATTTTAGCCTGATTGACTGCTTCCCCTAGGCAGTCCAGGAGGATCCATATTCACTGCTTCTTCATGGGGCAGGGTTTAGTACAGGGGTGGGCAATAATTTTTGGTGAGGGGCCACTCCAAGATTTTGGTCAAGGGCCACACTTTTCTATGGATGAGTCTTCATGGGGTCTGGGACAGAGGTTGGATGCAGAAGGGAGCTTGGGGTAGGGGATTGGGGTGCAGTAGAGGGTGTGGGGTCTGAGAGGGAGTTTCAGTGAAGGAAGGGATTGTGGGGCACGGGATTGGGGTGCAGGCTCTGGGAAGGGATATGGGTGCAGTAGATGATTCTGGCCTGGAGGAGGAGTATGGGAAGGGGTGCAGGGTCTGGGAGGCAGTTGTGACCTGGAGGTGGAGAACGGGGTGTGCAGAAGGTTTTGGTGGTGACCTGGGTCAGGGAGTTGGGGGGAAAGAGGGTCTGGGGTGTCAAATGCAGGCTGTGGTTAGGAGGCACTTACCTAGGCAGCTCCTAGCCAGCAGCCTTGCAGGACCCCAAGGCAGGCTCCCTGCCTGCCACAGCCTCAGGATGCTCAAAATGGCTGGCTACTCTCTATGGCTCTCTGCTCTGGAAACCAGGGGGAAGGGGAGGCTTTGTGTGCTGTCTCCGCCCCCCAAGTAAAATCTCTCAGCTCCCATTGGTGGTTTCTGAGCTCCCATTGGGCAGATTCTGAGTTGAGTGATTTTGCTGGAGAGTCAGGGAAGCATGCAAAGCCTCCTCTTCCCCCAGAACCCAGAGCAGAGAGCCATAGGGAGCAGCCAGCTGCTTAAAATGGCATGGGGCTACTCTGAAGCATCTGGTTGCACTGTGTTTGAGGGTCCCAGTGGGACAGCCCATGGGCTGGATCTAGAGTCGCATCTTGTCACAGGCGCTCTTAAATGTTTTGCACCTCAGAGACTCTGCCTAAGCACTCTTTTTTAAACTTCTTTTTCCAACCTTGCAAAAAAAATTTCACCACATTTTGTACTATATTAATATCTGTATCTCCACTGCCACCAAATGTTGAATGTAGAGGCACTGTCTATGTATTTTCTAGCAGTAATCCTACCTTTCTCTAAGGCAGCTTTGCTGTAACTAGTTGCACAAATCAGATAACTGATGATAGCAGATAGTTTGTAAATTATCTTTATAAATCAGATATATTACAGAAAAGAATGACAAATTATTATCTCCCACTCTTTGGGGATGAGTCAAGTATGTCTAGAAAGGTGCTTCTTCATCAAACAATGGAAAATAATCCTAATGACAGTTAATATTTTGTGAAACTGAATAACTTGCAAAGTATGAGAACAGGAAGGACAGCATGTAAACACTCCATATTTCAAGTCTGTCTTCTTTTAGTTACTTTAACCCCCTTAGTGAACAAACCCTGTGTCTATAACAAGGAATGTCATCAAAGGCTTATTTCTAGTTGTAATTTGTCACATAACTGTGGTTGCATTACCAAGGTAATTAATTTATAAATCAATTTAAGGCTAATTTGTTCATTTAAGATCAACATCTGGTGGTTGAGATCAATATTGATGTTTGGTGGAAGCATTGGATTTTTAGCTTGTATGGTTTCTTCTTAACTATTACTTACTGGCTGCGTCTAGACTGGCATGATTTTCCGGAAATGCTTTTAACAGAAAAGTTTTCCGTTAAAAGCATTTTCGGAACAGAGCATCTAGATTGGCACGGACGCTTTTCCGCAAAAGCACTTTTTGCGGAAAAGTGTCCCTGGCCAATCTAGACATGCTTTTGCACAAGAAAGCCCCGATCGCCATTTTAGCCATCGGGGCTTTTTTGCGCAAAACAATACCACGTTGTCTACACTGGCCCTCTTGCACAAAAGCGTTTGCGCAAGAGGGCTTTTGACCTAACGGGAGCAGCATAGTATTTGCGCAACACTGATGATCATACATGAGATCGTCAGTGTTCTTGCGGAAATTCAAGCGGCCAGTCTAGACAGCTGGCAAGTTTTTCCGGAAAAGCGGCTGATTTTCCGGAAAAACTGGCCAGTCTAGACACAGCCATTGTATTAATACTTTTAAATTGGATCTTTCGAAAACTGATGTTTAAGATACTGAAACTCGCACTTTGAAAACAGAGACACTGACGGTTTAAGCGATTTGTATAATGGTCACTATAATCAGGATTTAGCAAGAGTCTGGGTGTCAGGAAACTTATATTCCAGTGCTGCCTCTAACTTGCTTTGAATGTTAGATAAATTAAAGTGAACTTAAGTGTCTTTAAAAGTGGAGAAACAATATTTGATTAATTCACAGGAGTGTTAGAAAACATAGGTAAATGTTTGTAAATTTCAGTATGAGTGGAATGTATTATTAAAGCAAATCAATGGTTGTGATAGGACAAAATTCAAGAACTCCTAGCATTGGGCTCACTTCTATCTCATATGATACTTGTCAAGCAATAACTCTCACCATCATAATCTGTAGCTATCTTATAGTTCACAAATGTGACTTTGAGTAGAAATAGCTTTTTGAATTATTTGTTTTGCAAACAGAGCAAAAAAATATTGCCCAAAATGTAATACAAATTTTACAGAATTTTATAAAATATTTTCAAAATTTGCAAACATTTCTGAAACTCAACAGGAGGTATTTTGCCCAGATGTAATCTACTGGAGTTAGATTCAAAATTATCCTATTCCTGCAATGTGCTCCAAGCAATAGTCTCACTGTGATTAAAATATTAGTATTTTAGTTTGCACAACTACAGTTCATTATGACTACAGAATGCAGCATACAGTAACAACATTGACCAATTCTTCTCTCATTTATCTCTGTGTAAATTCAGAGTGACTATTAAGTCCAGATTAAAACAAGCTCAACTGAGAACTAAGAACAGTATTTGGCACTATGCATTTATGAAGGTCATAATGAACAGTGACTTCACTGTTTAGCATAAAGATGTATCAAATATATGAAGTCTAGGCAAAAGTTGTTTCTAAAATGTGTATCACCTAAAGGCTTCAAATTCAGCAACAGAATCTCCCTCAATGAGATCGAAATGGATCAGATAGGACCAGAGGTAACAGTAACAATCAATGGAGTGACAACAGTAAAATCTTTTCTCTGTGCACATCTAATTCGGGGGGCAGGGAAGAGGGGGGAGGAGTACAATTCATTTGTTCTCATCAGCACTAAATCCCATGAATTATCGTGTGTTCACGAAGTCTTGTTAGAATCAGGGACCATAAAAAGACTCAGAATGTTATTAATATTAGCACCACCAAGTCCCCATCACATCACAGTCACTGTGCAGCACTTCTAACTACAGGTTGAACATCCCTTGTTCAGCACCCTTGGGACCAGAGTCCCGAACAAGGGAATTTGCCAAACCAGGGGAGGTCAAGCATCTGGCTGGTAAAAGGGTTCCCCGGCCCTACATGTGGCAGCAGCAGCTGCTCCCAGGGCTCTCTACTACTAGGTCACTGCCCTTGCAGGCTGCCGCTGACCAAAACGGCTCTGCTTCCAGCCACTTTCAACCTCTGCATCCGGGGCTTTCTGGTCTAGCAACATCTGTGGTCCTGCTGGACCATTCGTGAGATGTTCAGCCTATACAGTGTCATTCAGCTCTTTCTCCAGGAAAGGTCTCTCCAACAAGAGACTTGGCTTCCCAAGGTGGGCTCTCTTACCCACCCTCAACATATCCTTTCTGTGCTTTTACTAGCCTCCCCAGCAGATGAGAGAATTCTCATGAAAACATGTTTGGATGTTTAAATATGTCCTAATAGGTTTCTTCTATTTGAAAATACCTTGCATAGGGAAATCCTGGAGGCCCTCAACAACCTTATTAGTATTTGGTCAAAGGGTAATAGTGATAAAGAATACTGACAATTTGAACAGGCCTGAAAAAACATAAGATCCATAACAATGATTTGAAGTCTGGAAAAATGCCCTATGGTAAGAGACATAAGAATTCAGACAATTAAGATTATCAAAGGCTAAAATGTGACGATCACTGGTATAGACTGTCACACCAGTGCAACATGCTGCACAACAATTTCACCATTACCACACACAGGAGCCAAGCTCCTTTAAACTCTATGAAGAGCAGCATAGCCCTAGCCACATTGTCCTTGGGGTTCTTTCAACAAAGTCTCTGCCCAGACCAGCAGCTTCACACCATGCCTGGTTGTCAAAGCACTACAACAGCTTCTAGGGGGCCATCATCACCCACTAGGGAGAATACATTCAGCTCCTCTCTGACCCAGCTGGCCAGAGGAGAAATATGCTTGACTTTTATCTGATTGCAGCCTTGCCACACGTGACATGGCTAGTAGCATGTATATTCATATCAGAAAACCCCAGAAAGAGGCACATGTCTACATCTATGGGCACTGAATGAATGTCATGAACATGATGGTCTTTGGCAATGCACAGCTCATCTTCATGGATGTTGTGCCAAAGTACCTAGGATTGTGACACATTGGCTACATCTAGACTGGCATGATTTTCCGCAAATGCTTTTAACGGAAAAGTTTTTCCGTTAAAAGCATTTGCGGAAAAGAGCGTCTAGATTGGCACAGACGCTTTTGCGCAAAAGCACTTTTTGCGCAAAAGCGTCCGTGGCCAATCTAGACGCGCTTTTACGCAAGAAAGCCCTGATCGCCATTTTAGCCTTTGGGGCTTTTTTACGCAAAACAAAACTGAGCTGTCTACACTGGCCCTTTTGCGCAAAAGCTTTTGCGCAAAAGGACTTTTGCCCGAACAGGAGCGTCAAAGTATTTGCGCAAGAAGCACTGATTTCTTACATTAGAACGTCAGTGCTCTTGCGCAAATTCAAGCGGCCAGTGTAGACAGCTGGCTAGATTTTGCACAAAAGTGGCTGCTTTTGCGCAAAAACTGGCCAGTCTAGACACAGCCAATATGTATGGGTTGTTGCAATCTGGGCTGAGTGAACTGTTTGTCAAGGGAGAGCTCTCCCATAGATGGCTGCTGGGTAAGTCTCAGACAACTTCTGCCTCTCTTATTCCCACCCACATTCAGCAACACCCCTCTCTGCACCCAAGGCCATGCCAGACACAGTGCTGTGTATTACTGCCCAGGGGGTCACAGCAATTGATGCCATAAGGGACAGGGGTATTTGCCCACATATTCATGCACCTCACACAGGTGATGAGGATACCTTCTCTAAGCGTGGCTGCTCACCACCATCATCAACCACAGAGGACCCACGGGAGTGGTATAATTGTGCCCATACAGCCATCCAGAAGGCCACAGAGAGAGCCTTCGGCACCCTAAAGCTGCAGTGGAGAGGACTCTTTGCCTCCCATGGTATACTACAGCATAGCTGCTATGCTGTGTGCAAGATGTTCATGGTCTACTGTGTCTTGCATAACATCACAGTGTAACACAGAGTACTGTTGCCCGAGGGGCTGTAGACAGATAATGGACGGGAAGAGGCAGAGGAAGAGAAGCCTCATTGCATCTGTCTAGGGGAGGAAGTTGTGACCCATGGGCATTGGCTCTGTCAGAGGGTCAATCCTTGCATGAGTGAGCTCAAGAAGGTACTGGCATGGTTGGCACCAGCCTTAGCAAAGCTAACCAAGGTGGAGTGAGAGGCCATTTCAGCTATAAATATTCAGCTGGACAGTCCAATTGCAGTGGTGGATTAAGTAGCCTACATACTGCTAATGGCCAGAACTACTTGCAAGTGATCTCCCTGCGGGACAGCCGATACTGGTAGATCTGCAGATCTGGGGGCTGGTGTTGGTTGCTGTTCCTTCACAGGAATGGGGGTGCCATCCTTCGTGTGTAGAAGAAAGTGTCACCTGCCGACATGCTGCCACTAAAACATAAGAATGACCATACTAGGTCATACCAAAGGTCCATCTAGTCCAGTATCCTGTTTTCTGACAGTGGCCAATTCCAGATGACCCAGAGGGAGTGAACACAAACAGGTAATCATCAAGTGATCTCTCTTCTGTCATCCATTTCTAGCCCCTGACAAACAGAGGCTAGGTACACCATTCCTACCCATTCTGGCTAATGAGTATTGATGGTCCAAACCTCCATGAATGTATCTAGTTCCTTTTTGAACCCTGTTAAAGTCCTGATCTTCACAACATCCTCTGGCAAGGCGTTCCACAGGTTGACTGTGTGTTATGTAAAGAAAAATTTCCTTTTGTTTGGTTTAAACCTGCTATCTATTAATTTAATTTGGTGACCCTTAGTTCTTACGTTATGGGAACAAGTAAATAACTTTTTATGTTTTTATGGTGTCCAGCTTCCCAATCTCCAGCACTGGTATGACTGACAGGGTGACCACTGCCAACTTCAGATGCTTGGGAAGAGGGGACACCCAGGTTTTCCCCACACTGGACCCCCCACTTCATCTAGCAATCACCTGCAAGCCAATCAGCCTGCTTCGAAAGAAGTCTCCCTTTTTTCTTCAGCTGCAGTTATTTCGGAATAAGCTATTCCAGAAGAGATTTTTCTGGAATAGCTTATTTCAAAATAGCGCATCTACACACAAAATTCATATTGAAATAGCACTTAGCTATTTTGAACTAGAGGGTCCACATTGATTGGACACTGAATTGCATTTAAGGCCACCCAACCAGTTGAGGCAGAGCATCAGGTCAGTAGTGAGTGGCTTGCCCCTGCCCCGAGGTGATGGGACACGCACATCAGACCCACCATCCCCCTCCAGAAGCATGTCACCATCGCCCTCAGGAAGCTCTCCATGCCGGACAGTTAGGCTATGTCTACACTAGTGGGTTCTTGCACAAGAACACATCCACACTGCCATGTGCTTTTGCACAAGAGCATCCATGGCAGTGTGGACGCTCTCTTGCACAAGAAAGCGCTGATGACCATTTTAGCCATAGGGCTTCTTGCCCAAGAAACCCCTGCTGCACGTCCACACAGCTCTCTTGCGCAAGAGCGCTTATACTTGTTAGAAACGAGCATAGCTCTTGCGCAAGAAGCCCTCTCTTACCATGCTTTACTGTAAATCTTCTTGCGCAAGAGCAGGCGGGCAGTATGGATGCTCTGGGGAAGAACGGCCGTTCTTGCGCAAGATCCCGCCAGTGTAGACATAGCCTTACTGATCTGTGGGGAACTAGTTCGGCGTGGGGAGATTGACCGTCAGGTCCCTGGTCATGCAGGTATGGCATTCTATTCTTGGGCTATTGTCCCGGGGGTGGGGGGAGGGGAGGTGAAGGGACGGACTGGGCTTCCCTCAGGAAAGGGGGTGTGGGAATGTTGCAAGCCCCCTCCCTGGCAGGCTTTGTTCATTCCTGCCTCACAAAGCCCTGCCAGAGGTTGGAGTGATTGGAGGGAGATTTTCCTGGTAAGTTGTGAGGCGGGAGACTAGGAAGGTCGACTGGGGGAACTCTCGGGGGCCCTGGCACCCCTGTGATTCTCTGTTTGGCTCCTTCTGCAGGTGATTAGGGTAATCAACACCATCCTGCTGCTCAGTCATCCGCCTTGGAGATGTGGATGCCCTCATCACCGGGTTTGCCAACATGGGCTTCCCCAACTGGAAGGGGGGTCTATTGATGGGACCCACATCCCCATCCATGCCCCAGACCACTGGGCATCTCTATACATCAACCAAAAGGGATATGTTTCAGTGATCCTGCAGGCCATGACGGACAACTGGGGACAGTTCACCGACATATATGTTGGGTAGTCAGGGAAGGCGCATGATGCACATGTGTTTCAGAACTCCATAAGCTGCATGCCAGAACTTTCTTCCCCAACCACACCATCAGGGTCGGGGACATGGACATGCCTGTTTGCCTGGTGAGAGATGTGGCCTATCCCCTGCAGCCTTGGCTCAGGAAGCCCTACACTGGCCACCTCAACCCCTCCAGAGAACTATACAATGCCAGGCTAAGCAGGGCCCTGCATGGTTGTAGAGGGTGCCTTCAGCCATTTGAAGGCACACTTCAGATGCCTCCTCACCCATCTGGATCTTGGGGAGCACAACATTCCACATGTGGTGGCTGCGTGTTGTGTTCTGACAACATATGAGAGAGAAAGGGGGAAGCATTCCTGCCAGGTTGGGGGGTGGAGGCAGGGCCTATGAGAATCTGCGCACGGCTGCCACCCAGCAGGCCCATCAGGGGGCTGTGGACATCCGTGAGTCCCTGAGGGAGAGCTTCTCCCTGGGGGACCAGTGACACTCTCCCCTGGGCTGCCCCACTGGGGACTTCTGCTTCACCCCTCACTGCCTTCCCTCCACTAACCCCTCTCTTCTCCCCCCCCCCCCCCGCTTTTCCTGATGAAAAAATAAAGGACACATTTGTTTTGGAAAAACTGAAACCTCTGTATTTTTCATTTGGGGTCAAAGAAACTTGGGAGAGACTGGGGAAAGAACCTGGGAGAGGGAAGGAGAAAGGGTAGAAGGGGGGGGGGCGGTAAGAACCTTGGAGGAGGGAGAAAGGAACTGGAAGGGGAAGGACGGGTGAGGAGAGGCTCAGGGCTGGGGCTGGGAGTGGCACCTGGCTCTGCTGATCACACTGCCACAGGTGCGGGGGCCTCAGAATCCATGCGGGGGGGGGGGGTTGAGGGAGAAGCAGGAGAGGGAGCAGGAGTGGGAGAGGAAGTGGGAGGAGGAGCTACAGCAGGAGCGGGAGCAGAGGCTGGAGCAGGAGCAGGCATCATTCTCAGGACAAGGGAGTGCACATCCTTGCACATGGAGTGGCCTATACAAGCAGCTCCCGCCAGGTCTCATGATGCAGCTGGAGGTCCTCCTGGAGCCAGCGGTGGATGGTCTTCTCCAGGGCTTTGAGTGTTACCAGGTGCTGCCTCTGGAACTTGCCCATGGGACAGTGGTGACTGCGGACGCCTCTAGTCCGGGAAGCTGTCCCAGGTGGTGTTGACTGCCCTCCTCTCACAGCTGGTCCAGCTGTGGAGAATAATGGGAGATGGTCAGTCATCCCAGGGAACACTGAGCCTAAAGCCTCGCCCCCATCTGTGAGCTGAGAGTGACAGTTCTCCGCTCTGTTGCAGGTGATGTGCTTGGAGCAAGGCCATGTGTGCTCTGGCCAGTGGGACCCAAATGTCCCCGGGAGTGGGTGCTTCCCTGAGACTGTGGGCATGCCCACATGGGTGTGTGTGTGTGTCTCCTGCCTCCTTTTAGAGGTGGACTGTGGAGGGAGGGTGTCCCACTCTGGGGTGAGGAGTATGGCAGGCCTCTCCAGACACCCTGTGGCCAATAGCAAAAGGGTCCTCTGTGGCAGCCTCCTCGGGCCATGTGGCTAGGAGTGGCACAGCACATGCTCCCACGTGCACAGGCTGCTGCACAATCCGTGGGCAGCAAGGGCCAAGTGTGGAGTGCCCAGCTTTCCCCCCACTCCCCGGCCATCCCCTACACCCCCTTTATGAAGGGAAAGTGATGGCACTCACATGATGTACTTTCCCCGGCCTTGGACAATGCCCAGGACACGTCCACAGGGAGGGAGTCAGGCTCCTGGGTCAGCTGGGTGGTGATGCTGGCTTCATCCGGGTCCATCCCCACCCCACCCCGTGAGGTTGATGATGGGCATCTTGAGCCCGGAGTCTACAACCAGGGTGGAGGAAGGGACTGCCCCGCCTCCCAGGATGTGGATAAGGTCTCTAAAATAAGGGCAGCTGTGGGGCTCTGCCCCGGAGTGGGAGTTGCCCTTGCTGGCCCTGGCCAGGCTCTCAGCCATCCAGCCATAGACGTTTGCATTCCTGCATCTGGTGCAGAGATCCTGGAGGTTGGTCTCGTCACCCCAAACTTCAATAAGGTCCAGGATCTCTGCACCAGACCAGGAAGGCACATGTCTTTTTCATCCCCTGGCAAGCCCCTGGGAGCAGTGGCGCGCTGGGTGGGAGTAGCAGACTGGCTGATTTTGGGGACAAAAGCAAGGTAGGTGCACCTGCAGGGTGGCCAGGCTACCTGGTAGCTACAAACCATTTCTGCAGAGGCTGCAGCTTTAAGGGCTCCAGAGGAGCGGGAGGGAATAGAGTTTTGCTGAGTGTGGACAGAGTGGCCAGCAATGCACCCTTGGAAGGGCTGGAGGCCCCCTATTTTGAAATAGCAGCTATTCCCTGTCTACACAGCCCCTATTCTTAAATATCTATTTCGGAATAGGCATTATTCTTTGTCAAATGAGGTTTACAGAAGCTGTCCATTATTTTGAAATTATTTCAAAATAGCGGAATTGCTGTGTGGATGCTCTCATAGTTATTTCGGAATAACGGCCATTATTATTAAATAACTTTGCTGTGTAGTCACACCCTTAATGTTCTCCAGTCCCTGTGACCTCCCCCAGGTCATTGACCTAACTCAAAAGTGGCGTGCCGAGCTGCTGCCAATGCCTGTCTCTATCAGCAGAGCTCCGTTCCTGAGGCCAGACACTAGTGAGCTCCTCTGTGTGGGCTGCCATAAAGTTGTTAATGGTTTCAGTTTCAGGTTTGGTGAAATTAGGCCTACACTCTTCATGACACCGCCCCTTATACCTCTGCCGTTGCTCTGGGACCTGGGACTTTCCAAGTTGGTACTGGGGTGTAGGCCAGTTAGGACCCAGGCTTCAGCTTTTATTGGGTGGTGAAAAGTGGTGCTGTCCAGTAATTTCATGAGCCCACGCTAGTGTGAGCTGCTGAAACCTGATCCTTTTTTGGCACAAAACCACTGTGTAAAGCCCAGGTGCAGCCACGTGGGTGCTACTAAGCATCTCTCTCTGCCATAGGCAGCTAAATAACTGCTGAACTCCTACCTTGTGTGACTGCCTCTCTCTCTGCAGACTGGCAGCACGCCAACCTGACCTGGAGCTGGGCGCTGGGTTGCACAGCAACCAGTGGCTGGCACTAAGCCCAGCTGTAGAGTAACAGGAGGAACTCTGGCAGCATGGGGGAGGGGAAGGTTACCTCTTCCCAGGAGTTTTGAAGCAAAGGATTTCTCTATAGTGAGGGTCAGGATGTGGGGAGGACCCCGCACCTTGACACAGATCTGTCTCCTCTCATTCTTGCTTATCCTCTTTCTCTGGCTGGGTATGGCCCTGAGGGAGTGGTGGGGTTCCCCAGCTGAGTCCAGTGGAAGGGGGTGGGGCAGCTGTTGGTGTTGCGTTCAGCTGTATGACCCCTGGACTTCCCCTGCTCACTGTCCATAGCACTAGTCAGTACTGCTGTCTTTCCTGCCAGCCTGAGGCTGCCATGTGGTCCCAATGTGCGTGTGTTTCAGGATAGGAATGAACTGATGGTGGGCTTGATTTTTCTCCCAGTGGCCATTGGCACTGTGACAGACATTGGGATCATCAGAGCCTCCTCTAGGATGATGGTTAGGCCTAAAGCAGTGGTGAGTAACCTGCAGCCTGTGGGACTCCTGCAACCCATTAGGGTTCTATGCATGGCCTGTGAGATATTTTGTAACATACAGGGTTGCCAGATTCTACCAATTTCCAACTCCATAGTTTTATTGCTACCAGTATTACTAAGGTGACACACTTGTAAAGCAAGGGCACGTGAAATGAGGTGCGTGCTGATAGCACACAACATTGACTTTGAGAGCCATGCACTCCCTCTGCGGCCTATCAAAGTGCTATCTACAATCAGCACACCCTACAAATTCTAGGCATGCAAGTGCAGTTAGCAAAACAACGGTTTGCTGGAAAACTGTCTTGGTTATGACAATCTTGTGGCTCATGGAGATGAAGGAGGGCCACTCATGCAACTCACTCATCAGCCTACGTTGCTTATCACAGGCTTAGACGGAGAGTAGCCTCATTTCAGCTGCCATGATAGGAAATAGCACCTTTCCCTCTGTGGATCAGACCAGAGAAAACCATTCTCTTGAACAGCTCTAATGCACAGACCCATGGTTCCCCAGCTGCCCTAAGATGCAGGGCTTCTCTGGAACGTGACAGAGTGTGACTTCTGCTGGAACAGGGGTCAGCAACCTTTCAGAAGTGGTGTGCCAAGATTCAACGTATTCACTTCTATTTACAGCTCAGCGTGCTGGTGATACTTTTGAAAACCAATAATAGTCTGACTTACAGCAGCTTCATTAATTAATGAATAAAGATGCAGATCTTACTGTTTAGTGTGATCCTTGGCCTTGCTTTCCCTTGCTGAGTTCTCCGATCTTGGGCTCGTAGTTTGATACTTTAAGCAGCACACAAGCCTCTGAGTCAGGGTTCGGCAACCTACAGCACGCCAGAGCAGTCGCCCAAGCAGCCACCCCCCAATGCAGCCGTGGGCCTGTCCCCGTCTCCAACTTGCCTGCCTGCGGCTCCAACCCTCGGCAGCAGCAACCCGCCCAGCCATGGCTTCAACCTGCCTCCCCTGGCCGCAACCTGCCCAGCTATGGCTTCAATCCCTCTGCTGGCAGCAACCCGCCTGGTTGTGGCTTCAACACCCCCTCCAGCAGCAACCCTCCCGCCTGCGGCTTCAATCCCCCTGACAACAACCCGCCCACCTGCTACGTGTTCTAGGAGTAAAAGGCTAACAGCAGCCACCCCACAATGCGGCCCCAACCCCAGCGGCAGCCAGCCCCCAATGTGGCCCGGGCCTCCAGAGTGGCCGCCTGAGCGGATACTCCCCAGTGAGGCCCTGGGCTGTCTCAGCCAGCGGGAGCAGCCATGACACTCACCTTCCAGGAGCAGGAGAAAAGTGAGTGCTGCTGTGGAGGTGGGTGGGCTTAGATCAGAATTTTTTGTGTGTCGCTGCGTAGGTGCAGACGTTAAGGGAACACTGGCACAGGCTCCCGGCTGCATGGGGGAGGAGGGGCAGTGTTGAGCTCCTGCCTCATGTGCCAATGAAAATCGGCTCACGTGCCTCTTATGGCACGTATACTGTAGGTTGCTGACCCCTGTGCTAGAATGTGCCTTGTCTGAGATCTGCCAGATTGCCGAGCCACTAGAAAAGGGATAAGGCATGTGTACATGGTGTTTCCTATGTTCATCCCTTGGATGCTCTGCCCTCCTCTTTGTGTCTGGTACTACTTGTTTCTCCAGTGATTTGGAAGAATTTAACATTCACCATATATATGTAGAGTCGGTTGCCTGTATATCCAAAGTCCAGGAACTGTTGAGGTGATTGACAGTCAAGTGAAATGGTGTTTTTTGAAAGGAGTCGTCTTAGTCCATGCCCTTCTGATTTCACGTTTTGAGATAGCAGTTTTTAGGAGGCTCTATAGGTGTTCTTATGATTTCAACACGTAGAGCTCACTACAGCTGACTTCCAGGGGTCTGTTGCTCTGCTTGATCATTAGAAGTGGAGAGGCTGTCTTGTGCATGTCAGTCAAAGTGGCCATGTGTGGGCTTTGCCAAGTCTCTAGACTGGCATGAACAGATCTTCACTCCTGACTTCCATTGACACCAATGGCAGTTAGGCACCTACATACTGTTGTCCATTTGGCCAACGGAACTTCACTTCGTTTTCTTCTAAGCACCTCTGTGTAAGATGGCTCTCTCTCCCCATGCATACCATGGGAGCCCAATCAACTAACTTAGGCTTTGAGCAGCTCACTGCTGTTCATGTGATTTTTTAGCAGCCTAACAGGCAGTATGATGCTCAGTGACACATGCCTAAATCCTTTCAAGTATCCAGCCCCTGGCTCCATAGGAATACTGCTGAGATGAGAGTAAGAAATGGATATTTCTGATGCCTTGAACTCTTGGCTAATCAGACCCTGAAGCAGGCAGACTGAATGGAGACGCTCTCAAACCCTTGGAGAAACTTCACAGGAACAATCATCTAGACAGTAAAGATGTTTTGATGTCACATTGCATATATTTAAATTTATCCATACTGATTCACTTTGATTTAAATCTTGGTCCTTTTCAAGTCCATGGAAGCTTAGCCATGGACTTCAGTTGAAACAGGATTTAGCCTTTTAACATTTAGACTGGAAACACTGGACCTCTTCATTTTACACCAGTACAACACCACTGAGTTCATTTACCCCTCAAAAGAAAAAAGCCATGTTATGTTCTGGACAAATGTATTCTTACATTAAAAAAGACACAAAACAAGAGAATAATTGCATTGATCTCTAAGGGGTGTCTGAATTTACATAAGTGGAACTGAGAGCAGAATTTGGCCAATAATGTTCAAGCAGAAAGGGACCAAACTGATGAGAATGGCATGACTTGGAAATACAATTATTCCACATCCTTTGCCAGTCTGATGTTTAAACAAATGATAAATGGTTTGTTTAAAATGCATTAGTTCACTGGAAGGCATCTGACCTTAGGCCAGGAACTGAATGATAAAGTGTATGACTTTGGGCATTAGGATTGTGTAGCAATCTGTGTGGATACACCCTACTGAAACATATCCAGCTGATCTGGTTCATCAGGTCAAAATAATATTGCTTCTAAGTTCCAACCCCACCCGCTGTCCCTTCTGAAAGCTAAGCATGCAGTTCACTTTTAAAGTGGTAACGACTGCAGGATAATGTCAAGAAGAGCTCTGAGTAAGCTCAAAAGCTTGTCTCTCTCACCGACTGCAGCTGGTCCAATAAAAGATATTACCTCACTCATCATTTTTTCTCAATCTAAACTGGCAAGACTCCTTTGCAAACAGGGCTGTCCCAAGGGGGACATGGGACCTGGGGCAACCCGCCCAGGGTTGGGCCCAGGGCAACCACCAGCAGCAGTCCCCACTCTTGCCTCAACTCCGCTCCACCCATTTCCCCAAGCCCCAACCCTATTCTGCCCTGCATCTCTCCACCCCACCCCCCGAGCAATGCGAGATGGAGGATTACAGGGACTGGCAGGGAGGCAAAAGCAGGGGTCACACCCCCCCCCCCATTCACCCCAGCAGGGGCCTCCAGAGTGGCCTGGCAGCCAGCTCTGCTCCACCCTGCTGCCTCTTGAAGCTCGCTGCACCGCACTTTTCCACAGCGGCAGGAAGTGGCTCATCCTGGGGCTGGGGTCCTCTGCTTCCCACTGTCACAGAGGAGTGAGGTGCAGCGAGCTGGGGGAGGCAGCAGGGCGGAGGCAGTGAGCCAGGCCACTTCAGCTCCTGCCACTGCGGTGAATGCAAGAGGGAGGGCTGAGCCTTGCTGCCACCCCATGACAGTCCTCACGTGTGCTGAACTGAGAATCTAGTGTGAGGGGCCAAAAACAAACACAGAAATCTCTTTGTTTCTGTAAATTCATTCCTTTTAAGCCTTCTAAGGTTTTCAAAGGCACTTTCCTAATTCTTATCCCTTTAAAGTCAATACTGAACCGCCCATTGACTTAAACGGGAGAAGAGTTGGGGCAGTTTTGTCTTGCGTGTTTTTGAAAATTCCACTCACTCTTCCTCCCAGTAATTTAACCAATGAATCTACTCTTCCAGGTATATTCTGGGTGTTGTAAAAACAAACGAATGGTACGAGGTGCCTCGCAGTACAAAGAAAAAAAACAGACCCACAGACCTTGGAAGTTATTTAGGTGCCTAACACCCACTTTGGATGCCTTTGAGACTCTGGGCCAGAATCACTTCCTGAAAAGTTGATATTCAAGCTTTCAAATGACAGACAAGAATCATAAACCCAGAAATGACATGATGATGTAGTCACACTGGTGTTATAGCAAGTGCATATCCTGGCTGTTCCACTGGTTGCAATGATTTCTTTCACCCCTGCTCGGTTAAACCCTCTTCCAACTGCCTTGTTGATTTCCTGTTCCAGGCCCTTCATACTATAGCTCCTCACCCACATTTCCTAATGTCTCCTTACTTCCCTCATGACATTAAACAATCCTTTGCTGCAGGCACAAATCATACCTGGAGTCTATTACTAACCATGGCTGGGGGCAGGCTTGTCAACAGCGGGAGGGAGGGAGGGTTGCCAGGTGTCTGGTTTTGACCCGGACAGTCTGGTATTTGAGCTTTCTGTCCGGGAAACAAATTGAGAAAATACCGGACATATAAATGTCCGGCCAGCCCTGCTCCCCCCAACCCCCTCCCAGCCAGCCCTGCTTCCCACTGGCTGATTCCCCGCCCCCCCCGATCTCCTCCGGCCAGCCCCACTCCCCCCGACCCCCTCTGGCCACCCTCGCTCCCCCCGACCCCCCCCCCCGATCTGAGATCAAGTGTGTCCAGTATTTTTTTTAAACCATCTGGTAACCCTAGAGGGAGGAGGGCACAAAGGAGGCAACAGCCCCAGGGCCTGGTAATTCAAAAGGGCCCAGGGCTCCTAGCTGCCACGTTAGCAGCAGCAGCATCGGCTGGGAGTTCTGGGCCCTTTAAATTGTCACCAGAACCCCATGCAGCACACCCCGGACAACAATGAGGGCTGGCTGGGGGAGGTGCAGCATGCTTTGGCTGGCACTGAGGGTTAGCTGGGAGATGCCAGCCCAGCCCTGCCCCTTCCATCCAAGGCCCTGCGCCTTCTGGGGTGCACAGCGCTGGTCCCCTGCCTTGCCCAGGGGGTCAGTTGGTGGGCTTCTGAGGCCAAGGACTAGTGACGGGGTCTCTCTTCGTGCTCCAAGGGCTTTTCCTCCTAGGGAAGGGATCTTTCACCCTGGAGGTTCTGATGAGCAAGGGAGGCAGGCAATTTCCTTTCCAGTGGTAGCTGAAAGGGAAATGCTAAAGATCCTACTGCTCTCAAGATGCTCAGCCACTGAACTTCTGTCTGTAATAAAATGGATACTGAAAACTCGGGTCTGCTGCTGCATTAAGATTCTAATCTATTTGCACCAAGAGTCAGTGTAAATGTGCTGGAGGGCGTGTTTTCTGTTGATAAATCTCCACTCGACATTCTGCTACATTTGCCCCCAAAAGAGCCCAAGCCAGCTCCCACTGAAGTCAAATAACTGAAATGGGATTTGGATCAGCCCAAAACAGAGATCTTGAATGCATTTCCTCTTAGTACCAGAGAAGGCTGAACTACAGAAGCAATTAGATAACCAACAGCAAGTAGCTTGGAGCTTAAGAAGAAATACAAACAACTGTTTTCTCTTCACTAAAGAAACTATCAGTATATGCTCATAACTATCAGTGGGGTAAAGGCGCCGTCTGGCTCTTCCCTATCTTTCTCCCAGTGCAAAAAGGTCTTTCCTACTACATTCCCTATACTTTGTCATGGCATGCAGAACCTCCTCTGCTCCTCCTCTACTCCCTCTCTCTCTCACACACACACATACTAAACAACTATACCCTTCTTCCCTTACACAACCTTACTGAAATAGAAGTGGTGACCATAATTCCTGTCTGAGCTGGGACTCTCTCCATAAGGCATGTGCATCCACAATCACATTTCTACAGTGCACAACTGAAACAATGGGGCAGTTCATAGGAGATTGCTCCATGGGTCCAGTTTCTGTAAATATAGCTCATGTTCCTATATAGTCCCATCTGTGCAACTGGCTGCCATTGTACTCACTTCAAAAGGACTTAGGAGGACTAATGCAGTATAAATCCAGCCAGATTAGATTCTCTCCAAAGGAATTAGGATGAACTGATAACAGAAAAAAACAAATAAACATCTTTGAATTTTTATACAAATAAGATACACTCCATATTGATGGGTCTCTGCTCAACTAGCCACTGATGAGCAGGGGAGCACTGACCTCCCCTGGTCTGGGATAGCTCAGGTCCCGAGGGTGCCGGGGAGGTCCAACCTGTAATTTTGTCTGCTGTGGTCTTCAGTGAAGTAGTTTTCCTATCCATTAAGCACGTTCAACTCCTTGTTATCTTCAGCTGGAGAGGAGGATGATCACTCCCTAGTTGTCAGCTGGCCACTGAATAGCAGGAGGGGCCACTGAACTGGCAGGAGGGGCTCCTCAGTAGTGCTAAAATGTTTTTACTGGGTCATGTTAAATTTTCTGGATTTTTTACAATGGAATAAATAGGGAAAACTCAGCTGTGTTATGTAACATGCTAATTTATTGGGTTTGGGTTCTGAAGTCCCGTGTTTAGGCTCCCCTGCAATCCACAAGACTCCCCTGGAACCCTGCAGGCACCTAAACTCAACCAGCATCTAAGTTTTCTGGGTAAAAGTTCCCCCAGATGGTTATCTTCTGTTTTAGCCCAACAGTGACCCATAAACTGAGGAAACAATGGCATTCACTTGCGGGTCCTGAGTTGGTAGGAGTGCTCAGAGGCTGCCTACCAGAGCAGGATTGACTTAGAATCTGGCCCTCACAGGAGAAGAAAGAGGGGGTGGTGCCACCAGCCACCATATAGCTTTTACCCTAATAGTTAGAGCACTCAGTTGGGATGTGGAGATCCAGCTTCAACTCCCCACTCAGGAAGAGGAGAGAAAGGATTTGAACATAGGCCACTCTCATCTCAGGCAGGTGCTGTAACCACCATGCTATGGGAGTATTCGCTTTAGCAAAGCTTTTGATACAGTCTCCCATAGTATTCTTACCAGCAAGTTAAAGAAGTAAGGGTTGGATGAATGGATTATAAGAGAGGTGGCTAGATCGTTGGGTTCAATGGATAGCGATCAGTGTCTCAGTGTCTCGTTGGCAGCTGGTATCAAGCAGAGTGGCCCCAGGAGTCAGTTCGGGGGTTGTTTTTGTTCAACATCTTCATTAATGATCTGGCTGATGGGATGGATTGCACTCTCAGCAAGTTCACAGATGACACTAAGCTGGGGGGAGAGGTAGATACACTGAAAGGTAAGAAGTGACCTAGAAAAATTGAAGGGTTGGGCCAAAAGAAATCTGTTGAGGTTCAACAAGGACAAGTGCAGACTGATGCACTTATGACGGAAGAATCCCATGCACTGGGATTTTCTGCAGAAAAAGTCCTGGGGATTACAATACACAAGAAGCTGGATGTGAATCAACAGCGTGCTCTTGTTGCCAAGGAGGTTAACAGCGTATTGGGCTGTATTCGTAGGAGCATTGCCAACAGATCTAGGGAAGTGATTATTCCCCTCTATCCGGCATTAGTGAGGCCACAGCTGGAGTGTGGGACCCACCCACTACAGAAAGGATGTGGACAAATTGGAGAGAGTCTAGCTGAGGGCAATGAAAATGATTAGGGGGCTGGGGCACATGATTTATGAGCAGAGCCTGAGAGAACAGGATTTATTTAGTCTGGAGAAGAGAAGAATGAGGGGAGATAACTCTCACTTTGTGGATTGCAATATTGTTTCTGCGACTTTTTAGGCACTGTGACACTGAGTGCACCAATACCTACCTTGTGCATCCCTCAAGCCCAAATATCTCGCCACTACATTTTGGAATTTGAAAACACACTGCAAGGCATTTTACATAGAAAAAACTGCACACAATGTATTGAAAAATGTACTTCAGCTAAATACAACCCTTGGATGCATTCTCCTATTGTGTAAACTAGATATTAGCAAGGTGACCAGGAGCCAACAGCTTGGATATGACAGCAAACCAAGCACAAATATAATAAAAACCAAGCATTATCTCTTCACCAAAGAAACTTTTAGGAGCTGCTGATGCTCCAAATTATTAGTTGGGCAGAAACACTGCAGCTGTTTCTTATGCTACCCCCAGAAAAGAACTTTCTTCTCTCTGTTTTCTCACACACTGCTGAACCTTCTACTTTTCCTGCACTTGATCTGGGACCAGATGCCCAGCTCAGCCACTCCTTCCTTCCCTCTTCACATGACTCAGCCCCAGGTGCATCAAGCATCAAGCCACCTGCTCCTTCCTTGCCTTATGCAACTTGGGTGGGACAGAAATTGTAACAGCAAGATTGATTTTAAATTATGGGCTATAGTCTCCCTCACCAGAATACAGGTGTTTTTTATGGGGGAAGGTACAAGGAGCCTTATGCTACTCCATGCACTTCCTGTAATGGGATACAGCAAATAGCACACTCTGTGCTTATTGGAGTACTAGGATTGTTCCTTCCTAGCACTTGACAGTACAAACAAGGAGAATGAACAATACCAGTTCTCCCACCTTCCACATGTCTAGCCAGCTGTGTGAGCTGATGGCAGGGGAGCAGTCTGAACCATCCAAAGGCATAATGCAGAGTCCACACTTGTGCTTTGTGTAGAGGAGCTCCTGCAGAACTTGCATAACCTTTAGCCAACCTGTACTTCTCTGCCCCCTCCTAGTGCTCCAATACAAGTCACATAGTAAAGCGCATGGAGACCTAGAATTCAATCACTGAAGAAGATTTTCATCCAGGATTGCATAGGGTCAATCTCCTCACAATCAAGTCCAAAAGAACAAAATGAATTAACTTAATTCTTAAGTACCAACTTTATAAAATCTTATCATGCTAAAAATCATAATTTCTACTACAGAACAAGGTTACTTCATAATCTACATACAGTATCTTTTGTTACACATAAATACAAACAAAAGAAAAATTAAATCAAATCCCGCAGAAACACAGCAAGAAATAAATCAGTTCTAAAAGCTGAGATTGAGTTAATCTGGTTTAGCCTTTGGTTCATCAACTCTATACTGTCTACTGAGTCAAAAGCACTGCAATAGTATCTTCCCTCCTCTTGCTTACAAGAATTTCCACTTGGAACCCAGGCATTCTTTCTCTTCTTCTTCTAGACTGTGGAAGTACTCAGGAGGTTAGCTAACTGATTAGCCAACCAATCAGTATAAATGAAAAACCTTGCTGCAAAATGCTTCAGAGTTAGAAGCCTGCTTTCTGCTCCTATGGCTGAGCATCTCCATATTCAATCCAGGTCACATCTTGCTCATGTAAAGCATCTACACTGACTACTTGTAGCTGGACTAATAGAGTCCATTGAAAGCAAGAAGTCTAGTGAGGATGGCCAAAATCACCACACCCAATTCCAGAAACTTCCGGGCATCGAATGTTAACTGTGCATCTGCCTAACAATGGTGATCTAGAGTAGACAACTCATTCCTCTTCCTTCCTTTTCTCTAGATCTCTTTAAGAGATCCCTATTAGGTATGTGGGTTAGAACTGCACTGCTCTCAATGCAAGCCAGAGGCTGAATGTCAGAGTCTGGTTCTTTGCAGAACTAGTTATCCATCAAATAAATGCGCACATAGTACCACACAATTCACTGGTACTGGACAAGTCAGAAACTTCCTGCTTGTCATAAATGAAATTCTGACTTCCAGAGTCAGGAATCACTACCAAGATGTGTGGAGCATATGAGATCCATGTCCCAACGTACTGATATAATGCACAAAGTCACTGTTGGTGCCCTAACCACATTTTATTGTGTAATAATTAGGAATGCATAAACTGATTTAGATCAAAGTCAGAGCTATGTTCAACCTAAAATCAAGCCAAGTACAAATATTAAAATAAGTTACATTTCAAAAAGAAAATGCTTCTACATAAGCCTGCATTTCCTGGGTTTGGCTGCACCTGAAAGTACCAAAATAGCACAAAAAAGGTATCTGTTGTAGTGTTTCCAGCCCAAACTAGGCATTAAAATATTAAGCTAACAAACTCAACTGCTTTGTATAAGAGCCCAAACTTTTGAATCACTTATCCAAACTCAGCTACTGAATCTTCTGAGCTTCATTCATCCCTGGTTGTCATGGAGCTCTCTCATGTGTCTGCCTGGCTCAGGAAAGATAGTCTTCCCATTACAGGGATCTATGCGACAATAGCACTTGTAAACCGGCCGACATGGCAAACTGGCAGGGGAACCTCATAGGGACAGAAAGGTTATTTGACCTCAGTATTTGACACTTAGGTGACCACTGCTGAAATGCTGTGTCCAGGTGAAGGGGCCAGAGTGCCATATAAAGATGGGGGGAAGGAATTCCTTGGTGCAGAAACTGAGGACCCTCCTGTGGGCCCTGACACAGATGTTTTGCCAGGGGCAGACTGCAGTGTGCTGAGCTGTGGAGATTCTGGGCATTTCTACAGCGTGACAGCCCTTAGAGGCTGTTGTAACTTACGAGTACCTCACTCTACACCAATGCTACAGATATAAAATTAAGCTCAAGGAGGCACACCCAGATTAGTTCTCATTGCATTAGCATTCTAACAATAGGGTGTTGCTACTGTGATGAGAGGAGCTAACTGCTAGGATTGCCAGGTGTCCAGTTTTGAACCAGACTGTCCAGTACTTGAGCTCTCTGTCCAGGAAACAAATTGAGAAAATACCGGACATATAAATGTCCGGTATTTTCTAATTAAGTATGTTTTATTGTTATCATGAGTATCAGTACATAGTTGCGTACTGCATGAGTGCGTCTACCAGCCAGGCAGTATGCAGCTACACAGTAGAGAGGAGGGGGAGGGGGCAGGGCCCGTGTGCCCCGCTGGCAGGGCTGGCCCGAGCCATTTGTGCGCCCTGGGCTCCGGGAGCATGGCGCCGCCCCCGGGAGTGCGATGCATGTGCAGCCCCGCCCCCGGGCACCCGGCACATGCGCGGTGCCACCCCCGCCTGGCTCGGCAGCCCCGCATGGCGCCCCCTACAATAGGGTGCCCCGGGAGGTAGCCCGGTCAGCCCGTACCTTGGGCTGGCTCTGCCCACCGGGACCGTGTGCAGGATGGGCAGCACCCTGGGATCTGCATGCGCCTGGGTCAGCCCCACTCCCCGCTGGTCGGTTCCCTCCCAGCCAGCCCTGCTCCCCCTGACCCCCTCCCGGCCAGCCCTGCTCCCTGCTGGCCAGTTCCCCCTTGGCCAGCCCCGCTCCCCCCAACCCCCTTCCTGGCCAGCACTGCTTCCCGCCGGCCGGTTGTCCCCCCCCCATTCAGGCTCACTACCCCTGACCCCCTCCTGACCAGCCCCCCCCCCGCATTCTGAGATCATGTGTGTCCAGTATTTTTTTGAAAGCTATCTGGTAACCCTACTAACTGCCCTGAGTATATACCCATCTGACACACACTATTTTGCTCAGAGTAAGCCCATGTATGTCTCCTCCAGCTGGGAATTACACCCCCACTTTGAAGTGCAGTCATATCCTTAGATAGGCCAGGTCCCTGTCAGGGAAGGGTTAATCAGAAGCCTGAGGCTTAGGGAGTCACTCCCTGCTGTATCTTGTTAAGTTTGAGAAGGGAATTTAAAGGGGGAAGCCCAGCAAAGCAGACAAGCTGCATTGTGGTGTCTGGCTTATGTCAGGAGCCAAACAAGTGCCTGCCTGAGGATCTGGGTAGGGTGACAGTGTGGTAGTCTCTGGGCAATGTATTCGAAGTTCAGGAATGGAGGTGGGGGGTTGGCATTGGCAGAGGCACAATTTACTGCAGCTGCTGCTTTCCTGCAAAGAATGGGGGCAATTAGTGAGACTGTGTGTGCTGATGATTTGGCAGTTTTATTTTCTGATGGACTCCGAGCAAAGGCTCTAGAAGGTGCTGGACTTCTAGAGAAGACACTGGGGGAACTGGAGAGGAACTGCTACAAGACCACTTCTGGACACGAAAGAGCAGGTTAGAGTGGTATCTGTGTGACAGGTCCCCACTAATGTCTGCTTCAGATATACCAGGGAGCAGCCCAGGATTGGGAGGATGCAAAGGTAGCCCCACCCTCTCCCTATGCTGTGAGTTCTGTGCTGTCAACTGGTTGTGTGTTCTCAGGAAGGTGTGGCTGGCTGCAGAGCAGAATGATCAGGAAGAACTGGCTGTGCCAGTGGAAGGCAAAGATCTGTTGGTATCCGGCCATTCATAGCAGCTCTGCCTTTTCCTCCCGCTCCCTGATGCCCTCAAGTGCTCATACCACAACTCTTATCTGTCGGCACCACCAAGCCAGTCCCTCCTCCTTGCCGCCGGTCCACAGCTGGGTAAAGCTGCAGAAGGCCAGGCACTGTTTCTCACGCAGCACTACATTTTGCATTTTTAACTAACATGTTTCTGACAAGGGAAGAGGTCACACAGTCAGGAAACTCTCCACACCCTATGCTCTCTTCCTTTACTACGACTCCGTCACCCCTCTCCCCAGCATTGCATAACTTCTGTGGGGCTAGCAGCATCTGTGCTAAGAGGGGAATAATTCTACATAGATACCATTTTCTTCTAAGCAGGTTCCCCCATTGGCTCTGCTTCCCTCCTCACTGCGCAGCAGATGGACTATATATGTTCCTTTATGACTTCCCACAAGTACAAAGACTGGAAGGAACCTCCTGGGTCATCAAGTCCAGTACCCTGCTATCTCAGGCAACCACACCATGTAATCAAATCCCTTATCAGCCTCTTGCTATGAACATATCTTGTGTTACAAAAGTCTGCCATTCTGGGGCTGCAACACTCCTGTTTGCCCAGTAACTCAGCTCAATCTCAGAGCTAGGCTAATGCTGCTGTTAGGGTACCTTGCAAATCTGTTTATTGTTGGGTTAGCACAGCCAGGCAGAATCCCTGCAATAACTCTGCTAGTGTGAGTTCAGTTTCACAGAGCAACATGTATTACCGGGTGAGGGTACAAAGGCAGCTTTCCTTGTGTTGCTGATAAAAATAGCTTCCCTCCCTTCCCAGGGCAGGAAGTGCACACCCCCCTCAACTTCCTCTCAGACTTGCTTACTGAAACGGGGTCCTTTCTCACCAAGATAAGTCACACCCTTATGGTTGGGTGTGGATGTACCACACACAGACCTAGGCAGAACAGAAACTGTTACAATGCTGAGCTTTGCATTGGAATCCTCCAAGCTGAATCTACGCTGCAGGGGCTTAGCCACAGGCGGTGGCCCACATACTTTGCATCCAGCCCCACCCTATAGCCCTCCAGGGCTCTCCTCATGCTTAGGGTTGCCAGATGGTTTCAACAAAAATACCTGACACACTTGACATTACATCACAATCTACATTACATCTTATTTAGAAAATACTGGACATTTATATTTTCTCAGTTTGTTTCCCGAACAGAAAGTGCAAATACTGGACTGTCCGGTTCAAAACCAGACACCTGGCATGCTCCAGCGCTTGTTCTGCTCCCTCCAGCCTGTCCGGCTCTCCGGCCAGATTCTACCCCACTCCGCATGGCACTCTAGCCCAGGTGCAGAGTGCCTTGAATTACTCTTTTGCCTGGTGCTGCAGCAGAGGAGTGGGGCCAGTGCACCAGGGCTTAACCCCCACCATCCATCATTGCCCATCCATCTGAAGTAAAGGCCAACCCACATGGGCCCTTCTGGCTACACCACTGCTACATTGGCCTGTATGGAGATCATAATTAGTCACTAATGCCCTTGTATTCAGAGCATAGTTAGACAAGGCCCATGTTTAAGGCACCTTTACATAAACTTTTGCTGCCTTACCATTTGATTCTTTAAATGCTAAAGTTCTGTGTGTGTTTGACTGCTAAGCTCCCAAAATATTCTATTAGCTACAATAAAAAGGGGTGTGGTATGGGGGGGCCACAACATTCTTTTGTTTGTAGTTTTTAATCCTGGAATACACTAAGGACTAAGGAAAATAGGGTTGCTTGGGCAGAGCCAGTCTTAGAGGTAGGCGAGCCGAGCCTGGGGCCGCCAATTGGTTAGGACCAGCCCTGTGCTTGGGTGTCTTAGTCCATAGCCATGTGGCTGGGTGTGAATTACTTCAGAGGGGCATCTCATCCTTTAGACTCTTTCCCCCAGTCAGATTTCAGATAATTAAATCAGGGCTAGCTTGCTAACTTGGACTCTGAATGTCAGACTTAGGCACTGTAATCAGTAGGTCCCATAATGATACCTGTAGTGCCTTATGTTACCAATAGTCTGCACTTACTGTAGGTGTTTCACTTTTGTTTGTTTGCGCAAACACCTGTTTCCGGGTCTCTGTTTATGGAAACACATTTATTCAGACAGTGGAAATTGCCTTTTGCTGAAGCACCCACTGCACTCTCTTTCCATTGAAAGATGTCAATAATCTGAACCCGAGTCATTTTATTTCTTTATGACACTGTCTGAAGAATGTGTAAATATTTCTGCTATCTAAGGGTTAAGATTTCTAGTAAATGATTAACTATGCTTTTGCATTTTGCACTTTTTCATTTACCCTCCCCCTGCTTGTATTATCCATCACATATTCAAATTAAATTCTGTATTTATTTGGCAGCAGATTGTTACAGTCCTCTGTTCAAATGTATGTGTGACATGGCTGAAATGCTGTCAGTGGTATGGACCAGGCAATAATTTAATTTCAGCTCAGTTTTTCTGAGAACAAAGGATGCTACCTGGCATTTTCTATGTATCACTTCAGTGAGACTAACACAGAATTCCAATATTTAATTGTAAAAGGCTCTTATGAGAGTATATAAGGATCTAGATTGAATGCATGCATAAATCCAGTGTAAGTTTTTTCGGGGGGGAGGGGGGGTTTGAAGGAAAACCAACATATCTAATTACATTCAATGCCTGTTGCTGAAAATGTCTCTTTCACACAAGCGTCTATGGTTGTTCCTTTGCTCATTGTTAGCAATTAGCAGTGTTCTTCATGTTAGCTAATATTTTATTTTTATGAAACACAGTGTGAACCAATGGCTACATCATTGGACTAGGACTGAGGACACAAGGCTGCTGTTCCTATCTTTGTCTCTAGCCTCCAGGGTGACCCTGAGCAAATCAATTAATCTCGCAGGAGCTTCCATTTCTCTGCCTGTCAAGTAAAGCTACTGATATCTACCGTCTTTGTAAAGTACTTTGAGATTTACAGAGAAAAAGTGCTATGTAAAAGTTAAGTAAAGCTGGTTAGAAAATAGAATTTTCTTCGTACTTGAAATATCCTCTACTCAAAATATGTTTTTGTTTTGAATTCAAACAAAAAGCTGAAATTTCAGAATTACTCACAGGCAGGAAATTCCAAAACATCTTGGTTTGGAAAAAGAAAAACTGCATTTTGGTATTGTTAAAACATAATATTAATGGATATTATATATTAACATTAGAATGCAACATAAGAGTCTAAATGAAATGATACCATTGATTTTTCCTTTCAAAATTATGCAAAAAGTTAATCTTAGACACAACTGGACATTCTAACAGAAAAGTATTCCATCAAGAATCTTGTGGCTAGCTAGAGCTAACTTTAAAAAAAAAAATACAGGGAATAAAATCAACATGATATGAATCATAGGCACTGATATGCTTCCAGTGAGCCCATTTGTGTCTGAAATAGTCAAATGCAGGCCAAACATGATATAAGGCAGGCTGTATAGCCTATCCCTCTTTCCCCCATAAACAACGTAACAAGGGAAATTGTTGGGGTCAAATTCTGCTCGCATGTATGTCAATGTAAATCCAGAGTAATTCCTTTTATTTTGGATTTACGCTGAGAAAGCTGGTACATGGAAATAGATGCAAACTGAGATAATGGTTGTGGTGTCCCACAATTTACAAGGTACCGTCCATGCTTTTTATATGAAAGCCACCAAATGGATTATACTGGCTCTGCAGACAAGCAAGTTAGAGAAAGCAATGACTGTAACATGCACATCTGATTTATCTGTATTACTCAACATGCTTTCAATTTTGAGTGGTTTATTAAGCCAAGGGAGAGGCTCTGGATGTGGGTGACACACCTGCCTTGTTTTTGTTTTTAGAGGTTGGCTGCTCGGTGTTTTCTTTAAACAGAAGCTCCTTGCTCACAAATTCTAGTCTCAGTCTGGGTGCAGACAGGCCATAGTCTGAAGAGATGAATACTCACACCAGGGGTATCTAGTGGTAAATTTATTACTGATGATGATGAAAAGGTTAATTTTTAATTGCTCATATGAAAGCAGCTGTTTGACAGAGGGCTGAATTCTTATCTTAGTTATACTGGTGAGACTGAGATCTCAGACTATGAGTCAAGATCTCCAAGAGCCATGTAATACTACTTTTTAAAAATACAACCATGATCACATTGAACACAAGCTTCTCTTCAGATTCTGAAGCACCCAATCCTGCTATTTGCATTTGCCCCTTCCTTACTAAAGTAATACCCAGAGGTTTTGCTTGTGCAAAGACTGCAGGGCTGATCCAGATTGTATCTTAAAACCAAGGGTCAGCGCCACCATGTTGTGAGACAGACTCTTGACAAAATTACTAGACTAACTGATGGATATTGACAGTGGGTATGTCATTTAATTCATAAAATAATACACAATTTTTCACACTGAAAAAACCCAGCAAGCTATATAATGATAACTAGGGAGCTGCGCCCACTGCTCGCTATGCTCACCAACCCCCCCTCTCTCTGGTGATTTTTGCAGCCTGAGAGCATGATGATGTCATTCTGTCACCCGACAGGATTTTTTTTTTAATGTATATAGAGAGATAACAATTCAATACATTTTTAATGTACTTCACCGCCACAGACAGTGGCTTTACTGGGCCTCTTTGGGTACAAAAAGGGCAGAGGAGGAGACAGGATAATAGCTTGCTCACTGGTCAGATGCAGGAGGTGAGAAGCATGACGACTGCACCAATGGGATGGGGAAGTGGGTGTTTTAACCCCGTGTGTCTGGGATTATGCTCCCATCAGGTTCAGTGCTTCCCAACAAGGTGGCCCTGTTCTACATAGCCTACCCAAATGGGACAGTGGGTAAAAGTGGATAATTGCATAGGAACCCATTTCATTACAGAGATCTGCAGTGTCAAAAGCTAGAATGAGCCTCTTTCTTCTAGCACCTTATGTGGCATCCCATCGCTGCAAGTGGCTCCCTATCCCTGCTGTTGCTGGTAGAGAGGAAGCATAGCCAGGCTGCTCTCCTGGCATACTGCCTCCATTTGTAGGTGCCATCCACTGCAGCTCCCATTGGTCATCATTCCCAGTTGATAGATTGGGATTCGGGAGCTGCAGAGTCAGTGCTCAGGAAGGTGTGATGGAGGTAGAGTGCTGTCCTGAACACTGCCTCTGTCTCCTCTCTCCGAGCGCTGACTCAGTGGCTCCCAATTCATTGGCTGGAAACCACAGCCAATGGGAGCTGCAAGGGGTAGTACCTGCAGATGGAGGCAACATGCCTTAGAGCTGCCTGGCCGTTCCTTCCTTCCACCAGCAATAGCAGGGATGGGGATCCATTTGTTGGGCACCAAGTCACCCGAGGGGAATGCCTCCCATACCACAGACCTCAACATTTTTATGGTGTACATTTGTGCCCATGTATGGACATGTTGTCAACCCCTGCTTAAAATATGCTTCCCCATCCCAGCATTTGCCTCACGAGTTAGGATTCTCTTGAACCTTATCACATCCTGTCAAATTTTACATCAAAAATCATTTCAACCAAAATGTTTTTCAACTGGAAATGGTCACCCAAAAAAATCGATTTTGGGGGGAAGGGTGGTCAAACTTTCCTGGAGAAAACTGATTTCCTTACCATTTCTCCTAACTATCTCACCTTTAGAAGTTTGTTTTTCTGCCAGGGAAAACATCTTTACAGACAAATTGTTTTAAACGACATTGCCATCTAGAGGAGAACTAGAATCACAATTAAAGAGTATTCCTTAAATGAACCAAGAGATACTTTGTTCCTCTAACACCTTCTGTCCAAATCTCTACAAGAGCCATAGGTGATGGAACTAGGGCACACAGAGTGCTGCAGCATCTCCCAGCTTGATATAGTTTCCATTATAAACAAGGTTTCCAGTTGGGTTCAACAGCTCTCAGCAGCTTCACTATAAAAATTGTTCCAGCACCCCTGCTGGGAAATTTACAAACACTGAACGTATCCACTTTGCAATGGGAAAACTAAAGCACAGAAAAGTTAAGTAACTTGCTCAAAGTCACAAAGATATTACAAGTTCAAAATAGGAATTTAAGGGCCAAGATTTTCAGAAATGCAGAAATTAGGCTCCTAATTCCATATTTAGTCACTTAAAGACATTAGTAAAAGCTGCTGGGAGCTCAGTACTTTTGAAAATCAGGCCTTGTTTAATTGCCTAAATGTGGCCTTAAAAGCCTCACTTTAGATGCTTATTTTTAAACTCCAGGCTGATTGCCACTTTAAGAATCTTTGTTGTCCTTTTAAAGAATGCTTCTTCCATGTACAGGAAGGTCGGTATCAGTGAGGATGAAGACTGGAGTGGTTTCAGTTTGATGTAACTTCTGTTACAGTTGATTGGACCATTAGCTATAGTGCTAGCTACATGAGTTTCTGTTCCTACTCCTCCACCCCACCCTATCTACTTTTTTTGCATCAACGTTTGTCTTGTCTACCAGTTTTCTTTAAAACTCTTTTCCAGTGCCACTTGCTTTCTTGGTACTCCCATTGGAAGCTATGGTTTATTTGAGATCAGTTGGGAAATTCGGATCAGGAACCAAATTGCACAAAAGTTGCCTATTTAACAGGGATCTTATTTTTGTTACCTGTGTCCCCCCATCTCTCCTTTTGTCTATCATGCCTTTGTTGCATCTTTTCTCAAATAAGATTGTATGCTCATTGGAGTAATGTACAGGGCCAGAATCCATCCCTATAGATTAGACAGATGTGCTCCAGTTCAACTAGAAGACTTGATGAAAGAATTACTAGTTGGGGCTTTATGGATTGTGTTATGCAGGTCAAACTACATCATAATGATTCCTTGTGGCTTTAAAACCCACACTGAACAAGAAAACAGTGTTAAACAGAGAAATGCACCTCTCTGTGAATAATTTAGCATTTTGTAAGACACTCAGATGCCACAGATTCAGTACTTGGTGCAAGAGACAGAGGATGGTGAGAAGGCATGCCAGGCAGTTAAGGCTCTCTGTTTCTCAGAAGCTGGTGCACATAAGTATGAGCAGTTGGCTGGGCTCCTCTAAGGTTGTGGCTACACTGTAGCCTTCTTGCAGAAAAGCTTATGCAAATGAAGCGTGGCATGGAATATTGCTGTGCTTCATTTGCATAATTAATGAGCAGCCATTTTTGCTTAAGAGGCTTTTGTGCAAAAAGGAGCTGTGTAGACGGCTCCTTTTGGCGCAAAAACCTGCTCTTGTGCAAGAGCCGTTCTTCCTTCATTTTTTGAGGAAGAACAGCTCTTCACAGGGGAGAAAATACTAGGAACTGGTGGGCTCTTTATTGGAGAACAACATAATGAGAATCAATGGCTAGAAGCTGAAACTAAATTCAAATTAGAAACAAGGCACAACTTTTTAACACTAAGGGTGGTTTCCAAGAAAAGTGGTGGGTTCTCCAGCTCTTCATGACTTCCAGGCAAGACTCTGTGACTTTCTGGATGATCTGCTCCAGCGAATCACAAGTTACTAGGCACAATCCAGGGGAAAACTGCGTGAAATTTAATAACCTGAAATACACACAAGGTCGAACTAGATCAGTGTTTCTCAACCAGTGGTACGAGTACCCTTAGGGGTACTTGAGAGAAGTCTGGGGGGATATGTCAACACAACTGAAATTTGGAGAAAACTGAATTTTTGTTTTAAGTTTTACAGCGCTTCATTATTTTTGTACTTTTTACACCCAAAAATTTCATCGGCCACCCGGCTATGATTAAGTTGTTTAAACAAATGTGTTGCAATGGTAGAAAAAAATTGTGTGTGTCTGAAAACTGTAGGTACTGGGGATACTTATAATTTTTTTTTAAAAAAAGGAATACTTTATTAAAAAAAGGTTGAGAAACACTGAACTAGATAATCTAATGGTCAATTTGTTACCCGCACAAATTTCTCTATCCCTTCCAAACTTTAGGGACACACACCTTTACCCAATTCCTAGTGCTCAAGATGCAACCCTGTTAATTTACACACCCACCCGTACCCAACTCCTAGGGCTCAGGGCGCAACTTCTTGTGGGTTTGCAGGATCTTTTGCCACTGAAAGAGCCTTACGCAGTAATATTCTTATTCTCGATTTATTGACAATTCCCAAACAAGCAGAATACACATGCTAAGCACACAGTGTCATGCTCACCAATCTTGATAAAAGCAGGCAGACTTCCCCTCTTGGCCAGGCAAGGTCAGTCTTTCTGGATCTAGCTGCTGCACGACACAGTCGTGCAGAGGAGGCTGTGTCTTGGAGGTGAGTTCTTTCAGGTCTTCCCTCCTTTTTCTTTTTATCTTTCTCTTTCTTTCTTTTCCTTTTGCTCTTCTTGCCTTTTGCTTGCTTGTCTCCTTCTTGGATCCTAGTTTATGCAGCAAAACTTCCTGCTTAGCTATACCGTAACTAATTATTTTACTGTAATTTTACTAACCAATCATAATATGCTGTAACAGAATTACCTAACCAATCATACCCCACCACCTTAGTTACTTTACACCTAGCAAAATTAATTATACAACAGACACAAACAGTTACAAACCAGGCAGAGATCACACAGACAAACAATAGGAAAGTGAGGACAATAATCATAGAATGCCGGATTCCACAACCTCAACTATTGGTAAACAGTGTCTTGCCAGACAAAATGCTGTTAATTAAGTTTTCTCTACCTATCTTGACATGTTTCTTTACCTGGTGACAGTGGGTGCTATTAGGATAGGATCCCCTTCTCACAGCCTGATGTGACACTATTTTAATGCAATTTAGATGGAATGTGAGCATGTGACTCCAGGCTTTACAGCTAATGGCTGCTGCTCTTCAGTTTGGCTGTAGAAGGCGGCTTTAGTTTAGGCCTTCCAATATGGCTACAGAAAAACCATATTGTTACACAGGGCCGGCCCAAGCCATTCCTGCGCCCCAGGTGCCGGGAGTGCGGCGCATGTGCAGCCCCGTCCCCAGGCACGCAGCACCCCCGGGCGTCCGGCGCATGCGCGGTTCCACCCCCCGCCCAGTCTGGCAGCCCCACGCGGCGCCCCCTACAATGGGGTGCCCCGGGTGGTAGCCTGGTCAGCCCGTAGCTTGGGCTGGCTCTGTAGTTACACCTTCTAGCCTTAAACTAGCCTATTTGACAAAAGCTGGAAATGAACTTGAAGGTTATTTGTTCTGTTCACTCCCTCTGGGGCACCTGGCATCGGTCACACTGTCTGTGACTGGATACTGGGCTAGCTGGACCTTTGGTCTGACCTAGTATGGCTGTTTTTATGTTCTTATTTTCTTGAACACTCTAGCAAGTACCTCGGTATTCAACTACTATGGCTGTTACATCTTAAACACTGTTAGGCAAAGTGGTAGGTAACGCAGCACAGTGTTGTTATAAAAGCTTTGTAATCATCAGATTGCTAAACGAGATCAATAAGGTCAGAACACTGTTTGAATACAGTAACTTTGCTGGGGGCTGGGAAATGGGCAATGGGGTATTGAAGTGGGAGCCCTGGCAGAAATTGTGGCTGGCTCATTCAGGGATCATACTGGAATTTAATGGGAGTCCATAATGGTGCCATATTTCCCCTGTCCTTTGAAAAGCTGAACCATGCATATCTCACATCAGTTCTGCTGGCTATACAGAAGGTAAGGTAGTAAGGCATGGTAGTCCTGCCTTCCCATTCTGGTAGCTGCCAGACATTGCATGGGGGAAGGAGAAAGTTCCATAAAACTTCTTTTCAGCCACAATCTATCCCCTGCTGAACAGAATGTATTAGCATCTCTGTTCCTCAGAATATTTTTAGGTAGCTTATTTAATGAACGTTCTTTATTTCTGTTCTACTAATGCAACATTGTAGACCCTCTCTTTTAGAAGATGCATTGTGAAATGGATGCCACTTCCAAACCATGTACACTAGTTTCAGAAAGAAAAGTGTCTATTTTTCTCATGCACCAGATATTTACAAGATATTATTAAACTGTTTCAGAATGGGACAGCCCTGACTGCAGATTCTGGGCAAACTAAGAGCTTACTCTTGATGGGTCCATATAAATCATTAATCACCAGACATTTGCTTATGCCTTGAAGGATAGTAAATCTTGTTTCCCCTTTTTTTATAGCTTCATGCCTCACCCAAAGGAAAAAAATACCATCGTCAGCTTTTACTTAAAAAAGAATTAGGAAGTTCAATAGTTATAGGAAATTTAGGAATGAAAGCATGTGTGAAAGAAGGAGGAAATGAGAGTTTAAGTAGTAAAGAGCTGACAACAGGGATTTATCCAAAACGTCTGTAGGTTTTAATAACCCTAGTAAGAGCCCAGCAAGTGTCATGACACATCTCTACACTGTGGACTACCTAGGCCACTTTGGAAAACAAAATGAGGTGATAGGTTGTAATTCTAATAAGGAAGGTTGTGATAATCTTTCCATTAAATGGTCATTCTTCATTTCCTCCCGTCATCCACTATATCTCACAATCCAAAGATGGGAAACAAAGATGAGTCTTCTGTGACTCAAGTGCCTAAAAATTAAATCCATATTTAGGTTCCTTCACCTTTTTTTTCAAGCATTTAAAGATGAGACCAGGGTAAGATAGCCTAGTGATACGATGGTGATGACCTTAGAGTTGTAGGGCAATGGACTAAGTATATTTATTTCTGTCTGATCTGGTGAGGTTTAATTATACAAGTGTCCAAGGCATTGAACTGCTGTTTGTTACTATCTGGAAACCAAAATTAAACACTGAATGGCTTGGTTGTCTCAGTCAGTGTTTTTCAAAGTGGTCTGGGGATTCACTCTGAGAAACCTGCTAACTGACTGCTGTGGTTTGTTTATTTACTGACTCTGCAGCCACGGAGCCTCATGGCTCCCATTGGCTGCAGTTCACCATTTGCAGCCAAGGGGAGCTGCGAGAAGCAGTGTGGTTCGGGCCACGGCTTCCTTCAGAGCCAGTAAATAAACAAACCACAGCAGCCAGTTAGCAGGTTTCTCAGAATGGATCTGCAGAACCACTTTGAGAAACACTGGTCTAAAGTATTGTACCCCCTCACCCCCCAACACAAATGCAGTTTGAAGAGATTTTCCTATAAAAAAGAACACCTTTGCCTCTCTCATGGCAGTTACATACCTTCATGGCCACAAGGCCTAGCTACTGTAATTGGTTCTTGGCAGGGCTTCTTCACTGCTTAGAATTGGACAGTGCATTGATTCACGGGTTTGAGAAGCCACGATTATTTTTAGGCTGTTCCGCATGCATTTCATTGGCTGTAAATAAAGTGACACATTTTGTTAAGTTGTTTTTGCAGGCTTTGGGTGTACAAAATCATGACTCTGTAGTAATGGGCCTGAGGGTATATTGCATATGCTTTGTGATCCAGCTCAGTCCACCTCTCTCAACTTTTGAAAAGCACCCGAATATTTACCCCTTTCTCAAAAAAAAAAAAAAAACCAAAACCACCCACCAAACCCCTTACTACCTCTTTGATGGCTTACTTTTCCTGTGCAGAACCCATTCAAAATGCATTATTATTATGCTTCACTTAACTATTTTTGATTACATTGCACTATAGCACTGGGAGCTACACCCTTTGTTTAGATGGTTTACATAGTGTGCTGGGCATTAGCGCTATGGTGTCATGGGCTGAGGTGAAGAACTTGTGCAGGGCGGGGTGGTGGCAAGGGCACCATTTTGGGGGGGTAGCAGCCATGTGCTCCGGGATGTAGCTAGCTTTCCATCCCGTTCCCTGGATGCTAGAGGAGTGAGGGGAAAATGCTTGCAATCCATGCATGCCTCTCACACCTGGCTGGTGAAGGGAGCTCACCAGCCAGGTGTGAGAGGCATGCACGGAATGTCAGCACTTTCCCCTCACTCCCTTAGTGACCGAGGAATGGGTTGAAAAGCTAGCCATATCCCGGAGCACATGGCTGCTACCCCCGTACCCTCCCAAAATGGCACCCTCAGGTGGGGGTGTCTGCCTCACCTGTCACACCTGCATTCACCCCTTTTCTCCCCCAGATGGTGCCTCCAATCTCGCATGCCCAAGTCAGATTACTCCTGTAAGTAGCTCCCCAATCTACATCTTGCCCTTATTAGTGGGGCAGCACAGTTCAATAGTCTCAAGATGGTCTAAGTCTGTTTTAAGGGGTAATAATTAGCGGAAAGTTTTACATCGAGTTTTACATCCTTCAGGCCCTCCCACTCCACTGTACCCCAGCCCAGGACCCTGTTAGTGGCTCGCTCTAGCCACTGAGTCAGCAGGGAAATTCCTGATGCAACACGCTGATTCTCTAATAGCAGCTCACTCACCCTGTGGCTGTCGCCGTCCCTGCACTGCGTCCTAATTCCAAGGCCTTGGTGCACTGGTGGATCTTTGTCTCTCCTCCTTCCTCTGGGATCTGGCTACTTCCACCTGCTTCTGAATCCTGTGTTGTTTCTAGATGCATCGGGTTACCAACCTGCATGGTAGTGTCTCGGTATTTGGGCTGTCGCTGAGGCTTGCAGTGAGCTGGCTACGCATGTCCTCTCCCTCCAGCTGCCAGCCCCAACTGAGCAGAGCTGCTCTCTTTTATAGCGGTGCAGCCCAAACATTCCAGTAGGATAAAGGGGGTATGGCCTCTTCTGCTCTCAAGATGGAGTTAACCCCCTCCTGTTCAGTGCGGGGAGAGTACACCCTGTCACATGTGGTCATACTTACACTTTAAAGGACTGCTGCCATGGCTGTGCTTTAATGTTTTAAGTGTAGACTTAGCCTTAGTGGGACTGGGCCTGTCTGATAGTTTGTCTAGGGGTGAGGTGACCTACAAAAACAAACTATTCTCAGTTAAAAGCCAGCACACTTAGCTGAAGTCATTTCAAGTAGCTCTGGTTTGGCTGAGAACACAGAACTCAATTGCTCAACTTTCCAGGTTTCTCTACTCTTTTCAACTAAAAAGGCAAAAGATGCACCTGTGAAGGGACCAATGCCACACTTTCACTCCAAAGCCTTGCATACTGTAGAAGCCAATATCTTCAGGGAAAACACCCTGAAGCAGAGGAAATCCAGTGCTGGGAATGTACATGAAACAGATTCCAGGTGGGAGTAGTAATGGGCCTATAGTCCTACAACAGATTTTGTAAATAAACCTGGGAAGACAGGACAAACCATGCTGCGTCTGAAAACAGAGGATGACTTCCTAGTTGTTAGTTAACTAGTTAAGAACAAGCACTTTCTGAGGGACACGATGCATCAAGAAGTAGCAAGCAGGTTCTCTCCTCCTAAGGGTCACCTGAGTAAGTCTACTTACAAATAACCAATTAAATTGAGAAAGCATAGTAGGATAATAGCTACATTTGACTCCTAGTAGAAAGGAAAAAAAAACTTTCTCAGTCACTTTTTAAATTTGTTAGTCTAGCTGCTAGCACAACATTTTAAAGGAAAGAGATGAAAGAATCATGATAGTCAATTCTTATTAAAATGACATCTGGAGGCTGATATGAAATTAGTGTGTTTTCCTTACTAGGAACTGGATCCAATTCTACAGCTAACTTAGGACTCCACCTCTCACTCTTTCCCATCACCTCCTGCTAGGGAAACATTCCCCTTTACAGATATCAGATAAAAGTTTCCCAAGCCAATTTGTGGTTTCCAACTACTGTATATAATCTTACATTACTGATGATGGTGAGGAATTTAAAATGCCCAGAACATCCCTTTGCTTTCCCTACAATCACAATTTTATTGTTTCCACCTGTTCTCCATAAGAACAGTCCCATTCTGTCTTGCTTTTCATATATAAACTAAAATTGTGACATCAGTGATGTCCAGTTTTTCCAGTTTGTGAAGAATAATCCCCTTTAAGACCATTTATAAAAAGAGACCAGGAGTCTTCCTGGTTATGAAATATTTGCTGACTTGCTTTTGGTTAATCTGAAAAGGGCAATTTTGAGGGACTAGATCCTTGCCACCTCGGAGTATTTGGGTGAAAGGGAACATTTTCTGGCAACATCATTCATCAGCAAATGATCCACCCTGTGTTAGGTTATATAAAACCAAGGAGGGGTAACGATCACATGCACCTTTCAAAGAAGGCATCTGGATAATACCCTCATCAGTTACTTCTACTGCCAACATTCGTTGTCTTCCCACATTCATTTTAGTGAGCTCTATTAAGGAAAAAGCTATTCCACATCATAGGGCATGTGTGGTCATAAGATAAATTCTATGCCCAGTAGATAGACCTAAGCAAGGTTTGGCCTCCTGTATTCAAAGCATATTTACTGAGTACAGTAATTACTCGTTTAACACGTGCCCGCTTAGCACGTTTTTGCAATAGCACGATTTTATTTTAGGGAATGTTTTTTGAACAACACGACCATCCCCAAATTAACGCGAAAATAATCAAGTGGCAGACTACTTCGTGCGGCAGCATAAGCTGGTGAAAACAGTGATAATACACGTGGTCACAGCGCTTCTCCGCTCACTCATGTGTTTATCTTTGTGTTTTAACAAACCGCAGTGACTTGCGTTGCTAGTTAACTTGTGTTGCTAGATATCTAATGTTAACGTTGACGACGCAACACCAACAAAAAATTGACTTTGCCACTACCACCTGAAATGCAACCCCCACCTTTTCCATTATTTTTAATGGGAAAATTGACCCTGCATAGCACGTTTTCGCTTAGCATGAACATTTTCAGAAACGCATCTATAGTGTTAAATGTTAAACGCATCTATAGTGTTACTGTATTCAGGTCTATCAAGGTGCTTATGTGGTCAGATCACTAGGGCATTACACCATCTCACAGTTTTTAACATGTTTATACTTGCAACCCTGCCCCCAGTAAGACAAGAATGTAAATCCCAATACTTCTAAACTGCTGGAGAGTGAAGGCAAAAAGAGACTAAAGCACAGCTTTTCAAAGGGTCTGGCTACACAGCAACTGCACACCTGTGGTTGGCTCAACTCCGCTTACTCAGGGTAATGGGGCTCAGACTTTGGGGCTGTTAGATTTCTGGGTGGACTTCAGGACTCGGACTAGAACACCCTGCAAATGGGAATAGTCCACACTGCAATGAAACAGTTTTGGAGCCTGATCTAGCTGGCATGGGCAGACACGCATTTTTCTTTGCTGTGTAGACAGGGTACTTAGGCACCTAAGCCCCACTGAGGGTTAGGTGGCTAAATACTTCTGAGGATTTGGGATGAAGCAACTAGCCTAAAGTAACAGCAAATATGTGGGGGAAGCAAGGAATTGAACCCCTTGCCACCTGAGTCCCCAGGCAGCACACAAGCCACTGGACTGTTCTGTAACCCTTTCAGCCTAAGGAATTCAAAATGCCTCTGAAACCATAAAATGCTCTTATGTCACACAGTGTTTCAAGTAAGTGACAGAATCAGGTATAACTATGTATAAATTTGGGAAAAAAAATCTTAAGACAGGAGTGTGTTGGCAGTGCTGTGCTGTGTAATTGTTGGGGGGGGGGGGGAACATGCTCACACTGTCTACTACATCGCTAATGCTACAGGATGTTAGCTACACCGAATATATTGGGGCTGGGGAACAGAAGAAAATGGCACTGCAGAAGTCACTATTAGAACTTATCAAATAAGATAAAATAATTCTGCAATTAAGAAACAGGGTTATCAGCCAAACAACACGGAACAAATAGTATTCAATCAGCTGGCGTTTAGGTACAGGGGCAACACAATGGTATCTGAGGGTACGTCTACACAGCACTGTTATTTTGGAATAACTGACACTATTTCAAAATAACTGCCCCTTGTGCGTGTGCCTTGTCGGCGCGGGGCAGCTTGCGTGTTCTTATGATCCCAGTAGCTATGCCGGCGGGAGCTTAGTGCTTCTGGTAGGTTCAACCAAGCCGGAAAGGTCAAGGGGAGAGGAGCCAGACTAAGCATGCACACCGGTCCTCCAGGATTGGGGGTTTGGCTCAGGGCTAACAACCCTGACCTAGAAAAAGGTTTTGTTACAGAAACAACAACAAAGAATTCCTTCTCAACTGTGTGTGACGGCCTTCCAGAGTCACTTACAGTGACTTGTATGACTGCCAGTGGTGAAAGTAGAAATGAAGCTATTGACATGAAGATGGAAGTCCTGAGTGCCAAGATTAAGACCAGAATTAGGTTCTGGAATGTACGTACCATGTATGAAGCAGGTAAGCTTGCGTAGATTACAAATGAAATGAGATGCTACAAACTACATATTCTTGGTATCAGTGAGAGTAGATGGACTGGATCAGGAAGAATGAAGACTAGCACCGGTGAAACAGTCCGGGTATGTCTACACTAGCCCCCTAGTTCAAACTAGGGAGGCTAATGTAGGCATTCGAAGTTGCAAATGAAGCCCGGGATTTAAATATCCTGGGCTTTATTTGCATCTTCCCGTCCGGGCGCCATTTTTAAATCCCCCTAGTCCGAACTAACTGCCCGCAGCGACATTCGGCAGTCAAAAGTTAACTCGAACTAAGTCCTTAGTTCGAGTTAACTGTTACACCTAATTCCACAAGGTGTAACAGTTAACTCGAACTAAGGACTTAGTTCTAGTTAACTTTTGACTGCCGCGTGTAGCCGTGGGCAGTTAGTTCGGACTAGGGGGATTTAAAAATGGCACCCGGACGGGAAGATGCAAATAAAGCCCAGGATATTTAAATCCCGGGCTTCATTTGCAACTTCGAATGCCTACATTAGCCTCCCTAGTTCGAACTAGGGGGCTAGTGTAGACATACCCTCCTTTTTTCCGGAAGGGATGATGATCAACACCATGAGGGAGTAGCTATCATCCTGAAGAAAGGAATAGAGAAATGTTTCCTGGAATGGAAACCAATCAACAGCAGACTGATGAGAGCTAGAATGAAAGGTAGACATGTAAACATTACATTAATCCAGTGTTATGTCCCAACAAATGAAAGTGAAGAAGGAAAGAAAGATAGAGTCTATGAACAGCTTCAAGCTGAAATAAAAACAGCATTATGTTATGATCTTATAATAGTCACGGGGGACTTGAACGCTAAAGTTGGGAGGGATAATATGCACAATGATAGAACTATGGAGAAACATGAACGAGGACGGAGAGAGGTTAGTGGAATTCTGTACTTTAAATAAATCTTGTCATCGGAGGTACACTCTTCCCTCACCGTGACATTCACACGTTAACATCAAATGGTCTGGTAGCACTTTATATGTTTTGTTAATCTATAAAGTACTACCAGACCATTTGTTGTTTTTTTCTGTAACAGACTAACTCGGCTACCCCCTGAAGCTCCTGAACAAGTTAACATGGCGCTCACCAAATGGTAGGGATAGTAATCAGATGGACCATTGGATCGATGATCAATGGAACATGGAGACGCTCATTACTAGATGTCAAGGTGAAAAGAGGGGCTGATGTTGGCAGTGATCACCACCTTGTGACAGCACTCATAAAGCTTAAGCTAAGAAGCACTGATCGCAAGATACCCATGCAGAAACGCTTTGATGTAGAGAAGCTACAACACCCCAAAGTTAAAAATCCTTTTATCCTTAAGGTAAAAAATAGGTTTCAAGCGCTGCAAGATCTTGAAGAAGAAACTCACAGCATAGAAGAAATTAATAAGAAATGGGAACAAATTACATCAATATATGAAAACAGCAGCGAGGACAGTCTAGGTTTCAAACAGAAACAAAAGAAAAAAGTATGGATCATGACAGACACATGGAAAGCAATTGATAATAGACATAACTTAAAGAAGAAACTCAGAGATGCTAAATCAGGAAGACTGAAAGAAAGATACCAGCAGCTAGGGTTGCCAGGTGTCCGGTATTTTTGCCTCCTGTCCGGTAAAAAAAATTCAGAAAATACCAGACACCTAAAATGTCTGGAATTTTCTGATTTTTTTCCTGCCAGGAGGCGAAAATACCGGACACCTGGCAACCCTACTTACACACTCAGCAACCGGGCCCAGCCCTGTGACCCCCTGCCAGGCCCCTCCGGACCCCCCCCCCACCATTCCCTGTTTATCTGGTTCCTCAGGGGCTTGTCTTGTGGCTGAAACATAAACAAAATGGCCACCGGAAAAAGGGGCTATGCTGCTTTTTTATTTTTCCTCAACAGAATTTTTTTCCCTGTGCTTTTTTTTTGGGGGGGGGGGGGGGGAGAGGCAGTGTTCGGTATTTTTGGTTAAACCATCTGGCAACCCTATCAGCAGCAATACAAAGAAGCAGACCGGCAAGTTAAGAAATTAGTGAGAGCTGATAAGAGAGCTCACATAGAGGAACTAGCAGCACAAGCTGAAGAAGCAGCTACTTAAAGAGAACAAGGAAAGTTTTTTAAAATCACCAAGCTTGTTTGCGGTAAATACCATGCCAGTACAAGTGTCCCTGTAATGGACAAACAAGGAAATCTACTTACAACAGAGAGGGAACAAGAGGCTCGTTGGGCAGAATACTTTCAGGAAGTTCTAAACAGGCCACCACCAGAAGAAGCAGCCGATATTCTAGAAGCGGAAACAGACCTTGACATAAATACTGCTCCACCAAAAATGGAAGAAATTAGCATGGTAATAAGATCCTTAAAGAATGGTAAAGCTCCAGGACACAATAATCTCAATGCTGAACTGTTCAAGGCAGACCCAGAACTTGCAGCCACTATTCTCCAACCGCTCTTTACAGCAATATGGGAAGGGAAGCAGATGCCAGAGGAATGGACAAATAGAATTATTGTTAAGATACCCAAGAAGGGAGCACTCACTGACTGTAACAACTGGTGCGGCATCACTCTCCTTTCAGTTCCAAGCAAGATCCTTGCTAAGATCATTATTCAGCGGATTGTAGATGCTGTTGATAAATCACTGAGGAAAGAAAAAGCTGGCTTTTGTAAAGGAAGGGGGTGTGTAGATCAAAATTTTGTACTGCGTAGCATCATTGAGCAATGCATTGAATGGCAGAGGTAGTTGTTCATCAACTTTATTGATTTCGAAAAAGTCTTTGACAGCATTCATAGGGATAGTCTTTGGAGTATTCTGAGAGCATATGAAATACCACAACAAATCGACTCTGCACCTTCAGAAAATGGGTTGGACTAACAGTTAGCCAGAAGAAGACAGAAGTCATGACCCTAAATATTGAGACACCAGTATCAGTTAAGATCGATGACCACGACCTACCTATCACAGAGAGCTTTCCATACTTGGATAGTATTATCAGGCAAGACAGAGGCGTCAGAAGTTATATTCAGAGCAGACTCAGTAAAGCCAGAAAAGTCTTCATGAGTCTGAATGCTGTATGGAAGTCATCACAGTACAGCATCCATACCAAACTGAAGTTTTATCAGAGCTGTGTTTTATCAACACTATTATATGGATCAGAATGCTGGCGGATGATAGAGTACAACCTCAATAAACTGTCGACTTTTCACACCAGAAGTCTTCAGAGGATCCTCTGTATTTTTTGGCCAAGAATAACTGCTAATCAGGACCTGCTTATGCGGTGTAAACAAGAGGACATGGCTATCATCATTATGAAAAGACGCTGGAGATGGATTGGGCACGTTCTCAGGAAAGATGGAAGCTCCATCACAAAGATTGCTGTGCACTGGACCCCTGAAGTAGAAATGAAAAGCATGAATTACACTTGGAGCACTATTGAGAGGCTGGCCAGAGACAGACAGAAGTGGAGGACGTTTGTTGCTGCCCTACACGCCAGTGGGCGTGAAGGACGACGATGATTTCAAAATAACAAAATACACACCTACACAGCAAGCTGTTATTTCGAAATAATGTCGAGCTGGAGGACTTCTTACTCTGACCCCTGTAACCCTCATTTCATGAGTAAGGGAAATCGAAGGAAGAGTGTTCTTCCTTCAACTTTCTGCTGTGTAGACAGTGCTAAAAGCCGATTTAAGCTATTTTGACTTCAGCTACGAAGTTGTGTATCTTAATTTGACTTTTGCCCTGCAGCGTAGATATGCCCTGAGATACACAGAAGAGGCCGTAATAGAGGTATCTGGAAATACATATAAAAAGTTGCTCAGCTATTATAGGTCGCTATAGTGTCTCCCTCAGATGCATTATGATTTAAATAAAAGTTATGTGCCCACAAATAAAAATACTCTTCTAAAAACAGGCCACTTGCAAGAGGGGGAAAAATGTAGTAAATTATCAAGATATTAATCAGACCATGTAAATTAGGAAAAAGAGTTTGGATTAAAGAGAGAAAAAATCATCAAAATCATTTCAATGAAAAGGAAGGAACCTTCTGCCTACCCTACACTCAGGTCAGAAGATTGAGCAAGCACAGCTTTTAACATGTGATTCCTTACTTCCCTCCCCCACTTTTACAAAGCATAATAGTATTTAATGCAGCTCAACACTATCCATTGGGTCCAGGGAGCTGTCTTGCTAAAAGAATTGTGGATTTTGGTTTTTTTAAAAATCTGTTTCCAAAGAGGGAACAGAAAATACTTTTGTTACTGTTAAAACTTGGCTCATATATGTGCTAGATTTTCTACATTCCTTTTAAAGTATCTTATAGTCATTGGTCTAGTCATCAGCTCCCCACAGCTGTTCCATTATAAGAGTCTTTAATGGAAATACTATAGTTGTCCTCTTATTATTGGACAATTGCCTTCAGATTCCTGGAAATACAAGTTGTACCTCCCTGAACTGGGACTCTCTGGTCCGGCAATATTATAGATGTTCATGGACCAGAAAGCCCAGAGACAGGGAGGCCAGTGGTGAGGCTGGGAGCCCCATGGCAGAGCGGGGGCCCCAGTGGTGTGGGGAGCCCCCTGGCACAGCTAGGAGCCCTGCAGCAGGGGGCTCTGGTCGCATGGGGAGACTTGCGGCATGGCCAAGAGCTCTGCAGCAGGGGGCTTCGGTGGTGTACAGACCAGTCAGGTCTCAATGGTTTCAGACCGGGGAGATTCAACCTGTACCTTCCAATTACATGAACAAACCCCATGGAACCTTATTAGCAAAGAAGCAAGAGATACATTCACTCTGATGCTCAGCCCTCAAAATCCCCATTCACTTAACACTCCAACTAGCAGGCATCTTGGAGAGACATTCAATGGGTAAATGGAGGTTGTAATGCTGGCATGATCCATTCCCTCATACCCACACCCCTATTAGTGCAGATGCAACCTATCTGTAATGTTTTTAAACTCCACACAGATTGGCAGGGAAGTTTGAGCTTTTGAGAAAAAGGAAATGGGATCTGGGAGTGCCATGGCATGGATTTCTGTACAGGATGGAGGGAAACATCAACTGGAAGGAATCAGTAACAAAGATCATGTGTGTCTAGAAACAACAGGAATTCTTTCAGTTGGTAAAGATGGGATTTAAAATGTTAAATCCATTAGATCTAGAAAAACAGTTTGTTTGGTTTTTTTCTGCTCTGTTCTCCCATGCCACATATACCCTGAGTGAAATCCTGGTCCCATTGCAGTCAGTGGCAAAACTCCAACTGACTGCAATGAAGCCAGCATTTCAGCCACAGAGCATTTTTTCTTTTCTAAAATTAAATCATGCAGTTTAATGGTTCTATTACCGTGTAATGCCTGCTTGCCTGTACTGGCAGAAAAGGTGTACACAAAGTTAATAATACATATAGCCAATCCGGATGTGAATGCATCAGACTTATTGTGGAAGACAGTGCCATATGTCATTGAATGGATGAAGTCTGGGTCCTTCAGACGTCAGTAGCTATTTTTGCCCTATGCAACAGAACCCATCAAATAGATTTCAATTTTAAGTTATATAAATAAACCAGTGCTTTATTTTCATTTTGTTAATCAGCTGTGTATTCAAGTTATAGCGCACTAACTTCCATACAGAATGTGCTTACTACAATAAAAAAATATACAGGTGGAAAGAAGTGTAATGCAAACACTGATATTAACACACACAATCACTATAGTAATTTGGTAGAACAAGACCAGAAGTAGTTAACATTTAAAATTAAATTTACTGGATAAAAACTGCAACGTGCAAACTGAAGTTCATTGATATAAAAATACAAGTCATTTATACATTGTATACACACAAAAGATATGTGGAAATCATTTACACAGCTAGAAACCAGGAATAAAGTTCAGGATATGATCATGCAAAGCTTCACTCCTGTCACACACAATGGCACTGCCCGGGATTGCTAACAAGTGTAAGGCTTGTAGGAATGAGTCTCTTAAACGTAAGGGGGAAAATGTGTAACTGTTAAGCTTGAATGTGGAGACCATTACCGGGTAGCCTTAAAACTTGACAGAAGTGTTGTTCTTCTTGCACAGTAAGAGTGAAATTGTCTTCAAATACACATGACAGATGCACTGAAAAGAATGGGAATGGTGATAAAATAAAAATGCATATAAAATAAAAATCTGATTTGTTCTTCTCCCTCGGGCCAGCTACAGAACTTCCATTAATTAATGGACGTTTATTTGACTACAACATAAAAGAACACCCATGCTGGATCTCAGGACTCTTGCCATTAACATTCAAATACAATACACAAATCATTATAGAACTCCCAACTTCCCCAGCTGCCTTCTCTTGGTCAATGGGGCTCATGCTTGTACCCCATCTTTCCTCTGACCAATGAGAGAAATAGAATTTTGTAAAATCCTATGTCCTTTCATGAGACTTGCTCTCATCCCTGCTCTCTAGCCCAGCCCAAGCAATTCATTCCTAATAATAAACAAAAACAGATTGAATCTCCCACCTCTGAAACCAAAAGGATTTGGGTGCCCATCACAACTCTGCCCTCTGATACCAGACAACCAATTAACCCAGCCCAGTTGGGTTGAAGCACCTTCCTTCCCCTCCTCTCAACTCTGGGTTGGAACAGACCCCCCCACTGCAGACAGGGGCTGCTCCAACTGGGCACCTACGCTTGTTGCAAACAGAGGCTGCTCTGGATGCCATCGCCAGTGGTTGTGGGGGGGTCCACCACGAACAGAGGCTGCTCCAGCGCCCTGCGACAGGCCCCCTGTGGGCCTGGAGCAGCCCCCTACCCATGGCAGGTAGAGAGCTGCTCCAGTCCCCACCAGTTAACCTTAACCGGTAAGCCTTACCCACTAACAGGTTAAACATTCGCATCCCTATTCTGTAATACCTACAGAACATACATACATGCTAATGTAGTATATTAAGTTGGGTGGGTCAGAAATTTCCCCTCAAATCTGGCTTTGGTCAGAAAACTGGGATTTGACTAAATGAAATTCTTAATTGTAAGTGTTTGGTTTCCATGGAAAATTTCAGCTAAAGACCCAAAATATGAAAATACAGTTGTGGTGCCCCAAGCTCACATTCTTCTCTGTAAGCCAAGCTCCCCAGCTGAACTACAACTGTGTGTGTGTGTTTTCAATGGGAGAAGAGTGTAATTACAAGTCATTGGGTCAGATTCTAGACCATGCTCTGTCCCCTTTTTATACTGCTTCAGCACTGTGTCCTCTGGAAACTATGGGCTGCAGAATAGCACGCTAGGAAGTATGAGAAAGCTACTAGTAGTCACTCTAGCCCCAAGACACTTCTGTAATTAGTGCAGAATCTGTAGCACAGAATCTGGTCTAATGCTTATCCACCACCTTTGAAACTGTGAAGAAGCACTCTCACTGTGGAGTGTACAATTTGGAGCGAGGCAGGGAAAAGGGGAATCAAAAGCGAAAAGAAAATACCATGACTCTGAAGACCACAGTAACATCAGAGAAAGACAGAGGTTTTTGCAGTAAGCAATTAGGGAAAGAATTATCTAGTGTTTTAAGAGCACAGGTCTGGGACTCAGAAGACATGGATTTTAGTCCCAGCTACCACTAACAAATTGTGCAACCTGTGACAAATCTCTCAACTCCTTGGTGACTTACTTCCTCACTCTGCATCAAAGGGGAATAATAATGCTTATCCACCTTTGTAAAGTGCATGGACCTCCTTGGATGACAGACGCTGTGTCATATTTATTCTTTCTAATTATCTCTTAAAAATAAATGAGCCAATATATAGAAATGCCAACAAGCCAGCAACATGGGCAGCAGCATTTCCTCAGCCTTCTATTGTAGGGTGGCATTCCACATGCTAGACCAGCTCCACAGGCCATGGACTGCAGTTGACTGCTGTTATCATCAGAAGCAAAGCACCAAGTGGAGCAGATGCTTTCTTGCTGCAGATGGCTTGATTACCTCTTGCAACATGAGGGGTCAAGTTTCTCTTCTCCCCAGCTGACATCCTGTCCTGCTCACAGTGCATCTCTGAGCTGGTACATTAGTGTGCGTCATCAGCATGCTCACATTACTCACACAATGATAGCTCAGCACCTGTTAAAGTGTAAGTTGTGTGTGGGAGTGAACTCCTGGGAGCATCTCCTGGGGGAATTGATCTCCTTTTTCCTCCTTTTTTTCAGGCCTGTGGACCATTGGGGTGGCAGGGCAGGGGAGAGACTAATCACCTGTGGGAGAGGCCAGGGGGAGAAAACATTGTGAGCTTCAACTTGCAGCTTTCCTCAGACTCTGGAGAAAGGGAGGATTTTTTCCTTTTGGGGGCTGGGGCACGGATTTATGAGTTCCTAATTCACTAGTAGATCTTAACGACAGGTTCTGACACAGCAGCCAGCCTGTAGGGATAGTTGCTGCTGATCAGGATCCTCTCCCCCTGATAACACAGATCCAGCAGGTACTGTACTGGTATTGGTAGAGGGCCCTGTGACTGCTCAGGAGCAAAAGGGACCTGAAGGTGTGTGTCAGGGTGTCATATAGTGCCAAGCTATATTACTGCTCTCATTTCTATATGGAAACACCTGGGCTTTGCAATGGTTGGTGACTCGGAGCAGGGCACCTCTCTTACTCCCCCCCATATGGCCTCTTTCATCCTGCTCCTGCCTTGAGATTTAGTGGCACAGTAAAGAGGAGGGAGGAAAATGATCCCACTGGAACAGCACAGCCATCTGATTCCATGTAGTCAAGGGAAGGTTCTACTGCAGCTGTCCTATGAATGCTCAGAACCTAAGCTTCAGTGTGTCTATCAGGTGAGGTATTTGCACCTTTAGGAAGATGTGGTGCATTTGCACATGGATAGGTTTCACTACAGAAAGTTTGTTTCCTGGCTAAGTCAAACTCACAAACATGAACACTTAAAAATTGATGCTTACTTACTAACCACACACTCCTCTGGGAAGAGCTGTTCTAATTCCCATTTCTACACATAGTGTCTGGAGGAAAAGAAATTCTTCAAAAGATCTTTAGGCCAGAAGCTTTTCTGCACTTATACTGGGAGAGAAGCAGAACACCAGCCAAATTACTGCACTCCTTGAGTCATACCAAAAGTATATATTGTGAGCCAAGAGATACAGATGCTCAGTCCAAGATCACAACTGGGTACGTAGTGTGTCTAGAAAAGTTTCATGTGCATCAGTTTTCATTAATAACATTTTAAAAATCATACTGTAGTATCAGAAAAACTCTTAAAATATTAGCTTCTGAACTATCATGTAGAGAACTTTGCTTTTGTTCTTACCTTTAATAAAATTTGCAAACATAAATTTTGGCATGGATCATTAACTTTTCTCTTTTGCTCTTTTGTTTAATATAAAAAGCCAATGTATGAGTAATAACCCAAGATGTCCAAATTCAACATAACTTAATCCTCAAACAGTAAGGGTGTGATGCAAAGAAATTTTAAAATGTTAAGTGGGAGCTTCTGTATGGCTAGACAATTAAAAAACAAAACATAAGAGGAAAGAGATTTGCAAAGTCTCACTTGTATGGAATTTAGACACTACGTGAATAGTATGGATTTGTAAAAACCAGCCACATCTAAGAAGTTACAGGAGTCAATCTGTGTCTTAGAAATTACACAAGAAATTCTCCACTTTAATCCACATGGTGGTATTTCATCCACACCAGCGGTGCACATTGCAGCTGCAAGCAGAATGTTGTACCATACAGAAGCATGCATGAAGATAAAAGATCTTTCACCACACTGTGGATTAGAGAAATAACTGTGCACTGAAATGTTAAGAATAAGAAATACCCAATTTAGGAAACTCACCTCTGAAATACTGATTTCTAATACAGCAGCAAGTTGGTGCCTGTAACTCTGAGTTTGGGGAAGAACAAATTGTGATACTATTTGGTCTAATTCAACAGCAACCAAGTTAACTGGATATCCTGGGGTATTATAGCACTTGTGGTTGAAACAGTGGTACTTTAACTGGCCTGAAAATGACGTTCATTGTATATTAAAGAAAAGTGAGCTCTCTTCAATGTATAATCTTGCTCAAAAGATACATTGTAAACAGGCCACAGTTCTAATTCAAACTTCCTTTATAAAGTAGTTTCAGAATGTCTGGTGCAAAATCAAGCTTTGAAGTGCCTCCACTATCTCAGAGAAAGTCTTAAATATTGTTCTTCACTAAAGGATGGATGGGCACTGAGTACCAAATGAAACTAAAAGCCAGAGGCATTTGCTTCCCTGAAAGAGGATGTCTGACATTGTACAGCAGATCAGAAACAAATAAATAAAATGACTCTTTACGGTCTGAAGATAAATCCACTACAATGCTGTGAGAGTGGCAGACTCCACCTTGACAATGTCAGTGTATTCTGTAGAGAAAGTAAAATTCTGTTACCTTCAATGGTACATTTATGAGATCGTGTCAAACAACAACCCTAAAATGTTGGATGTCAAAACAAAACGTATTAAAACAGTATATTTCATAAAAACTGTTGGCAAAATGCCCCAGAATTAATTATAGTTACATACAACCAAGGCCATCTCTCCATGGTCTACTAAATTAACACCTTTAAGCACACAAAACAGCTATCGGAGGGGCCTTAATAACATGATTAGTGGAACCCAGCCAAGCTGCAGGGGAATTACATTCTCAGAAATCTACTGAGAATAATCACAAAGTTATCTGTGAATGCTAATACCCTGTAGCCCCAAAAAGGCAAGAGTCCGTTCAGAAGCGCTTCACTGCCACAATTCTCCAGCCTTTTACAGGACATCTCATTTTAAGGTGGAGTTATCTAAGTAGAAAAAGGAACACAAGTAACCAATATAAAGCACTTAGGTTTAGAAGCACTTATGGAAGAGTTTGTGAATGCAGATATTTACAAACATTGTATCTGGAGTGCAGATATATTATTTAGTGAAAGAGAAATTTTTCCTTATATTGTGTATTTTTATTGTTCTTCAGAATTCCATAAGTTAACAAGCAAGAGTCTCCTCCCTGAGAAACGTGCTTCTCATATTTGTGCAGACACTCCCATTCCCTAACTCGGCTACAGTAAGGCATGGACAATGCTAAGATGACAGGGTAAAATCCTAATGATGGCAGTAAAAATCAGTTCTTCCCTTTGTCTTTGTGGAGCTTGTCTACTCCTTTACAATTGCAGCTGTCAGTTGGCATCCATGCACTCTTGCCTGGTAAGTGGAGGTTTTCCACCTGGGCTGTCTGTCTGCATGCGCAGATCCTCTACTGTCTGCAGCAAAGCTTTCCTCTCCAGCTCTAGAGTGAGAATGGATTGCTTTAATTTGCACTCGTTGTTCAATAACATTTCTACTTCAGCTTCTAGGTTTTGGATCTTTCCATTTGCCACCTTAATGGTAAAAAGAAAACAAGAATTTCCTAAAAGCTATGAAACCAGTAGACTTACAGACAGAGTTCTCCTCAGTCCCTCAGGCTTTTACAAAGTTCTACCGATATGGGTTATGTTTTCTACATAACTGGAAATTCTATTATAAACACATACTGAATTAAAGCATATGTACCGCTACTTCCACAAACGTAATATTACTTATAAATAGCATTATCCATTTTTTCCCTTTCTCTAATCTTTATTGTTCAGGCTTTAGTGTGATTAAACCTAGAATATAACAGAGCAGAGAAGACTGAAAAGTTAAATCTACAAATAATCAGCTAACAGATCTTTACATTTATTAGTTGCCACCTTTCAATTAAGGATAGCATCACTATAAATCCAGAGCGCTACTCACTACAAAATTACACTCCACAGGGTATCAAGGTGCAGAAACATCATGATGCAGAAGGAAAAAATGTGTCTGCCAATGACTGAGAAGCAAACCAACTGGTTACTTTCACCAAACTGAATAGGATTTGAATAAGATCCCAAAGGTCCCAAAGATTCCATCCTACCCACTATGTCATCTACCTACCAAGGTTTTGTTTCTGATCTAAGAGGCTTGAAAATCTAAATATAGAGCCCATCTCTAACCCCCATATTCCCTTCAAATTGTCCCTGAACTCAGAAGTTGCATTAAAATGTTTCTTTGAAGAAAGAAGGAGCCCTGAAGAGTTCAGTGGATCAGTTTCTTCAGAGAACAACTGTACCACCTCTGAGGAACTCTAACCTCCCACAGAGGGGCTGTGTCTAGACTACACCTCTCTGTCGACAGAGAGATGTAGATTAGGCATGTTGAAATTGCTAATGAAGCAGGGATTTAAATATCCCGTGCTTCATTAGCATAAACATGGCTGCCACTTTTTTTCGAAACGGAGCTTTTTCGGAAAAAAAAAAACCCAAATGGCAGTCTAGACGCGGCTCTGTCAAAAATAACCCCTTTTTTGACAGATCCTGTATTCCTCAAAAAATGAGGCTTACAGGATCTATCGAAAAAGAGGTTATTTTCGACAGATCCGCATCTAGACTGCCGTTTTTTTTTCCGAAAAAGCTCCGTTTCAAAAAAGCAGCAGCTATGTTTATGCTAATGAAGCATGGGATATTTAAATCCCTGCTTCATTAGCAATTTCGACGTGCTTGATTTGCATCCGTCTGTCGACAGAGGGATGCAGTCTAGACGTAGCCAGGGTGAGTTTGGAAGCAGCCACCAACAGAACTGTAGACTGACTGGACTGAGGTCAGACACTGGACAAAAAGACCTGCTATTTCGTGTGTTTCTAATCATCCTGGAGCATAGATTCTCAAACTTTCTCACAAAAATAACTGTATCTTAACAGAGAATGTGTTTCATAAACATCTCTCCCATTCATGATCCCAAACACCGTCTCTCTCCCATTTGTGACTATCTGCACTGCAACTACAGCAATTGCTTAAACGAGAAGGTATGATTAAGACTGCATAAATGCATTTTAGAGGTTTTTTCCAGCTACTAAATTTCATTAATTAAAGTGAGCCAGCATCATGGGACCCCAGTCTGCTTTCCACAGACCACCAGCAAGGCTCGGGAACCGCTGCTCCAGTCAAACTTAAGAGGTTTTAAATATCAGTTGGGAGCAATTGTAAATGACACATACTGAAGACCTTGATCTCCATGATCTCCATTAGATTTCTCCTCTCTATAATGGTCTCTTGTGAAAGTATGAGCTAACAATGGTGTCATTGGCTCATTAGCTTGGAAATACAAACAAACAGTACCTGCAGCTCTTCCAGCAGATCAAAGTTCTGTTTTCTCAAACTAGTGTTTGCCTTTTCCAACTTGTCCATTTTCTGATTGTCATTGAGAGAAGAATCTATCAACTCATCCTGTAGCACATGGTATTCAACTTCATAAGCTTGCAATTGCTTGGCAATATCCATTTCAAACACCTGTTACATACATAACAGTATTAGATGCTATGAAGATCAAGAGAACCAAATGCATAAAAAGTCTATTGGTTTATTTTAGGGTGTAGACTACTTTTTAGCTTATATTGCTTAGCCTTGAAGCAGTGATGTCCAATGGGTAGAGGACATGCATGGGAGTCAGACGTGAGTTCATTTCAAATTCTGACACGGACTTATTATAAGTTGCTTCTCAAAATCATACACCAAAGTTTTAAAAAACTGGCCACCATTTTAGATGGGTCTGTTTTTAGGTACCAATGTTAAGTCAAGTAGGGCATCCAAAAATGGAGGTACCCAAATTTAGATGTCATTTTTAAAAACTGTAGTTCAAGCCCCTTTATGCCTCAGCCACCACACACGTAAAATGTAGTTAATAACCTATCTACCTTTGTATAATATTGTGAAAACTTCACATAAAGATCTCTGTGTGCAAACTACTTCACCTATTTCTGATCTTATTTACTGTAATTATATTTTTAGTGCCTAAAAATATTAAAATTCTAGAATTACTTCAAAAGATTTCAGAGGAAACATTACACCATGTTGAAGCAGAATTCTATTATTAATCATTAACTGTAAATCACTGACAATGTCCTCAATCCTTATCAAGACAGATACTGAGCCACACCCTGCCCAAGAGATCTTCTATTTTAAAGGCAAATAAAGCAAACTACATTGAGAGAGACGCCGAGGAAAGAAATGCTATAATGGTCTTCCCTCTGTTTTTAGTATATCCACTTTCCAATTTTCCAGGAGGGTTAAGTGGTATTCAGTATTACTCTAAGGCCCCTGAACTACCTTTCTGAATGCAATGAAAAGATGAAATGAGAGTGACCAAATGTCAAATCACAGAAACAAATGGAAAACTAAAGTTGAGTCACTTAATAAAAACACAATAGGAAAAAATACCCCAAGTATTTAATCAGTTATTCAAACTGAATTTAATCAGTTGTTCCTTATTTTAACGTCTTGTATCATATTTCTCTTGGAAAGACATCAAAATTCAATTGCCATCTGAGATACTTAGTGAAGTAATGAGAAATATTGCCTATTTTCCTCATTTGCTTTGGGACACAAGAGGTAATGTTTTCATTGCTAGAGGAGGGACATAATTTAAGAACATATCAGCTATATAAAATTACTGTAAAAATCTTAGAATCCATGTTACCACATTATAAAAATGATCCCTAATAGTTTTATTGAAGCATGAGTGAAAATGTTCAGGCTTCTGAACACTGAAGACTGGATCTCAGTACTCTAGCTGAGGCCTCACCAGTGCTGAATGGAGTAGGACAAGTATTTCCCATGTCTTACATATGACACTCCTGATAACATACCTCAGAATTACAGTGTTGACTCATATTCAATTAATGACCCACAATAACCTCCAGATTCTTTTGATGAGTACTGCTGCTTAGGCAGTTATTGCCCATTTTGTAATTGTACTTTTGTTGTTCCATTCCTAAATGTAGTATTTGGCAATTGTCTTTATTGAATTTCATTTTGTTGATTTCAGACCAATTTTCCAAATTATCAAGGTCATTTTTAATACTATTACTGTCCTCCAAAGTGGTTGCAATTCCTTCTAGCTTGGCATCATCTGCAAATTTTATAAGTGTACTCTCCATTCCATTATCCATGTCATTAATGAAAATATTAATAATATCCCACCAAAATCAGATATATACTCCCAGTTTGACAGCAAACCATTGATAACTACTCTTTGAATATTATCTTACAATCGGTTTTGCATCCATCTTGTAGTAATTTCATCTAAACAACTTCCACTAGTTTGCTTATGAGAATGTGTCAAAGCCTTACTAAAATCAAGATATGTCTCATCTACAAGTACCCCATCCGCTAGATTAGTACCAAGTGGAAACTTGGACAGATGACCAGGGAGGAGTATAAATATATTGCTCAAGAATACAGGGGAGTTATCAGGAAGGCGAAAGCGCAATTGGAACTGCAGCTAGCAAGTGATGTGAAGTTTAACAAGAAAGGTTTCTACAGGCATGTTAGCAATAAGAGGGTGATCAGAGAGGGTGTGGAGCCCTTACTGGATGAGGGAGGTAACCTAGTGACATATGATGTAGCGAAAGCTGAAGTACTCAATGCTTTCTTTGCCTCTGTCTTCACAGACAAGGTCAGCTCCCAGACTATTGCACTAGGCAATGCAGTAGGGGAAGGAGGTGGACAGCCCTTGGTGGAGAAAGAACAGGTTAAGAACTATTTAGAAAAGCTAGACATACACAAATCCAAGGGCCCGGATTTAATGCATCCGAAGGTACTGAGGGAGTTGGCAAATGTCCTTGCGGAGCCTTTGGCCATTATCTTCAAACACTCGTGGAGATCAGGAGAGATCCTGGATGATTGGAAAAAGGCAAATGTAGATCTTTAAAAAAGGGAAGGAGGACTATCCAGGGAACTACAGACCAGTCAACCTTACCTCAGTCCCCGGAAAAATCGTGGAGGGGATCCTCAAGGAATCCATTTTGAAACACTTGAAAGAGGGGAAAGTGATCAGGAATAGTCAACACGAATTCATCAAGGGCAAGTCATGCCTGACCAATCTGATTAGCTTCTATGATAAAGTAACTGGCTCTGTGGATATGGGAAAGTCAGTGGATGTGATATACCTTGACTTGAGCAAAGCTTTTGATACGGTCTCCCACAATGCTCTTGCCAGCAAGTTAAGGAAGTATGGACTGGATAAATGGATTGTAAGATGGATAGAAAGCTGCCTAGACTGTCAGGCCCAATGGGTAGTGATTAACAACTCGATGTCAGGATGGCGGTCAGTTTCTAGTGGAGTGCCCCAAAGATCGGTTCTGGGGCTGGTTTTGTTCAACATCTTTATTAATGACCTGGATGAGGGGATGGATTACACCATCAGTAAGTTTGAGGAAGACACTAAGCTAGGGGGAGAGGTAGATATGCTGGAGGGCAGGGATAGGGTCCAGAGTGACCTAGACAGATTAGAGGACTGGGACAAAAGAAATCTGATGATGTTCAACAAGGACAAGTGTAGAGTCCTGCTTTTGGGACAGAAGAATCCCAAGCATTGTTACAGGCTGGGGACCGAATGGCTACGTAGCAGTTCTGCAGAAAAGGACCTGGGGATTACAGTGGATGAGAAGCTGGATATGAGTCAACAGTGTGCCTTTGTAGCCAAGAAGGCTAATGGCATATTAGGGTGCATTAGGAGGAGCATTGCCAGCAGATCTAGAGAAGTGATTATTCCCCTTTATTCGGCTCTGGTGAGGCCACATCTGGAGTACTGTGTCCAGTTCTGGATCCCCCACTACAGAAAGGATGTGGATGCATTGGAGAGGGTCCAGCAGAGGGCAACCAAAATGATTAGGGGGCTGGAGCACATAACCTATGAGAAGAGGCTGAGGGATTTGGGTTTATTTAGTCTGCAGTAGAGAAGAGTGAGGGGGGATTTGATAGCAGCCTTCAACTTTCTGAAGGGAGGTTCCAAAGAGGATGGAGAGAGAGTGTTCTCGGTAGTGACGGATGGTAGAACAAGGAGCAATGGTCTCAAGTTACAGTGGGGGAGATCTAGGTTGGATATTAGGAAAATCTATTTCACTAGGAGGGTGATGAAGTACTGGAATGGGTTACCTAGGCAGGTGGTGGAATCTCCATCCCTAGAGGTTTTTAAGTCTCGGCTTGACAAAGCCCTGGCTGGGTTGATTTAGTTGGTATTGGTCCTGGTTTGGGCAGGGGTCTGGACTTCATGACCTCCTGAGGTCTCTTCCAGCCCTATGATTCTACCCTGTCAAAGGAGGGTGTGAAGTTTGTTTGGCATTATCTGCTCTTAACAAATAGGTTATTACTTATTACCCTACTGTGCTCAACATGTTTATAATTTGATTGTTTAATAATTTGTTTCAGTATTTTTCCATGTATCCAAGCTTGGTTGACTGGTCTATAATTCCCTGCGGTCGTCTTTGTTCCTTTTTAAAAAGACCAATACTATGTTTGCTCTTCTCTAGTCCTCTGGGACCTCACCCATGCTTCTTGAGATCTTGAAGATAATTGCTAACAGTTCTGTTAGAGGGTGTATTTCATAAACCTCTGCTGACTTGAATACATTTAACTTATCTCAATATTCTTTAATCTTTTCTTTCCCTGTTTTGCATTCCTTCTCTTTGTTGTTAAAATTAATTGTGTTAAAAGTCTGGTCACAATTTACCTTTTTAGTAAAGACTGAAGCAAAATAAGAATTCAACACTTCAGATTTCTTGATAGCATTCATTATTACCTATCCTTTTCCATGAAGTAGAGGACCTACATTTTCCTTCATCTTTCTCTTGCTTGCAATGTTTTTATGGAACCTCTTTTTTTTTTATGTCCCTTGCAAGGTGTAACTCATATTGTGTCTTAGCTTTTCTGATTTTGTCCCTAATTGCTTTTGCATTCTTTAGTATTCATCTGTAGCAATTTGCCCATATTTCCACATTTTGCAGGATTCCTTTTTGATTTTCAGATCATTAAAGAGATGCTGAAGGAGCCACACAGGCCTTTTACTATTTTTCCTGTTTTTCATTTGCATGTATGGGATTTCCATTTTCTAGGCACATAAATTCTGCAGAAAACAAAGTTGTGACTTTCAAAAATCAGCCTATGCAATTCATCAAGGCTGTTAGTTTTTGTCATGACTGCTCTCTTTAAATCTCCTTTCACCCTGAAAGTGGAAGGAAGTCCCTGCTGTCATAACCAAAGCATCAATTCCAAGAGGACAGAATGTTAGGAAAATAAAAAATTTAACCTAAAAGCTAACCAACTTAGGACAAGTTATGGCACGGAAGCCACAGGCTACAGCTGGGGGAGGCGGGAGGATATGGGTTTGCCTAGTCGCCTTAAAGAAGCTCTGATCAACCACATGCTCTCTCTAGCATCAGCCCTTATCAAAGGAGAGCAGCTGTTCAGCCCTCAGATCATTCTACCTGTCTGCACTACAAGTACAGCAGTCTGCGGGTACAGCTACACTGTGGGGGTTTTTTTCAGAAGAGATATGCAAATAACGCTCGCATTTGCATACCTTCTTCTGTTTTTTTTTCCCCAGAAGAGGGAAATGGCCAAATGTCAGAAAAAAAACCCTCTTTCAAAAGCCCCTGTAAACCTTGCCCCCTTGTTGCTTCTGCTCAGATCCAGCAGTTTCCCTCACTTTACCTAGGTGTGGGTCTTGCAGCACAGCACTATACTCTGGCCATTGTGCACTGTACATAAGCTACCTGCCACAGAGCACCAACACTTTTAGCATCCTTCTTCCCTAACCCCAATTTCCTCTAACTTTGCCCATCTTCCTCTGATATTAAGCCTTGGGAAAAATCCTTGGCCAGTTTAGTGAGCCTGCTTGTTTTAAGGGAGCAGTGCTGCCAGGAAATGGAAAGGCACCTCCCCACCCCCCCAAGGTTCTCTGGGGGGTTGTAGTGCTTTCACCAGGGATCCTTCTGGGTTGAAGGGCACTCTCAATCTGCACCCCCACAGCCACCTGAGTCACCACTTTTCAGTTCTCTGTTCATACAGCGCCTAGCGCCTGGGGTCCCGGGCACTACAGTAATACAGGTAATAAAACAGCAATACCGGTCAGGTGTATTTCCCCTCACTGTGAATAACTGTCATGGCCAGGGCATTTTCAGGATAACAGGGTCACTAGGCAGACCCCAGCAAACATGGGTTATCTGTGTTCTTTACAGGCCCACAAATACAATATTCTCCCGATTATCTGAACAGCACAAGAGAACTCAGATTTTATTCAAATAATCAGGAGTACGGATAATGAGGACAGGAGTCATTCAGCAGCAGGGTGCCTTCCTCCTCCTCCTTCCACAGTCCGATCTGGGGTGGGCGAGTGTCTGCTCAGCTACGTCTCCCTCCTCAGCTTCCAGGATCAGGTGTGACTGACCCTGCAGCAGTGCAGGCTCCCTCCCTCCTATGACAGCAGGGCTGCAGAGGTCCCCCTGGCTGCCACATTAGCCATTCACCATCAGGGTGGCCTTCTCTGCACTCCATGGCTCATCCTCCTCTTTGCCACCCTGACTGCAAGTCTCTTCTCTATTAGCTGAAGCTCCATATTATCCCATCCCTTCCTTACCCCCCAGCCTCAGACAGATGCCCTTTGTTGCATGTACCTCACACTGGGGGACAAGGAAGAGATTCAGATAACGTGGGGGCTCAGATACATGAGAATATGCGACATCTGTTAGAATCACCTTTTGTCACATCAGTGTTTCATCATTCCCCTCCCCAAAAAATAGCTGCCATCGTGAGGGATGTCACCATGCTTCCCGGCACTATGACCAAAGGCAGGAGATGCACCATCCCATCTCCTCGGTCTGGAAGACAAGTTTGCTGTTCTACAGCATCTTCCTATGTATTAACAAACTTGCATCATACAATGTAGCATCATACATCATGAGCACATAGAAATCTATGGCACAGGTAAGAAACATTAATGTGCACAAGGCTCTAGTAAAGCTATTTATTTCTTCTGAAACTATATGTGGAGAGTCAAACACTCTGTAAATGGGTAAGTTTAGTAGACATTCACAGCTCACTTTGTTGCCTATTCTGTACAATGTGTTATACATGGAATACATGCCAACACAATGAAAATCAATTAAATGCACTTAGTAAAAATCAGAATTGTAACTGTAATTAACAATGTAATTAATGATGACTAACATGTAAGGATGCCCAGGTACTGCATAAGTAATATGGTTCCAAAACCTCACAAACATATTTTAAACTACAATTAGTAACCTAGTCTCAACTAGGAATAGCAATAATCACTTTTCTACACTGCGATTTTACAAAAGAATATTCCTCCTTCTAACTTCTGTTAATGAGAACATAATTTCTCTTAATTATAGGAAAATGTTCAGATAGTTTCATACTTGATTAATGGTCTTTTCCATCTGTACCAAGCCCAGGTTTGGAAGTGTATTTTTAATAAAATCCACTATGGTTTCCAAGTTCTCATGTTGCAGAATCAAGGGCTTGTGACTTCCCAACAGGCTTAATGCCACTTTAAATATAACTTCTGATCCCTGAAGAAAGAGCATATCTGTGAAAACAAAGAATAATCGTAAGTACATAACACAAGCAAATCTTTTGATATGAATAATACAACAGTAACATTTCCAAAGTATAACAATTTCATATACTGTCGGGATCAAGAGGCTAGAAATATTCAGGCACAGGCAGAAATCATCCCAATGCGCAGCAAGAAAAGCAAATATGGAAGGCGACCAGATTGGCTTACCGGGGAAATCCTTGGTGAGCTTAAACACAAAAAGGAAGCTTACAAGAAGTGGAAACTTGGACAGATGACTAGGTAGGAGTATAAATACATTGCTCGAGAATGCAGGGGAGTTATCAGCAAGGCGAAAGCACAATTAGAATTGCAACTAGCAAATGATGTGAAGGGTAACAAGAAAGATTTTGACAGGCATGTTAGCAATAAGAGGGTGATCAGAGAGGGTGTGGGGCCCTATTGGATGAGGGAGGTAACCTAGGGTGTGTCTAAACTACACCCCTCTGTCGACAGAGGGATGTAAATTAGACACATCGAAAGTGCAAATGCAGCTGGGATTTAAATATCCCATGCTTCATTTGCATAATGGCGGTCGCCACTTTTTTTTTTTTTAACGGGGCTTTTCAAAAAAACCCAGCAGTTTAGACAGGGCATTTTTGATGGAAATGCCCCCTTTCGAAAGATCCTGTACTCCTTTTTTTTTTAAACGGGTCATTTCTGTCGAAAAAGCCCCGTCTAAACTGCCGTTTTTTTCAAAAAGCCCCGTTTTGAAAAAAGCGGCGGCCGCCATTATACAAATGAAGCGCGGGATATTTAAATCCCAGCTTCATTTGCACTTTTGATGTGTCTAATTTACATCCCTCTGCTGACAGAGGGGTGTAGTTTAGACACACCCCTAGTAACAGATGATGTAGGAAAAGCTGAAGTATTCAATGCTTTCTTTGCCTCTGTCCTCACAGACAAGGTCAGCTCCCAGACTAATGCACTAGGCAATGCAGTAGGGGAAGGAGGTGAACAGCCCTTGGTGGGGAAAGAACAAGTTAGGAACTATTTAGAAAAGTTAGACTTCCACAAATCCATGGATCCGGATTTATTGTATCCAAGGGTACTGAGGGAGTTGAAAAATGTCATTGCAGAGCTTTTGGCCATTATCTTTGAAAACTTGTGGAGATCAGGAGAGACCCTGGATGATTGGAAAAAGGCAAATGCAGTGCATATCTTTAAAAAAAGGGAAGGAGGACAATCCAGGGACCTACAGACCAGTCAACCTTACCTCAGTCCCCGGAAAAATCATGGAGGGGATCCTCAAGGAATCCATTTTGAGGCACTTGGAAGAGGGGAAAGTGATCAGGAATAGTCAACATGGATTCACGAAGGGCAAGTCATGCCTGACCAATCTGATTAGCTTCTATGATGAGGTAACTGGCTCTGTGGATATGGGAAAGTCAGTGGATGTGACGTACCTTGATTTGAGCAAAGCTTTTGATATGGTCTCCCATAACATTCTTGCCAGCAAGTTAAGGGAGTACGGATTGGATAAATGGATTGTAAGATGGATAGAAAGCTGCCTAGACTGTCGGTCCCAATGGGTAGTGATCAATGGCTCGATGTCAGGTTGATGGTTGGTTTCTAGCAGAGTACCCCAAGGACCTGTTCTGGGGCTGGTTTTGTTCAACGTCTTTATTAATGACCTGGATTGCACCATCAACAAGTTTACAGATAACACTAAGCTAAGGGGAGAGGTAGATATGCTGGAGGGCAGGGATAGGGTCCAGAGTGACCTAGACAGATTAGAGGATTGGGGCGAAAGAAATCTGATGAGGTTCAACAAGGACAAGTGTAGAGTCCTGCACTTGGGACAGAAGAATCCCAAGCACTGTTACAGGCTGGGGACTGAATGGCTAAGTAGCAGTTCTTCAGAAAAGGGCGTGGGGATTACAGTGGATGAGAAGCTGAATATGAGTCAACAGTGTGCCCTTGTAGCCAAGAAGGCTAATGGCATATTAGGGTGCATTAGGAGGAGCATTGCCAGCAGATCTAGAGAAGTGATTCCCCTTTATTCGGCTCTGGTGAGGCCACATCTGGAGAATTGTATCCAGTTCTGGGCCCCGCACTATAGAAAGGATGTGGACGCATTGGAGAGGGTCCAGCGGAGGGTGACCAAAATGATTAGGGGGCTGGAGTGCATGACCTAGGAGGAGAGACTGAAGGATTTGGGTTTGTTTAGTCTGCAGAAGAGAAGAGTGAGGGGGGATTTGATAGCAGCATTCAACTTTCTGAAGGGAGGTTCCAAAGAGGATGGAGAGAGGGTGTTCACAGTAGTGACAGATGGCAGAACAAGGAGCAATGGTCTCAAGTTACAGTGGGAGAGGTCTAGGTTGGACATTAGGAAAAACTATTTCACTAGGAGGGTGGTGAAGCACTGGAATGGGTTACCTCTGGAGGTGGTGGAATCTCCATCCCTAGAGGTTTTTAAGTCTCGGCTTGACAAAGCCCTGGCTGGGTTGATTTAGTTGGGATTGGTCCTGCCTGCTGGACTTGATGAGCTCCTGAGGTCTCTTCCAGCTCTATGATTCTATGATTCACCAATCAGTTATTTGTATGATTGTGTTTTCTAGTTAAACAGGTTCTTTTATTTTTAACAGTACCTTTAAACTGAAAGGGAAAATGGAACTTTTGTAAAACTTTTACTCTGAAAAGGAAATATTTCTTTAATCCATGGAATCATCATCACAAGAAGCTACGTGGTGGGATGTGTGGGATTTTTAAAAGGATCAGCTATTCATACATTTTACGTAGGAAACGTGTTTTCAGCTATGCTAGCTAAGTCATATGCTTCAAGGGCATGAACCAAGCTATGCTGCGTAAAGGAGTTTTTTCTCCTGTTCAGATGAAATAGTATTCAAATAGCCACATATAAGAGAGAGCGAAAATGCATGTGCCCACGCATGCATACATTGTGTGATGGTCTGTAATTTTTTTCTAAAGCATTAGATATAAATCCGGGCCATTATTAGTTAAAGTGACAAGCATGTGTTTCACTAGCTAGATCAACAACCCTGGTTGGTGAGTTATTGCCTGAGACATTCAGTACATATTTAAGCTATGTATCAGCTAGGTTGTGCAGTGAAATTAGACAGTGTTACCCATTCTTATGTGTTATATTTTTGAGGTGATTCATGAGAGCTCTATTAAAGTAAATAGAAGCAGCAGAATTTATTGTTCATTGTCAGTTCTGAGCTTGAATAGGATTATAAATGCAAGAACCTTAATAAAAACAGTAGGAACCTACACTTATAAATACAGGACTGACTAATCTTTCTTCAGCCCTGTTTCTTACCTGTGGGAGGGAAGTGCAAAGCTGCATTATGAAAATATACCACACTCCATATGGGATTTTAGTTAAAGAAGTCAGTTTTCCAACAGCATCTGGTTTATTTGTTTTAATATAAGTATCTGAGAAACACCTTAATATCCTAACATGAGACACTACTATTCACATTTGTAGCCTATCTTGAATTTTTTACTAATGCAGACTGTGCATTAATGCTGAAGGTGGCCCCATAAAGACAGCGTCCTGGTGCTGCCATAGTATCTAGCTACCTTTCAGCATAACTTCCTTTCTATCTCTTTCTTTTTCCTTTACAAACAGTCTACAGTCTAGCACAGGTCTTCATGGAGACAGGAAATACAGGAGAGCAACTCTGCAGAAGTCAACAATCGCACTCACAATCTATCTGGCCAGGGGAGATACAAACAGATCTTTCCCCCTCCACAGATTCTCTTGCTACTAGACCTCAAAATTTCCTCTAGGTTTGAAAGAGAGACTTTCATAGAGGAGGAAGTATCCACTATATTACGAAAAAGGTACCGGGGGTGGGGTGGGGGGGGGGAGAGTAGACCCATATGGAGAGAAAGCAGGTATTTGTTTTCATTTAGGTTTGATAATTACCAAATATATCTGTGTTTATACAAAGGCTTCCTCTCTCTCTTCCTTCTCTTTGAACCTGCAAGTGAGGTCATTCTGCTGAACTGGTAGCATCACAATAACTTACCTGGCAACAGGCTGATGCCAAATACATTTGGGATGCCGTGATCAAATAGGCAGAGAAAATCAGCAATGAGGGGAAATGGTACTGTCAATACACAAGCCTCTCCAATGTATCAAAGAATATACAAAAACAGTGGCTTACAAAATTTCTCTGTAAAAATATTCTCTCATTTGAAGCTTGCATCAAAATGAAAGTTTCCCTCTATACTTCCTTGATTTTACCCTGAAGCTGTAGCTCATGTCACTTTTTCTTATATTCATCTCTCTCACACAGAGGGCAGAAAGAGCATGAAACACATGTAATAACTGATCATAAACCTTTCGTTTCTGCCCTGTTCACACTCAAAGCTGTGCAAAGAGTTCCAGTTCAGTATACCCTGTAAGAGGTAGGGCTGCTATGAAAGGTGTAATGGAGAGTATCTGTCCTCGTATATCTAGAAAAACTTGAAAAATACAGAACACTGCTCTGTAATGGAAGATAGAGTATGTAATATTAATACAGAGGACACCAAGCAAGAATCAAGAAAGATGAAGTACAAAGCAGAACCTAATTAAGCCAAGAGTAATACATGACCCCACATCCATCCTTAGGGACCTATAGAGTATTAAGGTCTGAGCTAGATTGATTATATACTTCTGAAACCCCTCACTCGTACATAAAACAGTGAGTAATGAACAAAGGCCTATTTGTTTTAGGAGCTTATCCATCCTGAAGCCTTGCTGTAAGTGGGCTGCAAGCCAGCAACAATGCAATGTAGGCATCCAAATTAATGTCAGCATGATTGGCAGACATAAGGATTTAAAATCAAGTTATCAACCATCTTGGAACAGAATAAACATTGTTCTTCCAAGTCTCCTCCCCCCACTAAGTAAATAGGAGGTTTTAGAGAACCTTTGTTTAGCAGTACCCTCAGATGACCTCATACTCCAAAGTGTTGAAAGTTTTGACAGATGGAGAAAAAGGAAAAAAGCACTTTGGCTTCTTTCTAGCATAACACAGCCTGGTACCCCCAGAACTTCTTTATAACCTATGGCTTTAATAAACTGGAGCACAACCTTCACAAGACAGTGGGTTCTATGGGAGTCTACATGCACTATACCTTTACATTCCTCCTGACTGCAAGAGTCAAGGAATGAAGACTGCCCTGACAGTGATTTTCCATATCCACATTCCACTATTGGTGTATATGCACCTGATGTATTTCAGTCCAGAGTCTTTAGCCAGCAGCACCCTGGTCTTTACTCAGCAGAATGAGGCAGTATGCATGCACTCTGAGAATGCTCATGCTCTTCATCAAGGGCATATAAGGGCAGAGTGCATCAGCTCTCCTCAGTGCCTTGGGCTTTGAGAGGGAGCTTGCCAGCAAATTTCTACTGAGCAGTTAATAGATTTGATATGTTTAATAGTTTTTAGTATGAAATGGCCAAAGTGGAGATTCCGAAATTACTGCCTGGAAGCAAGCCATAGTGAATTGTGCATATGGACAACCACACAAAAGAGAATGGGACGTAATTTACCTTCAGGGTAACTGGAATTCTTCGAGATGGGTTGTCCACATCCACATTCCACAACTTACCCATCACTCCTCACCTTTGGAGTCTTTATCCTTGGGATGCTGCAGTTGAGAAAAAATTAAGGAGCACTGGTGCTTTTTTTGAAAACCTCGTCTGGGTACTGCAGGTCAAAAATTCTGAACTCAAAAGAACTCCAATTCCCATCGGGTAAGTAACTTTCCATTGAATGGGCTGTATAGTCAAAAGTTGGCAGGTACATCAGTTTGTCTGGTTAGTATGCATTTGAGACACTAAAGAAATCAACTTATTTTTCTTCCTCCCTAAGAATCTAATGAGTGAGTGATAAAATCTAAACCTGCCAAGTAGTGCAAAATTGAGTAACTGCTTGTACAGGAATTACCTGGTTCCTAGCACAATATGCAGTACTGCCAACCCCAACCACTGAAAAATCATAAGACTGGCTTAAAATTGTGATAATTAAAAAAAGAAGTTTGAGATTTCTATTTTTCTTCATCTTTCTGAGTTTTCTGCATGACTGAAGCTGAGACACTTTCATTTAAAAAAAGTAGTAAGTTCAAGATTTTCACCTAATCATATGCTCCAGGAGTTGCTTTTGTTTTAAGAAAGCCACCAAATATTGAGACTTTCAACACTGGACTTGTACTTCTGGGGAAATGACTTTTAGGAGATTATTTTAGTCTCGTGTGCTCCTCTGCTGTAACAAGCTACTAGTTTCACAGAAGTCATTCACTTGTATCAACCATTTATGCCATTGTAAAGTCTTCTGCTTTTTAAAGCTCTATAATCTTCCTGTGGCAAATTAAAAGCAAAATACACAATATGCAAATGTACTGAGAAGTCCCAAATGTATTAGGTTGGGCATAAACTAAAACCATGTATCTTTTGTGTATCTGCAGTCAAGCAGTTCACAAAGGATCATACTGACACATGACAGCTCAATTAACCATGGATGATTGAAAAGAGGAACGTTGATTAGAAATTAAGTACTTGACACTTTCATTTTCATTCCATTCCTGGACAGAATTATTGTCATTTACACACTATCACTGTGAGGCTAGCCTGTTAGAACACAACCTTGTTCCTTGATTAGGTGCTATGCTCACCATAACCAGCTGTGTATCAATAAAGGCAGCAAATACACATTTCATCTATATAATGAAATCTATTCCATCCTTATCACCATAGTATCTTCCAATGCCATTTTCTGCAATGATTTAAATAGGAAAAGGAGTGATGTTAAATAGCACTAGGACTATTCTTGAAATAAATATTTATTATTTGAGTTTGTACCGAAAAAACTGATTAAAAAGTTTAGGAAAGCAGTGGCTTGATCTCTCCAATCTATTTACCAGGATAGAAATGAGAATGATTAGAGGCACTGAAAAAAAAAAATCCTTCCATATATTGAAAGCTTAAAAATATTGGGAATGTTTATCTTAGCAAGGAGAGAAATGAGAGGACATACGAAAGACATATGAAATGATGAAGGGCATAGAGAAGGCAGACTCTTAAAAATAGGTCATAGGTACATTCAATGAAATAGAAAAGCAGAAAATTTAAAACTGACAAAGGAAATAAATACCTTTCCATGTAACGCTCAGCCTACGGAATTTATTGCCACACACTATTGAGGCCACTTCTTAACAGGATATTTTTAAAAGAACTGGACATTTATGTAGATGCAGACACTGGGTCACATTTGCAAAAAAGTGACATAGTAGCCTAAATCACATTGGGACTTAGTTGCTTTTGAAAATTCTACTCAATAGCCAAAGTTAGAAATGTTATCTAGGAAGAAACTTCCCCTGTGGAGAAATTGTTCCATAACTGTGACTGAAAATCTTTTTGCATCACCTTCAGAAGCAGCTGGCCCAGATACTTTTAGATGCAAGCACACTGAGTATGCGGACCATTGGTTTTACAACAATTCCTATGCTCTGAAAACAATGCGTGATTATGTGCTTTTCTCAAAGTGTTTTTCTGTACAAGGAAGCTAATGTATTTCCAGGATAGATGAAACCACTGTACTAAACTGTCTCCTTGGCTTTTCCATGCATCGGCTCCTGCCTGTTGCCTAAGGCAGGGGCTCTCAACATTTCCAGACTACCATACTTTTTCAGGAGTCTGATTTGTCTTGCATACTCCAAGTTTCACCGCATTTTAAAAACTACTCACATACAAAATCACACAAACACTCAAAAGTGCCACATAACTATTACTGAAAAATTGCTTACACTATATAATTGTAAAATAAATCAATTGGAATATACAGTTTGTATTTACAGTTCAGTGTACTGTATATATATCAGTGTAAACAAGTCATTGTATGCAATGCAACTAAAATTTGCACAGACTTCGTAGTACTTTTTATGTAGCCTGCTGTAAAACTAGGCAAATATCTAGATGAACTGATGTACCCTCAGGAATAGCATACCTCTGGTTTAGAATCACTGTCCTAAGCAAAAACAAAAGGAAAAACTATGTAGCACTTTAAAGACTAACAAGATGGTTTAATAGGTGATGAGCTTTCGTAGGCCAGACCCACTTCCTCAGGTCATATTCTGAAAGAGAATTGGCATGACCATATATACCAAAGGAATACAAGGAAAAAAGTGAGCACATTATTAAACTGACAAATCAGATTCAGAACAGAAGGTGGGGCGAGGGAGAAGGAGGGAGGAAATAGCTGTTTATAAGTCAATGAATAAGTCAATGGCTAATCAGGGGTGATAAGTGGGGAAACTGTCTTGATAATGTGTAAGGTAATTAGCATCTTTGTTAAGGCCCATTTGTAAAGTGTCAAATTTAAGCATGAATGAAAGTTCTGAAGTTTCTCTCTGTAATCTGGTGTTAAAGTCTCTTTGAAGTAAGATGCATGTAGTAAGGTCGTTAAGACTATGTCCAGGTAGGTTGAAATACAAACTGACAGGTTTTTCCTTGTGAAGATGTCTGATTTGTGGGTATTAATTCTTTGGCGAAGCGTCTGAGAAGTCTGTCCAATATACATAGCAGAAAGACACTGTTGGCACATGTCCTAAGCAAGCAACTAATCTGGTTGAAATAAGTCATTCTTGTGACATCTTATTAATTTTGGCCAGCGTATTTGTTCTTAATGAGGCAAGTCATTCATCTAAGCATGCCTCCCCACATACATAATTTATTTCAAAATATATGTATAGTTAGTAGTGCCATCCATTTGTGGGTGCATTGATTTAGTCATGGGATACCAATTGCCTGGTTTTGTGCCCCTATTGAGTACACATTGTATTCCTAGACCATTGTGTGACAACACTGGACTTATTCACCTAATTGTAACATTTTAGACCTATGACTCAGTGGTCTCCAACCTTTTTAAGTGCGAGATCACTTTGAGTTTTAAGTGCAATCCAAGATCTACCTCAAACCCAAATACTTTTGCCCCATCTCCTTTGTGCCCCCTTCTCTGAGGCCCTGCCCTCTGCTCACTCCATCCTTCCTTTCTCCTCCATCACTTTCACCAGGCTGGGGCAGGAGGGGGTTCATGACTGGGGTAGGGTTTCAGGATGTGGGCTCCAGCTGGGCACTGCTTACCTCAATTGGCTCCTGGGTGGTGGTGCAGTGGGGCTAAAGCAGGTTCACCCCTGACCTGGCCCTGCACCACTCCCAAAGGCAGCCAGAAAACTCCATCCCAGGTCCTGTTGTGCCCCTTCTCTGCTCTGTGGAGATGGGATACAGGGTGGGAGAAGGGGGGCACCTTGACATCAGCATCCCTCCTCTGACTCCCCTGCCCTGCACAGAAGGCAGGAGGCTCCTGGGGGGACAGCTTCAAGGCAAAGGGCAGCAGTAGGGGGAGTGGTAGTTGAAGTGCCAGCACTTGATAGCCTCTTGGCCAAACCAGCCAGGATCACCTGTCAGAGGCCTCAAGATCTACCAGGAGATCCTGATCTACTGGTTGGTGATGACTGACTCCTAGAATATACAGCCATATTCATTGTAAGATGCTAAATAGAAAAATGCTGATGAATGAGATGGACCACAAGTTCAAACACAGAGGATCAAAGAGAATGATCCAGGATTCAGAACATTCTACCTATTGAAGCCAGAGTGGAAAGTACAGAAAGTCAACAGCTGAGGTCTAGTCTACACTACTAGCCACTGTAAGTTACATCACTCAGGGGTGTGAAAACAAAACTCCTCTGGCACAAGAAGTATCTAAAAGCATGTTACAAGGAGGGAGAGAGAAAAATTGTTCTCTTTGGCTTCTGAGGATAGGAGAAGAAGCAATTCGCTTAAACTGCAGCAAGGGAGGTTTAGGTTGGGCATTAGGAAAAACTTCCTAACTGTCAGGGTGGTCAAACACTGGAATAATTGCCTAGGGAGGTTGTGGAATCTCCATCACTGGAGATATTTAACAGCAGGTTAGACAGACACCAGTCAGGGATGATCTAGATGGAGCCTGGTCCTGCCATGAGGGCAGGGGACTGGACTTGATGACCCTCAAGGTCCCTTCAAGTTCTAATATTCTATGATTCTAAGAACATAAGTTACATCAACTTAAAACAGTGTCCACATTGTGCTATGTTGCTCTCCTATCAACATAGCTTCTGCTCCTTGTGGAAATGGAGAGTAATTATGGGAGAACACACTCCTGTCGGCATAGTGCATCTTCACCAGATACACTGTGGTACCATTGTAGCACAGTAGCATAGGGTTGCCCTAGGTGTGAAGAGAAAAACAGAGAGAAACCCATCCAGCACTTGTATGCAGCACTTTGTGATGTCAGCAGAAGAGGATAGGAGGGAACAGCCTTTAGGAGTTCATTTATGTAAGTTATGCTGTAGCTATTGTAGGGAAGGACAAAAGTCTGACAGTTACTATTATAACAAAGGGATACTAGAAATAAGATACGAGAGGATTAGTATATGTAGTACATATGGAATACTGGTGAACCTTGAAAATATATAAGGAATCATTACATCAATGACAGATGCAATGCCTGCAAGAAAATCGGAAATGATGGGTCTCAAGTCAGGCAAACAGAACAGTGTAAAATCTTAGAAAATGCTTGACCAGATGTTAAACGAAAAGATTAGATCCATACTGAATATATCAAGAGCAAAATAGGTTACAGTTAGCAATAGCATAAAGCAATGCTGAGATAGCCTCATGGCAGCATTGCCAACATTCCTGTGTAAAGGGAGGCCTGGGACATGGCACAAGTGGGATTTCCAATTTAATGAACACAGAAAGGCTCAGTAATTGGGAAGTATTATAGGACTTAGCTGAAATGAGAAGAATGAGGAAATCCAAAGAGAAAAAAGTTAACAATAGAGGCAAAGAGGCAAGACAATCAGTTCTAACCTTCTACCATCTGAACAGCATTTTGCTATAAACTTCCTATAAGCTGACTTTTGCCACTATACAATATATCTGCAGATGGGCCTATTAATCAAAAATAGGATAAATATTGTCTTAAGTGTATGCAACAGAGTGGACCCGGTAGCAATTCAAACACAGTTTCAAGAAGATCAGAAAGATAATTTTATGAAGAGTTACCAAACACTCTGGCAACAAATCCCAGGGGAAACTGAGAGGCAAACATGGTCAGAAACCAGGGGGCAGCATAGAGACTAGGACCAATCTCATGTTCCTCCAAGTGATTGTAGAGATCTCTATGGTAATCGTGAAGAAGTCTGGAAAGTTGATACATCTGGATCTGCAAAGAAGAGAAAAAGAAACGAAGAACTAAGAATAATAGACTAACTGGAAGTCATAAGAACAAAGCCCATGCTATTCATGAGAAAGGACTGAAACATATCTGCGAATTAATGTCCAAACACACTTATTAAAAACTAAAGTAACCTGGAGCCTTTTCAATAGGTAGCCCTTCATGATCACCCACATTAACCACCCCCCTCTCATCCCTAAGTTGACAGAGGGGATGCTCCCTGTTTCAGGATTCCCTTGTGCTTTCTCCCTACAACAGCCAGTTATGCAGGGCTATCCGAAGACACACTTCCATACAAGGGTCTACTTGAAGGTAAATCCATATTAAACAAGGGTTGTGTGTGTTTCTCATAATTTCCCAATGGCCTCTCTTAAACTGAAACATAAACATCTTTAAGATCTAATCCTCTTTATAGAGCCCTTCATCTCTTTAGCAATTCTGCAGTGAAGTCAAGAAGCAGAATATGACAATCATATCACTAACAAAAATATATTGCTCTTATTAGAAGCATCCTTTTTACAAAGGCATAAAAAACAAATACCTGTAAAATAGTCATGTCAGGACGATACTGTTTCCTTAGGCCCGTATCAAACATGAGAAACTTCAACATTTTAAAAGCATCTTCTTCAGTCATATGAAGCAGTAGAACTCCAGCTACAAAACTAAGGCCCTGGCAGTACCCTACTTCCTGGTCCAGAAGAGAATAGGCCTTTAAAATATTGTAGAGTGACAGCTGCCCAGTTCCCAGTTGTGCTGAGAAATAAGGATGTGTTGGAAACGTGCGGCCTGTGAAAACAACTGAGGTTAGCAATTCAAATTTTAAAAACAAAACAATCTTGCTAGGTTACCAAGTTAAACAAACAGTCTTTTAAAGTCAACTCTCAATGCTAACATTATTGAGTTTACTATATATAACAAGGAGAGCTTTTGTACCCCATGACATATGTATTTTTGTAATTTAAAAAGGACATGGTTTATGGACAACTGCTGGGGTCCAAATGAAGCCTTCTTAGACCATTCAAGTGAGTGGTGTTAACTTCAGATTTACAGTGATGCAATGAACAGAATTTAATCCTCTAAATCTAAAGCAAACAAGACTACCACTTCCTCCTTAAACTCAGTTATCCATAACCCCTTCAATATTGATTTTGCTGGTTTATAATAGTGATCCTTAGTGGCCAATAGTAACTCTATTCCAGTTTCCTTAGAGTTAGCTAATCCAAACAACATAAAGTTACATTTCTGATTGATCTGTGACATACGGTGAAATAGAACTAATGTACTTTTTTATCAAACAGGGCCATTTTATTGAACTTTCCCTACAGATTCCTATCAATATGTAAATGACCACAGTAAAGATCTGATATTCACAGAATAAATAGTAGGTGTTTCAGAAACAGGACATTAACCTTTTTGGAAGGAGAAAATAAGTTATGAGATTTCCCGTCCACAAGCTATTTGCATTCAGAGGAAGTTTTAGTACTTCTTTTGTTCCAGGGCAAGCAAATGCCTTTTGTAGTTGACCACTTGTTAAATATCACCCAACCCTCCAGCTTCTGGAATGTTGCTGAATTGCTCCTGTGTGAGGTGTGTTGGTAGATACCATCAGAGTTCTTATTTCAAAAAGACAAAGCCTGGGGCTGGTTCTTCCTTCATTCTGGCTAGTGCACGGAACTACCAAGTGGGAAAACTGCATTTTTTAATTTCTGAATCTGGTCTCATGACTGCCAAGGCTGTAAAGGGATTGAGTGCTGCAGAGGTGCTGTGCCTAGCTTCCCAAGTGAAAGAGCACTTTTATTTTTCTGCAAGGACTTCTTTGCTTAAGATAGAAATTTGATGAAAGTCCCACATAGCCTTTCTCTGATAGCAGCAAGATCCCCTGACACAAGTCATTCAGTAAGAAGGTATAATTTGGGACCAGGAAAAAATTCAGTATGGAGGGATCCTGAAAAAGGAGTGGGTGGGATGGAAGTAATTTTGCTAATCTCGCTATTTGGTGTATTTTTAAAGCCCCACCTGCTCCTGGAATCCTATGATTCAATCAGGATCAGTTTTTCTTTCAAACAAAAAAGTTTGTGGCCCTCATAGTTGCAGAGAAAAGATTTTAAAATGTGATCTCAATGCACCCTTAAAGGCTCAGATACTAAAGGTAAAGTAAAAAAACCCCTAACCCTACATTTATTTTTTTTTGCAAAATCTTATCATTTTAAGCTAATTTTGTGCTTTTTGAAAACTTAATGTTGGTAAGTTTGGGATGTGCAAGAATACTCCAGACATTTATCTCTGACCATGGCACATCCCTACACTGTAGAACCTAAAAGCCACAAGCCAACAAGCTGAGCAGGAGAAAAAAGTGACTGTTAATCCAGTTATTTGTTCCACATTCTCTCATATATTTTGAGTCTGAAGTCTGCCATTGACTACAGCAGGCTTAATGAACGGGGAAAATATAAGAGAGTTATCTTAAAGTTACACTGACTCATTTTAAAAAAAACTTACTTTAGTTACAATGAACACCTAAGGGTTCTGTAACTAAAAGATGAGAGAAAACATGCTAATTTTTAGTTTATTTTGTCCATACACAAAATGCTATCAAAGTCAAAGGGGAAACAATCTCAAAGTATCTCCTTCAACTAGTCAGTTAAGGCTCTGGAGGATCAGAACCTATGCCAAATGAATCTTGTGGATCTAAGGTGAGCTCTTGTGGCTCTAAGGTGTCAATCTTTGCAGGCCTGGACCCTCAGTGTATATAGACACTTCACAGAACAAGAGGGAAAAGAAGTTAAACAAAACCAAACAAACAGGAAAATGTGCTAAAAGTAATAATAAATAAAAACAGGCAGACAAACTGAGGCAGGTGCAGTACACGATGTTAGCTCCTTAGGGGCAGGGACTGATTTTTTTTGTTCCATGTTTATACAGTGCCTAGCACAATGGGGTCCTAGTCACTACTGCATAACCAATAATACACATAAATTTCAAATAGACAAATATCATTTGAGAGTTCTTTTAAGAGCAGCTGTACCAATGTATAATTCAGTATGTCCCCAACTTCAGAATGAGACACAAATATTTAAATATCTATACTAACACATAATCACAACAAGATGCTCCAGGCAATATTGATTCATGGCAGCTCTGCTGTCATTGCAGAGCCTTCAGTGCCAAGCAGCACCCCGGGCATTGTTTAATACAATTCATGCCCTTTTGAATCTTGCTTGCTTAGGCAAGGTTGATATCAACTAGGATGTGTCTTTCTTCACTACTCCAACACTTACAAGGTCAGATTCCGATGCCATTATTCATATTTAACTGTACTTTTCAATTTCGTGAATTCATTGGAACTTCTTGTCCTGCTCATTAGCCTTAACTATGAGTCTGGCCATGCACCTGCTCAGGAGAAGAGACACAAACTACTCACATTGCCAGATGCAATCCAGGGAGGGAGAAAAGAAAGGCATCTTTCAGTGGGCTGCTACTGCATGTGGGCAGTGAACAGCAGAAGTCTGGGCTCAGCTCTCCCCATGTGTCAGCCATGAGCTAGCCAGCACAAAGGGAATAAGCTGTGACAGGTAAGGGGCTGGCTTACCTCACTGCCCCTTACGCAGCAAATGGGAAGCAGAAACCAAACTATAACTCTCAGTGCCCACCCCGGTCTCTCTCCTGGGCAGGAGTGCTATGTGCTGCCCCTTCCTCAGGCTGTAGTGCAAGGTACCAATTCAGCCCAGTGTAACAGTACTATAACTTGGCCCACATTTTGTGTGAAAAGATTCCTGAACAGCAAGAGCTCCTTAGCTTAAGTTGGGAAAGCTCTCAAAGTTAGGGATGTTAAATTGCGTTTAATTAACTAATTGACTAGTCAATGGAATTTCATAGACTTGTCAATTAGTTGATAAGAGGGGGAAACTGTGGAGCTGCAGCAGGGTTAGCTCCCAGCCCCAGGAGCTAACCCTGCTGTGGCTCTGCCTTTTAAATGTATTAAGAGCCGAGCCTGCCAGCAGGCTCTTAATACATTTAAAAAGCAGAAGCGTGGCATCTTAGACTGGGCATAAGCTGGGAATTTGCTGATTCCTGGCTCGCACCCAGTCCCCCGCTACGCTTTTAAACCGGCTCCCCTAGCACTGGTTCCTGCTCCCCCCACCTTGCTGCCTCTGATAGAGGCAGGAGGGGGGGCGGGAAGCGACTAGTTGAGTCACTACTCAACTATCTGATAAGCTTGTGCTTATCGGACAGTCAACTAGTCCCTTACATCCCTACTGAGAGTATTCTAAGCTACATGCTATGAGCAAATATCTTCTTGTCCTCAGAAGACACAGGTTTCCCCACAGAGAAAGGCATTCTTACAGAAGAATTCTAGATCTGTTTCAGATAAACATCTCTCACAGCCTGGAGAAATGCCAGTTGAAACATGCAAATTCTCTGTAACTACCTATCCAGCTGTTGCTGCTTGCCTATTCCCAACAATTATTTAACCTCACAGTAAACCTTAGGAGTGTTTAGTTTTCCTGATTTATTTTCTAGTTTTAGGGCTTGGTTCTTCCCCCATGTATAGCTTTCCCATACAGCTTGAAATCATTAATGACTGTGTTTATAGAAAAATGTACAATTACTGCTTTTGCAAAGACATGCATTTATTTTAAATCTGAGTACATAACAGCGACCATAAAAAGACACTTCTATTAGCATGGGGCCAAAGAGAAAACACCTGTAGATTACTGAACTGTCAAGCCCCAGAAGTCTGCTAGGGCACTAACCTGTGTACTACGGATGAACTAAAGGAAAGGCTAGTTCAAAATCCCTAAGTTCATACTGTGGAGCTGACTAGACAGAGGAGATTTCAAATGAGGCCACAGAATCCTATGCTCCCTGCTCTAGTCTCAGCCTATTTGAATCCATACTGGGGCATGACTCAGGTACCCCTCGGTGCCAACTGGCAGAGGAAACAGGGGTGCACCGTGTTTTAAAAGGATACCCTGGGTTGGATATCTGTACAGTAATTTACCCAAGCAGGCATGTGATTTCTCTACCAAAAGTCTGTTGTTCACTGGTCAACACAATCATTGCGGGCTGTACATAGGTATAATATTCTAAGAGTTCAGTATCTATTGAAAATTATGCTCTTGAGATTTTAGAGTTAAGAGAGGTCACTGAGAGGTGACATACTTTGGAAATGTTCCCGTATGTAGGCAGTAACTGACACTTATAGTTGGTCCAATAAAAGATATAATCAGAACCACCTTGTTTCTTTGATATCCTGGGGATGATGTGGCTATAACCACACCTATCCCTGTCTGGCCATTTGTGTATTTTATTTCTCACAGTGTGCGTTAATTAATCCAGGTGCAAATTGAGAGATTCCAAAATATACATGAGAGAAAATGGTCTCAATCTTTGCTTAGCTTAATTTGGGAAAGCTCTGAAAGTATTCTAAGCATGTAGATTAGGCTACCCAGCACAGGAAAATGAAGCAGCGATTTAAATAATCGCAGCTTCATTTAAATTTAAATGGCTGCTGCGCTGAGCCGATCAGCTGTTTGTTGGCTCAACGCGGTAGTCTGGACGCTCTGCGGTCGACATCAAAGGCATTTGTCGACCTCCCAGGTAAACCTCATGAAAAATTGCTTAACTTTCTCACTTTTACATATAAAATAACATTGGAATATAAATATTGCACAGGTTAGGTTGCACATCCCTAAACCAGGACTCTCCAGTCTAGCAACATCGGTGGTGCAGCAGGACCACAGATGTTCCTGGGCCAGAAAGCCCCGGTGGACCCGAGTCAGCAACAGGAGGGCTGGAAGCTGGGAACTCCTAGCAACCCTGCAGGGGAGCAAGGGCCACTGTCAAGTGTCAGTTCCTCTGGCAACTGGAGGAATGCAAAGGTAGTGAACAACCACACTGCGACACAATCTTTCCCTCAGCTGGATGCCAGAACTGGAGCCACATACTCCTGTTCTGTGAAGTGTTTATTCATTGACTTCCTTGTTACTGTATTGCTTGGTATTTTGATTATGTTTTAGGAATAGAGGTGGACAAGAAATGAGAGAGTTCTTTAAAAACCAATTTACTTGGAGATGTGAATGACTCCTTAATATTGTAAACAATTTTGTACCTTCATATCTCAGAAACAAACCTCCTTTTAATGCTTGAGCTTACAAATGAGATCAGGTAAATTTGTACCTTCAGCTACATTTTACCAAGCATTCTTTTTTAAAGAAAGTTATTTTTGGGCTACCAAACATTGGAATGCGGTAGGCTAATAATCCTCAGCACTTGCTGTAACAGAGCAGTGGCACCGGGTCTCACAAACATTTAAATACGCATAATGTGAATCACAAGCAGCTGGTTGGCAGCCATAGGGCACTTAAAATCATGACCAAATCTATGTCAGCCAAAAATCCCGTACAACAAAGCCTTCGTTTTAAATGTGCTTTTGGCCTTTTACCATCAGTCATAAAACAAACAACTTTGCAATATAACAAAAATTATTTATTCAAAATTCGCTCTCTTTGGTTAGTAATTAATAATCTCTCTCCACAGTTCAGAAGAATGCTACGTTCTTTAGAGTAGATACAAGTGTGGCCAGCCACCAATTAGAAATGAAAGAAAATATTCTTCTCTACTCTTTAACACAGTGGTGGGCAATTAGTGGCCCATGAGCCACATGTGGTTCACTAGGGTTAGCCCCTGGCAGGCCACCAGTGCTTTATTTAACTGGGGGGTCTGCAGGTACAGCCACTTGCAGCTCCCGTTGGCCATAAATTGCTGTTCCCAGCCAATGGGAGCTGCAGGAAGCAGGGTCCTGGTCTACAACACTTCTCACAGCTCCCATTAGCCACGAACAGCAGTTCGCAGTCAATGGGAGCTACAAGCGGCCGTACTTGTGGACATGAAGATAAATAAAGTGCTGGCAGCCCACCAGGATACGAACCCTGGCAAACCACATCTGGGCCGCACGCTGCTTATTGCCCACCCCGATTTAATATTTGGATCATTCCAACTAATTCTACTCAGTTCCCTCACAGCTGGGTATCTGTGTATGCTCACTTGAAATAATTTACCTCTGTTCCTCACAACAAAAGGCTTGTCTACACATGGAGTTGTTCAGGTCCAACTCTAAGGCCTAAGACAATCCCTTACAGTAAAATCTCAGAGTTATGAACCCTCAAATTTATGAACTGACTGGTCAATCGCTATGGATGTAAGCGACTAGTCGACTACCCGATAAGCATAGCCTTATTGGGTAGTCGAGTGACTCCTCAACTAGCTGCTTCCCCACTGCCTTTGTATCAGAGGCAGCAAGGGGGAGAAGCAGGAGCCAGTGCTGTAGGGGCAAGGGAAGCAGAACAGCAGGGTTAGCTTCTGGGGGTGGCGCGAGCCGAGACTACTGCGGTTCTGCACTTTAAATGTAGTAAGAGCCTGGCTCAGACTGCCCCCAGGACTACTGTGACTCTGCCTCTCCTGCCATCGGTCTCTTATTACATTTAAAGTGCAGAGCTGCAGCAGGAGCTCCCCCACTTATCGACTAAACGAGTAGTTGATGGAATTCCATCAACTACTCGATTTTAATTAACTGATACATAACACCCTGTGGAAGCCATTTCATATTTAGCTAGAAGCCATTTCGTATAAAAGAAGCCATTTAAGTTTCTTACTTCTGTACGTACACTAGAGATTGAACTCTCCTTCACTGATGTGAGAAAGGCCAGAAGGATGAGCTATTGGAATGCGTTAATTGAACTGTTTTGAGTTGGAGCTCTCACTCCCTGATACCTGTTTCTTCTTGCTGATAACAGTTTTCTCTTTAAGTTTAAGTGATGATTTCTTTAATAAAATGCCTTGACGTCAGATTTGTTTGGTTAAGGGTATAAAATACTAGGATTCATTGTATTAAGCAGCCTTACTGGGCCCGGTCCTGCGGGGGTCACGTTTGGCTCACTTTGTGCCTTATTGATCAATAAAGCTTTTTGTTAGCCACCTAAACACAGAGAAGTTTTTTGCTTCGACAATCCCTATCAACCACATACCTCATTTGGAACTAGATATATGCAATCAGGTAGCAGCAAAGACAAAAAAAACAGAGGGGAGGACACCACAGTGCTATGTTAAATGTAAACTGCTAAAAATAAAGGGAAAACAGCATTTTCTTCTGCATAGTAAAGTTTCAAAGCTGTATTAAGTTAACGTTGAATTGTAAACGTTTGAAAGAACAACCATAACATTTTATTCAGCGGTATGAACAATGTCCATTCCCAAGGTGTTTATAACTCTAAGATTTTACTATGTTTCAGGAAAGGATGTAAAACCACCTCACACACAACTACTTCCAATGACATCGGTAGTACATTTAAAGCTGCCTGATTCTAGTTTTAAAGTATAGTTCATTCAGTTACACTTGCCATACAAAGAATTGCAGTTTGACATGCATATTATTGACAACATGTGCTGATTTTATTAGTCTCAAACACAATTTTACCATAATACTTGGTTACTGTGCTGATTAAAAAAAAAGAAAGATCTAAATGAAGGAGCAGATCTGAAGGCTCAGGGACAGAAGTTTAATGCAGCAGTTTAACCCCAACTGCTTTCAGCTAACTTGCTATTCTGTAAAAATTCTTTATTGTAATAAATAATCTGAGGGCAACAGGCCAGCTCTGTGCTACCTCTTCAGGATTACCAAACAGCATCTAAAATACACAATGTGTATTAGTCTTTCAGAGTAAAGAAAAAGTTAAACAGATTTTCCCTCAAATTTTAACCAATTACCCAAATGACAGTTGTTTAGCTATTTACAGTTCCGGCCCTCTGTGAATGGCAACAGTTTCATTACAATTTTTAGTAATCAATCTCAGTGATTATTCTTTCATGGACATGTGAAAAAACAAAACCCATAAACCACACTCTTTCCACAGTACTCTGAAATACAGGGCCAGTTTATTCATTTATTATGGAAGAATTCAATGAATGGTCGTTAGCCTTGGACATAATCAGGGATTACAACCAAGGTATAGTTGGAGTCTTCTCAGAAATACAGATTAAACGTTTGTGTTTCAGAATGTAACACTGCGTTAAAACACTATGTTGGGGGAAAAGAAGAATATTTATTTGAACTCTAGTAAGTTTTCAACAGGGCTACTAACCACATCTTACCAAATAATTATGGCTATGTAGGCAGTATTTTAATTGCCCCCCTGCATGTAGCATATCGCTCTTGGGTAAGGTCTATGTCAAAAATTTTAAAATTCTGTGCACAATATTTTAAAATTCTGCATATTTTATTTGTTATGATAACAGTCTAATCAAGCCAGTTTCTATTTTTTTGGTCATTTGTTTCAAAATCTCTCAGAGCAATACAGACAACAAAAAAGATTCAGAAAGCGTTTTTTGAGAAATAGATTTTTTTATGAGGCATATTAAAACCAAGTTCTGAGTAATAATTCAATTACAGTACAGAAACATATTTCCTGTACCCCACCCCCAAAAGCAGTGCAAAGGCTTGGAGGAGCTTGTGGTAACAGAAGAGCTGACAGAGATGGTAGTACGGTCATGTCTACACAGCAGAGCTAAAGCCGAAATAAGCTACGCAACTTGAGTTACGTCAATTGTGTAGCTTAAGTCAAAATAGCTTATTTCAGCTTTTGGCGCTGTCTACACAGCAGGAAGTCCTAGAAAGAGCACTCTTCCTCTGACTTCCCTTACTCCTCATAAAATGAGGGTTACAGGAGTCAGAGTAAGAAGTCCTCCAACTCGACATTATGTTGAAATAACTGCTTGTAGTGTAGACGCAGACTATGTTATTTCGGAATAACATCAGTTATTCTGAAATAGCACTGCTGTGTAGATGTATCCTAACTGTTGGGAAGAAGCCTGGGTGAGATACTGGAGGGTTGGTGGATGCAGGTGGGAAAGTACAGAACAGAGTTTTTTTTCTGTTGATGAGGGATTGTTAGACAGTTGCAGACTCTGGCTGGTCCCTAGCCTCTCCCATTTAGTCAAGCACATCTGTCCCTATATGTCCCTGTCCCGCTCCCCATGTGTCCCTGCATCCCCAAACAGCCACCTATTCTCCTCCATCCCCATGTGTTCCTGCACACCTCCTCCTCCCCCCATCTTCATGTGGCCCTGCACTCCCATTCCCATTCAGTCCCTGGCTCAATGCTCTCACCCAATTTGCTCCTATGCTCCCACCCCAATCTGTCCCCTTCATTAGCTCTTCTGAGGGCTTCCCGGGGGGCTGGAAAGCAGAGTTGGGCAGGGGTCGGGGGCCGCGGGGCTGGCCGGGAGGAGAGGGGGGCCCGGAGGAAGGGGGGTGGGAAGCAGACCTGGTGGGGGATGTCTGGGGGCCTCGGGGCTGGCTGGGGAGGGGGGACGGGAAGCAGAGCTGGGAGGGTGGAGGGGGTGCAGCCACCGGCCACAGCCAGAGTCCTGCGGGCCGCGCCCCTGGCAGGCACTCCCTTTAGTTGTGAGCAGAAGCCAGGCGGGGGCGGGGAGTCACCCCCCCCCCCGGCTTCTGCACGCAACCAGAGGCTCCCAGCTGGGAGGCGGGGCCGCGATTGGCGCTGGGAGACTCTAGTTGTGTGCAGAAGCCGGGCAGGGGGAGTGGCTGGGAGTCCTGGCCCCCGCCCCGCCCGGCTTTTGCATGCAACCACAGGGCTCCCAGTGCCAATCGCAGCCCCGCCTCCCAGTCGCCCCTGCCCCCGCCAGGTTTCCGTCCGGCGCCCAGCTGGGAATTCAGAGAATACCGGACATTGCACATGTCCGGTATTTTCTGAATTTTTCTACCGGACAGACGGTGCGAAAACCGGACACCTGGCAACCCTATTGCAACGCCTTACTGGCAGAGCATATTTTCTGCTGGGGAAAAAAAATCTGCAGGGGACATGAATTTTGTGCGTGTGCAGTGGTAGAGAATTCAGTAACAGATGCTCCAAGATATCTGAGTTCCAACGAGAAAAGACAGCTAATGGTCAGGATAAGCCTGTGGCTGGGATCTTGAAGGGTAAGGGACGATCAAAGGAAATCTTTATCCTGAAATGGGAAAAACAAATTTAAAGGTCGCAGAGCAGTTTTTAAACTAAGAGATGGGGGAAAGCCGATTGGTGCAGAGGAGCACGTTGATTGGACAGAGATGTCTCTTAGAGGAGAGTCTATTGATAGAGATTCTCTAGGTTTTAGTCAGGAGGAAAGAATGGAAGAGGATAAAGTATGGGCCAGATCAGATGAAAAACATTCACATAAAAAAGAAACTGACACATCAGAAAAGGGCAGACAAATAAACAGTGACAAGTTTTTAAAGTGCTTGTACATAAATGCTAGAAGTCTAAAAAATAAGATGGGTGAACTAGAGTGCCTCATGTTAAAGGAGTACACTGATATAATAGGCATCACAGAAACGTGGTGGAGTGACAACAATCAATGGGACACAATCATTTCGGAGTACAAAATATATTGGAAGGACAGAACTGGTCATGTGGGTGGGGGAGTGGCACTATATGTGAAAGAAAATTTAGAATAAAGTGAAGTAAAAATCTTAAATGAATCAACATGTTCCACAGAATCGCTATGGATAGTAATTCCCTGCTCTAATAAGAATATAGCAGTAGGGATCTATTATCGACCACCTGACCAGGACAGTAATAGTGACTATGAAATGCTAAGGGAGATTAGAGAGGCTATCAAAATAAAGAACTCAATAATAGTGGGGGATTTCAACTATCCCCATATTGGCTGGGTACATGTCACCTCAGGACGAGATGCAGAGACAAAATTTCTTAATACCTTAAACGACTGCTTCTTGGAGCAGCTGGTACAGAAACCCACAAGGGGAGAGGCAATTCTCGATTTAGTCCTGAATGGTGTACAGGATCTGGTTCAAGAGGTAACTATAACAGGACCGCTTGGAAATAGTGACCATAATATAATAACATTTAACAATCCTGTGGTGGGAAGAACACCTCAGCAGCCCAACACTGTGGCATTTAATTTCAAAAAGAGGAACAATGCAAAAATGAGGAGGTTAGTTAAACAGAAATTAAAAGGTAGAGTGACTAAAATAAAATCCCTGCAAGCTGCATGGACACTTATCAAAGACACCATAATAGCGGCCCAACTTAAATGTATACCCCAAATTAAAAAACACAGTAGAAGAACTAAAGAGCCACCGTGGCTGAACAACCACGTAAAAGAAGCAGTGAGAGATAAAAAGACATCTTTTAAAAAGTGGAAGTTAAATCCTAGTGAGGTAAATAGAAAGGAGCATAAACACTGCCAAATTAAGTGTAAAAATGTAATAAAAAAAGCCAAAAAAAAAGGAGTTTGAAGAACAGCTAGCCAAAAACTTAAAAGGTAATAACAAAATGTTTTTTAAGTACATCAGAAGCAGGAAGCCTGCTAAACAACCAGTGGGGCCCCTGGACGATCGAGATACAAAGGGAGCACTTAAAGATGATAAAGTAATTGCGGAGAAACTAAATGAATTCTTTGCTTCAGTCTTCACGGCTGAGGATGTTAGGGAGATTCCCAAACCTGACCCGTCCTTTGTAGGTGACAAATCTGAGGATTTGTCACAGATTGAAGTGTCAGAGGAGGCTTTGGAATTAATTGATAAACTTAACAGTAACAAGTCCCCGGGACCAGATGGCATTCACCCAAGAGTTCTGAAAGAACTCAAATGTGAAACTGCGGAACTATTAACTATGGTTTGTATCTTATCCTTTAAATCAGCTTCTGTACCCAATGACTGGAAGATAGCTAATGTCATGCCGATATTTGGCTCTAGAGGCGATCCCGGCAATTACAGACCAGTACGTCTAACGTCAGTACTGGGCAAATTAGTTGAAACGATAATAAAGAATAAAATTGTCAGACACACAAAAGAACATAATTTGTTGGGCAAAAGTCAACATGGTTTCTGTAAAGGGAAATCATGTCTTACTAATCCATTAGAGTTCTTTGAAGGGGTCAACAAACATGTGGACAGGGGGGATCCAGTAGATATAGTATACTTAGATTTCCAGAAAGCCTTTGACAAGGTCCCTCACGTAAATTAAGTTGCCATGGGATAAGAGGGAAGATCCTTTCATGGACTGAGAACTGGTTAAAAGACAGGAAACAAAGGGTAGGAATAAATGGTAAATTTTCAGAATGGAGAGGGATAACTAGTGGTGTTCCCCAAAGGTCAGTCCTAGGACCAATCCTATTCAACTTTTTAATAAATGATCTGGAGAAAGGGGTAAACAGTGAAGTGGCAAAATTTGCAGATGACACTAAACTGCTCAAGGTAGTTAAGACCAAAGCAGACTGTGAAGAACTTCAAAAAGATCTCACCAACTAAGTGACTGGGCAACAAAATGGCAAATGAAATTTAATGTGGATAAATGTAAAGTAATGCACATTGGAAAAAATAACACCAACTATACATATAATATGTTGGGAGCTAATTTAGCTACAACTAATCAGGAAAGAGATCTTGGAGTCATTGTGGATAGTTCTCTAAAGACGTCCACACAGTGTGCAGGGGCAGTCAAAAAAGCAAACAGGATGTTAGGTATTATTTAAAAAAGGGATAGAGGATAAGATGGAGAATATCTTATTGCCCTTATATAAATCCATGGTACGCCCACATCTTGAATACTGCGTATAGATGTGGTCTCCTCATCTCAGAAAAGATATACTGGCATTAGAAAAGGTTCAGAAAAGGGCAACTAAAATGATTAGGGGTTTGGAATGGATCCCATATGATAGAGGTCTATAAAATCATGAGTGATGTGGAGAAAGTGAATAAGGAAAAGTTATTTACTTGTTCCCATAATATAAGAACTAGGGGTCACCAAATGAAACTAATGGGCAGTAGGTTTAAAACAAATAAAAGGAACTTCTTCTTCACACAGTGCATAGTCAATTTGTGGAACTCCTTGCCTGAGGAGGTTGTGAAGGCTAGGACTATAACGGGGTTTAAAAGAAAACTAGATAAATTCATGGAGGATAAGTCCATAAATGGCTATTAGCCAGTATGGGTAAGGAATGGTGTCCCTAGCCTCTGTTTGTCAGAGGGTGGAGATAGATGGCAAGAGAGAGATTGCTTGAGCATTACCTGTTCGACTCACTCACTTTGGGACACCTGGCATTGGCCACTGTCGGCAGACAGGGTACTGGGCTGGATGGACCTTTGGTCTGACCCAGTATGGCCATTCTTATGTTCTAAACTTCTGTGTTGGTGCAAAGTCTACACTATCAGTGGGGGAGGAGAGGCTGGAGCTGGCAGGGAACTACCATTGTAAGAGGAGAAAGATTGCAATAGAAAACACAAGCAGGAACAAGAAAGCAGCCTAACAAATTCTGTGAAACAAAATGGCAGACTCATGACTAAATATGGCTAGCATGCTGACTGGGGAAGAATATGGCTGGACACACCACTTAAGAGGCCAGTATTAGCAATGTGCATTAATATAATATTGTTCAATAGGAATGTACATCTTAAACAACACCTGCCTTCAGGACTGAAAGTCTTCTGTGCTTAGCCATCTTTAGTATTCTGAGGCAGAACTGTTATATTTTGGCCTTTTGAGAGAGAACAGTAATGCTGACTAGAGATGTGAATGTGTACCTTTATATGCATGATTTACCAAAGAGCCTGGGCTCATTGGTGAATCCTAAGGGTTACACAAAATTTCCCCCTTCTACCCCTCAAACTCTATATCAGAGCCGGGGCGGGTGGAGACGGGAGGCAGTGTGCATGGGGAAACAGCTTTTAAGCTGGCTCCTCACGCATACCAGCTCCCAAGCTTCTGACACACAGGCAGCTGGGGGGTGGGGAGAGAGAAGAGGCGCAGGTGGAAGCCGGAACACGTGGGGAGCTGGCTTAAGTCAGCTCCCATAGAGTTGCCTCTTCCTCCTCCAACAGGGGACAAGTGGGAGCCAGTATGTGTGAGGAGCCGGCTCCTACCTGGCCCCCTGCATGTAAACGTGTAACCACTGTAAATTTCAGCCACTACATGTTTACATAAATAAACATATTTTAACATCCCTAATGCTGACAAGGAGAGAGAAAATGAAAATGAACTGATATGCATGAAATACTGTCTTTTGGGTGGCCAGAGACTATCAACTTTAACTCTCTTCTCACTATTAATAAAATTAGCTCAAATCACTCCTCTGTGACCTCACCCTAAAACAACAGTTTCACACAATTTAATCTTAGTACCTTGTATTTCACCCTGATATTATAAACACCCTGACAAGCTTTAAAAGCTATTCAAGAAATGAAATGGAGGATGGGTACAGGAAAAGATTTTCAAAAATGTTTGCCTAAGGTTAGCCTCCTAAATCTTCAGTAACTGGCTTGATTAACAATGGTACTGAACATTCAGCAGCTCCCTAGGAAGCCCAGGGCAATGGCTGAGTGCTCAGCACCTTTGAAAGTCAGGCTGCTTGTTCAGGTGACAAGATATGTATTTAGCAACCTCTTCTAGGCTCCTCTTTTTAAGAAACTTGACCATAGTGTGGCATTAACAGGCCAGATGCCAGCTTATGCCAAGGCCTTAGGCCTCCTGAACACTTACAAATTCCTATCTAGAAACCAGTCTCTTTACCCTGTGTGTTAGCATTATCAAAGTACACGTCATATGTTATGTTGATAAAAAGTGTTTAATGTTTTCTAAAATGCTTACAGGTAGCTGCATACTATTGTTCTCTCTTGGCTATACCCCACATTGTAAAACATTAGCAAGCGTTGGTATTGTAAACATCTGTGACTATGGAACTCACCAAACAGGGAAAAAGCATTATATTAAGCAATTTATGGCGTCTGAAAAAAATGTTAAATTCTGTTCATTAAATGCAAATGAGCCACCATGCAGGATCATGGATCAAAGTCTTTAAGTGCATAACCCCTTCCCATGAAGAAGGGACCTGTGTGGGAACTGTTGCTGTCAGCTTGGTTTCTGTAAGAAGAAACTATAAGTATGGACAGAAAAATGTTTCAAGTCTGGACAGAATAACTAAACAATAAGACTGAGATCCCCAGTGTTACTCTGGGTAGCCCTAAAAGACTTTTGGGAAACTGGCTGAGTGCTTACCTTTCAGCTGCCTTTTGAAATTACAGACAGTGACTCGCATACATTTTCTACTTCAACATCTCAGTAACACCCATTTCCCCCATTTTTTAGCTAATAAACCTTTGGTAATTTTACTGCAAAACTGGCTACCAGCATTGTGTTTGGTGTGAGAGCTATGCTGGAAATGTCCTGGGTAAGTGACTGGTCTCTTGGGAGAGAATGTAACCTGAATATTTTGTAATTTTTGGTGTAAGTGACCATTTATCACATAGTCCATCTTGCCTGAGTGGCAAGATAGACTGGAGTGTCAAAAAAAAAGCTGTCTGGGATTCCATTATAAAACTATTACAACTCTTCAGTCATCTGAAGAAGTGAGTTGTGCCCACGAAAGCTCATGATACCATCTACATGTTTTGTTAGTCTTTTAGGTGCTGCTAGACTATTCGTTGTTTTTTAAGTTTTTCCAGATACAGTCTAACTTGGCTACCTCTCTGAAACTCTTTGGGATTTCACATTTGGTACTGGCTGGTAATTATGGAACATAGCACTGGTGGGTATCTGCTCTGCTTTTTGACAGTGTGCTCTGAGGTAGGCCCTCTGGTCATGAAGCACACCAGGCAGCACAGAATTTTAGAACAGAAACTGAGTGAGACTCAACAAATACCTTTGAAAGACATATGAATTTCTGTCTGAATTGTTTTACCAAAATAAAGCCAACAATCTATGGAAACCCATTAGAACCAAACACCTACACTTTTCCAAATAAAGCTGTTTTAAACAGAAGGCAGCACTGAGAATTAGAAATGAGTCATGCCTATTATAAACAAGCCTCAACTCTTACAGACCTGCTTCCCTGTCAGTTTCTATCCCATTGACTTTAGGAGTTCCCTGTCAATATCTGAAGCATAGCTGCATTAATCATAAGTATATCAAACTGTTTATTTGCCCTATCTAATGAGAGGAGATTGCAGAACATTTCTGTAATTGAAATATGGACTTAATGATTTCCTAATGATGTGAAATAATTATTTTCAATTATATTAGATTAAAATCACTTCCCATCCATAAACTATTATTAATCCAAGAAACATTTTACTGGTTATTTTCTTCTTTAGAATTCTCCCTCTTCAAAGGTTATGAAACTTTAGTTCTCATTTCACAATGCTGCTGTAGACTTACCCAAGTCAATAAGTATTGCATGTTGCTGGGATGTTAATTGTTTTAAGAGTTCTTTGTAGGGAGTGTCCTTTGGCTGCTGCTTACTTGGAAACTGATTTTTAAGCTGGTATTGTTCTGCTAAAAACTTCCAGATCTCACCCCGGTGATGACGTGGTACTCCTTGCAAGAAAGGAAAAAATAAGGGTGAGTGGGAAATAGATTGCTCTTCTAATCACAAGAGTTAAAATATGTCTCCAGTAAACAGTTCTGCAGCATCAAAGTTACAAACTGATGAGTCAACCACACACCTCATTTGGAATCCAAAAATACAATCACGCAGCAGCAGCGACCAAAAAACACCCCCAAAACCAAATACAGTACAGTACAGTGTTAAATGTAAAGAATTTAAAAAAATAAAAGGAAAACAGCATTTTTCTTCTGAATAATAAAGTTTCAAAGCTGTATTAAGTCAATATTCATCTGTTCGCATGTTTTGCTCAGAGTTCTGAACAACCTCCATTCCTAAGTGTTCATAAATCTGAGGTTCCATTGTATTAACAGGAATGAGGCTTGGGGGATGTATCTAATAGAAATGATCTCTAACCTTTCAATTAATACACCCTATGGAAGACTATAGAAACTGGGTATTCAGCAGGCCAACCTAAATGGAATTCAGGTTGATCTGATTTGCAAAATGTACCTTTTCTCCCACCTCCCAAAGCACAAAAAATCCTAACAGGAGGGATGCACGCTAGTCCTGGTGTTGGCGTGCTGGCTGTACCAGGCTGAAATTAGCATTATGCATCTATTTTGGGAGAGAAGCACCACTAACAAACAGTTATTGCATCAGTTTCCTTGCCCAAGGATCAGCCACGCAGGTCTCTAAGCAACCTAAGACTGCCAAACTGTAAAGTTATTAGTCTCCTCCACCGCTTTCTAAACTGAAGTATACAACTTAAAACTTTCTGATGGAATTCCTATAGATTATTTTCTAATATCTCAAATGATACTGTTGTCATTCTGATTAGCACAAGATACAGTGCACTAGGATTTGTGCACACCATAAGCACCCAGCATGTGCAATTCAGACATCACCTAGCGATTAAAACAGAGGCTTGACAACTAGGAAGAATGGCGTTCTATTCCTACTTCTGCTATAGACTTGCTGTGCATCCTTGGGCAAGAAACCATGTTTTAAAGCTTCACTTTCCCTATTTGGAAGAAAAGTTTATACTACTTCCCCAAACCATGTATGGGAGTTTTAACTCATAATTGCTTGTAGTGCTCTAAAATCTGTAGACTGAAAGGAAGTGCAAAGTATTAGCATAACAGGTCAAGGTGTGTTACTATTCCACATGAGTAAAGGTACTTTACACTAAGAAGTCCATAGGGCTACTCATAGCATAGGATTTTATTCAGAACAAATAAGAGCATCCAAATCTAGCCTGAAATGTGCTGGACTTAAAGGTCACATTTTAGAATTCAACAGATATATACCATACACCATACACCAAATCCTAATTCAGAAAGAGTTTTTATACTAACACGTATTTTTTATTGTTTCTTTCGGTAAATATTTAAAACATAGGAAGAGGTCAATACAGGAGGTCAAAATATGAAATTATCAAATAAGGGCTGAGAAAAGTCAGACTAAAACTTTTTTGGCAAAAAAGGAAGATTCAGCTATATTAAAACAAATTTTGTCAATTTCACTCAATTGTTTCAATCAAGGAAAACATCCACATATTTCATTTTGATATTTTAAAATAATTTATTTTATTAAAAATTGGTTTTGAAATTTCCTTTAATTTTATTTTAAAAATTAAAAAAACCAAAAAATGAAATAAAAAAGTATTTTTGTGAAACAAAACAAAATTATCCATGACTGTTCAGAACTGCCAGTGAATTGAAAAAAATCTAGTATTGGCCTGCCTCTAGAAGAAATACTTACCCAGGATAATTTTATAGTTCTTCCTTACATGAAAATTGAAATGAATAAATATATCCACCGATGGCCAACAATATATATCTACTACTACTGTATACACCGTTATATATCAATTAAATCACCTTCAGGATAAACAGTTCATAAATTGTTCTCATATCTGTGCCCAATGCAACATCTACATAAATAAGTTTAGTCCTATTTTAAAGATATTTTGTATTTAAATCCTATTACAGATTAAGACTCAGATGAATTAAAGCAAGCATATAATATATCTTTTAAGTATGACAGTAAAAAAGTTAGTATAAAAACTCTTTCTGAATTAGGATTTGGTGTATGGTACATCTATGTTGAATTATGGTGTGGGGTTGTTGGGTTTTTTTGCCATTCCTCTCATGTTTTGAGGGTGTTTTTTTTTTTGAGGGGTAGAGTTTCTTATTAAAATGAATTGAAGGATTCCACCCCCTGCCACATTGTCAGGAATAAAGTTAGAAAATTGAAGCTCCTGGGTGGTGGTGTGAAGGCCCAACTGGGCAAGGCAAGCCCTACCTCCATCCCTTCTACCTGAGGTCCCACCCCTTCTGCCACCTCTCCTCTCTGTGGAGTCAAGCCTGGTTCCCATCAAAGGTTACTGCCCCCAGCCCTCTTACTGTCCTCCATCCCACCAAGTGGCCTGGCCCCGCCCTTCTCAGTTGTTCAGACCTCCTGGGGCAGCAGCTTGATGCCTCCCGGGTGCTGAAGAGGTGGGTTGCCGTGCCACAGCTCCAGCCCTTCCAGGTGGCCGGCATTTAGCATATGCCATTTTAGGAAAGCAATGCCTTCCTTTGCTTATGCTACACATGTTGGAGCTGTACACTGGTATATCAGAGTTATAAATCAACTAGTGTGGCGTCATTTGCTTATCTATCAGTGGATGAACAGACAGGTTCAACAATGTAGTTTATTAAATATCTGTCAACAGTGGATGATGGCTAGCTACCTAGCCAAAGAAGACCTACTACTCTACATAGATTGGGAATGTAAGGCTCTTGGCTCTAAAGGGCTGAAGCCTCCAAACATTATTGCAATACAAATAGCAGTATACAAACAATTGGCAAATGTGTTTTTCCATAAAAATCCTTAGGTTGTGTCCCCATTTATGCTGTTCAGACAGGACTGATCACCCATTTCTGAAATACTTAGGAAGACAGCTATGCCAAATAGCTGGAGATATACAAGCTGTGTGGTAGCAGAACTCAGCTACAGATGGCTCTCCTATTTTTCATATATAATATATATAATAAAATAGGTTTGTCAAGCAATAAAAAAAAATATCATTGTGTGATTAATTGCACTGTTAAGGAAAACTAGAATATAATTTATTTAAATATTTTGGATGTGCTCTACATTTGCAAACACACTGAGTTCAAATTATCACATGGAATATAAAATGTTCAGTGCTCACTTTATATTTATTCTTAGCTATAAGTACTTGCACTGTAAAATCAAAAGAAATAGTATTTTTCAGTTTACCTAATACCAGTACTGTAATGCAAACTCTTTATTGTGAAAGTTGAAATTACAAATGTAGAATTATGTACAAAAATAATTTCATGTAAAAAGAAAAAAAATGTAAAACTTTAGATCCTAAAAGTCCTCTCAGTCCTATTTCTTGTACAGCCAATCGCTCAAATGACTTTGTTTATATTTGCAAGAGATAATGCTGCCCACTTGTTATTCATAATATCATCTGAAAATAAGAACAGGCATTTGCATGGCTCTGTTGTAGCTTGGGTCACAATATATTTACATGTCAAATGCACAAAAGATTCATATTTCCATTCAAGCTTTAACCACCACTGCAGAGAGCATGCATCCGATGGGTTTTGCTCAACAACAGTCCAAAGCAGTGCAAACTAATGCATGTTCATTTTCGTCATCTGATTCCGATACCACCAGCAGAATACTGATTTTCTTTTCATTTTAGTTCAAGTTCTGTAGTTTCTGCACCAGAGTTTTGGTCTTTTAAACTTCTGAAAGCATGCTTCATACCTTGTCCCTCTCAAATTTTGTAAGGCACTTCAGATTCTTAAACCTTGGGTCAAGTGCTGTACCTATCTTTAGAAATCTTACATTGGTACCTTCTTTACATTATGCCAAATCTGAAGTGAAAGTGTACTTAAAATGAACCATACGCTGAGTCATTACCCGAGACGGTTATCACATAAATATATGGCAAAATGGAGGTAAAATAGAGCCGGAGACATACAAGTCTCCCCCACAAGGAGTTCGGTGACAAATGTAATTAACATGTTTTTTTTAAAAACAAATGTCATCAGCATGGAAGCATGTTCTGTGGAATGGTGGCTGAAGCATGAAGGTGTACGCAAATATTAAACATATCTGGAACGTAAATACCTTGCAATGATGGTTACAAAAATCCCATGTGAACACTTGTTCTCGCTTTTAGGTGACATTGTAAATAAGAAGTGGGCAGCATTATCTCCCATAAATGTAAACAAGCTTGTTTGTCTTAGCTATTGGGTGAACAAGTAAGACTGAGTGGACCTGTTGGTGCTTAAGTTTTGCATTCTTTTATTTTTGAGTGCAGTTATGTAATAAACAAAAATCTTCATTTGTAATTCAACTTTCATAAGGAGATTACACTACAGTACTTGTATAAAGTGATCTGAAAAATACTATGTCTTTTGTTTACCATTTTACAGTGTAAATATTTATTATTAATAATAATAAAGTGAGCAGTATATAATTTGTTGTAACTTAAATCGATACATTTGAAAATGTACAAATACATCCAAAGATATTTAATAAATGTCTATTGATTCCACTATTTAACAGTGCAATTAAAACCACAATTCATTGAGTTAATAGTATGAATTAACTATGATTAATCGACAGCCCTGATATATAAAGAGCCAATATCTGCCAGTAAAGAGCTCAACCCTCTATTAATACAGTTGTGGAACTACTTCAGAACATATTTCTTTGGTGTGTCTGTGGTAAAGTGCGTGCAGCAATGAGGGGAGAAGTCTGACTATCATAGTTCCTTATCCATATATGAAACAACAGGCCTAGAATATGGCCCTGACAAGTTGGCTGAAGAAAAGAATGTTTGTTCTCGCATTGCATAGAAAACAACAATGGGGAAAACAGACATTTTTCTCATAAACATGTGTAGAGTTCATGCATGTTCAGCAATACCCTGGGAGCCATTTATAGCTAATTTGAGCTCTGTAGGCTTCATGATCACTGAAAATCCAAAGCATTTTTTCCACCTCATTTTCATAGAAGCATTCAGCAAACTATATAAGTCAGTCAGCTAAACCACACTGTATTATGGAAGACATGAATCTCCCAGGAAGCTGGCTGCTGGCAGAGCCTGAAAAAGCACTCCCATAAGGCAATTTTGTAGGAAAATGGAATTTAATGCTAATCTGACTCAAAAGGAAGACTTCTGAGTCATTTCAATATAGGAAAACATTTTGATTTTAGGCATGCTGAAATGTTTTGTTTTGATCAAAAATATTGAAATGAAATGCTCTGACATTTAAAAAATTATATTCAGAATTTGTTCTGTGAAAAAAATTGACATTTCAACTTTTCATCTCATTTCAGGATGAAAACTAACATTGGAATTTCCTGAACGACTGAAATTACAAATTCCACTCAGCTGTAGTAGATATCATTGACTCACTTGGGACCAATTTATTCTCTTGTACAGATACTGTATTGAACCACTTTCTGACAGGGTATGCAGTCAGAGTTGGGACAGGATTTCCAGGTAACAGAGAGTTTGCTCTGCTCTGTACATGAATAAATAAATCTTGGAGGGATTATCTGTGTTTATTTTCAACAGTGTCTAATACAACTGAGCTGCTTTTGCTACAATTATGCTGTCTTAATCTCTTTTTCCCTTAGGATGAAGTTCATTAAAAGTGAACACTATATATAGCCAGTCCCCGAGTTACGAATGCATCGACTTACGACGATTCATATTTACGACCAAACTCCTATACAGCCGGAACCCGAATTAGGAACGAAATCCGCACTTACGAACAGCGTGGCCATACGTAAGTGAATGTAATCTGACTTACGAACAGATCGAGTTACGACCTAGTGTTTGGCTGTACTTTACCCTCAGGTAAATCAATGGGAATGGCATATGTGTAGCTGAGGGGCAATGGGCCTCAAACGTGTCAGTTTAAACACTGTCAATTGTTTATTTAAACCACTGAGAAGTCCCCACTTGGTAGGGTGAGAAGAGAACTGATATTAGTAGAGAAAAGCAACTAGAGTGACTTCTAACATTAGTTATACATAAATTTCACCATTTGAAAAATATAGGCTATTCTTACCTTGCCCAACAGCAGAATGTATTGTTTCCATGTCAATTTTTGTTTTTGACCTTCCTGGTGTACTCAGCATTTTCTCCCAAACTAAAGTTACATCTTTCAAGCATGGAGTGATTTCTTCATAATGAAGTTTCAGACGCCTGTTCAGCAAATTGTTTTCAGAAGCTAGAAAATGATATTAACAGTGTACCAGTTAAGACTGTACAATAAAAGTTCACTTACATAGGGTCTTAGCATGCAAATGTCCACAATAATGCCAGTCTACATCACTGAAGATGTAGGATTTTTGACAAGCACTGTAAGAATTTAGGGAAGGTTTTCTGTTTTAAACTGTTCTAGTTGTCCAATTCTGTTTGAAGCTATTCTGCTAAAACATACTGCATGGAAGCTCAGATGAAGAGCTTTACAACTTCTCAGATCTTTAAAATTAAGAGAGACAATGAAGATGGTTAATGAAAAAGGCTAATTTGTTAAAGATAGTTCTGAAAATGCCACTTCTCAAAAACAAAATTTAATGCAAACAAAACAAAAAGTGAACATGAGATACAAAAGAAACATATGTCCACCCTTTTAAAAGCTAACCTGTATTTTCGGCAGACTTATCAAGGAGTACTGATATTTATTAGTACAACATAGTTACAACACTGAGCATGTGCCATAATCAAAGTCTGTGGCAAGTCTACAGAGACTTTTAGGGATGGTAATTTTTAACAGGATTTAGAAAGGACTGGGGGAGTCAGTAGTTACTATTGAAAGACGGTGCTGAAGTGGTCAGAGCAGAGGAGGGCAATAATTTTTATGGGGCGGGGGGGCACTTCACAAATTTCTGAAGTGGCCTCGGGCAGAAGGGGCGTGGTCAGAAGACTTCTCATGCTCCTCTGCCCACAGACCCTGATTGACTTCGGGGTGAGGGAGCATGTGAAGTCTTTGCCTCCGCCCTCCCTCCAACACCAAGAGAGAATCACCCCTCTAGGTGCCACACACCTCTGGCATGGAGAGGAGACTTTGCAAGCTCCTCCCACCCTCAGGCCAATCAGGGCCTGGGGGGCATGGGAGTGTACAAAGTCTCTTGCTCTCTACCCCTGCTCTGCCAGAGGCACAGGGCCGTTAGAGAGAACCACCAGCTGTTTGAAAACAGTCTGATATAGAGAGAGGGGGGGAGGGCAGGGGGAGGAGAAATGAGAGTAGTCGAGTTCTCAACTCAACTAGTCGCTTACATCCTTAATTTGTACGCGAGAAGAAAGTGAACAGAAGCATATGGAGGTTTGGGGACAACCTAGAAATGTGAGCAAGGCAAGAGGAGATAAAAGGTATGTCTACACTACAGTTAGACACCCGCTCCAGCTTGTGGGGATCAGGATAAGAGGCTGTTTAACTGCAGTATCGGTAAGATCCTAGTGCCTGGGCTGCAGCCCAAGCCTGTACGTCTACATCGCAATTAAACAGTCCCTTTTCATGAGCCTTTAAGGCAAGCCCCAGTCATCTGGAACAGGCCAGTCACAGATTTTTAACTGCAGTGCAGACATAGCCAAAGAGTGAATGAGGATGTAAAATGCTAAAGAAAATTAACTCATAGTAAATCCCAAGCAGCCCTCCTGAGCTGAAACTATGTTTAAAAAGTAATGTCATAAAGTTTCCATCACTTTAATGATGTTTGTGTGATATATGTGCAATACCTCATTGCTGTGACAATGCTTTACTGTAATGCATTAAAGAGTACGGTCATTCTGAGGATATATTATTACCATATATTATAAGACTACTGTCACGTTGACGATTTAATACCATAATACTTCATCAAAATAACACACCTATTTAATACTGTGTTGAGACAATCTAAGTTAAAAGGACCAAGTATTTTTAAGAGTTTAGCTCTCCATTGTTAAAGCTATTTATACAATGTAAATCTCGTTTCCTTGCTGGTTTTTCATCTCTCCCATTTGCTGTAGAGCTGTAGGTGGTACACTGAGAAACAATTAATTCTGATCACGCCAAGATACTTTGTCATTACCACTATGGGTACAGTTTGCTATACATTTACTGCTACTGAGGTTTTTAAAGCACTGATTTTTGTGGGTTGCATGAAGCAAGGGCTATTTTTCAACTCGCCAGAAATGAATGGTAGATGGGATATAGTTCGAAAATTTTCAACTTTAAATTATATAGGAATTCAGGCCCTGATCCTGCCAACATTTATGTACATGAACTCAGCGGAATTACTCGTGGGAGTTAAATTATGAGTTTTTGCAAGAACAGAGCCTGTTAGTTTGCCAATGAATAAAACTCTATGGCTTTGTGGCATTTCATTAATCTGAATAACCTAAATCCTTAAATTTTATTTTAAACTTTTTTGTTCATAAATTAGGGATGTTGACAGGTAACCGGTTACTCAATAAGCATCACTTTTAACCATTAAGGGTGAAGCTTACTGGATAACAGTTAACCCGTATCCGAGGAACAGCCTGCTGTGGATGGAGGGCTGCTCCAGCCCTGCACAGGGCCAGAAGCAACAACCCCACACAGGCTGGGAGCTGGCAGCTTGCACATGCCCCATTTAATCAGTTACCCAACAAATGGGAGCTGTGAGAAGTTTAACTGGTTATGGCCATCCAAGGCCAAGGGGAGCTGCAACTGCCCATTCCTGCACAGATGCAGGTAAATATAGAGGCAGCAACCTGCTGGGGCTAACCCATGTGAACCAGATCCAGCCCTCGGGCTGGTATTTGTCTACCCCTGCCTTAGAAACACAGACTACAGCACTGAATACTGAATTTGGACAGTGTAGAGAAGATTATATAAACTAACCAGTTACACTTATATGGCAACCCCATGGCCAAGACTGAATTCCCACTCCCAATGAACTAACCCTCACAAGTTAATTATGTAGGAATTTACAAAATTAAAAACTGAAACACTTTACTCCTTACAATACTGAATCTCATTAGAATGACCACCATTTTCCAGATGGATAAACCAAGTCTAGATTTACAAATATATGTGCCTAATGATGCAGATAGGCACCTTATAAACTCTCATTGAGTTAGGTGCTGAATCTGCTTATGTACATTTATAAATCTCACTGGGTACCTGACTGCAATCTTAGGTGCTTACATACCTTTGTAAATATAGCTTCAAGTGAGCTGTCCAAACTTTTGATGATATCAAATATGAAATTACTTCACGTTAATTTTTAAGATAGCTGTCTATGATGAGAACTAACATAAGAATTAGTGTTACAATTTACCATATTCTTCTAATCTCTTTATGTTACCCTAAGCCCTCTGATAAAGAACCTCTACATTACCATACTCAAAAATCCTTACGATGGAATGGTTTTAGGATTTGAAACGATGCATTCTTATTGGTTTCACGGATCTGTATTTATGCTTGTGTGGCTTGTTTTTGCTAACTAATACTAGGGGGAAAACAAATTCTAACGAGCAATTATTATTTACAATGCTTGTAAGAGGTCACTTTTTTGTGTTTGTCTGTTTTCACAGATCCATCCCGTTATGCCAAAGTTGTGGTTAAAAAACCCAAACATAAATTTTCTTTTGATGTACACACATTTGATTTTGAGTAAATGAATAATTATTACTCTTTAAAGAAAGCGAAACAAACTTTCACTTTATACTCTACAAGGCATTTTAAAGACAGTGACAAAGGTTATTTTTACTACTCCGTCTTTTCTGGGTGGCTCAGTGCTAATTTTACTTTCAGTACCACCTCTGCCTTTACAGTCAACTGTTACTGGTATACAATAATTTATGCCCAGTGTCATAAAAAACTGGCTCGGGATTGGAATTACAACCACCAAAAGGACACATATACATGGGACTTTTTGTGACAAGTCATGAGAGGAGTGAGTGAAACTAGGATGCAGAAAGACCCTAAAGATTAAAAATAAGCAGTGCACTTTTTTTCGTAATGCCTGGCTGCAAAGTTTTTTTAAAAAAAAGTCTTAACTCCTTAACTTTTCTTTCCTTCTCTTCACACTGCCATCATGGCTGTTTACTTCCAGGACAGGTAAGAGCAAGACTGCAAAGAATCTAAGCACCTGTGACCTTTACTCTTCAATTTCTGCAGTCTGGAGATGTCCCTCCTTCAAATGATGAGACTTTTACTGTAAACACAAGCAGTGCCACTGATAATGGAGATTTGTGCAGAGAACAATATACAAATAATGTGATTTATTCTCTCCTAGATCAGTGTACCTATCTCATTAGCATCAAGGGGAGCGACAGACTGAAGGGAAAAATGGTCGGTTGCTATGCTAGCCAAGACTACTTCTTTCAGCTCAATGTTCAGACTCACCATATGGGTACGTTCAATGTGTAATTAAAGGTGAGCCAAACTACCACAGCACAATGAGAATTGGGTATTATACATGTTGATCTTTTTGTACGAGAAGAATTAGGCACTCTCAGGCAAAACAAATTCAGACAAATTGTGGGTACGCTTCAGTAGAAGTATTATTTAACTACACATTCTTGGTAAGACACGTCATAACTCATACCCTGATATTCCAACATCATTTTTACTACAAATTGCTCTATGCTTAAATGCTGAATTAAAAGAATTATAGCATCAGTGGGTGCGTTATAGTTATGTGCCAGCTTAGAAAGTAACTCTGTGTATAAGCGAAACTCTATTCATCAGAGGAGCCACCTATTTCACATTTTCTTCAAGTACATAAAAAAAATATATAAAAATCCATAAGCCCCCTGTCCTCCTATACAAAGATAATTTTAAAATAAGCATTGCAGTGGCAGCCTGCATTAGAGCTGATGGGCAAACTCATTGTGAGTCACTTCTTTTTTGTTTTATCTTTTGCAGTTATCAATAGTATCTGGCACTTTTACATTTGGAAACAATTCTGTTTCCAAAACTTGCTGTTCAATATACAGAATGCTTATGGAAGTCAAATGTAGTGGTATGCAAACACTGAAGGTAGAAAATACCCTTAGTAAGTGAGAACACCTGGACAGCAACAGTAAATAGTTAAATGTTCAATAATGTATCAGGAGCTAAAAAGGGTATATAGTAAATATTATATTGCACATTTAATTTTAGCACATTTACTACTTAATTTAGTAGTAATAAAAAATGAACATATTCTGGGCTTATTGGAATATTATTGCATATTAAAATATTTACTGTTAGTTTCCAAAGATGAAACCCCAAGAATATATGGCTAATAGTAAAGCAGAGCCTGCTAAAGCATGTTTCTACTGCTTTTCAAAACATGTGTTATGGGTTGCTTCTTCTATATACCAGCAACTCCCCTCCTTGAAATTTATCTGCCTGTAAGGAAGAAAAAAAAGCAATTCCAATATACATGTGATCCTCTTTCTTTGACATGTATAGCACACTCCCTAGGTCTTGTGTAGACTTGTTTCTTTCATTTATACTGATCTCTAGTGTATTTGTGGTTGTTTAGTAATTAGTAGCTATTTTCTCTGGACAGAGTGGTATTCTTACTTTTCACAGATATAAGTGTCATACAATAGTTTAACATGTTAGCTGTGGGTTTCAGTTTGAAGGTGAAAGAGGCAACGAATAAATCTTAAGAGTATTAAAAAAAAGTAAAATATACATTTAGATTCTCACAGGTTCAGAAATTCCCACAGCAATTGCATAACATAGCTTCAAGTTAAAGCTCTAACTGGAAGTTTTAGAAATCTGTGCCTGAGCTGAGAGTCCATACTACACAAAACCTTTCAGGACTGGCATGGCGGGTGCAAATGTTCCAGTGTACGGTTACCATCTTTTACAATTTGTACAACAGGTTAACCAAACACAAACAGGTCTTTGAAAAAGGTAACAAAACCAGGTTATGAATAAGGTTGGTTAATACTTGTATGGAAAGTTCATACAAATTAAAATGAAAAAAATAAAAACAATTAAACAGAAGAGAGAAAAAAGGACTTAAGTATTAATGCCTTATCTACCTTTCTAATACCTTATGATTGTTTTCTAATATCTTATGACTGTTTTCTGATCTTCTTACACAAAACACATAAGCTTCAGGGGATAGCCAGGTCAGTCTGTACAGGATAAACTTAAAAAACAACAATGGTATGGTAGCACTTTATAGACTAACAAAACATGTAGATGGTATCATGAGCTTTCGTGGGCACAGCCCACTTCTTCAGATGACCGGAGTTTTGAGTTTAGAATGCACTTTAGGATGCCCATGAAAGCTCATGATACCATCGACATGTTTTGTTAGTCTACAAAGTGCTATCAGACCATTTGTTGTTTTTTAAGTTTATACAAACACATAGTTAACATTACATTACTCAGTTCCTATTATATTACTATCAGTGTCTGCATAATGTCTATGTAACTGTCAGCACCTTGATAGTCAGTATTTCACCTACAGATTGAAGAATAAGGCCAACTGTTTGAGGGCTCTAACTCCCAGAATGGATAAACAGAATTTATTGGTTTAAACAACCACCTGGGCATCAGAATATACTACAGAGGCAGTTGAGAAGGACAGAGCTGAGCTCCTTATCAGCACTTTCAGGCACCAGTATAAAAACATCCAATGAAAGGCCAACAGTAAAGTGGCAATTAAGATAAAGTAAATAAGCCATAGATAAAAGATTAAATGAGGAAAGATTATACATAAAGAGGACTGGGAGAGACAGTGCTAGATTGACTTATCTATATTGCTTTTAAAATTTTTATTAAGACCTGATCCTATTCACTGCAAAGTCTTCAACACAAACCAAGCACAAAGAACTTGTTCTCCATAGGAGCAAATTAAAATTATTACTAACCTTGCAACTTTTGATTTTCTTTTTCCATTCTGAGCAGCAGTATCTGTTGAAGAATGGCTTTCTGCCATAGTTCCCGAAGCTCCCAAGATGTCCGTTTCCTCTCTTCCTTCACTGGTCCAAAGGGACCATCTTCACAAACTGGTTCTAATGGGGACCTAGGTGGAACATCTCCCAATTCAGAATAATCTTGAAAAGACAGAAATGAGCATGACTCATTTAGGTTTCATAGTCAAATAAAGGGGTACATTTTCAAAAGCCAGCTGCCACTTACTTGTGTACATGAAAAAATGTACTATATATAGATCTAATCTAGGGATGTTAACTGGAAAGCATATCAGTAAGCATGGGACTTACTGGTCTGCTTACAGGTGAACCAGCCCTTGCCAGTTAATTCTGGTGGCAGCCAGCCATACTAGGCCAGAACAACGCTGGCTGCGGCACGGCCAGCGGGCTGAGCGGTGCGACCTAAGCTTAAACAGTTTTAACATCCCTAACCTAAATTTGGCAAGTACAAACAGCTGTGTGTACTTTAACCCATACATATGCAGTCTCTAAACACCTAACCAAGTGGAACCAATGGATTTCGCAGATGCAAATGTTAGAATTTGTGTGTTCAGGTCCTTAACTACTTGAAATACTGTTTTAGGAATTAGAATTCTGGAAGCACACCCAGAGATGTTTGCACTTGACTGTATACAGAAAAATGGTCACACGTCAAGAGGAAGCCTAGCATGGTCCTTTTGTTAAATCTATCTTATGTTCTCGGGAGAGGGCTCAATTATTTAAACAATGCATTTATACTGGAAACCTAAGACTGGAAATTTCATGCTTAATTGGACACACTTGCATGGTGATTATATCTGTACCTTCGGTCTACTGCTCTATCAGATTTAGACTCTCTTTCATTAACATCAGATCATTAAAAAGAAATCCTGGCAGGTACATTTTCACTTTCCTGATGATAAGAATTGGTGTCTTAGGTTTGACTTAGACCTGTCATTAAAACTCTGACATATTTCTCCTCCTTGAAGTTACTGTCTGGGGAGAGACGGGGTGGGGGGAGGAGGCGAAGAGATAGGCAGAGAGGTGGGAAATCCATATCTTTAGGCATCCTTGCTATCAAGTGTGAACTGAAATTCTCCTCACTTTTAACCCATCTTTATTCATTCTTCAAGTGCATCTCTCTCATCCAGTTTGAACACCATCTAATCTAAACATGTGTAATCCATGTGCTGATACTGGCTATTTATATCAATGGGGTTTTTTTCAGTCACTGACTTCAGAGGAAGCACAAATGGAGAAATACGGGCCTGATTCCCCCTTATGAAATTTCAGTTCTAGTATTTTATCACTGGCAGTATATTTTGGCTTGCAGTATTTCTTGTCCATTGGAAATAGCATTGAATACCACCTTGCAATGGCTAAGAACTATTTTATCTCATACTCTGAGTACTGTACCATATAATCCTGTTTCTGCAAAAAGCTCTATGTGAGCAGACCATGCAAAGCCCGATGATTCTGTGCCAGTGCAGGGTTCCAAACCCAGATCGCTGTAGGATCATTATCTTATGGATCTATTAGAAATTCTAATCAATATACCATACATTTTCATGAGACCAGATGCACCAGATAACAGGACAGACAGTTCAGGATGCTAGCTGTTTGTTTATTATTACTTGGCATATTTTAATGTCCTTACATTTGTGCAAATAAAATATGGGACTGCAACCAGACAATAAAATTATAGATAGCCCAGTATATGTTCCATAGGCACCAATAATACAAAACAAATTTCTCCCTCCCCTTCTAAAAACAGGCTTGGTACATTTCTCTCTTTCTCTCTCCTAGTTAAAACACTAGCCTGAAAAAAAAAATTACCAAAGAACAGACATAACACAAGCAGTAGATTCTCAAATACCTCCATGCCCATGTGTCTCAACTCCAACCGAGAAGAATTCAACTTATAGGATTAAAACTATAGTTCAGGCACATGCAGTCAGTCCCTGTTTGGCTGAGACCTCCAAGAAGGGAACCAAGAGTGATAATGGTAGAGATTTTTGCTAATATGCAGAATAGCCTCCTAGGAACCTGACAATAACATAGGCCTTAAAGAATTATGTTTTCATGAGGGACCTGCTATTGGAGCAAAGACACAGAACAGGTCAAAAGGCTTTATCCTCATTAATCATTAGCTTTATCCTCAAATCTGCTTAAGTTAGTAGCTGGAGCTGAAATGAGAAGTCCCAAGGTACAACTCTTATGCTACCTTTATTTCGAGTTTTCTAATGTATAGTGGCTTGTAGAAGTTGTACAGCAGCACTTATGTCACCCAAGGAGTGCTATAGCACCTCCCCTACCCAAAACACTCCCTAACTATGCCACAGGGTAGGGAGTTGACAGAGGAATGGCTTTGCCAGGCAAAGTTTCACCACTTGCCAGCTTACAGCAGCTTGCAACTCTTTTGCACTCTTGGAATCACACAAAGGATCTATAACAGAGGCCGGAGACTGGCCCATTATTTCTCAAAACTATAAAGACATCAAAACCAAATATGCTAACTAAAGCTTTATAAAAGGGACACGTCAATAAATTACAAAAGTATACACTAGCAACTGAAAGCTTTTTTGTTGCAGAGATTTTAAAATAATCAAAACTATTATATAAAAATTGCTAAACTGGGTTTGACATAAAAAATACCCAAACCTTAACCGCATTAACACTGCACCAATACATTTCATAAAATGGGATGAATACTAGTTTCCCATATAATTATTCAGCAATGTAGTTTTCAGCCCTACAGCTAAGACAAACAGAACATTCAAGAAATGTTTGTTATAGTTTCTGGCTTTCTGTCACGCATAACCTTTACCTCTCACCAAATTTTTCACTTATGATTATGTATTTAAGTACCTTTTGCAGTCAGTCAAGCATGCAAATAGTCTACTTAAATTCATTACAGAAGAACTCTTAAATCAAAAGTAGGAAATATGCCTGAGAATATAAAAGGAAATATTTTTTATTTTTAGGAAGACAATTAAGACTATTTAACACTTATAGCCACTTAAATTTTATCTCTGTACTCATAAATTTCTTTTACTGTTTATAATTACCATTAAGTTTGTATGAAGTGTGTGGCAAATGTGCTCAGGTTTTACAAAAGTTGGTACATGTGCACTTTCCTTTGATGAAGTGATGAACCAATTAATAAATTAGATGGTACAGTTGTGGGAGCTGGGAGTGGGAGCAGCTGGTGACTTATTCTGAGAGATTCATGAGTGGCTCTGAGAGCATTCATGCCATCTGGCTGGGTGTTGGGCTCCACATGTGGTTGTGCTGAGTAATAACAGCACCTGGCGAGGTTGCTGCTAGTCACTAGCAAGGCATTGTGAGAGATGGCTCAGGCTGGAAAGAGTTTAGAAGGCACAGCAGTCCCACAGCCCCAGGCTGCACCCTAGGGGAATCTCGTCACATATGTGACTTTTCCGTTCAGCCAAACGAAATAGCTGCACAGCCTATCCCAAGGAAAGCTCTAGGTCACTCGGTGGCTACACATGCAAGGAAATGCTCTACTTTAAAAGTAGTAAAATGGACCTAAACCCTACTCTAACTAGTCAAGGCCAAACTCCCTTGTGCATATTATCTCAAACTAGGGAGGAGATATGCTCTTGACAAATTGGTAAGAGAAGTAGAAGTAGGTGGTAACCTGGGCAGCAGTGACCATGAGACAGTTGAGTTTAGGATCCTGACAAAAGGAAGAAAGGAGAGAAGCAGAATACAGATCCTGGACTTCAAAAAGAAGACTTTGACTCCCCTCAGGTAACTGATGGGTAGGATCCCCTAGGAGGCTCATATGAGGAGGAAAGGAGTCCAGGAGAACTGACTATATTTTAAAGAAGCCTTATTGAGGGTGCAGGAACAGACCATTCCAATGCACAGAAGGAATAGCAAATAGGGCAGGTGACCTGCTTGGATTAACAGAGAAATCTTCTATGAGCTTAAACCCAAAAAGGAAGCGTACCAGAAGTGGAAACTTGGATAGATAACCAGGGAAAGGTATACAAACATTGCTCAAGCATGCAAGGGTCTAATCAGGAAGGCCAAAGTACAATTGGAATTGTAGCTAGCAAGGGATGTGAAAGGTAACAATAAGGGGTTCTATAGGCGTGTTAGCAATAAGGTGGTCAGGGAAGGTGTGAGACCCTTACTGAATGGGGAAGGCAACCTAATGAAGATGATGTGGAAAAAGCTGAAGTACTCAATGCTTTTTTTTGCCTTGGTCTACGGAGACTAAGGGCACGTCTAGACTACGGGGGTTTTTTTCCCCCAAAAGGAGATATGCAAATTCGGTGCTAATTAGCATATCTTCTTCCGATCACATTTTCAAAACCTGGTCTTTCGAAAGTGAAAGTAGCCTGGATGCATTTCCCCCCCCCCCCGGAAAAAACCCTTTTTCGAAAAAACCGCGTAAACCTCCTTTGTTTAGGAAGAGCGTTTTTTTCGAAAAAGGGGGTTTTTCCAAAAAAACCACATCCTCACTACTTTCACTTTTGAAAGACCCGCATTTGAAAATGTGATTGAAAGAAGATATGCAAATTAGCACCGAATTTGCATATCTCCTTTCGAAAAACCCCCCTGTAGTCTAGACGTGCCCAAGGCTGGCTCCCAGACTGCTGCACTGGGCAGCACAGTATGGGGAGGAGGTGAGCAGCCCTCAGTAGCAAAAGAATAGGGTAAGGACTAGTTAGAAAAGCTGGACATGCACTAGTCCATGGGGCTGGATCGAGCATCTGAGGGTGTGGTGAGAGTTGGCAGATGTGATTGCAGAGCCTCTGGCTAGTATCTTTCAAAACTCTTGGCAACTGGGAGATATCCCAGATGATTGGAAAAAGGAAAATGTAGTGCCCATCTTTACAAAGGGGAAGGAAGAGGATCCAAGGAACTACAGACTCGTAAGCCTCAACCTCAGTCCCTGGAAAACTCATGCAGCAAATCCTCAAGGAATCCATTTTGAAACACTTGGAGGTAGTAGTGGTGATCAGGAACAATCAATATGGATTCACCAAGGGCAAGTCATGTCTGAACCATCTGATTGCTTTCTATGATGAGGTAACTGGCTCTGAGGATTTGGGGAAAGCAGTGGATGTGATATTCCTTCACTTTAGCAATGCTTTTTATACAGTCTCCCATAGTATTCTAGCTGGCAAGTTAAAGAAGTCTGGCTTGGATGAATGGACTATAAAGGTAGATAGAAAGCTGGCTAGACCATCAGGTTCACCAAGTACCAATGAACAGCTTGATGTCTAGTTCGGACAACGAGACAGTATCAAGAGGTTTGACAAGGGTAAATGCAGAGTCCTGCACTTAGGATGGACAAATCCCATGCACTGCTACAGGCTGGGGACCAACTGGCTAAGTAGTAATTCTACAGAAAAAAAACCTGGGGATTATAGCAGATAAAAAGCTCTATATGAGTCAACAGTGTACCCTTGTTGCAAAGAAGACTAATGGCATGTTGGGCTGCATTAGCAAGAGCATTGCCAGCAAATGTACGTAAGTAGTTATTCCCCTCTAGTCAACACTGCTGAGGCCACATCTGGAATACTGCATCCAGTTTTGGGTTCCCTACTACAGAAAGAGTGTGGACAAATTGGAGAGTCCAGCGAAAGACAACAAAAATTACTAGGGGGACGGAGCACATGACTTATGAGCAGAGTCTAAGGAAACTAGGTTTGTTTAGTTTTCAGAAGATAAGAATGGGGTGTGTGTGGAGGATTGATAGCAGTTTTCAACTACCTGAAATGGAGTTCTAAAAAGGATGGAGAGAGGTTGTTCTCAGTGGTGATAGATGATAGAATGAAGAGAAATTGTCTCAAGTTGTAAGGGGGAAATCTAGGTTGGATATTAGAAAAAACTGTTTTACTAGGAGAGTGGTGAAGCATTGGAGAGGTTTGCCTATGGAAGTGGTGGAATCTCCATCCTTAGAGATTTTTAAGGCGAGACTTGACAAAGCTCTGGCTAGAATGATTTAGTTGAGGTTGGTTCTGTTTTGAGCAAGGGATTGGACTAGATGACCTCCAGAAGTCTTATCCAATCCTAATCTTCTATAATTCTATGACATTCCTGAAAGCAGATATTCCCAACGGTAGTTTAGAGGGCCATTTTTTTCATCATTGGCTACCACTGAAACATACATTTGAAATTAAAAACAAAGAGGGCGTGTCCATACTGCAATTAATATATTGTAACTGATTTAGGGCTATTTAACTTGCAAAATCTTTATACAATGTGCATCAGCTATGATAATTTTCTCTTTATATTTTTGCATTAAGATACACATGTCTTTTGAGGAGAATAGATATCTGTAACAGTTTACAAGTTTCTTCTAGAGTTAGATATTTTAGCAAAAATTTTATTCAGGAAGAAATCTGTCTTCTGATAAACAAGCATCATATTATTTACAAAGGCAGTTTGAGGTTGCCTGGATCTAGAACTCAGGTTGTCAAGCACAAAGGAAAACTGTTTGGACACATGCACACCAGCCTTTCTACATCTTCCATAAAGTTAGAAGTAAATACACCCAGAAAATGTGATAAGAATTCTACACCTCCTTGTTTTTAATCTCTACATCCTCCCTACTCAGCATTTGAAAACATGAGGATATCAATCTTCTTCAGTAGCAAGGGAAAACCTGTAACAGATCATCTAGTTCAGTGCATGTGTTATTTAAACAATTTTAGCTCTCATGAATTCTCCAATAAAAAACTTCACTGTATCAACATGTATCAGTGTGACATATTAACTAATCAATGTCAATGTGGCATATTAACTAGTCAAGGTTTTGCTTCCAGTTCAGGCAATAATTTTAAACTATAGAAGGGGAGAAATTTTCATATCCATTGCCACCTAAACTGATCCTGGTTATCTTCAGACAGAAAAACTTAAACCATAGCAATTAAGATGATAAAAGAGGAATCCATTATATGGAGATTATGAACATTATAAACTGCATTATTATGGAGACAAATCCAACCTCTAATCACACCAAGAATGTGTCCTCATTTCAGTTTCCACCTTACGATTATTCGCTCTTTTTGTGTCTTTTTATTCTTATTGTTACTAGACATTAATCAGACATCTTAGGTCTTCCTAGACTGGACCTTAATACACTAATTCACCTTCATTCCTATGACCATATTGCAATGTAGCAGATAATCAAGAAGCCAAAGTGAACATGTGTAGCTGCCCAGATGACTTGTTTAAAGTTTGCAGAATGGCATCATTCATTTAGTTTATTGGGCAGAATGTGCACATAACCCTTGGAAGCTATATAAAAAAGGAATTGATAATTCAGCCCTTACCACTCTTCATGCACATACAGTGTTGCCAATGACACCCATGCAGGACAGCTTCCAGAATCAGAACAGGAGTCAAAGGACCATTGAAAAAAAGTGAACATTTCAAGTCTTTCTTGCAAATGTTTTGGAGAACAGCAGAGAAAGGAGAAAGAAAGGCAGAACAATTCATTTGGAAGTAATTAGAAGTGCATATTCCAGTGAATCAAACTGTCATGTGCAAAAGGCTAAACAATGTTCAGCTTTCAAGACCTATAAAAGAATAGCAAATGCACGGAGGCAAAACCTGAATACCTAAGTACACAAATGGTAGAAACTCAAGGAATCAGCTTCCCTGTTCACTTGCAAGCCTTATAGAATTTTGTTGACCCTACTTTGCATTAACCCATATAACTTTAATGCACTGTGAATGAAGAATATCCACCAAGAGAAAGAGATATAAAAATCTACTTTAAATTCATAAAATGTTTTCCTGGTTCACATTTCCTAGTTGGAGACATTTTTACTTTTATTTCAGAAGATGGACAAAGCTAGTAGCAGAGAGGCTAGTCTAGATTTCATTTTGACAAATAGGGAGGAACTAGTTGAGAACTGGAAGAAGGCGGCAGTTTAGGTGAAACTGACCATGAAATGGTAGAATTTGTGACCCTAAGAAATGATAGAAGAAAAGGAGCACAATAGAGATAATGGATGTCAAGGCGGCAGGCTTCAGCAGACTTAGGAAGTTGGTAGATAAGATCCCATGAGAAGAAAGTGTAAGGGGGGGGGAACAGTACAAGAAAGTTGGCAGGTTTTTTTAAGGGCATGAAAGCAAACTATCCCACTTCAAACGAAAGATAGGAAGTAGGCGACCACTCTGGCATAATCTTGAGATCTTCAGTAAGCTGAAACTCAGAAAAGAGACCTACAAAAAGTAGAAACTAAGTCAAATTACAAAAAATGAATTTAAACAAATAATACAAGTACGTGGGGACAAAATTAAAAGGGCGAAGAAACAGAATAAAATTCAAGTAGCTGGAGACAAAGAATAACGAGACATTCTACAAATATATTAGAAACAAGAGAAAGACCAAGGATAGGGTAAGCCCATTACTCAGTGTGGAGATGTGTGTAGAGGAGGAGAAACGATAGCAGAAAGTATAGAAATGGCATTAGTGTTAAATGACATTTTTGTTTAATTTTTCACCAAAAAAGTTAGTAACAATAGGAAGGGTAACATAATGAATGCTAGTGAAAATAAGGTAAGATCAGAAGCTAAAATAGGGAAGTAAAAAGTTAAAAATGTTTAAACAAGTTAGATTTCTACAAGTCACCAGGGACTGATGAAATGCATCCAAGAACACTCAAGGAGTTGACTGAAGAGGTATTTGAGCTACCAGTATCTCTGAAAAATCATGGAAGATGGGAGAGATTCCAGAGGGCCTGAAGAGGGCATATATGGTGCCTAGCTATAAAAAGGAAAATAAAGACAACCTGGGGAACTACAGACCAGTCAGCTGAACTTCAGTACCCAGAAAGATAAAGGAGAAAATTAAGGAATCAATTTGCTAACACCTAGATGATAATAAGGTGATAAGTAACAGTCAGCATGGATTTATCAAGAACAAATCATGTCCCAACCGAATAGCTTTCTTTGAAAGAGTAAAACACCTTGTGGATAGAAGGGAAGCAAGGGAGATTTAGGTTGGACATTAGGAAAACCTTCAACAAAGGTGGACATTTTCATGAGAATTTCTAAGTTGCCAAAAATATTCATTTTTCATTGAAAAAAATTGTGATTTTTTTTTACCCACTAGCTCTTATAATCACATTTCGGTAGGATGCACATCACTGGCCTGTGTTCTCCAACTAAGTATACATGGAAAGATGCAGGTGTTGTGGTGGGCCAGTACATTACTTATTGCCCTGCACAGGTGTGAACTGGGGATGGAATTGAAGTACAAAAATACTGGTGCACTTCATACTGGTCATGGAAAGGATTTTTGTGCTGGTCACATATCCTATGGCCTGTTAAAGGACATACTGGAAGCAGACCAAATATCAGTGTTTACTCTTATCTGGTAGACAACACCCCCCTGAATGATTGCCTGCCTATCATCTGGAATCTATGCAACAATCTATCCAGACCAATCTCTTGAACTTCATATGGGTGGAGTTAATTCATTATATGCATTATCAAGCTTCTGTCCTGAGAAGGCTCAGCAAATAGTTTAAACAAACAAACCATCATGCACAAAGATGAGACACACAAAACAAAAGGGCCATAAAATATTACAAAGGAGGCACTACTGTGCAGTATCATTACAAAGCTCACAAAGCAAGTTTAAGGAAAGTGGAGGCAGAATGTGATATAAATGAAATTGAACAATATTTGAGTGTCAGGATAACAGAATTTGCAACACATTCTCACTGGACTTTATAAGCTACAAAAGAAATGACAGCAATCATCAGTAGGACCATGGACAGTGGGTGAAGGTAGGGCTGGGGAGGAAGCAAGCCCCCTGCCCTGCCCAACTCCACTCCTTCTGCCTAGGCCCCTCCCCCCCACACCACGGTGGAGCAGTACACAGCCCCAGTGGCCCCTCCAGCTCCACAGGGAGGGAGAAGGATACATGACCCTAGGCTCTCTGCCCCCAGAGCACTGAGGAGAGAGAAGGGTGCATAGTACTAGCCTAACTGGCCCCAGAGCATCAGAGAGGGTGGGAAGCAGAGAACTGGGGAGGGCAGGCGCTGGGGGCAGCCACATTCTGCCCCTAGTATGCCTACAGTAGGTATTCTAGGGATGGAGAATGGGTGGGACCAGGCTGGTGGTTCGGGAAGGCAATGCCTTCCCCCAGCTATGATACCATGCTGCCCCGGGGTAGGACCTCACAGAGATTCATATTTTCATAACAAGTAACTATAAGTTTTGCCTTCAATCTTTTTTTAAGAGTTCCCTATACTATTTATCAATGAAAAGAGCTTTGTTTTTTTCATCAAATTCATTTTGCTCTCACAAACTCATTTTGAAAATATGATTTTACCAAAAAACCACCAGGCTTTTCAAGAAAGCCTATTTTAAAAAAATATCCTCTCAGAAATGCATAGCTACTGTAGGTGCGCTGGGGGAGGAGTGTGGCTGCCCCCAGCGCCCTCCCTCCCTAGTTTTCTGTGGCGCTGAGTCTGTGCACCGTGCGCCCTCCCCAGGGCTATTCAACTAGTAATACAAAATCAAAGAGAAACAATACCTACGGTTATAATCACAGAGGTACAAGTACAGCATTTTGTATTTTACTTACAGGTCTAGAGTTTTAAAGTCTTCAGCAGATGTTATAAGTACATATTGCTAAAATACATAGTCCTTTTGCTTCCAGGAGAGTCAAAAATGGGAACCACAGTAAGAAACAATTTATTTTAGTCTCATACACTGCTCTAAGAGCGAGGAATGGGAAAGACAACTGAATAGCTAAATGAGGAGCTTTTAAAAATCTGTGTATTTTAAGACAGATGTTTAAATATCAGTACTGGGAAACTGTTTTGGTGTTTTGTTTGTTTCTTTAGCCAAAAACTTACTGTATTTGGCCAAAGCAAGAACTGCTTATAAAAGCACCTCAATTACTTATGTTATTAATTGTTCACAAATTAATACCCAGGCATTTCACTCGGCACACCAGCTGTCAGATCTGAATGGATTACATGAGGCAATCTACACCATAATCCTGCATAGCAGGTCAATGTGGGCACATGAAATCTATCAACATGTATGTGTCTGAAGGGAAGAAAACTGAAGAATAGCTCTGTATAAACTCAAAAGCTTGCCTCTCTCACCAACAGAAGTTGTTCTAATAAAAGATACTACACCTCATCCACCTTGTACCTCAATTTTTTTGTAAAAATAGATACTTCACACTCTATACTCTTTTGTTCCAATGTCAGCTCTCAACTCAACTATTCTGTGTTTCAAGACTAAAGCTATTTCAAAAAGATCCGTGTCCTTTGAAAAGACAGTACACTACAAGGGCTCCAAAAGAGGAGGTTCGTTCCAAAAACAGAATCTATCAAGTTTAAGGCACCATGTAGTGCAGGGGTGGGGAACCTAATGTCCAGGAGCCAGGTGTGGCCCTCAACTTGTCTGGATCAAGCCCCTGAGGCTCAGCGCTCCCCCTGTATTGGAGAGCACGTGCTAGCTCTCCTGCCTGTCCCACTGTGGGGCTGGAGCACACAAAATCTACTAGCCTGGGCCCCGCCAAGCTCTGACATGCAAAGGGAATGAGGGGAGTGTCTTTCTCCTTCTCAGTTGGGGGTCATGTCAGTGAGGGTTTCTTTTTTGCTTCTCACTTGTGTTGTGGCCCCCAACTGATTTTTCTATGGGTCAATGGCCCCTGACCCTAAAAAGGTTCCCTACCCATGATGTAGAGGATGCATCTGAAGTAGGCCTGTGAACCCCCAAGTCGCCTGTGGAGCATTTTAAGCACAGACATACCACAAGACAGATTTTGAGTAAGGGTAAGGTAGAGAAGAAACTTTCTTTGAGGTAGGTTTTGCTGTAAATCAAGCTATAGAACATAAGAAGATACACTTCTCAGAGATAAGTAACGCTAAAACCTCATGCTATATATTTGTGCTATGATTTCTAAACATTGTAACACAAGGAACAAACTATAATAGTTATCTCTACAGGAAAACAAGAGTTGTTAAAACAGCAGGGGTGCATCTACACAGCAGGGCTTAACTCGAAATAAGATACGCAAATTGAGCCTTATCAATTGGGTACCTTATTTCAAAACTGGGAGTGTCTACACAGCACTTGTTTCTAAATAGAGCACGCTTCCTCCAACTTCCCTTACTGCTTGTACGATAAGGGTTAGAGGAATTGGACTAAGTCGTCCCCCAGCTTAACAATATTTCTACATTATCTCAAAATAACTGCCTGCTGTGTAGACGCAGACTAAGTTATTTCAGAATAATGCTAGTTATTTCCAAATAATGTTGCCGTGTAGAAGTACTCTAGTAGAATGAAGTTTCAGGTAAGTAATTCACTGACCCGTATTGTATACAGTGCATTTTCCAAGTTATGTGTATCAACTAGAGAAATAAAATATAATTCTTACGGTATTTGCCATTTTGCATTGTTGCTAAACAAATTAATACTTTTATAAATAGTTGCTAATGTGTTGGGGGTATTTTTTTCAGAAATGATAAAAGTGAAATAAGCCTTCTTTATCCACCTGTTTGGAGAACAGGACTCCCCCATTACTTTTCTAACACTACAAAGCTGAAGTATTTTTAGGACCTGCTGTTCATCAATACGTTGTAATATTAATGCTATTGTATAGTCTGTCTCATGCATCGATACAGTTTTCCAGAGTCAAAAACCAGGAAAAAATTACTTTTAAAATTGTATAAGATTTGTTAACTCTAATATGCAATTTTTTGTATGTTTTTAAACTGAAGCAATTCGTATACATGGAAGTCAGAGTTCTAAGTGCTCTATAACTGTTTTGGAAAAGTAGTCTCTTTGTTCCTTCAATACTGAATTGCTCAATCTCCAATATTATGATTTTATTCTATTATCTGCACAACACCCCGCTTTAATGCACATCCTAAAACAGATCATCACTCATTCTCAAATCTGAAACTGACAGAACTGTCATAATCTTATGAACCCTCTTATTACTAAAACACCACTCATAGCTGCCAGCAAGATATTTTCAGTACAAAAAATGGATTGTTTTCCCATCATTTATTCAAGGAGATATTATCACATCTATTTAAACCTGGTATTTTATTTTAAATGTTTATCCCAACTAGGAATTTTTGATGTAGTGTGTGAATATGTAGCCATTATGATAAATTCTGAAAAATGATGTACAAACTCAAGATTTGAAATTGGAAATAAAATTATGAAAATAGCTGCACCAGGATTCAATTTTCTCAGCCATTTAAGAAGTAGGGATAACAAACAATTTAAGATCCCCCACTTCTGTAATAAAATCCAGAAGAGGAAATCCTTGCACTTACACAATTTCTGACCATAATCAGTGAGGCTGCATACAAGTGCAAGGCCAATCTGTGTGAATATGATTTCAAGTGGGGGCTCAGAGAAGCACAATTTACAAATCCAGGAATTCTAAATGTTTCTGGACATTTGCAAATAATTGTTTGTGATGTTTCTTTTGAGGATTTAGTAATTCCCTTGAAACAGACAAAATACTACAATTTAAGTAAGAACCAGATTATTCTCCACCCAGAAGTAGTGCTGTAGCAAGTCATAATACACAAAAGGACTAAGATTAGAAGCTACATTTTGCCACTAGGAAAACAGCAGCAGAACGGCAGAGAAAACAAAATAGTAGCATATAAATTAAATTTTGAATTGTCAACTGTTCTAGCATGAGAAACACCCCCACCTAGTGTTCATATGAGTTCAGCTATACACAGTAAATTTATTCAATGTATTTTGCTCTCTTACCTATAAACCAGTGGTCTCTAATCTTTTTAACCACAAGATCACTTTTTCAATTTAAGTGCAATGTAAGATCTACCTCAAACCCTAATACCCTTGCCCCCCTTCCTTCCCGCCCCTTCTTTGAGGCCCTGCCCCTGCTACACCCCTTCTCCAAGGCCTCACCCTGCTCACTCAATCCCCTTCCTCTCCCATCCTCATTCATTTGCACCAGGCTGGGGTTGGGGTGCAGGCTCTGGTCTTGGGCCTACGAGTTTGGAGTGTGGGAGGGGCTCCAGGCTTAGCTCAGGAGAGAGGACTAGGGTCCAGCAGGGGTTTCAGGGTGCAAGCTCTGGGAAGGAGTTTGGGTTCAGGGGGACTCACATCTGGGGCAGGGGGTTGGGTGTAGGAGGAGGTTCAGGGCTGGGACAGGGGTTCAGGATGCAGGCTCTGGCTGGGCATCATTTAACTGAGACTGCTACTGGGTGGTGGAGCAGTGGGGTTAAGGCAGGCTTACTCCTGCTATGGCCCTGCACCACTCCTGAAAGCAGCTGGTATGTACAGCATTAGTTCCATGGCACTATGTGCTGCTCCTTGTCTACAGGCCTTGAGCCCACAGCTTCTACTGGCCACGGTTCCCCGTTATTGATCAATGGGACTGCAGGAGCGGTGTCTGCAGGCAAGGACAGCACGTACAGACCCCCACTCTGCCTCTCTCAGGGGCTGCAGGGATATGCCAGCCAGTTTCAGGAGCAGCAATTACCACAGGGATAATTGCTCCAACCACGACAGGTTAGGCATTTTAGAACTCACTACTCAAAGCATTAAATTTAAGAAGAGAGAGAAATGAAAATTATGAAATGCACAGATCAGTCAAAAACCAAAAATAACCCACTTTGCAAGCAGGAAAAGATGTAACAACAACATCCCCCCACCCCCCCCATGTATTTTGGGTCTGGAGATGAGAGTGAAGGACAGTTGGCATCTGTGAGAATGACAGACACATGCGGAGTGTGAGAATGACAGAGATTTGCATGCCAAGCTCCCTCCATCCCCTTCTCTCTGTGTGGAGATAGGGTACAGAAGTGGGGGGAGACGGCACACCCTGACATAAGTACCCCACTCCCTTCTCCCTCTCACACCCTGCACAGCAAGCAGGAGGCTCCCGGGGGGAGGGGATAGCTCCAAGGCAGAGGGCAGGAGCAGCGTGACAGTGGGTGGAGGGGCAACTGAAGTGCCAGCACTTGATAGCTTCCTGGGCAAACCAGTCAGGATCACCTGTCAGAGGCTCCAGGATCTACTGGTAGATCCCAATCTACTGTTTGGTGACCACTGCTATAAACAAACATTTTTTGAAACCGTACTAACACTTTGCAAACACTGTCCACAAACTACATCTTAGACTGTTCATAGCGTGTGACTGGGGAGCAGAGTCACGTGCAACATTTCTGTTCAGACTGGACCAAAACAAAACAAAACCAAAAACAGAAACAGAAAAAAAAAGAAAAGAAATTAAAGAGGGCTTCATGGACACATTTTTCACAAGACTAACTCACCAAGATTGTGTGTACTGTGTGATTGCGAACAATAGAAAAAAGACATTATGGACAGAAAGAAAAAGTGAGACACAGAATCCATAGTATATTTGAAGGCAGGAGCATCAACTTTATTGGAGCCTATATGTAACTGAGGTAACCATACCAAACTGCCTGCTGGAACTGTTTCAGTGCAATCCTCAATGGACACCCAATGACCCAACCTGAGGGTGAGCATGAAGGCTCTCTTGCCCTATCTACACATTCACCCTCACACCTGCCCTGGGACCCTGGATTGAAGCTGAGTACCAGCACACTCTTGTTCTCTTACCGCTGGTGTGGAGCAAAAGAGTCACAATTTATGTGATACTCAGAGGCAAATCCCCTCACCATGCCTCACCAGTCTGGCACACTGGTACCTCAAATCTGACATTTTCTAACCTACCCGCTGCACTGGAACCTGTCCACATAGCAACAATTGTAATTTAAACCCCAAACCAGACCTCCTGGATGCTGGGTTGGCAGTAATAAAACGCACATGATCGTAAGCAAATTCTGTCATATGGCAAAAATCTCCACTGTCTTTGTAGTTTTCATAGCCTAGTTGAAGCTCACAGTAAAGCCAATGCCCATTTCACAGAAATGGTGATTTGTTACATGATTTGTACATGCCTTTGATTTGTTACTTGATGCAAGCTGTATTGTTGGAAAATATCTAATATATTTCATGCTTAAAGATACTAATTAATTGCAGCAGCTCTTTGAAAATGCCCTGTTCAGGGGATGTGGCCAATGGAAAGTAATGTAGTTAGAATGCTACTACACTGTAGGAATAACTAGCTCCCTGAGGGTATGTCTAGACTACATGGCTCTGTTGACAGAGCCATGTAGATGAGTTTACTAGACATAGGAAAATGAAGCGGCGATTTAAACAATTGCCGCTTCATTTACATAAAAATGGCCGCCGTGCTGTGCCAATCAGCTGTTTGGCAGCACAGCGGGGCAGTCTGGACGTGCCGCAGTCGACAAGGGAAGCCTTTGTCGACCGCTCCGTTATGCCTCGTGAAATGAGGCTCCGTCAACGGAGCCATGTAGTCTAGACATACCCTGAATAGCCTCATAATCTGGGGTAGTGGAAGTGACAAGCTTGCCCAGACCTGAGAATCCTATTGGTAGAATTTCAAAGAGATGAAACCAATAATCCTCTATAGAAATTACTCTTAAACCTATCGTGTGTAAACAGCAATGTCCGCCTACAGAAGTTCTCATCCAGCCTGAAGGAATGAGTAGGAAAACTTTATAATTGCTGTGTACCACCTATAATTTGGTTTTAAAAAAATACTATGAAAAAGACTGAATTCTCTATTAAACTTCATAGAATAAGCTGGATGTGGGTGTGTTTAAATGGCACAAGCCATGGAACCTTTCAAACTTTATCTCTCTAAATCAAAAAATGAAAATTGGCAGACAGATAAGAGTCACACTTATCTGCATAGTCTTGTACAAGCAAATGACCCAGTAAAAAAAAAGTTACAGGAGGCCTCCGACTTGCGACGCAATTGGTTCCGGGGGAAGTGTCGCAAGTCGGTGGCATCGTAACTCGAACCTGCATTTACGATAGGCACTGTGCATCGTCATAAATGCGGCCGAGGACATAAGTTGGGGTTTTTTGGCCCCTTTCTCACTTACAAAAATGTTGTAAGTGCGGGGGGTTGGAACTCGGGCAGTCTCAAGTCAGGGGCCTCCTGTAAAATGAAACTTCTGTTGGCTGCTGCTATATATAGCAGCATATAATACATAACAGAATTGCAGTAAATAATAAACAAAGTAGGAAGAACTTATGTCTACATCCAGACTTTTGCTGTGACCTTCTAAGATACCGAGTAGAGCTAAATGAAGTTTTTTTGGGGGGTTTTTTTTTACATATACATTTTTTGGCTGAAAATGTATTTGTCTGTGCTTTGCCACTAAGTAAGCAGATGAAAAGTTTATTACCCCCTTATTGCATGAAAACTATCTAGGTAGGATTTGGCCATAGTGAGTGGGACCTATGGTCCATCTAACCCAGTATCCTGTTGCCAGATGCTTCTGAGGGAATGAACAGAACAGGGCAATTATGAAGTGATTCATCCCATCATCCAGACCCAGCTTCTGGCATTCAGAGGTTTAGGGAAACCCAGAACATGGGGTTGAATCTCTGACCACTATGGTTAATAGCTATTTATGGACCGGTCTTCAATAAACTTATCTGATTCTGTTTTGAATCAAGCTGTACTTTTGGCCTTTGCAACATCCCCTGGGAAATGAGTTTCATAAGTAGACATGCACTGTGTGAAGTAGTTCCTCATGTTAAGGTGTTTGTCTATAGCTATATAAATATAGGTATACTAGGTAGATCTGAGCAAATAAATTATAACAAATCATCTGTTAGACACATTTTGCTCTAATAAAATGTTTGTAAATTTATGATTTTCACAAATTATTCATTATCACACCAAATCCAATAATGTTTTCTATGGTTTATGATTCAAACTATATTGCTTAGCTATGACTGGCCAGATTTGTCTTTCACTTTTTACAATGAGAACTTGAGTTCCTATTTTGCATGTCATCTGTTTTAGCTACGGATGAGAGGCTCACATGAAGGCAAGGAAACTTGCTCAGAATGCCTTGCATTCAGATGGATTCAGAAGAACATAAGAAAGGCCATACTGGATCAGACCAATGGTCCACCTGGCCCAGTATCCTGTCTTCTGACAGTGCACACTACCATATGCTTCAGAGAGAATAAACAGAAGGGTGCAATTATCATCTGTTATCCATTCCCAGCATCTGGCACTCAGAGGGCTGGGAACTCTCAAAACATAGGGTTGCATCTTGGCTATAGCCACTGATGGACCAATCTAATTCTTCTTTGAACTCAGTTATAGTTTTGGGCTTCACAACATCCCCTGACAACAAGTTTCACAGGTTGACTGCATTTTGTGAAGGAATACTTTCTATTGTTTGTTTTAAATCTGCTGCCTGTTGATTTCATTAGATGACTCCTGGTTCTTGTTTTATATGAAGTGGTAAATAACATTTCCTTATTCACTTTTTCCATGCCATTCACGATTTTTCCATGCCATTCATCAAGGTGTGAGGGGGGAAGTACTATGCATTTTTATAGTGCATTCGGATATTTTCTTATTGCCTACCCCTTTCATAACGGCTCCTAATATTGTTAGATTTTTTGACTGCAACTACACATTGAGCAGATATTTTCAAAGAACTGCCCACAAGGAACTGAAAGATCTCATTCTTGAGTGGCAAAGGCAAATTTAAATCCCATCATTTTGTATGTAGAGTTGGGATTATGTTTTCCAATGAGCATTACTTTGCATTTATCAATACTGAATTTAATCTGCCATGTTGTTGCACAGTCACCCAGTTTTGTGAAAACAATGAGAAGTCCTGTGGCACCTTAAAGACTAACAAATTTATTTGGGCATCAGCTTTTGTGGGCTGGAGCAGATCCATGAAGTAGAAACTTTAGTTTGGCAGGGATATATACACATATACAAAGATAGGAATGTTACATTACCATGCAGAGGACCAGTGCTAACAAAGCCAATTCAATAAAATGTGGCCCATTCCCAACAGCTGATAAGAAGGTGAGAATATCAAAAGGAGGAAAATTACTATTTGTAGTGAGCTAGCCACACCCCATCTCTATTCTGACCCAGTTTGACAGTGTCAAGTTTGCATATGAATTCCTGCTCTGCAGTTTCATGCTGCAGTCTGGTTTTGAAGTATTTATTTGCTCAAGTATGGAAACTTTCAGGTCTGTTACTAAGGCCTTGTCTACACTGGCACATTTTGTTGCCAAAAACTGCCTTTTGGCAACAAAACAGTGAAAGTGTTCACACAACGTGACTTTTGTCTGGAAAATCACCCAGTTTTAGTGACAAAAAACTTCCAGCCCTGAGACTTCTGTCATTTTCCCTCCCTTTATTATCAGCAAAGAGCCAGTGTGGACTCTGTGGTTTGTTTTGTCAAGAGAACTGGCTTCCACTAGTATCCCACAATGCCTGCCCTGATGGCTGTCCTCAGTGGTTTGTGATCTCTGCTGTCCTCCAAGCATACACTCCTCCCCTTCCAAAGCTCTGGGAAGTACTTGACAGCTGCATAAGCTGCTCCATTTGTGGAACAAATGAAGGACAAATCATTAGAATGCTCCCGTTCTGCCCTGCTAGAAACACAGCAGCAGGCAGACTGCTGCTGCAGGGGCAAGACTGGAGAGGCTGCTGTGCTGCTTTGACATTCCTCAGCACTGAGAGCTCACAGAGCTACGAGAGAATCCCAAGAAGCACAAGGATCAGCTCTGCCTTCCCACGACACTGCATGTGGGATGCTTACCCACACTGTTTTGCTCTGTCTGTCAATAGGGTGCTAACAATGTAGCCATGAAATGTCAACAATGGGAGGCAGAAAAACCAGCCTGATCGTTTTTCACTTTCAGTGACTTCTTCATGTTGACAGCACTTTTGTCACCAAACCTTCTCAGTTCAGACATAGCCCCAGTGTCAAGGGAGGCTGAAGAGCTCTCCTACTGTTATCATTACCATTCTTGATGTTTGATTTACCTTTGTAACTCTTCCCAAGTCAGAATTGGATTTAAATATCATAAGTGATTTGTTATTGTCTGCAAACTTTGCCATCTTGCCGTTTACTTTTTCCAGATCATTTATGAATATGTTTAATAGCAAAGGACCCCGTACAGATCCTTCAGGGACACCACTATTTACCCATCTCCATGGTAAAAATTGACCATTTATTCCTATTCTATTCTTATCCCATGAACACTTTACTCCTAGGGCAGTTCTGCAACAAAAAAATAAAAATTCTGTGCCAAAAAATTCAAAATTCTATGCACAACGTTAGTTATGAAATTTAAAGTAGAAAAAGTGAATACTAAGCTAAAGTGAATGAGTTTACCACTCTGGTTTCTATACATAAATGGATATATACATGGGGGAAGAGAAGCAAATTCAAATATATTACACAGAAAAGGGGGGGGAGTAACTAAATCACATAAATAGTTCTCTAATAATTAATACCTACCCATCACATCTTAGCTTCCCTTATTTCTGCAGCTATTCTGTTTATCAAGCTGTAGATTCTTAAAATAGTATCTTGCAACTGCAGTACACTGCCAAACCCCAGAGGAAGAGCTAGATCAGGCGTTATATCTAGGAGTTATTTCTTTTTTTTAAAGGGGAGCTTTGAAATCATTAATAACCCTATTTCTGTCAAGGATGTCAACCTTGCAAACCTTGGCAGATTCACTGCATAGCTCAACTTAAGCAGCACTCCTTACATCTATTTTATTCATGTTTTCACCATGCCTGTATCATGGTATCAGAGCAGTTGTAAGAGATGAATTAAGCAGTGACTGGTATCTGTCATATATGGTGACTTTTTCATTCCTCTGCTCTTTCCAGCAGGAAAAAAGTGTAAGGATTTGTCTTTGTTATGAAGAGTGACATTTTCATTACAGAAGGCGAGGTTGAAAAATTGTGCTTTGCACTTGGAAGTGAAAGTAGTAAGCTTTGAGGATGATGCTAGAGAAAAACCATACAGCAACTACTCTAACAATCAAATTTGTAAAATTACTTTGGTGGTATATAAACCCCTTTATGCTATTTGTGGGCTCCTCTTGCATGTTGCATTAATGTTTGGCAGTCAGAAATCCCAACTCTGTGGACAACGGTCTGCAGTTTCATTTTTGCTTGCTTATCTTTTAATTCCAAAATAATAAAAGCTTTGTAAAATGAGACTCCCTTTTCATTATTCTTGGTATGCCTTATGGAAACACCACAAAGTAATGAACAGCACCTAATTAGAGCTGGCAAAAATTCTCTGTTCTATTCTCTGAGAGAGTTGTTTATTTTCAGCCATACCAACAACCAAAGGCTATTTTAAAAAAAAAGTTACTCCAAAATTCACTGAGGTTCTTTAAAGGAATTAAAGGAAGAAAATAAGGGGGAGGGGGGGAAGAGATAAGAAATCATTATTTAAACAAGGCAAGTGTTATTGACTGAGGGTACACAACTGAAGCTAAATTCAGTCCAGTTTTAAGCAGATGCAACTCCACTGTAATCGGAAATGTTATACCCCTTCGCACAAAATGGATGCGAATTTTGCCTTTGAAAGCTCAGTTCTATGTGACATGTGATGATCACATAGTGGTATTATAGTTTCTTTAAATAATATAAACCGATACACACCATGTACTAAAAGGCACCACTGAGAAAACAATTATTTCACAGGATTAAATGAAATATATATAACAAGGTATGTCCCACCCTCTGCCCCCACATTTCTTTAGCTAGCTGGTGTAATGCACTCTCAGATATTATTGTAGAGGTAACCTAGAGTTAAAAAAATAAAAGTTTCATAGCTGGGTAAGCCATGCTATGACACAACAAAGAGTGTGGGAAACCTACAATGGAAATGAGCCACCTGGTGATTAAATAGCAACCAAAAATTAACAAAGGTAGTTCTTCTCAAGCTGTTTAAAGTGTCACACCCTACATATAGCAGACACAACTACAGAAAATTAGTACTTTGGAGGTCAGTTAGGGCTGTTAGAGTATAGCCAAATACAGATCTTACCGTCATATCGACTAGGAGAATCACATCCTTTCTGTGGAGTTGCAACTCGAAGGAATATCTGTTGTCTCCATGAATGCCGGCGAGTCTTTACAGGGGTGTCATTGCCAACATCCAGCTGGCTTTGTTTACACTCATGGTCACTAAAATTACAGGGTACAGAATGGCTTATGGATAAGTTATGACAGGCACAAAAGTTATATAATGATACTGAAGTGTTAGGTTTCAGTAGACATAAAAACCAAAGCTATCAAGGAAGGACAGCTCTGTGTCCAATACATGCAGGGTCAGTCTACAGGTGTTAAATGGGTGAAATTCACCCCATTTCAGCATGCATACACAAGGTCATATGTATCACTTAAGTTAGCGACTGGGCACATGGCTTTCTTCAGAATTTGCTTGCCACATTTTTTATGAATTTATTGTTAACATTTTACAATTTATTTTGTCATAATATTTAAATACACACAATGTATAACAGGTATACATACAGAATGGTGAAAACAGTGCTTATACACACTAACAAACCTTTACATGATCAGTTAACAGCACTTTGCATTTTCCCCAATGCCTTTAATTACTGGACCTCAAGAAACTTTATAAACATTTGTTAAAACTTACAACCCCTGTGAATTAGGTACATGTTGCACTTCTTTTTCAAACTCAAAAACTGATGAACATAGAGGCTAAATGACTTCCTCCAAGTCACACTATGAAAATCAGTGACAGAGCTAGGAACAGTTCCCAGGAATCCTGGTTCTATGTCTTTGTTCTGATAGGCTTCACATAGAGTGTTTTGTTAAAATTCAGAATTAAGTAATGATCAACAGTATCTGTCTACTTTAAAAATCCCACTGTTAGCTCTTTTAAGAATTCAGTTCATTTTTTATTTGTCTTTTCAGTTACTGCAGATTGAGAGAGTTGTGGGAGTTTGTGTTGAATACTGAAGGAAACAAATAAGCTTTAGAGAGCTTTGGCAGTAACTTGTTTTATAAGCCAAGAACTATAGGCTCGTTCCAGCCTGAGGAAATTGCTGTAGTGTGGGATGTACCCTGTATTTTCTTAATGATGTTCTGGTAATATGGATGTGCCCTTCTGGGCAAGAGGAATCAGACAGTGGGAATTAAAGCTGTATTATCATGACATCTGGGTTCAGAAAGGGACAGCAGATCCAGAGTCTTTACAGAACAGAAACCATGGTAACCGCTCGACTTTTGATGGCATTCTAATTTAGCATACTTCATCTATTACAAGCAAGCGAGTGATAAATTATTAATTTCTACAAATGTATAAAGTGCTCTCAAAATTAAAACAAAAAATCCTTTGAATAACACAGTTTTACATCCCGACTTGAAGACAGAACCCTACCTTGTTGCACTCCTAAAGTCAGAGGCGTTATTTTCATCTACAGGAGCCAGAAATTTTAAGAAATTTGGCACAGAGGAGGAAGAATGAAGCTTTTTCCGTAGGGCAGTACGGTAGGAGGTGCTGAGAGTGCAGTTGGGAAAAGTGAAGTTTAGAATGAGGAAGTGTAAATATGCAGAATTAAAAAAATACACACTGCAAGCTTCAAAATAAAAACACTTTCAGAATACCAAGGAAAATAAAGTAAAAACTAAAATTGTGTCTCAAGCTCTACTCTGAAATCATATTTGGATCACCTAACTGTTCTAGGATTAGTATACTTTAATAAGTTAATTAGCTGCTATGCTCAAGGATTTATCATTGCATGTTTCAACATAAGAACGCCATAGTGGGTCAGACCAAAAGTCTATTTAGTCCAGTATCCTGTCTGCCAACAGTGGATAATGCTAGGTACCCGCAGTGGGAATGAACTGATCAGGTAATCATCAAATGATCCCGTCCCTGGCCTCTGACAAACAGAGGCTAAGGACACCATTCCTACCCACCCTGGCTAATAGCCATTCATGAACCTATCCTCTATGAATTTATCTAGCTCTTTTTTGAACCCTGTTAAAGTCCTTGTCTTCACCACATCCTCTGACAAGGAGTTCCACAGGTTGATTGTGCATTGCATGAAGTATTACTTCCTTTTGTTTGTTTGAAACTTGCTATCTATTAATTTCATTTGGTGACCCCTAGTTCTTATGTTATGGGAACAAATATATAAAACTTTTCCTTACTCACCTTCTTCACACTAGTCATGCATGATTTTATAGACCTCTACCATATACCCCCTAGTCTCCTCTTTTATAAACTGAAAAGTCCATATCGTTTTAATCTCTCTTCAGATGGCAAAACTTACAGAAACAACATATGGCCCTGCAGCACCTTGGAGACTAACAAAAAATGTAGATGGCATCATGAGCTTTCGGGGGCACAACCCACTTCACGAAAGCTCATGATTCTATCTACATTTTTTGTTAATCTCTAAGGTGCTGCAGGACCATTTGTTGTTTTAAGTTTTTTTCCAGTTACAGACTAACATAGCTATCCCTCTGAGACTTTTCTTCAGAAAAGTCTTTTGGCAGTCATTCCAAATCATATTTATTTAATCTAATAAGAATTCTTGCTATTTTATAGCCAAACAACTGCTAAAATTGATAGATACATGTTCCAATAGCCTGCTTTTTGAGTGCAGGAGTAGGAGGGGTGGAAAACAGTTGACACTTCTCTAGCTAGTATGTGGGGGCAGCAACTGAATAAGTTGACTATAAAAAGTGACAATGACTTTCAAACAGCAGTAGAATTTTTGGCATCTGATTGTTTGTTACTCTTGTGTGGCAGGCAGAAGCACCAATCAAACCTCTCTAGAAGCATTTCAGCAAATGTAATTCTTGTTCCCAACCTTTCTCTCCTAAACTACCTACACAAAGCTCCCACAGTAGCACTCAGGGGAACATTAATGGGTAGAGATTCAACAAGAGCAGCTGAGTTAATGACATTTTTTGCTTGGAATGGAAGCTGATAAAGTCATCTAGTGTATAATAACTAAAAGGTAACATTGCTAAGTATTAAGAAATCATACCAGAATGCACTACTTGGAGTGGGCTATTCTGTAGGGGGTTGCTAAGTCTCTCTTGTTGAAGTTGTTCCACTTCGTAGAAAACACTTGAATAGTCATTGGCCTAGAAAGAATTATTTTATAGTCTGGTGGTTAGAATCCTCGCTGGGATGTGGAAGACCCAAGTTCATGACCCTAGTCCAATCACTAATTATTTATAAATAGTGGAACAGAGTCAGCATGAGATTGAAGTTCCATACACCAGAATCTCCTACAAACCAGGGATGGGGTACCTTGGCCCAGGGCTTCCCTTGATCTGGCTCACAAGACTCAGGGCTCTCTCCATGGTGGGGAGCCAGTGCTGACACTCCAGCCACATGGGTGGGGGGAAGGGGAGAGCCAAGCCTTGTGGGCCAGATCAAGGCAAGTGCTGTCAGCATCCAGCCTGTGGGCTCTGCCTGCTGCCATTCCTCTTCTCCCCTGGCTGGGAGAACGGCAGCACAGGTAAGCTCTGTCCCTGTGCTTGCTTGCAGACTCCACCTCCATCACTCCCACTGGCCAGGAACTGTGGCCAATCGGAGCAGCGGGGGCCAATGCCTGCAAGCACAGGGGGACACAGAGCTGCCAGTGCCCTCCCCCAGGAGTTGCACCAGGTAGGAGCCCCAATCCTCTGTCCCCTCCCACCCAGGTGTTTCACTGCCGCCATGCTTTTGCACCCTATTTCCCACCCAGACCCCATACCCCCAGCTGACTCTCCTGCACCCTTCCTTCCACTCAAACCCGGAACCCCCATCCCACACCTGCACCCTTCCTCCCACCCAGATTGCAAAACCCCAGCCTGCTTCTGCCTAGAGATATAAAATCCCAATTAATTGGTTAACCAATTAAATGTTAGGTTAACCTAACATTTAACCGACTAAGCGGGATCCTGGACAGGGGACCACTCCAGTCCATGTGGGGTAGGCTGCTACCTCCCGGCCCCGCACTGAGGCTGGGTGTGTCACTGGCTTCTGGCCCCTGCACTGGGGCTGCTGCTGGCTCCCAGCCCCACACAGGCTCCACCTCTGTCACTCCCATTGGCCAGGAATTGTGGCCAATGGGAGCAGTGAGAGCGGGTTGATGGCTGCAAGTGCAGGCAGGGTGCAGAATAAGGATGTTAAAGATTAGTCGACTATCCAATAAGCATGTGCTTATCTGATAGTCTTTTGACTAGCCGACTAGTTGATATCCCTCCCCCACCCCCCACCCCCCAACTTGCTGCCTGTATGGGAATTCTTGTACATTTCAAAGCAGGCACGCACATGCAGCCCAGAGTCAATGGGACTTCCTGCTGTCCTCGGGCTGTATGCGGAGTTTCGCATTCCTCCTTTGAAATGTACAAGTGCCCCCATTGAGTGCAGGGGCTCTTGTACGTTTCAAAGGAGGAATGCGGAAGTACCTGTCGACTAATCAACTAGTTGATGGAAATTCCATCGACTAATCGACTAGTCAATTAACCGCATTTTAATATCCTTAGTGCAGAACTTCCAGTACCCTCCCCCAGGAGCTGCATCAGGAAGATGTCCAAAAATTCTGAGAAACAGAGAGCATCTGAGTGTCTTTGGCATCTAACACACTGGCACAGTTTAACCAGTGCTGCTTTCTCCTGCATCACAAGAGCAACTGATTCCAACACAACAGTGATGTGTGAGAGTATCTGAACTAATTTCATTCCATCAAAATAAAAAAATCAGACCAAGTGCCCTACACTAAAATGCCATATAGGTAAACACCGTAAGTAAACACATCTCCTCTGGTAGGTTTTAATCATCATCTCTCATCAACAACATTACTATTCAGTCACTGCGCACATAGTAAGTGAGAACAATGCGATGTTTTGTGTTTAAGCTACAATAAACCAAACACTCTCTAAACTACATACATCTGCTATCTCACCTCTTTTGGGCAATATGCCCACTTTGTTCTCTGCTTGAATTATGCTTTATATATTTTAAAAAGGTGGGTGAAGAGGCCGAGGGATTAAGACGAGCTAGAGAAGAGAGAGCTGAAGATTGACCAGAACAGCTTTCAGAATCGCCAATAGATGTGCTCAAACTGAACAGTGAGATTCCAACCATGTGGGGGGATGAGGTGAGAAAAAGAAAGAGAACAAATCACAAAAACAGAGAAAAATGAAATAAGATTGATTATCTAGCCTAATTTTAAAATGTCCTATTTCTGCCAGCTAGTGATTACATACAATTCTGATTTATAACTCTATTAGCAAGATACTGAGCACTGTAACCTAATCCACAGAAGTGTTTGCTTATAGGCCCTGATATAGCAGGGTACATAAACACATGCCTGAATTTAAGCACCTGAATCACTGCAGTGAAATCAATAGAACTACTCAAATGTATAAATTTTGACACATGTTCAAGTGCTTCACTGGGTAGGGGCCAAAATGCTCAGCATCTTGCACAATGGTTTCTACATGTACTTTGGAGATAATTTAGGAATCTAAATCTCTTTGAAAGTTATTGGGATTTGGTCCTAAATGCCCTGGGCACTTTTGAAAATTTTTTCCTACGACAAATTTTTCTAAGAGCTTCATATCCCCACATTGTATATTTATTGCTCTGACTAGCTTACCATAGTATACCACTAAGGGCCCAATTCTTTGAGGATTAAGTGTCCTCAGCTGCTCCCACTGAAGTGTCAGGATGGGACCAAAGCAGGAAGTGAATTCAACTTTTAGCTATAGTCCCACCATAAAATATGAACTAACTGAGAAAATAGAAGCAGATAGAAAGTTTGAAGGAGGGCACTTCTGAAATTAAACCATCAAGTACTAAACTGTACCACAGAAGCCATTTTGCATTTAAGTAATAAAAAAGTTCAAAGAAGGGACAAAAAGATAACTCAGGTTAAGTTTCCTTTTAAATACCACAATCCTCTTTTTTCTCTATCATCTAACACATTTACTTCTACCACCTTGCCGACTGCAGGGTAAAGTAAGCTAGCACTGAGACAGATTTACTACTGTCTAGCTTGTGTAAACCAGTAGTTCTGGCAGAGAAACAGAAGTCCACAGACAAGAATGTTTCCACAGTAATTAAAAAAAGCCAAGACAGGGAAAGAGAAAGAAAGAGAGAGAAAGTGGTGGAGGGCAGTCTATAAAAGCTTAGTGAGATTTCAGGAATGTATAAGCAAGCCTTTAAAGGAGGTCATCTGAAGAGTATTAACATGAAAAATATTAAAAATCTATTTTTGTTAGTGAAACTTTCCTGCTGAATCAAGAATTGCTTTAATTATACTGGCTGGTTAAAATTGAACAGGAATCTTCCCTCTGACACAAATTAGAGAATTTTATCATGGTTAAATGGTAACAATATTCCTCTTCATAAATATGGAATGGAGTGGTACCACAACAGCCAACATTTATTTAGACTGGTCTCAGATACACCCAACAAAAACTATTTCACACTGGTTGCACAGGCAATTAACTCACCACTTATATCATACTTATGTAGAAAAAATGGCTTTTTGACACTTACTGTGGACTTGCAAGTTTCATGTTTTGTCTCCCTCCTTGAACAATATCAGATGAATGGAGGAGATGCTCTTAAATATATTTTAAGAGGATGACATACTGCTCTAACACTAAGCACTATATTTCTCTTTTGATAAATGAACATACCTGAGGTGCAGTGAACATCCCCAAATTTTCCCCAAATATCTATCAAACAATATCCTGCTTTTAAAATGAGTCTTACTTTCGCCTGTGAGGAGTCTCTGTGCTCACTGAATGATACCTCATAAGTTTCCTTTGTGGAACAGATGGTGATGTTTCAACTGACTCCAGAGATTCCTGGCATTCGATAGGCAAGTGACTCAATGTGTTTGCTCGCCGGCGAAAGCCTTGCTGATGTAATTTATCAGGCTGTTCAATGGGGTGACAAACTGGTTCACTGGAGAGATCTCCAACAGATCCATTGGTCTTGGCAGGAGTTTCCAGAGGCACTGGGCCTTCTTTTTCCCACAAAGATGGTTCCTAGAAATATAAAAATATTCACATATATAAAACATGATTTATTAATAACAATTTGAGGTTCTCTATCCCAGGTCTATTTTTTGACATCATAAACAAATCTCTTTTCTACTACAAAGACATTTATTTCTAAAGAAGACTACTTTTAGTCCCAGCTAAACATTTCCAGAAACTAAATACAGTCCAACACTTTCCAGCTTTCATGCCTAAACTTAGGCACTCATATATGGTGTTGAGAACCTGCATCTTGCAATATGTTGGGGGAAGCTACATAACTCTTCAAGACAAGCAACTCCTTAGATAACTAATTTTGGACAGTAGTTGGAACATTTAGGCCACGGTATCTCATACAATTACCTATCCTTTAATGTTTTATTACTAATCAGCAAGGCAGCCACATGCTGTGACAGCCATGCATTACACACAGGGGAAAAGGCTGAAGAGTAGTTATCCTCAACATTTTGAAAACAAAAACCTGATTAAAAAAATGGGCAAATGAATATATGGCATGTTATTATCAAAAAAGCTGCAATGTACAAGAAAGCATTTCAGACTATAAAAAATCCATTGAAAATTTAACACAAAACTGCATTTTTATTGATTTACAAACACAGATGTGTGAATCTGTCTAGGTACTCATATTGACCCAATACCCATTATATCTGATTTTCTCATAAATAGGGTTCTACCAAATTCATGGCCATGAACCGTGAAATCCGGTCTACCACCATGAAATCTGGTCTTTTATATACTTTTATCCTATATTATGTAGATTTTACATGAGAGACCAGCGTATCTCAAATTGGGGGTCCTAACCCAAAAGGGAGAAGTTGCAAGGTTATTTTAGGAGGGTCAATAGTGCCACCCTTATTTCTGCACTGCCCTTACAGCCAGAGAGCAGCGGCTGATGACCAGGTGCCCAGCTCTCAAGGCAACATCCCACCAGCAGCAACGCAGAAGTAAGAGTGGCAACATCAAACTGTGGCACCCTTACTTTTGCACTGCTGGTGGTGTTAGTGCTATGTTCAGAGCTAGGATACCGGCCACCATTCATCAACTGCCTAGCTTTGAAGGCAGTGCCGCTGCCAGCAGTAGCACAGATGTAAGGGTAATAGTACTGCAACCCCTCCTGCCCCCCTGCCACACACTTTTTTTGGGTCAAGACATGTAATATTATAACACTGTAAAATTTTAGATTTAAATAGCTGAACTCACAAAATTTACAATTTTTAAAACCCTATGACCATGAAATTGATCAAAATGGACTGTGAATTTGGTAGGGCCCTATGCATAAACAATGAATTTATATTCACAGTTCACCTGTGATGGGGAACTGATGCACAGACACACTTGGAGTAGAAACATGGCCCACTTAAATCAGGTTTTCACCCTACCTGACTTATTCAAGGTCACATAAGAAGATTGTGGCAGATTCAACAATTGACATCAGGTCTCCTGCCTGGCCATACCACAAGACCTTCCTCTCTGCTCTAACTTATTTTACTAGACTCTCAAACCATACTATAATTATATAAATTCTTAATATTTAAAAGTTTAATTCTATAGTCCTTATCAATGTATAACTGTCACTGAAAACCAAAAAGCTGCATTTACGTTCAATGGTGTTTGCTAAGCATCACATTGGAATCAACAGTCCTTTGATGCATCATTTATGTTCACCGTTGTAATCTCAGAGAATTAATAATTCACTGTTGTAATCTCAGAGAATTAATAATACTAATGGGGCTCACTAGCCCCATCTTTTCTTAGCTCCATAAAAGAGATAATTTTTAATCAAAATGACTCAAGACAGCCTGACATTTTTGAAAAAGAGAGAGTGACATGGAGAAATAGGTTTCCATCTCTTAGGGAAGCTGCCAGGATAAGATCCATTGTGATCTCTCTTAGCACATGAACTCAGGATTGCTGTTTCCTTGTTAGACATGCAAGGAGGGTGAGGTAATATCTTTTACTGAACCAACTTCAGTTGGTAAGAGAGACAAGAATTCGAGGTACACAGAGCTCTTCTTCAGGTCTGGGAAAAGTACTTAAGCTATGTCAACCCTGCCCACCTTCCAGAGGCACAGCTGTGTCACTGTAAGGTAGCAGTGCAGCCGCTCTTTGTTGGCAGAAGAGAATTCCCCCGCCAACAAAATAAAACCACCCTCTCTGAGGAGCTTTAGCTTTGTCGGCAGGGCAAAGCACTGTCCACCCCAGTGCTTTTGGTCAGTAAAATTTTTGTCGGTCTGAGGCAGCGGGGCTGACAGCCTGGCTGGGCCTCTGGGGGTGAGGAGGAGGCTGCTCTGCACCCCCGGAAGGAGCAGTGCTTGGGCTAGGCAGCTCTCAGCGCCATCTGGAGAGCGCCATGCTTCGCCCCAGGCAGCCCGCAGCGCTCCGGCAGTGATTTAAAGGGCTCAGGGCTCCAGCTCCTGCTGCAGTAGCAGCAGCTGGGAGTTTCAGGCCCTTTTTACATCACCAAACCCCAGAGTAACTGTCCCCTTTAGCCACCCAGGCAGGACGGGTGTTCTTCTCACACTGTTGGTGGACAAAGTTTTACTGATGAAAGTGCAGTATATGCCATAGCCTCTGAGTGTCACAGTGAAACAAAGGGGAGCAGATTGGCACAATCAATTAATACATTGTGAGAGACCTTTCAGAGTGAAGTGGACCATTTACGCACTGCTGTCCCAGGACAAAAAAAAGGGTGTGTGTGTGCTAAGAGGATTTCCATTTGTTGTAATAAACAATAGATAAACTGTCTTTATTAAGATAATGACTTTTAATGTCTAGTAAAGTTATAACTTTAAGCTTCCAGGCTCATGTTTTAAAGATGATGTGCAGTTTTCCTTTGAGGAAAATGTCTGAAAGATCAGATATGGAGTGTTCATTTTGTGTGTGAAAGTGATATACTGTTTTTGTCTTTTATGATTTTTTTGTGTGAGCTCATTCAAAAACTTAGTCTGGTCTTCACTACAGACATGTATCAGTATAACTATGTTGCTCAGTGGTGTGAAAAATGCATACTTCCCTGAGCAATGTAGTTATACTAACCTAACCTCCCCACGCAGACAGCATTATGTCAATGGGAGAGCTTCTCTGGTCAACATAGCTACTACCTCTCAAGAAGGTGAATTAACTGCCCTTTAGTCAGATGAGGGCCTGAAACATAAGCCCATGTATCACAGGCCTGGTGTGAGGCCTGAGGCCTAGGCACAATGGTCAAGACTTTGCTAATATAAAGCAAAGTTAAGCTGTGAGCAAGAGGCAGGCCCTGCTCACAGAAGTTGGCAAGAACAGGGCTGATATTACAGAAACACTCCTACCTAAGAGGTACTAAGAACAGGCTACATTCCAGAGAGGTCGTAACAGAACACTTTGTGAAGAAACACACTCCAACAAATAACACACATAGCGATCTAGGTTCAGGACAGGGTCTAAACTGACAGCATGCTAGTGATTGGACCCACATGTACAAGATGGATAACTAGGTAATGTCAGAGGGTTGCAAACCTGATACGTCAAAAGTAACATGTAATTTGTTTGTACCCGTGTATAAAAACATACCCCATGTTGTCTTTGTCTGGCCTATGGGGCAAAAGAGAATCCAGCCACTGACTGAGCTGGTCCATTGTCAGGAGGTACATATGTGTAGTAGTTTGGTAGAGTCTACTGACAACTATTGCTGTACTTCATTTGACAATAAACCTGGCCTGGTGCCTTTGATCCATATCACATTTTGTGGTCCTTGGGGGCTCCCTCAGAGTCTGCTGTGTTAACTCCATGTGCAAAGTCAACACAACACATAAGAGGAGCAAACACATGCAGCAGAATAGTTATCATCATTAATGGAGCAAAAGGCCTGTCAAGACACCACCCCAGTGATGTCTGACTACCACATACGCCAATGGAAAAGCTCTTGACATCTCCCTTGTAGAAATTCCCTTTGTTATTACCTGGTTTCACCCACATAATTATTATCAGGGTTTTTAATGCACTGGAAGAGGTACATCAAAGTTGTGAAAATGTGTAAGACCCATGGATCAGCTAGCAAGGGATGTGAAGGGTAACAAGAAAGGTTTCTACAGGCATGTTAGCAATAAGAGGGCGATCACAGAGGGTGTGGGGTTCCTTAATGGATGAGGGAGGTAACCTAGTGACAGATGATGTGCGAAAAGCTGAAGTACTCAATGCTTTTTTTGCCTCTGTCTTCACAGACAAGGTCAGCTCCCAGACTACTGCACTAGGCACACAGTATGGGAAGGAGGTGGGCAGCCTTCGGTGGAAAAAGAACAGGTTAAGAACAATTTAGAAAAGTTAGACATACAGAAATCCATGGGTCCAGACTTAATGCATCCGAGGGTACTGAGGGAATTGGCAAATGTCATTGCAGAGCCTTTGACCATTATCTTTGAAAACTCGTGGAGATCGGGAGAGGTCCCAGATGATTGGAAAAGACAAATGGAGTGCCCATCTTTAAAAAAGGGAAGAAGGACAATCCAGGAAACTACAGACCAGTTAACTTTACCTCAGTGCCCAGAAAGATCATGGAAGGGATCCTCAAGGAATTCATTTTGAAGCACTTGGAAGAGGGGAAAGTGATCAGGAATAGTCAACATGGATTCACCCAAGGCAAGTCATGCCTGACCAATCTGATTAGCTTCTATGACGAGGTAACTGGCTCTGTGGATATGGGAAAGTCAGTGGATGTGATATACACTGACTTTAGGAAAGCTTTTGATACAGTCTCCCACAATATTCTTGCCAGCAAGTTAAGGAAGTATGGATTGGATACTGTAAGGTGGATAGAAAGCTGGCTAGATTTTCAGGCCCAACGTGTAGTGATCAATGGCTCGATGTCAGGTTGGCGGTCGGTTTCAAGCGGAGTGCTCCAAGGATCAGTTCTAGGGCCAGTTTTGTTCAACATCTTTATTAATGACCTGGATGAGGGGATAGATTGCACCCTCAGCAAGTTTGTGGATGACACTAAGCTAGGGGGAGAGGCAGATACACTGGAGGGTAGGGATAGGATCCAGAGTGACCTAGACAGATTAGAGGATTGGGCCAAAAGAAATCTGATGAAGTTCAACAAGGACAAGTATAGAGTCCTGCATTGTTATAGGCTGGGGACTGACTGGCTAAGTAGCAGTTAGGCAGAAAAGGACCTGGGGATTTCTGTGGATGAGAAGCTGGATATGCGTCAACAGTGTGCCCTTGCAGCCAAAAAGGCTAATGGCATATTAGGTTGCATTAAAAGGAGCATTGCTAGCAGATCTAACGAAGTGATTATTCCCCTTTATTCGGCATTGGTGAGGTCACATCTGGTGTACTGTGTCTAAATCTGGGCCCCCCACTACAGAAAGGACGCGGACGCATTGGAGAGGGTCCAACATAGGGCAACCAAAATGATTAGGGGGCTGGAGCACATGACCTACGAGGAGAGGCTAAGGGATTTGGGCTTATTTAGTCTGCAAAAGAGAAGAGTGAGGGGGGGATTTGATAGCAGCCTTCAATTTCCTGAAGGGAGGCTCCAAAGAGGATGGAGAGAGGCTGTTCTCAGTAGTGACAGATGGCAGAACAAGGAGCAATGGTCTCAAGTTACAGTGGGGGAGGTCTAGATTGGATATTAGGAAAAACTATTTCACTAAGATGGTGGTAAAGTACTGGAATGGGTTACCTAGGGAGGTGGTGGAATCTCCATCCCTAGAAGTTTTTAAGTCTCAGCTTGACAAAGCCCTGGCTGGGATGATTTAGTTGGGATTGGTGCTACTTTGGGTAGGGGGCTGGACTCGATGACCTCCCGAGGTCTCTTCCAGCCCTAGAATTCTATGATTCTATAATGTGTAGGGGACCCGTGGATCTTGAAATATGTGTTGGGGAGAGGGTGTTGATCATTACAGCAGTGGAGATATGTCAGTGGATTTTGCATCTGCTGTTCTGGCAGGGTTTGAGGCTCCTTTGAGTTCACTGACCTGGACTGTGGGGATTTTGCTTCTGATAATTAGCTTGGCAAAGTGGGAGGGAGTATTGTTTGAAGGCATGAAGAAAGGGTTTGTGAAAGTTTTCTTTCTGGATGTGGAACCCCTAGAGTATGGATTGTTATTGTTTAATGATACCCTGTATGTGCTCCATTGTAGAGTGGTAACCTGATGCCCAAGGATGTAGTTTATGATCATACCATTGCTCAAGGAATTCAGATATATTTTAAGGTGGAGAGCACACCTGAGTAGTTTCAATTTTGGGAGAACAGAAGACAGAATTTAGGATCTTGCATGTTGATATTATCGGCACATTGACGTCAGTGTCACACTGCATGGGAATGAGGACCTGCCCTCTGGATCAGCATTCAAGAACAGAGCTACCTTGGGCAGACACAAACACATTCTTAGCACCAAATTGTATCATATAACTTGCATAGCTATATTTTTCCTGTCTGGTGTTCTGGTTTTTTTTCCCCTCACACAATCCATCAGATTTTTTATTCATGAAAAAATAACGAATATAAGGCATTACAATAGAATGATTACACCTACACATCACATGATTGTAAGAAATGTTACAAAAAAGGTTATCAAAAGATACTTAAGTTTATTTAATCATTATGGTGATTACTTACTTTACTTGTGCTGCTTACTGTACTGGATAAGGAGCTGTCCAAATCTACACTTCCAGAACTTTCTAATGAACCCTTGGCTCTACTACCCTATAGAAATAAAGCATATGAAGCAATCAAAATTAGAACACAAAAATTGTATTCCAACAGTCATATCACCAATTCTGCCAGTATCAAATTCAATTTCCTGAAATGCTTATGAATAACTTTCCTCTCCATGACAAAAAGCTGTTTCCTTCAGGAAGCCATGGATATTTTAAGGGCCTAGCAATTAATGCACTCATGCAGGTCAAATTGGGTTTTTTTTTATTTTGCAACTAGGATTCTTGATGGTAGCATCATATTCCACAAAATATATATGTGAAAACCATTTGAATAATTATATGCTTCCAACTGACTTATAAATATGATTACAGCACCTCACTCAGACCATGAAATGAATTTTCACATTAGGTTATCTCCATCATAATGTAAAGATGGGTTTTGACTAGGGTTGTCAAGCAATTAAAAAATTAAATCGTGATTAATCTTGTGTGCCTCCCCTTTGAAACAATAGGGCAGTGCTGCACGGAGCCTGAGATCAGCTGGAATCCTCAGCTGACCCCGAGCTCCATGCAGCACTGCCCCTTGGAAGTGCTGCAGTAGCGTTTCCAAGGGGAAGTGCATTAGGAGCTACGGGATCAGCTGGTGACTCCAGCTGATCCCTGGGGCAGCGCAGCATTAACGCCTGCGATTAACATGTTAATCAAAAAATTAACGCGTTAATCGCCGGCGTTAAAGCAGGTCAATTGACAGCTCTAGTTTTGACTAGTACAGAGGACTGAAGACTACATCAGCACATTGGTCTCATATAGAATTTCCAAACAAACATCACTTCTCATATACTGATTAACATTTCTCTAGATCAGAGTGAAAATCCATAGAGTTTGCTACAGGCTCTTCAACAGCATCCTGATTAGGTTACCCAGAGGAACATATAGAAACCTAAAAAACAACAAATAGTCTAGCAGCACTTTAAAGACTAACAAAACATGTACATGGTATCATGAACTTTCGTGGGCACAACCCCCTTCTTCAGATAACAGGAGTGTTGGAAGTCCAGATCCAAGAAGATCCTCCCCCTTCTTTTTCCACTTCTCCCGCCTCCCTCTTTCCTTTATTTGTTCTTGGATCTGGACTTCCAACACTCAGATCATCTGAAGAAGTGGGCTGTGCCCACGAAAGCTCATGATACCATCTACATGTTTTGTTAGTCTTTAAGGTGCTATTAGACTATTTGTTGTTTTTTAAGTTTTTCTTAATGGATAGTTCTGCAAGAGAACATCTCCGGAGCAAATATGCTCTTGACTACAGGCAGCTAATACTTGGCTTATGTTCTGAAGCACTAAGGTTAAAGTTCTGTATGAAGTTGTATTCCTACTACAATAGAGTTCTTTGTTGAATCACTGCCATGAATAACTACTATTCTTTTTCTGAATCTTACTAACTTTTTTGCCTGAGGCCTGGTCTACACTTAAAGTTTATCAATATGGTTATATTGAGCAAAGGCCTGATTTTTTTTTTTACTAACAACACTATACCAATAAATGTAGATGCCGTTATATTAAAAGAATCATAGAAATGCAGGGCTGGAAGGAACCTTGAGAAGTTATCAAGTTCAGTCTCCTGCACAAAGGCAGGACCAAGTAAACTTTCCTGACAGGTGTTTGTCCAAACTATTCTTAAAAACCTCCTACAAAAGGGATTCCACAATCTCCTTGGGAAGCCTATTCCAGAGCTTATCTACCCTTATAGTTAGAACAGAAAGCTTTCCCTATTATCTAATCTAAATCTCCCCTACTGAAGATTAAACCTGTTATTTCTTGTCCTACTATCAGTGGACATGGAGAAGTGATCACCATGCTCTTTATAACAGCTCTTAATGTATTTCAAGAGGGTTATCAGGTCTCTACTCAGTTGTCTTTTCTCATGACTAAACATGCCCAGTTTTTTAACCTTTCCTCATAAAAATATTTAGAAAACCTTATCTATCATTTTTGTCACTCTCCTCTGCACTCTGTCCAATTTGTCCACACATTTCCTAGAGTGTGGCACCCAGACTTGGTCACAGTACTACAGCTGAGGCCTCACCAGTGCTAAGGTGAGTGAGACAATTGCCTCCTGTATCTTATACACATCTTTCCTGTTAATACACCCCAAAATACTACTTGGCTTTTTTTGCAACTGCGTCGCGTTGTTGACTCATTTGGTTTGTGACCCACTACAACTCCCAGCTCATTTTGAGCAGTACTACCACTTAGCCTGTTATTCCCCATTTTGTAGTTGTGCATTTAGTTTTTCATTCCCAAGTGTAGTACTTCACATTTAACTTTACTGAATTTCATCTTGCTGAGTTCAAACTAATTCTCAATTTGTCAAGCTCATACTGAATTCTGAAAAAAAGCAGTGATATCTGCAAATTTTATAAGTGTACTCTCCACTACATTATCATAGTGGTATAACATATCCATCTACAACTGCACTTACACCAGTATAGCTTATGACACTCAAACACTTCTACACTGATATAGTAATGTACATGAGGACTTTTCCAGCAAAACTTTCCTAATGTAAATTAGGCCTTTATAGTCTGTGGCAGAGATCTTTAAAAGTTATCTTATGTTGGGTAAGGGCATATTTATTTTTATTTTTCTAGGCCATTCTCTACAACAAACTTTTGCTGGCACAGCTATATTGTTCAGGGAAGTGATGAAGTGTGATTTGTAAGAAATGTATCTGTACCAGCAAAAATGCCCAGGGTAAACATAATTATCCTGGCAAAATTGTGATTTTGCTGGGAGAGCTTATTTTCTTTTAGGGTTGGTAGCTGTAATAAGCTATGCTGGTAACAGTGCAATTTTACTAGTATGAGCTGCATCCATGCTAGGAGTACTTTGCCAATGCAGTATACAGGGATAGCTAAATTGGCAACACACTGACAGTGTTGACCTGCCCTTAATTTAGCTGACTGCCCCCTTGTCCTTGTATTATAAGAAAGGATAAATAGGATTCCATGATAAATCTTCTCTACTATTCATTGTTTTATAAAATTTACCTTATCAACTTTTATCTATCGCAGTGTTTCTTAAACTTTTTAAAGACCGAGAAACACCAAACAATTTTTTTTTTATGGGGAACACCAAGGATTGCCCCTTTTAAGGATGGCCATGTTCTCTCCACATATGGTGGCCACATTTTCTGAACCTACACCCCCTGACCTCTGGTTACTATGTCCCTGACTCTCGGGGTCAAGATGGACACGTGACCAGAAGTAAAAGTAACCCCCTCTAAGAACTTTTCCCACCATCCTCCTACCCATAGGGGATGAGTTTGGCCCCCACTGAACACTCTCCCCTCTGGTGCTGGTCTCTCCCCTGCAGGTGTCTGCCCTTCTGCTTCACCTCCAGAATCCCCTGGCACCTGCACCTTCCCTTAACCCTGCACCCTCCTGGTGCTTCCTCCTTCCCTCACTGCCCCTGCCCCTCTTTCTCCCTGATGCCCATCCCCTCACCACCCTCTGCCCCAGTTCCTCTCATGCCCCTCTGTGCCCTCACACATGACTTGCTCCATCCCTGCCTTCCTCATGCCCACCCCTCCTTTCAACCCATCTCCCAGCACCTCCTCCTCCCCTTGCTTCCTCTTGCCCCCAAAGCCCTTCCCCTCTCCTCTCCCAGCATCACGCTGTCCCCTCCACCCTCCCACACCCACTGACACTTCCCCTCTCTCCTCCTGCCCTTTTCCTCGTTGTCTCCACTTGGCCCCCTGGCATTTGTCTCTCCTCCACCCTGCCCCTTGGTGCCTGCCCCTTTCTTCTCCTGCCCTGCTCCCCTCCCCTCAGGACAAGCCCCTTCCTCTCCTACCCTCCTTCCCCCTAGTTCTCTCCGAGCCCCTCCCCCACGTTTTGCCTTCCAGTCTGCGGGGCTGGAGTCTGTGGTTGGAGTCCAGAAGACCCCGCAGCCCTGGCCCCAGCTGCTTCCAAGGCAGGACCACTTGTCGGGCCTAGAGCTGGGCCGCCTGCAGTACTCATGTTAGTGCCACATTCCAGTCCCCGCACCAGCTTTGGCTCTCATTAGGAGGAGCCACCCTCCCAGATCTGGCTTGCGGAGCTTGGCAGAGAGAGCAGGTCCATGCACTGCCGCTCCCCCAGTGGAGTGGGAAGGGGCTTTGCCCACGAAAGCTTATGCTCCAATAAATCTGTTAGTCTATAAGGTGCCACAGGACTTCTCGTTGATCTTCCATTATACTACCCAAATGTGTTCCTCCTAATCTTCTCTAGGTCTGACTTACAAATAATTCTGGGGTACATACAGATTTTTGAAACCACATTGTTCACCCCCTCTCCCACATCATTAATAAATGTTATTTTAAATATCTGTCCTATTAATAGTTCTTAGTAAGCCCACAATTAATTTCCTTATATTAAAAACTGAACAATTTGTTTTATTTCCCTTAACCAGTTTCCAAGTCCATGAGAGAATTTACTGCTAATCCTGTAGCTGCTTAGCTTCCTTTATAGTCTCTTGTGATGCTTTTGAAAAGCCCCGCCCCCCAAAAAATGGTATTTACTGCTTCTTTATCCACTTATTTTGTTCACTTCTACATGAAAGTTATAATTTTCATTACAAAGCCCATGTTCACCTAAGTATTTCTACAACTCTAATAACTGTTCAACAACTTACTCTGGAAAGAAACAAAAGTTGATGTGAACTGTGTTTGTCACTGAGATAAATGCTATTAACTTATAGTAAGTACAAATGAAGATACCTACCCGTGACAAGATACTTTCTAATGATTCTGTTAGTGACCTTTTAGCTTTGCTCTTCAACATATCTAATCTGAACCTGGGAGCACTGCTTGGCATCTCATTTCCAGTAGCCTCTCCAAAAGGCTGTGAAGACTGTGATATTTAAGAAAGCACGTGTAAAATACAGGGTAGTACAGAACAAAAAATTCAGTGAACAATTTTTGACATCTCGAACACATTTTCAAGCTTTTCTAAACCAAAGCTATATTAATCTTCTTTGTGTGTGCACTGTGTTTCTACAGACATAACAGTGCTAAAGCTTTGCGGTAATTTACATTTTAATACTTCCAATTTAACAAATAACTTGAAGAGTAGGATTCCTTACCCAGAAAGCAAGTCTGAGTAACAATGCAGGAGAGAAGGCAACAAAATTCAGGGTGTTTGGGTTTTTCATTTGTAAGATATGAAGTCCAAAGTTATTTACAGTTCTACAGCTCTGAAGATAAAAGATAGAAGTAGCTATGATATTTTCTACTAAGAAGAAAGGTTGGGTGAGAGGCAAATCAACTTTACTGATAGAGCTTCAGCCAGATTAATATTTTTTGGTTTCAAGAGCTGAAAAAACACACTACAGTATGTCTCAGCAGTATTAAAATCACATATAGTTTATATATATAAGATATCATCTTACTCCCTAAACACCCACTTGCCAATTGTCTAGACTCTGAAACTATTTGATAAAAATAATTGATATCAATCCCAAATGAAAACCCCAAACGCCATTTCCTTTTGTCCTACCTCAGCTCACACATTTCAGGTCAGATACCCAAATGACAGGAAAGTTGACAAAACAGTAAATGAGAAAAAAAAAGTGAAGCTTTTTTAGCTTTGATAATAATTAACCAAAAAGCAATAGGAAAACCGGAGACTAAAATAAACCAGAACTAGCCACGGAAAAGTGGGTGATGCCTTTCGAATTACTTCATGTTTTAACTCGGAATACATAGAGGAAGCAGAGTTCCAAGATGCTGCACATAGGAACTACAATGAATCTGACCCTCCAATGCATTCACTGTGTACCCAACCAGCGGGAGAAAACTATCTAGAGTAGGCATTGCAATATATTTCCTGCTATTGGTAGAAACTGAAGGAAATGTTGACTAATATTTTCAAAAGCGACTAGTGCTTTTGGGTGCCTCAGTTTTGGGGTTACCAGATTGAGTCACCTTAATGGGAACTGGGTTTCATAGAGGGGTGTTCAGCCTCTTCTTAAAAATCATACCCTTTCATCATGTATCAAGGTGGGTACTCCAAAACTGAGACATTCAAAATCACTAGTCTCCTATGAAAATCTCATTCATGCATGAGACCTTTTCAAAGCCCTCCTCTGATGAGAGGGAGGAGACACAAACTGCTATAAGGCTAATGGCAGCAGAAAAATAAGCTTCTCCAGGGTGAGAACCTGCTCTCCTCGGGGAGGCAGCTAAACCTGAATGTCTGTTTAGGGAAAGGACTGACATCCCGGGGCCAACAAAATGACAACACACACCGTGCAGCAAGGGGGCAGGAAAACATCTTTGTATTTTTTTTCTTTTTGTTTGGTGGAGGAAACCCTTCCTAGACCTGCCCCAAAGTGCATCCCAATGGTGTGTGCAATCAACTAGCACCTCATTTCACATACCCTTGCTTTACATGTGGGTCACATTAGTAATACAAGTAGGTAAAAAAAACTTCATGGACAGAAACCAGAGTAATCTGGCAACCCTACACATGGGCAATAGTAAACAAAATGTCTTATGGGCCCCACACAGAATTCCAGTGGGCCACAGGTTGCCCACCACTGATTTAGAATATCCCCTATTAAATAAATTCACTCCCCACACCAAATCATGGCATTAAAATGACATTTACTGCAATCCCATTGTTCACTTTGCTTCTGTGCTCTACTTCTTCTCCCAAACCTTGTCTCTGTCTTGTCTGTTTAGGTTGTAAGCCTTTGGGGCACAGATATTTTTGTACAGTGATTGCACAGCGCATGGAACAACTGGACTACACTCTTGGTACTATTCTAATAAACATGTTAAACAATAAATATCCCACTAGGAATAAGCAAAATGGGTTTTCACTTCAGTATTAATTTAACATTAAATACAAAGATTGAAATTCACCATCGAGAAGTTAGCAGAAAAAATATTTTTTATGAAATTTTACATACCTGCTTTGCTTCCCCAATGTGAACATGATCCTTCTGTTTTTCTTCATACATGTTTCTTAGAACAGAGATAATCAACTCATTCTCTTTCTGATCATTTCTTGGTCTTAATTTCTTTAAAAAGAAACCAGACACATGGGAAAATAAGAGCTGCATTCGCATAGTAGCTTTGAAATTATTCCCATGTATTTTAACTTTTGTGGTTGCTAGAGTGTAGTAAATGCTCACCAAATAGTTTAATCTAGTTGATGTTGCTGTACAATTCCTCTAGAGGACGCCAGTGATTCAAGCAATACAGCAACATAAATACATATTTTAATTATATTTCACAAATACCATATGGTGCTTTGACTAACAGTAGCGGCTACAATCTATTAAATGTCATTTGAACCATATTTTAGAAAACATAACATTGTCATAGCTAGAACTCTCAGTATAAACATCATTTATCAATATGATTCCAAATTAAAAGTATAGTTTTACCTCTGTAGTGTTTATGTAATATTTTTCTCTCACCCATCTGACCTTTTACTAAGATACAATTTTCATTATATAAAACATCACTTTTGTAAAAGTACTTCAGTAGAACACAGCAGCCATCTTGATTTAAAAAATTCAACTTATACTTGGAATCCTACTATTGATTTTTAATCTTAAATCTTTGGAGTGGTATAAATTTAAAAGTAAATACTCAGTGCAGCTATTGTATTTTGCAAAGAGATATTAAAAACATTTAGAAAAATCATTACAATTACTTAAATTAAATTCATTACAATTCATTAAATTCATTCAACTCAGTTAAATGTTCTTTTAGTTACAGGGAAACTCAGTTATAATCACAAGAGTGTTTAAAATGCATTAATGGCTGGGTCTATAACAGGTAAAACTCTATTATTAAGGAACATCTGAGAGGAGTCAAGATGAAAATATTAATCTCTGTTTATTCCGATTTCCACTTAGCCTTTAAAATTATTAGAAAATAATTCTTTTCTTTAAGTGGTAACCTATTACAGTGCATATCACAAAGAGCAAGTTTTTTTAAAATTCATGAAATTCTCAAAATTATGTATATAATATCTGGGATATATTATGAGCAAATGTCATATGTGACTGGAAGCATCTCTGGAGATGGCAAATATTTTTAGAAAGACCTCAAAAACGGAAATCAGGAAAAAATATTGAGCCTTAAGGACCCACGGCATCTAGAATCCCAGACCACCACAATCTGTATTGAAAAAGCATGAAGAGATGATAGATTTTTTTGTTACATTTCATACAGGGGATTATTTCTATAACTTAACAATAAAATAAAAACAAACAATCTTCAACAGATTATGTTTTAGGGACCTCAATGCAATTAGACAAGTTTTAGGTTACCAAAATGTTAGCTGATGCACTGGTGCCCATTAACCTCAAAATTCCCAGGTCTTACTATATTACTTAACAAACATTTTCAATTTTGATTAGTCTGCCCCAAATCTAAATATTTCAATTTGTCAAAATATTTAGTTTTAGATTAGTTCCACATTAAAGTGAGTCTGCCTGCATGGTGCCTTATGTTCCCATTCTCTCTCAGATGAAATTACTCATCCTATGATGCATCATAGTCCCAAACTGTTACGCCTGTGAGACAACATGACAACTCAGCAGGACACAAATGAACATGAAACTACTCCAAAACTAAACCAGTTTGATTTGATTCAACAAAACAAAATATTTACACTGAGGTCATATATCATATCAAGCTGAAATGAAGTTCAATTCAGAAATGTCAAAACGTTTTGTTTTGGTCATAAGTATCAAAACAATGTTTCACATCTTCAAATTGAATGTTCTGGGGCTTGGTTTTTTGATGAAAAGTAACGTTTTCTACAGACACTTTGTAAAAATTCCATTAGCCATAAAATCCAGTTTTCCATTAAAAACAGTTTAGACTGAAGATCTGATCAGCCCTAGAAACAATGGTGAATGACCCAAAATTTAAAACATGGGGAAATTTTCCAATTGCCACCAAATACTGCAAGAAGCTGACAAACAAATCTCAGGAAAACAAGGTTGGACATAGATTGTACAAGAGCATGGCAATGTAACTTTTAACTTAGAAACTAAACAAGCAAACAAAATACACATATTACCTGAACCTGCTCAAACACAGAGGCCTGTTCCTGGTTACTGAGTAGTGTTAGATGCTTCTGGAGTTCTAGTTTAGTTTTAGAAGGATGTAGCCCTAATAAGCGATGAACCAAGAAAAAGCAAACAAGTAATAAGCAAGCTTTAAATCAATATAATACACTAATCATACGATATACACAGAAGATTAAATAAGAGTTATAATCATTGCTATTTAAATGAATTATCTACATTAGTTTTAGCTGATAGGCACTATAGTACATATATTTAAAAGAAGTGTACTTTTTTGTAAGTAATTATATAAAACAATCTCTAAATACTAATTTTATGATACATGTAAAATGAGGAAACACAATCATTTGCACCAAGGAGTTTTGTTGGAATAAAGTACAGGATTAGGCTTCTTAGCTGACATAGAAGACTGCGGGGCCCTGTATTACAGAATGAACCTAGAATCTGCTGTAGTTTAGCAAACAGCCTCATTATTGAAGTTTTATGCAGTAGAGGTTTTGGGGGCTTTGGGTTTATTATATATAGCATATATTATATGCCATTAGCTACTTTCTCATGTATATGCCTTGGTCTCTAATTTGTCTCTTCAAGAGTTTTGCCAAGATATATTAAATACTGTATTCTCCAGCTTTTTCCTTTGCTGAATTCGTTTACTGACATTTTAAAGGAGACAATCTTGTGGCTGTCAATAGTTCTTCCTGTTCTCATCCTTGATTAAATTTCTTTTTTATCCACTATAAGGTTTCTGTACTTGTTAAACCTCTGATTGTGGGATGTATACATTTCTCCATCACGCTGAAGTGGACAATAATATTCAATCAGACTCAATTGTCTTTTTAATGCTCTCAGAATTGTAGCTAGCTGCAGGCCAAAACAAAATACAGGGCAGTGTTGTTGTGGATATTCTGCTGTTCCTACAGACTAATATAAGGTATATCTTAGTCCAATAAGCTACTGTGGCTTTTCATTTATTTGACAGCTGCTGCTGTTTCTCATTCACCCCAGTCCTGCCCTAAATAGCTAAATTCTTAGCTGTAAGATTTGCTGAATTGCAAAATGTTCCACTTTCTGTACAATGGATGTAAACTGCAATTACTTTGTTTTCTACCAGAAATATAGTTCAAACACATCAAAGGGGTCCACTGTCTGACATCACGTTTGAGAGCAGAACACTACCTCTATCTAACTAAGTTCATTAACAGAACAAGCAATCCTCAGCTAGGGCAATATATTCCTTAAAAGTACATTTAAAAGTTATTTCCATTTTTTATTGTTTACAAATTTAAGAACCGTGTAATTTTCAATGCAATTATATTTAACCTTTATTTCTTTTTAAAATGTAAGTAAATACACAGTATGAATCAATTTAGCTTTTATTTGATCATTCTTGACACTGGTACCCTGTCTGACCTTATATTGAAGTTACTTTTTAATTAACTGACCAGCCTTCAAATGTCCAAAGTTAATATAGTCCTGAGTTTTAAAAAAGTGTATTTCTTTAGATCAATGTTCACACATAAAAATATGACTCTGGCAACTTAGAATACATTTTCAAGAGGTTTCATTATCTACATTACTTAATACTTACCTTCTATCTTTTCACAGAGCTTATGCAGGCACTGCATAGGGCATCCGTCACAGAGTTGGAGCTGAGCTTTGGAGGTTTGTTGCACAGCAGCTACCGTGAAAGCCTGTTTCAAAGTCATCATGATTTCATCAACCTAACAAGAAAAAAAGAGGAAATCAAGGCTAAAGATTTAAATGTGATTTCTGCTACACTAAATTGGTGTTGTTTTCAACACAGCAAAGTCAATCTCTCAAAACCCTTCATTGTTTGAGGTTTATGTTAGGATAACGAGCAAGGCATACACCTAAGACACTGACTTTCTCATTGTGATTTTTGTTTTCAAAACTGATATACCTAATGGACGTAATCAGGCCTCTCTGTTCAATTTAATTGGAATTTTACTTTTAAAAAACAAACAACAACAACAACAAACCCCACCGTATACAACATGACAGAACGCCTAGTGAAGTATGAAGGTGCTTCATGGGCTATGATCACTCCAGATATGTCAGTGCAGGTTATATTTATTTTGAATGGGATACATATTCCAACTAGGGGTGTAAGCAATTAGTTGACTCTCCTCCTCCTCCTCCCCCTACCCCCTCCCCCCGCACTTGCTGCCTCTCCCAGCAACTGTCTCTGGGGGGGGGAATAGGAGAACAGGGGCACAGTGGGGAACTGGTGGCACTTCCACCTTTGAAATGTATCAAGAGCAGGGGTTCTTGCTACAGTTCAAAAGCAGAAGCGCCGCGGGGAGCACGGGTTGAGTCCCCCACTGGCCCAGTGCTCCTTGCTTTTGAAATGTACAAGAGCCCTAGGATGGGAAACATGGGGGGCTCATACATTTCAAAAGCAAGGAGCACTGGGCTAGAGGGGGACTGCTTGAGTCCCCCACTGGCCCTGTGCTCCCTGCAACGCTTACACCTTTGAAATGCAGCAAGAGCCGTCAGGGCTCTTGCTACATTTCAAAGGCGTAGGCACCCTTATTAACTAACTGAAGAATTGATGCAAATTCCATCGACTATTTGATTAGCTGATTAATCTAAATTTAACATACCTAATTCCAACTTCAATAAAAATTTAGTTTCTTAAAAGTATGCAATCTTAAGAACAATTACATTTTTATAAATGCAATGGGAGTTGACAGCAAACAACAAAAAAGCATAAGATTTTATGAGATGAGGACTTTAATTTGCATCTCTTACCAGGGCTTCATCTGTGCACTGAAACACATAACAGACAAAGTAGCAGCCACCGTTTCCTGAAGACTCTCTACAGATGAACCCAAAGTGATCCACATGTCTAATTCCCTGGCACAAAAGTAGTAGTAACAAAAGAGTCAGACACATTTACAAGTTGATTCCACACAAGTATTTATCCCACCAACATGTTAGACAGATGCCCAACAGCATTAAATACTTATTTATAAATTTATAAATGGATCTTTTGGAGAAGAAACTGCATGGACAGACACATGCATGACCACTAAACATACTACTAAACATACCAGATAAAATTTGACCTCCAATGTATAGCATTAAATTTAAAGAACCGCTAAAAGACATTGCATCCACACTAGGAACTTAATTCAGTGACCTTTACTCAAATTCAGCAGTACTTGCTACTTAGTTGGACTACTATTGTCAGGACATATTAAGGATGTTAAGGACTAGTCAACTAGTTGACTCCGCCCCCCCTCCCCCTTGCTGCCTCTGTCAGACAGAGGCAGCAAAGGGTGAGGGAAGAGGGTGTACTTCAAAGAGGCAGCACCGCACAGCTGAGCCTGGGATCAGCTGTGCGGTGCTGGCGCTTTGAAACAGTGAGGCGGCGTTCAAAGCGGCAGTGCAGAACAGCTGCTCCCTGGCTCAGCTGTGCGACGCTGCCCCTTTGAACACCGCCTTAGCGTTTCAAAGTGGCAGCGTCGCACATCTGAGCCCCCAATGGGGGCTCTTGTACATTTCAAAGGAGGAATGCAGAAATGCCTATCAACTAGTCGAATAAATTCCATCGACTACTTGACGAGTAAATTAACCAATATTTAACATTCTTAGTACATATAACTCAAAAAGAGAAAAGATTACAGAATCAGGTCCAAGAATTGAGGGAAAAAACCATATTACAGTAATTCCTCATTTAACACGTGCCCGCTTAACACGTTTTCGCAATAGCACGATTTTTTTTTTAGGGAACGTTTTTTGAATCACACGACTGTCCCCCGAATAACACGATTTCCCCAGTGGGGCTTCCTCCGCCTCCCTGCAAAACGGCAGAGGGTTTGCTGCTCGCCGCGCCGTTCCCCGCTGACTCCCCCTTGCCAGATGCCTTGCCCCTTCTCCTCCACCCCCGCTTGCAGGCCGGGGGCTGGGTTTCCCCAGCCAGCCCATCACCGGCAGCTGCGCGGGGCTTCCCCTGCCTCCCTGCAAAGTGGCGGAGGGTTCGCCGCTCGCTGCGCCATTCCCCAGCGACCTCCCCCCCCTCACCGGACGCAGTGCGGGTCCCAGCAGACTGGTCACAGGGGCATACTCCCAACCCAATCCCCCTCCCTTCTCCCCTTCCCTTCCCCAGAGCCAAACACGTCCCCTCCCTGTTGTAACCCAGTCCCCTTTCTCCCTCAACCTTATGTCCCGGTCCCAACAGACACCACTGCTTGAAATGCAACCCCCACCTTTTCCATTATTTGCAATGGGAAAACTGACCCCGCATAACACGTTTTCACTTAACACGATCATTTTCTGAAACATATCTATAGTGTTAAATGAGGAATTACTGTACATTATTCTGGCAGTGCCCACAATGTGATAAGCACAGCTCAAATGTCCAGAAAGACCAAATACTTACCTTAAAGAGTTTTAAAAGCTACTGCCCCAATACTGCAAAGATTTATTCATGTGTTTAACTTGACTCAATTTGAATAGTTCAACTGAATACAATGGAACTACTTTTGGTGTACAAAATTAAGCATGCACACAAGTCTCTGCAAGATCAGGGCTTCTGGTACGCACTGCACAATAACTGAAGGAGAGAATTATAATCAAACTTTGTACTATTTTATTTCCTAAATACAAATTCTTCTATCCCCAACTGTCCTTCTTTCTACCTGTTATTAGTTGCTCAATTTCATGTAGATGACATGCCAAAACTGGGTTTAACTAACTGATATTATGTTGATTCAATGAGTATTAAAGAAAACTTCCTAGATCACACAAGAAACTGAATCCTGACCTCACCTCAGGTCACTTTTTCAGCCAAAATCCTGAGTCATCAGAAAGACTTAAAAAGTGACGAGGAGTCCCGTGACACCTCATAGACCAACATGCCCAACAAAGAAACCAACAGAACACCACTGGTCATCACCTTCAGTCCTCAGCTAAAACCTCTCCAACGCATCATTAGTGATCTACAACGCATCCTGGACAATGATCCCTCACTTTCACAGGCCTTAGGAGGCAGGCCAGTCCTCACCCACAGACAACCTGCCAACCTAAAGCAAATTCTCACCAGCAACTATACACCGCCCCACAGTAACTCTAACTCAGGAACCAATCCCTGCAACAAACCTCGGTGCCAACTCTGCCCACATATCTACACCAGTGACACCATGATAGGACCTAACCAGATTAGCCACACCATCATGGGTTCATTCACCTGCACATCTACCAATGTAACATACGCCATCATGTGGCAGCAATGCCCCTCTGCTATATACATTGACCAAACTGGACAGTCCCTATGTATAAGAATAAACAGACACAAATCAGATATCAGGAATGGTAATATACAAAAACCTGTAGGAGAACACTTCAGTCTCCCTGGACACACAGTAGCAGATTCAAAGGTAGCCATCCTGCAACAAAAACACTTCAAGAACAGACTTCAAAGAGAAACTGCTGAGCTACAGTTCATCTGCAAATTTGACACCATCATTTTAGGATTAAACAAAAACTGTGAATGGCTAGCCAAGTACAAAAGCAGTTTCTCCTCTCTTGGTGTTCACACCTCCACATCAGCTGCTAGAAGTGGACCTCACCCTCCCTGACCGAACTGACCTTGTTATCTCCAGCCTTACTCTTGATTGATACTCCTTTCTTATGCTTGTATATTGATACCTGCCTCTGGAATTTCCACCACATGCATCTGACAAAGTGGGTCTCTGCCCACGAAAGCTTATGCTCCAATAAATCTGTTAGCCTATAAGGTGCCACAGGACTCTTCATCACTTTTGCAGATTCAGACTAACACAGCTACCTCTCAGAAAGTCTTCAAGGTCACTAAACTCTGGCTTTCTCAAAGGAATTTAGGCTCTCTCAAAGGAATTGAATTCCTGACTTAAGGGTCCCATCAGGCATGAAGAATGCTTTATGGGTTAGGTGATGTGTGTGTTAGTGTTATAGGGCTTTTCTTTTCACCCTCCCACTTCCTGGATTCTTGTCTTGTGAAAGAGAACACAAAACCAGAAGTCTGAAGTCCAGACAATGAAACATTGGTTGGGTTAGCTTCCAGCAAACACGATTCCTATTTCCTTCCTCATTTACTTCCTGTTTAAGCCTCAGTTTATATAGTTTGAGTTCTATTCAGCTAACCAGTTAGTTTACTGAAATTTTACTAACCTGTCCTAAGATATTCTAACATGATTCTCTGACCAAATATATCCCGCTACCTCATTAATTTACACCTAGCAACAACAGACAAAACAAAGAAAAGAAGGTTCTCAACCACAACATAAGAACGGTCATACTGGGTCAGGCCAAAGGTCCATCAAGCCCAGTATTCTGTCTGCCAACAATGCCCAATGAAAGATGCTCTAGAGGGAGTGAACAGAACAGCCAATCATCAGGTGATCTCCCCCTCCCCCTTTTCCCCCGTCATCCATTTCCAGGCAAATCCCAAATGGATGGATGTCCCTTACCTTGCTTTAAGTTATAATAAGAGGAAGCTGTATTTCAGATTTGGTGGCCCTAGCTCTTACCATTTAGGAGTAGTTCTTGAACAGGCAGACAGACACACAGACACACTCACTCACAGACAAACTCTCTGAAATACATAGAAGAGAATACACATGTTGATAAGTTAGTGTAAAGCAGATACACATACCATAACACTGGCTAGTTATCAACAGCACTATGAGAAATCTTTATGCTTAACCATTTTAGTTTACAAGCTGATATCTGAAAAACACTCAGTGTACACCTATAACTATAACAAAGGGTTTCAGACCACAGCAAGGTGAGATTTATACAAGGAGGGAAAAAAAAGGTTTAACACACCCCCCCAAAAGCCACCCCCTAAAGGAAAACGGTTAGGAAAGGTGTATAGTATGTACCCCTTCATCCCAGTAAGACAGATTCTCCATTACTCTGCCTCTGGGTAGTGATTTACACTATGGCAAAGTGTAAAGTGCTATCAGATCAGAAAGAATGGTAGCATTTTATACCCTCGTTCCATTGGTGAAAATGGTTATACAAGGCAATGGAGAATATGGTACACTACGTCTCGATCTACTAGCAGCACAACGGAGGGTTCCTCTGCCCATGAATGATGCCACAGGCAGGAAAAGGGGCAGGGTGACAGGGGAAGGGAAGTATACTGCAACTGTACAAATAAGTTCCCTGTTCTTGCTTTAAAAATCTTCAGTTCTGCCTGGAACAAGATATCAAGGACTTAGCTGTCCTATGAAACTCAAGTTAATGAAATTCAGATTAAATTCATGACACTCTAACTTAGTGTATTCATTTATTTGAACCAATGTCCCAGCATAGCAGCTGTTTGTCAGCACCATGATCAACTTTGAGCAATCCACAAAACCTCTATCTTTAACTAGGAAGCCAAGCCAAGGTCTGAAAATCGAAGGCAGGATTAAAAAAACTAAGCTGTTAAATTTTCACACACACACACACACACACACACACACACACACACACACGTTAGGATTTCTCCGCTTCTGTTGTCCTTCGCACATGGCAGTTCCCTGTAAACATGCATAAAACTACCTCACTGTTCTTCTTCAAGTGTCTCCTTAAAACACCCCTGTGCTGTGATGCCTGCAAAAAGTTTCCAGAATGGCCAAGCAGCTGCTGTGCTGATAGCCAGTGCTTAACTGGTAACAAAAGAGGTGCCAAGACTCAAGCTATTTATTTACTTTCATAACTGACAGAAAAGCACCGAGGTGCCCAGACTATGAACTCAGAAGCCTAAAGGCTCAGCTCTGGCAAAAATGAAGTATTGCTAATACCTCTGTCTATAATGCTTACCAGTGTTACCTCCTCCTTTCTTTGTGAACTTGTCTAGTATTCTATTCTACTAGGGTATGTCTACACTGCAAAGTTAATTCGAAATAACAGCCCTTATTTCGAATTAATTTCAATAGCGTCTATACATGCAAACCGCTATTTCAAATTTAATTCGAAATAGCGGAACGCTTAATTAGAATTTGGTAAACCTCATTCTATGAGGAGTAACGCCAAATTCAAAATAGCTAATTTGAAATAAGTGCTGTGTAGACACTTAATTCGAATTAGCTGGCCTCCAGCCCTTCCCAGTTTCCCCTGGTGGCCACTCTGGACACAACCAAGAAAATCCTCCCTCTCCCCCAGCCCTGGGGCCCTTAAAGGGGTAGAGTCTGGCCACTGGGCACATGTGAGAGCTGGGCCTGTCAGCAGCCACAGCCCCTCACCCAGTGGCCGCACAATGGCAGCCAGCCGTCCCCTGCCCAGTCCCCCAGCACCCAGGGGCCAGCCAGGGGCCGTAGATGGCACGCGCCCTTGTGGACTAGTGCAGAGATCGTGGACCTCCTTAAGGTTTGGGGGGAGGCCCCCAATGTCCATGATCTCTGCACTAGGCAGAGGAACACGGCCGTCTGTGGCCGCATAGCGGCCACCATGGCCAGAAAGGGCCACAGGCGCATGCAGGAGCAGGTGCGCCTCAAAGTGAAGGAGCTGCGGCAGGCGTATGCCAGGGCCACCAGGGGTGGCACCGCAGCAGGGGCTGATACCTGCCCCTATTTCCCCGCCCGCGATTGCATCCTGGGGGGTGGGACGGCCCGCGCCACCACGGAGGGCAGCGAGCTGGGACTGGAGGGCCCTGACCTGGGCGCAGCAGAGGGGACATCGCCAAGAGTGCCACGCCGGCAGGACCCCCAAGCTGTCCCAGCACCGGAGTCAGCAGGGTCGTCCAGGGAGGCCACACCAGGTAAGTGGCATCACCGTCCCCTACCCGGGGGAGTGAGGGGAGGAGGGGCGGGAGACCAGGGACCGCGCACGTGGCCCTTGCCTACCACACATCACGCTGCAACCTGTGTACGTGCGAACATGTGCTATGCCACCCTTGGGCAGGTGGCTCCAACTGCGTGACACCCAGGGACTGTGGCCTGATAGGCACACGCGTGTGTGAAGAGACCTGACATGCTCCTGACCCCGGGGTGGGACACAGCAGGACGCCCTCCCTTCACACACTCCCTCTACATAGAGGCAGGGGACATCTCCCCCCACCTCAGCTGCACTATACACAGCACAGGGGCTTGGGTGTGGTCTCGGGGCACCTCCCACTCCCAGGGATAGCTGGACATTCCAAACATGGCCTCTGGGCAGGCAAAGTGGCTCTGACAGTGCAGGGCACGGTCATCCTCACCTTGCAGGGGGGGGCTGGGCTTCACCCACTGTGTCCCCAGGGAGAACTGACCACTTCTCTTCTTTCTCCAGAGCCGCACCACCTGCATGTGCAGGGCGCACCACCCCGCCCAGGACATGCTCCCGCACCCGAGGGCTCCGCAGGACCACTACAACACTGCAGGGGTACCATGAGCAGCACCTGGTGGCCCTGCGAGACCAGACCCGCATCATGGAGCAGCAGGCACAGGAAGAACGGGAGTTCCGGCAAGAGCTGCTTGCCCAGGGTCATGCCATCTGCAGACCCTGGTGCAGAGTGTGCTGCCTCGTGCCGCTCCTGCGCCTGCTGCCTCCCCAGCTCCCACTCCTCCTCCCACTCCTTCTCCCCCTCCCCCTCCTCACCTCTTCCTCAATCTCCACACCCCCCACCTCAACCTCCACACCCTCCTCCCCATCCCCCCGGGGACGTCGAGGCCCCCACACCCGCCGTGCTGGGAGACATGTGGCCCGGCGAGACCCCCACCCCTGAGCCCGGAGCTTCCCCTCCCCCTTCTTCCCCTTGCTTCCCCCTTCCAGCTCCCTCCTCCCAGTTTTCCCCCTCCCCTCTCCCACCCTCTCCTGCCTCCCTTCCCCAGAGGTTCATCCCGCCCACCCCCCCGGTTGTGTTAAATAAACAGAGTTTTTATTTTTGAAAATACGTGTCTTTTATTTGACATCAGGAAGGGGGTTAGGGAGTGGTAAGTGGAAGGACGAGAGGGAGGAATGAGGCACAAGCCCCCAGTGGGGCAGACCAGGGAGACTGTTAGTGCTCCTTAGGGCGGAAGCTCTCCCACAGGGCCCCCTGGATCCTGACAGCCCCCCGATGGACCTCCCGGATGGCAGCCTGCAGAAAGTGCAGCCAGGTTGATGGCAGCGCATCCACAAGATGTACCAGAGTGCCCAGGGGCAGCTCTGACTCCATGTTGCAGAGTGGTAGGGTGTCCCAAGTGAGGGCAACCAGAGCACTCCGAGACACAAATGCTTTGCTCTCCCTCATCGAGGTAGACAAGCAAGCAGAGACACCGGAGAACTGGCTGTCCGGGGTGGGGGGTAGGGTCCCTTTAAGCACGGACCTCAGACAGCCGCAGGCAGCAGCCCCACACAGGAGGTCCTGACTGGCACTAGTTCCGGCCAGTCTTAACTCCGATTCAGAGTCCATTTCGAAACGCATTTTCTGTGTAGATGCGTTAATTCGAATTAGCTTATTTCGAATTAAGTTAACTCAAATTAATGCTGGAGTGTAGACACCCCCCCAGTTCTTTCTTATATGATATTTAGATTGCAAGCTATTTGGGGCAGGGACTGTCTTTTTGTTCTGTGTATCTACAGCACCCTAATGCAACAGGGTTCTGCTCCATGACTCAGTTCCCTAGACTCTACCTCAGTACAAACATAGTATTAAACATGCTCTCCTGAAGTCACATTGGTCTCCTCAAAAGAAGCCAGGCTGCTCTTCTGCGATGGCTAGTAAAGGTGATTTTGTATGGAGGTGAGATCAATTGCACTGCAGCAAGCTGCCCAAGGGTAATGTGAAGGAATATCTGGAGGAATGCTGTGACCTGAGCTAGCCCCCATAGAGCTACCCCATGGTGGTAGCACTATCCAGCTCCTTCTTGACCTCAGCTCTACTCTGACAACCCTCACTACTCTGTCCCCGGCTCCCATCCCTGTGCTTGCCCCCATCCTCAGCACAGCTCTGCTTCCAGCCCTGTCCTCCTCCCTCCCCCTCTCCTGCCCCCAACCTTTGCTGCTGGCCATGGCTTCGTTCCTGGACTGGGGCTGAGGTTGTGGGCAGGGTTGAGCCACACCTGGTGGTGCACCCAGATGCCAATCCCCACCATGGCCCAGCTGCAGCTCTGCTCCAGTCCCTGCTCTCAGGCTCAATCCCTGGCCACAGCCCCGTGACTCACCCTCAGCTGTGGCTCCAGCCTTGACCCCCTTACCCCTGTCTGCTCCCCTCTCCCGGCTTGTGGGGGCGGGGGGAACAGGGGTAAGGAATAGTGTATCTCTGCATTCCCTTAACTATGAGTTGAGTGCAATAATTGTGTATATCTGTGTGGTCTACAACAAAAAGTAACCCGAGTTTGAATGTTATTTATGAAGAGTGCTCAATGAACTCTGAAGTAGTGTTTGCGCAGTCTGTTTCAGTGACTGATAACACACTGCACACTACACTAAAATAGCTGAGGGAATCCTGAACTTGCGCAACAGTTAATCATGTCTACTGGAATCTAAAAGCAGAACTTGACAGGAGATGTGGTCCAGTTATGTTTCACTTCACAGAAAACAAAGTCATGACATCAGACATTACAAGGCTAAACATTAAACAAGAAACGAAGACCTTACAAAATTATAGACTGCCAAGGGGTCTACTCATGACATATGGGGATCCACTTGGAATGATAAGGGAGAGGAGAATCCATGACAATTCATGAATGGCAGAACCATCGTAAAAGTTAATGAAATTTACCTGAGAGCAAAAGGATATTTCCTTGAAGCTTTTCTCAAGTGCTACTTTTTTTGTGTCAGGACTGATGAGGTAAACTTCTGACTGCCCAATCTGAAAACCAATTAAATAAAAATGATTACACTGAGCTGCAAGAAACATTACATCAAATTTGTTCTAACTACAAAATATTCCTTGGATATGAGAAATTATTCCACTCTATGACCCAATGTAGATTTACATTACAATAGTACAACAAGCACCACATTTTGAATGAGAGAGAAAATATTAATGCAAGGCTGGACTTGGACTTACTATTACATTTATAGCATTCTAAGATACTGAACTGGGATTTTGTTTTTTTTTATGAGCAAAGGAAATATTAAAGGACCTACATTTAACTGGAGAAAAGCAAAACTACACGTAAGACAAATCCTGTAGCCTGGCTGAGGGTTAGACTTGATAATCACTGTGGTCCCTTCTAGTCCTATGGTTCTATGACTACAAAAATTCAGATTCCCCTGACCTTGTCACATGTCAGTTTAATCAAAGTCATGTGATGAAACTGCAGTAAATCAAAAGGCAAGCCTGGAAACACATCAAACCCACAGTTGTGGCTTTTTAAGTGCTGTTAGATATACACAGCACTTATCTCAATGTACCTCAAACTATAAATACAAGGCTACTGGAGTTATCGCTTTTCTTTACATTTAGCTGTAGTCCAGTTTTACAGTAATAACCTTGAGCTGCTGTGAAACACTGCCAGCTTTGAACAAGAAGCTTTTTTCCCAGACAGACATTACATGCTAAGGTGAAACTGCTGTTCAGGATTTTTCAGCTTCTGGCACCATTTTTCATGAGACTGGATATGGGCCGAAATATTTAAATTGTAAACTTGTTGCCAGTTCTCTGGGAGCATCTTGATCCCAATTGTCAGAAGACTGTATCTGCAGCCAGGATAATTTTAGGATGTTTTCCTCTTAGAAAGGTAGATTCCCCACAGAGCCACACACACAAAAACAAACAAACAAACAAACAAAACAAAACTATAGCTACCTACAATTCCCAGAATGCACATTACATAAGGCCTCCCAGACACCTAGCTTATTGGAAAGAATTATCCAAGAGTGTAGGGGAGGAGAGCTGGTCCCCCTTAGTCTGTCTGTTCTAAAACTTCCCCATGGATTCATTCTTGATGCCTTCTCTCACTTTAGCACTCAGAGAGAAGCCATATCTGCAGTCATGTCACTTATTTGAGTAACTAACTCTATACATTCAAGTTTGAAGCACCTAGACATTTGAGTCAAAATGTTCAGTTTCCACATCTGTGAAACACGGTTTTAAATTACATGCCTCTTTCAAGAAGTGTTGTGGCAATTTAGTAGTTGAAGTTCTACGTAAGTCCCAACGATTACCAAGGTGGGTGGGGCGCTAGACCTAAATATATCCCTCTCCCCTCAAACCCACAAATATTTGCCATGGTTTAATCTTCAAAACAATATTTGTTTAAAAACTAAGGTTTATTTTAAATGGGGTTATTGTATTTTCAAGGTACAGAATTTGCCCTAGGGAAGAAGGGCACATAAGGTACGGCTTTAGTCAGGGGAGCACATTTCCATCCATTCCCCTCCCCTCCTTTCCCCTCCCCCACACACACACCAAATTCACCTCCCTGAAGAAGGCAATGTACAGCTGCAGAGCACAGATTCTAGAATAGTCATAGCTACTGTTATCCTAATCTCATCCCTCAAGGCATAATGCTTACACTTCCATTGTGTAGGTGTAAAGCTTCTGAGATCCCTGCTAAGAGCTCATCTCCTCCACTACTGCAGGGAAGTCCATGGCTCAGAGCCATAAGAAAGCCCTAAGAATTTAGTCTGATGCAATCTAAGGGCATGTCTATACCATAAAATTAAGTTTACCTAATTTATGTCCGCATATAGCAGTCATAGTAATTACATCACTTGCACATCTACGCTTTGTTCATTGTGTTGACAGTGTGCATCCTCATCAGAAGCACTTGCACTGTCAGCAATACAGTGTCTATGCTGACTTTATGCCTCCTGCGAATGTGGTGTTATGAAGTTAGTGTAGCATGACAGTTCCATTGGAGGGAGCAAAATTTTAGTGTAGATACATACATGATTAGATCTGGCTGGCATCAAACTAATTCTGTAGTGTAGACCAGGGCTAAATTTTATAAGTATTAAACAGTATTTAAAAAAACTTTTGTACTAAAAAGCACAGAACCAACACTCAGTCTCTTGCTGCCTCCATCTCCAGGGATAGCCAGCCAAAAGAAATGCACACAAGTACTTAATGTTCTCAAGAGATGAGCTCAAGCTAACCAGCCAAAATATTGTTTGCTATACTACTTCTAATTAATCAGTGTTGTACAGACTATTGCAAACATGAATTAATTTGTAATATAACTGGAAAGTGAAACAAAACTAACCCACATCATCTTCAGATTCTGACCTTTAACCATGTGACCTACCAAACTAGGGGTTGATAAGTTCACTAGCTTGCTGTGAATTTTGCATATCTGGTGCCAATCTCAACTTCAGTATGCTCATAACTACCATAGTAACCCACAATTACACATACACACCAACTACTACTGGGAGTAGGTGCAGTTAAATTGCAAACGCACCTTAATTAAACTGTTTGTTATGGGACAAAAAGGCTGTGGCTGTATTATGCTAAACACACATACAATATCACAAAAATAAATTAGTCCTACATCAGACCATTATTAATAATATTCCCTAATAATTTCTCAACATTGTCTTTTGAACGTTTTAGAGGGCGCTATTTTTAAACCATTTAACTCAGTATTTTCTGATAATGTAGTTTTTACACAGAATGATAAAACTTTTAAATAAATATATATACAATTTTATGTTTAACTTAAGCTCCAATAACTGCAGGAAGTTATTCAAGGAGGAATTCCCATCTTTGTAGGACATTTCTTTTATATTTCCTATCTAGTGTTTAGAGACATAATATTCCAGCAACAGTTGCAATCTTGTTTTACCGTGAACAACATAGTCCGGTTTCCTGCAATATCTGTTGGCTGCACAACGTTGTGTCCATAGCTAAGTTGACGTTTTAGGTTCAATGAAATCTCAGTTTCATCAAAAGAGCTGGCAAAGCTGTTACTCCTCCAGTTCCCATCTTGCAAGTCTCTCTTAAAAGATAAGGAACGCAGTCCAGGCTGAGAGCAAGATTTCCTAATTGGTCTTCTCTGCTCTTCTTCGGTGACCAAAGGTTGGAAAACAGATCGCAATTTATCACTGAAGGATAATCCTCCGGAGTTACTGGCAGTTTCACATTGTTGGGACAATGAATTAAATTCCAATTTTTTGCTACAACTGACATGGTTAAATTTTTCAATACATTCATCGATTAGCGCTGGGGGTGCATTTTTGTGTGCTACTGTCATTCGTCCACAGAACAAGACCTCAAACTTTTTGGAAAAAGGGTCTTCAACTTCAGATAGATTATTCTGAAACTCTTCCTGGCGAGCGATTTTTCCAGCCTGCCGAATGGAGCTAATAATCTCGGGCACCTACAAGAAAGATGAAAATACAATATCAACAAATGCTTCTTTATGCTTAAAATCCTGGAATGCTAAAAGGAGACTCCTAAGATCAGATTTTCACTTTCCAAGTGGCCTCTGACTTTGGGTATTTCCTTTTCTGAGAGACGAGCTGGGGACATCATGAATTTAACTCAGACAATATACACATTAGCAGTAATCACTGTTCAATAGAAAATCTTGCAGGGCGGATGAAAATTAGTTTATTTGTTTCCCTAATAATACATCATCATCATTAAAATCTAATCAGTGTACTGAGTCATCAAGGTACTGAAGATTTCCAAGAAAGCCTCTAGTAAGTGGACTGATTTAAATCAAAACCATTTTAATCACAAATTTTAATCATGCTTTATATCAGCAAACAAGAAACTTTGATATAAATCATTGATTTTAAGTGTTCTGATTTGTATATTTTAGTTCTTTGCCTAAAGAAAAGCTGATTCTTGGTAACCCTTAAAACATGTTGATTTGCGACTAATTATAGCCTTTACATTCAATTTGCAGCCTATTTTTGCTCACTAGGAGGATACCTAGTATGTATACATCTATACATATTTATTTAAGCAATAATATAGCTTAAATTACATTTATTCGGATCCTCAATGTTTACATATTTTTTAAGGCTAAGAAGTGCATCATACACCATGCTGTGTGGAGAATAAACAACATCTTACAGGTTCAGAAGTTTTGGAATACTCTTCCAGTGTGCTCAAGCATGCATAACCCATGGTAAACTCACAAGGACCCCAGGGACTCCACTTGGAACCACTGCACAGGTTGAAACTTTCTGAACCAGGTCTCTCTGATCCAGCAACATCTATGGTCTGGAAGGTTGGTGCACAGTCAGAAAGTGGAAGATGTTGTGAAGACTAGGACTTTAACAGGGTTCAAAAAAGAACTAGATAAGTTCATGGAGGATAGGTCTGGAAATGGATGACAGGAGATGGATTATGTGATGATTACCTGTTGTCAGGGGCAGCCCGTGAGCCTAGGCAAACTAGGCAGTTGCCTAGGGCGCCACCGGCCCGGGCACCCAATGATGACATCACAGCCATTCACGGCCGTGCAGGCGGGAGCGCCAATTGTGCCTTCCACCTAGGGCGCCAGCAGCCGCAGCCGGCCTCGGGCCGCTCCTGCCTGTTGTGTTCGCTCCCTCTGGGGCATCTGGCATTGGCCACTGTCGGCAGACAGGACACTGAACTAAATGCACTTTTGGTCTGACCTAGTATGGCCGTTCTTATATTCTTATGGATGTTCCAGGACCAGAGTGTCCCGGTGGAGAGCTAGCACCTGAGAGCCCTGCATGCTGGCAGGAAAGTGGGAGCCCAACACATGGCAGCAGGGCTTCCCAGCAGGGCAGCGGGAGCCCCATGCACAATAGCAGGGCAGCAGGAGCCCAGCAAGCAGAGGCAGTGGGGCTGCCCAGTGCAGCAGCAGGAGTCCAGCGCTCAGAGGCGGCAGGCATGGATGGTTGGTGAAGGTAGGGCTGGGGGAGGGAAGCACCACCTCCAGCCCTGCCCCTTCTGCTGAGGCCCTGCCCCTTCTCCACCCCTCACAGGGAGGCGGGGCAGCGCAGGACCCCACAGCCACAGGTAGGAGTCACCGGGGAGGGAGGAGGATGTGCAGCGTGGCCACAGCCTCCCCTGCCTCAGAGCACTGGGGGAGGGAGGAGGATGCACCATGCAGCCCCAGCCTCTCCAGCTCTGGAGCATGGTGAGGAGGGAGGTGGGCACCCAGTGTGGCCCCAGCCCTGGAGCATCAGGATGATGGGCACTGGGGGCAGCAACACCCCATCCCCAGCAGCAGGCGTTCTGAGGGCAGAGTGTGAGTGTTGCTATGCCTGGTGTTTTGTGAAGGGAAAGCCTTTACCTGCCTAGGCTACCAGATACCAATGGCGGCAGGGCTGCCCAGTACGGCAGCAGGGGCTGACAGAGCAGCAGAGGTCAGCGAGAGAGGGAAGCTGGCTAGGAAGCTAGCTGTCAGGCCAGGGTTGGAGAGGGCTAGTGGTAGGGGGGCCAGAAATTACCTCCCCTAGTTAGGTAGAATCCTTGAGCCAGGACTGGTAAGGTCCCAAGGGTGCCGGACCAGGGAGATCCAACCAATACTAGATTATTCATTTTATACTTGTGATTTGTTTAACTCAGTTTGGCTGGCAATCAACTCAATAAAAACTGTGCAAAAGCAGCATTTACAATGTACTTATTTGTCATATAAAACAATGCTACTTGTGCTGGACAATAAGTTTATAAGATGTTTTGCATTTAAAACTGTTTTATTAAAAAAGGAAGTATTATCAATAGTTAATTAATTGCACTGACTATTTCTGGTCACCATGTCCTTGAAGCAGAGGAGCCAACAGTCTCTGTGGGTCCTTGGGCATGGTTGTGGGGGGTCAGCTCCACATTCCCTGAAGGGGCAGAACTTCTGGCCGAAGGGATAGGGCCATGGCAGTCAGCCTTCCACGCCACCCAGAGCGCTTCAACAGTGCCACAGTAGAGGCAGACACAGCCAGGAGCCCCAGGGTCTCTTTGAATTGCTGGGCTCTGAGACAACTGCCACGACTCCCTCCCCTCCCCCCATCAGTGGGCTTGACTTGAAGATTTTAGCTGTCATCCTTCCACAGCTAGTTTTCATACACAGATTAGAAGAGGGGAAAAAACAAATTTTCCTGCTGTTTCAATTCCCAACTGGTTTCTAAACTTTGAATGAAATAGTCACTTAAGTAGACTAATGTGCTAAGTAGGGGTGTGTACATAAAATCTGCTGAGGATACAAAACTGGGAGATATTGTCAATACAGAGGAGAATTGCAACGTGATACACAAAGATCTGGATGAAGTTGAAGACCTGACTGACTGAAATGAGATGAAATTCAACAGTACTAAATACAAAATCATGCAATAAAAATTTCTGCTACAAGACCCACCAAAGTGATGGGGGTATAAAAAAGGCAAATGTGATCAAAGGTTATATTAGGCAAGGCATTTATAGTATAGATATAGAAGTGCTAATGCCATTTTTCAGTGCCCTGATGGGACCTCATTTGAAATACTCTGTATAAGCCTGGTCACCCACCTTCAAGAAAGATTTAAATTAGAACAGATGCCAAGAGGAGCTACCAGGGTGATAAAGGAATTGGAAGGCGTATCTTCTGAGAGGATTTTGGAAAAGCTTAGCAGGTTCAGTCTAGCAAAAAGACCTTCCTCTGAAGCATCAGGGATAGACACGACTGGATGAGACATTGGATGGGGAAGGCCAGAACTGTGAGTGGCACCAAGCTCTCTCTTGCTCAGGGCTGGCCCACAACATTTTGGCACCTGAGGCAGGGAGCTCAAATGATGCCCTCATGCCCCCTCACTTGGGCCAAAATTTTGAAAGGTCTCAATTCTGCCTTCTTCCTGTTCTACTCCTCTCATGGTACTGCTCTGCTACTACCCCAATAAAGGAGAACTAACAACTTAAAATGCCTTGTTTAAAAATTGTAAGTAACACTTAACTTTCAAACGCCTGAACAGCAAATGTAACTAGTGTAATGTGCACCTAGAGCAGAGAGAATACATATGCACCAGCAGCAGACACAATTTTCTACACTCTTGATCCTAGTGGCGCCCCCCACAGTCTGGCACCTGAGGCGGCCATGGTAAGGCCATCCCTGTGTTTGGCTGACTGGTTCTTGTTTACATGCTCAAGTTCTACCCAATCACCATAAGTGGCAAGGCACATATCCCCAGGTCAGGCTGGTAGTGACCTTGGGGTCTTCTCATTTTCCTCTGCAGCATGTGGGTGCAGGCTGCTTGCAAGGTTTATCTGCAAGATACATTTCACTTAATCCTCTCTCTATCAGTGTGAGGAACTTGAGCTCTGGGGTACCTCAGTCCTTCCCATTCTCTGTGGTAGTCTAATTTCCTGTAGGCTGTACCACTTTGGTCTAATTTCAATTGTTGAATTAAATGTGCAGGTGTTAGTGGTATACAGGAAACCAGACTAGATGATCTAGTGGTTTCTTCTAGCCTTAAACACTACAACCCTATGATCTACTTGAATGAAATGAAATGAAGAACATACTCGGTCTGCCCCTTCAGAAGAGGCTGCTTCTGTCAAAAGCTGTTTAACCCTTCAAAAAACTTGTTACAAGTGCTTCGCCAGCAACTTGCATCAATTCAGTGGTTTGACTTCCTTTAAACCTTGGCATCAAACAAGCACCAACTACTATTATTTTTTAATTTAATTTAAGTGATTTTAATAGATTCTAAATCAGTTTAAGATTTGACATATGTTGTTTATTTCAAATTTAATTTTAAATCGGTTTATATTTTAAAATTAAACCTCTATTTAATTTAATTTAATAATTTAATTTAAATATCAATTTTCATCCACTCTGGCCTCTGCCACTCAACTCCGTGTTTACCAAGTTCAAACTCTAAAAGGAAAGAAATATAACATTGTAGAATATAACAAGAGCCACAGAAGAATCTGGAATGCCAAGGACTTGTGTTATTGGTAGATTAATAGCAAATCTTGTTATAATCTTCACAGTAACACATCCTACCATTAGACGAAAATGTTTTTGACAGAAAATAATTTTGTTTGGAAAAAAAAACCAAACTCATTCATTTTGTTGTTTAATTCTACAATTCCTTCAGGTGGGAGTCCTAGCTAAATTAATTTTTTAAAAAATCTCTCCATTTGCAGAGCATCCATGTTAGGAAATACTCACTTATGATTCACAGAACCTATAAATTACAAACAAAAGATATTAGTCTATCTGAGGCCAATATTTTAATTAACATGAATTGAACCAATGATAGTTTGAAATTGCTTCTGCTATCTGAATAGCACATGCAGGTCTTAACTGTCTGCTCATATTTACATTGTGTGTACCATACCTGGTTATGTCTTACAGTGCCTTGGATTGGAGCAAGGCAATTATATTATCATACCAGCAACAAAGGATGTAAAATACATGGATGCCGTACGATATTCATGCACTGGAGAATACAGAAAGGTATTTAACAATCCAGGGTGATTCTGACAAAAGACCAGTAAATAATTTTCCTACAGAAGTGGATTCATCATTCTAGTGCAAGAAGAAATTCAGAATTAAACCCATCACTTTCAGAATGATGTTAATGAAAATCTGATTGCTGACATTGCAATAGGATGGAATAGCATTCTAAAACATCAAACCAGGAGAAACATCTCCCCACACAAGTATATAGATGGCAACGTATGCTTGAACCCCAGAGAACCCTTTCTGGAGGTCACCTCTGCTTTTAATAGACACATCCATGTTTTTTTAACTGTTCGAGTATAATAGGATTATGCTGAAACAGTTTTACCTTTAAGAGATCAAAAAGGTCTCAGTATGATTTAATTTTATAGATAAGGAAGTATGGCAAAAAGTCAGAGGATTAAAACAATGACTATGACAATGACAACAATTAGTCAGGAAACATTACTTCACCCTTGAAGCATGATGCATGAGTCACCAGTTAAATCATACATAGAGCAAGAAGTCAGTGGGTTGGGACTTCAAAATTCTATTCCCAACTATGCCACTAATTAGATGAGCAGCCTTGGGCCTTGTATTTAATCTATATAAAATGAGAATGACAGTTCATGTTGCTTCCAAGTGTGTTGTGTGAGACAAATAATTTATAGGCCAATCTGTGTGATCATCTTTTTCTAAACTGGAAGAAAATAGCTGTAGGGAAGTTTAAGCCGTTTTTGCACCCTCCCTAATTCTGGTCCTGTCCAGAGGCACTACTTAGGAGTAGACATAAGGTTGCCTTAGGGTGTTCCAAGATATAGGTGCCCATCGATGGACTGTTACCCCACTGTAATAGCCTTCTCTCATCTTCTCTACCCACTGCAGAGCCAACACACCAGACCCCTACGGATTCAGTATTTGTAAAGCACAATAGTTTGAGACACTCTCCTAAAGGCTGCTACTTAAGGGTGAAGTGATTTTCCTGGAATTGAAGAGAAACTGAGATTTGGATGAGGTTTAGCAATTTCTGCTTCAGATTTGTGAATTGTAAGAAAAAAGCCCCTTTTATCTAGCCACATACACGGTGTAGTGTCAATTACACACATAATTTAGTTACATATAGCCACATTTCAGGCTGTGTCTACAGGAGTGTTTTCTAGGAAATCTACATTGTTCCAGCTTTACCTGGTAGCACTAGAGTAGACCAATTACAAATATTCCTATTACCATGTTATCCAGACATGCTCTGCGCGGCATAGAGAATGCAATAGGTTAAAGACACTGACAGCTCATCTACATTCCCATTCCTACCATTGCTACTATTGGTAAGGCTGTGGCAGTGGTGATACAACCGAGGGAGATTTCTTGGAAAATTCTAGCATCCGCAATGCCAAAAAACAGCACTAAAATGCACTTTCCTCAAGGAGTTTGCACCAATACGGGGGAAAAGTAGGGGAAAATTCCTAGTCTAGCTAGAAGTGTGACCAATTGCTAATGCATTCATACTGAATTTATTTTCTTTGGTGTTTATATCCCTCAGATACTTTTGAAGCCTTTATGAGACTGCTGTTCTATAGCAAACTTGGCCCAAAATGTAGATATAATTTAACAAACCTCCTCCTCCCCCTCGCCCCATATCCAAAGTTTACTTTAAAACAGTTAATGAACTTCTTATTCAAAAACATATAATGGGCTTTAAAAGGGAAGGGACTGTTTTTATTTTGCCATGGGCTTGAATTTCCTGGTATTACATCATTTATAAATAGCAGCTGGGCTTCAGTTCCATGTCTATTTAAGAGTATTTCCTCCTCTGTTCTGTAAGAACATGAAACACTTATCTGGCTGGACACCTAATGGATAGCCAAAGTACAAAAACAGGGAGAAGTGCTTCCACTTACAATTTACATTAGATTCCGATGGTTAACCTAAATAATTACTACAACGGTGTAATTGCACCCATTTCTTTTATATATGTGCATACCACCAGGCAGATTAGGCAAACTGATGAAGCATGGTTCTAATATTTAATACAGACATTAAGTAGAAGTGGTAAATCTGCACTAGTCTGTGCACTGAAACAGTCTCCTTAATTTAAGAAGATGAGAGTTAGGGGAGAAAGAGAAAGGTGGGCACAAGTTTTTCCCAAAGATCCTCTGTGGCTCCATCAAATTGTTCGCAAATATTTTTACTATCAGACTTCGATAGTAGGGATGTTAGATAGTGGGTAATAGAATAGCAGAATTTTTACTGGTTACTTGAGTATTCTATAGTCCCCGGGGGCAGGGTCAGCCCCAGTCCCAGGGTGCTTTCTGCCACCTTGCACTGCTGCCTCTATATCAGAGGCAGCAGCACAGGGTGCCAGGCATGAGCCGGTTCACAAGGGGATCCAGTTTAAAAAAACAGCTCCCTTCATGGACCGGCAGCCTGCTGCCTGTGCTACTGCCTCTGATACATAGGCAGCAGAGTGGGTGACAGCAGCCCCTGTCCACGAGAGGTGCCAGCTCCCCATGTACAGAGACTGATCTGCCTCCCATGCAAAGCAGCCCCTGTTCATGGCAGCAGTGCAGCGGGGCAGGCGGTACCTATGTGGAGATGGTGCTGGGGGGAGCCGGCTTTTAAGCCAGCGACCCCCTCCAGCACCAGCTCCTGCTCCCCCCTTCTGCCTCTGATAGAGGCAGCAAACGGGGGGGAAGCAAGTATAGAGTAGCTGACTACTTGACTACTCACTTACATCCCTAGTCTGAGGTTAGGTGCAGAAGGGAATTCAGGGTAGGGGGCTGGGGTGCAAGAGAAGGTGTGGGATCTGAGAGGGAGTTTGGGTGAAGGAAGGGGTTGTTATCTGGGGCAGAGTATTGGGGTGCAGGGTCTGGGAGGAGGTATGAGAGCAGGAGAGGATACTGGCCTGGGGGAGGGGTGTAACAGGGGGTGCAGGGTCTGAGAGGGAGTTGAGTGCAGGAAGGGATGGGGTGTCAGAGCCTCAGCATCACCCAGACAGCAGGCAATCTTGTCTGTCTGCCAGCAGCTCCCAGTTGGCTGTTTCATGTAACTCTTAGCGCTGGGGAGTGGAGGCTTCACATGCTGAATCAAAATCTCTCAGATCTTATTGGCCAGAAACCAGACAATGGGAGCTGAGAAATTGTGTTGCACTGCCCCCAGCACCAACAAAATCTCTAAACTCCCATCAGCCTCTTTCCTTCCAATAGGAACGGAGAGATTTTTGCTGGGAGTGGGGACAGTACACAAAGCCTCACCACTCCACCCTGCAGCGCAGAGAGCCAAAGGGAACAGCTAACCACTTTGAGTGGCACTGCTCCGTGCTGCAGAGGCAGGCGGAATGGATGAAATGGCCTGGTAGGCCATCCGACCCATGGGCCATATCTTGCTCACCCCTGGTCTAGCAGCATTACCAACACTTCCACTGTTTATTGGGCTCTTAGAAAACATTTAGGGGTAAATTAGAGCTGAGTATCAGTATCAGCACAACACTGAGAAACAGGACTAGTGGCTGTAAACAAACTTTATGGGATAGTGGGAAACTTGGCCACACCCATGATTATGCCATACCATGGACGGCATAAAATTATTATGCCATACCATGGATGTTGCCGAACTAGAAAGTGCTGGATTTGAGAGGTTCAACCTGTAGTTTTAAGTGGCAATTCTTAGCATTTTTAACATTTCAAAAGTCAGTCATGCCATCCTAATCCTAGAAATATTACCATCTAACACAAGGAGAATTTTGCCTATGTAAGAGCTACATGACTGAGCTAATGTTAAATGTGGCCCCTTCAAACCCTTAGCAAGGTAGACCTAAATTCTGTGGTAAGTTCCCTGGCTTCTATTAGGGATGTGAACAGTTAACCGGTTAACTGGTAAGCCTCACCCTTAATGGCCTGTCACTGGCTGTGGGATGCTCCAGCCTCTCAGGATCTGCCATGGAGCAGCCCCCATCCGTGCCAACTATCCAAGTTGGGTGGGGGAACCACTCCAGTGTCCGTTTTATCTATAACCATTTAAACTTAACGTTTAACCAGTTAACTAATTAAACGGGATTTTACATCCCTAGGTTCTACAACACTGTCATGAAAGTGCTCTTGTATCGTGACAAGTTATAAAATGGAGATTACTACTTCATTAAATTGGTGTAATTTGGTATTTTGAAACAAATTAAGTAGGGGCTATTATGAGGGTGCAATGTTGATAATTGAATTGATATCTGATTGTTATGATAGGATCTGGAAATCAAGCAGTGATGCTTGGTGGGATGATATGTTGCTGAAAGCATTTCCACATGGGTTGGAATATTCTCCCAGGGACTTGTTCCTTGGTGTTCCTTCTTAGGAGTCTGGTGCACCATCTCTTCTGCCGTGATGAGAGACAACAGGTCTAGCTGGATGCATAAGATGGCTTATTGCAGTCTGTCTCTCCTACCTCCCCACAATGTGCAACTGAAGTAACCTTAACTGTGGCTGGAGCTGAACAGTGGGAAGGAAGCTCATATTTTGTAGTCAGGGATTCCAGGATTGTTTTAACCCTATTTTGTCATCTTTATTTCTCTGAATTCATTGTCTCTATTGATAGCATTTACTGACTACACTAGACAGATACACAGCTCTGGCAACTCTGTATAAAATATGAGGTTTGTGGGTGCTGATGATAGCAAATGGAATCATGCTAATAGAGGAAGAACAGATGACTGATGATCAAGCCAGTTTCCACACAAAACATTCATGCTATGGCCAAGTTGCAAACCTAACTCAATACCTCAAAGATGGCTTCAAAATCTGCAATGTTTTAGAGACGGTTTTCCTTGATCTGTCAGCTACTTATGATACAACGAACTATCATGCACTTCCATTGTAACTAGCTACAATTTTGAGAAATAGGAAGATGGTCTAAGTAATCCTGCTTGCTAATCAACATTTCCTTGTTGAGAGGGATGGTCAGAAAAGTCAATGGCAAATTCACAGAATGGTTTGCTCCAAGAATCAGTACTAGCACCCTTACTACCGAACATCTGCATAAACAAACAGAATTCCACAACATGCAAAGGTTCATTTATGCAGGTGATCATTGTATTACCACCAAACAGGAAAGATCTCAGGACACTGTGCACATTCTAACTGGCTACCCAAGAACTGCCAATCCTCACAACACCTTCCACCTGAAAACCTTTCAGACAAAGGAAAGCTCCAGATCAGGAGTGTCTTGAGGCCAGCTGCGGCAGCTGGCTCCCTAGGTGGAAGGCACGATTGGCGCCCCTGCCTGCATGGCCGTCAATGGCCGTGATGTCATCATCGGGCGCCCGGGCCAGCGGCGCCCAAGGCAACTGCCTAGTTTGCCTAGGCTCACAGGCCGCCTCTGCTCCAGATATTATGGGGTCATACAAACCTTGAGAATATGAACATCTAAAGTATCTTGGAGTGATGTCAGGCTGAATCTAGACATTCAAAGTGCACATCGAGAAGCTGAAAAAGTAAATAAACTCCAGCAATTGTGAACCTCCATTAAAAAATGGCAAGTTGACCTGAAAACACTCTGAGCAAAAGTCTTTCTCGGTGTTAATCAGTTGCAGAGTACTGTCCCCAGCATGGTTACACTTGAGGTAGGCACAAAAAATTGATATTGGTTTCCAACAATCCTGTAAGATCATCCCTCAGACTTTGAAACAGACTTCTACACTGTTGCTTTATTGTCTGACAGGGATTGCTCCACCACCAGTGAGGTGAGATGCCTTCAATAGAAAGAAGGCACAAAAGCAGGTGCAAGATTCAAGATGTCCCCTCTATGGACACATTTCACCTCCCAAACGGTTAAGTCTAGAGAACTCTTTGACTAGGAAAATCCCTTTCCCTCAAATACCCCGGTGGAAGGCTACGGAGTTACACAATGACAGGAAATGCCAATAATCCTGGCCAATCCGGCTCCTTCAAAATTCCTCCTCCCAGGCACTTAAACAAAAATACTAATATCTGTCATGACCTGGAATGGCAATGACTGGTGACAATATGACCAAATGTAAGTTGAGGAATGATTCCAAATATCAACCTAGAGAGCTCAGAATAAACAAACACTTGAACATTGCCTGATGCAGTGCCCTATGTCAACATCCTGTACTCCTGAGAAATTATTCAATATATGTGACTACACTAGGTCTTGGCTGCAGTTTTTGAAAAACAATCTATCATGATGATGAGATAAGAGATGTTAAATAAAAAGTGCTGGTTTTACAGTCACATTTACCATGAGACATCCTATACAGGAACTAGTAATTGTATGGATTTTGCACGATAGGCATTAGAATAGGGGAAACATTTATCTTATCATTTCAACTCATGTCATAATAAATATCATCGAATTTGTAAATAACTTTAGACCATGTCTTTTAATTGCATATTGATAAGTCTCAGAGGGGTAGCCATGTTAGTCTGTATCTGCAAAATGAGGAGTCCTGTGGCACTGTAGACATTAGGAGATTAATTAGGGCAAAAGCTTTAGTTTTATCTTATGCTCTAATAAATCAGTTAGTCTCTAAGGTGCCACAGGACATCTCAGTTTAATTGCCTGTGGTATATCAGAATTGTATTGTTCTGTATAAATGATAATATTCATCATGGAGTGATAACTTCTTTCGAGTCCCACAGAACCTTCTCCTCAATATCTTCTCTAAATCAATCACATTTAAAGGGCCTGATTATTAAAGAGCGTTTCTGTCTCTTTTTGCATTTCCAATATGCTACTTACAAATAAAGACAGTGACTTACCTTATCTGCAGATATAATTAGAAGTTAAATGCCAGCATCCTTTTATTTGTGCACATAACCACTGTGTCCACAAAATGAAACCCACAACGATTTGTGCGCACAGATAAAGGAAGCCTATTATATATATAGATAATTTCACATGCACAATTTTTGGTTCCTGGAATATTTGTATTAGTGTATGCTTAAAGAGAAAAAATGAACCAGAAAAGACAAGTAGTGGATACAGATTCTTTTTGTAAATCAGACAAACAGCAACCAAGGATAAAAAACTGGTTCCCAAAGCCACACGACAAAGTATTAAGCAACAGCACAGAATGTAACTTTGCCAAATAGGAGCAGTGCTTTATCAAGCAAGCTTCCCCCTCCCTCTTCCCCCTCACACACACTGTGTAAGACCGTGCTGGGAAACAGAAGGCATACTAACACAGGAGAACAAATATTTATATTTCAGATGCTGTAAATGTGGTATCTAAAAATTGTACTTGGAGACAAATTGTACATTTATTGAAGTAAATTGGCCGGATTATTTCTGTTATTATTAAATTGACACTGAATGGAAGCACATATAGAAAAAAGAAATATGCATGCAAACAATAAAATTAAGAAATTGTAAGCAACCCCTGGTCTTGATAAGGTTGGTTAACTTAGTCAGAGACAAACCAGGACCTACATTTTCTTAATGTTTGTTTTTATTGGTTTACTAGATTAAACACAACTAGTACTTCTACATCCTGAACTGAATCACGAGAAAAATGAGTTATTTTGTGGCTGTGAAGGGTTGTTTTATTCCATAATAATGGTTTGTTAATGGTTTATTGCAGTGGTCCCCAACGCAGTGCCCGTGGACGCCATGGCGCCCGCCGGGGGCATTTGTATGCGCCCGCCTAGTGACCAGGGCCGGCCCGAGCCATTCTTGTGCCCCGGGCATGTGGCGCATGTGCGGCCCCCGCCCCGGGCACCTGGCAGCCCCAAAAGGTTGGGGACCACTGGTTTATTGAAATGCAAGAAGCTGCTCTTTCTCTTTGGAGGGGCAAGAATTCAACACATTCGTTTTTTCCAGTGCAACCAAAGGTTACCTCCAAAGGTCTATGCAAAGACGCACATTAAAATGTCCCATGTCTTCAGCCTTCAGTAAGGCCAAGAAAAAGAGTGATAAACTATTTTAATTAAGAGCGATCTATAACAGCTGAATGCAACAGCTGTCTTTTGGTAAATATACCCACACTAAAAAAAAGACTATTTATCAAACAAGACATAAGTAGTAGGGTAATGCATTCCACTGAAGATGAACTGGGTAATACATAAAAACTTCAATGCCGCAGGACTGCAAAAATGCCAGTATGATTTTCAATGGCAAACAAGGGTATCATAATATTGAGGGCTAATGTACATTTAGAATGCCATTAGCACTTAGTGATATTGTTACCTACATTGACAGGAGAGCTTCTACCCTCAGTGTAGTAACCCCACCTTCTCAAGAAGCAGTAAATATGGTGACAAGAGAAGCCCTGCCACCAACATAACACTGATAACATCAGTGGTTTTATGTCAATATAATTATGTCACTCAGGGATGCGGATTTTCGCAACTCTGAGTGACATAGCTATACCAATAAAAGTTTCTAGTGCAGTTCAAGCCTGAGTACAGTGGTAACAGTCCCTCCTTACGGTATTAATTCAGAAATGCACTTCAGTATGTGCGTACCTTTATGAACATATGTAGTCATGGACTGACTTATAGTTAAAGTGAAACAGATGTTTAATTATTTTGCTGAATTAGGGCGTATGCAGTTATAAGGCTTTATGCATCACAACGTGCAGATCTTTTTTATACAGCACTTCTAAGGCCATGTCTACCCTACAAAATTAAGTCACCCTAATTTGCATTGGCATAACTGCAGTTGAGAAAGTCTACAGTTTACTCTGTGTCGGCAGTGCATGGCCTCACCAGAAGCACTTGATTAGTACTGTCAGTGTGGGACATTATGAGTTGGCTCCTGACAGACAATAACAGTCAACATAAACATCATAGTGTCTACATAGACACTGTGTTGACCCAATGACATTAACCTTAACTCCATGGTGATTATGGAGGTAGAGTTATTAAGATAGCATAACAAGTCTGTTATATCAACAAAAACAAAATTTAAAAGGTAGACACTCCCAGAGTTAGGTCATCGTAAGCTCTGTTGCACTGACCTATCTCTGTATGTAGATCAGACCTGAAACTCTGCAGGACCAGGTCTTGCATCACATCTCAGGACACATGTTAGAGCATTGGACAAAAAAGCATTTTGATTAATTGTAGTCTGACTAATCAACATCTGATTGTTATATATAAGAGATTATCTTAATTTTAAAAGGGTGTTTACTTCCCTGTTATTCAGTTAATGAAGTGCTAAAAAAAACTAGTGATTTGTCATTTGATATTTACCAGGAAGTCTAACTAGCTGCTAGCTCCTTTCTTTCTCCCTTCTTCCAGCAAAGCTCCATAAGGCTGAATGAAAGCTTCACAGGAGTGTAGCTGCAGAGGAACTCCACTCCTGTAGTTTCCAAACTCTATAGAAACTATACTCTGATGCAGACCATGTCTACACTAGCACTTAGGTTGGCAATACTTTTGTTGCACAGGTGCTTGAAAAATAACACGAGAGTCATGACATGGATTTTGCTGTTTAAGCGTGTGTGCGCACAGAGCTAGGTCACTGAGACGTGCACACCAGCCTATGTATCTATGGCTGTTTGCTGAGCTGGTTTTATTATGTTGATAGGAGAGCACTCTCCTGTCAGCATAAAATGGCTACATGAATGATCTTAAAGCAGTGTGCCACTGTAAACTTGTAAGTGTAGACATGGCCTAAGAAGTAATGCAGTATCTTAGGCTCCGTCTACATTGGGAAGGTTTGGTGACAAAAGTGCTGTCAATATACAAAAGTCACCAAAAGTGAAAGACAATCAAACCAGTTTCTCTGCTTCCCACTGTCAACATGTCATGGTCACATTGCTATCACCCTGTCAATAGACAGAGCAAAGCAACGTGGGTAAGCATGCCACAGAGCAGTGCTGTGAAAAGGCAGATCTGATCCCTGCACTTCTTGGGATTCCTTCATAGCTCTATAAGCTCTCCATGCAAAGCAATGTCAAAGCAGCACAGCAGTCTCTCCAGCCTTCTTCCTGTAGCAGCAGTCTGCCTGATGCTGTGTTCCTAGCAGGGCAGAATAGAAGCATTTCAATGATTTGCTACTTGTTTGTTCCCCAAAAGGAGGAGCTCACTCAACTGTCAGGTACTTCCTGGAGCTTTGAAAGGGGAGGGGCACATGCCTGCAGGGCAGCAGAGATTACAAACCACTGAGCAGAGCCATCAGGGCAGGCACTGTAGGATACTGTCAGAAGCCAGTTCTCTCAACAAAACAAACAGCAGATTCCACACTGGCTCTTTGTCAACAATAAAAGGAGGGAGAGGGGGACACAAAAATCTCACAGGGGTGGAAGTTTTTTGCCACCAAAACTGGGTGTTTTCCCCACAAAAGTCGCATTGCAGTGTAAAAGCTCTCACTGTTTTGTCACCAAAATGCAGGTTTTGGTGACAAAATGTGCCAGTGTAGACAAGCCCTTAGTTACGGATACAGTACATATCCTTAAGTATATTTTGAAAAAGTAAAGAATTTTAGCACTTAGCCCCCCTCATTACACAACTATTATAAATCTTTAGCAAGACACAAGATCATTTCTGAGATATGCAGAATTTAGTACTGCTTTGATTTTGTATTTAAATTTGGGAAACAATAAAGGGCACTTATCTTAGACTTTCTGAGTCTGACAATGATTGAACAACACAATAAATCACATCAAAGCAAACAATAACCCTCACAGCACAGTCATACCAAACAACTGTGGAGCATGAAAAATCAACAGTATTTCCCACTTCCCTGAGCAATATCAGCATTCATTAGTAACTGTATTTTGAACAGTCTTGTTCTGCTTGCCTGATTTAAACTGTGATATTGGCAGGTTTATTATATTTTATTGTTAATGCCTGTAAAGAAAGTGCAACTGCATTATCCAGAGACTGGATTTAAACCTCTGTACTGTTAACTTCCTGCTCAATAGGAAACATACTTTTTCAAAAAGACACATTTTAACATTGGCATATGTTATTAGGATGTCATCAGCTGCTGATGAACTGCCTACACTAGAGTTCCTATGGTAAACACAGTGCTCTATATTAGGGATGTAAGCTAGTCCTTGAGTCAACTGCTCAAGTACTCATTCCCCCCCCTCCATTGCCTTGCTGCCTCTGTATCAGAGGTGGGGATGGGGGGAGACTGGAGCTAGTGCTTGGGGGAGCTGGCTTAAAAGCTGGCTCCCCACAGCACCATCTCCACAGTGCCACCTGTCCTCCCCACCCCACCATGCTGTTGCCTCTATCAACAGCAGTCCATGTCCGTGGGGTGGTCCCAGCTCCCCCCTTGAACTCCCCACAGATAGGGGCTGCTGGACCCGGCACGAGGTAGGACTGAGCAATTCCAGCTCGCGCCGGGTCCAAGAGCTATCCTCGCTGTGGTTCTGCAGTTTAAATGTAGGAAGAGCCAGGCAGCTCGGCTCCTACTACATTTAAATTACAGAGGTGCTGTGGGGGGCGCGGGTACATCCTGGACTCAGTGCCAGCCGGGACTGACCCAGGATTGCTCAGTCCTGGTTCGCACCAAGTCTAGAACCTATCCCTGCTGCGGCTCTGTAGTTTAAATGCAGTAGGAGCTAGACTGCCTGTTCACCCATCTCTTACTACATTTAAACTGCAGAACCACAGTGGGGGTAGCTCCTGAACCTGGCATGAGCCAGGACCTAGGAAGCCTTCCCTTATCAACTAATCGTGTAGTCAATAAAAATTTGATCGACTACATCATTAGTGGACTACCCGCTTCTTAACTTCCTTAATCTGTATCTGCATCTATGTAAATACTTACTAGCTAAGGTGCCAGCATCTAGTTATACAGAATTTGTAGCACAAGAATTTGTAGCACAGTTCCTGAATTTCATAAAACTTCTTGTTGTGCATTGCAAATGGCTTCTTCTCTGTATGTTTTTACATCAGCTCTTGAAACCCATCATTGCTGCCTGTGGTCAAACTGCACCAATGTTAGCAAAGATAAGAATTTTAGAAAAATAAGGCTTCTGTGGACAAGGCCTGCCATAGAACGATTTACATTGCTATTTGGCTAAGACAGAAATAGCCTAAACACTACCATTCAATAAGTACTGTGTACCCAATAAGTACTCCTGTGTTATTTGGTTACCATATAAAGTCATGATGGGAATTGTACTTTTTCAATGTATTATAAATGACAGCTTAATAACATTGCTAAACAAACTAGACCAATATAGAACATGCCTTCTCAGAACACAATACAGTACTTTTAATACCACTGTCAACTTAAGCTTGACAATTTTCATGTAACTGATGAGAACTACATTCCAAAGACTGCCCTTTTTATGTGGTCATGGGAGCAGAGAGTACCCATGAAACTTGAACTGACGCAAAAGCTTTCCTTTCCCTTCTAAAAACAATGTCTTGAGCGAGTGTTTACAGATCACTATAAGCAAGATCAAAAATAGAACAAAACTGTATTCTGTGTTATGCTAAAATAGGAAAGACTGATGGGGTTTCTTGTTGTTTTTATAGATAGATAACAAATACTGATGTGATGCAGCTTTCATGTTCATCCTTTAAGACTCCGCTCAGAACATACTTCTTCCATGAGATCAGACGTTACCAGGCCTGCCACTCTACTAAACATTTCAAATATAAACACAAATGCATATCCAAAATTGCTGCACACTTCTGGCTGCCATCTATTCACAAAGAACCTGATCCAGAATATATGGCAGTCAATGGAAATATTCCCTTTGACTTTGTGGGTTTTGGATCAGGTCTAAAGTGCTTTGAGTATCTGTTTTTTCTGGGAGACGATCCTGCAAACTCCTCTCCCATAAAAAATCCCAACAGTGTCAACCATATGCAGAGAGCTTACATGATCACTTACATCCTTAGATACTACGCATTCCTTGAATCAGGGACCATGCCTTATTTGGTCCTATACATCCCTGAGTACATTTGCAGGAGCTTAACCAAGGTGTTAATTGCTAGACTAGGTTTATCTTTCCAGATGACATTTCTGTAACACTTGTTTCAGAAACTTGTTTCCTAAAAGCTAGAATTATATTCCTCCTTGTACCCCAAGGGCTTGTCTACATGAGCATGCAGTCTGTGGCAAGCTGGGGTGTGAATCTAACCAACAATAGCCTGTTGCACATTAACTGTGTGGGTTTGATGATGCATACTAACAGTTCGTTGGTGTTTATCTTGGATGAGGGCAGAAACAAATCATAGTTTGATATACAGCGGTGGCATAAAGTGAAATCTGAATGAGGCAGTTATGCCAATGGCAATCTGTAGTATGGACCAGTGGTTCCCAAACTTTTTGACTATACCAACCCCTTTTCAATCTATTAAAATTTCATGGACCCTCTTCCTTCCCTGGGGGAGAGAAAAAGAAAAGTAAGGAAAAAAAAGTAAAGAAAAATAAGGATCAAGCCTGACCCTTATTTTTAAACTTTCCACAGACCCCCTGCAGTACCATCACGGACCACCAGGGGCCCGCAGACCACAGGTTAGGAACCACTGGTGTAGACCAAACCTAACTAGTAATATAAGCTAACCATTGCTATCAAGACATGCCCTAAGTCACATCACTGCCCTAAAAATTATAAACAAATATTGCTGAATTAAGGCCCTACCTTTGTGTACACCTGTGAGTTAGAGGCACTCGTTCATATGTGATGAGCACATCTGTTAAAGTTACATGCGCTGTAAAAGACAAACTGATTTTATAAAAAGTGAAATATAAAAATGGATTTGTATGAGTAGAGAAGCCAGAAACCACTCAGCAATCTTGGTTCAATTCCCATCTAGGTTAAACTGGTCTAAATCCACATTGATTACACTAATGGCAAGGTTATGACTTCAGATTTAAATCCATATAACAGTTTAAAATCTATACCTTAGTAACTCAGTTATGAGAATTTAATATTTCCCAGGTATTTCTCACTCTTTGTTCTATGCATGTATCTGAGTAACTGCAAAGATGTCGGTTTTTGTCTCCCAAGCTCAAAAAAATTCACATCCTTAGGCTTGAGAGTTCTGGCTTCAAAACTTGACAATATCTACCATTATGACATCATGCTTTGGGAAGGGAAATATGTCCTCTCCTCATCACTCTGGTTGACAATAGACATTCAGGGAACTGAGTCTATGAACGTTTTTGGGCAGCAAAGGAGTTGGAATACTATGTAGATCAAAGGTGGTATCTACTAAGCAACAAATATAAATAAATTGTGGATATTTCAGAGGTGTTAGTGGTCAGAAGTCAAAATGTATTATTTAAAGAGTTTGTTTACTGCATTTTGGACAAATGTTTCTATTATTTATCAGTACTCAGTAATGTATTCCACTACAATTCAGTTTATTTGGAGAGACACAAATTTCGGAGGCCTCACTTTCTTTCCCTATCCATCAGCTCACTCTGAACACACACTTAATAGCCCTTTTCATGCCAAGCAGTCCTTTATCCACCATGGGGACACCTTTAACTCAAAATCCAGTCTTCCTAACAATTACTGTGTGGTGTTATAATTGCACTTTCCTGTAATTGTTTGGGGGAGGAGGGCTGTGTGTGTTGTTTTTAGGTTTCTCTTCTTGATGGATGTGTGAAAGATTCACACAGAAAGGGGAAACAGATGCTGTCAAATACAAAAATTAAAAAAGCAATATATCTTCTACTCTCTCAAGTAGCCTTAGGTGGTATATGTCACAATAGAAAGCTTTTAAAAAATTGACACAATATTAATATTTAAGCTGATATTATCCCTTTAAAATTACAGCTGATGAGCTGGGTGCCTCTTTACATTAGCACCTCAAACAGGCAGGTAATAGTGCTACATGCGTGCATCTTTCCATTCTTTTTTCGCTCTGCAGGAAGTTTGTCAAATCATTCTTTTCAATTGAAAAAGAAAGCAGCAAAGCAAATCCTTTATGTATTTTAAGCTTCTCAGTCATTCTGCCACATGGGATTTTTAAGAGAGTTGCACTCTTTAATTGGAAGGAGGGGAAATATGCTTTTCCCTTCATTGGTAGCATATGAGGAGAGAAGGAGGAAATTACCCCTCTAAGTGAGTGATCTTCAGTAAGGTCCCACTCCTGAAATAATTTGAGAACCCTGCTTGAGAAGTCTCATAATGTGGACTGACCATGTCCTAACAGAGATGGCTAGTTGGGACTAGGGAACCTCATTAATTCTTATTGGTTAGTCGACTATTCTATAATCCCTGGGGCTGGGACTGGCAGCTAGTGTGCTCCAGCCCCACTCCCGAGGAGCCCCTTGCCACCCCCATGCTGCTGTGTCTCTATCAGAGACAGGGTGCCAGGTGGGAGCTGGTCTGCAAGGGGAGCCCCTTGTGGACTGGCTGCCTACCATCCTGCGCTGCTGCCTCTGTTACAAAGGCAGCAGCATAGGGTGGCAGCAGCCCCTGTACAGGGTGTGTGTGTCTGAGCTCTTGGACCTGGCATGAGCTGGAACTGAGCTGGGCTGTCTGCCTGCCTGGCTCCTAATACACTTTAAACGCAGAGCCACAGTAGGGGTGAGGGGGTATGTCCCGGACCCAGTGCAAGCTGGGACTGAGCCAGGCTGCTGCCCAGCCTGCTAAAAAATGTACTGGCAAGGAGCGGGGCGGGGGGGAGAGGGGAAGGGAGGAATTGTGTGTAGTCTATAGAATTAACCTATAAGCTTTTGCTTATCGGTTAATGAGTTAATCGACTATACTATTACATCCCTAGTTGGGACTAGAGATATTACACTATTTAACCGATTAGCTGATGCTTATTGATTAACGATGTTAGTAACACTCAGCTGACTCTCAGAGGCGCAGCTTTGCTGTGGCAGGAGACAGAAGCCTCCCCCCTGGGAGTTGGGGCAGTAAGGGCTGCCCTCTCCACTCCCAGGACTTCCCCAGGAGTGGAGCCAGCAGCCCCTGCCAGCCTGGCTCCCAGCGAGAAGGCTTCTCTGCGGCAGGGAAGCTGCCACCTGGGGAGCTGGCCTGCCTGGGGCAGGTGGCCCTGCTCCCGGGGAGGCTTTGCTGCAGGCTCTGCAGTAAGCTTTATACTTAAGTATAAATAAGCTTTATACTGCAGTGTCCACAGCACATAACCACGGAGATTTTTAGTGGTTACATGGTTACCTATTTAACCGAATTTTAGCATCCCTACTTGGGACTACCTTGATGGACAGTCATGTATCATCTCCTTCAGAACTACCAAAATAGTTTACACCAAATGGAAAAACTTCATTAGGTAGGTAATGCATTTTTAACTGTCTTTGCTAATGAAATGAAGTAGCTGACAACAAAAAGGGAGCCAGGACTATGGCTAGCCTCCTCTTTGTGGCCCATTGTGGTAAGTTTTTCTCAGACAGCTGAATAGTTCTCATTCAAGTCACATAGTGAAAGCTTTTGCAAGAAGGCCAGTAAGTTTTCCTTGACTCATTTCAAAATGCAAAATGTCATTCTCTTTCTGTGGTACTGGTTACAATTTCCCTACAACTCCTTGCACAACAAGAAGTCTCACTTGGAGATAAGTAATTCGCTCACTAAATGCATTAATTTTTTTTTGCCTTAATGCCTTGATTTAATAGATAGCACATCAATAATTTAAAACAGCCTTCATATCTGCATTGAATACCTAGATATCAAAAGTGATAAGCACTTTAGAAAGTTGGACATAGGTATATTGTGAAAATAAATTTGCAGATATATCTGGTACTTTTATAGATTTATTTTCAGGTCAAAGCAACGTTCACAAGCATATAAGATGGGTGATTATAATGCAATATTTTAGAATTATTGAGTCCCAGACCGCAATCTTTAAGAAAAGCATGGATTACTTGTAAAAACAAATTTTAAATTGAAGGTCAACAAATTGTTACATTGTTCTTCTTACCTAAAGAAACATTATAGTAAAAACATCGGATACATTTGTAACCCCTACTTTTAATTTGATTTAACATCACTAAGACTTACTACTGCAGTGGTATTTGCGAGAAGGACCCTGATTCTTTTAAATACACCTGAAGAGATTTTTCAAGATGGTTTTGCACCTGTGAAATAATCTGTTCTTCAGTCATTGCATCATTAACCAGTCCTCTGCATAGATCTGAGGAAGTTCAAATGAGCCCAGTAAGTGACCAAGCAGTAAACACATGCTCACTCTCAGGAGAATTAAATATTAGTAGACAAATAAGATTTGTCTCCTTCCTTTCTTAAAAGTATCTATCTGCTAGTTTTATTCCTCATTCTGTAATTATATCACCCTAAATTCTGATTTTCCCAATTCTTCCTAAGACATCTGCATTTAAAAACTGCACACAACAAGCTAAAAGGAATTTGGAATGCTTAGCATCTCCAAATATCAGGTTCAAAGTACCTCAAGTCAAGCATCCAAAACAGAAAGACATCCAAAAATCACTTTTGAAAGTAATGATCTGTCTATGAAAGCTCTTATTTGGTAGGGATAAAATAGCATTGGACTTTTGATGCTAAAGTAGAAACCTCCCAAATGCAACAAAAGGACTGATCCATTGTCCATTCAAGTCAATGGAAAGACTCCCCGAATGTCTACCTTCAGCCAGAGTGATCTGAAGGAGACGACATGTCTCTCACCCTAAAGAATGTCATAATGATAGGCATTGTCAAGTTTTAAGCTACAACTATTAAGTCAGTGAATATGAATTTTTTAATTGTGCATGTGACTTTACTGTTAGATAGTGACTTTACTGTTAACATACCAAATTTGTGATAAAGGTACATGCTGCAATTCTGCCAATATGATTGGGAGTTGGGAGATGCAGGAGATTGGCCAGTCCCCAGGGATGGTTGGGCTGGTGGGGGCTGTGTTGCCCAGGCACCGGCTCCCTATGACTGGCCGGGGGCTGCCAGATCCCTGGAGCTAGCTGGGGCAAGGAAAGTTTTAGGCCATGCTCATTACCATAGTATGTGAGCCCCTACCCAAATGATTCAAAAATATTGGCTCAGGATTTCAGTAGCAAGAAACAGAAAAGGAGATGGTGGAAACGGAGATAGAATCTGTTAAAAAAAAAAAAAACCCTTAGCAGATAAAAAGACCTATTAATCTTTCCCCTTTTCTTAGGGAAACCACTTCATGACTTGGAAAGATCTTGTTATAAATCCCTCACATTGAAAGCACTGTATTTACAAACTCTAGATGAGCTTCATTTTAGACTTTCACATTACTAAGTACCATGAAGCGTAAAGCAGTGTAGCTGTTCTCCGGTGCAAGGAGAGGTCTCCCATTCACAAATAAAACCACCCCCAAACAAGGGGCATAGCTTTGCCAACAGGAGACTTGTTCCAGCTGATGAAGCACTTGCCCTTTTTGTCGTTAAAATTGTTGTAATTCAGGGGTGTGTGTGTGTGTGTGTGTGTGTTTTTCTCTCACCCCTGAGTGATGAAAATTTTAACAATGCAAGTGCAGTGTACAAACCCTGTCTACTCAGCTTCTCTCCCTGAATTACATCCGGTGCATCTGAGTTAACTGGTACATTTTTTTGCATGTCCCCCATAGACTTTGCATATCTCTCGGTTACTACCAAAGAAGCAGAGGAAATGACCCTTTTTTCTGAGATTTATGAGTCCACCAGTATACCAGCCCTAACTCACTAGTTTTAAGGGCTTTTAGCTTAGTAAAGTAAGTGTACTTAAGACTTATCCCCCATCCTCTTGTCAACCCCTATGCCACACATTCTGCCTCCAGTCCATCTACCTTTGAGATGTCTTTTTTCAAGTGGTTACTAGCTGGCCCAGGAACAACGTATTCTCAACAAACTTTTAGGTGAAGGTTTCAAGGAGACGATGAGGCTTTTAGATTCTGAGGATCAGAAATACGAGCGGCAACATTCCTGCAACCCTATGAGCTGATCCATGAAATGTCACTGATGGATGCTGGACTTGGCAAAGATTACATGGCCCGCCTTTTTGTGAGGCTGGAGCAGAGGGAAGCAGTGAAAGGCGATGATCTCTAAAACATTGATATGGCCAACATCCGTTCTTGTAATTCCTACTGCTGTTGAGAGTTGTCCAAGAAGCAGAAGGTAAGATAGAGTATCTGTAGAGCAGAGGCGGACAAACAACGGCCCATGGGCCACATCCAGCCCATCAGTCCAGCCTCCGAGCTCATGCTGGAGAGTGGGGTCGGAACTGCTTTGCCCAGAGGAGCCAGCCCAACTCCCAGGCAACGCGGCTAGTACAGGCAGCTAGTCCCAGGCCCTCTCCTTCTGCCTCTCCTACCCCATAGCCTCAGCTCCCCAATGCTGAGGGGGACTGTAGGAGAGGCAAGGGATCCCTGGAGGGAGGGGGTAGGGGCAGGGAGCAAGAGGGCTTCGATAGGAGACAGGGATCCTGGGGGATGGTCAGGGGATGGGGAACAGTGGAGACAGAATGGAGGCAGAGGTCCCAGAGGGGTCAGAAGGCAGGGGGATTGGATAGGAGGTGGCTGCCAGGCCAGCCCTGGCTGTTCGACGAGGATAGTCCCCTTCAGCTTTCCCTACCCAGCCCTCCATACAACTTTAGAACCTGATGTGACCCTCAGAAGAGAAAGGTTGCTCACTCCGCTGTCGAAGCTAAAGCGCATATAATAATATTTGTTTACCTTTTTTGCTTAAGTGCTATTTCAGCACTGGTTGGGTTTTCCCAGAACTCATTTGTGCCTCAGGAATTCAGTGCTGAATTGCAGACTGAGTATTCTCAGTCACATTCATCTTTAATGTGCATTCCTAAAAGGCCATTTCATCATATTTGAGATATGTCTACAGTAGTGGCACGACAGCAACCCATGGAGTTTTTCTGTTGCTGTAGTAAATCCCCTCAAACGGTACTTGCTAGGTGAATGGAAGAATTCTTCTGTTGTCGCAGCTGAGTCTACAGACTGACCTGGCTACATACTTAAGGTGTGAAATTTTACACAACTGAACAATGTAGTTAGTTCGACCTAAGTTTTAGGAGTAAACCAGGCCTGAGCCTCTAAGCAAGATGGCTTAAAAATAGCTAATATTTCGGCTCTAAAGCTGGTAGTAAGAGCACTAAATAAAGATGAACTGTATAGTCATATATAAAGTTTAAAACATGGTAGTGGTATCTCATATTACCAACGTGGCCAATGAGGCTATCCTGCTGCCACTGAAACCAATGCTTATTTTGCCACTGATGTGGTCCCCAAAACTTGCTTTTCTTGTTCTCCTGGATAGTACCACAGACTTCAGTAGACTACTTGGGTAAGTAAAGGAAGGAGGACTGCACTGGGATCTAAATGTTGTATTTAGATTTGTAGAGGCTAGACCCTGGTAAGCGTTATAAAGTAGCAAGCTCAGCTGGTCATTCAGTCTGGTCAGAGACCAGTTTTGATTTGGAGGTTGACAGGGATCTGAAAGCAAATGTTTATAGGAAATTAATTCCAAAAGGCTTCAGTGATTTTGCGAGCAGAAACCTACATAGCCCAGAACGTCACTTTAGAAAGAACTATTATTTGTTTAGCACATAAATGTACGTGGTAATTCACAAACAGACAGTATTTACACTGAAGAATTTATAATCTTAAAAAGACACCAGAAGTAATTGTATGGAGCCTTCGTAACAAGGCCAGATTCCTCACTATGGGTAAAAATGTTTGCAATACAAGTCACTCACTGAGAATCAAGAGAAGACGATGGGGAGATAAGCATAGTTAACTGCAGTTTGCGTTGGTAGGAATTAAGTACTAGTTAAATAAACCATTAAGAAAATGGGCAATAAATACTGTCGTGATGTGTATTTGAAAAGATATCATAAAAAGGAAGAAAAATATATTTTAAAAGATATATTTAAAAACAAACAACAGTAGCCGCCTTGCCCCCTAGACTTCCTGAACATACGCCCTTGTCTCTAAGGCAAATCAATTTCATTTGTAATTTCATGCCTAGACCAAAAACTTGATTACTTTATTTTGTCTGAGACACATGTATTATAAGAAACACCCATAGTTTTATAAAAGAAATCACGGCAGAACTTTAGCAAGAGGAATTCTAATGAGCACTAGATTGCACCAGAATACCAAGAAACATTCCTTAGACCAGGGGTAGGGAATTTTTTGGGGGTCGGGGGGTGCTGACCCACAGGAAAAAAAGTTAGGGGCTGCACACTAGAAGTAAAAATAAAGAACAAACCCTCACTGACATGCCCCCAACTGAGAAAGACACATCCCACATGCCCCTTACACACCAGAATCTCTGGGGCCCCAGCCTAATAGACTTTGTGTGCTCCAGCCCCGTGGTAGGATGGCAGGCGGGGCAGCTGGAGCACCAGCACAGGCTCCCCAATGCTGGTGGGGAAGCCCTGAGCTTCAGAGGCCAGATCCAGGCAAGCTGGGGGCTGCATCAACTCCTGGGCCACAGGTTCCCCACCCCTGCCCTAAACAGAGATCACACTTAAAAATTCAGCTTTTTTAGGTATATATTTATTTAGTTACCTAAAGCTACTGGAAAGTTTAAGGATGCACAGTAGGAATGTTAAATTTCGATTATCCAGCTAATTGAGTAGTCGATGGAATTTCCATCGACTACTCAATTAGTCAATAAGGGGGGGGGGGGCGCTTGCTATCCCACTGCGCCTCTCCCTTTGAAATGTACAAGAGCCACCTGCTCCTGTATCTCTCAAAGGGAGAGAGAGAAGCAGCGGGAGCCTGTGCCAGCGAGGAGCAAAGTAGTTCCCGCTGGCACGGGTTCCCCTCTGTTCCTCTTCCTCTGAAATGCACAAAAGCCTCAAGGAGAGGAGCAGCAGTGGGACCAGCGCAAGCGGGACTGTTCCAATCCCTGCTCATGCCATGTCCCCATTGCCCCCTGTCCCCGTGGAGACAGTGCGGGGGGGGGGGGAGAGCGAAACCAACTTGTAAGCTGGCTCCCCCCAGCACGGGCTCATGCTCCACCCTTGCTGCCTCTCTCTGACAGATGCAGCGGGGGGTGGGAGGGAAGCGACTAGTCAAGTTCCTACTCAACCACCTGATAAGCATTTGCATCCGTAGTGCATAGCATACATAGAGGCTATGACTTCACTACAGGCCTGAGCTTCTGGATCAGCCTAGCCCCAGATGCAAGCAGCGGCACCATCATGCCAAAGTTACTGTATCCTGATGGGTGCTGCTGCTCTCCCATGTCTGTGTCATGTAGCTTACTGGACGCACTTCCCACAGTTCTCTGTGCTGCAGTAAGCTTATCTAGTCTATTATTCTCTCCTACTGAATTGGGGGAGAACTTGTTTGTTGTTCTGGGCACGCAGATGGAATTGTGGGACGGCGCTGGAGGATTACCAGCAAGCAAATGCTTGAGCCTGCTTCTCATTACAAAGTGGGTGGGTTACCAGCCTGAGTGAAAGCCTCATTCAGGCTTAACCTGTACCACAGGGCAGGCCAGCCTAGCTCTGATTCAAAGCACCCCTAAACTTGGGCATGAAGATTGTGTGTTGATGAGAGCAGATATGGTGGCAGATATAAGAGGCTTGGGGAGATTTGGGGAGTCTCGGCAAATGGAGCAAGATATTCTAGATGTGTTCAATGTTCCCGCTAATCTTTTCCATCCACGTTCAGAATAAATTAATGTGCACCAACACATGAGGAAATGTGCACCACTAGTAGAAAAAAACCCTAGGTGTGGGTGCTCTGTTAATCAGCTGGGCAACATGTGAATCTCTCCTGAGCAGCCACACAAGCGCACAGCTTACAGAAAACACTATATGTGGTGCAGCTTCCCTTGGAGGTGTGCTAGCTTGCTGCCTTTGGAGCAATATTGCTGGAAACTCCCAAGAAGTGGAGGGGCCACCAGCATCTGGACTATGGCTCCGCTCATGCTCCACCCTAAGGCCCTGCTCCCACTCTATCCCTTCCCCTGTGACCCACCTGCACTGCACCTCTTCTCCAAGGCCTCACCCTCTGTTCACTTCTTCTCACCATCCTCTCTCACTTCTCTCTGTCCCCTCCACCTCCCCGGCATCACCCTTAAGACTGGAGGGGGCAGAAAGAAGCAAGCAGCAGAGGGCTCAGGAGAGGGGATGGTGGGTGGTGCCTAAGGGCAGGGGGAAGAGAGAAGTGGTGGATATTCAGGATAGGGATTTGAATGGTTAACCGATTAACCAGTAAGCATAACCCTTACTCGGCAATTCTTACCAGTTACAGTTAACTAGCAGGGGCTGGGGCACTCCAGCCTGGCTGAATCAGCCCCTGTCCTTGGCAGGCTCAGCCTGACACACTGCAGGCAGGAGCACTCCAGCTCAGCCAGAACAGCCCCCAGCCACAGTGGAGAGGCTACTCCAGCCCAGCTGTGGTAGACCGGGGTGCCACTCCAGTTCAGCACCCTGCCCCCTGTGTACCCCCATTTCATCTCTTAACCAGTTAAACATAACGTTTAAACAGGATTTTACATCCCTAGTTCAGGAGAAGAGGTGTGGTGAAGCACGGGCAAGGTCTGGGGGGGAGGAGGCAGAATGGTGATAAGGCCTCAGGGCAGGTGGAGGATGGGGCCACACACACTGAGTGCCGATGCCCCTCCCCTCCCCCATCCCACACTTCTAGGGAGCTTCTGGCACTTGCTCACATCCTCCCCAAATGAAAGAGTCATAGGCTGCCTATGGATGGCTTGAGTTTAGCTCCAAATAAGTGTCTGGGTAATATCTGCAGTAAAGATGTATCCTAAGGCAGTATCAATGCCCAATCAGGGGTGCAATTTTCTGAGTGCATGTTACTTCAAAGGGATTGTTCCTGTGAATAAAGTTACTGTTATGCACAGGTATTTATAGGACTGAGCCCCTTGGTAGATGTTACTGAGCGCTTGCTCTACTAGGAAGCATTTTGTTTGTTATTAAGATGGGGATCTGCTTTCTGAGCAGTTTTGTCACTTTGTACCACTCCCTATTCTGGAATGGGCCAGGATGTGGTGAGGAGTAGATAGCTGGGAGGACTTACAAAGACAGGCAGGACTGGTGTTTGTTTCAAATGAGTATTTACCAGTAGGTAGAGACTCCTCTTAATCGGCTTTTACTGAGCTAGTTTTGGCATCCAGGACAATTTTCTGTGTTAACAGCCTGGTTAGAAATTTCTACACGCATGATCTGTTTCGCTTTCTGTACAAATTAGCAATATTGGTTAATTTCCATAAAAACAGAAATTAAAAACTAAACAGCTTTAAAATATTAGAGATTTTTTAAAGCCATGTGACACTCTTATAAACAGAGTTAAAAATGTTGTCAGCTGTGCTACCTACTATGGGAAAGTAGCCAAGCCTGTGCACTGCCTTGTAAAGTTCCAATCTTCGCTTCTTTTTGACCAATTGTTTTTTCCAGCTGACAAGTTATCCCACTAGCCCTGTCTGATAAATTTAAACAATGTACACATCATTTTTTACAACAATCATCCATAAGACTATATATTTTTGTACCACTTCACATAGAAATCAAGAGTGTCATTTCCAGGGCAACCACAATAAATGAGTGCTCATGCAACAGACAGAGAATATGCAAACAGGGCAAGGCAGGACCAGACCAGTGAAAGCAAAGGGGACTGTAAATTTTAACATGCCTCTAGTATGATAACCACTTAAATAGAGAATAAAGGCCAGACTGGCAAATAAAGGGGCAACATTGCCCTGAAAAATAACAAGAGTTTAAATATTTATCTTTATCTTTACAGAGGCCCTTGTTTCAAGACATTCTGCGATATGGAATAGAAAACAAAACCTTTTATCTGAGAAGCTCAACAAAATTAACAAAAGCAGTCAAGTGTTACACAGACATTCATGAACATACCCTCATAACACTTCCAAGAGGAAAGAGTTGCATCAGTTTTGTATTTGGGGAAACTGAGGCACAGAGAAGCTAGGTGACTTGCACATTATTTGCCTACATCCAAAACTAGTTTCATATTCACAGTGAACCTCTGGCTACAATTCTGAACAGAAACAGTGGGAGTGCCATTACCTCTTTTTCCAGAGCCAACAAGAACTATTGCCCTCCAATAAGCAATAAGACCAGATTTATAGTACAGTTTTAATTATACTTTCCCCTAAGTCACAAAATCAGCTGTAAGATACAACAGCCAATAATAACCATAACTTCAATTAATCTCAACACAATTTTAAATTCATATTACAAAAAAAATGCAAATTTCATTTGACACAGTTAAAAAGAGTAATATAACTCTTCACCCTATGCCAAACTTCTGTGATTTAACCGTGTAAAAAAATCTAGTAGCTCTTACACTTTTTAAAGAAAGAATACATAACAAAGTGAGTGAAAACTCCTCCTACCTTAGCCACCCAGCTGAACAATGGTGACATCCTACAAGATCAGACACAGATCACCACACGCTGTTGTAACTTTAGCCACTTTCACTGCCTTTTTTCCACTTCTTGCCTGCTTTTCTCTGATAAACAACCCTCTCACATCTGCATCAAGCAGTAGCCTAATTTATTGTGAAGAGAGAAAAAGCTTTCTTTAGAAACAGTGTTTTAGGCAACCCGTCTCATGCTGCAAAGAAGCATGTTCATTTCCCAGACTCTACAGTAACTATGAGGTCACTGGTCTTTGAGACTTTCACAATTCCACACAGTCTATCTCAGAGGTTCAGTTTAAGAAAGGAAAGGGCTGGGTGGGTCAGGGGAGGAGGGGAGTATGCCACAGGCAGCTTTGAAAAGAGACTCCACCTACTCGGACGAAAAGGGAGAGACAGAAAAGTACCAACAGAGTACTGCTGTGTGGATTATTCAGGAAGTTGTGAAATGTGGTAGTTTGCGCTTAACAGCGCTGTAATAACATGTCAATGATTTCAAGGGGAAAAAATACAAACTATACTGCCACCCAATGCCGCACTTACAAGTAGCTCAGCTCAGCATAAAGACAGTATTCATAGCTGCTTAAAAACAGTTAACATAGCTTTCTAGAAAAATGCAGTGTCAAATAAATGTTTAAATACAAACTGAAAGCAAAAACAAGCTTCTCTTTCAAATGGCCAAAACTGCAAGTTTTCAAAATAATTTTAGTTATTTCTAACTAAGTTATTGACATTAAATCCAAATACTAGTATCTGTACTTTAAAAAACAAAATGGCATTAACAAAGAATAGAACAAAAATAACCTTGGAATCAGTGTAAAAGGAGTTTCAGGAAGCTCAAGACATATTTGCCATCCAAACCGGATGTGCTTCAACTACCATATCACTGATCCTTCTGTTAAAAACGCCAGGAGTGTCTGTGGGCATACCTGAAGAAGAGTTCTGCACAGCTTGAAAGCTTGTCTCTTATTGGACCAACTTCTGTTAGTGAAAAAAATATTACCTCGCCCACCTTGTCTCTATAAACGTATAGACACGCTTAAATCAATATACCTACATTTACTGAAATTAAGATGCAAGATCTACTCTCAAATTACTGCTCAGCAGGGAGGAGAATATAGCATTAAGTCTCTTATTTGTCACCAAAAGGCTATGCTGAATTTGAACTCAAAGAATGGTTGCATCAATTAGAAACAAAGTGCAAAGTTCTTTAACATGCAGATGCAGATGTTTGTTTACTCTGTGTCAGTGTGTCACAACTCTCCATGTACATCCAAGACTTGATTGTAAAAGAAAGCAAAGTCTTATTCTGAGGAGTGGCAATGGAATGAGAGAGTCACAAGCAAGACATAGCTCCTGCACTGTTTAGTACAATAGCTATAACATCCCTAAAGAGCAAGTTGCTATGGCAAAAAGTCTGACTTTAGTTTTAAGTTCCCTCCAGGATATTCTTGAAAAATGTGTCAGAGAAACTTGTCCCAGTCTGGATATGGAACACAGAGCAGTATTGCACTATTATTTATTTATTTTGCAGCCACACCTTGTAGGGATGTTAAATATCGGTTAATTGAATAGTCGATTAATCTCATGAATTCTTATCGGTTAGTCAACTATTCTATTGTGCCAGGACAACCCCTCTCCAGGTGGGAAGAGGGGGAGGGTCTGAGATCCCGGACCCAGTACAAGCCAGAACTGAGCTGGGCTGCCTGCCCGCTTGGCTCCTAATACACTTTAAATACAGAGCCACAGCGGGGGTAGGTCCAGGACCCAGTGCAAGCCAGGACTGAGCTGGGCTTCTGGCTAGCCTGCTAAAAAAATGTACTGGCAAGGTGTGGGGGTGGGGAGGAGAAATGCGTGTAGTCTATAGCATTAACCTATAAGCTTTTGCATATCAGTTAATCGACTATACGATTACATCACTAGCATCTAGAGGCCATAATTGGGGATTTGGGTCACTTCTCACAGAGTGAAAAGACAATCTCTGAACCAAAGAGCTTACAACTGAAATATATAATTAGAGATAACGGAAGACTACAAACAGACAAGAGGAAGTATTCTGTAAGTGTGACAATTATGAGTATTATAGGAAGTGGTCATTAGACATTTCATCCTCTGGTGACCTACTCATAACTGAGATAACAATCTTGGTTTTTGAAAGTCCAGAATGTTAGTTAGTGATAATACACAAGGAAGTTTACAAAGCACTGCTTGGACCATGCCTCAGTCTAGACACGGTCATTAGATTTCTCCCTCTCATGGACAGTAGTCATCATCTTCATCTGGGGACAAAAACTGTTGCCAATATACTTAAACCTTTTGCACCTTTTATCTGAGAAGCTTAACGGCATTTGACAAATATTATGTTCATTTTACAGACAGGTAAGTTAAGTTACTGAAAGGTTACATGACTTGCTCTAGGTCACACATTCAGTAAATGGAAGTGATTCAAAGTCTATTTCTGTAAACACTAGATTGCAGTGTTTGTCCATGAAGCCAGAGTAAGTTGTCCAATTTGGGCTAATAAGAGAAGATGCACTGTCAGGCAAAATGGACTTTTACATTATTCTTTATCCCAGTTGTGCTCTATTTTAGTGAACCTGACACCTAAAATGCAGGAAAGACTATTATGCAATCTTTCCTCACTGATACAGGAGCCTAAATTTCATTTCAATTTTTAAAAATTGCTAAGTGCTGCAATAACTAAATACCTTTAAAAATCTGGGCCTCAGTCCACTTTTTTCAAATATATAAATTGGAGGCATGAGGAAAGGATGCTGTCTCTTATTTACTGCTCATAATAAGTGGACCTATCATCCTTTATTTGGCAGTGCTGAAGTCATATTCTTCTAACACTGATCATGAACAGAATGGTCTCTAAAGCAACTCTTTCACTTCGCTGCAGATCTTCTGTCTATAAAGAAGCTTTCACAGCTGCCCTTTCCTGGCTGGATTCCTGATACAGTTACAATTTTAAACAAACAATACACAAATCCTTCCAGTTTTCATTACATGATGCTGCCAGTCAAGAGACACGACTGGAAGTGACTCTCTGTGTGATCCTGAGCGAACCACTTAACCTCATTCTCCATACGAGCTTCCAAATGTGTGAATTGTAATAGCAATGTTTACCTGGTTGTGTAAAGGATTCTGAGGATCCTTTGTATTCAGATTCAGAAAATTAGCCACAGAAGTGCAAGTTCTGCCACAGATTTCATTTGGGGAAAATTGCTTATATTTTGTACTTCCCAGCCTTGCAAGCGTGAAGAGAGCATGCACTGATTAATACAATAATATCTAAAATATTTTTGCATAAATGGAAACAATTTCAATATTTCCTCCATAGTTTAATAGGACTAGCAACTGTCTTCATCTTCCAAGAATTCAGACATCCTAAAAATAGATTATATTTTTCTATTTTTAAAGCTTCGCTTTGCAAAGTTTAAGCAAATAATTTCTTTTCCAAAAGTATTGTGCATCCATTCTGAGTTAATGGAAAAATTACAGGAGTAAGAAACACATTTCTCTGTATAAAAAAAATAAAAAGTGTCATTTGACACACCTTACCTAAAGTCAAGATTTTTACACCAAAACAGTCTACTGGATAATGTATAATGGAAAATATTAGCACATAACTGCTACTATTTCAAAAATAACAGTTATTAGTAGCAATTACATGCCCTAACACTTTAAACTTTAAACATATTTTTAACTTTAGATAATCAGAATATGGTTTGATCGCATTTGCAGATGTCCACTATCAACTTACAAAAATAAAATAAACAAGCATTACTTTTCCTTAATGACAGAAATCTGCTTTCAAAAATGTGCAAATTTTAAGAAGAATTTAAAGTTCGAAGATCTTTAAGGTCCTCTAGACTCTCTTTTGGCCAAGATTATTCCCTATTATAGTCCAATTTTAAAGGATGGAATTATCTTTGAGACTTCACTGGAAGCTAAGAATGACAGCCTCATAAGAATTCAGACCGCACATAGCACTGACTAGGTTACTAGCTCCAGCACTAGTCTCCAAGCATTTGCAACTCACTTTCCAAATTATAATTCCAAATGCATTAGAGAGAGACTCGCCACTGCTGTTATCATGCCAAGACTGGATATTTGCTCAGTGGGTGCCTTTACAGCAGGAGGGCCTAGTTCAATCCATTTCTTTTTGGAACTTTTCCCTTGTATTCAGTCTATCTTTTGGTGTTAATTTTATTGTTAGTTCCTACACTCATGCATATACACCCTAAAGAAAGGAGATCTCAGCTGCTGAGGAAACTTTTGCCTCCCAGTACAAAGGCAAGAAGCATTAAGAGCAGAATCAACGCAGTTCAGCAGGCTTGCATGTAGACGGTGCTGACTGGCAACACAAGGATTCAAAACAAGTCATCAGCCATCCAGACCTGGAAAAAGCAAAAACCTCAGCAGCAGCATCTAGCCCCTTGGAAGTGAGCAGTGAATTCCCATGATTATGTAAACTTAGAAATTTCCAATAAATCTGATGATCTAATTTCAATGTCTGCAGTTCATATGCACTGATAGCATCTAATTCAAGCAGAGCATAATAATCAGATAGACATATCAGTGGAATATAATGGACGTAATAGTGTTTCTTGGTTGAACGTTGATGACAGGATATTAGGAATAAGATAATTAAATAAGATTAACCATGTCTAACACTAAAGTCACAATGAAAGAACTTCATCCAAGTTCAAAGGGAGGGCAAAATGCAGACTACATTGCGAACCAGCCAGGCTCCCTGCCCTGCCGCATCATGCTGCTCAGAGCACCTCTCTGAACACTGAGTCTGGGGGCTGGCAGAGAAGAATAGAACAGGCAGCACACAAAGTACTCCTTTCCCTCCTATTCCCATCCTCAAGGTCATAACCCCCTCCCAGACCTTCTACTCCAATCTCCTACCCCTGTCACAACACAGATCCCTGCACCCCATCTTAACCTCTCCTCCAAGTCAGAATCCTCTCCTGCACCCTTACCCCCTTCCCAGACCCTGCACCTCCTTTGGCACCCCAGTCTCCTGCCCCAGGTCACAACCCCATACTCCTTCATCCAAACTCCCTCCCAGGTCTCACACCACTCCTGCATCCCAGTCCCTTAGGCCAACCTCCCTTCTGCACCCAACCTCCATCACAGACCCCGTACCTCCTCCATTAATATCATGGAAGAGTGCGGCATGTAACTACTTGCCAAATTCTTGGAGTGGTCCCCCATGAAAAATTATTGCCCATCCCTGTCCAAGTTCCTACAGTACTCTTATCTCTTGCCTCCCTTCCTTGCCCCTTCCCCCAAGTATTATATTTCCTTTCTCTTGGAATTTTCAACTATTCCCTGGAGATTACTCTAGTTACTCATCAAGAAAGAGAACAATTTGGCCAAAAGAAAAAAAAAAGCTTTAGGATGTTTAAAAGAAAGAGAGTAAAAACAATTTTTAAGAGGAAGGACTGAAAACCACAAACTCTGAATGAATAGATGTGTAATTGGAACAATTTCCATTTTGAATCACAGTTCTTAAGGATTAAAATAAAATTTTCCTTCTCATTTTGAAATATATTGTAACAGGGAATTATTTAGCTAGAAGGAAAATACTCGATTTGGGAAAACATATTATTCCTTTATAGAGGGCCATTCCTGCACACTGGAAAATTATTTTTATATAGGTTTCAGATGATAGCCGTATTTGTCTGTTTCAGCAAAAATAACAAGGAGTCTGGTGGCACTTTCATAAATGTTTTGGTCTTTAAAGCGTCCATGGACTGTTTGTTATTTTATACACTAATTATATAAAAAGTAGTAGGGAGTGGACATGAAATTTTGTTTGATTAAACCAACACTCTTACCTATACAATTATAGATTTCACTTGTGGTATAGATAAACCATTACCAAAGCTAACTACTTACATTAAGCAATGAGGAGTCCTGTGGCACCTTATAGACTAACAGATTTATTGGAACATAAGCTTTCGTGGGTCTTTGCCCATGAAAGCTTATGCTCCAATAAATCTGTTAGTCTATAAGGTGCCACAGGACTCTTCGTTGCTTTTGCAGATTCAGACTAATACAGCTACCCCTCTGATACTTACATTAAATGGAGCATCACTTAGGTAATTCGGAAATGAAGAGAAACAAGAGTACATAATAAAATATTTCTGTATATAAACTTTTACAGCATAAGGCCTTGACCCTGTAAAGATTCTTGTGTGTGATTAATTTTAAGCATGTGAGTAAAATTATTGACTTAAGCACATGAATAAGTCATTGCAGAAACAGTGGCTCAAGAGGCTAGATCTTAATACTCTAGACCAGTGTTTCTGAAAGTGCTCCGCGAAATCACTTTCAGAAACACATTAACTGGCCATCCCAGTTTGTTTATTTACTGGCGCCATGGACACAGAGCCTTGCGGCTCCCATTGGCTCCATTTCGTCCTTTGCAGCCAAGGGGAGCCGCGGGAAGTGGTGGCCCAGCCCACACCGCTCCCCACGGCTCCCCTTGGCTGCAAAGGACAAAACGGAGCCAATGGCGCCAGTAAAGAAACAAACCGGGGCGGTCAGTTAATGTGTTTCTGAAAGTGATTTTGCGGAGCACTTTCAGAAACACTGCTCTAGATGGCTATTAAAAGCAGATTATGTTCCCAATCCTGCACAACGTGGAACCTTTTAAATCAACTGCTGACAGCATTTGTGGTATATTTGCCATAATCACACAGGTTTTTATCATAAAAAACATGTTCTACTAATTGCTTAAATCTTCTCACAAAACACAGTGTCAAACTTCAGCAGGATAGAACTAATTCTTTCCAGACTGGCTTGTAGAGAGTAATGACCGCATCTTAACTAATTAAAAAGCACCTTCTGCAATGCTGACCAATCAAACCTCAGCCTTAATTATTCTTTTTCACTGCCAGCCTTCATCTGATTAGAAGCTACAGCATACTCCTTCACCAGAGATGCTATTTCCTATGTAATCTTATATTTGGAACATTATTGGGAGCTTGTAAGATGTGTAATAATTTTGTAGGAGACATAATTTTATTTGTTTTTTGATAGAATTATCCAAGATTTTTATGTTGCACTGTTGAGCTATTTATTGTATTCTACTTCAAAAACAATGGGAATACAAAATTAACTAAGCAATTTTTGCTTGTGTGTTTTTCATCTACTGTTTCTCATTTTTCCTTCTCTAGTTTATTAATCCCTGCAATGTGTCTAGACAAACAGCGTGGATTCTATACTCTCATGCTGCATATAACATGCTGCCTTTGGATAAGAGCAAGAGCGAGGAACATTTGATATAAGCTCAAAAATGAGATTCAAGCAATGACTATTATGCCTTCCACACACCAAATCCCCTTTCTTCATTCCAATTAATACATGTTGTTAATTTTAAAAAAACACATTTTGGAATTATGTTTTACCTTACCATTCTCAGCAAATTTGTTCTAGAAGAAACATTTCCTAAAAGTCCATTGCAAAATAATTGTTAAATATAAAACACAAAATTGTTAAAATGTTGCAATGAGATTTGTCCCCAATAATCGTCCATGTTTTGGATCAATCTTAAACATTTCAAAGGTCTTAGCATATTCTACTCTAAACCAAAACTGCATACTTCGGCCACATGTGCTGACTGCTCTTCCGTTATCCTGTTAGAACAAAGGACTCCTTAACCGGCTTTATCTGTTGTCCCATCATTATGAATCGAAGCATACACTTCAACTGATTCATTCAGTATGGATTCCTTCAAATGTTTTACATGACAGATCGTCCCTTTCACTTAATAAGTAGTGCCCCAATTCTGCAAACGCTGATGCATGTGTATGACTTCATACATGAAAGTGGTATGGGACTGTTGGGGCAGATACCACAGTTAAGCACATGTGTATGTGTTTCCAGTGTAAGGACCTAAAATATTATTTGAAATGTGGCAGATTGTTTAGTTGAATACAAATAAAATAGTTATATATTTTTAAATAAATAATAATAATAATAATAATTTGAACACTGATCTTGGCACTGCCTCAGTGAGAGTAGACCCCTGAGTTTACAAAGACTGTTGTGACTGCTTGGAGATCCGGGCATGGGCAGGGGGCAACCTGTGCAGAGTCAGCTAAGGGGCTGGGATTACAGTGCCCTTCATTTCAAACAACCCCAAAGTGCATGGAAAATAAGAATCAGTTCAACCACCATGGAAATGGAGCCACCTCTGAAGCAGAACGCTACTTGGCAGTTTAAACTAGAACACAGAGAAAAACTAGCTCCCACTACAACTGCAAGCACAATACAATTACCCATATCATGGACAGCACCTTGATTTTATCTGATCTCTAAAAATGCATGGCTGGTAGCACAGTGTCACCTACCACCAAGAAGGTGTATTGGCTTAGTTATGATTTAAAATGGTATCTGAGGCCACTGAAACCAGACACCCATTTAGTGTCTAAAAATATTCTTAATCTCTATTAGAAATGATAATTTACACAGTGTGAACTGGCAATCCTTTTTATTTTCTTAATATCTTGTATAATGCATCAGGAGGCCTGAGTGGAGGAATTAAAAAAGGGAAACAACATACTTAGGTCAATAAGAAACAAAGATAATTTTGCCAATATTAGAGCAATAGCTGTCAGGATGGAATTCAAGAAATACCTTGGACAGTAGTGCCTTGCACAGAGTAGCTGCTGGCAGGGAACAGAGAAGCAAGAGCGAGACCTTGACTGGGTGCTGGGACAGGTAGCGGAGGTGAGAATGAAGAAGGTAATGAGGGCAATGGGGAATTGGCGCTGGAAATGGTAAAAGCATTAAAGGAATGTAAAGAGGGGGAACAAATGGTTCCTATTTACAGGTTTCCTGGGTTGGGACCTGGAGTACTGGGCAGGCCTGGTTCGCCCTTCCCACTTGCCACTGAGGAAGTGGCTGCACAGTGATATCCCTCCCCTGCACACTCAAAGGGGAAAACACAAAGCAATCAAACTGGGGGAGGCTGAATCATGAGGAGAACATGGCAGTTACTGAGGCTGAGCGCCAGACAGAGAGCATGACAAACCACAAACAGGGGCACTGGCCCCAAAATAATCTCCAAAGTGACCAAGAGGAGGCACCAGCCCACTGGTGAGACCATGACACCATGTTTTAATGTTCATCAATTTATGAGAATTAGGGATGTTAAATATCGGTTAACTGAATAGACGATTAACCTCATGAATTCTTATCGGTTACTCGACTATTCTACCATCCCTGGGAGACTGTATCAAAGGCAGCAGCGCTGGGTGCCGGGTGGGAGCTGGTCTGCGAGGGGAGCCAGTTTAAAAACCAGCTCCCCTCATAGATCGGCTACCTGTCTCCCCGTGCTGCTGCCTCTGATATATGCAAAACAAAAAAAAATATCCAATAATTTAAACAAGGTTTCCTGCTTACAGATTTAAATTGCTTTTATCTCAATTTATCCTCTTAGTCATTGGTAATTATTGTTGGCTGTATATAATTATAATAATCTAAGATGGTTAGCTAAAAATGAGTTAAGATCTAAATACATTTTGGAAACCCTTAATGATGTGAATGTGTAAGTCTCATTAGTGGGAGTGAGTAACACAAATGTCTATATAAGAATCAAGCCTTTTACCTTCTGAAATGAGACACTCCTGCAAATTTCCAAAAGATAAAAAATTGCCCTCAAAGGCTTAGTATCTGGATATGGGCTTATTATATCAAGCCTCTAGCACTGCTGACAGTTAACATGTTTTTGTGCCTACCAGATATCCTACAAAAGCAATTAACAGAGACATTCCAGAACATTAACTGATGCTAGATACTAATCACTGTTGAGCATACGCCTTGTTTTATCTATTTAACAGATTAAAAAAAACTCAATCCTCCCAGAAAAAATGCTGTCCCTTAGAAATTTCAAAGAGTATTTCAAACCCATAGGCAACTCTTTTCCTATATTCTGCATTTGCTCCTGACTTCAATGAGCTTTTTGGATCAGGCTCTAAACTTCAATGAAAGAAATTCCTCTGGTTGTAGAAAGTGAATTAACCAATCCTGCTTCATGAAAGTTGTGAAATATCACAGTATCTTACACTTACGTTGGATAGCCACTAAGTGGCACTTGAACACTTTATCGTAAGATGCTGTAAAAGGTTGGGGGGGGGGGAATATCAAGAGCCATTCCTTGGATGTTTAACCTCATGTGAAGCATGAAACTTACATTCTGCTAATATAGGAACTTTCTAGGGCCTTGACTACATGACAAAATGTTTCTAGGAAAGATTTTGTTTTGTGCCTCGTGGAATAAACAAACTTTCTTTCTAAATTCCAATCCTGTTGAAGAAATCAGAGAGACTCTTCTTGTACAGTCATGGCATTTTGAAATACACTCCACCCCAGCTAGGAACACCAAACAGTCTCATAAGAAATTCGGTTGAAGCTATTTTGGTGAAGGGCAAATTTAAGAGGCTCTGGAGTTCCTGACACGGCTTTTAGAAATGCCTCAGAGTTAGATTTCAATTAAAGGCCTCTGGAAAGACTACTGCTGTTTGTACTGGCACAGGTACACTAGGACAGTTTTTAGTTGTCAGCAGAGATTAAAATGACAAATGATGCTAAGTTCTTCTTTAGACCCTCATGTTTATAACTTCTGAGTCAGATGCTACACTGACATTTGTATTTTTAATTCAAGGCATAAACCACAACTGTTTTTCCTAGCAGCAAAGCTAAACCAACTATGTTAATTAATTAGTAAAATTCTACTGAATATTCTATTGCACTCTATTCAAAAATTCAATTCCATCTTTAAAGCAATTCTGCCTCTTTGTTTAAAAAATCCTATTATGTAGTGAAACATATATAAAAAAATAAGTTACATAAATTGGGATATTTCTCTCTGATCCAATCTATCCAGAAGTATCTTGAGCATCTTAACTGTTATTGGAAAAAGCAATTAATAAGATAAAAAACATGTATTAAGTTTGAGACCTCCAGACTTGTGGAATTTATATATGCAAGTAGTCCCTATTGATAATGTTAAGTATGCGTGTTACATATTTACAGGAGCAAAATATTATGGTTAAGGTTTACATAGTAGCTTAAAAGGTAAATTGCAAAGAAATGCCATGATTTAATTAATGCTAGGTTCATGTGCTGAATGCCCTACTAATTCTAACCTCCAACTTTTACACTTATTTTTGTGCTCCATGCTGCACAAACCATGGGGCATTCACCACAGAAATTCAGAACTGACTGAATTATGAACTTCACATTTAACTCTTCCTCCTTGAGAAAGCACATTAGAGGAAGATCTTTCATTACATGGGCACACCGTACTGTAGGGCTACTCAACTTTGGAAGCCCTGGGAGCCACAATAATACTCACAGCACATGCCAAGGGCTGCAACTTAAGTGTGGTTGCATATACATGCAAATAACTTTCCTCCAATGCCCCGGCGCTCCTAGCACCTCCTTCCTGGGAGCTAGAAACGCTGACACCCTGTACTAGTATGTTCCAGCCAGCCTGTCCCTTGCATCTTTCAGTGCTCACCCCGCCTGAGAGACGCCTCACCGTTGTGGAGCGTGTTCCCTGTGGAGACCATGTTTAAAGGATCCCACCCGCGGGGCCATGTGTTGAGCCCTGTGGGCCGCAAACAAATGTGTCACAGGCTGCATGCGGCCTGCGGGCCACATGTTGAGTAGCCTTGCCGTACTGGACAACAGACCCTATAGCACAAGTCAACACATTCCACAGGATTCCATCACTAAGAGGAACCTGCATTTTTTAATTATGTTTTGTTTGTTATCTGTGTGTGAAGTTTGCACTCTTGAAAAATGATGGCATAACAACCTTGGAAACTGACAGCCAGATGAACCAGCTACATAAAAGGATTCAGCTTAACCCATTGCATGGCAAGTGGTTGGAGTGATGGTCCTGGCATGAACAAAGAGAAATGACTAGCTCTAGATAATTATTATTGTTGTTCTTATTCCAGCCCAACTCAAAAAAGCACCTATTAGCTTCATATAAAAGACAATAAAGTCCAAATGGACATTATGGCTCCAATATCAGATCCATGTAACTCGACTCTGGAACTCCACGTGTGCAGATCCAATTGCTGACCTGTCCTATCTTAACCAGCGGGGGGAAAAAATTTGATTCTTACATGTAGATTGTTGCTCTCCTTCATTTTGGTACAGAAAAGAAGTAGTTGTGTTGCTGAAGTATTTTCACAATTAATGGTTATAATGTAATATATTAATATATAATATAACAGGCACTTATAAAATGCCTTATCAGCTTTGCTTATGTGTTGAACTCCTTCCTCAGAGCACACATCTGCTGACCTTGAGGGCACAGGTTAAGGTCTGGCTGTTTATGTAGGCTTTTCTTGCTTGAGTGGGACTCACTGTAGAGAAGATTTGAAGCAATTTCAGAAAGGCAATCTCATCTAATTTGATATTAATCTTTTTTTTTTAAATACACGCTTAGAGCTTTTCCTACTAATCCATTTTTGAAACAGAAAAATAAAATAAATTAGTACAATTGCTTCGTACGTACTTGTGGTCTCTCTGTTACAAACATTAATACCATATATTTCTCAGAGCAAGTTAAAATCAGAGCTTTCTAGATATGCTTGTAAATGAACAAAAAAGAAAACGCAAGAATTTTATTTTTACTGGGTCGTATCAGACCTTAGCCCCACTCCTGCAATCTGATCCAGCTTACAAGACCTTTGAGTCTGTGTAGATCAGGAGCGGGCAAAATATGTTCCGCACACCATATCCAGCCCACCAAACCACAGGATTCAGCACACCACCATCCTGTAGCCCAGCAGGAGCCTCAGGAAGGTTCCCTGCCTGCCGCACCCCTGCATGTTGCTCAAAGCAGCCAGCTGCAGAGGCCATGTACTCTGTGCATAACCGGGGGGGGGAGGGAGGGGGAAGAGACTTTGCACACTGCTACCACCCCCCAGCACAATCTCACAGCTCCCATTGGCTGGAAACCAACCAATTGGAGCTATCTGGGCTGTGCTTGTGGGGCAGGCAGTGCATGGAAACCACCACCACCCCCAAAGGGAGTGTGGTACGCAGAGAGCACATGGCCCCAAAAACCTGCCACGCTGAGTGGCATGCAGGGGCGTGGCAGGCAGGGAGTCTATGCGAGAGTGAAGCTGGGTTGCTGGCTAGGAGCTATCTAAGGTAAGCTCCTCCTGGCCAGAGCCTGCACCTGGCACCCCAGCCCCTCCTGCACCCCAACTCTCTACTCCAGATCCAGTGTTCCTTGTAAGCTGTGCATTGAATCCCCCTTGTCCTGTGGATTCAAAACCTGAAGTCTCTGGCTTAACAAAGACAAAGGGCTGCCTGGGTGTGTGGCCACGCAAGAGAAATTCAAATGCTACCCAGCTGATTAGCAGAGCACCCACAGTTAGATTTTTTTCTATTGGTGGTGCACATTCACACATGCCTCGGTGTACATAAATATGCTCTGCACATGGATGGAAAAAATCAGATTAGAGGAAAAATTGCCAGATCACATATCAAACTCTTTGCAGCCCCCCCTGCACTCCTGCCTCAGGTCACACCACCCTCCCAGACTCTGCAGCCCCTCTTGCAGCCCTTCCTTAGGATTCTCAGAATCCTTTCCTGCAACTATACCCCCTTCCATACCCTGCATGCCCTCCTGCACATCAATTCCCTGCCTCTCCATCCAAACTCCTTCCAAGACTCCACACCCACTCGTACACCCCAGTCCCATACCCCAAGTTCCCCTCTGCACCAGCCTCCATTCCAGACCACACACCTCCTCCAAAGTGGAAAAGTTTGGCCCTTGACCACTTTCCAAATTCTTGGAGTGGCCCTGCATCAAAAATTATTGCCCCTGCATACTAAAGACACAAGGGATTGCGTACACAGATTTGCCCATGGGACAGGTTACATCCTTTATCTTTTTGTGTTTGGCCCACATAGGTCTCCCAAAATATTTTTTAAAATAAATACTATTTTCTGTTAACAAGACACTATGAAAAATGTAATTTTAGCTACGTATAAAAGCTGACATTGAACATTATGCATCAAAACTTAATATTTTTATGGAAATCTGCTCTTTATCAGACTAGTTGGTTCTATTTTCTCAAAATTTCACAGTACAGCATTTGAAGGCTCTAAAACAGATTATCATCAGGTGTCTGTTTAACAAAAAATATAAAAATCTAGCTCTTACATAGTTTGGTTTAAGATCACTGTTAATTACAAAACACAAGCTGATTAATTCAAGATTTTCTGACTTCTTAATGCTTAATTGTATTCCAAATACAGATTTGTTCTTCTAAATGTTTTTCAGTTTTCAATTAGCTTTAATAAACCACAGCAAAGACTAACTGCAGGAAATGCAAGACACTTCCTTTCTCATCAAGTATGACCCCTTTGCAGTCTCATCATTCACCTCAAATGCCTATGCACATGTAAGCTGCGTTTGATATTGGAAAGAATCACTCAGCATTCTTTTCAATGTTAATTTTGTATTTGCTTGTTTATATATTTTGTTATTTGTATTGTTGTAGTGCCCGGAAGGCTCATTCTGACTTGGCACCCCTTTGTGTTAAGTGATACATGAACACAGACTCTATCTAATGACTTACAGTCTATTTTACAGTTAAAATGGAATGTTAGTATTAACAGAAGGAACACCGAGGTCTTTAATGGGACTGCTAATTTTTCAAATGTAGTTCCTAAATTAAGTTGCCCTTATGCTACAGCTCCCCCAAAACTTTCTTCTAAAAGACTAAAGTTTAAAAAATAGGTTGTAAAAGGATAACTTTTTTTTTTTGGTCAGTAGTCGTTTGACATTTGTGCATGTGAGACAATTAGGAAAAACAGGACGGTGCACTGAATTAGGCTAAGTCTACACTTAAATCATTGTAAAGTATGGTCACAGCACTGGTGCTGGAAGAAAACTTTTCCAGCACTCTATGTACACTACCTAAATGAGAAGCTCAATTTCCAGTGCTGTAACTTGTTGCACTCTAGGGAGGGCGGGTTTCACACCCCAAGTAAAAAAGTTGCAGTGCAGTAAAGTGACAGTGCAGACATGGTCTTAAGCACCAAAATGTTTGGGAACAAGGTTAAAACCACAACAGCAAAGAGACTGCCATGCCCCAGTCTATTGCAATATATTGAGTTCTCTAAATGAGGGTCCCTCAATATCTCTTAGGGAGAGTACAACCTGACTGATCTTTTACAAACAAACAGATATTGAAACTTGAGTAAGAGATTTATTTAGATCCTAAAATCTCCAAAAGAACCAGGGGCAAGCCTTAAAAATGGCCTTGGGTCAGATTTTCCCCTAGACAGGATTAAGGAAATGCCATTATTTGGACACTATGGTTTGCTTGATACTTGGTATTTATTCACCAGGAGTACAAGGTTTGCTTCCCACACAAAGAGCAGGAGTTTCTGACTCCAAAGACTCTATTCTATGTGGTTCTGTGATCATTCGCTGTGGTCTCTTGTGCCCTTTCATTTGAAGACACTTTTCACAGTGCAAGTTAATACTGTCCCTGTCACTGTTAATTTATTTCTCAAGCCCTTTTTGAAGACAGCAATTGCTCCTATCTATGGAAGGGAGCCCCACTGGCGCACCCAGAGAACAGCATTATTCTCCTCCACTAGGGACCTAACCAAGTTGTTGGCTACTCGACTACCTGATAAACTTATGCTTATGCAGTAAATGAGAGGAGTTCTTGGTTATTCGCTTCCCCCCCACTTGCTGCCTCTGTATGAGAGGTAGCAATGGGGCTAATAGATGCCACTGTTGGGGGGAGCCAGCTTAAAAGTCAGTTCCCCCCAGAACAATGCCTCCCCCCCCCCGATAGAAGAGAGGAGGCTGCTGAGCCACCCGCACTGTAGCTCTGCATTTTAAATATAGTAAAAGCAGGCTCTTACTACACTTAAAATGCAAAGCTGCAGCATGGGTGGCTCCCAGAGCCGGCTGCATTTTAAATGCAGAGCAGTCCAGAGCCTCGCACCAGCTCCAGGACCTACCCCCATTGCGGCTCTGCAGAGTGGCCCACTTATCAACCTGATAGGCGTGATACAAATTGTATCAATTAGACGATTAGCCAAATAACTGCTCTTTAATATCCTCATCCTCCATCCTCCTGTTTTCATCCCCTTTCTCTGTCACAAATTAAATTACATGGTGGTCTTTTTTTTCCTCCCCAAGTTTGCCTTTGCATGAAAGCCTGCCTTCAAGACACCTACAGCCAAATTCTCAGCTTGACCAGGCCTGAGTTCAGCACAAAACCCAGAAGAGGTATAGGTGGATTTGCAACACAAGGGTACTTTAAAGTATGCCCAGCTATCCGTAGATTGAAGGGGACATTCACCAGCTGAGGATCTTTGGCCCACAGAGGTGCTATGGACATACACTCTGTATCCAGTCCTCTGCCTCACAGGACCGGAAGTAGTGAATGGGTGGCCCCCATACCAGATGAGATTGATTGTCATCAACTCAAGAAAACTCTGCTGTGTAAGAGGCCCACCAATGACGTGTTTCTAGAATCAGAGAAGACAAGATCACTTCTTTTTATTTTCCTTTTAATTACATACTGTTGTTTATTGAACGTCAAGCATATGGAATCTTAGAACACAGCCATAAATAAAAAAGGCTATGGAATGTGTGCTCATATTTTTCCTCCACCCATCCACCCCTGCACCAGTACCATGTACAATTGGGAAACTGCATTTCACTGCATAGTGGCGCAATTAGCATTTCCAGCACTAAAACATATAAATAACTTCTTATGCAATAAAGTTCCTGAAACAAGCCTATGGTGGTTTTACAGTCAGTATACACTAAACACCACTGCACAAATGTACCAAACCTGTTACAACCTGTATGTGGGACGTCTCAGGGAGAATTCTGGCACAGTATGATAAGGTTTCCACGCCCAGAGGTGAAGGGAATGAAAGAAGCAAAAGCACATAAAGATTCGCAAAATCTCAGAAAAGAAATATTCATCCAATGGAACTCTTGAGCCCTCAAACAATGTCTCATTTTGCAAGACTGAGAATCCAAATACAGACTGCTGGGAATGTGGCTCATATTGTGATAGATGAATATTGCCTTCTAGAGAGTAGTAATGGCCAAGTGGTTAAGACCTTGCCCTTATATCTGGACCCCTAAATGGTCTTAGTCTCTTAGTTTCTCATCTGTAAAATGGAGATAATAGTTCTCTGTCTCACGGGGTATTTATGAGGATAGCTAAATTATAGACTGAAAGATGCTCAGATACTATATTAATCATAGGCCTTTTTAACCTGTGTCAGGTCTTAATAAGCTAGTAGTACCAACACTCTGGGTATGTCTACACTTGCACCCTCTTTTGAGAGAGAGATGCAAATGCAGCCGAGCGAAATTGCAAATGAAGCGTGGATTTGAATTTCCCGCGCTTCATTTGCATATTCACATTATGGCGCTATTTCAAAATAACAAACGCTGTGTAGACGTGATTATTTTGAAAGAAAACCCTTCTTCTGAAAAAACCCTTATTTCTCCTACAATGAGGTTTACCAGTTATTTCGGAAGAAGGGTTTTCTTTCAAAATAACCGCGTCTACACAGCGTTTGTTATTTCGAAATAGCGCCATAACGCAAATATGCAAATGAAGCACGGGAAATTCAAATCCACACTTCATTTGCAATTTCGCTCAGCTACATTTGCATCTCTCTCTCGAAAGGGGGTGCAAGTATAAACATACCCTCTGATGCTCAACAATGGAAAATGTCAGTGATTAAATCAGCAGCAAGTTTGTAAGCACTTTTTATAACCTTAGTTCCACTACTTTGCATTTCTCATACACGTTCCTCAATTTTCAACAATAAAAGAGAGAACAAAAAATGTACCATGAATGTTGACAACCTGGCTCTGAGATAAGAAACATTGTAGCAGTACAGAAACACACTGTGATATTTCAGATACATGTTTAACCTCTGTTAACCTGGACTCTCTGGGCTGGCAACATCTGTGGTCTGGCATGGATGTTGCAGGAACAGAGTCCTGATGGAGGGCTTGTGGCCAAGAGTACTGTGGGACGGAAAGCCAGGACTGGGAGGTGCCAAGGGCAGAGGGAGACAGGAAGACCTCCCCTGATCTGGCAAAATCCCTCATCTGGGACCAATCCGGTCCTGAGAGTGACGGACCAGGGATGTCCAACCTGTACTCAGAGTCAAAATCTTTGGCCCAGACCTTCTCCTTGTCACCCGTAGGCCAGCTACTGATTCTGAAAGTTGAGGACTCTTCTCTCAGTCACATAATATCTATGTAGCAACCCAACACAATAACTGCCTCAAATGCCATATAACTGCCAGAGAGCTGTGGGAGGACTTCAAGAGGGGCAATGCTTCCCCAGTTTCCTAGTGGGAACAAGTTTCTCTGCAGCTGAAAACTAGGAAGGCTGAAGAAGCCATTCAGTCTAAAACACTGCATGGCTATATCAGGATTGCAGATGATACTTAACTTCACCACCATGCAACAATTGGGTTATTTTTACACCATGCAACTGTTTACCCAATCCCACCCCCCCAAATCATAAGAGATTAAATCTTGGCCCCATTGAAGCCCATGGAGAAATTCCTACTGACTACCTACAGCTGCTCTCCCTCTACCTTCTCCCCACAAAAGTGCTGCAGAGACACTGCTATGTGCTGGAGTCCTCTCAATATGTGAGCTGCACCACCAAATCCCCTTGTCATAGAATAGCTAAAAACTAACTTTAGCCCAGTCAGGTACACTAGAGCAGGGCTGGGCAAAATACAGCCTAGGGGCTGGATCCAGTCCGCCAAGCCACCGGATCCAGCCCGGGGACCACGCTGCTGGGACCCTCAGGCACACAGCTGTTGCGGTTTAAAGCGCAGTCCATGAGACTCTCTGCTCTGCAGGCAGGGGGAGGCTCTGTGATTACGTCTACACTATGAGTTTTCTCGGCAAAAAATATGCTAATGTGTGACTCATTTGCATGAGTCACAATCTCATTTGCATATTTTCTGCCGATCCGTTTTTGCGCAAAAACAAGCAGTGTGGACATTTTCTTTTTGCACAAAAACCCCTTTTTCCGCAAGATCCTTATGCCCCAATAGTATACCGATCTTGCAGAAAAAGGGGTTTTTGCGCAAAAAGAAAACTCGTAGTGTAGATGTAGCCTGTGTGATCTTCCCACCCCCAGCCCAATTCCCAGCTCCTATTGGCTGGAAACAACCAGCCAATAGGAGCTGAGAAATTGGCTTAGGGGATGGAGCAGCACAAACCTCTTCCTCCTCCCATAGCTGAGAGCCACATGGAGGGAACAACCGGCAGTTTCAAGTGGACTGGGGCTGCAGCAGGCAGGGAGTCCAGCCTGCCGTGGGGGTGCTGCAGGGCTGCTGGCCAGGAGATACTTAGGTAAGTTCCTCCCAGCCAGAGCCTGCCTTTGACACCCCTGCCCCTCCTGCACCCCAACTCCCTCCCTGTCACAATCCAAACCTTCTGTACCCCTTTGTCCCACGTCACAACTCCCTCCCAGATTCTGTACCCCCTCCTACATACACCCTTCCCCCAGGCCAGAATCCTTTCCTGCACCCAAACACCCTCCCAGACCCTGCACCCAATTCTCCTGCCCAGGTCACCACCCATACTCTCTGCAGTCTGCACCTTCTTTTCCCTTCTCACAGGACACAATTCCCTCCCAGATTTTGCATCCCCTCCTAGAGTCCCTTCTCCAGGCCAGAATCCTTTCTTGCACCCATACTCCCTCCCTGACCCTATACCTCAATCCCTTGACCAAGGTCATAACCTGTTCCTGCACCCAAACTCCCTCTCAGACCTCACACTGTCTCCTGCACCCCTGCCCCTTACCCCGTGTGCTCTTCTGCACCCAACCTTCATCCTAGACCATGCATCTCCTCCACAGAAAAATGCAGCCCTTTACCACTTTCCAAAATCTTGGAGTGGCCCCCCACCAAAAATTATTGCCATCCCCAGTACTAGAGAAACAAATGAAACGTACAACCTCTCATGCACTTTCATTTTTTGCTACAATTCATCCAAGAACCTGTTCTAGCCTATTCTCTTTCTGCAAGAGCCCTAGAAAGGTTATGGAAGCTCAGTAGAGACAGAGAAACGGTCAGGCGCTGCAGAGGGTTCCCTGAGAAAAAGGAGGGACTCATTAATGAATCTCCTGCTCTTTCCCTTGAACAGGCCCCAAGCAAAGAGTAGCCTCAGTAAAAGCTGGCCCAGTGAGGATCCTGTTTACTCTGTGGCAATGACTTACTGAACCCTGGCAGTCATAGTACACAGTACTTTAAGACTCTATACTCTAAACCAGGAGTGGGCAATGATTTTTGAAGGGGGACCACGCCAAGATTTTGGAAAGTAGACAAGGGCCGCACTCTTCCATGATATTACTGGACAAGATGCGGGGTCTGGGATGGAGGTTGGGTGCAGAAGGAAGCTTGGGGTAAGGGACTGGGGTGCAGGAGGGAGACTGGAGTCTGGGAGGAAGTTTGCATGAAGGAGGCAGTTGTGACCTAGGGCAGGGGACTGGAATGCAGGGGTTTGGGATGTGACCTAGGGTAGGAGGGGATTGTGATCTGAGGCGGAGACTGGGGTGCCAGATTTGGGCGGGAGTACAAGAGGGGGGTTTGGGTATGTTGATTGGGGGGCAGAGGATTGGGGAATAGAGCGGCTGGGGTGCCAGAGGCAGCAGGTTCTGTCCAGGAGACTTATCAGCCCGTAGCCAAACCATCCTGCCTGCCTGCAGAGCAAAGGCTTGCAGAGCTTAAAACGTTTCCCAGCCAGCCTGCCTTGCCCGGCCATGTGCTTGTGTGAATAACTGAGCGGAGGAGAGGGTGCATGGTGGTTCTTGGCTGCCTGTTATTCAAACAGGCAGTTACCATTGGCCATTTTCCGGCCAGAAACCAGCCAATGGGATTGTTCTGGGGGCAGGAGCAGGGGCAACTCTTGAAGCTTTTCCCTCTTCCCTCCAGTTTTGAAACAGAAAGGGGACCTGGCAGCCGTGTTTCTAAGGGTATACAGGGCAAGCAGGGGAGCCTGCCTGTCTCCATGGGCCAGATCTGGTGGCTTGAGGGACCACATCTAGCCCATGGGCCATATTTTGCCCAGGCCTGCTCTAAATCCCAAGGTCACGCTGTTAATATTTGCATATGTAGACATTCGCTTGGTTCTGAGCCAGGTCCCCAAGGAAGTTTGCCACATATAGTAGCTGTTCCCTGATACTCTCCTCCATTTACCCTTATACCTTCAAAGTCTTTCACAATTATGCTCTTGTCTCTTACCACGTTGCCCTCTCCTCAGCCTATTAATCATACTAGTCTTCCTTATCTGCTTCTCCCATAGCCATCTTCCTGCATTCTTCTGTCCAGCCTGCCCTTATGTGAAACATACTCCCTGAACTTATATGTAAGGCCACTGCCCTTTCCTTCAAATTCCACCTTTAGACTTGCTTCTTCCCTGATGCTCACAAGCAGCTGGCCAATTAATTATGGATCATGCAAGAGGCAATGAGGCAGTGGTCCCCAATCTTTTGGGGCTGCTGGGCGCCCAGGGGCGGGGCCGCGCATGCGCTGCACATCTGGGGCGGGGGCCATGCATGCGCTGCACATCTGGGGCGGGGGTTGTGCATGTGCCGCACGCCCGGGAGCAGCACTGCGCATGCGCCGCACGCCCGGGGCCTGGGGTGCAAGAATGGCTCGGGCCAGCCCTGGTCACTAGTTGAGTGCACGTAAATGCCCCGGCGGGCGCCATGGCGCCCGCAGGCACCACATTGGGGACCACTGCCAGTGAGGTATATATAGTGTTTGTTCATTTCTGTGATTTTAAAAACAAAAAATATTTTATTTGCTACCTATCAAGAGCCTTACATTTAAAATTGTCCAACAAAAATAAGAGTGAGGTGATTTCAGGAATGGTGTGGTACTTGCCACCTTTCTAATATACTGGTAACTGTATCCCCAAGGTCCCTCTCTTGCTCTGCCTCTTCCCCGGCCCCTCTGCCCCACTTCATCATCCAATGGCCCATCCCTTCCCTCACACACACTCCTCCTCCCAGTAATTCAAGATTGGTTTTCAATCCAGTTTGGCTGGAGCCCTATCTTCCTATATTAATGTGAATTCCACCTCCATCAGTGGTGGACAACCTGCAGAGGCTCAACAGGATAATCTGCTGGTGGCCCACGACACACTCCGCTGATTTTGACCACAGGAACAGCCCTCCACAGCTCCCACTGATGTGGTTCACTGTTACTGGCCAAAGGGAGCTGCGAAAGCAGTAGGCACCATGTCTCTCTGGCCCACTGGTTGCCCACCACAGATCTACATCAAGCATTGCCTTTCCTGGATTTATCAACAGAGATACTTATGGACTTGTATCTTATAGCATTTTAACCACAGAGACTTCTTGTCCTATAAAATACACTAAATGTCTCTAATTATTACAATACTTTGGAAAAAGCCTAAGGGGTGAATAATGAAAAGTAACACTGAGAATAAGCAATTAAATCTACTGTAGCTGCAACCACTGTACTAATAAGTTATATTTGGCCCAATTTCTCATACATAAACAAATTCTGCCTGAGTTTTTCAGAAAGGTGAGATCATAACTTCTAAATGTTTATTCAGGACTGATAAATAAGTAAAGTAAATAGAGTGTAAGTTCAAGACCTGCTCTGAGGTGGGTGGTGTACAACAAGTTTTTAATAATTCAACGTTGTCACCAAGCTAATTTGGACTGTTGTGTTTTTTTCTACATAAATAGGCACAAATAGAAAAAATATGCTGAACATATTTTGTCCATTGAGGCAACAGAGAGGAAGCTGATCATATCAACACAATCTAAATCTGGAAAACTGCTGTTTGATTTCTCTGAGCAAATGCTGCAGGCACTGAAAGGCATCCTCTGGGACACGAGAGCTAATGGACTGGAACAGGAGTCTGCTGAGTCACTCAGTCCACAGAAGTTAGAGTTCTAATACTTGTTTCTTCTGAAGGAGAACAAAACAGAGATGAGACAATTTCAGATTAAAACAATAATGATCCTAACACACTGCTGTGCTTTCAATCTGGGTACTCTGCTGTCTCAATACACAGATCTCTCTCTCTCTTTGATAAGCATGCAGAACTTTCAGTAATGCTTATATGCACGCATCAGAGACAAAATAAATGGACACTGTAAAGAAAAACACAATGGAGATGACACAATTCCAAATTAAAACAATAATGATCACAGACACTGGCATCCAAAAATCTATGGACACAGCTGAAACTGTAACCCCACATTTTTGTACTTCCCTTATTTCAAACAGTTCCAGGAGTCTGATCAAGCAAGTGAAAATAGTATTCTGTTTTTCACTCTGTTAAAGAAGAAGTTGTACTGGAGGTGATGAAAGATTTTAACTATGATCCTAACAAAACCACAATCCACATGATGAAGTACATAACCATTTTTAAAAGCTTCTTTCTACTCAGTGCCAAGTCCATCTACTCCCACTCTTAAATGCATACATCTTATATCATATTGAGTGGCCCCTTTTTAAATTTGACAGTATTTTCTCACTGATGCGCTTGCGATTTAGGCCCTATTTGGCTGTTAGTTTAATTAGCTGTTTTTTTATCTTGGGGGAATTTAATTGAAGTGGTGTCCATAACCATGTATCCAGCACTGAGCCAGGCACCATTCAGTTTGGTATTATACCCTGTCTTGCTGCAGAGCAGATAGCTGTCGGTAGATCAATCTGATATACTGAACCCATGCAAACAAAAAATCTCTCTGAGGGGCTTCAGGGGCCATTCTCATGAGTAAAGCATGAAGGATTTGGTCCAATGCAAGCTCCGCCTCCAATATTAATAACTGCAAATTATATCTCAGTGGTGTTGCCGCTTTGCCCACTGAACATTACTAATCAGCTGCAGAAACCTAATGCCCAGTTTTACTCACCTTACTCATGTGAGCAAATGGTGTTAGCAGATTACTCACATGGATAAGAAAAGCAGAATTGGATGCCTATTTTTAGCACAACAGCCTTTTCAGAGGGAACACAAGCTACTCATATAATGTAGGATTAGAAAAGGTCCACCGCAGTTTATGGATGAAATCCTAGCCCCACTGACATCAATAGAAAAACTCCCACTGACTTCAGCAGAGCCAGGATTTCAGCCCTTATCACTAGCTTATTGTAAACGAAGCCCTGATCCTGCAAAGATGTACATTTGTGCCTAACCTTACACAGTAAAACTGAGTGTGTGTAAAGTTCAGCCCCTGTGTTATGTCTTTGCAAGACTTTCTAGAACTCAGACTGTAATGAAAAGATCCAATCATCAGAAAAGTTACCGCACGTTGAAATGCATAGTATTAATTTCTCTTCTGCATTTACATGCCCCAAAAATCAGCTTCTAATATCTTATGGAGCAAAGCAAGAGAATTGCTTTCTTACTTACTTTTGTTTGATCAGCAGCTCTGAATACATAACAGATACTTTGCTGATTTACTGCTCCACCTTTTATCAGACAAGCAAAGTAACTTGGATCGTGGCTATTGTGAATCAGTTTGTGGACATGTTGTGGCTTATACTCAAACAGGCTGCAACAACTCAAAGGATCCCACTGTTGGCTTTTCCCTGTGTCTAGTTCACATCGCAGGCTTGCTGGTGAAACATAAAGCTGGATTTGGCTGGTGCTAGGTTCTTCTATGGAAGACTGCATACTGAGCCGCCGAATCTCTGCCACTATCCAAGGCAGCATTGGCATGGTGGTTAGAGAATGTACTGGCAGAGAACCAACAAGCTGGAGACTAAAATCCACTGAGAGATCAGTGGGTGCTTGAAGTTTTTTAACTTTGAATGACAGGGGCTCCATTTTATAATCATCAAGGGATTCAGAAATAATCCACCAGAGTTTCAAGTTCCCAGGAATGAAGATTCCTTTAATTGCACAGTGCTGGAATTCTGAAAGGAAAGAGATATTTATAGTTACAGTAACAGTCATTTACAATTTTCTACTTAAAAATAATCACCAATAATAATTCAATTTTTACATTTCATTGTAAACCCAGGGTTCAAACTCAGATTCAAGCCTAATTCTCCTTCATCTACACACAAATCCACAGAGCTTGAACTCTATGGTCTTGAAGGTTCACGCCTGAGTCAAGCAGTGTACAAGCCCTACTGCTCTGCAGTGTGAACACAGCCCTACTAGGATTCATGCTCTGGGAGCCTGCCAAAAGTATTTCCACAGCTTGGCTTCATGGGCTTTCTTTGTCCTCTTGACAGTCAAGTTTGGTGGTCAGTCAAGTTTTCCCACACTTCACCACGAACAAAGGGCTGAAGAGGTCACATTTTGGGAAGACACTTGGAAGTCTGGGATCTAAGTAGTTCAACTCAAGCCTGCACAATATAAATATAGACACTGGAGCACAAGGTTGGGACTCAGGGTTCAACAATTCCAAACCCAGAGTTACAAATAGTAGAAATGCTCAAGCCCTGTGTTAACAAACCCAGCATCTGCTAACTCAAGTTCTACAAACTCTGGGCTTACATTGCAGCCCAGAGTAGCCATATTCATTGATTTCAAGACCAGAAGGGACCATTTAGTCATTTTATAATCATCTAGCCTAGCCTCCTGTATATCCATAGGTCTCTACTGAATTAAGTCCTGCTTCAGATCCAATAGCTATGATTGAACTAGACCATATATTTTAGAAAAGCATACCATCTTGATTTTAAAATTGCCAGAGATGGAGAATCTACCACAATTCAAGGTAAACTGTTCCTATGAGTCTTTTTCAGCATCACTGCTGCCCAGGACAGTCTCTTCAATCCTGTAACTGAGATTTCCATTCCTTGTTCCTAGATGTAGGACTGATTTATCTATATTGAAATGTATATTGTTTCCTTGTGCCCAGCTTACCAAGCAATCCAAATGCTCTGTATCAGTTTCCTTCCCTCTTGATTATTTATCAGTCTCCCAATATTTGTGTCACCTGCAAACTTTATCAGCAATGATTTTATGTTTTCTTCCAGATCATTGGTAAAAATGCTAAATAACACAGAGCCAAGAATCCCTGCAGGACCTCACAAGCAAAACAGCAGCTCAGTGACAATTCCCCCATTAAAATGACATTTTTAGACTTATTCGCTAGCCAGTTTTTAATCAATTTAATGTATGCTATGATAATTTTGTATCTTTTTAATTTCTAAATCCAAGTGCTCTGTGTTGTCAACACAAATACCTGACAAACATCTAAGTATATTACAAACACTATTACCTTTTCCAATCAAATTTACAAGTTAATTAAAAATGTATCAGGTTAGTTTGACAAAATCACTTTTCAACAAAACCATGTTGATTGTCATTATTTATATATTATTTATTTAATTATTATTTAATCTACATAATATAAGAATGGCCCTACGGAGTCAGGCCAATTGTATATTAAACCCAGTATCCTGTCTTCCAACAGACACTTCAAAGGGAATAGATAAACCCAGGCAATTATTGAGTGGTCTGTCCCTGTTGCCCACTACTTCTGGAAATCAGAGGCTAGAAACTCCCAGAGCATGTGATTGCATCTCTGACCATCCTACCTAACACCAATTGATGAATCAATCCTCCATGAACTTATCTAATTCTTTTTTGAACCCAGTTATATTTTTGCCCTTTATATCATCTCCTAGTACCAAGCTCCACAAATGGACCGTGTTGTATTAAAAAGCACTTTGTTCATTTTAAACGTAATGCCTATTAATTTCATTGGGAACTCCTTGTTCTTGTGTTATGTGATACAATAAATAATGCCGAACTATTTATTTTCTCTGCACCATTCATTTTATAGATCTTTGTCATACCAACCTTAGATCATCTATTTTCTAAATTAAACAAGTCTCAGATTTTTTAATCTTTCCCCCATATGAAAGCTGTTCCATACCCCTCTGCATTTCTGCAGTCCTTCTCTGTATCTTTTCCAATTCTAGTATAACTTTTTTGAGAAGGCAACCAGAACTGTATGCAGGATTGCAAGTGTGGGTGTACCATGAGTTTATAGAGGCTCTATGATATTTTCTGTCTTATTATCTATCCTTTTCTCAATTATTCCTAATATTGTCAGCTTTCTTTAATGCCATAGTGAGCAGATGTTTTCAAAGAACTAGACACAATGACTGCAAGACTTCTTGAATGGTAACAACTAATTTAGACCCAGCAATTTGTATGTAGAGTTGGGATTATGTTTTCCAATGTGCATTACTTTGCATTTATCAACACTGAACGTTATCTGTCATTTTGCTGCCCAGTTAGCCAGCTTTGTGAGATCCATTTGTAATTCTTCACAGTAAGCTTTGGACTTAGCTATCTTGAGTAATCATTTGCAAAATTTGCTACCTCATGGTTTACCTCTTTTTCCAGATCATTTATTAATATGTTGAACAGCACTAGTCCCAGTATAGATTTGTAGGAGATGCTGCCAATTATTTTGCTCCAATGTGAAAACTGGCCACTTATTCCTTGTTTCCTATCTTTTAGCCAATTACTGATTCATGAGAGGGCCTTCCCTCTTACCACAGGACAGCTTACTTTGCATATGAGCCTTTGGTGAGGGCCCTTGTCAAAGGCTTTCTGAAAGCCCAAGCACACACTGTTGACTGGATCACCCTTGTCCACATGCTTACTGGTACCCTCAAACAATTCTAGCAGGTTTATAAGGCATAATTCATCAATATATATTTTAAAGTGAGTGAGTCTGTCTGTGTATCTGTTTGTCCAAGAATCCCTGCTAAACTGTGAGAGCAAGGACCACCAAATTTGGTATGCAGCTTCCTCTTATCCTAACTTAAATCAAGGTCAGGGTTTGGTTGTGCCTGGAAAATGGGAAGTGCCAGGAATGGGACTATTTTCCATTATATGGAAAGGAAGGGGGCAGAGAGAGAAGGAATGTTAAGGGAGGAGTACAGAGATGGAAGAGATGCCACTGGGGGTAGCAGCAGCACCAAGAGAATGGCCAGCAGAGCTGGGGCTCTGGCATCCTATCCTCCCTGCCAGCACACTAGTAAGGAGCCCTACTGCCCCAGACATGGAGCCTACTCCCCCATGGAGAGCATGCAAGTTGTAGAAGGGCCCCCCCCCATGATGAGCTTACAGGCCATGGGAGGGGGCCGCTTGAGGAGGCGGCAGCCCCCAGAGTCTGGAACCTCCCCAGACATCCTGCAGGGGGATGCTGGAGGGACGGCACTGGAGGAGGGGAAGCCACCAGAGCCTGGCCTCCCCCGCAGCCTGCAGGCTGTGGGGGGAAAAGGGTGCTGGAGGCCAAGGACAGTCCCCAGAGCCTTGCTCCTCCCAGACAGTCTGCAGGCCATGGGGAGGGCAACTGGAGGGGCCCTTTGGGGGCTGGGGAGCGCTACCCTGACCCCCTTAGAATAGTCACCGCCAAAGCAGTGCCACCCTCATCGCCATAGGTGACCCCAGTAAGCCCTCCCCTCCTGAGACTCCCCCCACGCCTCCCAACCCTCTGCCTTAAGCCACCTACCTCCTGTCCCTCCTTGCCTTTGAACTCTCACTCCAGCCTTCATTTTCAAAAAATACGATCATTGAAATAATGCATTTATATTTCCAACAAAAAAAATCCCTTCAGTTACACACCTGAGCGATGTCAGGTACTCTGCTAGTTTCCCTATACCACACATGGGCAATAATTTTGGCAGGGGGGTATCTCGCTGTTCAAAATGGCTGGTGGCTCCCTATAGGCGCCATGTACCCCGATGAAAGGAGGGAGCCGCCAGCTGCTCTGAACAGCGAATGACTTTGCTAACTCCCCACTCCCTGGTCTCGATTGGCCTGGGGCTAAGGGAGCAGCGGGATAGCTGTGGGCTGGATTAAATGCCTTGGGAGGCCAAATCCAGCCCGTGGGTCTTATCTTGCCCACCCCTACCATATACAAAAGCCAAGTGACTCTTCTCCAATATATCATGTTTTTCTGTCCTTTACTATAGTTTTAATCAATTTGCCTGGCACTGAAGTTAGGTTAATTGGCCAGTAACTGCCTCTGGATCCTTTTTTAAAAAGCAGCCTTACATTAGCTATATGCCAGTCATCTGTAACAGAGGCCAATTTCAGCAGTAGAGTACCCACCACAATAATTCTTGATTAAAATTCGTTACTGATAACCATTAGTAATTCTGCAATTGCATATATGAGTTCCTTCAGAACTCCTGAATAAGGATGTTAAGGACTAGTCGATTAGCTGACTATCCAATAAGCAAATGCCATCGACTACTCGACTAGTAAATTACTCGATATTTAACATCCTTGCTCTTGAATAATACCCCATCTGGTAATGGTGAATTATTACTGTTTAAGGTATCAGCTTGTTCCAAAACCTCCTCTGCTGACTCCTCACTCTAGGACAGTTCCTCAGATTCATCAACTAAAAAAGATGACTCAGGTTTATTAGTCTTCCTCACATTACTTGCAGTAAAGACTTATCTAGTGTTATATCAGACCTTTAAGGGGTATTGGTTTTATGCCTGAGGTTAGTGTCAGGCTGTGAGGCCTATAACTGAATACTGATACAACATTCAGCTTAGTTCTAGTCTTCTGGAACTTCTCCAGCATTCTAAGACTTATTAAAAAGCAATATGATCCAGAGCAACTCAACCAGCTCTTTTAAAACTCTTTACTGTGAAGAATTTTTCAACTACAACAACACTGAAAACAATCATTTGTATTGTAAGTTTATTTTAGCAGATCTGCTACACTAAACCACACATTCCTTTCTTTACTACAGCTACCATAAATTGTCTTCATTTACAGAGTGGACCAAAAAAGGGGAAAAAGCATTTTTATTAAAAATTTGTCTATTTTACCCATCCAAAATGTCAAAATCTGAAAAGTTTCTACCACGTCTGAGGGCAGTTGCAAAAATGAGATGTGCTTTTTAAGTGGTTTGGGGGTAAAAAATTAGAAATATGACATTCAGTATGTAAAACATAACAATTTTCAAAAACATTTTGAAAACTACCCCTTTCCAAAAAACCAAACTAGAAAACATGATTCTGTGACCACTTTACAAGGATAAAAAAAAAAACAGAATTAAAGATGCATACAGATTCTGGGCCTTTTTATAGACTTTTTTTCTGGAACTTTTGAATTCGTCTGTGTATAAATGCCCCTTTACGGCTTTATTAGTAATAATTCCAGGGCTGGTGGGCTTAGCAAGAGAATCCTATACCTGGGACTGGCAACCCTTTCAAACCAAAGAGCCAAACTACATCAAAATTCAGAACGAGTGGTCAACTAAGAGCCATATAAGGTTGCCCATTTGCATGATTGAAAATATACAACTTAATATTACTGATAATTGACATAATGATTAATGATAACACAAATGAAACTTTTTACTCACAGACTTTATTTAATGGGACTTCTGCTGCTGCATATTTTCGCACAATTCTTTGAAGTTTACATCATAACTGGGCAAATCTAGTTTCATGCACACATTCAGGCTGTCTTCTGTCAGTCTTATGGTAGGGGATTGGTGATGTGGGGATGCAGAAGTCTGGGTTGGGGTATATGACGGGCTCAGGGGAGAAGATTGTGATGTATGATGGATTCAGGTTACAAGGTCGGGGTGTGTGGAGGTGCAGGAATGTTATGGCAGGGGACTGGGGATGTCAGGGTTCAGGGGCTCAGGGCACGGGGTTCAGGTATATGATGGGTTCAGGGTTGGTGTGTGTGGGGGTGTAGGAGTGTTATGAATGCTGTGGCCAGATGGGCCAAAAAGTAAAATATTATGTCTAACCCGAAAAGTTTTAACATTGTCTTTATTTATAACAGGGGTGGGGAACCTTTTTTGGATTGGGGGTCACTGACCCACAGAAAAAAATCAGTTGGGGACCACACAAGTGAGAAGCAAAAAAAACCCTCCAAAAACTTTCAACCCTTGCTGATGCAGCCCCCAGAGCCTAGGGAATCCCACAAAATCCACTAACCCTGGAACCCCAGAAAAGCAATCTGGAGCAATCTGCTCCAGTCCCATAGTGGGGAGTGAGGGGCAGGGAGGACTGAGGTTCAAAGCCTCAGGCCAGATTGCTTTTCTGGGGTTCCAGGGTTAGTGGATTTTGTGGGACTCCCTAGGCTCTGGATTGGGGCCAAAAAATGAGGCATTAAATATGCGGGACGGGAACACCAGTGAATGGGATAGGGCTGGGAGTACAGGATCTGGGTGGGAGGTGGGGTGTAGGAGGGATTGAGGATGCAAGGTCTGGCCAGTGGGCAGGAGCGGGCTGGGGGCTGGTTGCCTGGTTGGGGGCAGAGGGAGCCTGGCCAGGGGGCAGATGAGATTTTAGGCAGGGGGCAGGGGGGATTTTGGTCAGGCGACTGGGGTGTCTGGCCAGGAGGCAGGGGGGATTTTGGTCAAGAGGCTGGGGCGATTTTGAGCAGAGGGTGGGGGGGATTTTGGCCAGGGGATGTCTGGCCAGGAGGCAGGGGAGATTTTGGCCAGGGGACTGAGGGCAGGCGGTCTGGCGGGGGGTGAGGGGCAGGAGTGAGTGACGGGGGGGTCTGGGCATGAGGGGGTGGGGGTGCATTTACTTGTTTTCATGCTGTGTGGCAAACAACATGTAACAGGCCTCTCGCTGCTCCCATTTGCCAGCAAGAAGCCTCCAGGAAGGGGTGGCAGAGGAGGCTGCAGGAAGCATGTCCCTAGGGAACAAATTAGCAGTATGCAGGGAGCCATCTTTGGTTCCTGGTTTCCCCCAAGCTGGGGGGGGAAGGAAAACACTGTAAAGCTGAATCATTTTTAGCTTTGCTTGCTCCCCACATGCATGCCGGATCTGGCGGGGAGCCTCAGGGCTCTCTCCCCACGACTGGTGTTTCAGTTTTGCGGGGGCCGTAAGGCTGCAGCGCCAGCACTGGCTCCCTGCTGTGGGGGGAGCAAAGGGGACCAAGTTGGGGCTCCAGAAGAGCCATATCTGGCTCCCTAGAGAGCCATATTTGACTCGCGAGCCATAGGTTGCTGACCCCTGTCCTATACTATGTCAGCAAAGACAATCCATGAGCCTGAACCCTGAATTCCCTAACAATCTAGATGCATGAAGCATTTAAGAAAACCCTCCAAAGATGTAAATACTAAAAGAAATATATATTTGTAGGCCTCATTTCAATTATTTTAAACATCTTCCAAGTACTGCTCGTTTCATGTAGAGAATGCAAGGCGAAGAGTCCAGAAATCTCTCCGTTTATAAACAAAATGTCACTGAAGTTGACCTCAGCTTAAGAAAGCACTTCTATTTTTGTCTGACCAACAAAATGCTCTGTAACATCATTACCACTGTGCTCTTGCAAAGGCTTCTTTCAAGGATGCAAACTCCGTATAGGGAAATGAAGCTGTCTCTTCCCTGTTTGAGACACTATTGTGAAACTTTTTTGCTAACTGAAAATGGAAAACAATTCAGCAACTGACCAGGTGGTTTTGATTCGTTCAGGGCTCAGCTAGCACACACTGCCAAGAGCATGAACGTCACGTTCACCAGTTATAACCTAAGTTCCCTGTAAGCTGCGCTGCAGGGTGGCCGTGCAGCTACTAAATAAGCCCCACCAAGAGGTTTAAGGCTGTGAGGGGAACTACTGTAGCAGCAGAAACTTCCTGCTCCAGACATCAAGAGTGCTGGTAGGGAAGGGGGCATAAGGAGAAGGGAGGAAGTAAGTATGTGGCTGGGATGGCAGGGGGCAAAAGAGAGGGGAGTTTGGAGCATGTAGTAAGTACATGTCTGGGAGAGGAGCAGGGTTGCCAGATGGTTTCAACAAAAATACCAGACACACTTGACATGACATCACAATCTACATTAGACCTTATTTAGAAAATACCAGACATTTATATTTTCTCATTTTGTTTCCTGAACAGAAAGCTCAAATTCTGGACTGTCCGGTTCAAAACCGGACACCTGGCAACCCTAGAGAGGAGAGGTTTGATTAGATATCCAATTACAGCAGCTGGGTTTGCCTGCCGCTTCCTGTGAGGAAACCCAGCACACTCCTAACTTCCTGGTCTGGGAGAGGGGGAGCAGACTGCATGGGGTAGGTGGAGGAAGTGTGTGGGGGGGATGGGGGGGTTGTTGGCATCTGTGCAGTGAGGCGGGGTCAGGGGACAGTTTGTTTGGGGTGTCTTAATTTGCTTCCATCTGGGCTGCAGGCAGCAAGAGTCAAACACTGTCTCAGCACAGCAGCCCTAGCTATGTGACTCTTCTGGACTCTCTTCTAGGCTGGGCTGGGGGGAGGGGGACAGACTGCAGGGGGGAGGTGGGGAAAAGAGGGGGTGGGTAGTTGCTGGAGTCTCTGCAGTGAGATGGGAACAGAGGTGACTTTATTTGGGGTGTCATAACTTGCAACAAGAGCCAGACTCTCTCTCAGCACAACAGCCCTAGCTGGGCTGCAGACATAGGACTCTCTCCTGAGCTAGGACAGGCTGTAAGGAGTGATGCGAACAATTCAGGTGGATTTAAAGCTTTTAGGCTGCTTTTGTATACTGGAACAAAAGGCCTAGCTCATGACATTTGCATGATTGCATTTCAAACAAAGTTTACATAGGTGTTAATGGCTTAAGGTAAAAAAAGGAAAGGCTTCTTTTAACAGAATTTTTTTTAGAGTTGCAGATATCTGCAAACTCTGACATTTAAGATATTTTTAAATCCTTTGTTACTAGTTAATACATGGTACATTGTTAAAACTGGAAAAAACTTTACCATGGATCCAATTTAATTTTTTTGGCCTTTCAGCTGGAGTTGGGTTCCAGACAAGTGCTCTGGGGGCTTCCACTCTTTCATTAAGGGCACATCTACACAGCAAGGCTAAACTCAAAATAAGCTACGCAACTTGAGCTATGCTAATTGCGTAGCTTAGGTCAGAATGGCATATTTTGACTTTTGGCACTGTCTACACAGCAGTTATTTCTAATTAGAGCATTCTTCCCGCAACTTCCCTTATTCCTCATGAAATGAGGTTTACAGAAGTCAGAGTAAGAAGCCCGTTATTTTGAATTTATTCCAAAATAATGCTGCTATGTAGACATAGCTTAAGTGACACACACATGGTGAAAGTCCTCTTTATTACAGCTGTTAATACATTATCAGGTCCCACAATCACTCTTCTTTCCTCCAAAACTAAAACACAACTAACATTTTCAACATTTCCTCCTAGATCAGGTTTTCTAACTCTTTTAGAATTTGTTATTCTCCTCTGGACTCTCTCCAGTTTGTCCATACATCTGCTATAGTATGGCATCCAGAAACAGACATGGTAGTTCAGCTGAGGCCTTACCAGTGCTGAATAGAGGGGACAATTACCTCTCGTGTCTTACAAATGACACTCCTGTTAAAACACTTCAGAGCAATACGAGCCTTTTTCACAGGTTCACCACACTATTGGCTCATATTCACTTTGTGATCTACTATAACTTCAAGATTTTCTTCACCAGTATTACCGCTTAACCCAGGGGTGGGCAAAAGGGCCTCCACGGGCCAGATTAGGCCTGCCAAGTGGTTGGATCCGGGCCACAGAGGCCCTGCTGCTCCCCCGCCCCCCAGGCCAATTAGGGTCTGGGGGTGGAGGAGCACCCAAAGCCTCTCCCGCCCTGCCAGGAGTATGTGGTGTTTTGAAGTGGTGTGCACTGCTCACAGGGTGGGGGGGAGAGCAGAGGAGGCTTTGCGCACTCCCCCGCCCCCAGGCCAATCAGGGCCTGGGGGCGGGGTTGCTGTGTGAAGCTTCCTTCGCCCTGCCCCAGCCCTGCGAGGATCCCACGGCACTTCAAAGTGCCACATGCTCCTTGCAGGGTGGGAGGAGGCTTCCCGTGCTTCCTTGCCCCCAGGCCCTGAATGGCCTGGGGGTGGAGGAGCGTGCCAAGCCCCTTCCAGGGCATGGGTGCCTATTGGGAAGGGGAGGCAAAGGGGCTCCCCCACCCCCAGACCAATCATGGGGTTAGGGTGGGGTAGCTCTGCCCCTTCCTGTTTAGGCCCCGCCCCTTCCGGGGTGGCCCTGGGCTATTTCAAAAATTTTTTAAAGTGGCCACCAGCAAAAAATTAATGCCCACCTCTGACCTAACCAGTTATTTCCCATTTGTAGCTGTACATTGGGGGGGGGGGGGAGAGGAGGAACTGACCGGGGCCAAAAAACAGTCATGGACCCTTTAATTCACATGTCCGGTATTTTCTGAATTTTTTTACCAGATGGAAGGTCCAAATACCGGACTGTCTGGTTCAATACCGGACACCTGGCAACCCTAGTTGTACATTTGATTTTTCCTTTCTATGTCAAGTGCTATGAACTTGTCTTTATTGAACTTCATCTTGTTGAATTCAGATCAATTTGACAATTTGTCAAGGTTGTTTTGAATTCTAATCCTGTCCTCCAAAGTGCTTGCAACTGCTTCCAGCTAGATGTCATCTGAAAAATTTATAAACATCCTCTTCACTCCATTATTCAAGTCATTAATGACAATATTGAATAGCTCCAGATCCACGATTAACCTCTCTGCACCCAAATTAGATACGTCCTACCATTTCACAGTGAACCATTGATAACTGTTCTGAATTGGCCTTTCAACCAGCTGTGCACCCATCTTATAGTAATTTCATCTAGACCATATTTCCCAGTTTCCTTTTTCCCAATTTCCTTGGGGAAAAGATTTTTTTTGGTTTAATCAAATATTTTCATGAAAATGTTCCAATTAAAAAGACATTTTTATAAAAAAAATGTTTTATTCATAAAATTGTGTCCGGCTCCAATCACAGTCTCCAGTGATATAAAATGTTGCTGCCATAGAGACATCTAACATTACAGCAGAGAGTAACAAGTTATTTTCAATGCTTGATCTAAGGATTAAACTATATTAGACATCTGTTTGGTCATACTTCAACAAGTATTGAACTTCTGGAGTGTATTTAATATAAACTCAAAGATTCTTGGCATCAACTTGCCTTTTTAAAAAAATAAGTACTTGAATTGCTTTCCATGTCCACACTTATGCCATTTTCAAATGGACTGTCCTCTTTAAAAAATCTAGAACTAAAACTAACTTTTGGAACTAAAATCATGAACAGTAATAGAAAAATCAGATTCTTGGGCTTCAATATTAGTAGTGCCAAAGAGCTAATGGAACCTAATTTTAATGCCTAAAACATGCATCTCTTTAAACTCACCAGCCTCAGAATCTCCCTGTAGTCATGCTTGTCTACATATCCATTCTTTCTGTGTGACTTCCTTCTGTTGTTCTTGTCCTAATTTATAGACAATTCTGTCCTAAATTATAGCAGTTTAATGCCATTGAATTCAATGGGGTCTAATGTAAACTAAGGGATAAATTCTGCTTTAGGAACTGATCCACAAATATTTATGTGAATGCTTAACTTTCTGCCTCTGGGTAGACCTGCTACCTTGAATGAGATTATTAACAAGCATAAAATTAAGCACAATTACAAAGTGCCGAATGTTTTAATCCCCTCAAGTACCCTCTCAGAGAACAGGTTTTGCTTTCTTCATCCCACTCAAGGTGGAACTATGTGAACCTACCCCTCTTTCAATGGTTAGGATGAGTTCTCCATCATTAAGATTTTTTAAATCAAGATTGGATGTATTCTTCAAAAATCTACTCTAGGAATTATTTTGGAGGAAGTTGTGTATATTATACTGGAGTCAAATTAAATGACCACAACAGTCCCTTCTGGCCTTGGAATCTATGAATCTAGATCGGATCTTTAGACTGCAACATCCCTGTTTTCCAATCATGTTAACTAGCCTGACCCAATGGTATTTGGTATCCTATGGCCTTTTATTATGTAGTCTGAGACAGGGGCTGATTTAAGTGACTCAAAACCAGTTTCTACAAAATAAAGCATTGTTTATTGATTCACTCAAAGATACACACCATGGAGAGCAAACGGACAAAACAGTTTCCCTTGCCTAAATCCAAGGACAGCCAGTCTAAGAGGCAGGGAAAGGCAATGCCTTCTCAAACTGCCAGCCTGGCCCCACCCACGCTCCGCCCCCAACCTCAACCTCTCTTCAGAGCATCTCCCCCCCTCTCTCCCAGGGATGCCTGGTTTCAGCCCCACCATGACTTGGGGACATGCCACCAGCCCTCCTGGGGCTGGGGATGCTGGGACCAGGCACTGCCCACACTCTTCAGCCTGGGGGGCCACAGTCCGTCCTCCCCACGGTTCAGGGAAGGCAAGACTATGCACTGCCCACTCCACCCCAGCTACCCATCTGGGGCCGGGCACCACCCACTGGGGCAGGGATGGCCTGCCCCTGCAGTGGGGGGGCACTTGGCTCCCACAGGGTCCTGGGTAGCAGGAACAGGACAGAGGGCTAGCCTCCCGCAGCCATAGGGTCACTCACTGCCCATGCCTATACCTTAATCTTTCCTTGCAGGCTTTGGTAAACTCCATTCAGCCAAGTTACTACCATATTTGGGTTAGGATGAGCAAACTGACCTGCTACAGCATGCTTTCTGGATCTCTTTGCACCCTCTCATCATTCACTCATACACCTTGGGCAGCTACTAGCAACTCATTCAGCCTCACCCCAAATCCTGCCTAGGCCAGCATCATTTAAAGCTTTAATGTCTCCTTCGATTCTAGATCAGATCTGGGAAGAGCAAACTTTGCCAGCCTGGTATCAGCACTCCCCAAGTAACCAGACAGATCTGTGATGCAGAGATTACCCTTACTGTAAAAGAATTCCCTGAGAATGGATGGACATATGCTACACTTCATCAGTCTCTAATGCAGGGCCACACTCCTAAATCCCTTGGGTATCACAGCAGCAAAGGCATAATCAGAGCAGCCAATGTCAATGCACTAGCTTATGCCCAGGGACAAACAGGATCTTAGCAAACCAAGGGTGCAGGAGGGCCAGGAGCAGTGCTCCACTCCTTCTTCTGGAATACATCTACAAGATCAGCCGAGAGCTGGGTTCAAACTCTTTGGCTGTCAGGGATGCAAACATAACATTCTGAATGCAGGGCTGAAACTGCAGACAAGCAATAGTGAGATACCAAAGACGCCACAGCTCCTGGCTACAAATGAAGACAGACTTCACAGAAGAGTTAGCATGAACTGACAGTGTGGCAGAGGCAGTACAAGGAAGTGGTCTGGACGTTGCCACTACATAAATCCCCAGGCCTCACTCCCTACGTAGAGGATTAACAAAGGCCCCAGTTGTCACATCAGCCCATGGAGGCTGGCTGCAGAACTCACATGAAACCACTCCACACTAGGGATGTTAAATACTGGCTAACTGAATAGTCAATTAACCCCATGAATTCTTATCTGTTCCTTGAGAAAGCTGCTATCAGGCCACTCCAGTTTGTTCATCTAACAGCTCTGCAGCCACAGAGCCTCAACACTCCCATTGGCTGAAGCCGTGGCCCACTTTGAGAAACACTGATCTAGACAGCAAAACAAAAAACAACAGCAGATAAGTAACATCTTAAAGATGCTTTTACACAATACATCCTGCCTCTAACCTAACCAGTCCGGGGAGAGGGGAGGCCAGGAGAGTGCACCTGCGCCAGGCCAAGTGGGGGGAAAGTAGAGGAGGGAGAAGATTGCCCTCTACCCTGGGAGGGTATAAGGGGGAGGAAGAGAGCCCCCTGCCCTGGGATGGGCCAGGGGAGACAGAGAGAGTGCCCAATAGCCCCCAGGCACAAGCCAGCAGGCAGGATGCACAGTCCCTGATGCCCTGGGCGGCCCCCAGGGAGAAACCAGCAGCCATCCCCACCCTCTGCCCTGACTCCTGCACCAGACCCCCCACCCCAAACCACCAGCCTCCTGCCCTGAAGGACCTGAGCAATGACGGGTAACTCTTCCATTTGGTGTGTGTGTATATGTATGTATATTTATGTGTGTGTGTAAATATAAATATACACACACACACACACACACACACACACACCACATTCAATTCCAAATATCAAAGCTTCTCACAAAATTCCCAAGTAATTTCTCATCCATCATGTACTTTCAAAAAATCCTGACTCTTCAAGGAGTCTTTCCATTGACTTCAGTGGGCTTTGGACCAGGCCATAAAATTTATACAGCTTTAAATCCTGGGCAAGTCCTTTGCCTTGATGATGACAACCACTCCTAAAATAATTACTGTCACAGTAGCTAGCACTTTGTTCTGTGGCCTCAAATGAATTAAAAACAGTTAAATGGAGTGTAAAGAAACAATGAATATTCTTTCAGGAAAGTGGCAACAGACACTTGGCTGTGCTATGAATTACAAAATGAATGGTGTATAAACAAATCTGGAATCCATCAGCAAATTAAAAAACTAGTTTACTGTTCCTGCTCTTGACATCTGTTCCTATGTGCTATTGCTGACAATAGAAATTAAGATGCTCCTGCCTGATATTTTGGGTATTGAATCTTCTTAATCAGTTTAAAATTATCTAAATTTTAAAACCTAATATATGCATTAACGAATCCCAAAGGTGGAAAAACAAGCCAGCTTGCTAGACAAGTTACAGTGTTCACACTAGGGATGTAAGTTACTAGTCGAGTAGTCAACCACCCGATAAGCCTAGCCTTATCGGGTAGTTGAGTCGACTACTCGCTCCCCTCTGCTCGCCCTTGCTGACTCTGTATCAGGGGTCAGCAAGAGGGGGTGAAGTAGGAGCCACTGCTGGGAGGAGCCGGCTTAAAAGTCAGTTCCCCCCAGCACCATGTCCACAATGCAGCGGGTGGGGGGAGCCTCATGTCAAGTCCCAGACTGCTGTGCCTCTGCATTTTAAATGTAGTAAAAGCTGGGCAGCAATTGCTACATTTAAAATGCAGAGGTCCCAGTCCCAGCTTGCACTGGCTCCAGGACTTAGCCCCACTGAAGCTCTGCAGTTTAAATGTAGGAGGAGCCGGGCTGCCTGCGCACTTAGCTCCTACTGCATTTAAGCTACAGAGCTGCAGCAGGGGTAGCTTCTAGACCCAGCACAAACTGGGACACAGTGACTCCCCTTATTAACTAATTGTGTAGTCGATACAAACTATATCGACTACACAATTAGCCAATTACCTGCTTCTTAACATCCTTAGTTGATGCATGAAAAAGGTATGTAACTGACAATCATGTTACACCCTGAACTTCATTTCACTTTACCTATTCAATGACATGTTCAGAATGCCACAAAAATGTGCACCTAAAGGCATCTATTTTTCACTTGACTAAATTCTATGAATTGTTATGAAGAAACCACATCACAGAATGCACCCATTTCCCTTTTGACCTGTCATTTTCCCTCCTCTCTTACTAACTACTTCAGTCAATACTACTGTTGTACAGTGCTTACAGAAATTTCCACAATTTGACAATTTGATATTTAATCACTTATAAAGAAGCTCCTGACCATTTTCACTAAGGATGTTAAAATGTGTGTAACTTATTGACCGTGTAATTGATCACGGCTCCTGCCTATGATATCGAGGCAACAGAGTGGACCAGCAGGAGGCTCCCCAAGTGCTAGTGCATGCAGAGAGCCGATTTTTAAGCCATTTTCCTCCCACACGTAGTGGCTCCTGCCTCTCGCCTCATGCTGCTGCCTCTGTATCAGAGACAGCAGCATGTGGCAGCAGATGACTCCCCAGGAGTCAGACTGGGATCCACGTGTAATCATTTGGATAATCGATTACCTGTTTAAATGGCTACACTCTTACACCCCTAATTCATATACCATTTTAATCATTGTCCAAAGCTCAGAATCATTTGTGTTTAAATCAGGAGTCTGCCACCTATGGCTCAGAATGGAACCCAAATATGGCTTTTTTGTCATTCCCAAAATACATGCAACTTTTTAAATTAAAATGAAAAATGTTAAAAACACATAATTACTCATGTAGCTTGAATGAACCTGAATTTGACCAGTTATGATGTACACTTCAAAGAAACGTGTGAAAACATGCAGCAGCATAAATAACGTCTGTGAGTACAATGTTTCATTTATGCTATTATTAATCCTTATGTCAATTATCAATAATATTAAGTTGTATATTTTCAGTCATGCAAATAGGCATTCTTATACAGCTCTTTGTTGACCACTTGTTCTGAATTTTGATGTAGTTTGGCTCTTTCGTTTGAAAAGGTTACCGACCTCTGGTTTAAATACATGGCAAGAGTACATTTTATTCATTGAATACAGTAATGTTCCACTCAATCTCTGGATTTAACTGGGGTCACAAATCCCTCCATCTGTACTGCAGCAGTTTCCTACTGCAGTATTAGCTTTTCTAAATAAAATGCAACAGACAGGTCTCAATCTTTTAAAACTGCGCTAAAAATAGTTGCATGTCATAACTCCTGCACATACTCATCTTTTAAATTTATTTTAGCATTTAGCATTAAAGGTGCTGTAGGCTTGTTAATTGTGCTTACGGTATCTAAATTCACATTCTGAGTACCCTGGACTACCAGAGACTGGCTTCATCCCTCTGAGAAGGCACTGTGTTGCTCTCAAAAGATCACTCTTGAGCCTTCTGACATATGGAACAGTGTTGACAGATTCTGGATGGAATTACATCATGTGCACCTGAGCAGAAGGACGGATTGTAGAAATATAGACCTTTTCGGGGAAGAGTAAAGAGAAGGAAATTGTGGACTCGAAGTGCTCTCCGCACAACATATACCCTACACAAAAATTAATCAAACTTTTTTAAAATGGCAAGGTTGATTTAGTTTACACTAAAACGCACAAGAATATTTTGGGGGCACCCACTACAGGTAATGAAGTATCCATTTTTCAGCAGTGATGCAGGTATCCCCTGACTGTGACAGTATATACTTTTAAGTGTAGATCCTGCTCAGGTGTTTTGACCATTCTGCAATGAAAATCACACATTGGTATAACTAACTGCCTTCTTATACTGTTCTTGAGCAGTTCCAGCATTTCTAGGCAATGGGTATACAACTGTTTGGTGTATAAAGTCCCCAGGACAAAGGCAGTATGTAAGATTACCCTGAACTCATTCTGTTGTACCTCAGTACTGTAAACAACATGATCCTCTATCTAAAGATCTCAAAACAGAAGGTAGGCTTACATAAACACCACACAGAATGATGGGGGAGGGGGACATCTCTATATCTCCCTGCTTGCCTCAACTTAAACCAGACCCTGTAAAGTCATTTTGGCAGAGCTTTTGAGCCTCACTGAACAGAGATCTAATCTGAGGATTTACTGCACACCACTAACACCCCAAGCAAAGGGGAAGTGGAACAGGCAGATGTCATCAGGGCAGCTAAACATCATTTCATGTTGGCATTTCCATATAAACTATTATTTATTCACTTGCCCAAAACCATAAAACTGCCCCAGATTTTAAAATTTTAACTGATCGTACTTACCCTGCTGGGGAAGGAGGCAGGTGTATTACAATGGACAGAGCGAGCCGAGTAATTTACAATGACACCCGCGCCCGCTTATGAGCCCTGTAACCCAGAACCACCCATCCCACTTCCAGGCAGCCTTGCCCTGAGTTTGGTTGCCATTTCGGCCCGGAGGGCTGCAAGCTCGAGCTCAGAGGACTCACCTACGGCAGGAAGGATGGGCTGGCTCGCGAGGAAGCGCCGCTCTGGGTGGCGAGAGAAGGGCTCCGGCCCCTCGCGGAGCGTGCGTGCCGGGACCCACAGCGGCCATGCAGCTCCTGTTGCTTTCGGATCGTTCGGTACGTGCCAGCTTCTCCAAGCGGCGCCTCCCAGGCCGGAGCGGGGCTACTCCCCCCCCCCCGGCCGCCGCGCAGGGTCACACGCGCGGGGAGGCGCCCCCCAGCGCCGGCTCCGCAGGCACCGTGCGGACGTGCTGCTGCTGCTGCTGCGCCCCGCCGGCTGGAGGCTGCCGGGCTGCGCCGCCGGGGTCCCTTTCTCCGGCGCGAGGAGCTGCGCCCGCCGCGACTCCCGCCTCAGCCAGGACAGCCCCCTTGGGACCGAGCGAAGCAGGGAGCAGTCACGGCGGGGCCTGCCCACTTCGGCGCCTACAGAGCCCCCCGGCAGGGGGCTCAGCCGCCGGCAGGTACATGAAGCGCGCTGCACGCTGCCCCGCGCGAACACAGGCACCAGCAATAGCTGCCCCCGAGGCACAAGCACTAGGTGCAAACTTGGTGCAGCAGGGACAGTCCTGGGCTACCGGTCACATGCGAGCAACAGCTGCAGTGCAGGGAGGGCTGGTGGGTGCGTGCCGCTCCCTGGGTGGGTCCGGGGGCTGCCACGCAAACCCCCAGCTCCCCTCGCTCTCTCTTCCGGGAACATTCTGTACTGGAGCTCCCTAGGCAGCGCCTCCACCTCGGGGGTGGGTGATGAAGCTGCCCAAGGAGTTGAGGCGGCCAAACCGAGCTGGACAAGAGGGGGGGGAGAAACAGTTGCGCTACCCCTCCCTCCTCATCTTGAAGTTTTCACTTTGCAGAGTTCAAAAGAGACTTTCTCTTTTTTTAAACCCATATGGCTGTGTCTACACTGGCGCGATCTCACGCAAAAGTGGCAGTTTTTGCGTAAAAACTTGCTTCCTGTCTACACTGGCTGCATGTTCTTCCGCAAGTAAACTGACATTCTAACATATAAAATCAGGGCTTCTTGCCCGAGAACTCTGACGCTTCCGCTCAGGCAGAAGCCCTTTTGTGCAAGAGCTCTTCCAGAAGAGGCCAGTGTAGACAGGCAACATGAATTTCTTGTGCAAGAAGCCCCTATGGTTAAAATGGTCATTAGAGCTTTCTTGCGCAAGAGAGCGTCTAAACTGGCATGGATGCTCTTGTGCAAAAGCACATGCCAGTATAGACGTTCGCTTGTGGAAGACTTTTTGCACAAGAACTCTTCCACAAAAGAGTTCTTGCACAAGATGCTGCCAGTATAGATGTAGCCTAAATGGTTACTAGAACTTTTGGATTGCCAATAGTAATAGAGATGTAGCTGTGTTAGTCTGGTCTTGCTGAAACCAAAGACAGGACTATGCAGCACTTTAAAGACTAACAAGATGATTTATTAGGTGATGAGCTTCCGTGGGCCAGACCCACTACCTCAGATCAAATTGTGGAAGAAAATTGGCATGACCACACACACACACACACACACACACACACACACACACACACAACCCCCCCAAGGGATACAATAAAAAAAAATGACCACATAAAACTGACCAATCAGATTTTAGAACAGAGGGGGGAAAGGTTAGTGTCTATGAGAATGATATTAGGGGTGATAATTGGGGAAGCTATCTTTGTAATGGGTAAGGTAGTTAGCATCTTTGTTAAGGCCCATTCGTAAAGTGTCAAATTTAAGCATGAATGGCAGTTCTGAGGTTTCCCTTTGTAGGCTGGTGTTAAAGTCTCTTTGAAGTAATATACATGTAGTGAGGTCATTGAGACAATGCCCAGTCTGGCTGAAATGACAAGAAACTTTTTTCTTTGTGAAACTGTCTGAGGTCTGATTTGTGGGCATTAATTCTTTGGCGAATTGTCTGAGAAGTTTGTCCAATATACATAGCAGATGGACACTGTTGGCACATGGCATAAATTATATTTCTGGATGAACAGGAATATGTGCCCACAAGTAACTGCACAAGAGGGCTTTTCTTGCGCAAGAAGGGGCAGTGTAGACAGCTCCTTCTGGCACAAGAGCCTCTTCTACAAAAATGGTGGTTCATTAGGTATGTAAATGAGGCTCAGCCATATTCCACACTTAGCCTCATTTGCATACTTCTGATGCAAGAAGCCGTGAGTGTAGACATAGCCTAAAGGTAGTATGCTATCAGACACCTTTCATAAGCACTACAGTAAAAATTAGATAAGAAAAATAAGAAAAAAATAAAATTAGAATTGGGTTTGTAATATAGTCACGTACACATTTATGCTTGAGATATTTTTGAATAATTTGTCAATATAATTTAAAATGTTATTGATGTTTAACAATTAAAATTTTCACAAATGTGCAAAATTTTGGGAGGGAATCAGACAATGGGAAGTCAGACAATTATTTAATAATGGTGTCTCAGATTTTACCGTCAGATTGTGTTATGGCTCTTACAGTGAAATTAGCACGGTTCCAGTCAGTTTCATGGGTGCTTTTTAGAGAGCAGCAGCCCAGATAGGCACTAGAACTACTCACAGAGGATGAGGAGACAAAATTAGCTGAATCCCCATTTCATTAAAAAAAAGTAAGAGGGTAGATGAAGAGTAAACGACACAGCAGGAAGGATAGAAGAAAAGGCATAACCACTCAGCTTAGAAAGAGCTACTTTCCCCAGCTGGTGGGATAGAGGAGTTGCTGTATTTGAATTATCTAATAGCCAGATGCTGATATGAAAGAGAGCCATAAACTGAACAGCACCTCAAGTGGAAATCCTAGCTCCCTCTTCATCACCAGCAGGAAGTGGCAGTGAGGCATATCTAGGTATGTGCTGGAGTTCAGTTACAAGGCCCTCTATTGTCTTACCTATGATCTCTAGCTAGTAGAGTTTTTCAACTCAAATGCAAGGTTTTATAAGCCAAAATAAATGCTTTGAGTGGCAGCTACACTTGCAGTGGTGTAACAGTCCAGTTTTCTAGCAAATCTCCTCCCCCTGCTCTTTCAATACATCTATGTTTTAGGGAGTTTTTTCGTGCAGCTAAAGTGAGAGAAGAACGAAAGCACTCATTTTTATAGTTGGCAAGCAGCTTGGAAATTTAAATTCAGGAGCCCCTATAAACAAAGAGAATTTATTTAATCTAATCAAGCTATTTAGGTTTTATACTGTATTTATCAGTACAATAAAGGTCTAGTCAGCCCAGAACACAGCTAGTTAGCCAGTTAGAGTAGACACATTTGCAATTTATTGTATTAAGAAATAGCTTTACAGATGTACAAAATTGCAGAACTAGTATACAGGGATTTCCATACTATACTATTATTGAGCAACTCTCAAGATTGGTTATACAGATGGAGATTCCCAGAACTAGGCCAAGTTCATTGTATGCATAAGAAAACAATGTACAGTTACTGAAAGGTAATCACCACATCTGTGTCCTCTGGCTGTGACAATTTTATTTCAGAAAATTCTTTTTTAATTAAAAAATCGGTCCAATTCATCAATACCAACAAGTATTTATTTTTCTTATAGTTACCAGTTTAACAATATATCTGAATGCAATGATAGAAATAACATAATATTAACAAGCTATAGTGGAGAGATTCACAAGTCACAACAAACAAAGCTACTTTTGCTGTCAGTAGCAACAGTGTAACTCCATTTCAGTGGAGTAACTCAGGATTTATACTGCTATAACTGGTAACAGAGTGTGACGTTTACAAATGATATACAAGAAAAAGTTGATGGTGAGACAGCAGATTATTTTAATGGGGAGATGCAAAGTTATAAACATCAGTATTGGTGATAAGAGAACAAGTGGATTGTTCATATGAAACAGGAAGTGCTACTGCAAAGTAGCAAAGTGGAGCTGCAACTTTTTTTTAGATTCTGCTCTTTGCAGCAGAAGAGCATTTCAGAGATTTCACTGTTTGTTTCCTATTTTTTTCCTCTTTTTTGTTGCTATGACATTTATCTTCCTCACAAAGTCTGACAAGTCTCAGAGGGGTAGTTGTGTTAATCTGCATCTGCAAAAACTGTGAGGGTTCTGTGGCACCTTAAAGACTAACAGATTTATTTGGGCATAAGCTTTCATAAATGTATCTGACAAAGTGGTTTTTACCCACAAAAGCTTATGCCCAAATAAATCTGTTAAAGTTTTGGTGTTTCAACCCTAATATAACAATATAAGTAGCACCATCATGCTATAAAAATACATTCTTGTATTCATTTGGTCACAAGGATGCCTGTAAAGAATAGGACACCATTATTGGTGTATCATCTTCTATTCTTTATAACAAAAGAGGTTGTGTTGCTATTTCTGTTTTATTTGATGACAGCCTGTTTAATAAGTGTGTAAGGGCCTGATCCAAACCCTATTAAAGTCAATGGGAGACTTTCCATTGACATCAATAGGCTTTGGATAAAGCACTAAATTCTTATCTAATGACATCTTATTCTTCTGGTTCTATTTATATATTGTTCCAGTTATTCCTATCAGCAGAATGTTAAAGATGCCCTTTATCAGAGTGTATGTTTGTATGCTTCATATTTTGCAAGCACCCATAACAGAATTTGTTTATAATTGTCTTCACAGGCATGGAGAGTTTTGATAATACAAGTAAATGGTCATGAAAGAGCTGAGCCATTGGCAGATTAAAATAAGTGTGCAAAAATACAAAAGCAGCATGCCTAGATGGTGTGATTTCTCTCCTAGCCCCCATAAGTACAGTTTAAAATGACAGCAGGGAACCTATTGGTGTTTTAAGGCTTTTCCTTTTGTTCAGAAACTGTTGCTGTTTGTAGTAAGATAAAGGCCTAAGGCAGGGGTTGACAAAAGCCTCTCAGTGGGCCAGATCCAGCCCATGAGGCAGTTCCAGCCCCCTCCCTCCCCCCCTCAGTGCAGGGGTTGGCAATCTATGGCATGCGTGCCACTTATGGCGCACAAGTCGATTTTCAGTGGCACATGGGAGGGAGCTTCTCCCCCTGAGCAGGTGCTGGAGAGTGCTCCCTGCAGCAGGTTAGGCTGTAGTGGGAGGAGACAGTGCTGGGGTTGAGGCTCCTCAATGGTGCCTTGGCCAGGACCAGAGATGCTGCTGCTGTGGTCACGTGGGCTGGGGCTGGCCCCAGAGTAGGGAGTTGCCGCTGCCGCAGCCACATGGTCCAGGGTTGACCCGGGACTGCATGGCAGCAGCCCCTCCAGTCTCCGGGGCCAGCCCCGGACCACATGGGCTGCAGCAGCGGGGCCTCCAGTGCCAGCCCCAGACCACAGTGCCAGCGGGGCCTCCAGGGCCGGGCCCAGACAGCAGGGCCTCCAGGACAGCATGGCTGCGGCTATTGCTTCAAGGAGGCACGAAACCAGGAAAGGTCCCTCCTCATGCTCAGCACACTCCCTCCCAAATCTACTCACTCTCCCTCTTTTCTCCCCCAAGACCCAGCACCCTCCGCTTGCTCTGACACCCTCCCTTGTTTCTGCACCCTCTCTCCTAGCCACACACTGCACCCTCCCTTGCTCCCTGCCCCTGGACGGACACCCTATTCCCAGCCTGCTTCTGCACCCTCCCTCCCACCCAGAGCTTGAAACTTCTCCCCCCTTCTGCACCCCATTGCTGTCCCACTTGGAAGCCCTGTCCCACACAATGAACCCCTCATTTTTGTCCTTACTCCAGAGCTTAAGGGAGCCTATAAAATCTAGTAAGTCTGGAACCACAAAAAAGTAAATCTGGGCTATGGGAAGCCCTGAACCTCAGTCTTCCCTATCCCTTCCTTTCGCCCATGGGGCTGGAGCACCAGAGGTGTGAGGTGTCTCAGTTGAGGGCTACATCAGTGAGGGTTGGGCTAAGGACCTGCTCTATTGTATTAGATGTTAGATTGCTAAGAGCCTTGGATAGATATCCTGGTATTATTTTAAATGTATAGCCCACTTAAGTCAAAAGACACTGCTGATGGCTGCAGTTAGTTTTGGCTCTAGGCCTAAAACCATAGATTCCTGCACGTGTTACCTTTTAGAAACATAGAAACCAAAGACCTTAAGAGCCTCAGTTCAGCAATGTCCAATCACTGTAATTAGAGAAAGAAAGAAAGAATCAGTCACGTGGAATATTCCCGCCCAGTCCTTCAAAGAAAAGTGATACATCTTAAGTTCCCTCCCAAGCCTAGCTTCGGTAACCAGTTCAGACTTGTGCCTGTCAGCAGGAATCACTATGGTTAAGTACCTATCACACATGCACATTTCTGCTAAGGTGAATTTAAGATTGTGTATACATAGGTATGGTTGGAGTATACGTATCAAGAATGAATTGGGGGGAAAAAATTAAAACCCATGTAGTTCAGAGAGTTTTGGATATCTGGCAATCACCACCATAACTTTGGATACTCCAATTCTTAAGATTAAACTGGGTCCATACAGACTCTCATAAGTATGGGTCTTTTAATGAAAGAGTGCAGAAAAGGTTCCTTCTGCATGCTCTTTGTTTAGCCATGAAAGAGTAAAAGTATTTTATTTGTACTGGAGATGACTACAAAGGAAATTGTAAAATGACAACCATTAAAATTAAGGTGTGGTTACTTCCTGGGGTCACTGATAAAATGAAGCTGTTATTGCTGCAGAAGATAGAAATGTCCTGAAAAAAAAATCATGCTAATCAGACAGAGGGAACTTACATTTACCCAGACATTTGAAAGTGTGGAAATTCAGTTCAAGTTTCACCTAAAGCCACCATCCAATTAAATTTTTAGATATTGATTTTAAAAGAGTTTGTTTCAGCACTTTTTATAACCTGATTTAAAACAATATTTCAAAGTTATTCTGCTTTCTTGTTAATATTTAGAGGTTGGTTGAACTCTCTCTCATGGGGCCCTGGAGCAACACCAAATATTCTTGGTTCCCTTTCTCTGTTTGTGTGCACTTTGCTGCTGCTGCATGTTTAGGGCATGTCTTCACTGAAGAGTTAACTTGGACTATTACTCTATTATTGCCACTCCCCCATCTGCACACAATCCTTTCACTTAAGTTTGGTTGTGCTTTAAACCCAGGCTAGCAAGGGCTTGGGTGCCATTGTCAGACTGGTAAGGTAACCCACTTACTTTGTAATGAGGACACAGACTAAATCACTTGCATTTTGACAGTCCAATGCCTTCCCACAATTACCCTCTCCCATGGGCCTAAAAGGACAGAAATACTCACACAGTTCACTGGGAACGAATCAGAGTGGCTTATAGGCTATATGGGAAGGCCCACTGAGTTGTTCTCTTCTATGCGACTATGTGGGCAATAGCCTGAGAGATCTTGTGACAGGGTTTCTGAAAGAACTTTTTACACAATACATCCAACGTTAGCTGACTATAAACGAATTTTGATACTATCCCAATTAAAGTATTTTGGCTACAATTTCCACAATATTTGCTTAATCTGGGCCCAAGATAGTACAAAAGTGATTGGAAAAAAAAATGTTCAAAACTATATTGAAATAATTAGTGAAAGCATCATACTTCATATGAAAATATATTTGAAATGCTCAAAACCCCTTATCTTTATACACAATATCTTGCATAATTCAAAGCACAGAAGTTTGAGCTATCTAGTGCAAATTATACACTAATATGGTCCTCATTGATCATACAGACAGTGAACAATAATCAGCTAGATTGCTATTTTGTTAAAATTACTGGTGCAAAACATTACCCCGTTACCTAATTTATCAGCAGCAATCATGTTTCAGTAGTAATCAATGCATTCCATTTGAACTGCAGGCAAAGTATTTGAATTCATGATATTTCAAATTAATTTCTTCCTAAAATGTACATAGTGATATGTTTTCCTGGCAAATGAACAGTAGCATATAAAGTCTTTACAAGGAGGTTGTGTTATCTCAAATCAGGATCTATTTAAATTTTAAACAAAAAAAGAAAGGGTAAGAACACAATAAAAGGTATATGTACCTAGCACCACCATGTTTTTCTAGCATTAACAGTTAATATTATGGGATATTGCATGCACAGTAATGAACATGGTTATCCAGATAGATTTTCAGGATGTGATTTCATTATGGCTTCCTAGGTGTTTGTCTCCCTCTTCTTCCACCGCTTCTCAGCATGCAACTATTGGAAAGTTATCCTGGTATTAGGCCTAGCACTTGTACCACATAAAGAGAGAGTAATAAAACTTGCAGGCCTTGGATTTGACCAGTTAACATGTGTATTCATGTAAAATCAATATGGCCACACTCAAAAATGGTGATGAAGATCAGAAAATCTGCTGTTAGTCATCTAAGATTCACAAGAAATCCAGTTTTATGGCTGATTTGCATTATTATATGCATTCTAGCCTCAAATCAAGGATTCCACTCAACCATTTCCGTGTGCCAGGTTGGATAAATACTGTGAACATGCTCAAGCATGGTTGAACTTTCCAGGTGATAATTGGAAGCATTTCAACAGCTGCTGTCTAGAGAATGTGATAACATCCCCAGTGACTCAGGGTTCCATCCCACCTACAATAGGCATTCTATACACAAAAAGTACAAAGTGTGCAAAAAAATGCTGTGTTCAGCTGTCAATATTACAGGAAAACAGAATGATGGAAAGTACCTCTTCCGGCATCATTCTACGTCTTTACCCAACTCCAGGAAGGCACTTTGGTCAAGGCCTGGCTTCACTGTTTTTGTATCTGGATCAGTCCTTCCTGGGATCTGCATCTTATGCCAGAAAAAGGCAGGCTACATCACCAGGAATGTAAGAGACTAACTAGACCAGGCAGAAACCATAGATGCAGGAAAGTTGGGAAGTTCAAAAATAACATTCTCTTCATGTACAAGGACATTATGGAAGTTGAAGTTCGGTACCATAAAATGCATTACAGAAACTACACAAGATTTTGGACAAAATTTGTAGATAAGGATAAGCCAACTTGTGGGCTTTACAGTGCATCTGTTCAGCACAAGATTGTACATACCACTGGCATCCACCAAGAGGTACTGCAGATGACAAGAGACTTACCCAGATTTTAAGTGAGCTTCTGAAAATGCACGAGGGTCTTGATGCTTCAAATTATAAATAAATGATGCATTGTACAGGTCAATATTTTCATAATCATTTAGGCACAATCATGGCAGAAACAAATGAAAATGTAAACATCACACCATTTTTCTAATCTTTAAGTTTGCCGTAAATATTGAATACTATAGTAAAACAAATTTAAAGCACAGTGGCAGAATCACAGCTTACACCTGTGATATGTCCCTGTGGAGTACTTTGTTTTTGTATTGCAGAGTTGGTAGACTGAAATACAGCCGGTCCCCAACTTACGGCCACCTCTACTTACGACCATCTGCACTTACAACCAAAGCAGTCGGAAATGCGGGCTCCGAGTTACGAACGCGACCCACACTTACGAACAACTCGGTTGCAACATAACTCAGTGGGCTCCGAGTTACGACCATTTCAAGTTACGGCCAAGCATTTGGTCCATAACGCATTTGTAACTCGGGGACCGGCTGTATTGTCTGGAATGTGAGCAAGATGGGGTACTTTTGTGAAAGTGTGTCAATGTAGGTTAATAGATTTCCTTATCAGAGGCAGAAACAGATACAGCAACAACAAATTCATTCTTAAACATAAGAGGATAATATTACCTGTAAGTATGCAAGCTTGCGATGTGCAGTCAGCTAGGGTATTTCACAGTGGTGCACTGATTAAGAGCATGTTGGATTATCCTCCTGGAATGAGTTATCCGTGGCTATTCACAACAATCAGTTTAAGTGTTGAATCTGCAAAGTCTGTCATGCAAGTTCATCAAATTGTAAAGTTTTGCTGGATTATTGGCAAGTCAGAGGCTGGCTATGTTGATCTCCCAGATGAAGTGACCTTACTCATATTTCTGTGCCGAGGCTTTATTTACCTTGAATCCAAGCATTGAAAACAGTCCCCTAAAGCTATTTGCCCAGAGTTAACAATTAGACACTTGACAGAATCCTGTCAAGTTCTCACCATACTAAACAAACTGGGACATTAGCATATTTCCAGATGCACAATTAGCCATGACACAAACCTTGCTCAGCTACAGGTTGGTAAAAGGTTCTAATGAAACTCCACAGAGCTTTGCAAAGAAAGCTCCAACAATTCTATTCTGGGACAATATTGATTTTGAAGGGGAAAAAAAACCATAACAGACAGAGTACTGCCACCAAGAGTTGTAAATAGGTTTCTTAAAGCACTCTCTAGATTTGTGATAAAGCAGTACCATCAGAACAAGAAACAAGGTCCACAAGAACTAAGTCATGATACACATGACCCATTAAAAGCTGATGGTTACAGTTCAAACCTGGAACCTGCATTGAGACATGAATTGGCACATATTTGCATGAAGGCTCTTAATGCTGACTCACGTACACTTCCTGGAGGAACATGTTTTTATACTGCCCTTCAGCATGATTGTGTTCTTGAGAAGTCACCTATCCCTTGCCTTCCAGTTATTCAGGCATCAAACAAACAGATGTCTGTCTCTAAACAGTTTGGAAATGAAGTATTGATATAGCTGTTTAATTTCAAGCTGATCACGTAGTCTGGGCCATTGACCAAGCACTATATACAAAAAGCACAAGTCCAATGCAAAGATGATGATTACACAAGATGTTTGATAGCGTGGATAAGTAAACTGATTAGCTATGTCATTTCTAGGTGTCCTTGGCAGAACACTTGTGGATGCAGTACTTTGTGATATCTTGATAGTCAGAAGTTGCTGCCCAAGAATCAGTGTGTCTTGAAAGATCACTTACCATTGCAACATGAGAGCACACATTCTTTTGTATGAAAAACATGCAGTGCCTGAGATTCCAGTCTGAGAGCATTTCCCATGGACAAAGTAGGCAAGTAACTAGAGGTCATTGACTCATTTTATGTTCTGCATAGAGCAGATGAAGTAACCAATATACTCATGAAATATGAGGACTATGTCCAGAGAAAGAGCAAGGGAACCCAGTGTTTAATTTTTGGAGCTCTTACATAAACATTGTCCGACAGGGTGGGAGATGTGTCTCTCAGTTATATGGTTCACGAAGCCAAGGCTGTCCTCTTACAATCAGGAAAACTATAGCAGGTATTTTCCACCATATTGAGTGGAAATGGAGATGCTGCCCATCATAGACTCAATGTTACACAGTGCTCAGGGACAGTGGCAGTCCAGCATCAGAGGGGACATGGGGTTTCTTCAATTGCACGTGACCAGGCTAAGCTGAATAAACCTGCAATAAATAGTCAAAAGCAAAAGGTGATTTGATTGGACTAACACAAAGCCATTCAGTAGTTTACTGCTGGCTCTTGTCGCACCATAAAAGAGCTGCTATAACAAGACAGCATGATGTCAGACATGACTCCAGAGGCATGGAAAGAGAAAAATCTTGTCAGCACAAGAATTCAAGATAATGAGACAGCTATAATAAGCATTCTAAGCATTACTGAAAGCATGATCAATCCTTTTGATGCTCCTCAAGATGCGGTAGTGTCTAAGTGTTGTAGCCCCTAGTGAGATTACAGATTACATGCTTTCTCCTCAAGATAAATCTATGGAGAGAAGCAGAAAACCCCAGTTCGTGGAACAAATTTTCTTTCTGCTGGAAGCAAGAAGAGATGCACGTTTGCAAGCTATAGGCAAGGACCTCACTCTACATAGCATACGAAGAGGAGTATCGCTGCTTGTTTGTGCAGAAGACTTAATTGACAGTCCGACCTGTTAATTTAATTGTGACTGAAGAATGTGAAACATGGTGCCAAGGAGTATCAGAAGCTGATAATTAGGAACCTAGATACAGATGTTGCTAAGAAACAAATTATGGGGATGGGTAACACTGTTACTTATACTTACTACCTAGAGATAGAAATGGTAATTTATTGCACATATTTGACTGATGATTGTAAAAATACTTATGCTTTAAACACCCACTAAGGGAAGCATTTTTAGTTCTTCTAGCCGTTGTTGTCCATATGTAACCCATGCACTTAATAGGGAACTATATCTTTAAGAGACCCCCGTGGGGGGGATAGGAATGAGTTGAGTGTTACTGTTGCTGGGCAGATTCAGCATTTCACCCAGAAGTTTCTGGAGTTGGGACCAGTAGCTTGGGGTCACACTTCATGAGAAAACAGGCAGGGCAAATGATTTTCTAGTGCCTGTGGGAGCTGAAAGAAGCTAAGCCAGGAGCAGAGAACTGGCTGCACCACTCTGCAGCAGATAGTGATGTTGTTAACCCTCTATCAGGGATCACAGGCAATGCTACTTAGAGCTAGGGGAACCTGGAGAACTTGGTAGGGGAAATAACTTCTGTGTTAATTGTGTGCTTTAAATGCTGTTTTGATTTTAGCCAAACTGTTCTAGTTCACTTTCTCAGTGTGATTCTTCAGCTCCTCTGTAAATGTAGCAATGGGGAGAGAGTCATTTCTATTTTATTCTCAGTTTTTGTATTTTCTTGCAACAGGGTTTCTTTAAGCCTGTTCACTTGTGAACTAACTGAGGGTATGTCTACACTAGCCCCCTAGTTTGAACTAGGGTGGCTAATGTAGGCATTTGAACTTGCAAATGAAGCCCGGGATTTAAATATCCCGGGCTTTATTTGCATGTTCCCGGGCGGGCACCATGTTTAAATGCCCCATAGTTTGAATTGACTGCCCGTGGCTACACACGGCAGTCAGAAGTTAATCCGAACTAAGTCCTTAGTTCGGATTAACTGTTACTCCTTGTGGAATGAGGTATAACAGTTAATCCGAACTAAGGATTTAGTTCGGATTAACTTTAAACTGCCGCGTGTAGCCGCAGGCAGTCCATTCAAACTAAGGGGGATTTTAAAATGGCGGCCAGACGGGAACATGCAAATAAAGCCCGGGATATTTAAATCCCAGGCTTCATTTGCAACTCCAGTTGCCTGATTTGCCTACCTAGCTCGAATTAACGAGCTAGTGTAGACATACCCTGACTATTTAATCAGTGAGCTGGCTGCCTAGCAGTGACCATAGCAGAGGAAATCTCTGCCTGGACTCCAACTGAGGATTCCCTATAAGCAAGTGGAGAGATCATTCAGACTCAGCATATAGTGCAAATTTGATAGAGGCACAAACTGAGACCTTGATTAACTAAATCTAAGGTTTTGGGACCTCTGTCTTTTCTTACTGTGTTTGTGTGGACTGAACGGTCCAAATTTCACTTTTAGTTTTCTCTTTACTTATGTTTACTGTAACTATTGACATTTGTGAGTTATAAAATAGCTGTGTTCTGCTGTAAGAATTAGATTGTTTTAAGATTTTATAAAGTTATTTAATTAAATTCATGTCTTTAGTTTCTTTTGGAACTTGAATGTAGGGAGGCTGACACTGGGCAATCCTTGCTGAAATTCCTTACAGACTGAACTCTGGGTCTCCAGTACTGCTGTGGAAGTGGGGGTTTCTTTTAGGCACTAGAGAAGGGCAGTGAAGTCTAGCCCACCCAAGGTTACACATACATGCTAAAAATATTTTTCACACCAAGGGCCTACTTGCAATGTTTTTCTCAAGTGGGTAACTTAATAAGTTCTTCATTAATATTTTCCCTTTTAAGGCCCAGATCAGCCAAAAATGATTGAAATGGATATGGAAGTATATTAAAGGCAAGATTGAGTGAATTGTAGTTCTAGACAAAACCCTTTGTACGGTGTCAATATTGGTGGCTTTGGATGTTGTGCGACAGAAAACTGCATCAGCATCTGAGCCTAAGCACCTGAGTTAACTCAAGCCAGGTGTGAGTAGCCAACTACAAAGCTATACCCAAGTTATTGTGTCCTTACTGATGCTGTATTCACCCATGTGCTGCTAAGCCACTCCGATTCATTTTTTAATTAAACGGTAGGAGAATGTGTCTATTCTTTAATCTGCCTCAGAGAATTTTCTTCCCTCTGGATATTGCTAAATCATTTCTGCCAGAACTAACAATCCTGTGGTTCATGAAAATCCTCATGAAGAAACAATTCAGATTTTGGCCTCAGTCAGATTTCAGTGACTAGTGGGTTTGTTTCATTTGTTATAATTCCCCCCAAAAATGGATAGCCCCACTCTAAAGAGTCTGGACGCCCACTTCCATTTCACATTACACAAGAAAAAAAAAAAATCACTGAACTTACTTGTTAACACACTCAGCTTACTTCCAGGAACATGTCAGCAGAGTAGTTTACAGTTTTGTTTGGACCTTAGTGTTGCCTCCATTTCTCATGATAAACTTATTTTGTATTAAGAAAACAAATGTGCTCAATCGAGCTAGAGACGTAAAGGGTAACAAGAAAACACTCTTCAAGTATATTAGAAGCAAGAGGAAGACCAATGAAGAAGAAGGGGAAAAAACAACAGAAAGTGTGGAAAAGGTAGTGGTGCATAACAATTTGTTTCAGTTTTCACCAAGAAAGTGGTAAATGAAACCATACAATAGTGACTGCTGGAGAAAAGGAGGTAAGTTCATAATTTAAAATATGAATAGACATTTAAAAATTACTTAGAAAAGTTAAATGTCAAATCACCAGGGCCTGATGAAATACATCCGAAAATACTCAAGGGACTGATTGAGGTGTTATCTGAGCCATTAGCTATCATCTTTGAAAAAAGTCAGGACAACCCAGAAAACTACAGACCAGTCATCTTAACTTCTGTGCCAGGAAAGATAATAGAGCAAATAATTAAGGAATCCATCTGGAAGATAATAAGGTGGTAAGAAAGAATCAGCATGCATTTGTCAAAAACATGTGTCAAAACAAGCTTTCTTTGATAGGAAAAGAAACCTTGTGGATAAGGGAAAAACAGTACATGTAAATTACCGAGACTTTAGTAAAGTATTTAATACAGTCTTGCATGACTGTCAAATTAGGGAAATACAACATAGATGGAACTACTAAAAGGTGGGTGCGTAATTGGTTGGATAACCGTTCTCAGAGGCTATGTCTACACAGCTGTTTTTGCGCAAAAACCCATGGAGCGTCCACACCTCAAATACGCTTTTGCACAAGTAAATCAACAGTTAAATGGCAGAAGAGAGGGCTTTTGCCAGTGTAGGTAAACCTCCTTTTACAAGGCATAACTCCTGTTTGCACTACAGCTATTGCGCAAAAAGGCAAGTGTGGATGCTTGGGGAAAAAAGTACAGGTGCTCTGATGGCCATTCTGTGAATGGCCATCAGAGCTTTCTTGTGCAAGAGCGTCCATGCAATGTGGACGCTCTCTTGTGCAAAAGCACATGGCTTTTGCAATGCGCTTTGAGGCATGGACGTGCTTTTGCTCAAGAAGTTTTTGCGCAAAAACTCTTGCGCAAAAGGCTTCTTGCGCAAGAAGCATGTAGTGTAGACATAGCCAGAGAGTATTATCAATATGTTTATCAATCATTTAGATAATGGCATTGAGAGTATGCTTATAAAGTTTGCAGATGATACCAAGCTGGAAGGGGTTGCAAGTGCTTTGGAAGGTAGGGTCATAATTCAAAATGATCTGAAGAAACGGTCTGAAGTAAACATAATGAAGTTCAATAAGGACAAATGCAAAGTACTCCACTTAGGGAGGAACAATCAGTTTCACACATACAAAATGGGAAGCGACTGTCTAGGAAGGAGTACTGCAGGAAGAGATTTAGGGGTCATAATGGACTACAAGCTAAATATGAGTGACATGGTTACAAAAAGAGCAAACATGATTCTGGGATGCATTAAGAGGAGTGTTGTGAGCAAGACACGAGAAGTAATTCTTCAGCTCTACTCTGTGCTGGTTAGGCCTCAATTGGAGCAGTGTGTTCTGGGCACCACATTTCAGGAAAGATGTGGAGAAATTGGAGACAATTCAGAGACGAGCAACAAGAATGATTAAAGGCCTAGAAAAGTGACCTATGAGGGAAGACTGAAAAAAATTGGATGTATTTAGTTTGGAAAAGAAAAGACTAAGAGGGCACAGGATAACAGCCTTCAAATACCTAAAAGGGTGTTGCAAGGGGGAGGAGGAAAAAAAAATATTCTCCCTAACCTCTGATGATAGGACTAGAAGCAGCAAGGGCAGTTTAGGTTGGACATCAGGAAAAGCTTGCCAACTGTCAGGGTGGTTAAGCACTGGAATAAATCGCCCAGGGAGGTTGTGCAATCTCCATCATTAGAGATATTTAAGAGCAAGTTGGATACACATCTATCAGGGATGACCTCCAGATGGTGCTTGGCCCTGCCGTGAAAGTAGGAAATGAGACTTGACCTCTTGAGCTCCCTTTCAGTTCTAGTGTTCTATGACTATTAAACTGCAGGTGGAACCTCTAAACTGGGACTCTCTGGTCCAGCAACATTGGTTGTCTGGCAGGATCACAGATGTTCTTGGATTAGAGCAGGGGTTCCCAACCTGGGGTATGCATACCCCCAGGGGGTACGAGAAGCTTGTCAAGGGGGTACGGGGAATATGTAAATAACTAGATTATCCTAATTGAAATATTCCAAAAGTAGTACTGTTAGTGAAAAAAAGTTGTGGATTCTAGAGTCTAGAACCGTGGTCACCAACCAGTCGATCGTGATCAACTGGTCGACCGTGAGGCCTCGACCAGTCGATTGCGAGGTGTTCGGGCCCCCCCATTTTCCCCCCACCCCCGAGAAGCCCCACTACCTACCTCCAGCGTAGTGCTGGCTTCCCGCGGGGTGGACAGAAGTCCTGCCTGTAGCTTCGTGCCACTTCCAGGGGTTCCGGAAGTGCGCTGGCTGCTCCCCTCCCACAGCTCTGTGGCATGCTAGACACGCTGCAGGAGGGGGCATCGGCCCCGGAGGAGGAGTGTGGCAGCTTCCCTGAGCCACAGGAGGGGCGAGTCGAGCGCTGCAGGAGCGGGGGTCGGCTCCAGGGCAGACGCGTGTGGGGGTTTGGCTCCGCCGCAGCCCCGGAGGAGGCACGTGCTGGCTTCCCTTGGGGGGGGGGAGGGGGGCAGAGAATCCTGGGAGGAGGTGGGTGCAGGGGACTCTCTGCCCTCACTGCCCCTCGTTGCCTCTCCCCAGCCCCCACTCCCCTGTTCCCTCTCCCCAGCCGCAGAAGCCTGTCCCCACTGGCACCCTGTCCCCTGCCGACGTGCCCACTAGCACCCTTCCCTAGTACTATGTCCCCTGCTCCCATCAACACAGTTGGGGCCACATTAGTGAAACTTGGCGGGGGGGGGGGGTTGCATCTCACTTGTGTGGCCCCAACTGACTTTTCTGTGGGTCAGTAACCCCTGACTCAAAACAGGTTCCCTGCCCTTCTCAGAAATAAAGACAATTCAGAAATTTTTTGTGTTTGACATAGTATTTTATTTAAAAATGAAGCCTGGTCAACAAACCCCCAATTGGGGCCAAGCCCCCATCTAACCACAGCATCATGACACTCTTGCACTCCCCTTTCCCCCCAGACCCTACATCTGAGCCTATCATACACGGGAACCCCCTGCCCTGAGCCCCTCACATACCCCAACCCAAATTCCTGAACCCTCCCATCCAGAAGTCTGTGGCTTGCTTAGTACCCTAACCCTACATCTGTCCCCAACACTGCACAGCCTGGAGCCCCTCCCCGAGCCAGCGTCCCTTATCTACTTCCTCCTGCATCCAGATTTCCTCCCAGAGCTTGCACCTCTCACCCCTTCCCACACCCAAATCCCTCTTTCCCACCCCGGAGCCTACACATCCTGTCTCAACCCAGCGAGGGTACGGCTAGACTGCAGGAGTTTTTCAGGATTCCGGAGATATCCCAGAAAAACTCTTCTGCATCCAGGGAAGTGTTTGTTCTTCCACTTCTTTTAGTGGAAGAGCAAACATGATCTTTCGGTCACCCCTATATTCCTCTTTCCACGAAGAATAAGGGGGCTTCCAAAAGAATGGTTTTTCCTGACATTTGGTCCAGTCTAGACATGCCAAATGTTGGAAAAACCTCTTCCTACAGAAGAATTGGGGAAAAAAAGTATAAGGTTGGGGGATAGCAAGTGATAGAGAGGAGGAAAATAGAGAGGGCAGGGCTTCAAGGAAGGGGTGGGGCAGTAGATCTTGGCTTGTTCTGTCATTTAAAGAGTGATCTTGGGTGTAAAAAGGTTGGAGACCACTGGTCTAGAATTCATTTCCTTTCATATTAATAGGGTGTACAGGAAGGTTTACTAAAAGCCAAGGGGGTATGGGGACCAAAAAAGGTTGGGAACCCCTGAATTAGAGAATTCCGGTAGCTGGGAATCCAGCAGCAGGAGGGCTGGCAACCAGGAGTTTTGCTAGGGCAAAGATCCCAGCAGAGCCAGTGGCAGTCAGGACAGCAGCCAGGAGAGGAGCTTGGGAGCAGGGGCTGGTGGCCAGCAGGGGAACTCTGCGACTAGGGGAAAGCCAATACACCAGCAGCAGAGGGGACAGTATTAACAGTCCCTAGTTCAGGACTTGTCAGGTCCCAAGGGTGCTGGGATCAGAGAGGTCCAACCTGAAATAGGTTTCCTAAACACCCACATTTAGGTCTACAAATGGACTGGTATGCTGGCTTTATTAGACTAAAGGGAATATTTGATAGAAGTCTTTTACTAACAACATAATAAGTTGTGGATCTGTGGTCTAATTAAACAAAAATCCATCACACCCCTCCCCCCCCCAGTAAATCCAGGAACTGCAGTTAATAGCTGGTTACCTTATACTGTATCTAGAACTTAGGGATTCTGAAAATCGTTTGACTTTTGGTAAATTTCTTCTTTGACACAAAGTTTGGCAGCTCTCTTAACTCGTATCCATGGAGGGCAGAAAGTTAGAATTACAGTATTAAAGAGGCAGTATTCAAGAGGCAAAGACCTCCAGCTTCTTCACATCCAAATTATAGTTTATGATAAACATATGAGGAAAGGATGCTACATTCACAAATCTGGGATGTGTGCCCTGTAGATGAAAACAGCCCCCAAATTAAGTCCATCATTCTTTCCAGGATAAAGGCTGCTAAACTGTTCAATCCATCATCAGTCTGTTTTGTTTCTCCCCCTAAACCTCAGATTAGAGATTGGAGCCTGAAGTGCCATATTTTTAAAAATCTCAGATTGGTCAAAATTCCAGTCTCATCGCCTAGTGCTCATGGTCCACATTGTTATACTTGAGCACCTACTGTTGTTAATCAACAGCTGGCTTTAGTAGCACTAGAAATTGAAGATCTGCATCATCTTTGGCTATGAAGTTAAATCTATCATCATTCTTGCACTTTTCCAGAGTGTTTAGTAGAAACAAACACTGCAAATCACGACAGTGTATTTTTAATAAATAGTGGGAGATAATTTTACCAACTGGCTACATGACTAAACAATCATCTTAGAAATTGCTGGTTAATATTGTTGCAAAGTTCTGGCTGTGTCCCTTGGTTCTTGTGTTACTGGTGGATAATATTAGCCTCAGACTTGTTGTGGTCCTATACATGACCCCTTTCTCCTTACAGGAGGCAGAGTCCACAGCTTAGTGAGACATCCTCATCACAGGCTAGTTCTTGGTTTTGGGGTGAAAACCCCTGATAGTCCTCGTCTCCCTTCTTGGAACAGGCTCTCTGTTGGCAGGGGAGAGGGAAGGCTTGGGGGAACTCGAGCCCCCCCACTACTCCAGGTTCTAGCCCAGGGATTCTAAAATAGCAGCAGTCAAGATGGTTTGACTTAGCAGCTTTTCCCTGGACCGCTTCCCCAAACAACTCCAAAATGTTTCCCTCTAGTACCTGTTAATCAGCTCTCAGCTCACACACAGCTGCTTCTTGTTCCTCTCTTTCTCCTTCTGGTCCATCACAATTTGTCTTCCCCCTTTTCTTACCTAGGGAAGGCCTTTTAAAGCAACTCCACTGGCTCTAATTGGCTGCAGGTGTTGAGTGATTTGCCTGGAGGGAGCAATCTAGTTCATTAGCCCCAGGTGTTTTCCTGCCTTCATTTTATTGCCACAGGCTCTAGTAGTTTACTCAGGGAAGAGAAAACCATTTATCCAGTTCCCTGTATACATACCTTCCACTAGAGCAGGGCTGCTCAACTTTGGAAGCCCAGGGGGCCACAATGATACAGCAGATGCCAAGGGCTGTAACTTAAATGGGTTGTATATACATGCAAATATATATGCAAAGAGCTTCTTTCACACAATGCCCTGGTGCTCCCCGCACCGCCTCCCGGGGGTCTAGAAACACCAACATCCTGTACCCATCTGTTCCAACCAGCCCATCCACTTGCATCTTTCAATGCTCACCCCACCTGGGAGATGCCTCACTTCTGTGGTGCGTGTTTCTAGTGGAGGCCATGTTTAAAGGATCCCACCCAAGGGCTGCGTGTTGAGTCCCACGTAAACCCAAACCACACCGTAGATCACAAATGGGCCGCGGGCAGCCTGCGGGCCACAAGTTGATTAGCCCTGCACTAGAGTGTGGCAGGTTGCTGGCTTAGGTCAGTCACAACATATAGGTTATAAATTTAAGAGTTTTGTGTAAGTCCAAAGCAAAATTTTTTTTGGATAAATGTTAGAGTGGTAACTACATGTCAATTACACATAGGACTTGCCATATGGAATCAGACCACTAGTGAATCTAGTTCAATAGTCTTGTCTCCAGCAGTGGCTGATACCAGTTGCAAGAAATCTTTTAATGGACCCATGTGAAATAATTTGCCCCTAGGAGAAACTTAATAACCAGTGGTTAATAGTTGGCTCATGTCTTGAAGCACCATTACTTTATCCTATATATTCCTTTTCTGAAAATTAAGTGCTTAGTCTGTATAGCTCAGATTTACAGACTTTAAAGCCAGAAGAGACCACCAGGATCACTAATCTGATCTCCATAGTAGGCCCATGACTTTTGGCTGAAGTCCTCAAATCTTGATTTAATGACTTCAACTTACTGAGAATCCACCATTTGTTATAGTTCAAACCAGCAAGTGACCAATGCCTCCCAAGGCAGAGGAAGGCAAAAAAAAAAAAAAAATCTAGCATCTGACAGTCTGACCTAGGGAAAATTCCTTTCAAACACCAATATGGTGATCAGTTAGAATCTGAGCATGTGGACAAGACCCTCAAATCTGAGAACTGGGATAAAATTCACTGTAGTAATTCAGAATCCTCCTCCACAGTGTCCCATCTATTGCTGTCACAGTAGTATTTTTGTCCCTTTAGTCATCTGATTATTTGCTTTTATATGCTGCTAAACATTTTCCTAGTGAATCTGCTCAACCAAAAGGATTTCCATTAAATATCTTGTCTAAGTCCTTTACTATATTGAAAGATTATTCCCATTGTTTTCTGTCTTTCACTTTGTGGCCATAATTCTGTATAGGATTTAGATTAAATTGTTATACAAAACAAGATTTTCTGCTTTGCAGTTTGTAGCACTGAAGCACTAGTTGGGCTATCTTTAGGGCACTCTCCATACTTATTACTGCCTCCTCTTTAAATCTACGTCCTGTAAATAAGACCTATGTGAAAGCTGTGTCTGACTACAATCATTTGAATTAAAAGGTAATGTGCTAGTTTAAATACTTTTAACAAATATGTTGTCATTGTCATAAAAGCTCCATTATATAGTGTGCACATCTGGTTTGGTTAACTGAATATGTACAGAACAGTGATAGATATCAGTTGCACTGTACCCTTTTGTGAAGGTTACATAAATCATGTTTTATTGTTTAGAATAATTCTTGCTTTAGAGTTATGGAGACTGAAAATTAATTTCTATTGCACATCTCTGGACTCTAAAAGCATTAAAATATGGCTTTGCTATCAAGGCTTTGCTATCAGATTTCCACTGACGACTACAAAGATCTCATCTGTAATGGGATATCATTTTACTTACAATGTAACTGCCTGGCTACAAATACCCTGTTTAGCACAGTCTAATATCTTGCATACAGCTTAACATGTTTCTCTTGTGCCCGAATAAAATCCTGGCAACTACCTGTATGTGGAGTAGGATCAGTAGTATTTATTTTCAGTACTCTTTTTTCCATTTTACCACTTATTTACAAAGGAAGCCATTGGAATACTCACTTTAAACTGAGTTATATTTTACTTCCAAGAGTCAGTTCCGGTTCACACTATGCCAGATACATTTTAGCACAATAAAACAAATGTACACAAGAATGCTGAGTTACAGACTAATATTAGCTGCATGTTGTACAATCTCCAACATTAATATGGTACTTACAATAAATACATGCTATATGATTCTAATTGAGGGGTGGGGAAACTCCAGCCTGCAGCTTGCATGCCGTTTGTCAAGGTGAGCTGTTGGTGGGCCGCAAGATGTTTTGTTTACCCTGAGCATCTGCAGACATACCCACAGTTCGCTGATCCAGCCAATGGGAACTGCCGTAAGCAGTCACATAACCTTAACCCATAGCTCCTATTGGTTGGGAACAGTGAACCACAGCCACTGGTCACTGCAGGGCTACATGCCTCTGGACGCTCATGTAAACAAATTGTTTTGCAGCCCACCAGTGTTTTTTAGGGATTAGCCACATGTGGCCAGCATGTCAGAGGTTCCCCACCCCTGTTCTAATTAAACACCTGAGCAGCGCTGCGGGACCAACCTGGCAGCACCCCAGCTGCTCTGCCCCAGGGCTTCTCCAACTCCGCCGCTGCTGAAACTGACCAGCAGCGGACTTGGGGAAGGGTGGGCAGAGCAGCTGGTGTGCTGCCCGATTGGTCCCGCAGCTCCGCCCCTCACGTGAGCGGTGCTGCAGGACCAACCCGGCAGCACCCCAGCTGCTCTGTTCCAGGGCTTCCCCAAGTCCGCCCCGGGATGCTGCCGGGTTGGTCCCGCCGTGCTGCCCCTCACCGCCCCACGCCACGCCGTTCCCTGCCCGACTCCCCCCCCCAGACCCGTCACAGCCCCCCTGCCGGAGTACCTCCTGATACTCCGGCATATCCGATAATCCAGCACCCCCTGGGTTCCAAAGGTGCTGGATTATTGGAAGTCTGCTGTACGTATGCATTAAGCACCAACAACATTAAACACAAATATTTTAAATGGTGACGTAGGCTAAACTAGCCCACACTGTAATCCTATAACCCCTTTCATGTATGATTTTAGATGTATGCAGATAAGAAATTTGTCAAAATCAAGATACATTTATTCTGTGTGTTAGTACAATCTAGGGGAGGCACCTTCATGGACCAGAACCTAGCAGGCTAGGAATCTAAATAAGGAAGGAACAGAACAAGTTAGGGAGCTGGGACAAACTGATGGGTTGTATTTTAGAGACATGTGAAGAGATATACAACTTATTTTGTATAAATAATACCAGTTGTAATGTATAACTTGAGGAGCACACCTTCTGTATAAGGTGCATGTAACATCACTGCATGAGACAGCTTCCCAGAGACTGGTATAGTATATAACATTGCTCCTGTACTGTTTAGAGCAGTAAAACATGTTCATATAGTTCATTATGAAGTAAAGTGTAGTGGCTAAGCAACTGACTACACAATTTATCAAGACTGAGAAATTCATACCCAACCTCCTCAAAATCCTGCTATTTTGGCTAAAAATCACCTTTGGAAACCTGCTCTTCTAGGGACATCTACTCTGATTTTACCAAAATTACCCAGAGATTTCTAGTTCCCTTTAGTTACACAGCCCACCTTGCAAAGATAAACCTAAGCATATTCATGCAGTGCTATCCAATTCCTCATCAACAAAATCTTGGTAGTTCCATTGCTATCAAAGTAGGCTACATAAATGTTAAAAGCAGACTGCATTTACAGAAATGAAGGCAGGCAAGTATAACAACATATTTTATTAGAACAAGACTTGATTATTGAAACATAACTGCATTGTATCAGACAATTTTTAGTTGATAGTTTTCAAAAGGAAACCCTTGCTTTATGAAGATAAGAGAAAACAGAACAAAGAGGAAGAGGAACACATCTTGGTAAGGAAATAAACTTTAAACTTTTCTTTTGGTCCTTAAAAAGCCCTAGTTTTTAAATGGTGTAGAGTTTTGCTCAAAACACACTGCAAAGACAGTGCAATTAAGGAAACCAGCTACAGTTGTTTTACTCTGCCTTGGGCTGCAATTTATATTTTTTTGGTAGAAAGAAATACTCTTCAATAGCACTGACCAGCTCATCTAATTCATTCTTCAGTTGGTCCGGGTCACTAAGAAACAAAAAAGAAAACCAAACAAATAATTGCAGAATAGCAAAAAAGACTAGAAGGGGAAAAAAAAAAAGATAGATTCTGAGGGCTTGTCAAGACAGTGCATGGCAAAGATGGGTTGTAAATTGCAGGATGCTAGCATGTTATGCACTAGCAAACTCCAGCTATGTGGAACCTGCTACTTCATGACAAAAAATAGTAACTGTTAGTCTAGCTCTCAGTCTGATGTGTGATGTCTTAACCAAACATTTTAAATTAATACTAGTAGCAATTGTATTTTTAAGAAAGCAAGCACACACATAGGGACTATGTCAGTGTTCAGTTCTAATCTTTGTGTATCAAGGAGCTGAATTTACATGTTTGTCCATGTTTTTCAAAATGTAATTGGATATATGACAACACCTGATTTCAGCTATAAATCTTCCCATTACATCCATAATTCATGGTTAGCAATATGGACTTTATATCAAATTTTCTTTCATTTGTGATAAGGCTAATGGTATTTATAATTTAACAAGTTAGATAGATATAAATAAATAAAAATAAGCTAGCTAGCTATATGCATACACACACACTTTGTAATCCAGCTGTTGATGCTCATCTTAGATTGTAAAATCAAGAATTGTCTTTCACATATTGTTTTACAGAGTCGATCACAATGGGATTGGGGCCGTTAGGCAAATACTATCATAATATTCAATAATAAATATTTAAACTAGGAATGTAAGCAACTACTCGAGTAATCGACTACCCAATAAGCTTAAGCTTATTGGGTGTTCGAGTCACTATGCTCGAATACTCACCTTACTTGCTGCCAATGATACAGAGGCAGCAAGGGGGAAGGAAGCAGGAGCTGGTGCTGGGTGAGGGGACAGGGGAGGCAGAGCTGCAGTCGTCCCCGAGATGGCACAAGCTGACCCCGCTGGAGCAGCTAATCCTGCTGTGGCTGTGCAGTTTAAATGTAGGAGCCGGGCTGCCTGCCTACTCGATTAGCTAACTAACCACTACTTAACATCCCTAATATAAACATCAATTGAGCAATTCACAGACAGTGTTTTCTGGTTTCTATTTGAGTTAGTCGTTAGTGTCCAAAATCTTCAATATCATTAATAGCTGAGCAGACAAAAAGTTATGAATAGATACAGAAAAAGAAAGAAATGCAAACTTTTCCACAATACTCTATAAATGTGCTTCAGCTACAACATAGCATACTGATATGGCAGTCTCCATCCCCATTCAATCCCTTGTTTCTGTTGAAACTGTCAAAGTTGTGTCTTTTTGTTTTGCGGACACCAGCTGAGCCACCAATTCTTTTCACAGAGAGGATGGTTCAAGACACTACCAATCTGGGCTAGATCTGAATTGAGTAACCTAAAAAGTACATATGCTAATTGTCAAAGCTACAGGGCACATTTCCTTGCCTCCTTTTTAAAAACAGGGAAAGAGGAATTATAGAAGGAGGGTACTTTAAAATTTGAAGTTGCTTGCCTTTAAGAGGGTAGGTTATATTAATTACAGTGTTGCACTTCGGATATTACTTGTGATGACTTCTAAAAAGCCTAAAGCATACAGACATGTGCCAGTTTTTAGTATTTGTATGTCTATATAAATATATTGTAGATTGAAAGATGAAAGATAAGAGCCTCTGATGAGGAAGGATCCAGAAGACCCATCACATATTTAAGAATATTCTTTGAAAAAAACCTCTCAATACTTTATATATATATATGAAAGTGGACCAAACTGATCCTGCTCTCAGACAAATGGGCTACATACCAAGATGTTATTTACTTATGACCAAGTCAATGTCCAAAGCTTCTGAATCAAAGGAATAAGTATAGGTTTTTTCTATAATATTATCAGGACTTTAATTACTAACAAACAGTTAAAAAAAAACTTCAAAGGAAGCAGCCATTTCAAGTTGCCTTAGAATATTTTAAAATGCAAACTTAAAATGGCATCAAGTAGAGAGTCCCTTTCTGCTCTTAGTGAAGTCAGGATACTCTTCGGTGAAATTCTGGCAACAGCAAGAATAGCCGTTACAGGAGGCCCCCGCCTTACGATGGCCCGATTTACAACCCCCCGCACTTATGATCTTTTCCGTAAGTGCAGAAGGAGTCGAAACCCCCAACTTATGACCTTGGCCCCGCATTTACGATGGCGCATGATGCCTGTTGTGAATGCAGGCTCGAGTTACGATGCCCCTGACTTGCAACGCTATCCCAATAACCAATCGCAACGCAAGTCGGGGGGGGGGGGGGGGGGCAGCCTGTAATTGTGCAAAATTAAAGCTTTGGGATACATTTTTTTCCTAAAGAGTGTAATATTAAAAACAGACTTTTAAAAATAACTGAAATTTAATCCTAAAAAGCAACACAATACCTGTTTCCAGGAGGCGCGCAGAGTTCAGAATAGTATTTGATTTTTGGTTCTGTGCCACTGGTCCTCATAGTAGCCACCCCTCCATTAGCAAAAGTAAACGTTATCATTTGGCTACTTTTACTGGTAGGAAGCACCTAAAAATGCATAGAATAATTTCCTTAAAAGTTTGCTACTTTAAAATATATAATGAGTTTTAAATGCAAAGAAAAAAACCCAACAATTTGTATTCGGTACAAAATACAAACTAAATTATTTTGTCCTCTTGACTTCAACCACCATGTTGGAAAGTTTCAGAGGGGTAGCCGAGTTAGTCTGTAACTGGAAAAATAACAAATAGTCTAGTATCACCTTAAAGACTAACAAAACATGTAGATGGTATCCTGAGCTTTCGTGGGTGTTCCTCTGAAGAAGTGGAATTTTGTTGGTTTTCACCATGTTGGAGTTAGTCAAAATCTTACCCTCAACCTAAGATTTGAAAATTGAAGCAGTGGCATGGCTTGAGAGTCACTACTAGATAAAACATCGTGAAATCTTGTCAAGATTTTGGTAGCATATGGAAAGAGCTACATGATGCACATGCTCAGTGTCTATCAAAGCAAAAAAGGCTAAAGAACTCAGAACTTCAAGAATCTATGTAGTTTTTAGTTGGTATTTCTACTTTTATCTCAATGTTAAGCATATTAGATCAGATTTTATAGTCCTATGATTATCAGATTTTTTTACAAAATGATACTTACAGCCTTTTGATCAGACTGGCTGTTATCATAGCCAGTAGTTAGATCCCTTACTCCAGAAACTTTAAATTTGCCACATGATTTTGGGTAAGTGTTCTTTCCATCAAAATTTCTAAGATTCTCAAATAGCTCTTTAATAATCTTAGGATCATGGCAGATGAAATATGAAGCTTTGGTAATGTGGTAGCCATACCTGTTAAGAGAAAATATAATTTGAGAACATAGTCACAATCATCTAGATTGTAGAATATATAATTTTAAGTCACATTTTTATTTCTGTTAAAAAGACCAAAGCTGTTGGCATTTAGTTTAATATGAACTTTCCCCTCTATTTTAACTGCTGCAAAAATATCATTTTTTATAACAGGGAATAAAAAGGATAGAACTGCAAATGACAAAAGAACAGTTGCCACAGTTACAAGAGGGTTCTTCAAGATGTGTCATCCACAACATATTATCAAAACAAAACAAAACAAAAGACCCAGTTATGCTGCCATAGGTAATTGTCCCTATGTATTCCACTCTTTGTGACTAACAAAGAGTAGTTACGGTAGTTTGCTTCTAGGTAGATACCTTGTCTATGTAATCATATAGCATGTATCTGCAAAACTTCCAGTAAAACACAGGTCTTATAGGCAGAAATAACAAATTATATAAAAAGTAGGGATGTAACAGTGTAGTCGATTAACTGATAAGCAAAAGCTTATATGTTAATGCTATAGACTACATGCATTTCCCTCCCTGAGGGCCCCCCCTCTGCTCACACTGAATTCAGGACCTACCCCTGCTGCGGCTCTGTATTTAAAATGTATTGGGAGCCAAGTGGGCAGGCAGTCCAACTCTGTTCCAGCTCCAACCAGGTCTGGGAGCTCACACCACCTTCCCCTAGACAGGGACTACTCTGACTCTGCACTGCTGCCTCCATCAGAGGGGCACCAGGCAGTGGTCCGTGAGAGGAGCTGGTTTTTAAACTGACTCCCCTCGTGGACCAGCTCCCGCCTGGCACCCACCCAGTATGGAGTGGCAGGGGGGCTCTTTGGGAGTGAGGTCAGAGTGTACTGGCTGCCGGTCCCAGCCCCGGAGACTACAGAATAGTCAACTAACCAATAAGAATTCATGAGGTTACTCGACTAATCAATTAACTGATATTCAACATCCCTAATAAAACGACAGGGTCCCAGTCCTGTGTAGAATAGCAGCTCTAGTTTCCAGTCAAGCACATCTTTTTGGCATTTTAAAAGGCATTACATATGCACCGGAAACTGAATGGACCCACGTAAGTGTACAGTATTGTAGCTGTGTCGGTCTCAGGATATGAGAGAGAAAAGGTGGATGAATGAGATAGTATCTTTTATTGAACTAACTTCTGTTTTTGAAAGAAACAAGCTTTCAAGCTACTGAAAAGTTCCTTTGTTTATGTATCTCGTGAAGCCTACAGAAGATCCCTCTGGTAGATTCATGGAGAATGAGGTGTTCATTTCCCAAGATACACAAACCTTCAAAAGATAAGCCTAGGCGCCTAAATGCACGCACAACTGTGCTAATCACTAAAACTCATGGCCTTAATGATACTGAATATATGGCTTATTACAGCATGGTGTAACCCATGAACCCTTTGTTTTTTGTCCTATGACTGCAGGGGTGTTAACGGGCCATTTCACCTTGAAGGTCCCTTTAGAATTTGTGTTAACTTCTTATGCTAAATCTATTCTAGCTTATATTTAACAGTGACACTGATTACCACACTCTGACCTGAAAAGCTCCATGTAGTTCCAAAGCTTGTCTCTTTCATCAACAGAAGTTGGTCCAATAAATATTACCTTACCCACCTTGTCTCTCTCTCTGGGACTAACACAACTGCAACAGAGGCTCCATTTGGTTTCTGGCATATTTTCAAGTCTCATTACTGTCAAAGAGATATGTACAGTCACATGAATAAGGGCTCATAAGATTCAAACTGAACAATTAGTTGAGGCAACTGTATAATTTATTCTTAAGACATGGGAAGTGAATAAAGCTTTGTTTTTATGAAACAGGGCGACTTGTAGGTAGATAATTAGTGTTGTAAAAGTACTTTGCCTCAATACTGTATTACACAATATTAAGTAGCAAGTTAACTAAAGCACTGAGATGGTGAATATCTGAAAACTAGTCAATGAAATTAAACTCACTCCTCATATATAGCTTTCAGCTGCTGAGACAAAGACAAATTCTTAGTTGCTAGCCAACTAGACATCTCTGCAGTTATTACAGCAGCACTGACACCATCTTTGTCCAGGACAACAGGGCTGCACATATATCCTAAACAAAAGAAAGCATATAAAAAACTGTAACAAAAGCATATAGAGTATACAGAAAAAACAAGGTTGACCAAAAATACAGATACACTGCAGAAGTTGAAAGTTTATATAGTAATCAAGTATCCTCATGTTCTTATATTAGGAAAAGCATCAATAAAAATTGTAATATGCTAAATTGCAACATTTTGTGCAGAAAAATCACCTAAAAAGATGAAATCACACACTTCAGTACCATACATAAATATCCATTTAACATTTTCCAACCATTTCTAGAGCATGTCACAAGAGGTACTTTTACAAGTTAAAAACACAATGGGGAAGCTTAGTCACTGAGTTTGGTCCTAAATTTGATTCTTTCTATATGGCAGCATGTGTTACTGCCAATGCATCACCAAAAGGCACACTTCCACTAGGTGTTGGAGTGCTATTCCCCTAAAAACAAACAGTAGCTTCCCATATGGCAGGCATGAGTTTTCCCAATTTGTGTGTCAATTCATAAAAAACCCCAACTCTAATTGTTATTTTAAAATTGCCATCCATGGAAACTTGAATCTCAGATTCCAAGTTAATTTGGTTTCTTTGTGACTTATGCAAACCCTGTAACTGTGTTAACAATTCCGATTATAATGTACAAACCAGCTCACTACCATGTGTGCATCACCTCTACAGTGTTAGAGAAAGTACAGGTTGAACCTCTCTCAACTGGGAATCCCTACTCCGGCAATGTCCGTGGACCACAGAGACCTAGTAGAAGACCAGAGGTAGGAGACTTATGGGGGCCAGGATCTGAGCCAGGCTTCTTGCAGGGAGGCCAGTGGCTGGGATCTCTGCTGTGGGAGTCTGGTTGAGCCAGTGGCAGGGTGGCTGGAACATCAGCGGGCTTTGGTGAGACAGCGGTCTGCTGTGGTGGGGCCAGGAGCCCTGGCAGCATGACCACGGGGCTGCTGCAGCAGGGCTGGCAGAGTCAGGAGCCCCGACAGCAGGGCCAGTGCTGCCCGGGTAGGGTTGGCAGGGTCAGAAACCCCGGCCGCTGAGCAGCAGTCTACCACAGGGAGTTGGGGGGAGAGGTTGTCCTGGTGGCAGGACTGCAGACTGGTGGGGTCAGTTGCCATTGTGGCATAGTTGGTGGGGCCGGAATGTGGGATGGGGCAGGGATGCTTGTGCATAGGAAGCCTGTTGGAAGACCACCAGACCAGGAGCGAAGCCGAGCTGGGGGGCCAAAATAACCACCCCTGGTCTAGCAAAATCCCGCTTTCGGGACCACTCAGGTCCCAAGGGTGCTGGATCAGGGAGCTCCAACCTGTAGTAAAAACTTAGCCAGGTAGATCAGATACTGAACACTCATGGGTTATGAGTGTTAAAATGATGGCATTTTTACATATCCACTTTTTAAAGCAGAACTGATCTTTACTGTCCTACAGTGCACCAGAGCTATCTCTACTGTTCATTTCTTACCTATTGCTTCTTCAAATGCAAATAAAACAGTTTTCCCCTGGTCCATCAGCTGCTTGGCTCGATTTCCCATCCACTTGAAACCTGTCAATGTCTCCTATAGTGATAGTGATATTGCAGGGAGGGAAATGTAAGATATGTTGCACAGAAAAAACAAAAACAAGAATACAGACTTTTACACAACAGTTTACCTCAAAGTGAAAGCCTTCCTTCAGTGCAATTGCTCTCAAGATTTTGGAAGATACCGTGCTGGACAACATGTACACATCTTTGATGGCACCAGGATCTTGATTCTGATTTTTCCAGCAAGTGAAGATCCACCATCCTAAGAGAGCGCCCAACTCATTGCCAGAAAACACTTTCCACTCACCACTGAAAACAAAATGCGATGTAAGCATTATAAAACAATGTATAAGAAAACTGGAAGTCATCTAGTCATTGTGGAGGTGTATTTCATTAAACATTCAACACCCACTGAAAATCAATGGGAACTGAGTGTCTTATTTTCCATTTTAAAATGTTCTTTACTTTTTTATCCAACTAAAATAAGACACCTTCTTACCATTCCCATTGGTGTATGTGCCTGTCAAAAGCTTCAACCATTCACTATCCTCATCTAACAATACAACTGTTAAAGCTGAGGAGAATTAAGAATAAGTATTTTTTTAAATTTTAAACTAAGGTGTTTTGGAGCATCTACTTTAATAAAGAAGTCCTCGTATTCACAAGCAACAACACCAACATGATGGGGAGGGGGGAGGAGGAACACACTTAATACTAAATTACCATTATTTAAGTGGGTTCACAATGGCAGTCTGGACTACTACTTTTCACTTAATCACAAGTACATCAGGACACTGGGTCATTAAGAATGGAAAAGTCTCAAACAGAGAAATATCAAAAGGGTCAAAACTGACTAAATTATTGGAAGAGCAAGGAAAATGATGAAGGGAAAAGCAAAAAAGGAGAGCTGACAAAACTGGTAAAAAATCCAGTTATAAAGGGGAACAAAGACATCACTAAAGCTGACATAAATCAAGACCTAGAAAAACAGTACCTGTTGTGAAAGAGAAGCAGCCTCAGTTTCTTGCATCTATTGATGCCAACAGGTACAAAGTAATGCACAGCAACAGTTTAGTGTAATAGCACGTGACAAACTACTTGTGCTCTAACAGGAGTTTCTGTCAAGGGAGAAGTACAGACACTGTAGAAGTCTATTCTTAACATACTAATTAGTGTACAAACATCTTCAGGAGGAATTAGAGGAAGAGGACAGGAATGGATTCAAAATGCAAGGACTATGGCTGTCCAAGAGATTAGGAAAGAGAAAGGCAAAGAGAAGCAAGTTCACACATTGATATAAGTGTGCTAAACCACAGGCAGAGGGTATGTCTACACTACAAAGTTAATTCGAACTAACAGCCGTTAGTTCGAATTAACTTTAATAGGGGCTACACATACAAACTGCTAGTTCGAATTTAAATCGAACTAGTGGAGCGCTTAATTCAAACTAGGTAAACCTCATTCTACAAGGAGTAATGCCTAGTTCGAATTAAGGGCTGTGTAGCCACTTAATTCAAACTAGCTGGAGGCTAGCCCTTCCCAGGTTGCCCTGGTGGCCACTCTGGGCCAAACCAGGGAAACTCTTCTGCCTCCCTCCTGGCCCCGGAGCCCTTAAAGGGGCACGGTCTGGCTACAGTGCTTATGCCAGTTGCAAGCCTGCCAGCACCCAGCCAGCAGACCCTGCACCTGGCACGGGATGAGCTAGCCACTCGCTGCTGCCTAGCCCTCTGCCTCTTCCCAGGACCAGGCTGGCGGCTCCCAGGAGCGTGCCCGGGGCCACAAGAGGTGGGCGCCCGCCTGGTCTAGTGCAGAGATCTAGTGCTGCCAGCCTGGCCACCAAAGGCCACATGCGAACCCAGGAGCAGGTCTGCATGAAAATCAAGTTAGTCCAGCGAGACCCCCGACCCTGAGCTTAGAACATAAGAATGGCCATACTGGGTCAGACCAAAGGTCCATCTAGCCCAGTAACCTGTCTGCCAACAGCGGCCAACACCAGGTACCCCGGAGGGGATGGACCAAAGACAATGACCAAGAGATGTGTCTCGTGCCATCCATCTTCAGCCTTCCGCAAACAGAGGCCAGGGACACCATTCCTACCCCCTGGCTAATAGCACTCCATGAATTTATCTAACTTCTCTTTAAACTCTGTTATAGTTCTAGCCTTCACAGAGTCCTGTGGCAAGGAGTTCGACAGGCTGACTGTGTGCGGTGTGAAGAAGAACTTTCGCTTATTAGTTTTAAACCTGCTGCCCATTAATTTCATTTGGTGTCCTCTAGTCCTTATACTATGGGAACTAATGAAGAATTTTTCTTTATTCACCCTCTCCACACCACTCATGATTTTATAGACTCTATCATATCCCCCCTCAGTCTCCTCTATTCTAAGCTGAAAAGTCCCAGTCTCTTTAGCCTCTCTTCATATGGGACCTGTTCCAAACCCCTAATCATTTTAGTTGCCCTTTTCTGAACCCTTTCCAAGGCCAAAATATCTTTTTTGAGGTTAGGAGACCACATCTGTACACAGTACTGAAAATATGGTGTACCATAGTTTTATACTTCCCCTCCTCCTTCTTCCCCTGGCTTCCCCCTTCCAGCTCCCTCCTCCCAGGTTTCCCCCTCCCCTCTCCCACCCTCTCTCTTCCCCTCTCCCACCTCCTTTTCCCAGTCTCCCCAGAGGTTCATCCCCCCCACCCCGTTTTGTTAAATAAAGAGAGTTTCTATTTTTGAACACACGTGTCCTTTATTTTTTACATCAGGAAGGGGGGGCTAGGAAGGTAAGTGGAAGGAGGTGAGGGAGGAATCGGGCACGAGCCCCCAATGGGAAGGACTGGGGTGGCTCTGCGGGCTCCTCGGGGTGGAAGCTCTCCTGCAGGGCTTCCTGGATCCTGACAGCCCCCTGATTGACCCCCCCCGGATGGCAGCCTGCGGCAAGTGCAGCCGGGCTGATGGCCGAGTGCTGTGATGTGCCGAGTGTGGGCACTCAGGGCACTCCAAGACAGGACTGCTTTGCTGTCCCTCATCGAGGTAGACAAGCAAGCGGGGAACCCTGAGAACTGTCTGTCCGGGGTGGGGGTCGGGTCCCTTTAAGCACAGCCCTCGGCTAGCCTGAGGCAGCAGCTCCACACTCTAAGTCCTAACTTGATGCCCTGCCAGCACTGGTTCCGGCCAGCCTTAACTTCGGTTCAGGGTCCACTCAATGTGGACATGCTAGTTCGAATTAGCAAAACGCTAATTCGAATTAGTTTTTCGGTCTAGATGCACTAATTCGAATTAGCTTATTTCGAATTAACTAATTCGAATTAAGTTAGTTCGAATTAGTGCTGTAGTGTAGACAAACCCAGAGTTTCTAACATGGAATATTAAAGTCAGATTTAAAAAAAGATGTGTTTGGCACTCTGCTCTAGAGATATGAACAACTTACCAGGTGATGCTTACTGGTCACCGGTTAATGGACAACCCCACGGGGCCGGACCCCCAACCCCCACGATCCCACTTAATCATAACATTTAACCAGTCAACTGATTAGAAGGGATTTTACATCCCTACTTCGCTCTAGGTAAATGCCCCTGTAGAAGCATTTACTTTTCTCTCAATGCAGAGGAAATCTTTTGTGTAAGTTTCACAAATGCAACATTCTTAGCTGCTTGCACCTTTTTTCCCTAGTTAACACATTTGCTCTTTACATTGTATTTTTGCTGGTATGCAAATGGACTTGGAAGTTCTGTTCCTGACTGAAATGTACTTTTGATTTAAAATTTCAATGCATGCATCATTGTACAAGAGCAGGGGAGGGGAGATAAAGGCAAACACAGGTAGCATGCTGGCTGAATATTAATATTGTGGCATTGACATGGCTACAACTACACAGCATAAAACTTTTTAGAGTAAAGGATGACAGGCTTCATCTACATGTCCTTAATGGATGCAGAGGAGAGGGTACTGATAAGCCCATTCCTCTTCACAGGTTTCTCTAGTCCTCACAGCTGGGGCAATGAAAAACTCTGGAGTTGTAGGAATGAAGAAGATCTCAGTGCTTCTGGTGTGGAGAAAGAATTCTTGTGCTCTCCTCTGTGGGAGCTTGAGAGACTGTGTGTTCATCTGAGTGGTATAAACTCAAACCTCTCTATTTCAACCACCACAGTAGGAGAGTAGGAGACTGTTTCATATCACTCTGCTAACTCATACATAGTGAAATATCATCCACACTGCTTTTGCCAGCAGCAGTACAATGCTATTCCGTACTGTAAAGAAATGAAAATCTGAAGTTCAGTGCAGATCTGTACAGATCAACTTTGGTTCTACCAGATTAGGCAAAATGAGAAACATCAAATTTCTGGGTGGTAGTATTTGATGGCACACTCCAAGTGAATGGCTATCAGGTACAGCTTTTCAGCAGCAGTCTGTGTGGTGTAGGTCACTAAAGGAAACTACTGGATGGTGAGCCAGAATTACAAGTTGCATAGGCCACAGGCACATTTGACAAATGTGGCAGGACCCACACAAACGAGCTTACTTTTTGTGGCCTCAGCAACAGAATCTAGACAGACACAAATATCCAGCTATACATGGTTTACAATGAAATTGAGAACTAGTAGCCAAATCATCAGAAGTTACTGAGTACCTACAAATCTCACAGGAGTCAAAGTGAGTTCCAGATATACAGAATCTCCGATAATCAGTCCCAATATGTCTAATAAATATATCTTAGCATATTTAGTCAATCACTACCCCTGTTCTTGCACTGGGAAAAAGATAGTAGGGGGTTGATATGAAAAAATGGTGCAGTCCCCCTCACTGTGGAGGTCAATGAAAGAGTGATATGGAATTACAAATGCTAGTTACTACTTGCTAAATGAAATGAGCAAGAAAGGATGTTTTGCGGTGTACTACAGAAGATTTCTAGTTAAGAATCTTGATACCTCAAATATCTTAGTCTATTTTACAGTGTAAGGACTGTCTCTTCACATTTGTCTTCTTTTTGTACATTACCTAGCACTATGGACTCTTAAGTCAGCACTGCAGTCTCTTGGGTGCTAATGCAATATAGCTATCAATTCCCTCCCCTAAACACACTTTTAGAGCTCTCAGGGTTCTCCCAAAAAATCTATGTGCAAAACCAAAAAGAATCATTACAATCATCATCTAGTCTGACCTACTGCCTAATACAGGCCACAAACGTTTCCAGAGTTAATTCAGGATTCACATCAAAAAATATGCTGTAGGTCAACCACAGCTATTTATTACTATACCTTTCTTGTTTCTCTGCAACAAGGAGTCTATCAGCATCTGGGTCATTTGCTAAGATAATTCCAGCCCCTTCTTTTTCAGCCAAAGCGAAAGATAATATCTAGAAAACAATGGTAAAGTTTAACACCAGAGAAGGGTTAATACTTTTAATATTTTCACTTTCCTATAGGCCTGTAACATTCCCATTTTATTTTCACTTGAACCCACAAAACTATGTTTATAGCAGAAACACCATACCAATACTGAGGGGACCCTCACTATTGTAGAGGTAAATGGGCAGCAGTATTCAAGTAAGCCACAGAGTATGATGAATAAATTAAATCACATTTATTTCTACATTTGGAGGTTGGTTCAATGAGACTGCACTGAAGTTAAGGGACCATTCATACAAGTCAGGTTGCTCCCATGGACATTTGCAGGTAAGGCCTTAGATCTCTATATTTGATGTCATCTGACACTGTAGTTTAAATGTTAACAGCTGCTGGATTCATGTTATTAAAAATGCCATTGTAACTGGATATCTTTTAAAGATGAATGAACATTCTCAGGGTTTTTTTGTTTTTTTTTTTTAAGGCCATATGACAATTTTATTCTTCAGGCTGATACTGAATGTTCTACTGGAGAGTTAAAGAAAAAAACATCTTCTAATAGTTTATCTTATTATTAGAAAACCAGTTAATTAAAAGCTAAACTAGAACTATGAAAGGACACTTATGAGCTTTTCAAGAAACCTAGTGGTAAGGAAACTAAACATTTAAACCCTATATTATAAAATTTTTATACCTAGATGTATGGTGCAATTTCAGGCTGATATAGAAAACACTTTTTTAACATAGATTGCAAGTATTTTAAAAAGATATTTACCAGTACATCTTTACCCTCTTCGGGATTTGGGTACTTGACTGTTGGAAATTCTGGATCAGGATCCTTCTGTTCAGGAACAGCAAATGGATGTTTAAAGTCAAATGCTTTAAAGGCTGATTGCACAAATTCATGGCCTACCCCATGCACAGAAGTGTGGATGAACTTCAGCTTTGTTTCCTTGTTTATATTCCTGAAATCAAATAAATTAATGTTAAATTAACATGGCACTATGCTCTGTATGTTACTTAACAAGGTTCAGAAACAAACATAACTCAATACTCTGCAACCATGTTCAACTATGAAATCAAAGGAACACAGTTTATATTAAAAAGGTAGCTTTTTTACCCGCTATCTCTAGCCCTATGTTTGACTACATCAATGCATCGTATCAAGTTTGTTTTATAGAGCACAGGAGAAGGGAAAGAACAGGTGTTAAGATTCAGTACCCCAAGCTGAGTAATGGCATTTCAACAGACTTCAACATAGGAGCAGAAGCTGCACTGAATGACAGTGCTCTATGTTGCTATGTTATTTATCTTTCACTCACTATACTCTTGTTAGAATTTTAGAAGTACATGCAACTAAGAACTAAAACCACTTTATCTCAAACATAAATGCACAATACTTGTTTGTAATATCACAGCATCATTTTTATACATTCCTGGCTTTCTAGTATATTGTATTTAATGGTTGCTAGGCTCAGGTGTTGGTCATCTTTCCAAGTGCAAACTAATGGTTCTTATCAGCCTCTTGTAACTAGTCTTTAAGGTGCTATTAGACTATTGGTTGTTTTTTAAGTTTTTCCTGTTACAAACTCGGCTACCCCTCTGAAACTGGTAACATTCAAGTTAATCGAGTTAAAAATATAGATTTGTCACCAAGAGAATGATAGTCATCAACAGCTCACCTGTGAAAGCAGTGCTTTTGTATGTCTTTAAAGTAGTCCTTGTTGATAGTGACATATGGATCATGAAGTAGCAAACTGCTGTCAATCAGACTGTCATCCCAAGCCTGAGGCCATGGCTCTTGGTTCTCTTCAATAGCTTGAGAGATTCCTTTGTCATGAGGTGAGGTTATCTGTGCACCATTTTCCCAATATACCTAAATGGTATCCAGAATACACAGGGGTTACGTTAAACATGTATACCTTTACTAGTTTTAGTTGGCTAAATCCAGGCACAATTCATGGCTGATTATAGTAAATACAGCACAACATACTTGGGAAATAGATTTCCCTAAACTTTTTTTTCCTGAGGATGTTGTACCCTCTATTTAAATCCTCCATGGAAAACAAGTAGAACACCATCAGGCTCATCTCATTTAGAGATAAACCATATTTCAGCCCATTTGCTAGCTAGGTATTTAATACATATCCATAATACATTGTATCAATCTAATAGATTCCTTAAATTTAATATATACCCACTATGCCTGAGACAAGACAAGAAAAAAGGAAGATTATTAGTACACAAAAACTGACAATTTTTAAATAGCAAAACCAGTCAAAAATGTTCAGCCCCCATGCCACCTACTGCTCTTGGTGTTCAAACTGTTTACTTCGACCCATGAAACATCATTAACTGATATCTAGTTACTATAAAATTCTTAAAACTTTTAAAAGTCTGAACAGATCTGAAAAAACAGCAAGATTAGTGGAAAGTAAAAATATGTAACATTTTAGACTAAGAAAGCAACACATTCCTGGCGAATGAACACAGGACAGAATGCCAAAGATCTGAGTTCTAATTTTGCCTCTGCCTCTAACTTGCCATATGTCTTGGTCCAGCCATCTGTCTCATCTGTATAAAGGGGATGATACTACTGACCTCCCTCCTTCCTAGGGCTACTTTGAAGATTAAGGACTGGATAGCTTTATGAACATAGAGTGATATTATTAGTAATGTCTGAAAACAGTGGAAGATTCAAGTTATACAGGAGTACCTTGTAACCATTATCTTGTTTTGGATTATGGGAAGCAGTAATCATAATTCCAGCAGAAAGTTTCAGGTGAGTTATTGTGTAGGGCTGAAAAATAATAGTATAAAGAGATTTATCCTGGAGTCTCCCCCCTGAGAAATTCTGGTTATCAAGCCATCAATGCACCATACAATCATGATTTCAAGTCTAGAAAATATCTGTTCTTCTTGCCATCTAGTGGCTTGACTACTTAACTGCAAGCATGTTCAGGACCATACATGCCCAATAAGTGTAAGGTCAAACAAAGAATATTTGATTTTCCAAAGACTACATTTTTACTTAATGTACCAAGATAGTGAAAACAAAGAAATAACATGTATGAAAAAAATGCTAGCCTTGTTCATTTTACTGCTGTGAAATTTTAAGCGTACTAATTCCCTTCACAACATTTGTCATTGTAAATTGATATAAAATTAGAGCTATACAGTATCAATATTTAAGTCAACCAGAATTGATTCCTCCAGTTTGGTCACCACAGTGAATGACTTTTTGTCACCATCAAGACCAGTTCCTAATTCAGAGAGCACATTTTAAAAATAAATAATGCTGGTCTCCTGAAATCAGTAGAGAGTCCACTTTGTTACCAGACTCGTCCACAAAGTTGGTAAGCATTGTGCGCACTGGGTTAGAGACCGAATGTTTGCTAGCTGCATGACAACCCAGCATGGCCAAAAGGAGCGAACTAATAGTCAATAGTGAAACAGGTATTAGTGAAAAATTCATACACTATTACATTAAAAGAGAAAATGAAAGCACTTACATGAGCAAACATCAGCTATCGCTCAAACAGAAATGTAGCAGCTTATCTTCCAAAATTCAATAAGTACATACATATCTATCAAACTCTGGTGGCCCCCACAGTCCCACTTTTCAGAAGAATTGCTCTCTGGGCAGCAGCAAAGCATGGTTAAACAGAATCAGAAACAGAACAGGTGCTTCAGGAGAAGCTGAGAAGTTCAGGATAAAGTATCAACTGCATATCCTAATCATTTCCTCTATGGTTTATCGTACCTGAAGCAGTGAGGATCTGAAATGAGCCTAAACATAGCAAACCAATGAGCTGATAAACGAATCTGTTTTTTCTAAAAAGATAACGTTTTTTGTACTTGACAGCACTCTATTATGTTGTATGAAAAAGAAATTATAGACAACCATACCACAAAAGGTGTAGGGGTTATACTGGAGAAGAGATATACGGGAATTCCCTGACTGATTAAAGCTGTTGCAGCAAGCCGTGCAAACCTAAATGACAAAAAAAGTTTATTTGGAAATATATTTGTGAGATTCTCTCACTAGACAGTTGTGTAAAACCCACAATAAGCATGTAGATTTGATTCTGATGCAATTCATTTGTTCCTTATTTTGGTTACAAACATGGTCCAAATTTGCAGTACAGACTGGATTTTACCTGTGTTTCATTACCAAAATACGAAAAGAAAGCAAAACTAAATTTCTTATCAGATGTACAGTGCACACATGTTTACATTCAAACTGCACCCACATCTAACTGCTAAAAAGAAAATATTGTAGAAACAGTGACCAAGCTACAATAAATTCTATTTAACATGCAGGAAAAAAATAGTATTTTCCATAGAAAATTAAGAGTACCTTATGCTGCTACTTCCACTTGAAGGATGGGCACGAGCATCAAAACCAATTACTACCCCTCTTTTCTTTAAATCACTGAAGTTCTTTTCAAGGTACCTGCAAAATCCCTAAATACCAAAGCCATAGAACTCAGTCTTAGTATTTTAAATATGCTTGCAATACATTTTAAAATCTTTTAAAAAAGCCACAAGTAAGGTTGATTAAGAGCACAATTTTATGGGAGCAAGAAATATTGACTAAAAAAATGGCTAGTCTCCAAACAAAAATACTGAACTGACTAGTTTTATAATGTGAATAATTCCAAATGAAAAATTTAAATCCAGGTAGACAGGGCAAAAATGTTTACTTTGGATTACAGAAATGTATAAGTTATTAATAGATGCCTTTTTCCCCATTCTTGTGACCTGAAAAAATAATCACTACTAGTCAATACATTCATTTTTTCCCCCCCTCAAACCCGAAAATGAAATCTGTTCAGGCTTGAAAGCAGGCTCCCCACAGGCACCAGCTCCCGCCTCCCCCCCCCCGGCCGCCTGATATAGAGGCAGCAAAGCATGTGTGTGTGCGCGCATGTAGTCATTAGGGTTAATCAATAAGTCTATACAGCGTACAGAGATAAACTATATGCTAACATTCCCAATATAAACTGGAGTGGTCACGCAATTTTAAAAAAATCAATCACAATTAATCGCACTGTTATATAATGAAAAAATACCATTTAATTAAATTTTCTTGGATGTTTCCTACATTTTCAAACATTGATTTCAATTACAGCACAGAATACAAAGAGTACAGTATTGCATTTTTAATTACAAATATTTGCCTTGTAAAAAAACTAAACAAGAAATAGTATTCTAGTAATACAAATATTGTAATGCAGTCTCTAACATGAAAATTGAACTTACAATTGAAGAATTATCTAAAAACATAAACTGTACTGAAAAATACAACTATTTCAATTTAAAACTTTAAAGCCTACAAGGCTGCTCAGTCCTACTTCTTGTTCAGTCAATCACTAAGAGAAACAAGTTTGTTTATATTTGCAGGAGATAATGCTGTCCGTTTCTTGTTTACAGTGTCACCTGAAAGTGAGAATAGGCATTTGCATAGCACTTTTGTAGCAGACATTGCCAGGTATTTACATGCCACATGTGCTAATGATTCATATGTCCCTTCATGCTTCAACCACATGCGTCCATGCTGATGACAGGATCTGCTCAATAGCGATCCAAAAGCAGTGCAGACTGATGCATATTTATTTTTATTGAGTAAGATGCCACCAGTAGGGTTATGAGTTGGTTTGTTTGTTTTTTGTGGTTTGGGTTCTGTAGTCTATGCACTGGAGCACTGCTCTTTTAAAACTTCTAAAAGCATGTTCCACACCTCATTCCTCTTGGACTTTGGAAGACACAAGATTCTTAAAATTTGGGTCGAGTTCTACAGCTGTATTTAGAAATCTCACATCAGTATCTCTGTGTTTTGTCAAATCTGCAGCAAAAGTGTTCTTAAATGAACATCTGCTGAGTCATTATCTGAGACTGCTGTAACATGAAATACGTAGCAGAATGCACATAAACACAGTGCAGGACACATACAATTCTCCCTCAAGGAGTTCAGTAACAAATCTAACTAGTTTTTTTTTTTTTTTTTTTAACAAACAAATGTCATCATGGAAGCATTTTGCCTGGAAAGATGGCCAAAGCATGGAGGGCCATACATATCTGGCCCGTATGTCAGTTTTGTAGCCAGGACTGCATGTTAACACTTGTTCATATTTTTAATGCCACCTAAAAGTGAAAAACAAGTAGTATTACCTCCCATAAATGTTACGTAACTTGTTTGTATTAGCTATTGCCTGAACAAGAAGTAGAACTGGGTGGACCTGTAGGATATAAAGTTTTATACTGTTTTGTTTTTGAGTGCAGTTAAGTAACATCCCCCCCCCCAAAATCTACATTTGTAAATTGCACTTTTACAAAGAGATTGCTCTACAAAATTTGTATTGGTGAGCTGAAAAACACTATTTCTTTAATCATTTTACAGTGCAGATATTTGTAAAGATAATATAAAGAGAGCACTGACACTTTGTAATTGATATACTTGAAAATATAGAAAAGCATCCAGAAATATTTAATGAATCTCAATTGGTGTTCTATTATTGTTTAACAGTATCATTAAACTGCAATTAATGGAGATTAATTTTCATCATGATTAATTTTTTTATTTAATCATGTGAGTTAACTGATTAACTGACAGCCCTAATATAGTTCAATAAGATGGCAATTTTAAGGTAAAGATTTAAAAACTAGTATTTCAATAAATGCTGCTGGGTTTGCTGAAGTAGTTAACATTGGCCTAACTCTGCTCCCACTGAAAACTACCTTTGAGGTTTTGGAGAGTGATTAAGCTTAATTTTATTTCATCTGATTACTTTTTTATTGAAATATTCATTTCTTCTAAAAGCAGAAGAAAAGCCTGAAGTTACATAACAGAAAAAACAAAATAAACCTGGTACCTGAGTTGTCTGGATAATAGTCAAGTCATTCATCTGAGAAATTCCTGCCCCCATGGCTGCTCTGAGCCCTGCTGTCCCAAACTCCATCCGTGAACCAAAACATTTTTGTAGTTCTCCTGTATTTTTTTCAGCAACCATTTTCTTCACTATTTCTGAGGTTTTAGTATTCTGTAGAAAGATAAATTACAATGTACTGCTATTCTGAGAAAGCCTGTTTGTTATAGCTTTAGTCTCAAACTGTGACACTGAGAATCAGTAGAGTAGAAAAAACATGAACTAAACTTGTATACCACATCTAAAAGCTCCAAAGTATTTGTCATAACACGTTCATAATTTTAATTAGTGTTGTTATAATGGATTCTTATTCCAATATTCTATCCATAATCTGGCATACCAATTGCAGTTTGCAAACTAACTTGAGAACCTGATGCTGAAATCTTAGAAATCCTTGCTACTTTGAAAGTTTGTCAGATACAAAAATATTACAAAATGAGGTTCCAAAGAGGAAGGAGAGACACTGTTCTCAGTAGTGACGGATGGCAGAACGAGGAGCAATGGTCTCAAGTTACAGTGGGAGAGGTCTAGGTTGGATATTAGGAAAAACTGTTTCACTAGAAAGGTGGTGAAGTACTGGAATGAGTTACCTAGGGAGGTGGTGGAATCTCCATCCCTAGAGGTTTTTAAGTCTCGGCTTGACAAAGTCCTGGCTGGGATGATTTAGTTAGGGTTGGTCCTGCTTTGAGCAGGGGGCTGAACTTGACCTCCTGAGGTCTAGTCCAGCCCTAGGATTTTATAATTCTATGAATACAGGTTGGTCCTCCCTTGTCTGGCACCCTTGGGACTTGACCTATTTCGAATGAGGGAATCAGCCGGATCAGGGGATGTCTCCTGTTACCAGCCTCCCAGGACGCTCCTTCTCCCTGCGGTTGGCTCCGCTACAGCCCCACTGTCACTGGGCCCCAGCCTGCAGGGCTTGGACTTGGTCTCCAGCCCACTGGGGCTCCCCGAGGACAGGACACCCCAGCTGCCATGGCCCCACTTCTCCTCTGTCTGACCAGGGATCCCCGGGAATGGGGCTTGCCAGGTGTCCCATGTCTGCTGTGTTCCACTAAGGATCCCCAGGAACAACTGCCCTGCTTTTGCTTGCCGACTGCCCTGCTTTTGCTGTACTCCGCTAGGTGTCCCCGGGGCCAGGGCTTGCTGACTACCGCATGAGTGGCCTTCCCGGCCAGGGCTCCCGGGGATGGGGTTTTCCAGTTCCTCTGCTGTCCCACCCAGCCGGGGCTCACTGTTTCCGCTAGCCGGGGCTCCCAGCCAGTTTGCACTCCTGGGTGGCGGGGCTCTCTGATCTAGCAACATCCGTGGTCCTGACAGACCATGGTGTTGCTAGACCAAAGAGTCCCGATTTCAGAGGTTCAACCTGTATAAGATTAGACAATTACTGTTATGTGAAAAAATAATTTGAGAGAGAGGATACTGAAAGGCTATTTAGGGAAATAAATAGATATTACTTGTATAGTACATACTACAAATATGCATGAAGCTTAAAAAAAAGGCAACATCTCTGTTTCACAAGCTAATATAATAACAACAGGAAGAGGAAATATGTGAAGGGGTTAGAAGGGAGGGAAGATGAAGACAAATATATTCCAAACCAGCAGTTACTGGGGAGACTATATCCATCCATCTTAATGGTTATACTTTTAAAGTTTAACAATAAGCTACTTTAAAAACCACTTACTCTAAGAGGATTAAAGAGGGAACTGGAAGAAAGTCTCATCACCAATTCTGGGATACAGCCTTACTCTATCCATAATGAGTGGGGGAGGCTTTTTTTCTTTTTTTTAAATGTTCATTATGTGCACTGCTTTGGAGGCATTTTCCCTTTTTTTTGGAACATTACATGCAAAATCCAATTGTAATATCTCATCCAATGAAGTATACAAGACCTTCACTATATTGAAATACCCTTATATCAGCAATCTTCATATTAACAAGATTATTGGATTTATGTTTCTACACTAGTAATTCCCTAATCTCTGATGAGCCAGAGAGAACACTGAAATAAGTTTTGGTCCAGTAATCAGGGTACTGGCATAGGACCTGTGAGCCCTGGCCAAGATTCCCTGCTCTGCCACAGATTTCTTGTGTGACAAATCATTTGCCTCTCTGTGACTCAATTCCCTGTCTCTACCTTACATTCAGACTCTACATTCAGATTCTACAGGGGTGACTGCCAAAGAGTGCCTTAGATTGGAAAACAATGTATTGTGATATGTGGCATCTTGTGCAATGAATTATCCATCACATGATAGCACACACTTTCTACTGAAGTGCAATAAAGTTTAGATTTTAAAATGGTTACATCTTAGACTTGTAGTCAACCAAGTGACTTTCTGAAGATCACAGAAATTATTATTTATTGAACACCTTTAGCATGTTTGATAACGTACCACAGAGGAAAACAAACTTCCAGTGAACATTTAAACAGACACACAGCTGCATTCACGTGAGTAAAAGTCTCAAGAAGGTTAGCCGTGCTAGTCTGTAACTTAAAAAAATTTTGAAATGGTAACACAGAAACCTGTGGAGGAACATTGTAACCTATGCAGGCATCCATTAATGGATGTAAAAGTAGCCACTCTTTTACAAAGCAATTTCAGAAGCCAACTACAGGGAGAGACTGTGGAACTGGCCTTTATATGCAAATTTGACACTATCTCCCAGGGATTGAACAAGGACGTGAACTGGTTGGGCTATTATATTCAACAACCAAATGACATCAAAAGCTAAGTATGGGACACTTACAGCCCATTCTATTAGCCTCATTTAGCACAGGCACTATAATTGACAAGGGTGTTTTTTAAAATCTCACTCTCCCTTCTTTTTCTGCTTTACATTTGAAGTTTATGTCCCTTTTGCTCCACTCACCTGAAAAAGTGGGTTGTGCCCATGAAAGCTCATGATACTATATATTTGTCAGTCTCTAAGGCAGCGGTGAAAGTAACTTAAAATTTCTTACAGGTACTGTCTTATTGCAACCTGGGTCCCTGCCACCTCTTTAATAGCTCCCTGCTGACTTTTGCAACAGCTCAACCAGCTCTTGCCCGAGCTGCTCCAGCCCTGCGGGGCCCACCATAACCAGGGGTGCTCCAGCCCAGCCAGAACAGCCCATCTGTAGCACCCCTCCTTTAACTGGTTAACCAATTAAATAGGCACTACAGAGGATGCAAAGCTCCCCATAAAGTTCTAGAGTAGAAACAGCTACAAGATTTTTTAAAAATATAGACAAATACAAGCTCTGCTCCCCCGCCCCCTGAAATATTGAAGAATTACAGACAGAGTTACTATTGTGCTGTCCCAAAGTACTGGGGACAAACAGAATTACTATTGTGAAATATTTTTGTAATATGTAAAGATATGTAGATCATGTACTGAAAAAGTACCACACAGGCTTATCTGCAAACTGTGACTCATGGGTGTAATTCCATCAAAATCAATGCAACCATTTTTGTGCCTCACAGTTCACAAGATCACGACCCGTATGTTGTTATAACTGAGGGTATGTCTACACTGCAAAGTTCATTCGAAATAACAGCCATTATTTCGAATTAACTTTAATAGCGTCTATACATGCAAACTGCTATTTTGAAATGAATTCGAAACAGCGGAGCGCTTAATTCAAATTTGGTAAACCTCATTCTACGAGGAGTAACGCCAAATTCGAAATAGCTATTTCGAATTAAGTGCTGTGTAGACACTTAATTCGAAATAGGGGGCCTCCAGCCCTTCCCAGGGAGCCCTGGTGGCCACTCTGGGCACAACCAGGAAAACTTACTCCTCTCCCCCAGCCTCGGAGCCATTAAAGGGGTAGACTCTGGCCACAGTGCCTGTGCCAGCTCCAAGCCTGCCAGCCCAGAGCCAGCAGTGGCCACCGGGACCCCTGACCCAGTGGCCCCAAACCATGAGCCAGCAAGCCACTGGCAGCCAGCCCTCCACCGCTCCCTAGGAGCAGTCTGCCAGCTCCCAGGAGCCTGACGGGGGCTGGAGAAGGCGGGCACCTTCCTGGTCCAGGATGGAGATCATGGATCTTATTCAGGTTTGGGGGGGGGGGGGGATGCCCCCAACGTCCATGATCTCCGCACTAGACGGAGGAACGAGGCCGTCTATGGCAGGATAGCTGCCAGCCTGGCCACCAAAGGCCACATGAGAACCCAGGAACAGGTTTGCATGAAAATCAAGTTGATCCGGTGAGACCCCCAACCCTGGGCAGCTTCCCCTCCCCCTTCTTCCCCTTGCTGCCCCCTTCCAGCTCCCTCCTCCCAGGCTTTTTCCTCCCCTCTCCCACCCTCTCTCTTCCCCTCTCCCACCTCCTTTTCCCAGTCTCCCCAGAGGTTCATCCCTCCCAGTTTTGTTCAATAAACCCAGTTTCTATTTTTGAACATACGTGTCTTTTATTTGACATCAGGAAGGGGGGCTAGGGAGGGGTAAGTGGAAGGAAGTGAGGGAGGAATGGGGCACAAGCCCCTGGTGGGGAGGACCGGGGTGGCTCTGAGGGCTCCTCGGGGTGGACTCTCTCCCACAGGGCCTCCTGGATCCTGACAGCCCCCCCGATGGACCCCCCAGATGGCAGCCTGCAGCAAGTGCAGCCGGGCTGATGGCAACGACCCCACGAGACGCACCGGCATGCCCAGGAGCAGCTCTGGCTCCATGTGGCCAAGTGCTGTGGTGTCCCGAGTGCAGGCACTCCAAGACAGGACTGCTTTGCTGTCCCTCATCGAGATAGACAAGCAAGCGGGGAACCCTGAGAACTGTCTGTCCAGGGTGGGGGTAGGGTCCCTTTAAGCATGGAGCTCAGTTAGCCTCAGGCAGCAGCCCCACACATTAAGTCCTAACCTTATGCCCTGCCGGCACTGGTTCCGGCCAGCCTTAACTTTGGTTCAGGGTCCACTCAGTGTGGACATGCTATTTCGAAATAGCAAAACGCTATTTAGAAATAGATTGTGTGTGTAGACGCGTTAATTCGAATTAGCTTAATTCAAATTAACTATTTCAAATTAAGATCATTGGAAATAGCGCTGTAGTGTAGACATAAACTGCATATTACTATCTCAGGGTATCAGTGATCAAAAGTCAACTTCACTTTTTCAATCCAAAATTACCTATCATCTATCATTCAGTATCAACCTACGCCAGTGGTCTCCAACCTTTTTAAGCACAAGATCGCGTTGCCAGATGGTTGTAACAAAAATACTGGACACACTTGACATTATATCACAATCTACATTACATCTTATTTAGAAAATACTGGACATTTATATTTTCCTCAATTTGTTTCCCAAACAGAAAGCTCAAATACTGTACTGTCTGGTTCAAAACTGGACACCTGGCAACCTTAGCACAAGATCACTTTTTGAATTTTAAGTGCAATCCAGGATCTACCTCAAACCCAAACACCCTTGCTCTGCCTTCTTCCCACCCCTTCTCTGAGACCCGGCTCCTGCTCGCTTCTTCCTCCCTCCCTCCCCCATCCTCATTCACTTTTATCAAGCAGCAGGCAGAGGACTAAGGTATGGCGGAGGGGGATCCAGGCTCTGATTTGGAGTGTGGGAGGGATTCTGAGCTGAACTTGGGGCATGGAGTTGAGCTGCAGCAGGAGTTTCAGGCTCTGGGAGGGAGTTTGGGTGCAGGGGGGACTCAGGGCTAGGATAGGGTTTGGGGTGCAGGATGGGTTCAGGATTGGGGCCAAGGGTCGGAATGTAGGCTCCAATTTGGCACCACTTACCACGGATAGCTTCTGGATGGTGGTACAGTAGTGCTAAGGCAAGTTCACCCCTACCCTGGCCCTGCACCACTCCCAAAAGCAGCCAGCAAACTCTCTTCATCCCTGTCCCCCCTCTGCTCTGTGGAGATGGAATACGGAGGGAGAGAAGGGCACCCAGATATCAGCATCCCCTCCTCTTCTTCCCATGTCTTAAACAGCAAGCAGAAGGCTCCCAGGGGTGGGAGGCAGCTACAGAGCAAAGGGCAGGAGGGGCAGCTGAAGTGCTGGCACTTGATAGCCTCCCGGCCAAACCTGTCAGGATCACCTATCAAAGGCTCCAAGATCTACCAATAGATCCTGATCTACTGGTTGGTGACCACTGACCTACTCATTAAATTTTCCAGCAAGCACCTCCATGCTTTCTCCCATGCTGCCCCACATTTCGGAGGAACTTTCCATAAACCACCTATCATCTGACTATGGTAAAATATTGGAGCAAAAATGCCCTGATATAGAAAGCAGACTACCTTTTTGATTGTATCACAGTGGCATCTGTTATAGCAAGCCTACTTAAATTACCTACTTTATTACATGTTAGTATCACGTGTTGGGGGAAAAAACTGACAGCTGAGCATATTAATTGCCTGTAATCTTCTAGAACAAATTTTCATTTATATCTATATTTGTTTACCAGGTCACCAATGAAAAGCTATTCATGTATAAGCTGAAGCTGTAAAAAAAAAACGAACAAAAATATTTGAAGTGTTGGCCTATCCCTAGCTAATGATTTAAAAATTACTTTCTTTTCCAGTTGCTCTGTGTTTTATTTGATTGTTATTTTTTCTTTTGTAATTGTTCAGTTTTGAATAATGCTCACATTAAAATGCTAACCAGACACCGCAAAAAATACTTTTTTTTCAGATCTTCATTTCATTGTACTTTGAGTTATTTTAATACAGAAAATACATGTCACTTTTTTGTGATTAAACCTAAGTGGCTAAGGGTAAGCCTACTGGAAACAACAAAATCTTACTCTCCTTTACTAATGTTTTGATAAAGTAGTGCTTAAAATCTTTGGCCATTTTCCATATTTAACCAATGTTTGACCAATTATTATTAGACTGGTCAAATGCCCAATTCTACTTCTTTTTACTAATCATACATAATACATCCGTCACCCCTCTCTTTCTCCCCCGCCCCGCCCCTCCCCGGGCCCACACTCCTTGTGGGGTTTCCTTTTGAAACGTACAAGAGCCCCACTGGGACTCTTGAACATTTCAAAGGCTCAGGCATGGCAGGGAGCACAGGGCCAGTCCCCCCACTGGCCCCGTGCTCCCTGCCATGCCTGAGCCTTTGAACTGTTCAATGGCAGAGGCACCCTTATTCACTACTCAGACAGTCAATGGAAAGTCCATTGACTATTCAATTAGTTAATTAATCTAAATTTAACATCCCTAGCAGCAGGCCAGCCAAGCTAGAGTACCCCTCCACGGGTGAGTTCTGCTCCGGCAGGGCTGGAGCGCCCCCTGCCCACAGCACAGCAGGCTGCTCGGGACAGGCTGGGCCCGCCCCACCACAGGCCGGGGGCTGCTCTAGCTGGTCCCCATGTGTTGCACCCTGGGTGGGCAGGGAGCTGCTCCAGCCTAGCTGGTCTAGAGTGCTGGTGGCACAGCAGGCCGGGCCATATTGGCCCGGCATCCTGCCACCTAGGTGCTGGTTGAGGCTTACTGGTTAACAGGTTAACCATTCACATCCCTAGTGCTTTTACCCTATACTATACACCAAATAAAAATACTGCTAAGGGTTCTTAGTTACATTTTAAGAGTCATATTTATAAAGCTATCCTATAATGCAAAATGCAAAAGAATTGGGGACTGTAACTGATGTATCCCTGTATCCACCCCCTACATATACTATAATAATCTTTGTATAAAATATGCCATGGGAGCTATCATTCCAAAACTAAACTTACTGCTCATTAATATCATTGTGAAATATATGTAGCAACATTTTATGTAAAGTTATGAAATCCCACAGTACGATGTTAAAGGCACATAGCCTCAATTAAGTAGAACTCATCAAGCAGGCCTCAATCTGTTTATAAGCTTCTGAAGAGTATTCAGACAGCAAGAGGAGGAAGGAAGAGGACAAAAAAAATGGCATTTCAGCACATACAGGTATAACAAAAGAGTTTATTAATTTTAGAAAGTGTTTTATCTTTTTCTTGTAAGCATTTTGACTTCAATGCCTCATTTCTCATACTTGTTTCTTAATGTTGAATAGTAGTAGTAGTAGAGGTAGCCGTGTTAGTCTGATCTTGCTAAAACAAAAGGAAAAACTATGTAGCACTTTAAAGACTAACAAGATGGTTTAATAGGTGATGAGGTTTCGTGGGCCAGACCCACTTCCTCAGATCATATTCCCTAATATACCATGGGAGCTATCATTCCAAAACTAAACTCACTGCTCATTAATATCATTGTGAAATATATGTAGCAACATTGTATGTAAAGTTACAAAATCCCACAGTACGATGTTAAAGACACATAGCCAACATAGCCCTAATTCCCTAATATGATCTGGAAAACTACGATACATAGTTTTTCCTTTTGTTTCTTAATATCACTTTATAGTCAAATGTTTTGTTCTTTCATCAAAATTAACCCAGTGTTGTTAATTGTGTAACTTAGCTGAAGGCAACAAGCTATCATGTACTAATCTCCTTAGAGGGCCAAAGGACCTAGTATATCTGGACTGTTCAGGAGAACTGGATGCTGAAGAACACACATTTTTGGGGGAAAACTTAGGGTTAGGAACATGTTGGGGTCACCTGCAAATAACCTGGGCTCACAGAAATTGCTGTTTGCTGACAAGCTGCTGGATCAGGGTTGTAGCTTTACAAAGACACTCAGGGTGTGACTTGCATGCTGGTAGGCAGATTGTGAATGATCCAAGTTAGAAGCTACAACAAGAAAGCACTGTGAGGCACCACAGGTTGTAGGGCATGGGTGACACAATCTCTGGTCTGGCTTTCACCTCAGAAAGTCATAGGGACAAAACAGGAAAGTTAAAATACAACATTGTTGAAAACAAACTAAAGGTAAGAGCCAAATAGGCTATTCAAATGCCAAATGAAGTGGAATAATTAAAAGCAACTGCGGATAATTAAAAGCAACTCTGAAAAGACTGTCCACCCCTAGTGGACAGAGTATTGGACAGGAGCTCTGAGTTGTAGGCCCAGTGCTACACTACACTGGCTTGCCGGGTAAACTTTAGCACAGGGGTGGCCAACCCATTAGAGATGAAGAGCCAAAATGGCGGTGGATAGAGTGTGAAGAGTCACGTACCCGGGGTGGGGGGGGGAGTTGTTGAGCAAAACAGACAAACAAAAAAAGCCGCACCAGGGGAAAATAGGTGCTGGTACACCATCCCAGGGCATACCATCACAAAAAAAGCACTAGGAAGGGGTAAGAGGTGCAAGCTCTGGGAGGGAATTTGGGTGCAGGAGGAAGTAGAGAAGGGGATGCTGGCTCAGGGAGGGGGCTCCAGGCTGGGGACTTTTGGGCTGAGCTGTAGCATTGGGGTGCTGAGCAAGCCGCAGGCTCGTGGCTGTGAGGGTGCAGGAGTTTGGGCTGGGGTGCATGAGGGGCTCAGGGCAGGGAGGCTGGAAGTATGATGGGCTCAGGACACAGATTTCCAGTGTGTGAATGGTGCAGGAGTGTTGTGGCAGAAGACTGGGGATGTGGGGGTACAGGAGTTTGGGGATATGAGAGGCTCGGGACAGGAGGTTCTATTGTATGATAGGCTCAGATTTGGAGTCTGGGGGGGTGCAGGAGTGTTATGATGCTGTGGCCAGATGGGGGCTTGTTGGCCAGGCTTCGTTTTTAAATAAAATATTATGTCAAACACAAAATGTTTCAGCGTTGTCTTTATTTATGAGAGGGGCAGGGAACCTGTTTTGAGTCAGGAGTCACTGACCCACAGAAAAGTCAGTTGGGGCCACACAAGTGAAATGCAAAAGAAAACAACCCCTCCAAACCCCCCCAAGCCTAATGTGGCCCCAACTATGCTGGTGGAGGCAGGGAACAGGGTGCTGAGGCAGGGTACTTTTGGGGGGGGTCTGGCCAGGGGGAAGGGACAGACAGAGCTGGGGCCAGTACCGGGATCCCGGCTGCTCTTCCCCTCCCCTCGGCACCCCCCTGCTCTAACCCAATCCCCCTCCCCTTCCCCAGAGTCAGGCACACACACACACCCTCAACCCAATTCCCCTCCCTTTCCTCAGGGCCAGGCACCCCCCCTCTAACCCAATCCCCTTCCCCTTCCCCAGAGCCAGGCACACCGCCCCAACCCAATCACCCTCCCCTTCCCCAGAGCCAGGCACCCCCCTCTTAATCCAATCCCCCTTACCTTCCCTAGATCCAGGCACACACACACCCCCCCAACCCAATCCCCCTCTTCTTCCCCAGCCAGGCACACCCCCTAACCCAACCCCCCCGACCCTGAGCCAGGCACCCCCCCACTAACCCAATCCCCCTCCCCAGAGCCAGCCCGCCCCCCCACCCGCTCTAACCTCATTCTCAGGTTCCAGAGGTGGAGCAACCGCCACTAAAGACATGCGCGTCTCCCTCCAGGGCAGGCGCTGGGGCGTGTGCACCGAGCAGCTGGCCTTGAGACGTGTTGGCTGGGATGCCATGTGCACCCCCCCCCCCCCCGCCCCAACCCAACCCAATCCCATCCCCTTCCCCAGACTAGAGCCAGGCACCCCTCCCCCCTCAAACCCAATCCCCCTCCCTCCCCCCACGCTAACTTAAATTCTCAGGTCCCAGAGCCACTGCCACCACTACAGCCGCACATCTCCCTCCAAGCGCTGGGGCGCATGCGTTGAACAGCCGGCTTTGAGCATGAGTTGGCCGGGACGCTATGCGCACCCCCTCCACACCCGATCTCCCTCCCTTCTCCTCCCCTTTCCCTTCCCCAGAGTCAGACAGCTCCCCTCCCCACTCGAACCCAATTCCCCTCCTTCCCAACCTTGTGCCCGGGTCCCAGAGCTGCCGCTGGCACCACAGCCACATCCGGAACCTTCAACGCTGCCTGCGCCCAGCAGCTGGCTGCTAGCACATGCAGGCTGGGACGCTGTATGCAACCCGGCCTGCACATGCAGGATATGATGTAATGCACTGGGGGGCCATGAGTGGAACAGCACAGGCCATAAGCAAGCATGTGGCTCACAGCGGCCCGACCTGAGCCGTTTCGGGTTCCATCCCGGTTCCGTTAGGAGCCGCAATTTTTTTCTTGCGGCTCATGAGCCGCAGGTTGGCCACCGCTGCTTTAGCACATCACCTTCCTGTGCCTCAGCGTCCTCGTCTAAAAAAAATGTACAAAAGGGTCAGCAGCTATTCAACACAATGCATTTTGTAGAAAAACTGCAATTCTTCACCATCAAAACAAAAATCTTTTGCAGAAATGAATTGTTTGGATGAAATTTTCTCAGCATAGAATTATGGTCAAAACCAGAGAAAAGAGAGTGTTCACTAGAGGTTTCCTAATAAGCCCCCCCAACAGAGGCTCAGAGCTGCCACACACAGAGCTGCCACAGCTGTGGGAGAGGCTCCTTTCTCCTGGCTGTAGCAGTTCCCTGCTGGGACCAGTGGAGCACAGAGCGGCCATGGCAGAGGGAAAGATACCTTCTCAACATTCTCACCCAGCCATTCCACAATAGCATGGATCCCCCCCTAGCTGGGAGAGAGGTGCCCCTAACTCAGGCCAGCCCAGCCTCATCAGAACTGCTACAGTTGGCAGAGAGGCATCTCTCATCTAGTCCAGAGCTGCTGCAGAGAGAGAGGGGACTACAGGGGAGCCCTCTCTCCTAGAGGAGCCTGTACTCAAAACCTCATGTCTACAGCCCCATCCGAACACTCACACTCACAGTCTTCACCCCTGCTCTCTAACGCTTTGCCCCAACCCTCAGCTCCTCTCCTGTACCCAAACTCCTCACTCCCAACCAGAACCCTCATCCCCTCCATCCTGAGTCCCCTCCAAACGCCCCACCCTTCGCCACAAATCATCCATATGCAGCATGAATTTTGTGCGCACCGATATGGAGATGTGTCACACATCGTCTCCATATTGGCGCGCATCATAAAATTCATTCTGCACATGGACATCACAAAACCGGGGGAACACTGGCGTGCAGTCACCCAGGAGAGCGGGAAACCAAAGGCCAAGCGCCTAGCTGCTCTCAATCAACCCTGGCTTTTACTATGAACTGCCCTCCAGAAGAGAAATGCACCCTTGCAATCTCATCAAGCTTGTCCGGAGGCCCCGTCTAGCCCTGCGTTTATAGGATTGTGTAATTGTTCTTGAACCGCAATGGTGGCTTGTCAGCCCGCCCTCGGGCTCTGCGATCCACGCGTACCGCCTAACCAGCAGTAAACGAGAGACCTGCTGGAGCTATTTGCTTCCACTGACAAGCTTCTCCCGCCGCTGCCCCAAGCGGCACGCTCAGGAGGCACGGGGGGGGGGGGGGGAGGGGCAGCCGTTGCCTGCGATTTGCGGTCCACGCCCTACAGGCAGCAGCGAGCCGCAGCGCCCCCCGGCCCGGGCGTGCTCAGCACTGTCACCTGCCACCGCAGGGGGAAGACGGGCGCAGGCTGACACGCGGGCGGGGCTGTCACCGTCACACGCCTCCACACGCGCATCGCGACAGGGGGCGATGTCGGGGACAGCGCGGCTGGGCTGGGCTGGGCTGGGCTGGGGGGGGGGGGCAGAGGAGCGCGCCCGGCTCCCCTCCTTACCTTGTCCCAGCGCAGCCACTGAGCTGCCGCCTCGGCCAGCCTGGCCACCTCGCAGGGACTCGGCGCCGCCATCCTGCCCCGTCAGTTCAGCCTGCCCGCCCGACGCGCCCTTCCGCAGCAGAGCGCTCAGAGGGGCGGGCCCAGTCAGCCAGCAGGCCACAGGGCCGAGGAGATTGGGAGCGAACCAAAGCAGCCGTTAGCTTCCCTTCCCTGCCCCCACCCCGCGCTTCCTCTCGGGGCGGGGCCATCAACGCAGCAGTTTGGGCGAAGAGAAGGATCCATCCCAATCCGCTACGCGCTCGGTGCTACCCTTACTGCGCATGCGCCAGCCACCCGCACATGCTCACTAACATCGTCAGCTGCCTGTCCGTTGGCTCTGCGCTCTCGGGCCGGAGAGGCTGTAGCGTTCCATGGAAGGGGCCAAGCGGGTCGTATGGATGCGGCAGACAGGAGGCGGCTTCCTGGGCCGCGGAGGTCACAGTTCCCCCCCCCCAGGCCAGAGCTTCGTAGCTTTTCTCTATCTGAGATACCAGGCTGAGATGCCTGGGAAACTCGGATCTGCCCTGCGTCTCCCCCGCTGCCTGCGGGGCACCTGTGGGATCTAAGGATGAGCATGTTAAGGGCTAGTGGACTATCTGATAAGCATTGGCTTATGGGATATATATATATATATATTTGAGTTGACAAGTCGATTCCCTTCTGCCTTTGCTGCCTCTGTCAGAGAGAGAGAGAGACAGCAAAGGGGGGGGGGGGAAATGGGATACTTCAAAGTGGCAGCAGGACACGGTGCTGACCCCAGGCTCCATGTGGCATTGCATTTTGAAACACTGTCATGGCGTTTAGGTGGACCCCAGGATCAGCTGGCAACTCCCCAGCTGATCCTGGTTTCCAGTGCAAAATCTGGGCAAATGCCATGCGTGGAGCCCGGGATCAGCTGAGGAATCCCCAGCTGACCCGGGCTCTGTGTTCCATTTCAAAGCGGCTGTGCAGCATGGAGCGTAGGGTCAGCGGGGGACTCTTGAGACCCCCGCTGAACCCAGACTCCAGGAGTGCGCTTCCGCTTTGAAATGCACAAAAGCCCCTCTGGGGACTCATACATTTCAAAGCTGGCACCTGCGTGCAGCCCGGAGCCAGCAGTACTTCCCGCTGGCCCTGGGCTGCATGCGGAGTTCCGCATTCCTTCTTTGAAGTGTACAAGAGCCCCAGGACTGTGGAAGTGCCTATTGAGTAGTTGATGGAAATTCTATTAACCACTTGATGAGTAAATTATTTGATATTTAATATCTTTAGGGGGATCTCCAGATTGCTTGCAGATGCTGGAAGTGTAGTGCCTGACATGTAAGTGACTGCTTACTGACCAGCTTCTCATGCCCAGGGATTACTTTGAATGCATCCTTCCTCCTCTCCCCTGCAATTCAATAACTCTACACAGCATCCCTACCATTGTGGTTTTAATAATAGTAAAGGTGCAGTCCTCCAAATACTTAATAAAAAAAACTAACCATATCACAAAAGTTCATACTCAGCCCTCATGGGCACCATTTCAGATTCTGATTGGGGGGCTCTGATAGGTGCTATATCAGAGCAAAATTCTTCACCCTGGGAGTACAGCCAACCTAAGGTACACCACCATCATGAGCCCAATAAAAAAAAACCCCATGGGACTGACTTAAAATAATAAGATGGTAGGTAGATTTTGAGTCGTATGGGTCTGCTTTTTTGAGGCTTTAGGGCACACTCAGATCATGTTTTCAGCCTTTCCTCTGCAAACCTGAGGACTTGAAACACTTTTTACATGAAAGCTGATGGTGTGTGTTTACACTAAATAGGCTATGTTGACATGGCTGAAAGCACAGGCCCCTACCTTAGATGCAGCCTACATTCACCTGATTGGAATCAACGTGAACAAGCACTTGAAGAAGAATCTTTTTCTCTAACAACTGGAGGATCATGAGGGAGGCATGTGGCCATGTATCCAGTGGTGACAGAGGGCTCAGGCTCCCACACTACCCACCCATTTCTTTGGGGGGACCCGGATCCATGGGTGTCCAGTATGTAAGGCAGGGGAAGGCTCGGCTTCCCAAACCACCAGGCATAGCCCTACTCACGTTCCACCCCCAGAATGCCTGCAGTAGGCATTCTGAGGAGAGTGTTGCTGGCCTGCGCTGGGTCACACGGCTTGCCTTGCTCTGGGGCTGGGATCATGCCACGTGCCCCCTGCCTCCCCAGGGCTGGGGGAGCTGAGGTGAGTGCGTGCCCACCTGCTCCCCTCCTCTCTCTGTGGTTGGGAGAGGGAGTATGCACACAGCATGCTGTTCTGCCTCCATGTGGGGGCAGTGCCTCAGAAGAAGGGGTGGAGCTGAGGGCTTTTCTCCCCCAGCTGTGCCTTCACCAACCTCTCGTGCCCTTTTCACTCCATTGAGGAGGAGAGGGGAGAGCAGTGCCATAACTAGCTAATTTTGCGCCTGAGACAAGAATATAAAATTGTGCCCCCTCGTGTATATATTCATAGTAGTTATTTTGTAGAAAAAGGGAAAATACATAAATAATAATAACAACACAATGTTTATTTATTATAATTATGAGATCTGCATAAACAATCAATTAATACATATATACATATAATTATAAAATATCACCATGTTAGGTACTTGTTTATAATTGTATTTTGTGCACTTTTAATGAGGCAAACTCATCAATACTTGCATTGAAATTAATATTCGCTACCTTGTGTTCTCTTGATAAGATGGACATATTTGATAATCTCTCCTGACCCGGGGATGCTCAAAGGTAGCTCTTAATTAATTTGAGTTTACTAAAACTTCTTTCGCAAGAAGCCACAGTCACTGCCTTGTCCCCTTGGTTTGTGTAGCACATTCAAAGCACTTGGCACAGGCAGCTCAGCAGCATGGGCAGGGCCGGATTAAGGCATGGGCTAGCCGGGCAGCTGCCCGGGGTGCCAACCTATGGGGGGCGCCTGATGGCAGCTGTAAGGGCACGCAGCGCCCGGCTCCCAGATCGTGGGCTGCAGCAGCTCCCAGCGGCCACCCTGCAGTGGCCGCCTGGGACAGGGGCCACATTAACCCCCGCAGCGCCAGCCAGCAGCGCCCTTCCCCGCACAGCCACGGGGCTTGCACGGCCAGGCTTGGCCCGTCCCGGGCTGCACGCCAGTGGTGGTAGGCAGGTTGGGCCATGCCGGGCCAGGCACGTGCGTCCTGCTGCCACCAGCTCCGCGCACCCTCCCCCACGTGCCGGGTGGGGGCGGGGCCGCGCACGTGCCCTCTCCCACGCATGGGTGCAGGGCCGCGCATGTGCCCTCCCCCCACGCGGGGCGCAATTAAACTGTCTGCCTGGGGCGCCGGAATGGCTCGGTCCAGCCCTGAGCATGGGCTCCAGTTTTTGGAGGGGAAACCATGACTCCAACAGGCTAAGGGCCTGGCCCCGACCCATAAAACACAGGGATTATAGATCCCGGATCTCCCGCTCTAATTACATACCCCTAAGAGGTAGAGCCACTCCCCTGGCAGAGGTGAGACAAGACCTAGGAGTCCTGGCTCCCAGCCTGACACTCCCACCTCACCCCCTGTACCTCTGCCCCTGTGCAGGGCAATCTGAGCCCCTTCTCCCCTGGCTCCACGCCCTGCACCTGGGAACTGCATTAGGGCACCTTAAGGCGGTGCTTGGTGCAGCTGAGCTGGTGCCCAGCCTCCCGCACCACTCAGAAGCAGCTGTCGCGCTGGGCAGCTGCCAGGGCTGGTGACTGTTGGATTGCGGAGCAGCAATGTGCAGCCTGACATGTAAACTGCAGGCCGGCTGATGCTAATGGGCGGGGAAGGGAAGTGGCGCTGTCTTAAAATAAGTAGCTGTCTTTAAAATAATTAGTTTTCTATGTTATTTTTCTGCGTCCCCTCAGCTATGCGCCTGAGGCAAGTGCCTCACTTGCCTTGCCCTTGTTACAGCCCTGGGGGAAAGACATGATAAGCCTCTGAGCCCTGTGCCATTCAAAAGAACCCAAGGGGGGCTGCTGACACTTTCCTTTGTGGGGACGTTGGACTGTACTTTCTGTTGCATTCTGTGAATCTGGAACTTGGTGAACTGGCCAGAGGGCCAAGACCTCAGATCACCTAACAGGACTGAGTCCTACAGGTATTTAATTGTGATAGAAGATCCACAGCACAGCCCTGGATGGTCAGGGTCAGCTGATTCAGGCTCACAAGGCTCAGGTTGCAGGGCTATAAAATTGCAATGTAGATGTTTGAGCTCAGGCTTGAGCCTGGGCTCTGGGACATCTCCGCTTACAGAATCTCAAATATCTATGCTGCAATTTTATAGCTCTTCTGCAGCCTCAGCACCACAATATTGAGTCAGCTGGTCTGGACCAGACCTGAATCTTTTATTGCAGTGTAGACATACTCTAAGAAATAATGCATTTGCTTATGGGCATGCTCTTCTAAGATCTATTCCATTACAAGCTGACATGGGAGCATTAGTGATAAAACATTGGTCTAAAATGAAGACGGACTTCATTTTACCCTCAATCTATACAGCATTGCTTTTAAACAGACATAATAACATGCTCTTTTGGCATTAATACACTGTGTTTTAAAGTATGGTAAAATTACTTCATTCATTTTCACCATTCCCATTTGCTTGGAACGCTCTGTGCAAACTTTAGTGAGGATCTGACCACCCTCCTATTCTTTGCTTTGCTTGCAAAGAATTGGGGCCTATATAAAAATTCTGTTCTCATTCTTTTTTGTTTTTGGGGAGCAAGAGGGATATATGGTCTCATAGAAGCCATAAGATCTGGAACTCCCAGGGATTACACTGTGTAGAACAAATAGAAAGGAAACTGTTGGCCTGTCTAATAGACTCAGAATGTACCCAAACTTTAGGGTAGGAGATTACAGTGCAGTGTAGCCTGAGCGTCTCTGGGCACAGGAGCCCATACACAGGCAGACACAGGTGAACTATATCTGTCCCATGCCTGTTATTCCCCACTCCAAGGGTGCTCAAGAGGGCCAAGCTAGCCAAAGATTCTGCTCAGGACCATGTTCCCCACAAACAGCAACAATAGCAATCAGAATCAAATAAAGGTTCTAGCATTAAAGATTGCTGGAGTCTAGAGGTATAGAAGTCTATAGAATAGCGGTAACAAATTCTGGATGTCTATGGGGTAGTGCACACCTGAGAGAAAGGACCAATTGCAAATGAAAAAAGGCCCAGAATGCATATGTTTCTCAAGGACTGGAGAAGAGTCAGTTTGCAAACCACTTTGACAAGGTGAGACAGATGATCTTACCTCAGAAAAATTGCACACTGTAGTAGATCATCAGGAAACTTCCCCTGCCAATCTGCTGGTTTTCTTTTAAGGCCCAGTTGCTGCCAGATATCAGAAGAGTAAGGAAGTAGCTCTCTCCAAGGCTGGTTATGTAGCAGCCCATTCCACATAACAATCTCTCCCTGCAATTTTACATAGACATTGAAGAGGAAGATTAATGGAATTTAGCATCACTCCTTGGGGTTTCTTTGAACAGAATGACCAGAGCCACTCTAAATTAATTCCTGTAAGGTGCTACAGTCCTGTCAACAGCACCCCATGATGAATTGGTATTAAAGGGTGCTGAAAACTTGTGATCACAAGAACGTCTGGCCTCTGTCTACTGCTCAGCTGAGATTGTCACCTCTGCGATTAGCACCACTTGCATGCCATGGTTGTGATCCAAATAATTTGTAGATATCAGATACTGTTGGCCTGATGCTTTCCCGGTGACCTATCCCAGAAAGGGGAGATTAGAAAACAAGTAATATTTTATAATGATGCTAGTGTGTCCAATTGGATTCTGGAACAAAGATCTCTATCATAAGTTGTTTGCGTGTTGCTTGAGCTTGCCCTTCTTTAGGGATGCATTAATGACTTCCTCACAGTTAGGGGCCAGGCATTCCCCTCTAGTGTTCAGTAGCCAAGGTGACCAGAAAACACAGCCTGCTGGCATTAACTTGGAGTCCATTTAGGCTCAAAGTAGATTACTGATAGTACTAATGAGACAAGCTTTTTACAGAATCAAACACAATTCTGGCAGTGTAACAATATCCTGAACTGCAGTGCCACTGCTATTCAGTCATCAACAGCATCTGCAAAATATGCCAAAGTTTGTCTGTTTGTGTGGTGGTTAGTCAGGCCTCCTTTCCTTGAGAAACTGCTATACAAGAACATGGCATGTGTCCTAAAAGTCAGAATGACAAAAATACCCATGACCCAGAGACAAGCTGACAGGACATCTTTGGGTAATGTCACACAGTACATATATCATGATCCCATGTGATACATGCGCCTGCTTTTCATAAACATGTCTTTTCTGAAAACCAAAGACTTTTAAAGAAGGTGCGGAATGATAGTGAGTTGGGTAATGGCAGAATTGTCTATGAGACAGAATAGTCCTGTGCAGTGATTATAGGAGTAGGGAGAAAAATCAAATCTGTTCTGTCACATGCCTATCCATCTTCAGACTTGGGGCATAGGGATTTCCCAGGCTCTCAAGGCTTTCACTGGTAGGGCAACCATTGCTACTACAAATTCCACTATTCCAGTTGTTAGGATGATATTAAAAACAGCAGAAGAGGAATTTATTAAAGAGGATCTGAGTTTGGTCCCCATGCAAACAAGCTGTGAGCAAGATGATCTAAATTCACTTATTGTCAAAGCATATATATATTTTGATTAACCAAATTTATGGTGAATCTTTTTTAAATTGACCCTTCTCTCCCCACCTAACACCCCCCCCATCCCACACACACACACACACACAACTACTGAGCCAGGCTCAGCCTAGAAGTGCATCTCAGGCTTTTCATTTTCCCACTGGAAGCAAGTATGCCTGATACTGACTTGCAATGTAAACTTTGGCAAGTTACTTATTGTCTCAGCTGCTGCAAGTGTATGTAGCTAACACTTAACTAATGCACAGAGCTGTTGTGAGAACTGATTAATGTTTATACAATGCTTTGAAAATATTATTCCAGCCTGAAGTTTATAAATAAGAGAGGTCTTCAGTACAAAAATATCAAAGAGGATTTTTATTAAGCAACTAGCTGCAAGCTGATAACTAGTTCTTTGTTGCTCTCTCTCTTAGATTGTAGACACCATTGTGTAAATCCTCAAAAGAAACCAATAAGCTATTGCAGGCTCGGATTTATCTGACCAGTCCATCAATAAAGTATACATTCCTAGCAATATCATAGATTTAGAAGCAAAATATTACACAATAAACCATTCCCAGTGACATGCCACTCAATGCAGGGTGAAATGATGTGATGAAGAAAATCAGCCATCTGATTTACAAGCTCTCTTAGGGTATGTCTACACTACAAAGTTAATTCGAAATAACAGCCGTTATTTAGAATTAACTTCAATAGGGTCTACACATGCAAACCTCTATTTCGAATTTAATTCGAAATAGCGGAGCGCTTATTTTGAATTTGGTAAACCTCATTCTACGAGAAGTAATGCCAAATTCGAAATAGCTAATTCAAATTAAGTGCTGTGCAGACACTTAATTCGAAATAAGGGGCCTCCAGCCCGTCCCAGTTTCCCCTGGTGGCCACTCTGGGCCAAACCAGGAAAACTCCTCTCCTCTCCCCCAGCCCCGGGGCCCTTAAAGGGGTAGACTCTGGCCACTGGGCACGTGCGAGAGCCAGGCCTGCCAGCAGCCGCAGCCCCTCACCCAGTGGCCGCACAATGGCAGCCAGTGGCAGCCAGCCATCCCCTGCCCAGTCCCCCAGCACCCAGGAGCTGTAGACAGTGCGCGCTCGCCTGGACTGGTGCGGAGATCATGGACCTCATTGAGGTGTGGGGGGAGGCCCCCAATGTCCATGATCTCCACACCTGTCGGAGGAACGCTGCCATCTATGGCCGCATAGTGGCCACCATGGCCCGCAAGGGACACAGGGGCACCCAGCATTCCTCCGACTGGTGTGGAGATCCTGGACATTGGGGGCCTCCCCCCACACCTCAATGAGGTCCATGATACCCAAGGCGGGAGCTGAGGGCCCTGACTCGGGCACAGTAGAGGGGCCTCCACTAGCTGTCCCGGCACCAGAGTCAGCAGGGTCATCCAGGGAGGCCATACTAGGTAAGTGCCAGCACTGTCCCCTACCCAGGGGGGAGGCGGGGAGGGAGACTAGGGACAGCACGTGTGGGCCATGCCTCCCACGGATCACGCAGCCACCTGTGCACGTGCGGGCACGTGCCATGCCACCCTTGGGCAGCTGGCTCCAGCTGCATGCCACACAGGGGCCGTGGCCCGATAGCCACACGTGTGTGTGAAGAGACCCGACATGCTCCTGACCTCGGGGCGGGACACAGCAGGAAGCCCTCCCTTCACATGCCCCCACAGCACAGGGGCACAGGTGCGGTCTCGGGGCAGCTCCGACTCCCGGGCAGAGCTGGACATGCTGACCATGGCCTCTGTGCAAGCACATCGGCTCTGATGGTGCAGGGCACGGTCGCCCTCATCTCGCAGGGGATGCTGGGCATCATCTACTGTGTGCCCAGAGAGAATTGACCACTTCTCTTCTTTCTCTACAGCCGCACCAGCTGCTCGTGCGGGGCGCACCACCCCGCCCGGGACATGCTCCCACACCCGCGGCCTCAGCAGGACCAGCACCATGTGCCAGGGGTACGGAAAGCAGCACCTGCAGGCCTGCGAGCCCAGACCCGGATCATGGAGCAGTGGGCGCAGGACGACTGGGAGTTCCAGCGGGAGCTGCTTGCCCAGGGTCGTGCCATCTGTCACCATCTGCAGGCCCTGGCGCAGAGCGTGCGGCCCCGTGCCAGTCCTGTGCCTGCTGCCCCCCCCAGCTACTGTTCCTCCTTCCACTCCTGCCCCCCCCACCTCTTCCTCCTCAACCTCCACACCCCCCACCTCAACCTCCGCAGCCTCCTCCCCATCCCCCCGGGGATGCTGAGGCCCCCTCCCCCACGGTGCTGGGAGGCAGTTGGCCCAGCGAGACCCCCCACCCCGAGCACTGAGCTTCCCTTCCCTCTTCTTCCCCTTGCTTCCCCCTTACAGCTCCCTCCTCCAAGTTTTCCCCCTCCCCTCTCCCACCGCCCTTCCCAATCTCCCCAGAGTTTCATCCCCCCCAGTTTTCTTAATAAACACAGTTTGTATTTTTGAGACAAAAGTGCATTTTATCTGACATCAGGAAGGGGGAGCTAGGGAAGGGTAAGTGGAAGGACGAGAGGAAGGAATGGGGCACAAGCCCACAGTGGGGCAGACCAGGGAGACTGTTAGCACTCCTCAAGGTGGAAGCTCTCCCGCAGGGCCCCCTGGATCCTGACAGCCCCTCGATGGTCCTCCCGGATGGCAGCCTGCAGACAGTGCTGCCAGGCTGCTGGCAATGTATCCACGAGATGCAGCAGAGTCCCCGGGGCAAGTCTGGTTTTATGTTGCAGAGTGCTGTGGTGTCCCAAGTGAGGGCAAGCAGAGCACTCTGAGACACAAATGCTTTGCTCTCCCTCAGCAAGGTAGACCAGCAAGCAAAGAAACCTGAGAACTGTCTGTCCGGGATGGGGGGTAGGGTCCCTTTTAGCACAGACCTTGGATAGCCTGAGGCAGCAGACCCACACACTAAGTCTGACCCTGATGCCCTGCTGGCACTGGTTCCGAGCAGCCTTACCTTCAATTCAGGGTCCACTCAATGTGGACTCACTATTTCGAATTAAAAAAACGCTATTTCGAATTAGTTTTTGTGTACAGATGCGTTATTTCGAATTAGCTTATTTCAAATTAACTAATTTGAAATAAGTTAATTTGAAATAGCACTTTAGTGTAGATATACCCTAAAAGAATAATGGAGAAATCAGTTGGAGAGGAATAGGCAAAGTGTCATGTACTCCATGGCAAATTGCTCCTAACGGAAGCATCAAGAGGCCCATCACAGGTTAGCTGAGAGGAAATTTTGCAGAAAATTAATCTAAATTCAACACAGAGGTTTTAGTCATGTAGTTATTACATTTTGTTAGATCACATAGTCCTTATAGCGGCAGTTTCCACTATTCTATGAATTCTTGAAACACAACTGTTTTGTAAATGTTGCAAGCTGGATAAAGGGTAGTTAGGACTTTTGGCACTGATGGAGATAAACAAGGCAATTTGGGGTTGTGGGCCAAGCATAGAAGTTAGATTATTACTACTAAAATATTGACAGTAAAATTGTCATTTTTAGGTTTCAAGTTAAACTTGTCCACCAGAATGGGACAGTTAATACTTTTCAGTTCTCATTATATTCAGTCTAAAAATGTAAGACAATAACATTGCATCAATTTCCACTTTGTTCACCTTTTAAAGTACTCTTCCCACCAATGACTAGATTTTTGTGTGTGTGTATGTGAGAGCGCTTAGGTTCTGCAGCACAAATTCCATGGCAAAGAGTCAATCACTGGAAATTTGCAGACTACTGAAGAGCCCTGGCAGTAGCGTCTCAAAAGAAGTGCTAATCTCCCTATTCAGTTGTGGGGGATATGGTTATGATTATACCCTTGGCTTGAATTGTGTTCTGTTCTCCTTTTATGCAGAATACCATGTGACATGGGAAACTCTGGAAGAGATGCTATCTTCACTTCTATGGTTCCTTCTAGGAATTACTTTGTTTTGTAAATCTGTAGTTCACATCAGCAGGTTCCTTCCAAAGTATGAAGTGGTATGTGAATTGTTAAACCATGTTTGTCTAATTTAGTCTAGACAGCAGCTTCTTTCTAAGTTCAAAGATGAATTGCTTTATGTTTGTCTTATAGACAACTAAGGGTGCATCTACACAGCACCCTAATCTCGAAATAAGAAACGCAATTTGCGCTATGCAAATTACATATCTTATTTTGATTCTATTTTGAAATAGCTTATTTTGAAATTTGGCCTGTCTACACAGTGCCAAATTTTGAAATAACGCACTATTTCAAGACATCCCTTATCTCTCATGGAACAAGGGTTACAGGGATGCTGAAATAGCACGCCCATTATTTCAAAAAATATTTCGAAATAATGGGTGGCTTGTTAAGATGCGGTACAATGTGGATGTACACTAAGAATGAAAAACTAATGCCAGTGCTTTTTCAAGTATATTTTTTCTGACTGTCCTTGCACTGGATGTTGCTTTACTTTCGAACCAGAAACCTTGCTCTTCTGAGGTTTTTTATTTTCTCTTCCAAGTTACTCAGGTGAATCAATATAAATAAGATCTTTAGCACTGGAAATAACTTATCCCCATATCAATAAAAAAATTGTCTTTTTTTACAACAACATTTGAAATGTTAATGGTTTTAGTCTCATGGCACTATTAATGAACATATACAGATTATTGTGACTAAATCCCTTTATAGAAATCAGTCAGGAATATTTTCTCTGATATTGATATAACTGTTGTTCACTTTGCTTCGTCAGATAACTTTGTTTTGAGTTAAGTGATTTTTCTACACCCTTGAACAGAAATGCTAAAAATGTAACTTAATGTCATCAACAAGACAATATGATTATGTGGCAATTAGATTTTTGAGGAAGACTGTTGGGGTACATCTACACTGCAGCGTGATTTCAGAATAACTGATGTTATTCCGAAATAACGAAGAACATGTCCACATTGCAAGCCATTATTTTGAAATAATGTCGAACTGGAGGACGTCTTACTCCAATTCCTGTAACCCTCATTTTTCAAAGAGTAAGGGAAGTCAAAGGAAGAGTGTTCTTCTTTCAACTTCCTGCTGTGTAGACAGCGCCAAAAGCCTAGTTAAGTTATTTTGACTTAAGCTACACAACTGATGTAGCTGAAGTAGTGTAGCTTAATTCGACTTTAGCCCTGATATGTAGATGTACCCTTGATGTCCTCATGTGGTAAAGTACAGGTAAGATCTTCCATGAAAACATTAGTCAGACAGGATTTGAGAAAGAAGATTAAAGTAGTTATAGCCTAAATTGAGGCAGGCAATAATTTTTGATGAGCAGCCACTCCAAGAATTTGGTAAATAGTCAGGGGTCCCCACCCCCTGCACCATCTTTGCAGCCTCCCATTGACCAGAAACCGGCTAATGAGAGCTGCAAGAGCAGTGCTTGCAGGTGCGTGCAGCATATGTAAACATCACTGCTCTCTTCCTCCAAGGGGTACATGCCCTACTGAGACACATACTGGCTCTAGCAGTTGGCCACTTTGAGCAGCATGTATGGGTGCAGTAACAAAGGAGCTTGCCTGTGAGTTCTACTGAGCTGCAGCGGGCCAGAGTCTAACGTCTGCAGATCAGATCCAGGTCATATTTTGCCTGTCCCTGGCCTAAATGCACTGAGCACTTTGTTGCCTTACAGCTGTATGTCTTACATTACTAGGGAATAGATTTCCAAAATATTGCTTTCCTAAATCCATCTTTAGAAACCAAAAGTCAGGTTTTCAAAAGTGCTAAACGTGCCACAGCTCTCATAGAATGCTGCAGTCTTGATACTTTAGAGGCATGCTAGTAAAAATCAGCTTTATGAAAACCCCATTTTTCCTGTAAAACAGAGGTGCTAGTCTGCCAATACTAAGCTGTGAAACATAATTTGTTTTACATCCATCAAATCTTTTAACACTGAATCCAAAACACATTAATGTGTCCCATTAATGGAGAAATATATAGATAAAATGTGTGGCCATGGGAGCTTACAAGAGGTGGGGAAAGTGTAGTATTTGATTTTTATAATTTTAGGACGTTTGGGGTTTCCCCCCATTACTGAGGATAGCTCTCCATCTAGAGTATATCACAAAGCAGCAAATTTGGGAGCTCAAAAAAAGTTCATTACACTGAGGCTGCATTGACTGGAATGTTTCTTTTCTTGACCTAAAAATACCTGCAGCTGAAGAGCTGGGCAGAGAGAAGCAGATACATTTACTCATGTGAATAGTTGAGACTGCAAGGATAACGCTGAGAGCATAAAAGCGCTAAATAGGTGCTCTCTTATCTGTTGTGTTTGAAAACGGCTTCTAAGAAGGCACCAGTACTTTGAACTTGGAATTAACAACTGAGAGTAATTAAATTGCAAGGTAAATATTAGTTCATTTTCTTTTTCTTACAGTGCCACTATAAAGGGTAATGGGGTGGCTAGTAGTCTTGTAACTGCAGGAGGGCTGGGGCTAGTCAATCCTGATTAGAGAATCAGCCTCACCTGAGTGCAATCAAGGGCGTCATTCTGCTTTTACACTGGAATTTGAAGGGGAAGACTGTGGTTATGCCTGCAGAGAATAAGAGGTTCCTGCAGGCTCCTACTCAGCATGGTGGAAAGTGTCAGTAGTGAAGTCCCATGGAAAAGGCCAAACTCTAGGTGGGAGGTGTTAAAATAGGGGTGTATAATAAGAAGCCTGTGGGCCACAAGCAGTTCAACAGGGTTACTCCCAGTGGGCTGCCAGCTGCTTTATCTATCTGCACATCTGCAGGTGCATTCACTCGCAGCTTTTGTTCGTCATGATTCACCACTCCCAGCCAATGGGAGCTGCAGGAAGTGGTGGCCCCAGGAACGGCCTGAGGCCGGCTGCAGCAGCTGGTGCCCGGCGCCCCAGGTGGAATGCAAGATCGGCGCCCCCGCCTGCAGGGCCGTTAATGGACTGACATCATCGGCAGGCGCCCCGGGCAGCAGCACCCTAGGTGGCGGCCGAGTCCGCCTATAGCCATGGGCTGCCCCTGGGGCTGTCTCTAGACTGGCGCGATCTTATGCCAGAGCTATGCAAATGAGTCTCAGCGTGGAATATCGCCGAGCCTCATTTGCATAACTAATGAGCCGCCATTTTTGCGGAAGAGGCTCTTGCGCAAGATGGGGCTGTCTACACTGCCCCTTCTTGCGCAAGAAAAACCCTCTTGCGCAAAGCCGTTATGCCTGAAAATAATCATTACCATTATTTTATAATTCAGTGACTTAAGTAATGGATAAAATGACTGCTGAAGCTTGAGTGCTCACTGCTTTATATAATCATAGTAGATATGAAAGAGGCTGTCTCTGATTTAAAACACTCACACACACCCATACTAAAAAAACCCAATGATTCTTAACTTCCTTCTGGACACATTCAGTTGTGCTCTATCAGCAAAGGGATCTGTCTACACAGTGAGTTGCAGGAATAGGGCTGATGTGTATTGTCTTGTTTGGTTCATAGCAGTATCTGTTTGAATGAAAACTTTCATGCATATCAGGCTGAATTCAGTGTGTTTCACTTTTGTAATAAATAGAAACAGGTGGGAGAATATTAAATACATTTATAAAGGCCCCAAAACCTTTCAGATGTAGTTCAAATTCAGGATATGCAATATTACACTCGTAACTTTTCCTTTAGTTCCAGTTTGATTTTTATAAACTTCAGAAATATTTTGACAATCTCTAAAACTGCTACAAGGCTTCATGAAGCGAATTCTGCCCTGCCCTCATGTAGTTCTGCACTGGACAGACATTTTGAATTCTGTTATAGCTTCTAGGTTTTCTTCATTTTATAAGCCCACCCTCCTATACAAGTTAGTTTGTAGAAAATATTAATTTGCCGCTTTTAGACAAAAGGTGAAGTTGTTTTTCCTCCTGGAGCACAGTAAACCTGTACAATATTTGACACTGAAGTTTCTAGTCATTGAGGGTACGTCTACACAGGAACAAAAGTCCCATGGCACAGCCAAAGCTAGCCCTTGTCAACTGACTTGGTCTCATGGGGCTAAACATTTCTTTGATGATTTTCAGGCTTAAGCTGGACCTGAGCTCTGAGACTCTTCCCCTTCATGGGATCCCACTCCTCAAGCTTCAGCTTGAGCCTGAACATATACATCCTGATTTTACTGCCTCACAGCTCAAATCAGCTGAGCCAGGCTACCCTTGTTTTTTTGCTGTATAGATGTACCCTAAATGAAAGTGATTATAGAGCTAGTTTTTTAGGTGTCCCTGATAATCCAATGTAACACAAAGTCTTTAATAATAGAACACAAACTCAGTCTTCCTTCTCAACGGTCACAGCTGCTTTTCCCTGAGGATCTGGCTTTCTGCCTTCTAACACGGGGTAGGCAATAAGCGGTCTGCAGGCCAGACATTGTTCACTAGGGCTAGCGAATAGTGGTCACCAGACACTTTATTTATCTGCATGGTTGCAGGTATGGCTGCTTGCAGCTCCTGTTGGCCATGGATCACCATTCCCAGCCACTAGGAGCAGGCCCTATCAGAGGGGGGACCAGGAGGGCCATTTGGCCCGGGCCTCAGGAGACAAAGGGGCCTCAGCTTTTGACATTTTTCTACCAAGTTATTTCCATTTATTATACACCTTGCTGTTATAACAGAGACAACAGAAGAAGATATATAAACCTGCAAAATATTGATTTAAATCATCATGGGACCAAGGGCTGTGAACCACAATAGGCCTTGTTTGGGCAAAATAGCACCAACTGACAGCTAAGCAAGTAAGCATGTTCCTGACCAGAGAAGATGGTGCAAAACACACAGATCTCTCCAGTATTGTGACAGGGTCAGGCCAGAGGGCTAGATGAAAGAGTGAGAAAGGCAGTTCAAGTCCTAGCTAACTAATTAGGAGAGGGTTACTTCAGGCAACCAGGAGCAAGAGAGACAAGGCTGCTATAAATCAGTTAGGGCCAGCTGATCTCACTTGAGGCTTGGGGAGGGGGAACTTTTTAAAAAAGCCTTCCCTGGTGGGAGAGGGGGAAAGAAAAGGAAGTTGGACCAGAAAAAGTGAGAAAGGGAGCAACAGCATTGCCAGAGACAGCAGGAGTGAGTGAGGAGCTCCAATGAGGGGTCTTTGGGGTACCTTCCCCCCAGTAGCCTGAGGGTCCAGCTGGTATCTGGAGAGGACTGTTTACCTAGCCCAGGCTGACCAGGGGGCACCTGCCCCAAATCTCTTTTTAGTGGAGGAACAAAAGCTCAAATCCCAGCAAAGGCAAGCAGGACCTGTGCTGTAGTATCTAGACTGTGAACTAAGCAGGGGTCTGGGACCCAGGAGTGGGACTGGTCTTGCCACACTATGTAAGCACGCTCTTAAGAGATGATGCAAGAACATATTGACACCTTGTAGGATAAGGAGGGCATAACAGGATAACGGTTGAGAATATCTTGCTCAAATTAGCAGGTAGGAGGATAAGAACAGTAGCTAAAACCATCTAGAGTGTAATACATTAAGGATGTTAACCAGCGACTAATTTACTAGTCAAGTAGTCGATGGAATTTCCATCAACTAGTTAATAGGCACTTTGGCATTCCTCCTCTGAAATGTACAAAAGCACCTGCTGGGGCTCTTGTACAATTCAGAGGAGGAATGTGGAACTCAGCATGCAGCCCGGGCTGGCGGGAAGTCATGCTGACTCTGGGCTCCACAAGGGTGATTACCCTTTGTGTCATGTTACTGGACTTTAAAGTGAGAAGCCAAATCACTGCTGCCCCCTGGGGGGGGGAGGTTGCCCCAAAAGTCAGTACAAAGGGGACCATGTGAGGTATCACATGAAAGCTTATATTCTACTGATTCTGTATATGCCATTTACCTACTTGTATAATCTGTATGGGAGTTATAAATATATACTCTGTGCTGATGCTGGAAAATTCTCTGTCTCAGACAGAGCAATAGGCAAAGACTGTTCAGCCAGTGGCTATGCTAATTATCAAGGAAACAATGAATCTCTAGGTGCCAATACACACCTGAGGAATGTGACTGATACCTGCAAACCAGCCAGGGCATAATGGCTGCCAGCATGTGAAACAGATGGGTCACTCGACCATGTGACCTGCTCTGGCGAGGAGGATGCCATGAGAGGTATTTAAGTGCCATGTGGCACCCTCCATCTTTTCTTTAGTTCAGCTCGTGATCCCAGCTGCAGCCTTGCAGGGAACAGTGAGCCGGAAAGAACCGTGGACCCATCCTGACATAGGATGTACACCAGAGACTTTTAAGATAGCAGTTTATAACATCTCTGCTAAGAGCCTGTATCGAGAACTGGGTGATTCAATGCATGTAATGTATTTTCTTTAACAACCTTACTTTCATGCTTTTCTTTTGAAGGAATACAATCTGGACATCGTATGTGAAGCAAGCAGAAGTTTATTACACACAGCGCTGGGTGGAGTGCCACATCATTTGCTTGAGCTCAGGGAACACTGCCAAACAATAGGTTACAACTATTTATATAGGATGCTCAATGGGCAGATCAAAGTGATGGGAGGGGGGAAGATCCCAGATCCCCTGGATAGATGCTAATAGTAAGGCAAGATAAGAGCAATAACAAAGTTACATTGTGTTTCCAGTAAAACAAGTATTTAAACAAAGCAGACATCAATTATCAATTAAGTGGTGATATGTCTGTCAGCTTCAAGAAGGTATCTCTGCAGGATGTGGTCCATCTGGGGATTAAAGCAGAGACATTAGGAGTACTTAACAATGGCATAGTTGTGCCTAGCAGCATTGAAGGTGTCATGTCCTGTCTCCCACCCTGAGGTGTGTGTGTGTGTGGGGGGGGGGTAACCATCATGTATATCATAGCCTGCCTCAGAAATTTTCATCCTACACTTTCCTTTAGTAATAAACCTTTAGACTGTAGATTCTAACGGATTGGCTCAGCGTGGTCTTGTGGGTAAGATCCAGAGTGTAAATTAATTGGGACCTGTGGCTGGTTTCTTAGGACTGGAAGAACGGGTTCGGGGTAGGTGAGATTGGGTTCTAAAACCCCTCACTTGTGTGCAAGCCCGGGGCTGTTGAGGCACAGGAAGAGCTGGAGTGTCAGAGGGATTTTGCTGGCCAGATTGGCAGCTGAAGCATTTGGTGTGACTGGTTTGTGACCTGTTTGGAAGGTCTCCAGTCTGAGGCTGTAAGGAGCCCCGAGTTTTGAGCAATTCTCCCTGAGTGGACGCCCTCAGCTGTGCCCAGACCTGGCCCGGTCTGTGACACTTTGAAATGCACAAAAGCCCCTGGGGGCTCTTGTGCATTTCAAAGCAGAAGCACCCGTATGGAGCCCCGAGTCAGCAGGATTTCCCCCTGGCCCTGGGCTGCCTGCAGTGTGCCAGCTTTGAAATGTACAAGAGTCCCCAGTGGGGGTTCTTGTGCATTTCAAAATGGAAGCGACCTCATGGAGCCTGAGGTCAGCAGGGGACTCAGAGTTGGACCAGATCAGACTGGACTCCAGGCTCCATGCTGCGCTGCCACTTTGAAATGCCAGTTGACCCCCGGCCAGTTGACCCCGGCCTCCGTGCAGCATTCCCTGGAACCCAGGATCAGCCGGGGACTCCTGAGCTGACCCCAGGCTCTGCATGCTCCCTCGGCATTTCAAAGCCGCAGTGCCGCACAGAGCCTGGGATCAGCTGGGGACTCGCCAGCTAATTCCGAGTTTCGTGGAATGTCGCAGGGAGCCAGGGGTCAGCTAGGGAGTCCCCAGATGACCCCGGACTCCACGTGGCGCTGCTGCTTTGAAACACTGTGGTGGCATTGCAAAGGGGCAGTGCCGCACAGCTAATCCTGGGTTCTGTGCGGCACTTCCGCTTTGAAACTCCGTTGCGGTGTTTCAAAGCGGCAGTGCTGTATGGAACCTGGGGTCAGCTCCATGCAGTGCTGCCACTTTGAAACATCAAGGTGACGTTTCAAAGGGGCAGCGCCGCACAGAGCCCAGGATCTGCTGTGCGGCGCTGCCACTTTGAAGTACCCTCCCCCCCATGCTTTTGCTGCCTTTATCTGAAAGAGGCAGCAACGGGCGGGGATGAATCAACTAATTGACTCGACTATCTGATAAACATTTGCTTATCAGATAGTTGACTAATTCTTAACATTGTTATAATACATAATTTTTTTGAATCCGCATATAAAAGGAGAAGTCATACGAAGGGCATCTTTGCACTTGTCTAGGGAACAAGATCACATGTCCTTATTGAACTGGTACAATTGTTGTGAGAATACATTTGTTTTCATACCTGTAGCTCTTGTAGGGCACTAATACTGACTTTTGTTGACAATAAATCTGGTCTAGTGCCTTCGCTACTGAACCAAAGGCTGTGGTCTTTCTTATGAATAAGATTGAGATCTGTTAATTTAGCAGATCCTAATCTTTGCTAGTGCAGCTAGAATCAGAGCTCCAAGAGAAGCAACTCTAGTAGCATTAATATCACTCCTGCATCAGCAACAGTGTGTAGCACTAACACACTCCACAGTAAACCACATTCTTATCACTGTTAAGACTACTTGCCCTTTTGAAACAGTATTATAACACTAATCTTAAAGTCAATGTGGTTAGTTACAGTTGGATAGGGAACCCAATGGAGAAGGGGTGTGTGTAGTATTGTAGATGGTGGGTTGAGGAGCATGAACATAAGTGGTTGGTTGCTCAGTATATTTGTAAACCTGTGTTGCTTGCTTTGGTAAATGGTGCAATTTTAACTTAGTGACTTTTTGTGTGGGGACAGCTAATGAAATGGTGACAAATGTTTATTGCCATGGATTATTTAAACCGTAAAATTTTAAAGTGACTGTAGCTTTAAATTATGAGAGATTAAATTCTAATTAGTATATAAATATAACATGATAGACCATACTATGATAACTTTCTATGTCTACATTACATCCACACGCTAGCTGTAAACTTAGAAAAACAGTGTTAAAGGTAGGATTTTAATTTTATTTGCACGTGAGAAAGTTATCGTTACAGTTCAGCATAGGGGCTCTGCTATACATATTAAGTGAGTTTTGGAATTTGAGCATTCAGTTCATTTTTTGTAGAAAAGGGTGCCCTCTGCAGGATTTAGGAGAAACAACTTTTTAGGGGACACAATATTAACTCTGCTAGAAATGGCCCAGCCCTACTTTCTTTTCTAGAGAAAAAGACCCTTTCTTGTCAGGTAGTTGGTTATGGGTTTTGATGATCCAGTACTATCCTTCCTGTAGGACACTAAGCAGAAGCTTCCTCTGCTTATCTCCAGAAGTAGTTCAAGTGTAAATTAAGAATCCCATTAATTTTTTAAAAACACTAACAACAACAAGGATATAAACCCAGTGTTTAGCCAAATACCTGGCTCCTTCAAGCAAGTTCTGTTATCCAGGAGTGTATGCTGAGATGGGCAGAAAAGAGTTCTTGTTCTCTTATGAAAATTCACAACTTCAGAAATTTTTCACATCTTGAACTGAAGTAAAATCTTGCACTTTCACAAAATGAAAATTAAAAAAATTCTGGTTACAACATTGTGTTTTCAACCATTTTTAATTTTTAAAAACTGTAGTACAATTTAGATTTCAAAACAAAAAGTCACTTTGAAATGAAATTTTTTTTTTCATTTTTGAAAATGTCAGGACAAATTTGTATAGACTAACCCTTTCTCACAAAAACTTCTGGTTTCAATGCATCTCTTTTTTCAGTGTTGAAGAATTCCCTACCAGCTCTAGATGTGAATGGGTATTGAATTCAGTTTACTCGCAAAGCCACTATAGTCTCTATAAAGCTGAGTCTATGTCTACACTTAAAATGCTACAGCAGTATAGCTCTGGCACTGCACCTGTACCACTGTAGCACATCAATATCAAGTAGAAACTCACTACACCTATGGGAGGTAATTCACCTCCCCAAGAGATAGGATCTAACTAGACAGAAGAATCCATTAGCCTAGCACTATATATAAGGACTTAGGTCAATTGAATTCCAATGCTCAAGAATTTTCACACCCCTGAGGGATGTAGCCAGGTCCATCTAATTTTTTAATGTAGACTAACAGAACACTCCAGTCCTCACCCACAAAGAGGGAGATGCATTGCAGAGATAGTTGTGGGCTGCAGGGAGAATTAGAATACCCATCTCAATAAAAAAGGAAGAGGGATTGACAAGAGCAAAAGGATAGTGCAGGAAGAGAGACATTATAAAAATCCAAAGACAGAAGGAAAGACTGTGAGAAACAGAGATCTGAATAGCTTAATTTTAGAGACAGGCTATCATCCAGTTAAAAATGGTCCTATAATATGTTGGTTTATATTAAAATAACTGTTTCAAAAATTTAAAAACGAACAAGTAATCCTGTAGCACTTTGCGCTACGTCTAGACTGCACGCCTTTTTTGATAGAGGCTTTGTCAACAGATACTGTCGACAAAGCCTCTGTTGAAAGAGCATCTAGACTACGATCAGTATTGTCGACAAAGGAAGCCGCTTTTTCGGAAGAGAGTTTAGATGCTCTTTCAAAAAAGCACAGTTTGCATGCAATCGCGCCTTTTTTTGAAAGAGTACTTTCAAAAAAAAGGCGTTATTCCTTGTAAAATGAGGTTTACCGCTGTTGACAAAACTGCTGCGTTCTGTCGACTTAGTGTCAACAGAACGCAGCAGTAGTGTAGATGCAGGTATAGTTTTGTTGACAAAAGCCAACTTTTGTCGACAAAACCCTGTAGTCTAGACACACCCTTAGAGACTAACAAATATATAGATATATCCAGGGCTCGACAAATAATGCAATCTACTCGCCCATGGCGAGTAGATTACAACCCGGAAGAGCTGGGTTCGGGGGATCTGCGCATGCGCAGATCGCCAGACAGCGCGGCTGGTGAGCTGGGCTCACCACAGTTTGGAGAGCCCTGGATATAGCTATAGCTATAGATACATAGATGAAGAAGTGGGTTTTGCCCATGAAAGCTCATGATAATTTTTATATATATATTTGTTATATATATATATTTTATATATATATTTGTTAGTCTCGAAAGTACCACAGGACTACTTGTACTGGGCAAGTTAGTTGAAACTATAGTTAAGAATAGAATTGTCAGACACACAGATGAACATAATTTGTTGGGGGGAAAAGTCAACATGGATTCTGTAAAGAGGAATCATGCCTTATTAATCTACTAGAGGTCTTTGAGGGGGTAAATGAGAAGTGAATCAAGTGTACAGTCTTTACAGCACTGGAACATTACTAAGTAATGCAAATGGACACTGGGATAAACCCCCAACCGTATATAGTTCTAATGTGGGCAGAGTGGGACTATTTCTGACACATGAAGGGTGTCTCTTAAACAACATATGTTGAAAACTCTTGGTTTAGCTTGTCACACAAATAAAGTTTCTTTAAGTTTAAAATCACATTTACCATACAATTTTCTTCAGTAGGTAACTGAAAAAAAATATATCCTTTTAATTCTATCATGTTTTCACTAATAAGCCTTCAGTCAACTCTCACTTTTCCTCAGGTCCTTTTAAATGGCTGGACCAGCATTTTGGGGGATTCTTTCCTGGTGGTCATTGGTGAAAGGATAGGGAAGGTGATATCCTAGACCAGTGGTTTCCAAAGAATGGAGCATGACCCGGTACCGGGCTGCAGAATGTCAGACACTGGGTCACCTTGCTGTGGGGTGACCAGGTGACCAAGGGGGTGCTAAGACAGTCTTCCTGCCTGTCCCAGCACCACAGACCATGCTGCATCCCCGAAGATGGCAGTAGCAGGTCTAGTTCCTAGCTGGGGAGGCCTGGGGCTCTGTGCGCTACCCCCCACCACAAGCACTGACTCTGCACTCCCATTGGCTATTTCCTGGCCAATGTGAGCTAGGGGGGCAGTACATGTGGGTGAGAATAGTGTGCAGAGCCACTTTTATACATGCCTCCAACTAGGAGCCAAACCTACTGCTGGCCATTTCCAAGGCACAGCATAGTCCCAGGTGCCAGGACAGACAGGAAGCCTGCCCTACCACGCTTGCTGCGGGAGGTAAGTCTGCATCCCTATCCTCTGTCCCAGCCCTGAGGCCCTCCCCAGCCCAAAGTCCTCTCCTATGCCAAAACTCCTCATCCTGAATGCATCCTAGTCAAAAGATACAATTATGTTGGGTTGTGGGCATCAAAAGTGTTCTTTAACTAGGTCATGAAAGAAAAAAAAAAAGTTTGAAAACCACTGTAATAGAGGAGGCCTCTTCTAAGCTGGATGTTTTTCCATGTATGGGTGCGTCTAGACTACATTTCTCTTTCGAAAGAGGAATGCAAATGAGGGAAATCAAAAATGCAAATGAAGCGCTGATTTACAAATCTCTTTTCGGAAGAGATTTTTTCAAAAAACCCCAGTCTAGACGTGGTTCTTTTGGGAAAAAAATACAAAAAACCCACCCTTTTTCGAAAGAACCTTTATTCCTGAAAAAATGAGGTTTACAGGGTTCTTTCGAAAAAGGTTTTTTTTTCCCCAAAAGAACCCTATCTAGACTGCTTCTTTTTTTCAAAAAAATCCCTTCCGAAAAAGTGATTGGAAGAGACTATGCAAATGAAGCGTGAGATTTGTAAATCAGAGCTTCATTTGCATTTTCAATTTCCCTCATTTGCATTCCTCTTTCGAAAGTCTAGATGCACTCTATCTGACTCTATTACAGCTCCAGAAATGGGCTCTTGTGGACAACCATGAGAAATGGGACAGACTTATCTGTGTGTTCCAAATGCGTTCCTCACACTATTCATCTCAGGCAGCCAAATGATGAACAGAAAACAAAGTTCTATACAGTTCTCTAAGTGTTCATGGTACTGTAGCCAGACATGAACCCCATCTTGTTCCCCCCCCCCCCCCAGAGAGAGCAAGAGAAAGGCAGTCAGCCTTTGATGCCCTGGGAACGCAGGTGTGCTGCCTGTCCCTGACTCTACCATAAACAGAAACCAGACAGTAAATGGGCTAGCTGACGACCCGGGGCCTCCTGCCGCCCTGATGGCTAGTACCAGTAATTGACACGCCTGCACTGTCCCAGGAGAGGAATCTTCACCCATCACATACCAGAGGTGCCCATTGTCTGCATTTTCCCAGGTGTGAATTATGCTTTGCACCCTTCCTGGGAAACTTGGCATTCAAAGTCATTTTTCCTAATTGGCCACTTGAGACCAGGAAGAAGCCTACGTGACCCAAGGGGTATAAAGAGGGGTTTAGTAGCCCACCCCATTTGAGCTCCAATCATCTACACCTGCTGGCAGGTATTGGTTGTCTCCCGAGGTCTGTGGGACGCCCAACCTCGCCCTACTTCTTCCCGAGGGATTGAGAGAAAGACGCTGGCCACGCCAAGTCTGGAATGCAGGGGTGAGAATATATACCTCCTAGGTGTCTATTTTGCATGCATTTAATAAGAGCTCAGAGAACCAAAAGGGTTTCATGGTACCTGTAGTGACTTATTAGTGTAATTTCTGTCCTGTCCTTTGTAGTGGCTGTGTTATCTGTAACACAGTAGTAGCATTTAACAGCTAAGTTTACCCTGTAACAATAAAATAGTAACTGTTTAAGCTGTGACCTGACTCCTTCAGTTGCTGTAACAGAACCAAGCACAATTTTAAAAGAACTCCAGCCGGTCATAAGGGACAGATATAGGGAGAGCTTGAGCGTTGGATCATGTCGCTTCCAGGGGACAGATCCGTTGGGGCATCTCTCAGCCTCCCCAGGCTGCCCGCTGGGAAGGGATCGTGTATCCTAGCAGTCAAAATCTGAGGTGTAATAAGCTCTCCCTGTAAACTCTGGGGCGTCTGTCGGCCTGTTGGCTGCCCGCCGCGAAAGGATTCCGAACCTAGCGGTAAAGACACGGACGTTAAACTCCTCGGGGCGCCCGTCAGTCTCACCTAGACTGCCCACTGCGACGGGGCCTTGTGTCTCAGCAGTTGAAGACCCGAGTGTAACATACACACATGCACTGCCCTGACCACCGGCTGACAGGTACTCTCCAGATAAATGGAAGACCATGAACCAGATATTTTGCACCATAGTGTTACCAGAACCTGGTAACAATCGTGGTTTAACTGGCCACAGGAAGGTTACCTAATGTTGGGAGATCCTGCGGTGGTAGTAGTAAATAACCAGTGCAGAAACTTCTGTGCCTGCTTAACCTTAATCCTCAGGCTCCATTGTAATCTGTGGGCATTCCTCTCCCACTTCTAATCTATGGGCATTCAAATCTTTCCATACAACCAAAGAGAATGGGGAGCACAGGACAGAGCATTGCTTATTCAAGCTAGGGAGAATAGAGAGGGTTCTTCTGGTTGTTTTGGGGGCTTGAGAGAAAGACCAGAAGCAGAAACAGAAAAAATAAATGGAAACTGCCTGCCTAGCTCCTCTACTTTACCCTCAAACAGCAGTGGTGGTGGGCACAAAAGAGGAACTAGTGAGGCAGGAACCTCTGACTGATATGTCTGGACAATGAATCACACAAACCTTAATAGCCTGTACATATCTGAACTAGCACCAAACATATGCACCCAAACCAGAAAAATACTTTGTTAGGGAATTTGGGTCACCTAATATTGTTCTCCTCCCATTAGACAATGGGGGCATTCTCTCTTTGCTACCATTACTGTCAATAGGCATGCCCCTCAGTCTGTCTCTAGTCTACAGGCAGTCTCTTTAATATTCTTTTACTTTGTCTCCTGGTTTCTTCACATTTTTTATGACGTGCTACAGAAGGCAGACACTGGGTTGTTCTCTTTGGAAATGATGTTTTTGCCTCACACCAGGAAAGACCTGCAGTACTAACTGCTGGGCATGAAAAGTGCTACTTACATGTTCACACAGCACTCCCTCCCACACTCCCTTGTACTAGGATTTCAGGATGTCTGGAATTGTTAACCGTCATTCCAGACAACTGTTAATAGAATTCCATGGCAACACTTCTCTTTATAGGAGCCACACCCTAACAAATTTGCATTTGACATTAGTAATCTAGTACTCTGAACAGCAGGAATTTTCATTGGAAGTCTGATTTCCAACCATTAATAGGTACTACTTGGGCTTGGCCAGTGCCCAAGAGATAGCGTTCTCCATTGCTACATGGGAAAGCAAAGATTTCCAGTGCTTTGTGTCCCACCTAGCTTACTGAAATCAGCATGCTTATATAGCCTGTTGTTGGAGAATTTATAAGCCTCCTGTTTCCTTACTATTATTAAAACATGCCCCTAGAGGAAAAGAGTGCTCACTCAACAGAATCTCCTCCATCCAATTAAGAGAATTTATAATGGCTGCATGAAATTACAGAGTGGTTTATTTTAGATCCCTAACTGACGTATTACTATGAAGGAAGACTGAAAGAATTGGGCTTATTTATTTTGGAAAAGAGAAGATTGAGAGGGGACGTGATAGCAGTTTTCAGGTATCTAAAAAGGTGTCACAAAGAGGAGGGAGAAAATTGTTCTTCCTGGCCTTTGAGGACAGAACAAGAAGCAATGGGCTTAAACTGCAGCAAGGGAGGTTTAGGTTGGACATTAGGAAAAAGTTCCTAACTGTCAGGGTGGTTAAACACTGGAATAAATTGCCTAGGGAGGTTGTGGAATCTCCATCTCTGGAGATATTTAAGAGTAGGTTAGATAAATATCTATCAGGGATAGTCTAGACAATATTGGGTCCTGCCATGATGACCTCTTGAGGTCCCTTCCAGTCCTAGTATTCTATGATTCTATGATACTGTTTGTAGGGGTAAACTGAGGCAGTCCATGGTATTCTGCTAAGAATCCCTATTAAAATCCTAAATTTGAGGTAAGGCCTGGAAAACACACAGAACAAGCAGCTAACGTAACCCTGGTCACCCTGGCAACCACATTCCAAGAGGGCTTTACTCCGATAAGACCGTGGCTGGTACCAAAACAAACTTTATGGAAGTTGTTCTCACTGTCTCCTTTAATCCTAGATAAGTCTGAGACCCAAGGACTACGCCAACACAAGGTGGTATCATCTCGCACTAGATGCATCATAATTTCAACAGACAAAGTTGCCATTAAAATGCTTGTCTTGTTTATGTTGGCTTATTTAGCTTGTTAGGAATAACTACCTGTATTATTGATAAGATGTTTAATTGGCAATGGGCGGAGATGCTGTGTAACCTTCGTAGTTTATTGGCTTATGTGCTCATTATGTCTTGCCGCCAGACCCTATCAAATCACTTCCACTCTGCTCATCTGCTGCCTATATAATCTACTGTAATGTTTTGATTAACTACTGTTCACTAGGTTAACCCCTGAGGGACACGCCACTGGCTGGTGTACAATAAATCCTCAGCTTGTTTTCACCTGCATCCAGAGTGTCCAGAATTATTCCCTACACTGTTGTAATGCTGGCAGACTTGGTGCCAGCTCATGCCAAGACCCTAGGCCTCATTGAACATGCATAGCTGAAACCTATCTGGCTTATGTCTGTTAGCATTGTAAAAATAGATATTAAAGTTATAAGAATGTGTTGACTTTATGGAATGCTTATAGGATGCTGGATGAATTAACCCTACTTATAGTATGTGTATCCTGTGTTATAAAGTAATGTTTAAATGTTTGTTCTGTGACTATAAAAAGTGTTTGCTAAAATATTAAATCCCCCAGTCACACTAGTTTACCATGAGGTGTTATCTCTGCCCAACAAAAGGTCTACAGAGAATACATAAGCCATTGTGGTCTAAAGACTACTTGATTGCTTCCCCCATAGCTCTGAAAAGAGTATGTGCACAAACCCTTATCTGATCACAGTTTGATTGCTGGGGGAAGAAAATAAAAATCCCTGTTAAGGAGAAATTGTTATCCCTGTGCTACTTGAGCTCTAAAGATCAAAGATTTCTGAGCATAAGCAAGGGGTCCTCAGCTGTTTAGCTGGGTTAGGTCTAAAGAACATATAAAACTTGCATATTATACTAGCTACTATCATCCTTTGTCACCTAAAACTGTATCTCAGCTATGTGTTTACTTGCTCTAATCTTGTAAATAAAGCATTGATGTCACACTCATATCCCTTTTCTTTCTTTCTTTCTTTCTTATCTGAAGTAGTGAGTTATAGCTCACAAAAGCTTATGCTCTAATACCATAATAAATTTGTTAGTCATTAAAGTGCCTCTGAATTCCTTGTTGTTTCTTTTCTTAGTTAATAATGCTTTAGTTTTAGTATAGGATTTGCTTCAAGCATTGTCTTTGAGAAATCTGTGGTGCACTTGACCTGGGATAAGTGGCTGGTTGTTTGGGACTAAAAGTCACCTGATTATTGTGATTTTTAGTGTAAGAAGTGTGATTTTGTCCCCCAGAAGCAGGCTTACCTGTGCTGCAAGATAGACCAGAGTGCTCAAGAGGACTGTCTGTGACTCCATGGTAAGGCTGTCATAGTGCTTGTGAAGTTCATAATTGATGCTTGCTTGGGGAAATCTAATTATAGAACATACAACTAGTTTGTTTCTTGACAATCTGGCCTGAGGTTGGAATTCATGGTTGAGAGTCATTCTAGATGGTTTGACCAGTGGGAAGAAATAAAATAGTGTGGGTGTGTCAAGTGTGTCTTCTATAAAAACAGATAAGTAGGTGGTATTTCCTGAAGGCAGAAGGAAAGAAGGCTACAGATTGTACCTATGTTGATCCCCAAGGGATCTTTGATTTGGGAAGCATCCTACAATAGACTTTACCCTATGCATTCCCATGTTGCCTTACACAGAAAAGCAGACTTTTGTGTTCCTCTTCTGTGTAAGGAAGAGGGTAGAGTATGTGATGGGATATAAGCACCTGTCACCATCAAAGTGATGAAGGGTTAATAAACTTCTCTGGAAAGGAGGAAAAATACTTACCACAACTGGAGAGATTGTACAAATTGCTAGTGGGAATGGCAGACAGCTAATCATGAAAAAAAATATGCCTTTCAAGGCAAGAGTATGGCCCTTACTCCAAGGGAGGGATATACTACTTGGCCTCAAGATTGAAGAGCTCCAACCTGTAGGACTCAGCCCTGGGAGTCATCCAGAACTATCCCACAACTTTATGGGACAACTTCCATAGTCCTCTTAATGGATGATGCTTACCAGTTCCAATTAACAAGTAATCAGAGGGGGCTGGAGCAGCATCCCACCTGCTGTGGGCAGGGGGTTGCTCCACCCCCCCAGAGGGCCTGCTGCAGACAGAGGTTGCTCTTGTCTGGAGCAGCCCCTGTCTGGGGAACCTGGGGTCTCAGCTGGCAGGGACTGCACCAGTGTCCAGTACAGCCTCTCTCTGTGGGGAGTCCAGTTTGCTGTAGACAGGGGCTGGTCCAGATGGGGGTGGGAGCCGGAGATAACCAGTTAATGTTAGGTCACACCGGGGTTAACTGATGAATGGGAATTTACATCCCTAAGGAGCTGGACTGCAACTGCATTTTTTGAAGTTACTGCAAAATTATCAAGCGTCCTCCATTTCCACAAGCCAGAATGACAATACTGAACTAACCATGAAAACTACAGGGTGGAGAAGACCATGTCACTAACCCTCACCACCACTGCTTACATTGCCCATGGAGGTCAATGGGGCTGGGCTATTTTATATGTAAAGCTACTGAGAAATGTATATGTCAATATCATGATGGCAATGTGTAGATTATGTAAATACAGTAGACTTCTGATAATCTGGCACCTTTGGGACCTAGGTGGTACCGGATTCTCGGATATGCCAAGTACCAGGAGGTACTATGGGGGGCATATTCCCAACCCAATCCCCCTCCCCCCCTTATGCTCAGGTCCCAGAGCCACTGGTACAGCCATGTGTCTCCCTCCAGGCACTGGGGCACGTGTGCTGAGCAGCCGGCTTCTCAACGAGCTGGCCAGGATGCTGTGCACAACCCAATACCCCTCCCCCAGAGCCAAACACCTCCCCTCCCTGCTGTCACCCTTCTCCCCCAATCATATGTCAAGGTCCCAAAGCACCTGCCTGTGCTCAGCGGCCAACTGCTAGTATGTGCAGGCTGGACACTGTGTGTTGAGACTGAAAGCTTTATTTTATACTGTATTTTAGGTTTAATGATGTAGCAATGTAAGGTAATTACACACATTTAATATTTTATTAAAACAAAGTTCTTTTAGTTAAATACATATTTTTTTGCTTTAAAGTTTAGTAAGTTTTGCAGTTGGCCTAAGTAAAAAGACAGCTTTGGTATTGTGTCTGTGTTAATAAGACTAGAGAAATGTTGAAGGCTGAGGCCTTAATTGTTTAATTTACAATGCCTTTTTGTTTTGCCCAGTGCAGATACTGATGTTATGCTTTTCCTGGAGAGTTCTTGTAAAAAATTGTTTGTGAGAGAAAGTAGTATGTATGTGTTAAAATAAAGCTGCGAAAGTTATTGCTCAGAACCAGATGGCTAAAGAAGGGGTGAACGTGGGTAAAAACTAAAGCTGCGAAAGTTATTGCTCAGAACCAGATGGCTAAAGAAGGGGTGAACGTGGGTAAAAACTAAACTGTCCTGCGTCAAAGGGGTACCATCGATGTGTACCCCTACTCACAGTATGATTGAACTACTGGCAGATTAATGGCCTTAAAGTGGAGCTAGCACCCCTGAAAAACAATTACAGGATGAGCTTTGGAAAATATTTTGGGAACACTGACATCAAAAAGATAACACTCCGGTCACAGACTTCAACAGAAAAAAGGATTATAAAAACAGGGTGCTTTGCTATGGAACTTTGAGTTCGTCTTGCCACCAACTCCAGAGGAGCATCGGATCGATCGACCAACAAAGGCTCTGCTCTCCCTCTGTGATCCATCTAACTGGCCACTAGATTAATACAGAATCTGAACTGGTAACTATAACATCATCTGGCGGGACTGTGTATGCATGGTGTTTCTGTATGTAAGGAATTGAAAAAGCATATGCAACTGTTGTATTCTCAATAAATGCGGTGTACTGCCTTTTCCCCTATAAAAGATCTCGTGTTCTTCGTTTAAGCATAACATGTGCGCTGGGGACTGTGAGCAGAACAGCGCGGGCCGTGAGCATGCATGCGGCTCACAGCGGCCTGGCCGTGAGAGTGGCTGACCTGAACAGTTCCGGGTTCTAGTTGATGCCGGACTATCAGGAGTGCTGGACAACTGGATGCTGGACTATTGGGAGTTTTACTGTAATACCAAATAATAAATTGCCAAATGAGACCACTTCCCAAACTGCTTACAAAGGGCCTGATCCAATTTAAATTTTAAGCTAGGATTGAGCCCAAAGCAATCTGTTGATATGACTCAAAAAGATCCAGATAACATTTAGTCACCCTTCAAACATATAAGGGACCAATCACTAAAAGCCCCACTGCCTGGCACAGGTGATCTTTGAAGAAAATTGGAGAGCCTTTGAATTTACTTCTGACAGCAGCGCTTTCTCTCACTGAATGTGGGGTCTTCAGCACAGGTTTCACTTTGTGTCAGAATAACTCAGAAATGTGTCATCACAGCTAACTCCATTCAGGTCAAAGCAACATGCAGCCCAAAGACAGAAGAACAAATCCCTCAAAACATCTCACAAAGGGTCTTATTCACCCAGAGACACGAGTCATGACAACTCTCGCTGGAGAGAGACCCTATATCCTGCCTCTCTATGGATGCACCAAGTGTTTTCAGGTGGCATCTTACCATGCTGTTTAAGTCGGCTGTTTGGATGAGGAAGACTCACAAAGAGTCTGTCCATCATCCACACTGGAGCAACATGGTGATTTCACCACCGTGGTAACAGACCTGATCTCTCTGTGGACTCTTGTGGAGCAGCAGGTAGCCTACAGCGGCCTCTCGGGGGCAGAGGCCAGGGGGTGCCTCTATTTCAGTGATGCTCAAACTTTTTGGCCCGTGGACTATGTATAAACCTTTCTGCAGACAATCAGTTGCTAATGGAAACTCATGTTTAATTACACAATTGTGCCCAAGCCATTTTGCTAGTGCTGCAGCTAGGGAAAATGGTTTAATTTCAATTATTAAACAGATTAAACTTTAACTTTCTCATGTTACTTTATCAAACTTCATTTTAAATAAAATAAAATATTAATTTATGTCCAATACAAAAGGTTTCAATGTTTTCTTTACTTATGGCAGGGGTAGGCAACCTTTTTTGGGTCAGGAGCCACCAGGGCTGGCCTTACCATGAGGCGAACTGAGGCAGGTGCCAGACTGTGGGGGGGGGCGCCACTAGGACCCAGAGTGTAGAAAATTGTGTCTGCTGCTGGTGCATATGTATTCTCTCTAATAAAACTAAGAAAATTCATGAGAGGAGTAGAACAGGAAGAAAGCAGAACTGAGACCTTTCAAAGTTTTGGCCCAAGCGAGGGTATGGGGGCGTCATTTGAGCTCCCCGCCTCAGGTGCCAAAATGTTGTAGTCCGGCCCTGGGAGCCACTGACCCACAGAAAAATCAGATGGGGACCACACAAGTGAAAACAAAAAAACTCTTCCCAAAACCCCAACCCTCACTGAGGTGGCCCCCAACTGAGACACCTCACTCCTCTGGCGCGCCACAAGATGAGGGAAAGGGACAGGGAGGATTGAGGTTCAGGGCTTCCCATAGGCTAGATTTGCTTTTCTGAGGAATGTTATGGACCCCCTTAGGTTTTAAGGTGAGGACAAAAGTAAGGGGTTCAGTGTGTGTGAGAGGGTTGCCAATGAGTGGGATAGGAATGGGGGTGCAGGAGGTGGGGGGTCAGATGGAAGAGAGGTTGCAAGGTCTGGGTGGGAGTAGGGTGTCTGGCTAGGGGGAGGGAGCAGGAGTGGCTGTAGGTAGGGTGTCTGGCTAGGAGGGAGGGTACAAGGAGGGGACTTGGGTAGGGGTTGGACCTCCCTGGTCTGGCACCCTCTAGACCTGACTGGTCCCAGATGAGGGATTTTTTTTGGACCAGCGGAGGTAATTTCAGGCTTCCTTCTGCTGTCCCCTCCCCACTAGGCTTCTTTGCACCTCCCTCCCCTGAAACCCAGCTGAGCTGCCTACCCCCTCTGGTTCCCTGTGCCTCCCCCAAAGGCCACCCTGCACAACCCAGCAGAGCCCAGCACCAGTTCCCTGCACACACACCCCTCTAGCCCAGCTGAGCTGCCCTGTTCCCTGCCTCCTCTCATCCCCCTCAGCCCATTTGAGCCCCACAATGGTTCCCTGCCTTCCTCCCCCACAGCACAGCTGAGCACCATTTCCCTGTTCCTCCCTACAAACCTTGCAGACCTGCTGAGACCAGCGTTGATTCCCTGCCTCTTCTTCCCCCCCATCCTTGAATCCAGCCCTTGGGTTCCCAGCACTTCCCCTTTCCCGCAGCCCAGCTGAGCCCTGCACCCGGCACCTCTCCCCTCCTGCAGCCCAACTGAGCTCCACTGCCTGGCACCTCCCACCCTCCGCAGCCCAGCTGCACTCCACCGCCCGGCACCTCCCCCCCTGCCCACAGCCCAGCACCCGGTTCCCAGAATCTTCTGCCTCCCGCAACCCAGCTGAGCTCCCAGTCCCTGCCTGGCCCCTACCTCCTGGAGGGGGAGGGGAAACAGTAGCACACACCCACTTTAGGCTGCAGCAGCTGTTTTGGGGACTTTTTCGGTGTTTCTAGGGACGTCGGGGCTGTATCTACACTATAGCCTCTTATGCAAAAACATGCAAATGAGGCAAAGCATGGAATATCGCCACACCTCATTTGCATAAATTAATTAGGCTCCAGTTTTGCGCAAGAGGCTTTTGTGCCAAAAAACCCCCTTCCGCTTTTTTTCCACCCTAGGCCCTGCCTCTTCAGGGAGCATCCAAGCATGGATTCTCTCACCTCCCCCCCCCCCCCCCGCCCTCGCTCAGGGGACTGCAGAAGCTTTCAGCACCCCAGATTGTGGGGGTCAAGAGATTGCCACCCTCCTTTCTGTGCTGCTTCCAGAGCTGAACTCTGAAGGCAGCAACTGCAGAGCTTCCTGAAGCCATAGGAGGTTCCCAGAGGTGGGTCTAACACCTCCCCCCTACAAGCAGCTTTGCAGGGGATGGACAAATTCTGTCCCTCCCCAGCCTAGCTGGTGCTAAGAGCTTCCTTTGCTGGGGCACTCCTAGGAATAACAGGACATCAGATTTCATGGGGAAGGGTTTGTTTCACCATCTATGACACTTTTTTCACAGCTGTGAAACGGGTAGGGTCCTACATATAAGTGTTCTAATGTCAGGTAACAGGAAAAAGCCAAACTGCGCCAGGAAGGCTTAAATCAGACAAGATTCCAAGCATAAGTTGTGCATTTGTTCAAAACACTATTATTTACCAGTTATCAGACAGATTTCCTATTAGTCATCCAATGAGTATGCTATGATCTCTATCAAAAAACTGTCAGCAAAATAAACTGTGCTTGTCTGGGCAATAACAATTGAATCTGCATAAAAGAAGATAATCCACTTCCTAGCCACACTCTGCTCTCTTCAATAATATAACAGGCTGTGACCATTATAATTCAAAGTCTGAAAATGATTGTCAGCAGATCCCTGTGTGCTATAAACAAAGATCTTGTGCATTTTCCTGCCAACAATAGCACAGCTGATAGAATGCAGGATTAGGGCAAGAGTATGTTGGACCAGATGGCCTTTTTTCTGCTCCTAAATAAACTCATGCTAACATTTTAAGCTACTTGCCATACAATCAGTCTTCATATCTGGCAAAATGTATATATAGTCTTGGAGAAGACGCAAACTGTTTGTTTTGTGGTTGTAAGATGGTGTAGCCAAAGTCAAATAATTTACATTCTGTAGGAGAAGGGCAGAGCCATCATTAAATATTTTGGGAAATTTTGCCCTGTTGAGGCTCCTCGGCCCAAATTGTTTAAAACAATTCTGTGAATGCATAAAGTCCTTATTTGTGTAAAAGAGCTTTTTCCCCTTCAGCTGTTTGGCCATACTGGGTCAGACCAAAGATCCTGCTAGCCCAGTATCCTGTCTTCTGATTGTGGCCAGTGCCAAGTGCCCCAGAGGGAATCAATGGAACAGGTAATCATCAAGTGATCTCTCCCCTGTCTTATTCCCAGTCCTAACAAACAGAGGCCAGGGACCCCATCCCTGCCCATCATGGCTAATAAGTACTGATGGACCTATCCTCCATGAATTTATCTAGTTCTTTTTGAACCCTGTTATAGTCTTGGCCTTCACAACATCCTATGGCAGGGAGTTCTACAGGTTGACTTTATGTTATGTGAAGTAGTACTTCCTTTTGTTTGTTTTAAACCTGCTGCCTATTAATTCCATTTAATGACCGCTAGCTCTTGTGTTAAGGGAAGCAGCCAGTAACTTCACTTTCTCCACTCCAGTCATGATTTTATAGGCTACCAACTTTGTCATCTCTTTTCCAAGCTGAAAAGTTCCAGTCTTATTAATTTCTCCTCATAAGGCAGCTATTCCATATCCCTAATAATTTTTGTTGCCATTTTCTGAATTGTCTCCAATTCAATATATCTCTTTTGAGATGAAACGATCACATCTGCACATAGCATTCAAGATGCCAGTGTGCCAAGAATTTATAAAGAGGCGAGATATTTTCTTACTATGTTTCCCTTCTTAAAGATTCCAAACATTCTGTTTGCTTTTTTGACTGCTGCTGCACATTAGTCAGACATTTTGTGTTATCAGTGTCTAAGCCTGAGTCTGTGTGCATCTATTTGCATAGCTTCTCTCAACCACTGCAGTAACAAGCCTTGCAGCAATCCTACAGGTTATTATATGATAGATAAGCATATGCCCCTAAAATCATGGTCTGACTTTTTTGCAGTCTAAACAGTTTGAATGACGAGAACTTCAGTGGCAGCTTCTCCCCTTTTGCTTATGTAACCTTTGTATTTGGGACAGGATTAGATTTGATAAACATCAGGTGAAAGTCTTTTTTTTATTTTAATATGCTATCACTAAAAGAAAATATTTGGAAATACAATCCCTCTGTTAACATAACATCATTGTTAATCTCAAGGAGTAATTTTAAATGTCTTTGTTGGGCATTTGAATGAAGGTCATGTGAATCAATCCTTACAAAAAACTGGCTAGTACTTTTGTAGTATTTAGATACTTTCAATGAACACATCTGTTAAGAATTTCCTAGTTTACAGTGGCTGTCTTACCAGAGAGAGATTCAGTGAAACACCTTTCCTATGTCTGGTTTTTACTGGAGTAAATGACAATTAAGTATATGATTCTCATAGGTATAGCTACTGCTTATATAAGAAACAACTTTGTGCATCTGCATATGGACAGCAAAAACTCTGGTGCCTCCGTTTCTTGAGCTGAAAAGCAGAGCATTGGCTGTGGCCGTAGTGCAGATGACCTTTATACCAGAGCTGAGTTTGGCCCCAAATGATGAGACCTTGTAACATTTTAATTTGCCAATATAACTGCAAGGTATTTTTCCTATTCATGTATTTTTTTTTCCCATTTTGCTCAACTATTTGCTTCATATCCTGTAGCAGGGTAAGTTACACAGCAGGGAAAACAGGACAGTAAATATGCCTGTGTGCCTCACAACAGAGTATAGAAGACAAACAGTGGTAAATAAATATAAAAAGAATGGCTTAGGTTTGGGGAATCTCCCCAATATCCTCGGCCGTGAAGACTGAAGCAAAGAATTCATTTAGCTTCTCCACAATTACTTTATCATCTTTGAGTGTTCCTTTAGCATCTCGATCATCCAACAGCCCCACTAGTTGTTTAGCTAGCTTCCTGCTTCTGATGTATTTAAAAAACATTTTACTATTACTTTCTGAGTTTTTGGCTAGCTGTTCTTCAAACTCCTTTTTGGCTTTTCTTATTATATATTTACATAATTTGACAACATTTATGCTCCTTTCTATTTTCCTCACTAGGATTTGACTTCCAAGTTTTAAAAGATGTCTTTTTATCTGTCAAAGCTGTTCCCCACTCTGGCACAAGGAATGCAGAAGTGGGGGCCTGCAAGAGCACTCCAAAACCTTGTCTCTACAGGCAAAAATTCCCCCCCAAATCCTATTACCCAGATTTTGGGGAATCTGCTGCCACCATCAAGTGTTTTTGAATCCACAAACAGGGGTGGACACTTGAAACCAACCCCAGGGGTACCTCAAGCTCTTTTTCCCCAAAAGAGCTTGAAAAAAGAAGAGAAAAACAAGCTGCAGTCTGTGGTAGCTGACCCCTCAGTCAGACATGCACATATACACAGACAAACCTTCCAGGACACAAAGATCAACCAATGCCAGTTAATTAAAAAAAAAACAAAAACTTTCATTATTAAAACAAAGCTATAGTTGCAAGCATAGTAAAGTGGCTAGATGGAGAGAGCCACCAATTGATATAGATGAGTGGTTCCCAAACTTTTCGGCATCACGCCCCCTTTTTTATTTTTGAGAAACCCTCACGCCTCCCCCCCCCCCGCCCAATAACAGCAAAACTTGTTGAGCAAAAAAAAAAAAAAAAGGAACTGAGTGGCGCCAAAAAAACAAAAGGGTGGTGGGATTTAAGGGGGGCTGGGTCACTTCACCCCCCCCCCCAGTTTGGGAACCCATGATATAGATGCTCAGGGAAACCCCCTGAGCGGAAACTTAGTTACAAAGGAAAAAAAGACACAATTAACAGCTCAGACACTATTTCCAAATCCCAAAACAAGGAAAACAACAAATCCTAATGGACTATCTAAACTTTTCCCTACTTACACATTTTAAGAAGTCCGTCCTTGGAGAAAGAAGTGTCTCCCATCTCCCTCAGTCTTGGAAGAAAACTGCTCTGCCTCTCAAACACAGAAGAGAGATAAACCCCTCTCTTCCAGTTTGAAATTCCTACCTGCATTGTTATTGGCTGACCCCCCATACCTGGATAGGTACAGGAGGCATTAGTTAACCCCTTAGTCACCAGGTGCTGGTCAGCACTCCTGATTATGACACTCTCTCACTACTTCTTTTACTTGTGGTGGAACTTTTTTGGTTCTCTTACTGTGTTTTTTAATTTGGGGAATACATTTAAGTTGGCTTCTATTATGGTGTCTTTGAAAAGTTTCCATGCAGCTTGCAGAGATTTTACATTTGTTACTGTACCTTAATTTCTGTTTAACTAACTTCCTTATTTTCATGTAGTTCCCCTTTCTAAAATTAAATGCCACAGTGTTGGACTGCGGAGATGTTTTTCCCATCCTAGAGATGTTAAATTTTATTACAGAATGGTCGCTATTTCCAAGCGGTCCAGTTATATTTACCTCTTGAACCAGATCCTGTGCTCCATCCACTTAGCACTAAATCAAGAATAGCCTCTCCCCTTATGGGTTCTCAACAAGCTTCTACAAGAAGCACTCATTTAAGGTATCAAGACATTTTATCTCTGCATCCCATCCTGAGGTGACGTGTACCTAGTCAATATGGGGATAGTTGAAATCCCCCACTATTATTGAGTTTTTTATTTTGATAGGCCCTCTAATCTCCCTTAGTATTTCACACTCACTATCACTGTCCTGATCAGGTGGTTGATAATATATCCCTACTGCTATATTCTTATTATTGGAGCATGGAATTACTATCCATAGAGATTCTGTGGAATATTTTGGCTCATTTAAGATTTTTACTTCATTTGATTCTAAGTTTTTTTACATATAGTACCACTCCCCCACCAACATGACCTGTTCTGTCCTTCCAATATATTTTGTACCCTGGTATTACTGTGTCCCATTGATTGTCCTCATTCCACCAAGTTTCTGTGATGCCTATTATATCAATGTCCCCCTTTTATACGAGACCCTCTAATTCACCCATCTAATTATTTAGACTTCTAGCATTTGTGTGATGTCTGTCCAATCCACATGCTCCTCCACACCCATTGGCTTTCTCCCAGAAAATAGCTGAATACCTATTAATAGCTGAATTATTAATTATTTAAAGAGGAACTTGAATCAAAAATAGTTTTGTTTTTCAAAGCTGTCATTTAATTTATGAACATTTATCAGCAGTCCTAGCTTACTCAGAACAGATTTGTAACTCCCGTTCCAGAAAACTAGCATCGATGTGTCCCAGGCATGTTCACAGATGTACATGCTACCTTCTGCTCCTCAAGGACACTACTACTCAAGCCACTCTGCTCCCAGGCAGCTGTCCCTTCCAGTAAAGCACCTAGCTGCTTCCTTCTGCCACTAGTTTTTCTGTAAGGAAAGAGGCTGCTACTATAAAGAGCTTTCTAGAGAAGGTTTAGAAATTATGATGTATGAAAGCTAAAAAACCAAATCAGAACAACACCTGAAAGGAGATCTTATAACACTCTTTAAATATATGAAGCACTGTTATAAAGAGGATGGTGATCAGTTGTTTTCCATGTTCACTGGCGGTAGGACATGAAATAGTGGCCTTTATGCAGTAAGAGATAGAAAGATTTCCCTAATATCTAATCTAACTTAAATACTAAAGTAGTTACCAAGGAAAGTTGTAGAATCCCACTGGAAGTTTGAGGATGGGTAAATATCTCTTGAGGATGGTCTAAAATAGATTTATTTCAGTGTGGCAGGATAGACCAGATGACCATTTGAGGTCCCATGCAGCCCTACATTTCTTTGATGTAGAGCTCCTACTTTGGCTTTTATCAGATTCCCTGCAGAGCCAGGATAAGATCTTTTCTACTGTCTTCTCCCAATCCAGTGACACCCCTTCTCTGCCGCCAAGCTTGTTACTGAACAAACCCTCTCGCTCTTCTCCAGATTTGGATTCTTTGCAAAATTGGCAGCTGTGTATACACATAAGAATCCATCTAAAATATCACTGGTAGTCTTGGTTTCCAGACAGCAACACTAAACCTACTTAAATATTGCTGGTGCTTTTGAAGAAGCAAATTTAATTTCCGAGTTTAAAACAAGTGTGAATGTGTTTGACCAGTGGGCACAAAACAGGATAACATTTTTATACTGTCCTCAGGATGATCTGGCTGGTAGTGCAGGCAGCCACAGGCCATTTTTCACCAACCCCTCTGCAGCTGTATCATTTCTCTCATTGGAATGCTTCTTCAAATAATGTTGTACTGTATTTCTGATATATTTCCTTTCACCTTAATGAAACAGGAGGCTGAAGAAATCTCTCCTCCTAGCTCTTTTGTCAGCTCTCAATCAACTTGTTCAGCTGAGCATGTGATTTTTTAAAATTATCATTGCAATAAGCAAAGCCATAGATGACGACTCCATGGGTGCTCCAGAGCTGGAGCACTCTTGGAAAAAAATAGTGGGTGCTCAGCACCTGCCAGCAGCCCCGCCAATCAGCTCCTCTCCCTCCTTCCCAGAACTTCCCACCCAACTTGATCAGCTGTTCAGTGGTGTGCAGGAGATACTGGAGGAGATTGGAAGGAGCAGGAATGGGGCACACTTGGGGGAGGAGGAAGGAAGAGGCAGGATGGAACAGAGAGCTTGGAGGAAGGGGTGGAGTGGAGGCAGGACCTGGGTCAGAGTGAGGGGTTGTGAACCCCCTAAGAACTCACAAAGTCAGTGCCTGTGAGCAAAGTGATTCAAGTATTACTCTTAGAGGCTGACTTGATATGACGACCTAATTTGGTAATGCTCTACAACAACTGTGCCTAGAGAAAACAAAATTAAGAATGGCAGAAAATCCCCAGTATTCATAATAGTCAATTGTTGTTCATTTCAAATGACATCAGCAAAATAGATGTAAATGCTGGGAGAAAGGAACTATAGTCAAACAACATGAAATGATGTGCACTGGGTATATTTATGGCTCTCTTCATTGCATCTCTCATTCTATTTTTAGAAGCATGTCATTCTTCATAAGTGTTCCCTGGCTTCAAATGTTTGATTTTCCAGAGAACATTTTTTCCTTCTACTCCATATATTTTCTGATTCCCATTACCATTCAGTCCATTTATTAGGATGCTCTTTAACTTGGTTTTTAGCTTTAAGACCAATTGGTCTGACTTCTCCCCTCAGAGAGTTTCACACACAAAGTAATGCTCATAAATAGGCTTGGCAGGATTGGATTTTCATCTCCACAACTCTGCCCCATTAAATTAGAATCACCCATGTCCTATTAACCATGCAAAAATGAGCTCCACAAATTATGCATGTATAAACACTGTCATTCCTTTGAAAAAGATTCATTGAAAATTATGTATTAAGACTTTTCTTTAAGTGTATAGCTTCAATTGCACACATACAAAATGAGAAATGACTGCTTAGGAAGGAGAAGAAATTCTGGAGTTATAGTGGATCACAAAATGAGTCAACAATGTTACACTGTTGCAAAACAAGAAAACATAATTCTGGGATGTATTAGCAGGAATATTGTAAGTAAGATATGAAAGTAATTCTTTCACTCTACTCCATACCCATTAGGATCAGATGGAATATTGTGCCCAGTTCTGGGTGCTACATTTCAGGAAAGATGAGAACAAATTGGAGAAAGTCCAGAGGAGAGCAACAAAAATTGTTTAAGATTTAGAAAATATTATCTATGGAGAAAGATTGAAAAATTTGGGGTTGTTTACTCGGGAGAAGAGGAGACTTGGCAGGGACATAACAATTTTTAAGTACATAAAAGGTTGTTACGAAGATGAGGATGAAAAATCATTCTCCTTGATCTCTGAGGATAGGGCAAGAAGCAACAGATTTAAATTACAGCAAGGGAGGTTTAGGCTGGACATTAGAAAAAGCTATTTAACCGTCACGGTAGTTAAGCACTGGAACAAATTGCCTAGGGACGTTGTGGAATATGCACCATTGGAGATTTATGAGCAGGTTAAACAAACATCTGTCAGGGATGGTCTAGTTATTAACTTAGTCGGGGCGGCCCGTGAGCCTAGGCAGCGACTAGGCAGTTGCCTAGGGTGCCACCAGCCCGAGCGCCCGATGATCATGTCACGGGACGCTGGGGCGCCCCGTGATTACGTCACAGCCATTGATGGCCGAGCAGGTGGGAGCGCCGATCGCGCCTTCCACCTAGGGCGCCAGCTGCCGCAGCCGGCCTCAGACCACTCCTGAACTTAGTCCTGCCTTGAATGTAGGGAACTGGACTAAGTGACCTACTGAGATCCTTACAGGCCTACACTTTTGTGATTCATGCTGTGGCTGATTACATTGTCTTAAGACCTTGGTCTTTTATCCACATCTAGCAATCATATTGAATCATGACTGCACTGCATCTAAGGACAGCTGATTCCCAGCTCGCACCTAGTCCCAGACACACCTCTGCTTTTTAAATGTATTAAAAGGCTTAAGTGCAGCAGGAGGGACCCAGTATCAGCCGGGACAGTTGATTCCCAGCTGGCCCAGGGTCCACCCCTCCCCCCACACTTGTGCACCACCCTGTCAGCTTTTAATCCACTGAAAATGCTGGTGATTATGCTGGGTCCCTCCTGCTGTGCTGTGGCCTTTTAAATGGATTAAGACTCAATAGGCTCTTAATCCATTTAAAAGACAGACTGGCAGCAGGGTTAGCTCCCAAACTAACCCCGCTGTGGCTCCCTGCTTACAACTAATTGACTAGTCAGTCAATGGAAAAATCCCGATGCCTTATTCAGTCATAATATCATCCTTATTGGAGTGGTTACCTCTAGGCTTTTGGTCCATCATTAAATTGCAGTTTGAAAGCTTTTTATAGCATTAATGTGATAATAATCTGTTAAATAGCACTGCTTGACTAGTATGAAAGTAAACTCTGAGCATCGTTGTAGTAGGCACTCTTCTCTTGAGTTCTTATACTATGCTCATCATTGTAGTACCTGAGAACCTTTCAGTAGTGCTGCACATGTTGGTTATTCTTTTCATCTTCTCTCCTGAGGGAGAAATGTGTGTAGTGGAATATCTTGTTTTGGTAATATGTTTGGAGAAGGAGGATATATACCACCCCTCCTCACAAATACTATCAAAACAAGATACTCCTGGATCTCGGCTGGCACCAAAGCACAGTAGGTAAGCCTGGGCCCTCGAGCAGGGCGGGGGCGGCAAACCCAAGGTGCAAGCCCAGGCCCTCGAGCAGGGCGGGGGCAGTACACAAACTGCTGGCCCGGCCCTAGCTCAGGGCGGGCCAACAAATGGCGGCCAGGCCCTGGTGCAAGGCGTGGCCGCAAACAAACACAGTGAGTAGGCCCTAGCCCTGGAGCAGAGCAGGCAACACACACAATATGGCGGCCTGGCCCTAACTCAGGGCAGGGCAGCAAATGGCAGCCAGGCCCTGGTACAAGGCGTGGCCGCAAACAAACACACCGGTTTGTAGAAGTTCCTAGTTCAGGAGCTGGGCAGGTAGCGCACCTGCAGCAGTGGTGAGGGGGAGACTACCACCCGGTTGGTGGGTGGCAGGGGGGGGCACAAGCCCACCCACTCCACTGCGCCCCAGCCCAGGGGCCCTGGATGCAGCAGTTCAGCTGCTACTGGCTCAGCAGGGCTCCAGCCCGCAACTTGCTGGCCTAGGGCTGCTCTCAGCCCATGCTACCCCCTGGGCCACTCCTCGTCTCCCCTTCCACAGGTACCTGTGTCTCTGGCAGGTCAGTCAGGGATTCAAGGCCGGTGCCGTCCCAGCAGGGTCCGGGTGGCCCGATCCAGGCTTCCGTGGGTTGGAGCTCTGCAGCCTCCAGCGGGTTCATCAGGCCCCAGGGTTCAGGCAGGCATCGGGGTTCCAACCGGTGCACCAGCTCGGGCAAGCCCTCAGGGTCCCCATTAGTCGGGTAGGTCCTCTAGCTCGGGCAAGGCCTCAGGGTCTCGGGGTGTCCGCAGGCCTTGGGGCTTGAGCAGAACCTCTGGCTCAGGCAGGTCCTGCTTGCCTGCTTTCCTCTCCTCTCCTCTCCTCTGCTCTGGAGGAAGAGGACCCCACCAGCACCACCACCTAGAGGCCTTCCCCCGCTGGCTGCTGTGCCCCGCCAAGGAGGAGAAGAGGAGAACCACCATCCAGAACTGTGGAGGGGGTTTGTTCATCAGACTGAGCTTTCTTTTTCACTTGCTCCAGGGGTGGTGGTGAACTGAGCCACTAAAAAGGGGCCCAGAGCCCTCCCCCCACATCCAGCTGCCCCCCCTTTCCTGCTACCACCACCCCCAACACCCCCTCCACTGCCCCTTACCACCTGGACTGTCTCTTCTCCCCTTGGCGGGGTTTGCTACCCTGCCTTCCATCTGGGACTCTGCTGCAGTGGTAGGTGAGGTCGAGCCCTCACAGCGCTCGTGGGTGTGCTCCCTCCCCACCCCCTTGGACTTGGCCCCCCTCCCTCAGCTACATTTGGCTGGGGGGCCTCCCTCACCCCTGGTCACCCACCCTACCCCAGCAGCTTGTTACTTTCCCCACTGTCTGCCCTCCCCTGCTAGCCTAGGTTGTTTTTCCCTCCCTCCCCAAAGTTACTTACCCACCACATCCACTCCTAAAGTTTACCTGCCACACCCCTGCCTCAGCTAGCCTAATTGTGTGTGTGTGTGTGTGTGTGTGTGTGTGTGCGCCCCGCCCCGCCCAGCCCAGCTGCTGTTTTGCCCCCATTTTGCCCTCCCCCCCAGCCGTCCCCTAGCCCTTGAGCACTGCCCAATCTGCTTTGTCTCCCCCTGCCTCCGAGCGCTTGTGCCCCATCCCCCCCTTTTTTAGTTAGTCCCCCTGTTCACTGCACTCCCCCAATGGTCCCATAGTTTCCCCCTTTATATCCCAGTGCAGCCAGAGGAGCCAGCCCCCGCCCTGCACCTGTTGCCACGTTCCCTGTTTCACCCTGCCAGCGCCCTCCTCCTCTGTCCCCAGCCTTACAGGGAGGAGTGGTTGCTGACCCCTCTGTTCCCTGTTTATATTCCCCCCCCCCCCGGTAGGACCCTCCCTCCCCGCAATCAGTCGGTGGGAGGGAGTGGTTGTCCCCCCCCTTTTTTTTCTCCCTCCCCCCAATTGCGTACCCCCTTCCCTTGCGTGTCCCTCCCCCTGTAATAGCGCCCTCCTCCTCTGCAACAGCTTTACAGGGAGGAGAGGCTGCTAACCCCCTCCCCTTCCTCAGTTGTTCTTCCCTGAAACCTGTACCCTTCCTCTCTACCCCCTTTCCCCTCACTGACGCCCTTCTCCCCTGCCTGTTGTCCGGTGGGGAGAAGCGGTTAATTCCTGCCCCTCCTACCCGCCCCCCCCGCCATCTGTGACCCTTTCCTCCCTCCCTTTACGATGGAGGAAACCCCTACCCCTGTCGGTACCATGGTGCCCCCATTGCCATCGGGCCCAAAGAATGCTGCGGCTGACCTCCTGACCCCCAGCCCCAGCTCCACCGCTGCCACAGCCGATGCTCCCTCAGATCTGGGAGCAGCCTCCATCTTGGCCGGGAAAAAGGGCGGGGGGAAGAAAAAGGGCAAAGGCCCGGCCCGGAAGGCTAAACCCTCCATGGCCGAGGCTGCCCCACCCACTGCGGCCCCAATATCTGCCGCAGCCCCTCCTTCCCCTACTGTTCCCCCCCACCGGCTCTGGGGGTGATCTACCAACAGCCCCCAGAGCGTACACCCAGATGGCCGCTGCTGCCCCCCCACGTGCCGTGTCATCTGCCCTGACTGCCACCTCCAGCTCCATCCCGGGTGGCTGGGGCCCCTTTCCCACCATAACCAGGAGGCATGGCGTCCGCTGCCTCTTGGTTGCTGCCTCGCCCCACGTCGAAACCTACGGGCGTTGGCGAGGGTGGTGGCGGCCTCCAAGATGTACGGCAAGGTGGTGTTCTTCCTTGCCTCAGAGGCCACCGCCCAGGAAGTGGTGGAGAGGGGCCTGGTGGTGGGGGGCGTGCATGTGCCCCTCGAACTGTTGGAGGACCTGGGCATACGGGTGGTTCTTACCTCCGTCCCGCCCTTCCTCCCCAATGCCGCCCTGCTGCCTTCCCTCTCCACGCTGGGGAAGCCAATTTCCGTTATCAGCCCTCTCCCGTTGGCCTGTAAGGACCCCGCCCTCCGCCACGTCTTGTCATTCTGCCAGCAGGTGCAACTCCAAATGCCGCCGCCGGCACGTGGCGGGGTGGTGCTCGAGGGGTCCTTTATGGTGCCCTACCAGGGGGCCCTCTACCGGGTCCACTACTCCATGGGAGAGTCCCGGTGCTTCCTCTGCTGGGCAACGGGGCATGTCCGGAGGGACTGCCCCTTGGCCCGGTCGGGGGAGGCGTCCGAGCCCCCCGGGGCCTGGGAGGGCGCAGCCTTGCCACCGCCGGCCCCCCTGGTAGTCTGGCCTCCGCAGCTGCCCCTCCTCCAACCGACAGCTTTGCTTGGGAGCCGGAGGAGCCCCCTCTGGCATGCTGGAGTGAGCAGGCGGGCCCCGCCTCTGTTCCATCCATCTCTGCGGGGCCCGAGGAGGAGAGGGTGGCGTGGTCGCTGCCAGGCGAGGGAGAGGGCTCCCCCCAGGTGGAGGTTTCCCTATCCTCCTCTCTCCCTCCCCTGCCTCAATGCCCCCCCTGAAAACCAACTACACCCCCTGGTCTTGCCCCTGCTGACCAGCCTTCCACCTCCACCTCGGAGGGCTGGATGCTCATCGGGGGAAAGCGCGGGTGGGAGGGAGCCGTCCCCGACCACCAGGCCAGAGCTCTTGACCCAGTTGACCTGGGCGGAGGAGGCTGCCAAGTAGACGGCTTGGCAGGCCTCCACCCACGCCAGGTCGCCCGGGTCCTGGACCACGAGGAGCATGTCATCGGCGTACGCCGATAGGACCAGCCGCAGCTCTGGCTCTCGGAGCACCAACCCCGTCAACCTCCGACGGAGGAAGGGCTTGATCGCCAGAGCATACAGCTGGCCCGACAGTGGACACCCCTGACGTACCCCCCCGCCCGAAGCTGACCGGCTCGGTCAGGGTCCAGTTGAGCCTGACCAAACACTCTGCGAGGGTGTACAGCACCCGGAGAAAACCCACAAAACGGGGCCCAAAGCCGAAGGCCTGCAGGGTGCCCAGGAGATACGCGTGGTCCATCCTGTCGAATGCCTTCTCCTGGTCCAGGGACAGGAGGGCGAATGACAAGCCGTCCCTACACCTGAGCTCCAAGAGATCCCGGACCAAATACAGGTTATCAAAAATGCTATGGCCCGGGACGGTGTAGGTCTGGTCGGGATGGATCACGTCCACCAGCACGGACCGCAGTCACAGCAAGATGGCTTTTGCTACGACCTTGTAGTTCGTGCTGAGGAGCGAGACGGGATGCCAGTTCTGTAGGTCACGGAGATCCCCCTTCTTCGGCAATAAGGCGAGCACGGCTCGCCTGCACGACAGAAGGAGGACCCCGCTCTCCAAGGACTCGGCCCAGACAATGACGAGGTCTGGGCCGAGGACGTCCCAGAACACACAGTAGAACTCCACGGTCAGCCCATCCATGTCCGGGGTTTTATTGTTGGGCATGAGACGGAGGGCTTCCGAGAACTCGGTCAGAGTGAGAGGCGTCTCCAGCCGGTCTCGGTCGCCCGCGCTGACTGTCGGGAGCTCGGTCCAGAGCACCTTGCAGGCGTCGGCTTCAGTCGGATCTGGGGAGAACAAACTGGCGTAAAAGGCCCTGGCCCTTCCGCGCATCTCCGCCGGATCAGTGTGGGGGGGGTGCCGTCCTCTGCCAAAAGGCAGGTGACGTGCTTTTTGGCCCCCCTCCTTTTCTCCAGGGCGTACAAGAAGCGGGAGCCGCGATCCATCTCCCGAAAGAGCTGGATGTGAGATCGAACAAAGGCACCCTGGGCCTTGTGATCTTCCAGGGACTGGAGCTCCTCCCGCTTCTCCCGGTACGCCTCACGGAGGAGTGGATCCTCAGGGGCAGATGCCAGACGCCTCTCAAGCTTCAAGACGTCCCGTTCCAGCTGCTCTATCGCCGCATCCCTCCGCCAGCTGGCGCCCCGGGGGTAGTTACAGCAGAAGAGCCGTGCGCGCACTTTCCCCACGTCCCACCATCACCGCGCCGAGGGAAAGGTGGGCCGCTGCCCCCGCCAGGCCAGCCAGAACTCCCGGAAGGACGCCACGAAGCCCACGTCCTCCAGCAAGCTATTATTAAAGTGCCAATAGGCCAGCCCCAGCCTCTCCGAACTCAGAGAGGCTTTTGCGGCCACCAGATGGTGGTCCGGGAATGGGGCCGACCGGATGCTGGAGGAGTGGGCTCGTGCCAGATGGAAACGGGAGAGGTAAATGCGATCCAACCGGGAGTGGCTCGACCAATCGTCCTCCACCCAGATGTAGGTGAAGGTGGTGTTATCGTCCGGGTGGTGGTCTCGCCAGACGTCCACCAGGGAGTGATGGTCCATGATCTCCCTGAGGACGCCTGCTGCGGCCTGGCAGTTCGTGAGTCCTACACGGTCCCGGTCATCGAGGGTGGTGTTGAAATCCCCACCCAGGACCAGACACTTGTGAGGGTCCAGAGTGCCGAGGAAGGTGGCCGCCTGCCGATAAAAGGTGACCTGGTCCGGGCCCGCGTTCGGGGCATAGACATTGACCGAGTTCAATGTCAGCCCCTCTACACGGGCCCGGACGTGCAGCAGGTGGCCCGGGACAACCTTGGCAGTCCCCAGCTCCTCGGGCCATAGGGCAGGGGAGAACAGGGCGGCCACCCCGGCCGAGCGAGCGCCGAGGTGGCTAAAATGCATCCCGTCCCCCCACTCCAGCCGCCAGCCAGCCTCAACGGCTGGAGTCGTGTGGGTCTCCTGCAGGAAAACCACCAAGTACCCCCCCTCCCAAAGGAAGGAGAGCACCCGGCTCCTGCAGAGACCCGCCCTACAGCCCTGGGCATTTAATGTCGCAAATGTGGTGTACTTCATGATGAGGGCTGGGGTGGATCCTCGCGGGCAGGTGAATTGGCAGCCCCCTGCAGGCCCTGCAGTAAACCGCTCTCCTACCCGAAAGTCAGGAGAGCGTCTCGGAATCTGCGGGTCCGGCGGTAGACTGCGCTGTCCTGCCTATTGGTCTCTCTCATTCCATTCTTCAGGCCACCAGAGCCCTTTTGCAGGAGGGGAAAGTCCCCCCCAGCGCTGAAGGGCGAGCTGCACCTTGCCCTTGGCCCCGCAGTTATCTACAAGGAACTGGCGCAGCTCGACCCTCAGCGCCGAAGGGGCACTAGGGTTCTCCTCCGTCCGGGCCCCCAGGTGGAGCTCAGAGGCCACGGGGACGGGCAAGCAGGGATCCGATCCCCTGCGTGGCGCCGACAGTGACGGCGCCGCGCTGCCCGTCCCTAACCCCGGCAAGGAAAGGGGCAGCGGAGGGAACACGACAGCCCCTGAGGGATTGGGGACCGGCGATACGAATACCACCCCCTGAGGGCCTCCCACAGCTAACGGAAATGAGACGGCCCCCGTGGGGGTGGTAACAATAGTGGTGTGGGAGGACGATGGGAGCAGGATGGGTTTCGCTTCAGGGATGGGGGTGGGGAGTGGATGGGGGGACAGTGGTGGGGGAACGGACATCACGACAGGGTTGGGAGGGAGGGTGGGCTCTAGGCTGGACGGTAGGGTGGGGTTAGAGAGAGGAGGGATAGGAGAGGAATTGGGGACGGGAGGATTCGGGGCTGGAGATCGGTTCATAGAGGGTGGGGTCAGGGCCGAGGGCACGAACAGAAGTGAGGGGAGGATCGGTGCAGGGAAGGGTTCCAGAATTTGGGGCACGATCAGGGGGAAGATCCCCCAAGTTTGGGTCACTTAGCTGCGGCACCTCCCGAACAGGGACAGGGAGGATGGGAGCGGGAAGGGGAGATGGCCGCCCCGCCTCATTTGCAAGGGAAGGGGCGCCCTCAAGTTCGAGACCCGGCTGCTCGGCGCCAGCCATCGCCTCGGAGGGCTCAGTGGCTTCAGCTCCAGCACCCGAGTCGGCCGGGCCAATTGGTAACACTAGGGGCGCCCCGAGTGTAAGGACGGGGTCGGCCACCTGGGGCGTAGGGTTATCAGTATAAGGGTAGGGTCAGGGGCAGAGTCAGGGAGAGGAGGGGGTGGCGCCACAGAGGCGCCACCCAGACCGAGGCCCACTGGCGCAGGGCCATCATCCCCCCCTGGGTGAGTGGGGTCAGACCCAGGGCCTTGATCTCCTCGAAAATGGAGCTCAATTCCATCCCCTCGGCCCCGGAGCCTTCCCTGCCAGCCGCCGAGGCGACACTTACCTTGGCGGTGACGGCGGGGGGGCTCAGCTGGTACTAGGGCCGGGGGAGCTCCATCCGAGGCCTCCTCAGGAGTGGGCTCCGCAGGGGGGACGATACCGTCCCCCCTCGCTGCCACGGCATTCTCGACCGGCACCTCCCGCTGGCGCTCGCCGGGGGTGTTCTTAGCAGCGCTGGCCCCCCTCGGGATCTTGCAGAGGGGGGCCTTCCCACCCTCCTCATCGGAGGGGGGAGAGCGAGCCCACTGCTCTATCTGGGCGTTTATTTATCCGCCACGCATCCTTCTCCGCCGGAAAACTGGCAAGGTTTGGAGGCCAGGGTGGGTGAGCGGTTGCGGAGATGGGCAGGACTGCTCTGGTGTCTCTCCCTTCGGGAGGGCACTGGTGCTAAATCAGCTGGTCCTGTCCATGCTCTGGCACTGGCTCAACACCCTGCGTCCGGCCCCGGAGGTCCTGGCCAAGCTCCAGAGGACAGCTTTGGAGTTTTTGGCCAGGACTGCACTGGGTCTCTGCAGGGGTCTTGTCTCTCCCCCTGGAGGAGGGGGGCCAGGGCCTGGTCTGCGTACGCAGCCAGGTCCGGACCTTCCGCCTCCAGGCCCTGCAGAGACTCCTCTTTAGTGCAGGTAGTCCGGCATGGAGAACTTTGGCGTGCACCTTCCTCCGCCGCCTCTGAGGGCTCAGAGACGACCGGCAGCTCTTTTTTTATCCACCCGAGGGGTCTTCCGTGAGACCTCTGAGCTGCTGGAATTCTTCCAGGACCTCCTCCAGACCTGGAAGCTGTTTTCAGCAACCAGGTCCGTTGTGGCCGCTGTTGTGGCCACAAAGTCGCAGGACCTCCTCGTCAACCTCCTCCTGGCTTTGGCTAAAACCACCATTTACAATACCAGGGAGAGGATGCTAGACGAGGGGGTTCCCTGCGACTGTGGGGCCTATTTCCGTTCATCCCTAGCGTCACATATCTGGGCAGAATTCCTCTGGGCAGCGTTCACTCGCTCCATTGACAGCTTTGAAGAGCAGTGGGCGCTGTCTGGGGTTCTCTGCTTGGTGTCCCCATCCGGTTCTCTTGTTTTGACCCTGTGACCCGCACCCCCTGACCGTGTTTTTCATTATTTGTCCCAAGTATTTAGTTGAACCCCAGGTCGAGTCATCCCTCCTTCAAGGCTGGGGGAGGGGCTTTTAGAAGTGGGCGGGCTTTGCCCGCCCACTTCCTGGATTTCAAATAGGCCCCACTACACCTGCTGACAGAGGCTACCTGGCAGAATGCACTGAAGCTATGCATCCCTAGATGCCCTGATCACCCCTCCTCCCCCCCATGCTGATTCTAGCCTCCTAATGCCTTGCACCACAGCAACCACTCAGGGCAGATTTTACTTTCAAGGACCCACTGCCTTATAACTATCTGTATTATAGTAATTAGGGTTGCTAGATGGTTTAACCAAAAATACTGACCACCCTTTCCCCCTCCCCCAAAAAAAAACACTGTTGAGAGAAAAAAAAGGGGGGGGGGAGACCAAACTTATTGAGGGGAAAAAAAAAAGGACTGACTGTTATTAAGAAAAAAAAAATACAAAGAAACCCAGCATGGCCCCTTTAAGGCCTTTGGGGTTTTTTTTTTTTGCCGGTGGCCATCTTGTTTTCTTACTCTGTGCAGAAAGAGAGCTCCCCTGCGGAACCAGGTAAGTGGGGAGGACGTGCGGTTTGGGGGGACTGAGGGAGATCCGGGAGGGGCCCTGGGGCTGGGTCAAGAGGACGGCCAGGGGCTAGGCACGGTTGCTGAGCGTGGTAGGGTTTCCAGGTGTTTAGTATTTTCACCTCCCGGCAGGGAAAAAAATCAGAAAATAGCAGACATTTTAGGTGTCTGGTATTTTTGGATTTTTTTTTTACCAGACAGGAGGCGAAAATACCAGACTGTCCGGGTCAATATCGGACACCTGGCAACACTAATAGTAATGCCTTGAGGAAGAGTAGGAAGTTCTTGGGAAAAGGCCACCTCTCTGGCGCTATGTCTACACTATAGAGTTTTTTTAAGAAAAATGGCCATTTTTCCGAAAAAACTTCCTTACGTCCACACGCAGTCACGTTCTTTCAAAAGAAAATAGAAAGAACAGAGAGGTTTTTCTGGTGTTGGTAATCCTCTTTCTATGAGGAAGAACCCTTTTTCTGAAAGAGCTCTTTTGGACAGGGAAGAGGGTTTTCTTTCGAAAGAAGAGGCCTCCCGTAAAAACCACAGGTGCCCTGGTGGCCACTCTGTCCACAGTAATCACAACTCTATAGCTCCTGTCTCCTGGCCCCTCTTAAAGCAGTAGGCACACTGGACAAGCCTTGTGGCAGGAAGCCGGCCCTGGGAGCAGCACCTGACCGCGTGGCTCTCCCTGCTACCCGGACTGTGAGCAATGGCTGAGCCACAAGCCTAGGGTTGCCAGGTGTCTGGTATTGACCCGAATAGTCTGGTATTTTCACCTCCTGTCTGGTAAAAAAAAAAATTCAGAAAATACCGGGCACTTTAAAATGTTTGGTATTTTCTGATTTTTTTCCCTGCTAGGAGGTGAAAATACCGGACACCTGGCAACCCTACAGCAATCGGGCCCAGCCCTTCCCCCCTCAAGCCCCCGGAACCCCCTTCCAGGCCCCTGGACCTCTCCCCACCCCCGCTTACCTGGTTCTGCAGGGAAGCTGCCTTCTGGCTCCGATCAAGAAAACAAAATGGCTACCGGCAAAAAGCCTAAAGACTTTGCTGTTGTATTTTTTTTGCTTAACTCTCTGAGTCCTTTTTTTCTGGGGGGGGGGGGGGGGGCTCAATAACTTTGGTCTCCCCCCCTTTTTTTTCCCCTGGTGTCTTTTTGGGGGTGTGTGTTTGGTATTTTTGGTTAAACCATCTGGCAACCCTCTACAAACCTCCAAAGACTCCCCAGGCCCTTGTAGGGAGCACAGGCAGGGCTCCCAGAACCCACCAAGGGGGACCAAGAGGTGGGCACCCTCCTGGCCTGGAGCAGAGATCCTGTCCCTCCTCAAGCTGTGCATTGAGGAGGAGACACTACAGGATCTCCGCTCCAAGTGCTGGAACACTGACATTTATGGGTGCATGGCCGAGTTTCCTGGCTGAGTGTGGACACCTAATCCAGATGTTGAAACAGGTCCGGAGTAAGGTGAAAGAGCTCCGCCAGGGATACATAAGGGCCAGAGAGTTCAACTCGCACTCTGGGGCAGGACCCCACATCTGCCCCTACTATGCAGAGCTCCACCAAATCCTGAGGGGTGGGGAAGCCGTTTCCCCAACTGTCGTGGTGGACTCCGGCCTCAACACAACCATCGTTGCCTGGCTGGAGGTCATGGTAGAAGAGGAGGAGGAAGGACAGCAGCAGGAGGAGAATGAGACAGCCACAGTCACGCTGTGCTTGGAGCCCATTGCCATGAGCCAGGATGTCTCCAAGGCATCATCTGACACCGGGGAGGGATCTTCAGGTGAGTGCTTTTAGTTTGTCAAACATACAGGGTCGGGGAGGCGGGCAAAGATGGGGAGGGTGCAAGTGTCGCTCGGCCTGCTCATCGTGCTGCAGTCCGTGCACGTGGAACCACGTGCAGCATTAGTGTGTGCCATGTGGACTCAGCAGGCAGCCCCTGAGAACACCTGGGATCCTGCTCACAGGCTCAGTGGAAGCCACACACACATCTGGCCCCGAGGAGGGTGGGCACACTCTCCCACCGCTTGCCATGGCTGGAAGCAGGCTAGCCACAAGGATACAGGTATAACCCCAGACACAATTAGGAGTGCTGCACACAGCACACGGCCTTGCCTGCACGTATGAGGCATCACCCGCCTCCATGGGCAGTGCTGCGAGGTGCAGGTGTGTGTGAGGTCTCCAGGGAGGGCCGGGCTGCTCCTGGCTCCTCCGCCACCCATAGAGGATCTCACTGTGCCCGAACACTTCCCTTTCCTGCTTGTCCATGGGCTGGGAAGCAGGCAGCATGGTCCCCTGGGCAACTCAGGGCCCCTGTGATGCAGGGCCTGATGTGCAGGCCACACATGGCCTTGCTCCCGGACCATCCCCCTGCTCTGCCCCAAGGACTGTTGGTTGCTGCTCACAGAGGAGGGCATGGCCTCAGGGACAGTGTCTGCATGGATGACTGACCACCTCTCCCTCTTTGTGTTCTCCCCAGCCAGACCAGTCAGGATTGAGGGGCAAGCCACACCCAAGCCAGCCACCAGAGCCTGGGGGACCCAAAAGAGCACCAGGGTCCATGAAGACCTGATGCAGCAGCAAATCAGTGTCCTCCATGATATGCAGCAGACCCTGCTTTAGAAGATCTGGGAGGACACAGTGGCGGAACCACACATGGGACCAGCTCATGCAGCGGTGCAATAGCATGTGTGCCCTATAAGGCCCCCTGCCCAGCAGCAGGGCAGGGTGGCACACAACCCCCCAGGTATGGGGCTTCTCCCCTCCTCCACTCCACCCCTCACACCACCAACCCCCCTTTCCCAAGGGTCTCCCTTTTCCAGGACTCTACCCCGCCCGCCGTGACCCTGCCCCCCCATGCAGGGACTGAAGCCCCAGAGTGCCTTACCTCCATGAGGAGGGCCCTGACGGTGGACTTCCCCACGCCAAACTGGTTGCCCACCAACTGGTAACTGTCTGGGGGTGCTGAGCTTCCATTCGGTGATGGCAACCCACTTCTCCAGGGGATGGCTGGCCCCAGGTGGGTATCATGTTGGCGAAGAACAGGGGCGAGCCAGGCACACAGCTCCAAAAAGGTGGCCTTCCGCATGCAGAAGTTTTGAAGCCACTGCTGGTCGTCCCACTGCTCCATGACCAACTGGTCCCACCAGTCGGAACTGGGGTCCAGTCTCCAGAAACACCTCTCCATTGTGGGTTGCAGTTGCAAGGGTGTTGTTCCCAAAGACAGGGTGAGGGTCCCAAGAATGAGCTCAGGGTCGAGCTTGGTCAGGACCAGGAAGGCAGCTGGCACAAAGTGCTGCAAAAACTACAGCATGGCCGTGTGGGGCCATCACATGCCCGGGGAAGCTCTGGCTCCATGGCACAAAGAAAAAAGCTGTGGTGTCCAAAAAAGCTGGGCAATCAAAGCAGGCACTGCGAGGGCTTTGCTGTCCCTCAAAGAGGTAGGCAAACACGCAGCAGAAGCAGGGACACGGCAGTCCAGGGGGTCCCTTTAAGGCTTCCAGCACCAGCACTTAGAAGCAACTGGTGACCTAAAGCCCTGCCTGAAGTGGTTCCGGGTGGCCTTATATGAGAGATAGCATCCGCACTGATTGGACTCTATCTTTCGAAAAAACAGATCACTTTTGATGCGTTTGGCCAGATCTCGTCTGGAAAAGCTTCTTCCAAAAGAAGCCTGCAGTCTAGACATAGCCTGGCAGATGGTTTGACAGCAGGATCGAGACTGGGATAAGGACCCAAGGAAAAAGTCTTGAGGATCAGTGGCTTCAATCACAACTGAGCCTCCATGGAGAATGTGCAGAGGGTCAGCATCGATATGAGAAAGTAGGGTGAAAAGGGCAGCATGAGAAGAGTGAAAGAGACCTGTTACTTGAAACTACTTAATGTAGACTGCTGAGGCTAATGAAAATGAGAGCATGATATTTCTTTACTAGTCTCTGCTTTTGAACTCCCCTTGGTTAACCCATGAATAGCATTACAGTCTTCAGGAGAGAAATGTCACTCCAGCTCTCCAGTTATATAAGAATGGATTGGTCTGAGGGAAAAGCCATGGAAGAACTGTTATATTTTTATATAAAAAGTGACTACCCCCTTTTTATGTCAGTGGTCTCTCAGTTCTAGTCCTTAACCCCAGCTGTACCAACCTAGAGCTGCACTTGATGGGAAAATCTTACTCAGCCCCAGGCTGGAGGATGCCCTATGTGGATGGAATCTTGGAAGAACTTAACTATAAAGCTCTAGCAAGTTTCTATTGAGCAAATGAGACCTGTGATGATTTTATCAAAGGCTTATGACATGGGCTGGTTATCTGTGATTTTCATGACCTAGTAACTGGACAGAAAGGTGCTAACTACCAAAGCACTTACTACAAGCCAGCCCAGCCCCTTTGCTGCCTAGTGGTCTGTACACAGAACTGGGAGACAGGAAATCATGAGTTCTAACCCCAGATGTGACAGGGGTGAGATTCTGTGTTGCCTAACCAGGAGAGTAATCAAAGGTAGCTTTAGTTTAAGCCATCATAGCACCCTCCCATTCCCAAGCTACTCTGGGAGCTGGAGAGGCCTAGGTATAACTTAGGCAGCCTTGAGGACGCCAAATTATAGCAGCTTCCTTGGGCTATCCTCTTGCTGAGAGGACATGTTATGGGGTTAAAGTGAGAGCAGAGGGACCACAACTCCTCTAAAATAGAGAGAAAATCTCCCTGGCTTGGTGCATTTATGGAAAGCTCTTTCTTCTTTTTGACTGGTGCAATGAGAGTTTCCTCTCTTGCTTATGTTTGGTGGTTGAAAAAAATGAGTTGGAAAGTTTATCTTGCTGATGATGCTGGTCTCCTGTTTTGTTTTTAAAAACCCAAACCTCTAATATCAGGCAGATATCACAGTGATGTGTTTAGTATAATTTTTATAGAATAAAATATAATTCACGAAACAAAAAACAAAGTTAGGGTCTCTGAGAAGCTTCTGAATGTTTAGTATTTTAGCCATACAGAATCTCTACCTTTAATTGCAAATAACATTATGCCATAACAATAAGAAAATGTAAATGTATTTTAAATTAATTTGGTTTCTGTATGTTGTAAATATAGTAACACATTAATCTAGAAATAGAAGTGTACTTGTATCATCCCCTATGACAACTACAGCAGCCAAGTCCAGGGCTTGGAATAAAATGGAGCATTTCAGTATAGTGTACTGATGTACTTTGTGTGAGAAAAGCAAAATGAAACAAATTTCTGAAGTCAGATTCTCATTGCCAAAAGTTAGTACTTTTGGGGCAGAAGGGAGAGGGATATTTATTTTGAATGGAGAGCAAAAAGAACTGAAGAAAACAATTGTAGCAGGAGCAATTTAAAGAACTATGCAGAACCAGGCAGTAATTTTCAGTTTGAGAAGATTTATAACTTTCTGCCTCATAAGAATGGCCATACTGGATCAGACCAAAGGTCCATCTAGATCTAGACCAGTATCTTATGTTCAATAAGTGGCCAATGCTAGATGCCCCAGAGGGAGTGAACAGAACAGGTAATCATCAAGTGATCCCTCTCCTTTCATCCATTTCCAGCCCCTGACAAACAGAGGCTAGGGACACCATTCCTACCCATTCTGGCTAATAAATATTGATGGACCTAACCACCATGAATGTATTTAGTTCCTTTTTTGAACCCTGTTAAAGTCCTGGTCTCCTCAAAGTGCATGTAGATGAGAAAATGTTTATATTTCTAGTCCCTTTTTTTGAAAAAAAACCTGAAGAATTGAAAGACAAAAACCATTTAGGTGATTTTTAAAATGTTTTATATTAGTTATCCATTTGAAGAATGTGTATATAAATTTCCAAAATATCATGACATCAAGGTGATAGGAAAAGCCAAGATTCTATTGCAAATCTAAAGGACGTAATTTATCCAATGGCATACAACACAGCTTTCTACTCCTTAAACTCATTCTTGATCTACAAGTCTGACTCAGCTAGTACATAGGTCAAATGTTAGCAATTTAACCACTTTTTAAAATTCCATATGTGTGAAACTGCTTTTCCTATAACCCACAGGATGATCTTCAGTTCCTAATAGTCTAGTGGGAGTGTGCATACAATTATTAAGACAAAAATACCTAATTTATATTATGACTGTTTCAAAATCAAGACAAAAATCCTATAATGCCTGTGCTAGATGATATTTGATAAAGAAAATATGGGTGTCTGCTCACAATAAAGCTGCATTCCTCTGTGCATGAGTCAAAACTGCAAACATATTAAACCAGCTGATAAACTTACCTCCTGCTCTGTGTCATGACAGTCAATAATTAGGAAAGGTAAGTTATTCATTCACTTGTCTATGCTTTGGATAAAGGTCTATAGCCATAGCTTTTTGTTAGAACATAAGGATAACAAATGGTGTCAAATTTACATAATTTTGTTTATACTTGCTTATATGAAAGGTGAGAGTATGTTGCTGACAACAAATTATTAAAAGGCTGAAGTTTAAAAGAATAACATTAAAATTAAAGCATGTTTAGGAACAACTATTTTAAATATAGCATTGTAGCTTTAACAAGCTGTAATAAAAGAAGTGCTAAAGTTTTACATTACACTTTTCAACTATAACTATATATGGTGTAGACACAGCTTACTTTTCACATAGTGACAATGAAAGCCTTCATGATATGTCAAATGGTACTCTGTCACTAGAAGCATACAATAATGGAAAAGAAAGTAAATGTTCCTTAAGCACAAAGTTAGCATTTCATTTTTCTATTCATGATTGAGAAAATTGTTAACGTATGAGTAAAGAATGAAACTGGCCTCTGTGATCAGGCTAGGTACTGCTGCTAGTGCTTTGATACTATGATGACAGGCATCTGCTAAAGATTCTAAATGCAGTCAACCACTGCACAGTAGATTTATATATATATTATAATATTGGTTGCTATTTGTGACACAGTTTTTGAACTAAAATTCGGCTTTCTATTGTGATTATTTCCAGAAGCATGGTTTTACAGCAAGTTTTATATTTTCAAACATAGGCATTTATTACTGCTCTACATGATTATTTTTAAATGTCACAACAGCGTTCCTTTCTTCATGATCAAAAACCTGAAAAAGAAAGCAGACTGGCTGATTGTCAGCTGAGAGGAAAAAGGAAGAAGTCTGATGGGTCAATGATGGCTGAGCATATTTCTGTGAAAACAGCTGAAATCATTAAGGGTACGTCTACAATGCATGTTTATTTCAAAATAAACTATTCCGGAATAGTTATTCCGAAATAGTTTATTTCGAAATAGCACGTCTACACTGTAGGGAAGCCTCAAAATTAGTCTGAGGCAGGCTTCCCTAATGTAGACATGCTATCTTGATTTAGAGCCCCAGGAGGTAGTGGGGAGGAATAATTAAGAAGGGCCCTGATGAGGAGCTATTTTGAAATAGCAGCAGTGGAGCGTCTACACACACCTTCTTTCGTAATAGCTATTTTGGAATAGATGTTATTCCTTATAGAATGAGGTTTATAGATTTCAGAATAAGCCGTTCATTACTCTGAAATTATTTCAAAATAACGGAATGGCTGTGTAGACACTCACATTGTTATTTTGAAATAACGCTAATTATCTTGAAATAAGGGTGCAGTGTAGATGCACCCTAACTGTGCTAAACAAATTATCCAAGATAGGTAATATGAAAATACATGCACATAGTTTTATAACAATCACATTACTGCTTTAAACAAACTATTGTATTCTGTATAGTAAAAATAAATAAAGGGAAATTCAACAAATTAAGTTTACTCTTAAAAAATATACATAATGTGTTTGGCAGCCTTATGAAGTTAAAATGACTGCCTTTTCATACAAGACTCTGACTTGGTTTTATATCATGTAAATATAAGGCCAATTTCAGAAGCAAAGGCGCAAAAAAGCTGTAAACTATGTCTACGTCTGGGCTTAAGTTCTTTGAAAACTATCTAAATTTGGATTCAGTTGCAAAGAATATGCAAAGTAAGATAAATGGAAGTCCCAGGCTAAGTCTACACTGCAGGGGTTTTTTGGGATACTGGAGGTGTGACAGACGAGGCCGGGTCTGGGCACAGCTGAGGGCATCCGCTCAGGGCGAATTGCTCAAATTCGGGGCTCTGTCTAGCCCCCAGACTGGAGACCTTCCCAAATAGGCCACAAACCAGTCCCACAGAGCGCTTCAGCTGCCTTCCTGAAGCCTTACGAGCGAAACCCCTCCGACACCCCAGCAATATCCGTGCCCCAGGTGGCCCCGGGCCTCATACACAGGTGAGGGGTCTTAAAACCAATCTCACCTACCCCAAACAAGTTCTGTCCGGTTCCAAGAAACCAGCCACAGTTCCCAGGTCAATTTACACTCTGGATCTTACCCACAAATCACGCTGAGCCAATCCTTTAGAATCTACAGTCTAAAGGTTTATTACTACAAGAAAGAAAAGCACGAGAGTAAGGTTGTTAAAAGATAATACATTACATGCATCGAATCTCCCAGTTCTCGATGCAGGCTTGCAGCAGAGATGTTACAGCTGCTGGCTTAAAAGTCCTTGTTGCACATCCTATGCCAGGATGGGTCCATAGTTCTTCCCAGCTCGTGAATCCATGTGAGGCCGCATCTGGGGTCAGAAGCAGATCTGAAGACCCACATGGAGTCAGCCACGTGGCATATTTATACCCTCCTTCCAGGTTTCTTCTAAGCTTGCTAGAGTCACATGGCCAGTGGCCAGGTGTGTCTTTGGCCTCCAGAGATCCATTGTTCCCTGGAGACTTGCTCATTAGCATGTCAATAGGCAAACATTCCTGGCCCATTACTCAACTACATATAGAGAAATATTCAGTACTCATACAAAGTACATGCTTATAACTTCACACACAGACATTATTCAATCACATGAATAGCATATAGAGAATCAGAAGAAAGTAAGCTTCTATTTGACACCTCACATGGCCCCCTTTGTGCCACTTTTGGGGCCAACACCCCCCCCCCCCATGGGTGCTGCAGTGATCTGGCTGCTTCCCTAAAATTCAGTAACGTGACAGGAGGTATCCTGGAAAAACTCCGCTGTGTCCAGGGAACGCGTCTGCTCTTCCGCTTTTTTGTGTGGAAGGAGGAGACGTGCTCTCTCGGAAGCCCTTTCTTCCTCTTCCCACGAGGAAGAAGGGATCTTCTGAAAGAGGAGGCTTTTCCAAAATTTGGCCCAGTGTAGATAGGCCAAATTTTGGAAAAGCCTCTTCCAACAAAACTATTGGAAAAAGGTACGCAAATTGTGGAGCACAATTTGCGTACTTTTTTCTGATAGATCAGTGTAGTGTAGGCATAGCCCCAGTAATAGTGGATGAGTAGGACAGAATGATGCAAGTGGTAGAGAATGGACAGCTGAAGATTCACACTATCCCTACATCCAAACTTCAGAAGATGTTTAGGGGGACATGTTCTGGATAGTTTGCATGTGTGAATACAAACATTCTTTGTCAGTTTCTATAAGTCCCATTTTACAAATGTTATTTTCATGAGATGTCAAATGATGGTCATGAATACTTGTGGTCATTAAGAATCCCATGGTATATGTGGCAACGGTAATTAGGCAGAATGTAGTATCTCAATCACCTTTATATATTGCAAATTAGTTCAATGAACTCGGTAATAAATATATAAGACCATTTGTCACTTATAACTCGTGCAAATGTGGCTGTTCAATTGGTATCTTCAGGGAAGAGAGGTGTTTTGTTTACCTACTGCTTCACAGTCTACTTAACTGCTTGGGAGTGTATTGGATTAGTATAAGGTTTAAATCCTACTATTTAGGTAGTCTTGTGTATTTTGCTTGGTTTCCAGTACACTACATATAGTAGTACTCTGGTAGGATCAGAGCTTTAGGACTTAAAGAAGTTCAGCCATACAACGGGTAAAGGACTAGATCAGTGGTGGGCAAATACTGGCATGTGGGCTGGATGTCATTTGCTAGGGTTATACCGTAGTCCCTTTATTTACCTGCCTCTCTGTAGGTAATGGTGCTTACAGTTGTCCCCAGATCATCATTCCTGGCTAATGGGAGCTGCAGGAATGGTGTTCTGGTCCACACCACTTCCCACAGCTCCCACTGGCCGGGAACAGTGATCCGTGGCCAACGGGAGTTGCAAGCACCTGTACCTTCAGAGGGATAGGTAAATAAACTGATGGAGGCCCACCATGGGGCTAACCCTGGCAAACCGCCTCCATTTTATTGACCACCCCTGAACTTTTTGCTCTGGAGAAACTTAGAGAGAAAGTGCAGGAAAACTCCAAAAGCATTTCCTCCAGAAAAGAAAGGGTTTGGAATCCTATGGTGTTTCAGTGGCCTATGAACTCCAGAGATCCTGGTGAGCTACAATGCCAAAATGGCTTGTTCCATGGATCTGAAGCCATTTTGCATGGAATTCTGGATGGCTCCAGGATCTCCCTACCAGTTCTGATTCCCTGGCAACGTGTCACTTGAAGAAGCTACTCTATTTTTACTTGATTGTTCAGTAACAGACCTGGAGAGAATTACAGGGAATTAAACCAATTGTATTAACTCACAGACAGATTGCTGTACAGCAAACCTGCATGAATACAGGCTTGAGGCAGAGGAGAGCAACCAATCCATTGCTTGAGGCAGAGGAGAGCAACCAATCCATTGCTTGCGGCTCTCCTCCTAATGGCCTGAATTAAGGATGTTAGAGTTTAACTAATCAACCAGTTAACCAATAACATTAACCAATAAACATCAGCTTATCAATTAAACTCTGCTGGCAGCCCGGCTCCTGGGGAAGCAGCTTCTCTGCACCATTGCTCCATTGCATTGAGGACTCTGCAGTATATGCTGCACATTTAACTGTGTAACCTCCAAGTTATTTAGTGGTTACATTAATACCTTTTAAACTGACTTTTTATATCCCAATCCTTAACCCACAAGCTCCTGTGAAAACCTGAGAGGATGGTGGTGGAGGTGCTCTCCCATTCTATGTGGCCACAGGAATTCACCTTTAGCAGCAACACTGACTCATATTTACTCATGCTAAATTCTCTTTTATGCCATGGACACCTTACAATGCTTTGGCCCCCTAAAGAGATCTCAAAGGAACTGGAAATGGTTTCCTGGATTAGCTGTGTGCAGGGGACCTTTCTAGCCAGTGCAAAAAACTGTGGTCCCAGGAGAGGGCTCTGGGCTGGAGTCTGGGATGGAGATGGGGAATTGACTAAACTGCAATGCATTATGGGTGATATGCTTCCAAGGCCCCATCCTGGGCAACAGTGTTAGAGAAGACAAAGGAAGAGCCCTAACACTCACTTCTTCTTCAAGTGATGTCCCAATGGTTGCTCCACTCTGGGTGCTGATGCGTCCTCACACGGTGACTGGAGATTTTTCTAGAAGAGCCCCGCTGTGCTCTGCACGTGCCCTGGCGCCTCCTTGTGCTGTTGGTGTCCATTAGGTGCATGGCATGGCCCCCTTAGTTCCTTCTCTACCATCTTCAGCAGCAAATGGAACTCTGTTCTCTCACCCCTTTTTTGCAAAGAAACAACAAAATATAGTTAATTCTCCTCAGTTTTACTCTCCTTTCCAAGTTTTGAATCCCTCCCAACCCGCTACCTTAAAAAACAACAACTTTTTCTTCAAAAAAACCCCAAACAGTTTGTTTCTTCACAGTTCATCCCTGACCTCGTTTTTCTTCATGCCTGGATCCCCAGACTTTAAACGGTGTGAATCCTGCCATGAGGCTATGCCTATCTCTGATGGGCACGCCTCATGTATAAAGTGTCTTAGAGAGGGCCATCTGATGCAGAAGGGCACACATTGCTCGAATCTCACTGCTAAAGCACGACGCACCAATAGGCTGAAAACATATCTGTGCAAGAAATCTCTTCAGCCTCCACAGGACGACTCATCTCCCAGCGCCAAAGATATGGACAAAAGTCATCCCTCTACCTGTTCTGGCAAATCTAAAGTGAAAACCTGGGTCTCCCCAGCAAGATACTACCTCCAGCACCGAGCTTACTGAGGGTGAGCATAGGCGATAAGCCAAGCACCTGTGGAATGGCACTGCCTAAATCAGGGGTGGCCAACCAGTTAGAGACAAAGAGCCAAAATAGTGGTGGATAGAGTGCGAAGAGCCACATATTATATATTTATTTTTATATATCCATATATAGAAAGATAGCTATAGTATACAAAATGTAGTGATAAAAATAACATTACAGGACATTTCGGACAAAAACCAATAAAAATGTTTCTAGTCACTTAAAAAGTTCACAGCCGGTCCATAGAGCTTCAGAGAATTTGGCAAGGAACAAATATCAAATTTAAAAAAAACCCTTTAAAAATACAGTAATATTCTCACACTAAAAAAAAAAAAAAAAAAAGCATCCCCACCATGTATTTTAAATTTAACACTACTGCCCTATTATATCCTGTGAGTTTTTTAAAATTAAACTGAACTGAGAAGTAAATTAGCACAATTTCAAGTGCCTGTTTCACTCCAGCTTGTTGATCTCTGGTATGGTTTCCTCATTTTTATTACTTATGAAGATTATGGCTTTTTTATAGTTCTAAAAATTTAGCTCTGTCCCAGACTGCAAATATGAGAGGTTCAAAAACAAGAAAGGAGAGACTCATATCTCAGAATAATTGTGTCAGCCTGGCAAACAATAGCCTTTGAATTTTCTTTAAAGACACACAGTGTAAACCAGGAACATGCTGATTGTTTTTCCCTCTGGAATTTAAATATGACATCTGTATTGGCTGCCTTATTCTGCATCCATGAAGACTTTGAATTTAAGGTGCTTCAGCCCCTCCTCCCCCCGCTCTAACCCAATCCTACTCCCCTCCCCCAGAGCCAGGCACCCCAGCCTTCCGTTCTAACACAATCTCCTTCCTCTCCCCCAGAGCCACGCACCCTCCCCCACTCTAACTCAACCCCCCTCTTTTCCCCCAGAGCCAGGCACCTCCCCCGCTCTAACCCAATCTCCCTCCAGTGCCCCACCCCCCCACACTCCAACCTAATGCCTAGGTCCCAGAGCCGCTGCCATGCATTTCTCCCTCCAGGCTCTGGGGTACATGTGCAGAGTGGCTGGCCGTGAGCAGTCCGGGCATGCGGCTCAGAAGAAGCAGGAGCCGCATTTTCTTAATCAAAGAGCCAGCCGTGGGTTGGCCACCCCTGGCCTAAATCATCGGTACCACAGAAGAGGGCTCACTCTGAGCCCCGACAAAAACCACTGGTACCGACAGCACCATCCACACCAACAGAACCCATGGCACCCGCTAGATGTAAATCGGTGCTGAAGACAGCACTACAGGCAGCACCGGATGTGGCACCAAAGAGACCCTGCACCAAAATGCCTCTGCCCAAGGCACTGTCCCCAAAAGCACCAGTGGCACCAAGTACCACACATTCAGTCTCAGCACCACCACCAGAATGGACACAGCACTGCACACCCTCTTTAGCCTGTGGCTTGTTGGCACCACCATCCCCAGGCTCCTCAGTGCAGTCCACCCATTCCCTGTGGTCACCGATCCCATCCACTTCTCCAAGTGAACCCGGCACCGAACCTCACAGCTGCTTCTCATCAGAGCATTCCAGTCTAACTCAACAGTACCTGCCTTGGGAATCTTGCCCCTTGACACACTCTCACCCACCACCACCACTGCCATGGTACTCACAACACTGGCCATATCTACCATCTTCCTACCCTGGACCATGGTATCCCTGTGAGTCCTGCTCTTCTTGTAGGAGCCATCACACCGCTCCTTCATCAACAGCAAGAAGTCCACCTTAGTCCCACCGACCCACACCCTCAGCCACGGCGCCAAATTCTCCAGAATCCGTTCAATTGGAGTTCGATGATTCCTTATCAGAAGGGGAGGATAGGTCCCCTCTACACAACTCCTCCTCTTTACCAGACGAGGCCATCATTCCTACTACCCCGCCTCCATCTGATGACTCCAAACAATTCCAGGAGCTTTTTAAAAGAGTAGCCCTGGCACAAGATTGGGACCTGCAAGAGGTACAGGAAAAACAATCCTGACTCTTGCACACACTGCAACCCTCTACATCCTCCCACATTGCCCTCCTGATCGATGAAGTCATTATGGACTCCGCCGATAACATCTGGCAAACCCCAGCATCCATTACTCCCACCAATAAAAGGGCCGACCACAAATACTTTATAATGCCTAAGGGTATGGACTTTCTTTTCACACGCCCTTCCCCAAATTCTTTAGTAGTGGACTTGGTTAGGCACAGGACAAAATAACCAAATACGAGGTTTGCTCCTCAGGACAAAGACCATAAACGGTTGGACATTATGTGGCGTAAGGTCTATTCCTCTGCGACTTTGATTCTCAAAGCAGCAAACTACACGGCCATGCTGGCTGCTTATGACTATTCCAATTATTAAAAACTATAGCAGCTTATATAATTCCTCCTGAAGCAGAAGAGGCTGATACTGCTCAATGTAATGTAGGAGGGCCACATCATCTCCCACGCGACATTACAATCTGCCATGGATGTGGCCGATACAGCTGCCCGAGTCACAGCATCAGCCATCCTTATGTAAAGGGCTTCAAGGCTTCAGGCATCTGGAGTATCCATAGACCTCCAGCAGAAAATTGAAGACCTTCTCTTTGACAAAACTACTCGATTTGCGGCCAAAACAGATGAAGTCCTTTACTCAAGGAAGGTCTCACGCATAACCCTCTGTACTCTGGGAATGTACACCCCCCCGAATAAAGGGACAAGATACAACACCTACCAAAGGCCCAGATAAGCGTACTGACCACAGATGAGATACAACTTCTGACAGAAACACTGATCCCAATGCCGCTGACCTCAGCGCCAACAACATTCAACATTGCAACCTCCCTCATAAAAGCAACAAATTTGAAAGCTTGGTCAGGAGCCAGAAAGACGTCCCTGCTACTGTTACACCACCAACTGGACAGCTACAGTTCACCCACTGCCTCTGGCCCTTTTTATATCAATGGGCACAAATAACATCAGACAGATGGGTGCTAGAGCTCATTGAAATGGGTACTCAGTCCTCTTAATCTCCATTCCCCCTCCCCATTTGCCTTCCCTGTCCCTCTTCAGGGACCCCTTTCATGAGACCCTCATCCAGCAGGAGGTTCTCCACCTTCTGCAAATAGGCACCATAGAGCCAATACCAATGGCTTTCCAAGAAAGAGAGTTTTACTCAACGTACTTCCTAACCCAGAAAAAGAATGGCAGGTGGAGACCCATTTTAGATTTAAGAAGACTCAACAAGTATGTCACATACCGACAATTCAAGATGGTAACACGAGCAACGATTATTCCAGCACTAGACCAAGGGGATTGGCTTTCGACTCTTGACCTTCAGGACGCATATTTCCACATAACGATACATCCTGCCCATAGGTGCTTTCTATTATTTAGAGTGAGAAACCACCACTACCAATATCAAGTTCTTCCTTTCAATCTCTCAACAGCTGCCAGAATTTTTTCCAAGACTCTAGCCACTGTTATGGTGTACCTACATTGTCAGGGAGTCATAATATTCCCATACCTGGACGATTTGCCTTATAAAAGGCACATCCTTCCAGGAAACGCAAGACATGGTCAATGCTATCACCAATCTTTTACTCCAACTTGGCTTTCACATAAACTACCAAAAATCTGTGCTCCTACCCATGCAGACTCTGGAGTTTATAGGAGCACACATCAACACCATCACAGCCAGGGCAACTCTGCACAAACACAGATTCAAGGCCCTCCACAACCTCATAACAGTGGCATGCGTGACCTCCACTGTGACACTCGGCGAATGCCTCAAGTCTCTGGGTCACATGGCTGCCACCACGTGTGTGGTCCGACTGGCCTGACTACACAAGGTGTTTCCAGGCCTGGTGAGTAACACTTTACACCCCTTCCAGGGACCCCATTTCCAAGATGGTCACTATTCCACCACATGGGCTCAGTTCATTGGAATGGTGGACGGACCCACACAATGTGCTTACGAATGTACCATTTCATCAGCTGACTCCAACAGTTACCATTACAATGGACACATCTCTTATGGGATGGGGAGCTCATCTCAGACCTCATATGGTACAAGGCAAATGGTCTTTCAGTGAGCAAATGCTCCACATCAATCTTCTAGAACTCAGGGCAGTGCACTATGCATGCCTCTGCTTTCTATACCACATAGCGCACAAGACAATCAGTATTGTGACAGACAATACAACTTGCATGTATTATATCAACCGACAGGGTGGGGCCCGGTCACCCTCCCTCTGCACGGAAGCCCCCAAATTATGGAACTGGTGCCTTGCACAACAAATTACACCATAGCCACGTACCTCCCAGGGGTACTAAGCGTTACAGCGGACACTCTCAGCCATATCTTTTATGACCATCATGAATGGGAGATAGATGCCCAAGCCCTCAAATATGTTGTCCTTCAATAGGGATGACCAGACATAGACCTCTTTGCAACCAGAGCCAATCACAAGTGTCACCTTTACTGCTCCAGAATAGCCCTGGGAAAGTGTTCTCTGGGAGATGCTTTCTCCCTCAATGGGACGCACCTTTGCTTTCCACATTCCTACTGCTCCCCTTGCTCCACAGGATTATCACCAAAATCAGAACAGAATAAGTCCGTGTGATCCCTGTCGCACCAGCTTGGCCATAGTGGATCCGTACATCTTTCCCTTGCAACACAATCTTCTCACTAAACATCACAGCAGAGTTCTCCATCCGGAACCACACAAATGCCATCTCCATGTGTGGCTCGTTCATGGCTCCAGAATGCTGAAAAAAACCTGTTCAGAACAAGTGAAACAGATATTAATCAACAGCAGGAGAGAGTCCACCAGAAAAGCTTACCTTTACAACTGGATCAAATTCTCTGACTGGCTCAAACTCAGTCATCCCATCCCTCCTGATACCATCCCTATCCCCATCATACTGGACTACCTGGTGGAACTAAAGGAGTCTGGCCTATCTTTTAATATGGAAAAGGTACATGCAGCAGCAATAGCGGCCTTTAACCAGACCTCCAATGGCAACTCTTTCTTTTCAGACTCAATCACCAGATGATTCCTTACTGGTCTCCAAAATACTTTCCTATCGGTTCGGTCTCCAGTCCCCATTTGGGACCTTAATCACGTCCTTAAAAGTTTGACTAAACCACCCTTCGAACCTCTAGCAACTTCTTCATGGTTACACCGATCCATGAAAGTCACCTTTTTGGTGGCCATGACTTCCAGCAGGAGAGCGGAAGAGCTTGCAGCATTAATGGCAGAACTGCCTTATACAATACTCACCCTTTGGTCTCCCCCCAGATTTCTCCTGAAGTCCCTTCTCCCTTTCATATTAATGAATCAATACACTTATCTGCGTTCTTCCCCAAGCCACATGCTGGTCCATCCCAAGCTCCATGGCATACCCTTGATGTCTGCAGAGCATTTGTGTTCTATGTAGATCGAACAAAATCATGGAGATAATCGCCCAGACTCTTCCTATCTTTTGCTGAATGTTCCAAGGGCCAAGCAGTCTCCTCCCAGATGATTTCCAACTGGATCTCATCATATAGCCACACATGTTATACCGCCCACAACAAACAAACACTTGACAATATCACTGTCCACTCAACCCAGGTTGTGGCTTTCTTGACTGCTTTCCTCCTTATTATACTCTGGTCATCTGAAGAAGTGGGTTTTGCCCACAAAGGCTCATGATACCATCTACATGTTTTGTTAGTCTTTAAGGTGCTACTAGACTATTTGTTGTTTTTTAAGTTTTTCCTGTTACAGACTTAACTCGGCTACCCCTCTGAAGATTTTTTCTCCAAAAGGTACCTCTACAGGATATTTGCAAGGCAGCCACCTGGTCATCCAACCACGTTTGCAAAACATTACACGCTTATCTCTGCCATTGCATCATCTATTGCTGTTGGACAAGCAGTGTTATCCTCAGCGACAGGGGCAGGCCTCCAAACCTGCCTCCACAATTCGACTACTGCTTTGTAGTCACCCAGAGTGGAGCACCCATGGGGACACCACTCAAAGAAGAAAAGAGAGTTACTCACCCTGTGCAGTAATGGGAGTTTTTCGAGATGTGTGTCCCCATGGGTACTCTACTACCCTCCCTCCTTCCCCTGCTTTGGAGCCTTCTTGGTCCAGTTGCAAGGGTAGAGAAGGAATGGAGGGGGCCATGTCGCGCACGTGCCTAACGGATACCAACGACACGAGGAGGCACTAGAGCATGTGTGGCGGGGCACTGCTAGAAAAATCTTTGGTCGCCAGCTCAAGGATGCACCAGCACCCAAAGTGGAGCACCCAAAGAGACGCACATCTCGAAGAAATTCCGTTACTGCACAGGGTGAGTAACCCTCTTTTGTACAATGTTTCCCTCCAATGAATTCACAAACATTATTGACAGTCAAACAGCAGTCAAACTTCAGAGAAGCATGTGACATGGTAGCATACATCCATATTTTCCACCCCACACGCTATTTTTTTTTTACAAAATATCAGTTCTGGGGGGAATTCTGCAATTTTACTATGGCTCCAAATGCAACAATCGCAAAATTCCCCCAGGACTAAAATATGCTCTGTAATATATAATTTGAAAACTAATATCTTGCTGGTCATAATATCATGGTAAATATATACATAGCAACTATGATGGATAGGAGGAGTGCTGGCCAGCATTCGGAGACTAAGGGGTTAAACTCATGTAGCTAGCAAGAGTGTTGGCAGGGGGCCAGAAGAACCAATAGGGATACAGTGCTGAATTTGAATGGGAAATATATACCTGGTCTGCTCTTCCTTTGTGGATTCTAAGTTAAGGGGTGGAGGGAGCAGATGCGGTAACCAAAATTACTATGCCTGTAAGAAATATTGGACACGGGAGTGAACTGGATCTTGAAGTATGGATCAGCATGGATTATAAGTAGAGGAAAAAAGTATATTTAGTCATGATCAGGGTATTTTTCTTTGTTCTGGTTGTTTGGTTAAACTTTTCTGTGTGAACCTATGCCTTCCCTCCTCCATTCACAATCTAAGAGATGTTCTCTGTATTTTAATTTGTTTCACTCAGTTGCTCTGTAACACATAGCAACTAAGTATGCTTTATCAAGTATATCCTTTTGTTTTGTTAATAAAATCATCCTTTTAAAGGAGATGATTTGAGTCATGCTCCTGGAAAGAAACAGGAGGTCTGCCTGTGTGTGTGTATGCATGCCTCAGACCAGTGTTTCTTAAACTTTTTAAGACCAAGGAACACCAAACAATAATTTTTTTTTATACGGAACACCAAGGGTTTTTTTGTTGAGCAAAACAAAACAAAGAAAAAGGGATGGGTGAAAATTGTTGGGAAAAAAATATAAAAGGACAGGGGAAAGTTGTTGAGCAAAAAAAAAAAAAAAAAGCCCTTGTAAGAGAAGAGCAGGCATTGCCCTTTTAAGGCAGCCATTTTGAAACTCTCCTCTGCCAGCTCAAGGATGCAGAGTACGCCTCCGACTGCCTCACGGCCATGGAACACACTTTAAGAAAAACTGCCTCTCACTAATAGGTCAGCTACCAGAGACTGCAGTAGTTTTCTTTGTTTTCAAGCTCTCTTGTGATAAAGGAGCTTGGGGGTATCCCTCTGGAAGAAGTCCAAGTGCTTTCTTCCTGAGTTCAAGAAGAAAGGGTTTTTGTCTTTTATTTCACTTGGTGGTGGCAGCTACCCCTCAAAAAAGTCAGTTAATCTGTGACTCTGGGGAGTTTTTGTAAGCAGAGCCTATAAAGGCAAGGTATTTAAGGTCTCTTGCGGGCCCCTGCCTTCTGCACTTGGAATGCCAGAGTGGGGAACAGCCCTGACAGCAACATTGTATGTAAAGTTATGAACTTAAGCTGAAATCATGACTGAAGTTTGCCAGACAAGTCTGCAGAATGGATAAATCTGTTTCTCAAAGATAGGGAAACTTGATACGCCAGCCAGGTGTCATAAATATTGATGGGCCATCACCCATCTTTTGCAAAGAAAGGGAGCAGGAACAAATTGATACGGGAAAACCCTCTTCCTCCCCACCCCAGTGTTGCAAGGTGGTGGTAACTTCATTTAACATGGCAAGTTGCTGTGTATTGTTCTCTGACAGGGGCCTTTGTTATCTGAACTGCCTATGAAAGGGATCCACAGCCCAGCATAGAGCACACACTTTTTTTTGGAGAGGACATCCAGGACTGGAGATGTGTTGGAGTCCTGCATGTGGCAATTAGAGGTAGAAATCAGAATGTGATTTGGATGGTCCTTTTTGGAGAAACAGCATCAAGGCATTGTGAGGCACCTCAATTGCAGAGCACGGATGACACAGCCCCTCACTAGTTTGGATTGGTTATAGGTAGGTGTATCTGCATTTTCCAGATGGAGGAAATGAAGAGACAGAGAAGATGAATAATCAGAGTTTTAGAAATGCTAAACACCTACAACTTCTACTGAAGTGCACAGGAGCTGCATGTTCTAAGCATCTCTAAAAACAGATCATAAATGACTTGCATAATACACAGTGAGTCAGAGCACAGATGAAAACCATTTTCTCTTGCTTCTCCATTCCACAAAATGACCTGTTTCTACACTTCTAAATCCTATTTTTGACAATCATCCCAATGGAGGAAGTTCAGCCAACTGATGATGTATATTAACAATTTTCTGTGAGGAGTTGGTTAAAAGACAAGCCATAACAGAACAACACTCAGCTTTTTGGTCGTGTTCCTTGCCATTTGTGATGCTACATCATCTCAAAATAATGGAAAAAAAAATAGGAGTAAGAACTGCTGAGTTTTTAAAATACATGAATAATAAAAACAGAGCAGAATGGTAAAAGATATATATGCCACAAAGCATATGACAAAATTATAATTAACAGTGGGCAGGGAGAAACTTTCTCTCCTGTGTGCAGGTTATTTCATAGCTGCCTACTGTATTTCAAAATTTCTTACACACAGTTTTGTGTCTCCCTGCAACATGTTCCTGCTTTTGTAACACAAACTCCCCTACCCTCAAACTCTGCCCCTGCGTAGTTCAAGTGGATCCATGCAAGGTCTTTTAGCAGATACGTTTCATCAACCTGCATTGAATCATCAGCACTGGTATAAACAGCAATCAATCAGGATTTAGTAAAACCTATGTGTTGCATTTCCTTCACTATTTAATATAATTATAACAATAAATGAAGTGTGTCAAATTATGAAATGTATTCCTTTCCGGGCAAAATTATGCCTACAGTCGTACACAATTTTCTTAAAACCCATTGGCTGTGTCTACACTTGCGGCTTCTTGCACAAGTATGGCCGTTCTTGCACAAGAATACACAGAGCATCCACGCTGCCCGCCCGTTCTTGCGCAAGGAAATTTACAGTAGGGCGTGGTAAGAGAGGGCTTCTTGCGCAAGAGCTACGCTCTTTTTTAACAGGTGTAAGCCCTCTTGCGCAGGAGCTCTTGTGCAAGACGGCAGTGTGGACGCTCGGCAGGGATTTCTTGCGCAAGAAAGCCCTATGGCTAAAATGGCCATCAGAGCTTTCTTGCACAAGAGAGCATCCACACTGCCATGGGCGCTCTTGCGCAAAAGCACAGCTCACACACGGCAGTGTGGACATTTTCTTGCACAAGATGTTCTTGCACAAGATGTCCCTCCAGTGTAGACATAGCCATTGAGTCATCTTAAAAATAGACCTTTTATTAATTAAAAGCAAGTGAAATGTATTTTAAATACGTACATGTATTTTTCAAATGGTAGTCAAACTTTAGGGATTCCACCCAAACTTATAGCTAGACCCATGGTTAGAGCAAGCAAGCCATGTACAGTCCACTACTTCCATGGGCTCCCTGTTAACTTTCTTCAGAAGCTTCCGGGGTAGCCGAGTTAGTCTGCCCAGGATAAACTTAAAAAACAACAAAAAGTCTGGTAGCAATTTGTTAGTCGATAAGGTGCTACCAGACCTTTTGTTCTTTTTTAAGTTTAACTTTCTTAAGTTCATACTCTAAACGTTGTGGGCGTTGCATTTATTTTGCTTCCTTGCGGCGCTGGCTGGGAGGGAGCCCTGGGACAAGATTAAATAGGCGTGAAGCCAGCTTCTTCGGTATCACCCGGCCCAGCGCACGGGGCTCGGAAAAGCGCCCTTCCAACCGATACACACGCCGGGCCCTGGCCCCTCTCTCTGCATCCCCCTTCCCGCGTCATCATCCGCAGCCTTCTCCCCACCCCGAACAGCCTGGGGGAGGCGCGTCGGTTCCTGGGCATGCTCAGTGCTGCGATGAGCGATCCGCCCGGCCCTTAGGCGGGGCGGCTGGGCTGGAGGCGGAGGCTGAGGGGCTTCTCGCCCAGCGTGGGAGTGCAGCGCGCGGGGCGGCAGCAGTTGGGATGGCTCCGCAGGAATCGGCCGTGGCGCCTGGGGTCTCCCCAGTTGCCGTTATGCTGGGCGCGGCGGCCGCCCAGGGAAACCGCTCCGCGCTCGGTGGGTGACACGATTGTATCCTTGCGCCGCACGGGAGTTTCGCTGGGGACTAAACGTTGGGCCGGAAGCTGCCTCCCCCGAGCACCCGCCTCCCGACGCTCCCATAGCCCCTTGCCTGGCGCCCCTCGCCGCGCCTGGCTTAGCCTCCCCCGGCTCGCCGCCGCCCTTCCCTCTGGGGAGTCCTCGGTGAGCATCCCCCGCGGGCCGCCTCCCTCGGTGCTCGCGCAGCCCAAACAGCTTCCAGGGCCCTTCTCGTTACTTCGCCCGGCTCCCCTGTCCCCGCGCCCTCCTCTGCTCTTCTGCCTCCTCCTTGCTTCCCCTGCCGCGCACTGACTTCCTCGGGGCCGCGCACTCGCCACTACCTGCCGGGCACATCCTGGGCATCTGGAGCTTGGGGGGTGAGCCAGCCCCTTCCGGGCAGCTAGCACCGGGCAGCCGCTTGTGATTGGGAGGCGGCGTGAGGCGCGGCCTCCGGAGTCTCCTTATCTCTGCCCAAGGTAAGAGAGGCAGGCTGGGGACGGAGGTACTTTTTGAGTTGTACTATGGGCAGTCCGGGCTGGGCACCCGAGGTGCGTGAGGAGAAGCAGAGTTCCGTCTGGGTATTTCTTCCTCCACTCCGATCAGTTGTATTCTCTTGGCGATGTGTTCTGGTAGTTGGAAGAGACTCCCTTTCCCCAGTCGGATGAGAATTCACTTAGATACAGCTTCTTGTGTAATATCCCATAACTAGAGGCACAGCTGGGGCTACTGAGATCTCTGAACTGTTCCAAAGCTGTAGCAAGAAAGTTCTTGGCTTTCCAAATTTGCCTTATGGCTCAGGTTGCCCAATTATTGGGGATACAGACCTCTAAAATGTTGGATTTATGGCTTGTGTTTTGCATTTATTGTATAAACTTGGCATGTCTCTGTTAAACATGCCAAAATTGTCAGTTGCGCACATTGAGGCAGATGGGTTGTCTTCCTCAAAGGCATTCTGGTGCTGCTTGAGGGAGATAAGGTGTACCCTGAATCAGAATATTGCATCTGTTTCAAGGGATGCTGTCAATTTAAATTTGGCTCAAAATTTAAATTTTGGTAATTGGATTTTTATAATTCATGAGATCCCTCTAGATAATTCACGTAAAAAATAAATTCAATTGAAAACAGTTATTTTTAAACTAACATCTCTCCGTAGAGATTTCAAGCCAGACATTGCAGTACTAAGAAACAAAAAGTGAAACTGACATAATTTGGTTTTTACTTGTCTAGGATAAGAAATTGAAAGTAATTGAAAAATAAATAGCGAATGTATAGTTGAGGGTTTAAAAAATCTATTAATCTGAAAGGTGGTGTCCCGTATTATAGGGAAAGATACTTGTTTATAGTGTGACTTTAAAATTAACTTCTTAAATAGTTTTGTGGAATGGAGTTGGTAACTCCCAAGTATTGGCTTGTTTTATTTGAAATTTGGAATCTAAGCAAACACCAGAGTATACTATTAAGCATTGCTCCATGGCTTTTTACACTCTGATTTTGCGGATCTATCATTCCCAAATGGTACAACTGGGTGGGGGGTATAGTGGTAAAAACAGCCTCGCTTTATCTGAACTATGACTTCTGTGGGGACTGTATCTAAAGTTATGTCTACACTGTAGCTGGGAACAAGTCTTCCAGCCCAGGCAAACTGAATCACGCCAGTGAGGCTCACCTTAACATTCTAAAAATAATTGTGGGTGTCAGAAGTCACTGGTGTGGTGTCCTGTCAGATCTCTTGCTCTATCCAATGATGATAACTATACAGCTGCATGCATGTGCTCCTCCCCTGTGTTGTGTTGACTTTGTGCAAGTAGTCAACACAACAGACTCCAAAGACCACAAAATCAGATAAGGATCGAACACATAGGTCAGGTTTATTGCCAAATAAAGTACAGTAATAGTCAAGGCTCTACAAATAATGTAATCTACTCGCCTGTGGCGAGTAGATTACAACCCGGAAGAGCCGGCGCAGAGCGATCTGTGCATGCGCAGAGCGCAGAACCACGCGAAACCGTGTGGCTGGCTAGTGGGGCTCGCCGCTGCTTGGCGAGCCCTGGTAATAGTTATCAGTAGACTCTGCTGAACCACTTTGCATATATACCCCCTGACAAAGGACCTGCTCAATCAGTGAAAGGTCCCATTGCCCCTCGGCTGGATAAAGACACAACTTTATACACAGGTACAAACAAGTTACATATCAGTTCTGATGTATCAGCCTGCCACCCTCTAACATTACTTAGATACCACTATCTGTCCATCATGCTGTCATTTTAGATTCTGTCCTGAATCTGGGTGGGTATGTCCCTATTATCTGTGGAGTGTGTGGGTATCAAGGTGCTTCTTAACTAAGTGTTGTTACCATCCCTGTAGAATGTGCTTTCAACCTGTGCCCAGTACCAATTGGTGTTTTACCCCTGTGCTTAGCATCAATTAGAATTTTTCATTATCAGCCCTGTTGTGTCAAGTTCTGTGAACAGGGCCTGCCTCTTGCTCACAGCTTAACTCTGCTTTATAATATCAAAATCTTTACCATTGTTGCGTAGGCCTCAAACCTGATACCATACCTGTGACACATGGGCTTATGTTTCAGGCCTTCATCTTACTACTATAATAATATGGATATTGGTTTTGTGTTAGTCTGTTTCAGCAAAAACAATGAGGAGTCCTGTGGCACCTTAAAGACTAACACGTTTATTTGGGCATAAGCTTTTGTGTGCTGGAGCTTCAAGCCTTGGTAGTCAATTAGGCCTGACACAGATTACATTCTATTGAGTTTGAAGACAGATACATTGGTGAATTATTGAGGTGGCATATAACTTCTTTCTGTTTAAAAATCAGCCCCATCTACTTGGGCTGGAAGGCTTGCTCCCAGTTGCAGTGTAGATCCATCCTATGTGTCTAAAAAATCATAGTATGGACAAAGCCTTGGAGAAAGCACACGCTAACTTTTAACGTCATATCCAGGGGTTGGTGAAGTTGTCTCTTATCTATCAGACCCAAATTTTTATTAAAACCGATTCATCTTCTGATGTTACTAACTTTTATTGACTCACAGGTCTTCTGCCAAGGGAATTAATTGGTTTTTGGTGCGTTTGTTAGGGACGTTAAGATGTGGTTAATTGGCTGATCAAGTAGTCAATATAATTTATATTGATTACTTAGTCGATAAGGAAACTGCAGAGCCACAGCAGGGGTAGGTCCTGGACCCGGCACGAGCTGGGACTCAGCCAGGCTGCTTGCCTGGCTGGATCAGTCTCTGTCCATGGCCAGCCTGGACTGCTGCAGACAGAGTCTGCTTCGCAGCTCCAGCCTCTGTCCACAGAGGGTCCTAGCAGACAGAGGCTGCTACCAGAGTAGACTCTGTCCGCAGCAAGCCTGGGCATGCCGCAAACAGAGGCTGCTTCATGTTAGCCTCCTCTGCCCCCTGTCTGCCTCTTCCCCCCCTCCCCCTCCATGCTGCTGCTTCTATCAGAGGGGGAGGCAGGTGGCATTGCAGAACTGGTGCTCGGGGAAACCAGCTTTTAAGCCAGCTCTCCCCGGTACCGGCTCCAGCTTCCTCCCCCCTCCCGCTGCCTCTGATAAAGAGGCAGCAAGGGGGGAGGGAGTAGTCAACTAGATCAGTGTTTCTCAACTTTATTTAAAAAAAAAAAAAAAAAAGTACCTCCTTTTCAAAAAAAAAAAAAAAGTACTCCCCTTTTAAAAAAATTATAAGTACTCCCAGTGCCTACAGTTTTCAGACGCAATTTTTTTTCTACCATTGCAACACATTTGTTTAAACAACTTAATTGTAGCCAGGCGGGCGATGACATTTTGGGTTTAAAAAGTACAAAAATAATTAAGCGCTGTAAAACTTAAAACAAAAATTCAGTTTTCTTCAAGTTTCAGTTGTGTTGATGTACCCTCCAGACTTCTATTGAGTATCCCTAAGGGTACTTGGACCACTGGTTGAGAAATACTGGACTAGATTAACCAAAAGGCCTGGATTTATTGATTAGTCGACTACTCGCCTACATCCTGAGTTTATGTATGGGGGAAGTAATAAGAAAAGGAAGGTATTTTTATTTTTTTCCCCTGAACACATCCTCTTTTTCCTCTGTGTGATACAGGTTTGTACATGCTATGATTGCTATACAGTTGTTGCTCTATAGCTTCATGAAGAGAAACTGACATTTAGACAGATTTGTTTAATTAGCCAGAAGGCTGGGATTGAGAACATGTACAGACGTTTAATGTATGAAAATGTTTATTCAGATTCAGTTCTGATGAGCTTGAAGATAATTATGCTGGTGAATTTTTGGGGTGGTGTATGTGAGCATGAGGCGAGTTTATGTTTTCCTTTAAAAATGGGTTAGTGCCAGGTATCATCAGATTGGCAGGATTTTATTTCTTAAACTATATTTGCAAAACATTGGGACAGGGCACTCATAAGAGATAGGGGAAGTCTGACAGATCAATTTCTTTCTGGTTTTTTTTTTTATCAAACTCTCTTCCCTTTCTAAAGAGCTAGCTGCTCAGCTATACTTTTCTTTGTGACCCATGGTTATCAATCTCAAGGAAGACTGGAGAGTCACCTTTGTGCTTAAATTTCAATTTTCAGCTCAGTATTGGAAATGCACTTAATAGTGACAACTATCGTCTATAGTTAAAGCCCTATCAAATTCATGGTTCATTTTGGTCAATTTCATGGTCCTTGGATTTTAAAAATAATCAGTTTCATGGTTTCAGATGTTTACATATGAAATGTTATGGTATTGTAACCATGGTACCACCAACCTAAAAGGGAATTGTGTGTGTAGGGTGGAAGGGTACTAGGCTCATGGGATTTCCATCTTTACTTCTATGCTGCTGCTGGCAAAGGCTCTAGGGATGTCAATGTGTAGACTACTACACGATTAACTGATAAGCCAAATATTGTCAACTACATGTAAACCCCCCTTGCTGCCTCTGTATTAGAGGTTGCAGAGGGGGCAGGAGCTGGTGCCTGTAAGCCAGCTCCCCTCTAGCACTGGATTCGCCTCCCACCCTGCCCCTGCACTGCCACTTCTAATAGAGAGGCATCAGTGTGGAGTGTAAGGGGGGGCAGGTGGGAGACGATATGTGTGGGGAGCCAGCTTTCAAGCAGGCTCCCTGCATGTGCTGGTTCTGTGGACCTGCCTCCCTCTGACCCCTGTGCTGCCTCCTACAGAGGCAGCGGGGGAGGGGGCAGGCAGGAGCTGGTGGTGGTGGGAGAGCCCAGGGTCACAATAGACAGAGGCTGCTCCATTGCATCAGCCTCTGTCCCTGATGGGCCTGGGCCCACTGCAGACAGATGCTGCTCTGCGGCAGCAGCCCCTATCCATCAGGGATCCGAGCTTTCCATGGACAGAAGCTGCTCTGCCATCCCACAAAGCAACCTCTGGCTGCAATGAGCCTGGGCCTGCTGTGGACAGACACTGCTCTGCGGCAGCAGCTGTGTCTGTGGGGAATTCGGACCTCCCCATTGACTGGACCTGCTGCCGCGGACCAGCGTCTGTCCACAGTGGGCTCAGACTCGCTGCGGACAGAGGCTGCTCCATGGGATTCTGGTGCAGCCTCTGTCTACGGGGAGCTCAGACATCCTGCGGACAGGGGATGCTGCCACCCTATGCTGCTGCCTCTGTTTCAGAGGCAGCTGCATGGTGTGGCAGGTGGGAGCCGGTCTGCATGGGAAGCCAGTTTTTATACTAGCTCCCCTCGCAGATTGGTTCCTGCTGCCACCCCACACTGCTGCCTCTCTCTTTAAGAGAGAGAGGCAGCAGTATGAGGTAGCGGGGGGCTCCCCGGGAGTGGGGTCGAAGTGCACTGGCTGCTGGCCCTGCTCCCAGGGCCAATCAAATAGTCGTATAGCTGCTAAAATTTCATGCAGTTACAAAACTATTCAATTACAGACTATCTAACATCCCTAAAAGGCACCGTCTTCAGAACTGGAGAACAGCAGCTGCTGGACAGGCTCCAAGCCCTAAACCCAGAGCCACAACCAGCAATAGTGCAAAACTGAGAGTTCTAGGATATGGATGAGTAGGTTACCTTATGTGCAGGTTTTCATGGCATTCTCTTGCTTGAGGGATTACAGTTGGGGTTCCAGCCATTCCTCTTGGGTTGGCAGGAGCTGAGGCCATGGCTTCTATTCCCAGGTTGAGATGGGGGGGGAAGGAAGATGGAGACTGATAGCTGCAGCCTCTTTGTCTGGGTTGTGGTCTGTCTCAGCCATCAGTCAGGGAGCTTCTTACTCTGGCGTTGGTTCCCAGAGGTCTGACTCAGTACCCAAAGTGACCCCTGCAGGAAAAAGGAAGTTCCATCCCTCCCCAGCCTGGACTAGGATTAGCGGCTGGAGTCTGACTCAGATGGTAAGTGCCACCAGCCCTGTCCCTTCTTACCATAGCCAGATTTCTTGGGGGATTTCACAGTCCATGATATGTTTTTTCTGCTGTGAATTTGGTAGGGCTATTGTATAAGGACTGTTTATACAATGAAAATTTGCAATGACATAGATACATGTCTCAGGGGCTGTTCCAGCCTGGCCCGAGCATCTGGCTCGTCTGCGGCGGGCCCCCCGCAGGGCTGCAACAACCTCCTACTGGGAACTGCTCCAACCCCCACCGATTAACTATTCACATCCCCAGTAGGGAGATACAATATAATTCCGGAAGCACCATGCAAGAATCATCATTTAGGCTTTGCATGTGGTGTTGGGAAATATGGATGCTACTTTTTTGGGGAATATACATTATGCCCTAAGACTTAAAATTATGTGCATTATTTATATTTGTAATGTTCTACAAATATAAGTAGGTACAGTCATAAATATTGTAATGGTGAAAGAAACATAATAGCTTTCCATTTCATTCCTTTAGTCTTTACTTCGTGAAATTCTGTTTTAGATACATTTGAGGAGACCTTGCCTATTGCTTTTGTAACCTCTCTCTCTCTCTCTCTCTCTATAAAAAAACCTTTTCCTGTGGGACAACAGAATGACATCATTGCATCACTCTGCATCCCGCCTGCCTCCTCTCCTCTCCTCTTTGCCCAGTGCTCGGTTGCCGCATGGGGCCTGCGAGGTCTCGGAGTAACCGCGGGGGGGGGGGAGAGTGTGGGGCCTGCGAGGCCTTGGGATAGCCCCCCTCTCCCCTTGGTGGCTGGGGGAGAGTGTGGGGCCTCAAGAAAGGGTCCAGGCTTGTGTGGTTGGGGGCAGGAGGCAGGGAGGGAGGAAAGGCCCGGGCTGGCGCGGCCTGGGGGGAGGGGGCGGAGAGGAAGGAAAGGCCCGGACTGGCACAGCTGGGGATGGGGGAGGGAGAGGAGAAGGGGTCTGGGCTGGCAAGGCTGGGGGAGGGCAAAGGGGCCCGGGCTGGTGTTGGCAGGGAGGAAGATAGTGTCGGAGTTGGAGTGGGGAAGGTGGGGAGGGAGAAGGGGCCTGGGGTGGTGAGTCTGGGGGTGGGAGAGAAGGGGCCCAGGCTGGTGCAGCTGCAGCCTGGGCCTCCCCGGTGGCCAGAGTGAGAACCGGGGTTGGCAAGCATAGCGAGCGGGGGCATGACTCCCTAGTGGTACCTTAATCTAGTTTTAATCTTTCTGTGAAAAAAACACTCATCTGAGAGGACAGATTCTCTAGCTGTCATTTTCCTTCTGTCTTCATGTTATTTCCTCTCTTATTTATTTCCTGCTAGTCTCATTCAGATCTGTATTCTGTGCTGGTGAAGTAAAATGAAGCTACTGTGCTAAAGCTAATAGAGAGGGAAGCATTGTTTCTGGACTGTATGCAGTACTTCCGCTGATAGGAGGAGATGAATTTGGCTGAACTTCTTTTAACATTGTTTCTCCAGGCTATAGGTGGGGAACTGTGTGAAGAATATCGGCAGGCTGCAGTTCGATCATGTTGAGTTTTAATGCTAATTAAACATTAAGACTATTGTGAGGTAGTTTGGTAAAATCTTATAAGATACTATGTAAAAAACAACTTTACTTCCATGCTTTTAAACAAATAGTGTGGTCAGATATGTTATGAACTATACAGAAGGGCAGACTGCTTGCTACTTCAGGTGTACTCAACTAAATTAAATACTCTTGTTTATTAATTGTAAATGTTGATTGTTGCAACAACAACAAAAAAAACCCCTGAAAGGGCATGCCAAAATGTTCAGTGGACTAAAACTTTACAGACTTTTGAAAAGCAGATAAAACATAGACATCTTTACCAATGAATGAAAACATAAAAGCATAGTTGAGCTGATGTCAAGTGTTTTAAGTCATCAGATTACAGTTGTAGTCTTTCTTTAGTTACAGTATGAGAGACTTGGAAAATAAGGGTAACACAGTAGTTAATCTGCTTTTGTATATTCTGCATAAAAACCTAAAGAGATTTGATTTTTATTGCTATTTCTATTAGTCCTTTGGGCTCCTAATGGAGCATAGGGCCTCCACAGTCATTGTCCATCTCTTGCGATCCTTAGCGATAGTCTTGATTTGATCTCTTGTTAAGGCAGCTGCTTTTACTGGCAACTTCATTGCCATGTTTGTTTGGGACGTCCCCTTTTCCTCTTTCCCTTTGGATTCCATTCAAACACTTGTCTCATGATACATTCCTCACAGTCCTTACATAGAATATGGCCTGCCCATCGCCATTTTCTTTTCTTAATCTGGACCTCCATTGGTTTCTGATTTGTTTTGGTCCACAAGGTTTCATTTGGCACTCTATTGTACCACTTTAGCTGGAGAATGTGTCTTCGGCATTTATTGACAAATGTCTGAATTCTCTGAGTGTTGCTCTGGACAACATGCCATGACTCCGAGCCATACAGCAGCACTGATTTCACATTGGAAGTGAAAATATGTAGTTTGGTTCTTGTTGAAATGGCTCTTGTACCCCAGACTGGTCGTAGTATGGCAAAAGCTTGTTGCGCCTTTCTTATTCTTGCACTGATGTTCTCTTCAGTTCCCCCATTCTTGCTGATAACACTACCCAAGTATACACACTGATTTACCTCTTGCACTGCTTTTTCTTCAATTGTAATTTCACCTTCTCTTGAAATTCATCCCCCCCCCCCCCATGGGATCACCACATTCTTAGTCAAGTCTTCTCTTGACTAATCTTGAGGCCCACTCACTCAGCTGTTTCCTGTAGGGCATCTGTCTTCTCTTGCATATGCTCTAATTTGTCTGCAAACAGGGCTAAGTCGTCTGCAAACTCTAGATCTTCAAGTTTCCTAGTTTGAGTCCATTGGAGTCCCCTTCCTGAGTCAGCATATGCTGTTTTTGTGACCCAGTCTAGGACAATCAGGAAGAGTAATGGAGAAAGAAGGCAGCCTTGGTGTACACCTGTTGTGACCTGGAATTTTTCCGACAATTTTCCATCATGGATGACCTGGCAGATTTTTGTTGCAAAGAAGGTTTATTTGGAGAGAATTTGAATCCATAATTGTTATGGATAGACAGAGTGCTTGCCTTTTCTAAACATCCCAGCATTCAGTTACTTAAGGTTTAAACTCAGGTAGCTAGGAGGTGTTGGCAGGGAGCCAGAAGAGCCAATGGGAAAAGGTGTTAAAATTTAAATGGAAAGATATACCTGCATGCTGTTTGTTGTGTGTGAGTATTTAAGCCAGGAGTTGGGGGAAGAATACAAATTGAACCAGAAAGAACTATCATGCCTACAAAGAATACTGGGCATGGAAATGGATGGGACCTTGAAGCACGGATCTTAAGTAGATGGGGAGAAATGTCTATTTAGTTGTGATCAGGTTATTTTCCTTGTTTTGTTGTTTGGTTAAACTTCTCTGTGCCAAGTCCATGTGCCTCCCCCCATATACTGTATTTTAAGCTGTGTTTTAATCTCTTCTTTTCTCAGTTGTTCTGTAACATCTAGCAGCTGAAAGTATGCTTTATCAGGTATAGCTTTTTATTTTGTTAATAAAAGCTCTTTTTTTTTTTTTTAAGGCATGATTTGATTTTTGTGTCCTAAAGGATAATAGGAGGTCTGTGTATGCATGCCTAAGACTGAGAATGCAGTTTGTTTTCTCTTTTTATTCCAAGCTCTCTTGTGGCAAAAGAGCTTTGGGTATCCCTCTGGAAGATGTGCAAGTGCTTCTTCCTGGGTTCAAGAAGAAAGGTATTTTTTCCCCCTATTTGGTGGTGACAGCTACCTCCCAAGGCCAGGAAATCTGTGATCTTGGGAAGCTTTTAAGATGAAGCCTATAGAGGCAAGGTATTTTTAAGGCTTCGGAGTGAGAGAGTGGGGAACAGCCTTGACAATCATTAAACAGCTTCAAGGCAAATATTAACTTGATCATTTTTATTCTACTTTAATAGAGATTTGAAAATCCTCCATTCAAACAGATTTAGGCAAGTTATTGATGGAACGGCCTGGTGCTCAAGAGTACAGAAAGCCACAGTTAACCAAATATGAAATCTGTTACAATTACATAGTACTAACCAAGTGTTCCATAAGAGAGAAACTTGATCACTTAATACACTATTGCAAGCCTCAGAGCTGCTTTGGACACTATAGAAGAGGAGTCATTCTGTGTAATCTGCTTTTCTTGAACTGCAAAAGAATGGGATAGAGACTGGAGGCTAATGATTGTGCTGTGGAAATATCTGAGAAATGAAAGGAGGACATGAATCCATGCTTGTGATTCTTGTTTAAAAACAGCAACTTTAAACATAAAGTTGGTGGAGAATTTGTGTTATATTGCAGTAATTTTGTCTTCTGGTTTTGATGACTCAGTGGTCTCTCAAGCTCTGATTTTTGTCATAGCGGCCTATAGCTCTACTATAATGAGGACTTGGCTCATGTATTTCAGAACTAAGTTACTTTTACTTGAGTGTAATTTTCTTACTAAATTATCTAAATTGCATAAATGTTTGGAGTTCTTTCTGCGGGGGGAAAAAGCCTGCTAGCGATCTTTTCACTTTTTGCAAAAATTTCATGAAACTCTTAAGCTCTCATTCTAAAGCCATTTTGTGCACACGCTCACCTTTAGTTACTGCAATAATATGATGTGTTTATTAACATATTTTATCTCTCTCTATATATAAAAAAGTTTTTCCTGATGCGTGACAGAATGATATAATCAGAGGGGGGTTGGCAAGCATAGAGAGCACAGGGTACAGCCTTCTAGTATTCTATAATATACCTTTTTTAATTTTTAAATACATTTGGAATATAACTCTAAATATTTGTCTATCCCATTCCAAGTTATATAGTCCATAAAATATCTAAACCTGAACAGCAATGTTTTCTTCTCACTTTCTCTCCCTTTTCACGCATATGCACACTCCCTTTCAAACTTATTTACATGCAGAATTAGGTCAAAATAAAAGTCATGACCCTTCTGAACACTGAGCTGCAGCATTTCCTTTTTCCATTTCAATTGTTGCTGATGTCATAGTATAATAAATACAGGCATATTGCAAAAGTCAAGGGAAATGAGAATGCAGGGAGGGGAGAGAAAGAAAGAAACAAAAGGAGGGACTGGATGAATGGGATAGAAGCCAAGCATGTAAGCAGTACAAAGCAGGGATGTCCAAGTGTAGTCGAGTATATAATAAGCCTAGGCTTATCGGTTAATCTTATTGACGATACGCATTTCCCGCTTCCCTTGCTGCCTCTGTAGCTGGCTTCCCACCAGCACTGGATCCACAGAGCCACCTTTCCCCTCCCCCATGCTGCTGCCTCTGTTAGACAGACTGCAGTGAGGAGGGTGAGGGGGTAGGCAGGAGCCGGTACTCGCAGGAAACCAGCTTTCAAGCCAGCTTCCCGCGTGTATTGGCTCACGCAAGCCACATCCCCATCTCCCCTGCGCTGCTGTCTCTCCATCAGAGGCAGCAATGGGGGTGGGGATGGGGGAGGCTGCCGTAGAGGAGTCTGATGCCGATGCAACCTCTGTCTGTTGGGAGTCCAAGGTCCCCACGGACAGAAACTGCTGCCACCTTGTGCTACTGCTTCTGTATTAGAGGCAGCAGTGCAGGGTGGTAAGAGACTCTGCCCTGGGGACCATAGAATATTTGTGTAATCGATAATATTTTGTGCAGTTACATGACTGTTCAATTAATCGCTATCTAACATCCCTAGTACAAAGACAGTTAGCAAGGTTGGCACAGGTAACTGCAGACTTAACTGCTGTAGCAGAGGAGCTGCCTTCATCTTGCCTGTCCATGAATGGATCTCAAGTATTTTTAGGATGCCTAAAACAAAAGCAATCTTATGTAGGAGCATCTACTCGCCCAGTTCTTCTCGCACTTTTCTTAGTTTCTCACTGACTGTTTGCGGGTGTTTCTAAAATATTTAGGGGAGATGGGACAGGGAGGAAAGAGGGAATGATACGGGAAAGAAAGGAATCCCCACATTCTCTGCAATATTTAATATCTGTGGACAGGCAGACCTATTAGCTGATCTTCTTGTGATTTAGTAGCAGGGGCAGATGCTAATTTGAAAGGATTTGAAATATTCTAATAGCATGGCACAGATACAATCAAAATGGGTCTCTTAGTCAAAATGGGCCACGTACAGTAAAATCTGATGCATTTACTCCTGCCTTTAAATATTTGCATGTATTTCTTATTCCAGAAAGGCCAATATGCCACTGTGTTAATACTAGTAAACTTTTTTGTTCAGCTGAAATAGTGAATTTTTTGTGAGAATTAAATGTCAGTATAGAACAGGCCTAGGCAAAATACAGCCCATGGGCCGGATTCGGCCCGCCAAGCCACCAGATCTGGCCCACGGAGGCAGTGGGGAGCCCCAGGCAGGTTCCCCTGCTTGCCTGGCAGTCCCGCACGCCACTCAGAAACATGGCTGCGGGGCGCTTTCTCTTTGAGTCCGGAGGGAAAGGGGGAAGATTCAGACGCTGGTCCCACCCCCAGCACAATCCCACTGGCCAGTTTCTGGACAGAAACTGGCCAATGGGAACTACCTGTTTGAATAACAGGCATCCACAAAGCACAACCCTCCTGCTCACTCACTCAAGCACATGGCCGAGCAGGCAAAAACATTTTAAGCTCTGCAAGCCTTTAGCTCTGCAGGTCGGAAGGAAGGTAAGTCTGTCTCCTGGCGAGAACCTGCCTCTGCCACCTCAGCCCTTGCCTTCCCCAACCCTCTGCCCCACACTCCTGCCCCACTGCTCTACATGCACCCATACTTCCCCCCCCACCCCCCGCCCCAGATCGGGCCTCCCAGTCTTCAGCCCGAAATCACAATCCCCTCCTGCCCTAGGTAACATACTGTTAGAGGGACTCTAATGTTATAATGTTGATCTGTTCATAATGATTATAGTGTAATCGTTGTGTACAGAATTTGGGTAAGGTGCACACTTAAAATGGCGATTGTCATCAGTGACTGGAAAACAAAATGGAGATTACCATCAGAACTCTGTGGAAAGATCTGGACTTGTTTCCCACCGGAAGTCTTTGCGCTCGTTACACTTATGTACATGGCACGCAAAAGCTGTGCACAAGGCACGAAGAGGCTTGCACCAGGCATGCAGATCCTTTGCACCCAGCCTGAAATTGTGCACACCAGCCTTACACAAGTTTTCCCGCCAAAGGTTCTACAAAAGCACTGCACCCCAAGGGAAGGTGTGGTCAGTGTTCCGTCTGTGCCTGTGAGGACAGCGTCTGTCAGAGCGGGAGCATCTACGCCATTGAGGGCCCACTTCCCTGTATCGAAGGATCAGGATCCAGTGATGGTTACCCTTCAAGAGTAGCGTTCCAGCCTGACAGTGCCACAGAGGGAAAAGGCATAGGGATCATTCAGAACTGCGGTGGATTCCCACACCACGCTGTGGCGAAGGCTCAGCACTGGTGATCTGGGATACACCAAGCAGAGGTGTTTGATCTCTCCCGCCTCAGACCATAACATTGCCATCGTCCCTGAAACACTCCGTTGTGGTGAAGGCCCAACGAGAATCGTACCAGAACTGTACCACTATTCATCATCAGCCTTGGCTCCTGTGGCAACAGCCTCGGATTGATCCATCTGCAAGGGATCACTTGCGGTTCCTCCCTGAAGGCTAACCTGAGCCCAAAGGTAGAAGGTCGCAAGCACCAGTACCATCATTGGTAACACAGAGACTTATGTAATGTATAAATACCTTACCTGTATTGGGGATCTTTTTGTCTTTCTTCTCTTGTGTTTTGGGGTGGGGGTTGGATTTGTTGGTTGTCGTTCTTCTTGTAAGAATTTAAATTGACAATATATTAGTGAACTTTAATCTGGACTCCAAGCGTGTTTCTTTTGGGGAGAAATCACCGGTGATCAGATACGGTGTCAGGGGCCTCTCTTCTGGTAACCAGAGCATTTAACATCATCAATCAGATCCCTTATCCTGAATTCTAAATTAATTCAAAAGATTCTGCTTGTTACTGAGACTATGGGGTAACAATACCAAAACCCTGCACCCCAGTTCCCTGCCCTAGGTCACAACTACCTCCTTTGCCCAAACTCCCTCTCAGACTCCATTTTCCCTCCTGCACCCCAGTCCTTTACCCCAAGCTCCCTCCTGCACTCAGCCTCCATCCCAGACCACGCACCTCCTCCATTAATACCGTAGAAGAGTGCGTCCCTCGACCACTTTCCAAAATCTTGGGAGTGGCCCCCATCAAAAATTATTGCCCAATCTGGTATAGAACAAATCTTTCACTTAATCTTGTATCAAGAACTTGTGTATTATAACATATTTTTTCTTCAGATTTAGTATATAAAATCTTCTAGAGTCCTTTTAGGAATCAACAGATCTTAATAGAATTTAGGGGTGTGTGTATTATTTTACATAGCAAGACATTAAAGAGGACTAATTGCTTTTACTTTAAGAGCTGCTGTGCATATAGGACAACCAGATTTCCTAAACCATTTAGCACATTCTGTATTCCATAAGGTACAGAAAGCAGATTAGATAAAATCTACATAAAATCTTCATTTGGTATAAGCCAATAATGGATGTAAACTTTTTTCAGTGTGCCATTATTTAGGGGAGGAAATATCAATAGAAATCTAACTTTTAAGTAATCATATTGAAATACAGTTAAAATAATTTTCACCTTGTTGATCAGTATGAGGTAAGAATTAAGGAAGAAGAGTAAAAGGTGATAGATGAAATAAAATTTTATTTCAGCTATAAAAGCATCTTTATATGTCTTTCAGCACCCCAGTATAAGAAGAACTAGGACAGGTTTCCTCTCCTAAATTTGGTGATATATTTTTTTCCCATTACAAGCATCTGTGCAAAACTTAGGCACCAACTCTGTGGGCGTTCCAGGGCTGGTGCATCCATGGAAAAAATATAGTGTGGCTGCTGGTGGGTGTTGAGCATTGTGCCACACAGCATCCCTCACGTCAGACCCCAGTGCTCCCTCTGAACCTCCCACAGCTTCCCGCAGCACCGTTTGCTGCCCCTAGCCACTGACAAAAGAGGGCAGCAGCCTGGACTGGTGCGGAGATCCTGGACCTCATCGAGGTCTGGGGGGGAGGAGACTAATCTCCAGGATCTCCGCACCAGGAGGAAGAATGCCGATGTCAATGGCCAGATGGCCACCAGCCTGTCCCTCAACCAGGTTTGCATGAAAATAAGAGCTCCAGCAGACCCACAACAAGGCCAGGGAGCAGTGTGGATACTCAGGGGTGGTTCCTTATATGTGTCGTTATTACGATCAACTCAATGCCATCCTGGGAGGGGGGGCAAGTCACCTCCCCGACCCGTTGGTGAGTCTGGCCAGGACATGTCCAGCATCAGCCTCTGAAAGGGTGGGTTTGAGGAGGAGTAGGCCAGTGAAGCCACCATGCCCACTAGTCAGGAGCTGCTCTTCACCCTGGAGCCAGGTCTCTCTCCCCCAGGATGTCTCCCAAGCCTCAGACGATCCCGGTGAAGGCACTTCAGGTGAATTCTATAACTTTCCCTATACACACAGGGGGGCGAGTGATGGGCTGCAAGGGGCTGTGTGCTCCTCACTTGGCCTTCTCAGCCTGGGGGTTGCACAACAGCCTGTGCACGTGGGTGCACATGGAGCGCCAGTCCGGAGCACTCAGCTCCATGACACTTTCACACAGAAACCTCTCGCTCCTTCTCACAAGGTTCCTGGAGAGGCCTGCCTTACTTCGGCTTCTGTGGTGGGACACTTTTCCACTAAGGAGGCTGGGGCATGGAAGAACACTGATCCTATGCATGGGAACCCGCTGGGGGGAGAAAGAGGAGGGGGCCTCAGTAGCACTTTTTCTGGCAAATGGTCTCTGCTGCTCTCTCACACCTCCCCAATGCTTTCCCCACCCTCTCAAGTGGACAGGGATAGAAGTTCTCTGCAAGATGCTACCAGTGTCAGACCCAGCATACACAGGACGCAGAAGGTAGCTGAGCCACCCTGTTCTGCCATTGTCTTAACTGAGACCTTCGGTGTCGGCACAGAGATTAGGGCTAGGCTTCATGTACAGGGTCTCCTGGGATGACTGCCCTTGTAACTTTTCTTCACAGCTGGGCTAGCTGTGAGTGTGCTGCTTCCACCATCTCCCACACCATATTCCTGACTCCGCAGGAGCTGATGGAGGAAGCAAAACCGGGAAGACCTGCTGCGGAATGGCCTGCCTCCAGTCCCTCGTCTGGGGGCTGGATGAGGAGCACCAGGAGTGGGCCGCCTACTGAAAGGAGCGCCAGGCTGACAGGGAGCAGCAGAAGGCCATCTGGGACCAGCTGGCGCACCAGCACAAGGCCATGTGGCCTTGGAGAGGGACCATGCACTGAGAGTGACTTCATGTTGCCCGTGAAGGTGGCAAGTAGAAAGGCTACAATGTATTTCCCTCTGACTAAAATACACATCGGCTACGTCTACACTGGCAGCTTCTTGTGCAAGAACAGCTGTTCTTCCGCAAAATCTTGCCGGCTGCCTACACTGCACGAGCGTTCTTTCAGAAGTAAATTTACAGTACAGCATTGTAAAACAGGGCTTCTTCCGGAAGAGTTGTTCCTCTCCCCATGAGGAATAAGCCCTCTTGCGCAAGAGCTCTTCCAGAAGAGGCCAGTGTAGACAGGCAACATGAATTTCTTGCTCAAGAAGCCCCTATGGTTAAAATGGCCATCAGAGCTTTCTTGTGCAAGAGAGCGTCTACACTGCCAAGGATGCTCTTGTGCAAAAGCACATGGCAGTGTAGACGCTCTCTTGTGGAAGAGTTTTTGCACAAGAACTCTTCCACAAAAGAGTTCTTGCTCAACAAGCTGCCAGTGTAGACGTAGCCATCCGGTGTAGAAAGGAGTCACTTTCAGAAGAAAATGTAACTGGATCACCTGATACAGGTTTTAATCTCTGGGCTGTATCCAACACCACTGACTCTAGTGCTAAGGGATTTTGGTATAACAACTTAGTAAAATAAATATGGAAATGAACGTTGCGCCACAATTTTTGTTTCTGGACACTTCTGTCATCTCCAGCCAGCTGTGTGCACTGCGGCTGGAGCTGGAGTCATGGTGAGAGAAGGGTACATGTGGTGACTGGGTCAGACAATGATTGGGGAACACAGGGTTGAGCTGGAAAGGTACAGGAAAATCAAGGGGGAAATGATGATGGGAGATGTATATAGTGGTTTTGAATGGACAGGAAGAATATCAGGTATGGGGTGGAGGGCTACAGTGGCCTGGAGCTTGCTCAGATTCATGCTGATTTGGAGTGGGAGTGGAAAGAAGAAAACAGTCAAGTAAGGCTCCTGACAAATAATACATTCATAGTGCTTTCAGCTGCCTAAAGTGGAGGTTCAGGAGTCTCCTCCCCCACCTGGACATGAGCAAGCGCAACATTCCCTATGTTCGGTGGCACCCATCTGAACAAGCACACATGACCTCAATACTGGTGCACAAGACAAAACTTACTCTGCTCATGGATGGAAAATCTTAGAGGGAATACTGCTCCCTCCTCCTCCCCCCAACTTTCCTGCCTCTCCCTTGGCTTCCCCTCCTAGCCCCCCTGAGGGGCCACTGGGGCCCCAGAACATGTGGCGGTGGGACTTCTTGGGCAGCCAAAGCCTCCCAAGCAACTTGAGGCAAGTGCCAGTCTCAGCCACATCCCTGAGCCTCCCCCTCCTTTCCAGTTTCTTTCCCCAGTCCCTCCCCTGTTGTGTATATACCACCAATAAACAAGCAGAGTTGTTTTTCTTAAAGGCTTTTTTATTTGCTCAGCAGGGGAAAGGAGAAGGTGAGAGGGGAGAGCAGGGGAAAGTAGGGATGGGGGAGTTAAGGCACGCAGGGACTCCTTGTAAAGAGGCCCGGGGGAAGAGTCTCACAGGTGGCCTTGGCTGAAACTCTCCCTCAAGGCCTCCTGGATGAGCACAGCCTCTTTATGTGCTCATTGAATGGCACTGGTGTCCGGCTGCTCGTAAGCCCTGGCCAGCCATTCAGCCCCTCACCCTCACTCTGGCAGGAAAGTCTTCCTTTTGCTCTCTCAGAGGTTGTGGTGCACACAGCATACTGCCACCACATAGGGAATGTTGCGCTTGCTCATGTCCAGATGGGTGAGGAGACTCCTGAACCTCCTCTTTAGGCAGCCAAAAGCACACTCCACAACCATGTGGCACCTGCTCAGCCTGGCATTGAAGTTCCCCTTGGTGGGGACCAAGCTACCCATGTAGGGCTTCATCAGCCACGGTGAGCAAGGGGTAGGCTGCATTGCCCAGGATGCAGATTGGCATGTCCATGTCCCCGACCCTGATGGTGCGGTTGGGGAAGAAAGTGCCAGCGTTCATCTTCTGGGACAGGCAGAAGTTCTAGAAGACGTGGGCATCGTGCGCCTTCCCTGACCAGCCGACGTTAATGCCCGTGAACTGTCCCTTGTGGTCCACCAGGGCCTTCAGCATCATAGAGAAATACCCCTTCCTGTTGATCTTGTCCGAGGCACAGTGCTCGGGGGTCAGAATGGGGATATGAGTGCTGTCTATGGCCCCTCCGCAGTTGAGGAAGCCCCTGGTGGGAAAGCCATCCACGATGGTGTCAATGTTCCCCAGAGTGATGACCCTCTGCAGCAAGATGTTATTGATAGCCTTGATTACCTGCAAGAGCACAGCCATGACCGTGGATTTCCCCATGCCGAACTGATTCCTGATGGAGCAGTAGCTGTCTGGCCTGGCAAGCTTCCAGAATGTGATGGTGATGCGTTTCTGCAGTGGGATGGCGGGTTGCAGACGGGTGTCCTGTCATCTGAGGTCAGGGGTGAGCCACTCAGAGCTCCAGGAAGGTGGCCTTCCACATATGGAAGTTCTGGAGCCACGGCTGGTCATCCCATTGCTTCAGGACAATGCAGTCCCACCAGTTGGAATGGGGGTCTCTCTGCCAGAAGCAGCATTCCACAGTGTGCAGGGGATTGAGGGTCATTTTCATCAGTAGGAGTGCCAGGACCTTGGTGAAGAGGTCCTCCGGTTTGGGCTGCTTGGTGTTGTGCTGAAGCAACATGTGGGCAGTGTGGATGAACTGTGCCATGAGGTCCCTGAACCTGGTACTGCTTTGCAGCAGCTCCGGCTCCATGTTGAAAGTGCTGTGGCATCTGTAAAGGCAACCAGAACACAAACTGTGAGTTTGATGTCCCGCAAGGGGGTAGGCAGTGGAGGAGTGGTATGTGAGACTTGGCTCTAGAGAGGAGCCCCTGTAAGCTCCTGTCTCAGTTAGCCTCAGGAAGCAGCCACAGGAAGTGTCCGCCCCTCTGGTGCCCTCCCCAGAGTGTTTCTGCGGGCTTTAAATCGGATGCAGGCTCCAATCAGTGTGGACAAGCTATTTTGAAATAATTCTGTGATCTTTCAATGCTGCCTTGTAGTGTTGACATGCTATTTCAAAATTATTATTTTGGGAGTTATTATTTTGAAATATGTTTATTTTGAAATAATTTCCTAGTGTAGACATGCCCTTAGAGGCATAATCATAACAGCAGTATAAAGCTATGTTTCCAATTCAATGAACTGTTGTAATGATCTGTGATAGTACATAGTATAGAAAGTACAGTTAAAATTTATATGGTGATGGCCCTAGTCAGTTTCTCATTGCTAGTTGGTGAGATCTTAATATTAATGGTTTTCTGTGTTAAATTCTGTGTCTGAGCTAAACAAAATGAAATTTATGACATCTTTAAAGATCTGTACTGAAATTCTTTCTTTTAATGATATTAAAAGAAAGTTTGTCATTTCCTTCCCTGAATTTGAAATATAATGAATGTTTGTGAAAGGAATGCTGCTTAGTGGATAGAGCTGGGACCTACTGGGATAGATTTTTGACTTTTGCTTCTGCCACTAAACTGTGTCCTTAAGCAAGTTGCTTCACCTTTTATGCTCATTTCATTATCTGTAACTCAGAGAATATCTACTTTTATAGGATTAATTCATCAGTGGACCTGGTTCTATCAGTGAAAAGACTCCCCTTCAGTGGTCTTGGGATCAGGCTCATAATTCACCAAATTCTTTGAAAGCCAAAAGTCAGAGCTGCTTGAAAGTGCAAAGTACAATGTATCTAGAACTGTGCTTCATAACCATGTATTTTATTTTTCATAGGAAATCAAGATTTTCCTAATATTTTGGCAAGTCATGGTTTAGAAAATACTATACCTCAGACTGTCAATCACACAGAAGGTGGTATGCATCCAGAATATATTGCTTATGGATTGGTTCCTGTCTTTTTCATTATGGGCCTTTTGGGAATCCTCATCTGTCATGTGCTTAAGAAAAAAGGGTATCGGTGTACAACAGAGGCTGAGCAAAAAATTGAAGAGGAAAAACTTGGAGAAAAGATAGGTAAGTAACATCTCTTCCTGTTAATTTTTATGCCGTATGTTACTAATCTGGAACGATCCATTGCTGGACTTTCTTCTCCATATTTTATAATATTCTCTATTAAATAGTTTAATAACATTGTGTTAACAGACAATCAAAGGTAATTACTTTTGGCCATTCCCAACCTAACTAGGTGACCTCCATTAGGAGATTCTATCAATTCCCAATGCCTGTCTTTTAAAATATATTTTAAAAATCTTTTTTGAAGGATCAGAATGTCCAAAATGCTTCAGACACACACAGTGGGTGAGGGGGTAATATCTTTTATTGGACCAGCATCTGTTGGTGAGAAGAAAGGTTTAGTATTTCTCTTACTAGCAAATGTTGGTCCAACCTTACCAACCTTTTGTGTCTAATATTCTGGGACCAACATACTACAACAACAGTATGTGCAAAATACTTTACAGCTTTTGTGGCTATAGCTTGAGATCTGAGTAGCTAATCCGCTTTTCTGTATTTCATCTGTAGTCAACAGCAACAATGTGCAGTGCATAACTTTTAAAAATTGATATCCATAAACATAGTTTTAAAAAAAGCAGAACTTTTTGGTGTGTACTTAACTGCAAATATTTCAATTTTGATTAGATTAATTTTTAAGTACTACACATTCTCTCTTCTTTCTGCTCCCCTGTTGTGATGGTTTGGAGCACTGTGCTCTGGCAGTATTCTCCGGGGGCAGACCTTACCACATTTGCAGCTATCATTTCCCCCTTTCATCTTTTCCTCTTCCCCTTTTGTTCTTTTTCCTTAATTGTCAAAAAGTATTTGTAGTGGGTGTTAGTGACTCGATGAATTAAGTAGCATGTGGTGCTGAAATTACTTATTTGTGTGGGCAAAAGAGAAGAGAAGCTTAGGTCTGTAGGTTGTTACAATTGCTGTGTTTATTGGGAGGTCCTATGAGAGCCATGGACATGTTTCTTAGACTTTATAGCTGGAAGTCAGGAAGGAATGGTTAGGTAAGTTCTACTCAGGTAGCAGTTCCTTAGTGAAGCAGAGAGACCAAGTGACTTTTGGGATAATGCTATCATTCCCATTTTAATAAAATTAAAATATTAAGTAAAGGAGTGACTCTATATTTTTTTGTAGACAATTGGCAACCCTATGTGGCAAGTTCTTGACCAAAATGTCTGGTCAAAAAGGGAAGCTGGCAGTGTCCAGTTAACTGCTGCCCGGATGCTAAAAGTCCAGTTCTCTGCAGTAATGGGTCTCAGCCACTAGGGGTGGGAAGAGCAACAGCTGCTGCTGGAGTCTGGAGGAGTGGCAATGTTTAGCAGCTATTGCTCTTTTCACCCCCCCAGCCTGGCAGAGAACTGGCTGGTTAATGGACCAGGCTCCAAAGTAACTATTGGCACCGTCTGGGTTGGCGTATCCTGCCTGCCCCTCATGTCCTGATTTCCCCAGATCCTTGTTCCAGTGGCCCTCCCTTCTCCAGTGTGTTCCACTTTCCTCACGTTGGCCCCTCACTCCAGGGACTAATCCCTTACCTCTGCTCAGCCCCTTGCTTCATGGATTGACCTCCACCCACACCTCACTGTGCCCCAAATTCCTCGCCAGTTCCACAGACTGACCCCTGCCATGTCTGGACAGGGTCCATGCAAGTTCCTCCCAGCCTAGTTCTGCAGATGGCAGGCAAGTCCTCAGGGATGGGGGAGTGACAGGCAGGGCAGGAGGAAGAGCCTTTGAGGAAGAGGTAGGGCAGAGGCCAGGACCACGGGCAAAGTGAGAGGTGGGATATTCCCTTTTCTAGGATTAGAAAGACGGCAACTCTCTTGAGGGTACAAGGCTCAATTATCCACAGAATTAGTTTTCATTCCTTAGACTATTAGAATAGATTAGGTTTATGGTGAGACATCCCCCTCCCTCACTTCACCCCCTGTCACCTGAGTTCACAACTTGTGAGATTTTTTTGTTTTTTACACAAGTATATTTATATATTTGTTATATTTGATGCCTATGCTTAAATCCTAGCTCCTGGAGTCATGCTATTTAATGAAAATCTTGACTTTGATTTAAAAACAAGTTTCTATCCCTATGTTGTGTGGAAAAGCTTGAAAATGAGAATCTTAAGTTTTAAACACCAGAAGGCAAACAGAAGTCTAAAATTTAGTATTTTTATAAAATCTTTAAATATTTAAGATCATCTCATGATTTTAGGATTTTTGAATGCTTATGGCTGGCAGTACTTGATGCCTGTCCTCCTAGTGGTAGTGAAAGGCAGTGAATTAACAGACTTAGATACTGTAGTCTATTGTGGTGAACAGTATAGCAGTACAAGCTTCTGTGTGCAACTCATTAATTTGCTACTAGTCAAGAGTAAGGCATTTCATACATAGTACCTTCATCTCCAGACCCCATGCTCCCGAAGCTGATGCCTTATCCACTAGGACACTGGAGAACCCGCTTCACCTCCCTACCTTCACCAGGTGCCAGCTCAGGCCCTGGAGAAGCTGATGGGGGCTGAGGTGTATATTCCTTTTGCTCTCTTAAAATTGAGGTGGAAAGGATGTAAATTATAAAAATTTATAAAGCTGGGACTAAGCTGGGCTGCTGGCCAGACTGCTAAAAAATTTACTGGTGGGGTGGAGGGGAAAATACATGTAGTCTATAGCATTAACCTATAAGCTTTTTCTGATCAGTAAATTGGTTAATCAACTACACTATTACATCCCTAGTTTGAATAAAGGCTGCAGGACCTGTCTTTGGGATTGTTACTAAAATTCTTATAAAGTTTATTTTAATATGACAGTGATATAATACAGTACTTATGTTTCATTCAGTGAGATGTTTACCATATGAAATAAATTTCTAAGAGGCTGTAATATTGACTCCATGTTATTATTTTTCCCTATAGAAATGAATGAAAGCATAAATGACAATAACGATACTGTGGGGCGAATCGTCAACATCATTATGAAAAATGAAGGTACAGTTTAAAATATGTGTACAATGTTCTTCATAAAAGATATGACTCCCTGTGATGCATCTGGATATTATGTAGCTTTTTAAAGTGTTTCCATAACATGTTATAGTGTTTGCATCCTTCTGATACACTCTTGGACTCAGCTGACATAGCTGCCCAATTGTTTGCTACTGCAGTAGTATTGTGATGTATATTATGATGGCACCTTTCAGGATTCCCTGAGGAGATGTAAAATATGGTGGAGGAGCTCTCATTTGAGGAACAAAATCTCTTTTCTGAACTCACAGACAGTTCTTTACACTCACTGAAAGATTCCCAAGTCACTATAAAATCCCTTGGTATATATGTACCACAGCCAAAGTGAAGATTGGGAAAATATCAGTTCCCTCCATAGTCTCACCCACAGCAGCAGTTTGACAACCAATGCCGTCATCATCAAGTTACCAACAGATGCAGTCAGTTTTCCATACAAGGGACGCTGTCCCAAACACCCTTTTGTAAGCATCCTTTCTGTAATGCCATCTACATGCCAGCTGTTTGGCAAATGCCTAGATCCATTTTTACCATCTTGGATGCAGACAGATGGGTCCTGAAAATAGGTATCTCCATCCCCTTTCCTAACTGTACCATCCTGCTAACCTCCTTCATAAGAACGGCTATACTGGGTCAGACCAAAGGTCCATCCAGCCCGGTATCCTGTTTGCTGACAGTGGCCAATACCAGGTGCCCCAGAGGGAATGACTCAAACAGGTAATGATCAAGCAATCTGTCTCCTGCCATCCATCTCCACCCTCTGACAAACAGAGGCTAAGGACACCATTCCTTACCCATACTGGCTAATAGCCATTAATGGACTTAATCTCCATGAATTTATCTAGTTCTCTTTTAAACCCTGTTATAGTCCTTGCCTTCACAACCTCCTCAGGCAAGGAGTTCCACAGGTTGACTGTGTACTGTGTGAAGAAGAACTTCCCTTCTCCTTCGAGTGGTCCCCGTGGGTGCTCCACTCTGGGTGCTGATGCGTCCTCGCACCGGCGACCGGAGACTTTTCTAGCAGCTTCCACCGTGCCGATAACAAAACAGTTCCTTAAGGGCCTGCAAAACACTTTCCCACCCATCCGCCCTCCAGTCTCTGTCTGGGATCTGAACCACATTCTAAAAAGCCTGACACAGCCACCGTTTGATCCTCTAGCCTCCTGCGCTTGGTCTCATCTTTCCATGAAGGTGTCCTTCCTGGTCGCGATAACCTCCAGTAGGAGGGTGAGCAAACTTGCCGCCTTGATGGCTGAACCCCCATTCACGGTGTTCACGAAGGACAGAGTGATACTCCGACCCCTCCCGAAGTTTCTCCCCAAAGTCCCTTCTCCCTTCCACATCAATGAACCCATACACTTACCTGCCTTTTTTCCTAAGTCGCATGCCGATCCAGCTCAGGCCGCATGGCACACTCTCGACGTCCATAGAGCACTGGCGTTTTATGTGGACCTAACCAGACCCTGGCGAGTCTCCCCTAGGCTATTTTTGTCCTACGCTGAATGATCCAAAGGTCAAGCAGTTTCATCTCAGAGGCTTTTGAAATGGATCATCTCCTGTATTCAAACATGTTATACATTATATGACAAAGACTTACCTGACACTATCACAGCTCATTCCACCAGAGCGATGTCTTCCACAACTGCCTTTCTTAGCAACGTTCCTCTTCAAGACATCTGCAACACCGCCACCTGGTCATCTGATCGCACATTCGTGCAACATTACGCTCTCCTCTTCGATTGCATCTTCCATGGCAGTGGGACACGCAGTACTATCCACAGTGACTACCACACAGCTCCAAACCTACCTCCATGAGCCGACAACTGCTCTGTAGTCACCCAGAGTGGAACACCCACGGGGACCACTTGAAGGAGAAGAAAGAGTTACTCACCTTGTGCAGTAACAGTGGTTCTTCGAGATGTGTCCCCGCGGGTGCTCCACTACCCTCCCTCCTTCCCCTGCACTGGAGCCTTATGTGCTAACAGGTAGAGAAGGAATGGAGGAACCGTGCCACACTTGTGCCTAACGGATTCCAGTGACACAAGGGGGAGCTGCAGCATGTGCGTGGTGGAAACTGCTAGAAAAGTCTCCGGTCACCGGCGCGAGGATGCACCAGCACCCAGAGTGGAGCACCCACTGGGACACATCTCGAAGAACCACCATTACTGCACAAAGTGAGTAACTCTTTCTTTCCCTATTCAGGGAACCCTCTCATGAACCCGTCTTGGAGTGGGGAGAAGTGAGACATCTTCAACTGGGAGCCATAGAACCAGTCTCTCCCTGTAACATGGCGCAACTCACTGCCATGGTGCTGCCTGCTGGTCACTCAGGGAATCAGCTCTTTAGCCCTGGAGCGCCCCCTTCTGTCATGTCTGCTGTTAGCTTTTGTTTGCCACTACTTTGTGTTAGGACCCACATCCCTCCCAGACCATGGCATCCTCTCTACTGGGTACTGCTCTGCCACAGTGCCCCTCCCCACACTCTGGGGTCCTCCCCCTCAGGGAACACCCAAACTCCTATGCCCACCTTGCCTCAGTGACCCTACTGCAAGTCTTCATCTAGCCACTGCCTCAGGGGCAATCTGCAGTCTGAAATGGCCACTCATCATTGGCAAGCGGGTGTGGACCTGCTGCCTCCCTGCAGCCCTAGAACCCTCAGACCTTGCTTGCTTCAGACCCTGCAGCCCAGGAGCTTTCCTGGCCAGAGCTTCACCAGCTCTGCCTGCCTTTCCCCAGCCCTGCTCTAAGTCAGGAAGCCTCTAGCTTCCTTGGCAGCTAGGTCTCTCTTGCTCCACAGGTAGAGCAAGAGTGAGTCCATCTCCACCCCTCTAGGAGCCCTTATTTAGACAGCTGGGTTCTAATTGGCTCTGTCTGCCTCAGATGCTGGCTCCATGGCTCCAACCTTCTCCAAGGGCTGGGCTTTAACCCTTAAAGGGTCAGTGTGGGGCAGACACCCCTGTCATACTCCCCAACACAGAGGACACAGTTTCTACTCTCAGCACTTCCTAGTACAAAAGAAGTTTTGTAGTTGGTGCCCCATCCTAGATTTTTGCAATCTCAACAAATTTGTCAAAACTACATTTCACAACGGTCACCCTATTCACCATCATTCCAGCACTGGAACAGGAGGATTGGTTCTCAGCCCTCGACCTACAGGATGCATTTCCTACGGTTCATCAGCTCCCATGGTCATTACTGTTACAGACACTTCAAACTATCCACAGCACTGCAGTATTTGCAGCCTTTTCCACAAACTAGGTTATCATTATTTTTCCATACCTAGATGACTGCCTTTTCAAAGCACCATCTGAGACTGAAGTGCTCTGAGCAGTCCATAGTACAACGATCCTCTTTACAAAACTGAGCCTCCTTATTAATTTTGAAAAGTCCACACTAATGCTAGTGCAAACACTGGCGTTCATTGACATTGCACTTGATACCAAGTGGGTAAGAGCATTTTTACCATCTCACAGGTTTGCAGCGATAACCCAACTAGTCTCAATTGCCCAAACATGCCTCCAAATCCCAACATGCACATGCTTCCGCTTCTGGGACATATGGCTGCAACTACATTTGTGGTCAAAACATGAGGCTGCAAGTGTGTTGTCTTCAGGGCTGGCTTCATACAGAATATCTTTCTCTCATGCACAGCATGCAAAAACTCATGTTCATGCCAACCCAGGTCATGGCCTCTCTGCTGTGGGGGGATGTGCCCTGACAGCATCTGCGCCTGGGTCCCTTTTCCTCATCCTCTACCTATCATGATACTTATCATCCGTGCCTCCTTCCTTAGCTGGGGAATGCATCTCTGCAAGCACACTATTACAGGACAGATGGACACCCACCGAGTCCACCTTACACATCAACCTCCTGGAACAGTGGGCAGTCCACAATGCCTGCCAGTATTTCCTACCACTTCACAGAAACTGGACTGTTTGAGTAATAATGGACAACCTCACTTGCATATATTACATGAACAGGCCAGGAGGTGCCAGGTCCCATCACCTGAGTTCATAAGCAATCATGCTATGGAAGTGGTGTATCCACAAGGACATCTCTGCTGCATATCTCCCTGGACATCAGAATGTGAAAGAGGTTATGCTGAGTAGAACCTCAGTAATGGAGCACTGGCTGCATCGACCTGTCTGTCGCCACACTAAAGTTGGAACTGGATCCACTTGTGGGAATAGGTACACCTGGTGGAATTGCACCTGCTTTTTATCAAGATACTTTTAACTGAATCTGAACAGGTTATTTCTGAATCCCAGAGCTATAAGGGGCCAAGTTTTCAGGTGGACGAGACCTGATTGGTGTTTGTCTAACCAACTCTTAAAATATTTCATCAAGGATATCTTTGCATACAGATTTTAACTTGTTGCCTTTGGCATCCTGCCTTCTTCAGAGTCCATAATGCAGATTCTCCTGTCTAGATGGAATTACATTCAGAGCCCTTTATTTCAGTTGTGAGATAGCAAAGGTGCATTGAAAGCTGAGTCAAAACTAGAATCTTCAGCTTGCTTATTTTTTTACTATCTTTATTTTATTATACAAGGACAGCAACACATTTCTTTTAACAATTTCTGTTTGTGCTTTTTGTAGCAAATGCTGATATGTTAAAGGCCATGGTAGCTGATAACAGTGTGTGTGATCCTGGAAGGTAAGTCCTTTCTGTTTTAGCTGTGTGTATTTTCCTCTGCTGTATCAAGATGTACCTTACCAATCATTCTGTGTTAAATAAAACTGAAATCTCAGTAAAATTGCAACCCTTTAAATGCTATTATGGTAACTGAAAGTATGTTCATTATAGTTTTAGATTAAATAATATTGAATAATAGTCATTTAGGAGCTTAGTTGCAGGGATTTTACTTCAAATTATTGCCTACTTCTGGAATAGACACAGTTATAGTGGCATAAAGGTGCTTGTGTCTGTACTGTACTGATCAAACATTTTTAACTATATCAGCATGGATATAAACACCTTTAGGCTGGTACAACTGCATCCACACTGAGGAAGATTGTTCCATTTTTAACTATACTGTTTTTAAAATAAATATAATTATAGGAGTACAAAGCCTGTGTGTGTGTAGAGGCGTAGTTTACACACTTTGTTCCTTTCCCTTTGTTTTACTTGGAGCAATTTTTTGAGGCAAATACCTTTACAATCTTGAGAGATGTTAGCTTTCAAATATGGGCCAATTTCAGAATAATCTTGTGTAATGATGCAGGAATGTGTGATTGACTTAAAATTTAAACAACTAAATATTTTTTTCTTCTCTGTCTCTTTTCACAAGAGAAAGTGAAGATGTGTATGTGAATTTGCAAAACTGCTTTTTTTTTCTTTTTCTTTTTTAAACCCAACTGGTGCTTTTCTCTCAGTAAAAGAGGAAGAAAGGCTGGAATCAATCACTGACTTTTCTACATCAGACTAAATAGTTTTTGCTGACTAAAACAATCTTCTGTTAAAAACAAGAACCTAAATTTAACACTAGTTGGATACAACCTAAGTGTATATTATCAGAGAATAAGGTGGGATGATTATTTAAATTTAAAGAGACCTTATTTCTAAGAAGAACAATTATATACAATTAAAGTTATTTTTTTTTCATTTGTTTTCAAAAATAGCCCTGGGTCTCCTACAACTCCAGGCAGTCCTGAAAGTCCAGGTTCTCCTTTGTCACCAAGCGAAACCCCATCAAAACATAACTGCCATGGCCATCATTTGCATACTATTGGGGGAGTAGCAGAAAAAGATGTTTGTAATCGCTGTAGTCACAAAAGATGGCATCTTTTAAAGCCAAGCAACAAATCTAAAGAGTCAAGAAAAAGCCGACAAGGAGAAGTTACAGTACTTTCTGTGGGAAGGTAAGACTGTTTTGCTTTGCTTCATGCTTTATTTACATGGTTATCTCATTTGATTTCAGTATTGGATTAGTTATATGCAGCAAATGGATTTTTCTGAATTGCAAGACTGTAATTAACTTTGGAGACATTGTGCTGTTTCCATGGACATCAGATGTTTGAATGTACAGGTCAAACTTTGTACACTAATTCTCTTTTTTATTAAATGCTTTTCTATTGGGTTTTGGATAATCATATAGGCAAGCTGAAGAATTTTAATGATTAATTATTAATTTGTATTGCCACTAGAATCTGGTGCCCTAGTCATTCACCATGACCCCATTATTCTAGATGCTGTACAAACTTAGGATGTTAAGGACTAGTTGCTGGGGTGGCATTTCAAAGCGGCAGCACCGCGTGGAGCCTGGGGTCAGCTGGGGATTCCCTAGCTGACCCCAGGCTCCATGCAGGCGCTTGCACTTTGAAATGCACAAGAGCCTCCACTGGGGGGTAAGGTAAGGAGGACCTGAGCCAGAGGGGTGATAAGGGCTGGCCTCACCTGAAGGTGGCATTTTGGGACCCCACCCAGTGCTGGGAGAGGGGTGAAAAAGCAGTGGAAAGGGGAGGTGTGGAGTACTGGGGGACACCAGTGCTGGATGATGGGCAAGGGATGATGGACACTACTGGCTGGCACTCACCTGTCCTGGGAGTGAAGGGGCTCCCTGTGCTGTTCCAGGGTCCTGCTTGAAAAGGGAAGGGTCCATCCAAGGCAGAAGGGAAGGGTTGGGGTCAACTAGTGGTTAGAAGGTGCTAAGATGCTGCGGTGGCAGTTGATACCTGGAACCAGCAGAGTGGAGTGGACAGGGGTTGGGTTGCTCACTGCTGCTACTGCTACTGGTAGCAGCAGCTGGTGAGGGAATGCAGTGTGGAGCTGCAGGGGGCAGCTGCCTCCTGCCCAGGGTTCAGCCAAGGACACTTGGCAGAGGTGTGTGTGGGAAGAAGGCGAAGCAGTGGAAGAGACCTGGCCCTGAATATTGGTGAAGCCAGGACCTCATGTCCTGAATATTGCTGGAACATGGGCACCACAGGCTCATATAACTTTCTGTCCCTGTGTCCAAGTCCTATCTCTGACCCACCTCTGGCTCCTCATCTCATTTTCTTCACCTAGCCACAGTCACCACTCCTCAGGCTTCTCATCCTACTCACTCTCCTTCCTCAGTTTAGAGGTTAAAATACCACCTCCCAAAAGGCACAAAATGAGGGCTGAAGGTCCACATCTTCCACTAATCTGCTATTGTCATGAAATTCTTGATGGGTCCCCATATTTCAGTAACATTGAGATATATTACTGAATCTTCGGGCATATTTTCTCTCTGATTCTCTCACTCTCCTCTTAGCTGGGGAAGTCTAAAGCCCCAAATTTCCCTCATAATATGATCTTTTGTTATGGATGAATGCCTTCACCATCATGGGAAGCACAGAAGGAAGACGTGGACTCAGGTTCTTCCTCTCATCTGCTCTTGTGCATAGCATGTGGACCCTGATACCTGTGATATTGTACATCTCAGACTGTTTACACTTTTTTTGAGGGGATGGAAATGGAAGATGCATAAGGAGAAAATTTAAGTGAATTTCACTTCAGAGGGGGATAACATGGTTAATATGTTTCTTTTCAGTCTAGTCAAGGACATTATTGAATTGTACTTTGCTTCAGAGCCAGGTGGGTTTAGAATTTTTGTTATGGAATTTTTAGAAATCTCTTCATAGCATGAATAGAAATCCAAAGCTGTGGATTCAGTAACACAACTGCCTAAAAAGAGAACAAGAATTACAGATAAATCCTCTTCCTTCTCTTGATCCTCCTTCACAGTAAGTATCAAATACAGCAGATGCAGTTTCTCCTCTAGTTTCAGGGTGCTTTCTTTCCTTTCTTTTCTCTTTTTTCTGCTTTTTGGCTATTCATCATTGCTCAACCAATAGTGTAGTTTTGTCTTATAATTGTTTCTTTTTACAAGAGAGGTATGTATGGTCAAAGCACTAGCATCTGAGAGAGGAAATCCCAAATTTAGACTTCTCTCCCTCTGTGTTCTTGGAAAGCCCATTTAAAATACCTTGTTTTACATCTCTATAGTTGGGATAACACTTGCCTCACTGGCAATTTGAAGATGGATTAGCTGATCTCTGAAGAAAAACAAAACGAATTATCTTAAATGGGTTCTTGTATTGCTTGTTTCAGATTTAGAGTCACAAAAGTGGAGCACAAATCTACATCCAAAGAGCGGAAAAGCTTGATGTCTGTTGGTGGCGTTGAAGGTGTCAATGGAGAAGTGCCTGCTACACCTGTCAAAAATGGATCAAGAGAAGTTCCTTCCACACCTGTCAGAAAAGGAGCAGGAGGGAGAACTGGCACAGAATAACAGGTGGGTATTGGAGATTATAGATTGACATAGAAAGTGGAGTCTAGAGAGGGTGTCAGATATATTCTCACTGATTTCTTTTGTTAAGATATTAAATACGCGGCTATTCATATTCTAACACACATTAGTTAATTATAAATGTCACAGAGAAAATACATCTACAGAGATTTTTATACCACCTTTCAGTAAAACTGTCAAGACTAACAGTTCTCACCCAGCCTCTTAATCAAGCAGACTCTTACCGAATTATTTATTTATAGTCTACATTTAAGTTTTAAATTGAAATACAATCCATTTATCTTTTATGGTGACTTCCACAATCCAAAGAAGGAAGAGGTGTAAAAGAATATTTGTATTTACTCATTTTTATTGTAAATTATTTAATTTCATTCCAGGTGCAGGTGAGGAATATGTTCTCAATACAAAAAATGTTATCACAACTGGCACTAACTGGAAAATACTTGGGCAGTCAGGAAAGGCACAAAGCACTCAACGGGCATAGAACCACACTTATTTATAATGATGGTTGTTAATGGACATGCAGATCACAACCTACCAGGAATAACTGAGATTTCTGTTAATTTCCTGTTGTTGGTCATTGCTTCTTGTATCAGATGGTGCCATAGTTGTGTAATCTTGGATACCTCTGTATAGTTTGCATACCTTGTTAGCCCATTTCAGATTTTGATCCAGCTGGGGAGGCGGGGAAGGGAGAAAAGCTGAGAGAGGAAGCGGCTTTAACCATAATCCCCAGAGCTACTTAAGCACCTGAAAACTCTGGGGTCTTTTTTTCAGCTAATATCTTAGAAATTAGTTGACATGAGCACTGTATCTAATTCCTATATGAAGAGAGAAAAATTTCATACAAACACCAATGAAAGCCATATTTAAGTTTATATGTAAGCTTAGAACAATCAGGAGATAAAACAGCAAGATATTTCCAATCCCAAAATTGGAATAGATCATTTAACTTTTGGAAACATCCTACTAGGGCATGGCCCTGTGAGTTTATACTGCATCAACCTAAGTGGGTTTTACTCTAATGCAGGGCTGGGCAATAACACAGTGGCGGTTTGCCAGAGTTAGTGGGCTGCTGCCGTATATTTACTTGCATGGCCGCGGGTACCAGTGATCACAGCTCCCAGCCAATAGGAGAGGCTGTTCATGGCTAATGGGAGCTGAAGGAAGCGGTGTCCCTATACGCACTGCTTCCTGCAGCTTCCATTGGCCATGAACAGTGATCACAGCTTCTGTTGGCCATGGATTACTATTCCTAGCCAATGGGAGTGATGGGAAGCGGTGCAGACCAGGACATCGCTTCCCACAGCTCTCATTGGCTGGGATCGGTGATCTACAACCAATGGGATCTGTGATCACCAGTATCTACAGCCATGCAGGTAAATATAACGATGGAGGCCTGACAGGAGCTAACCCTGGTGGACTGAATCCCACCTGCAGGCCAGTATTTGTCCACCTCTGCCTTAGTGCAAATAATAAAAAAAAGAAACTGAAGTGAAATTGACATTTTTTGAAAGAGAGAGTCTCTTTCTCTTCTGTTTAAAGGCTTTTTACTTTCCAGAAAGCTCTTAAACACAACACTTCTGTGATTAAGTGGCAATTCTCATTGGAGACTATTTGAAACCAAACACCAAGAAAACTCTACATTTTGAAGTTGAGGTTAAAAATGGAGTCTTGCTCATTATTTTGTTTGTACATATGTATTTAAAGTTCTAGTCTGTGTTTAGATACTGTGACTGAGTTCTCATTGCTGTAAAAGGCAATAATAATATTTGCCTGCCACAACCAGAGCCCCATGTGGCACGGCCCAGGTAGTGCTGAGAGCTGGCGGCATCTAGCCTGGCCCTTTCTACCTGAGGCCTGACACTTCTGGGGGGCCTGGAGCTGAGCCCCCTGCATATTGCACATTGCCTATCGAAATCTGTTGCTAGCCGTGCCACTGGCAGACCTTGTGTTCCCTACTTGGTCCCTGCACCTCCCAGGGAGCCACCCTACTTCTCTTTGCTTTGGGCTGGTTAAGTTGCTTGCATCAGCCCTATTGTTGTTGTTTTACCCTTGCAGGCTAAGCCATGCAAGCCTCCCATCTTCTAAACTGTCAGACTCAGTTTGAATCCCCATACTTGCATTCCATTGGAAGAGAGCAGCTACTGATTAATGGAGACAGACTAGCGGGTGGGGTGAGTGAACTAGCACAGCAGAGGTAACTAACTGCAGGAACCAAAGGACTCTGTCTCCTGAAGGCGGGGGACCTGGCTGTGTGTCGGAGCTGGTAAGAGCTGTGCCTGGTGCTCTTCGGTGTGCTATGAACAGACCTCCAGTGTGAAATGGGGAGGTGCCCCCCCAGAAATACACCCCTGCCTATGTTGGCAGATCTGGGCTTTGTAAAAGCCGTTGCTGCAGTGATATACAGGTGACTTACAAAGGACTTTCATTTAAAAAATGGACTTTGTCCTTATTTGCTTCTTTATGCTGTAAAATGGTGGCTTGAAGACTTTATTATAACTTTTAAAAGTGGAGATTTTTCTTGCTTCCTCTCACTGGTATCTGAGGTGATATTTTGATTCTATACTAGGGACTAACCTTGATTCTTTTTCCGAGTCTAATCAAACCCTCACTGCTCATCTTTGTTTCTTGAATCTGACTCTCGTTTCACTGGTTCTCCTGTATCATGCCTGGATAAGGCAATATTGGGCACAGTAGCATGCATGCAAGGTTGTACAGTTTTTGTTTAAATAATAAAAAGGAAATCCAAGCTTTCTAATATAGATCATGAAGCAGTAAGAAAAGAACACAACATTTAAGTAAAAATTGAGTCTAATACATTTGAAAGATAACCATTAACCTCTTTGAAACTATAAATCACATGTTTTATTTCTTTAATCTTATTGATAGCAGAAGACTGGATAGTTTTGAGACTCTATACGTTAAATAAAACAGTATTTACTGCATGTTACCTAAAAGCTGCTCTCTCAAATTTAAAAATAGATTGTACTCTAGGAATGCACGATACTAGCATATTTTTGCTAGAAACTTTAAATGTCTATCCAATGCAGGCCTGGGCAAAATATGGCCTGCAGGCCAGATCCAGCCCACCAAGCCACTGGATCCGGCTCACAGAGGCACCAGAAAGCCCCCGGGCAGGCTCCCCTGCTTGTCATGCATGCCATTCAGAAATGTGGCTGCCAGGCGCCATTTCTCTTTCAAAACTGGAGGGGAGGGGGGAAAGCTTCAGGAACTGCCCCCGCCTCCAGCACAATCCCATTGGCCAGTTTCTGGCTAGAAACTAGCCAATGGGAACTGCCTGTTTGAATAACAGGCAGCCAAGAAGAACCACTCCCCCTCTCCTCAACTCAGTTATTCACACAAGCACATGGCTGGGCAAACTGACTGGCTGGGAAATGTTTTAAGATCTTCAAGCCTTAGCTCGGCAGGCAGGCAGGCTTGTTTGACTGCTGGCTGGTAAGTCTCCTGGGCAGAGCTTGTCTCTGGCACCCCAGCCCCTCCATTTTCCAACTCTGTCCCCCAATCAACATACCCGAACCCTCTGCCGCTCTCTTGCACCTACACCCCTTCCCAGGTCTGAAACTTCCTGCCTCAGATCACAGTCCTTTCCTACCCTAAGTCATATCCCAAACCCCTGCCCTCTAGTCCCCTGCCCTAGGTCACAGCTGCCTCCTTCACTGAAACTCCCTCCCAGACTCCATTCTCCCTCCTGCACCCCAAGCTCCCTCTACACTCAACCTCCATCCAAAACACCACATTTCCTCCATTAATATCATGGAAAGTGCGGCCCTCGACCACTTTCCAAGATCTTGGAGTGGCCCCCTGTCAAAAATTATTGCTCACCTCTGATATAAGGCAATGTTGTGTGTATTGTAAAACCTCCCACAGGATTAAGTGGTTGCCCAATTGAAAACAGAAATAATGTGGATAGTGGAGGATGGACTCAGTGGGAACTTTTCGTAAAGTTCATGCCAGTCTGCCTTGTGTTTTGTAAATCATTTGGGAAAGAGCCTAACTCTATGTTAGGCCATAATCATGTCTTGATTGATGACTAAAACACTTTTCCTTAACACAATTATAGACCTCTAGTTTTTTTTCCTGTTGACACTGGCAAAAAGCTGTTCTAATATAAATGGAATAAAAAACATATTTCACAGCTGTGTTTTAAAAAACTGAAGTAGCAGTCATTCCAGGAATGAATCCACATAGGCCTTTTACTGTCTCCTAAGAAAATGTCCTGACTCACTGAAGGTGAACCAAGAGAGGTGCCCATTCAGAGTTTTTTGTGACTTCAGCCCATAAAAACTTGTTGATGAAATACATTCACAAAAAGAGAATTTTTACCTTGATCCTCAGTTACAGCAAAAGAGGATTTCATGCAGTTGCAGGACCAGGGAGGAGCAAAGGCATCTTAAAAGCTATGCACCAACTGCCCACAGCACGAAGGGGACGTGTCTTGCAGCTGAAGATCACTGCCTTCAGAAGCAGCCCTATGCCCTGACATGAGCTACAGGGTTTGGGCTGGTGTAGGAACTGCTACAGTGTTGCTATGCCACTTGAGGATTTCCATATGCTTGGGAATTCTCGCTTCAGGGCAGTTTTGTGCAATATTGCCAACGGTTGCCCTAATAGCCTTGTTTTTCCTCTGCTCAAACTGCCTATAGCTGGAATATTCTCAGACTTGCAGTTGCACAGCTTAGGCTAGAGCAGTGGTTCTTAACCTTTTTCGGTCCACGTACCCCTTGGTCTCAGCTAAATACATCATGTACCCCTCTCGGTAATCACATTTTTTTATAACTTAATGTGGATAAGCAAAACTATGGGTATCTTACAAGATATAAATATCAACAGATTTTCGTTTTAAACAAACTTTATTTTAAAATTGCGCAAAAATTGCACAAAATGTCCGTTTACAAATGGACAAACCACACTAGTCTCACTAATGTGACCATTGCTGCCGCTTACTATGAACCAACATTTCTATCCTAGGCGTCGTTTTTGAGAGAGCCACATGCATATCATGTTCTGTATTTAATTTGTTCCTCACTTTGTTTTTTATCGAGGCAAGCACCGAAAAGCCCGACTCGCCAAGGTAAATTGTGACAAATGGAACTAGAACTTGGTAAGCTCGTTTTGTCAGAATGGGAAATGCCTCACCAAGTTTACACCAGTACAGTGTCATTGATTCGAAGTCGATGCGGAGTTTTTGATTATTTCTCAATTTGAGAAGTTCATCTTTTGCCAGGTCGGTATCATTAATTTGTTCAAGAGACACTGTGAAGGGGCTCCTCTCCCAAATGTCAGCTGCCAAACCAGTTGGGATAATTCCATCGATGGCGATTTTAAGGTTTTCCAAATGTATAATAATACTTTCGCGAACTCTTGGTTCCACTGGAATTGGCTGTACTGGATCGGAAGTGATTTCATCAAAGAGAGGAAAACTGGCAAAGTTACCACAATTCACTCTTCTTCCCCAGAGAGTTAATTTTTCTTGAAAGGATTTGATCTTCTCTTCGTCCTCCAAAGTAATCATATTACTACCTTGGAGTGAAATGTTCAGTGAGTTTAGGATTCCAAATACATCTGCAAGGTGATTTCCTCCACCACTTATTTGAGGATATCTTCTGACATGTCCTTGATTCGATCATGAATGGTATCGTTTGATAATGGGATCTGTGCTATTTTTGATTTTGCTTCTGTACCACACATTAATTCGACCATTTCGATGGCACACAGTTTCACCAGGGTCTCAGCAATAGTATGGGGCTTTTTTTCTTTGGCGATCCGTAATGCCATCCAATAACTAGCCTCCAGCGCTGGTTTCTTCATGGGAGTAAATCCGTGCTGGACGAGAGTGCCCTGTGATTCAAATCGTGCTCGTTTGATTTTAAAAACAGCCTCTGGGTCATTAACATTTTGAGGATGAACAGTCTGCAGATGTTCTTTGAGTTTGGATGGCTTCATATACCCGTTACTGAGTACCTTTGAACAAAGGAAGCACGGGTCTCATTAGTAATAAATATATCAAGAAAATGTGTGAAAAATGTTCGAAAAAATGTAGCAGTACAAATAAACATACTACTACCGCACGAAAAAACCACTAAACATAATACACACCTTTAAGTAATCCCTGAATTTAAGAAACACTTGTAGAATACACCTGTACATGCCTACGTCTGTCCTTAATAAAGAGCATCTGACAGTTATTTCTGCGACAAGCAACGAAATAAGTCGACTAGTACAGATTAGTTTGCCAGCGTCGGTAACAACAACTAACATGCCCACAGTTGATGCTATGCATTGGATCAGGAGAGATATTCAAAATAATTAGATAGATGTTTATGCTATCACGAGTCAACTATATTACTCGCTATATTATTTTCTTAAGAAAATAATAAAAAGAACTTAGTTTTTTTGTATGATTTTTTTGTATTGAAAAAATCAATAAATTACCTATACTTGAACCTCACGTACTCCCTGACAAGGCTTCACGTACCCCTTGGGGGGGTCCATGGACCCCCAGGTTTAGAACCTCTGGGCTAGAGTGTCAATGCTGTCTGCCTTCTTGGAGGTCAGCGATTAGCCTCTTTCACAAAGTTTATTCTCAGCATAGCAGCCTGTTCCACCAGCTTCATTTGTTTTGAAAGTAAAAGTTTGCTTAGCATAGAATAAGAAAAAAAAAAAAACCCTTTAAGCAGAATATAAACATAACTAGTCTAAATATTGCAGATAGTAGAGCAAGCTCAGATCTTGCATTTGGGTTGCAGTTTACTGGATAAATAAAATAAAAACTTCACATGATAGTCATATCTGTAGTCAGTGTCCTTCTTTCTCTTCTCCCCCTCCACCTGAATTCCAGTGGCCCTATAGCACTTTTTCTAAGTTGTTTAAAATGTGTGGTTAGTACGTTTGACCATTCTTATTTGTTATCTTAAATGTGAACACATAACTACATACTCTGTATGATACCATACATAATTAAAATCCTAAAAATCACGTGTAACTTCTTTCCAATCTCCATGAATACAAAAAAGGCACCTTCCCATTCCAAAGTATCCCTTTGAAATTTAGCCATTGAAACTGAATACACGCTTGCTTCATTTTAAAACTAATTGTGCAATCTGTTGTTATCTTTTGCATTTTCTTAAAGATGTCTTGAGCAAGTTACTTTTTTATCCTTTGTTTTCTGGTTTAAGATTAACAGATAACAGTACTTTTGAAAGAGTACTAACCTTATTTAAATGAATATTTGCAATTCATATCAGATAGTCCATGTGCTGCAAGCAAATAAAGCTAACTTTTTACTAGGAGAAAAAATCTGTAAATTACAGTACAGAAACTAGATACAACCATAACAGGACTTATAGGAATCCAGGTGCTAAGTAGGGTATAATCATTGTCACACCTACAATGAGTGTCATCTTAAACTTTCTGCACTAGAGTAGCAGAGACAAGTTGTATAATTAAGATTTATACTCTCTCTCTCTTTGAATGTCTTTTGTAATAGATTTTGTTAGAATTTTAGGAATGTTATGTTAATATAAAAAAAGTATTTTCAAATTTTGGGCCTATTTTTTGCCTTAAGTTTGCTTAAGTTAACTCTTAAGTTACTTTGATATGCAGTAAAATTTTAGGACAGGCCCACATCCATCTCATCCCTTTTTTAGTATATTCTCCACTTTAAAATACAGAAATGAAAACTGTTCATAATAAATAGAAAGCACTCTTAACTGTCACAGCTCTGCCACAGATTCTGTACTAGGATGTGTTGTATGCTGCCCTTTTTTGACTCCAGTGTCTTTGTCAGCAGGTGACCTTATTTAACTACAGTAAGGCAACAAGGAGCAAGAGAAAACACAATGAGAAGGGGAGAAGAAGAAAAGACACAGAATAAGTAATGAAAATGAGCACTAAAACTCATGGGACTCTTCTCTACCAGTTGACTTCCTAAAGTCTGTTCAGAATATTGATGTGTATTCTTGTTCGTTATACTAAGGATCAAGCAGATCTGAATTTTGTGGCAGAGCTCACTGCATATTCCTGCACCTAGTTTAGTCATTCACAATCAGATTGTTAAATCTAGTATAATTGAAAAGTATGCATACAGGGTTTTTTCAGTTTAATTGTAAGGCATCTGCTATTTATTTACAGTTCTGTTAATCTATATACATGACAATTTGGAAAAAGCCTGCACACATACTGTTCACTATATTAAACTGATATCTTGTGCTATCTTCTCCAGCCTAGCTGAGGACTCTCCTTCCAAATTCTGGATTGTAGCTGGTATGTATTAGAGCAGCCTGTAAACTGCTTTAATCTTTCTGTTGGCAGTGTCCCTTTGGGCACTTACAGAAGCCAGGAATTTTCCAGATAAAGGAACATCCTTAATCTTGCATTTTTTTCCTTGATAGAGTCCCTTTAGTTGGGATTAAGGATGGCCTAGGATGGAGCTCTGTGATCAAGAGATCATTCAGTGACCAGTTAAATAATATTCAGGATTGTTTTGTGTACCCAGAGTGGTGCAGAGCAGCTCCAATGTATCTGTGAATCAGATCACTTGTAATGAGTGACACTTGATTGCATTGTCAACAATGTACTTAAAAGTAATTTTTGTAAAGGAAACCAAAAATTTTATTGTGGGGATAAATAGGTAGTTTCAGTGGCAGATGGTGTTTTTAGACGTGTGTTTGATAACATGTTTCAGAAATTGAAAATGTAAGAGATATACTATTATAGGAAATGTATTTGTTACTGTAGCTCTTTATAATTTTTGTGAAGGAATCTATGCAGGGGAAGGTCCGAACACTTAACATTTGTAGCGAATAATACATTTCTAGTCACCTGACATAGTGTTGGATCCTGTGGTCAGCAGCTCATTTGTTTGCCTTCATCTTACAAAGAAAAATCTATACAACTCTCTTGGAGTAGGGAAAGCAGAAATCCTTCCACCAAAAACTTCCTCTCTGCTGTGTCCAAATTAAAATGGTTCAGCATTCTAAACAATGGAAAACATATGCCAGTTATGAATGCCAGTCAGAAATGTATGGCATAGTGGCTGTCATCCCTGTAATCATAACTGCATCTTTGACCACTGTCTGGTCTGAATGTGTCCCCTCTGATCCTGAGCCTCGGGTATTTACTTCCCTTGGGGTGGAGTGGAATACTGTGATTCTCCCACTTTTAGAATGGGTTGTGGGCTACAGTGGATCAAGCATGCTTACGCCAGCAGGTCCAACTTCATTCTGCACCTTCTGGTCTTCATTTGGGAGCTTGTTACCAGTAGCAAATACAATGACTAGACAGCCTTCTGAAAACAAAAATATTGTTTGATGTTAAGTTAAAGTAAAACATGAGAGGGGATTTTGAAACAACAAAAGGCCTACATGCTGTCTGTCACATGTAAACCCTTCCACCCTGCGAGAGGAGCCTAGGAAGGCCTAGTTTCATCAGATAGCATGGCAGGTGTCTGTGGATGTCAGTGTGTTTCCCCCCAGAACAGCTTCCTGGTAACAGCTTGCCTGACTGTTGGCCAGAGAGAATCCTTTTAACCAACCAGAAGTTTTCATCTCACGTTCCTGGCCTTGGACACTGCTGCTCAAAACCAATTTGGTGGGCTCATGGGAGGTGAAGCCCAGGTCTTCTGGGCCAGTTGTCCTTCCATTGTCTTGTAAACCATCTCCCTCGTGTTTGTTGAGGAATGTGTTATCTTGAGTCATATTTTACTTTCCTGCTTTTTTACAATAGCCTGCTATTAAACTAAACTAATAGCCATACAATAAATAAAGCACAAATACACCATTAAATTATAGAGCTGCCCTATGTCCTTCGGAGTGTCTGTTTCTAATAATTGGTGCCAGCTATTAAGCCATAATATCAGTGTCCTTTCTTATCTTCATATTGGAGTATGACTTGACTGCTAGAAAACCAGTGATTAAGCAGTGCTGATTGTTGTTTGTATCTACTTGTTATGATTACCACTTTGCCTTAGAAATGATGTTAATTGGGAACATTTGTGATACTGTGGCAGACTTTGCTGTATAACAAACTGAAAAGTGACACTTTTGTTTGAATGAGTACATAAAGATACATATCTACAGCTTTAATGCATGTCAGTAAGGATTGTATCATGAAAAAATATAATGCAGTTTAATCTGCTTCACAAGCTTCTTGTAAGTATCTTTAACTGATTTGTGGTTTATGTGAATGTTGTGTTTTTGTAGCTTTGTTGGTCACAGAATATTAGACACAGTGTGTGACGTTTTATCTCTTATTGGATCAATTCTATTGGTGAGGGAGACAGAAGTTGGTTCAATAAAAGTCTTGCTTTATCTTTTTATATAAATGTTAGTCTTCTTTAGTCTGAGTAAGTGCCCTACTTTTTTCATTGCCTCTGAAAGCCAGGTTTTTCAATCAGCATATGCAATGTTAATTATCAACATGTATAACAGCAAAAGGACTTCCCCCTGGCTATCCTCTCACATGCCCTACAGGTTGTCACTAAAGTTCAGGATAATGAGGCATGTTGGTGGGTTATTGTTGTACTGCCAATCCCAAAGGTTCAAAAATCATGAGTCAAGCTCAAAAATCGTGAAATTGGCTTTAAAATAATGAGATTATGTAAAAATAATAGATATGTTTATTTGCCTTCTTTCTGAGCCTTCAGGATGCACTGGAGGCCACATTTTGAAGCTGTATTCACAGCTGTGAGGGCTAGAACCCTACTTTTTCTTTAAGAATTATGGCTGAAATTGTCACATAATACTTGACTCCAAGAGCTGGGGCTTTAAATAATACAATTATCATGAGACTCATGAAAGTGGGCAACACTTTAAATTTATGCTGCTGACTGTGCTCTAGTTGGTGGCAGATATAACTCAGACATCTCAGAGCTACAAGAGAAATCAATTATGTTTGTCAATTCTAAATAAAATTGTCTTATAACAAATGTTTAATTCTATATATAGTTTCAAGACCTAAATTCCAAAACTAATTTTTATCAGAGCCTGAATACTACTTGGGAATAAATTCAAAGATAACAGTACTAACAGATTTTTCATTATTAGTGTGAATAAGAATTCTTGTCTGATTTTAATTCAGATTACCAAAATAATCTTAAAACTTCTAAAACACACTTAAATTGCTAAATCCTTCTCCTAGCTTTTTTTTTCCCCCCCCTTAGGTTTGAAGATTTCACTGCATTTTCATGAACAGCTTTACAACCTACTAGTATGTATGCAGAAGAAATTTTTAAAATGCCAGTATATAAATTCTGCAATATTAGAAGAATGGGTTACTTGAATATATATGTGTGATAGTATTTTTAATATTAAAAATACTGGATTAAAATGTGGAATCTAGAAAGTTGTTTTGTACTTACAAGCCAAACTAAATAGTTTCTTGATTGTTTTGAATGTGAAGATGCATAATTATAGAGTATCCCCAAAATTTGGGATTTTATTCTGAAGGGAGCACTTTTTAGTAATATGTAGCTTTACACTGCAAATAAATGTGCTGAAAGCGTGAAAATGTTTAATATAAATGCTTTTGATTAAATTAGAAATATACAAAATTTTATATCAGTACATTAAACATGTAAAATCTTCTTAGTTGATATCTCTAGTAATTATTTAACATTGATTTCTAATTATGTATGTGATGTTTTTGAGAACTAAAATGTGGATTGCCACTTGAGCAAATGAATTTGGTGAATGTGTGATCTTACTGTATAAAACACATTACTGACAGCATTTTTGAGTGGTTCAGACATTAGCATCATCAAAAAACCAAATAACCCTAAACATTATGAAGTCAGTTTTCCTTAATCTTGCACATGAACTGTATTTTTAACAATATGGTTTGTATAAGACTTTTGTACTTAAGTAGCAAAAAAATAAATTGATTCTTAAACTCCCTTGTGTTCCTGTTTTTAAAAACCTTAATTTCCTCATCCCTAGACAGACACAGACACAGACACAGACACAGACACAGACACAGACACAGACACACACTATCTGTCAGGTGGCAAGGAATTTATGCCACAATTTTACTTTTGCAAGAGCTTGCTTAACTTCCAGTAAAAGACCTACTGTTGATATTTTGACCTATATTTAATCCAGGAAGATTGAGATAGTGCTTGAAGAATCAGTTTTAAATATTAGCTTGCACAATTCTCAGTTTGCTTCTCAGCTGTAATTTTTCTTGCCATGTTTACAAATAACAAGAAGCTATTTGTATTTTCTGCTTCTCGGTCTGGATTGCATTAAAGTTAAAATGCTCTGTCTGTCACATTGCAATCTCCATTATTGCAAGCTATAATAAGGGTTATGACAACTGTATAATTATGGCTTCAGTGTATGGTGGTTCAGGAGGAGACCCAAAGCAGATTATTGGGGTTAACCCATATTGGTTTATCAGTAAGTACCAAGACACTTGTGTCCTGCAACCTTTTCTATTTTATTCAAGTATTTCTGCCTGCAGCATAAAAACAATACCTTTTCCCAAACTCTTGTGATGTTTTTAAAAAGAAGTAGTGCAGTCCATGGTACAGGATGAGCTGTCTTTCTTGTGTGTCAACGTGTTAAATGTTAGAGCAACCCAGGAAGAGCTAGACTTCATGTTGTAATGCCCAATTTTTAGGTACCAAGAAAATCACTGATATCATGAAGCACGATTTAGATGCTACAAAAGCTAGCATCCTAGGCAGCCACTTGAATGCATTCTTTATATCAGTGCTGATAAGCCCCACCTCTTTCTGGGGGTTAGGCACCTAAATTCAAGCTGAAAGCATTTCCCTTACAAATTTTAGCCTAGTGTTTAGAGTCTTCACTGAACATGTGGAAGACACAGGTTAAGTTCTGGCCTCTGATGGGGTGTGTGTGTATTTAAACAAGATCAGGCCCATACGCAGGGGGTGTGTGAAGGGTGTGAAAGCACCTCCCCTCCCCCACTGTCCCACAAGTAAGCATGCTCTGGCTGGCCAGGGAAAGTAGGGGAGCAGCGCGCTGCCCGAGCCTCCCTCCCCCATGCTCTGGCCAGTCAGGGGAAGGCTGGGGCTGATTTCTCCACTTACTTGGGGGACTCTGGGAGGGTCCATTCACACCCTTGCAGTCCATATTTAGGAAAAAAAAGCCCCCCACCGCAGAAATTCCTGCATAGGGGCCTGAAGATTGTCACTCTGTTCAGGTAATTGCCCTACCCACTGGTCTGTTGGATATTTTGATGTGCGTCTGTCCTTATCTGTTGAAGATATTCCATTCTGGAAAAATCATCATTGGAATAGGGTAGGATGTAAAACCTGGTTAAAAAGTTAACTGCTTTAAATGTAAAAAGTTAACCTCCTGGGCTGGAGCACCCCCCAAACTCTCCGTCCATAGTCTATTTGTGCTGTGGGCTGTTCTGGCCGGCTGGGCCAAGCCTGTCTTTCTGTGGGTGGGGAGGGACTGCTCAAGCTGGGCCAGGCCTATGCAGAGCAGCCCCCCTACCGGTTAACCAGTTACCCCAGTAAGCATGCCAGTAAGGAGCTGGTTACTGAGTAATTAGTTAACCCTTTACATTCCTAGAATAGGGGGACCCCAGCTTTCTCGCCTCCCAAGTGGGTGTAAGTTGTGATGCTATCTAAACAGGTTTCCAGCTATGTCATGCAGACAGACCAACTCAGAATAGAGCAAGCGGGCAAATCTGTGTGTGGCCTGTACTTACTTAGCCTTAGAGTGAAATGTATGCTAGTGTTTAAATATACATAAATTTACTCTATGTGTAAAGCTGCATGGAAACTAACAGTATTATTTCTGGCTATCACTTGTGTTTACACATTCAAAATTGGAGCCTTGGGGTTTACATGTTGTGCTGTAAAAGCTTCATAGATTGTTTTCAGCTGCAAGAAGGGACCTTGGGAGAGATTCTGCATCTCAGATGTATTTGTATACTGTCAGGAGGTATTCCAGATGCAAGACAATGCATCCCCAAAGGCATTTTGGGGAAACCTGAGACACCTATGGGAAGTAACAGATACCACATTGCAGCCATCATTTGGGCTTACAATCTCCGACTCACCTGTTATGTATTTTAACTGCTTTAACCTCTCATCTCATTTCTTTTTTTAGCTAATAAATCTTTAGTTGGTTTACTAACAGATTTGCTATAGTGTTGGTTTGGAGGAGATCCAGAACATCCATTGTCCTTGGGTAAGTGACTATCCATTTGGGGCTGGGAGTAACCTATTGTGTGGTGATTTTTGGTTTTAATAACCTTTCTTCACAAAAAGTACAGTTTGTGTGAGGGGCGAAATGAGCTGGAGAGCTTATGGGGATCATCTGTGGAGCCATGGTAAGCTAATACAGTAATTCAGGAGTGTGCACTTGTTACTGGGTTGGTAAGTTTTACTGAATGATGGCTACTGTGATTTTTAAATGCATGAGTGAAGACAGCTGTGTGTGATCTTCTTTGCCACCATTTCCATAACAGATAGGCTCATCCCACACACACCAATATTTCCAGCTCACATTCTTCCTAATCCATTAAGCTATCCTTAAGCATTGTAGAGTCTGTTGACATGTAAGAAGATGCTCTTTGCAGTCTCGTGTTCTCTGTTGCTATGCATACATTACAGGCACCAGCTTCCTGAAGGGCTGCCCACTTCCTTGAAGTTTCATTCTCAGACTTCTGTGCAGAATGGATTTCAAATTTCAGAGTTCCTATACTACGTGAATTGTAGGAAATACTGTCCTTCCCTCATGGTTTGTATCTCAGGAACCCCTTCCTCAGATAAACCCCAATATGACTGACTTATCCTACCCTACTTAACCCTGCAGAATGGTAAATTTGAAGACAATCATGGGAGCACCTGGAAGAGTTCTTTAAGCAGTAAGGGCTTCCCAATCTTAACTAAAGCAAAACTGGTGCTCTGCTGTAATATTGTATGAAATCAATCATTGCCAGCTGCTTTGCTGATCCAGACCCCCAGCACAGGATAATGCTGAAAAGGGGACTTTTGAAGGCACTTGACACATCCAGCTGCAGCATAGAAGGCTGAGAGCGCTGTGTTCCTATTCCCCCTCTTACTGTGCTGAAGAGCCTGTGATGTGCATCAAACATGCCCCTTCTCAGCTCCTCAGTCCAGTTTCAGGATCATGTTCATGGTGTAATTCTTCAGCATGCTTGCATTTCTCAGCTCCCCTCCCAGCCAGGCAGGACTTCCCCAGATCCTGGCTCACAGGGGTCAGACCTAGAAGGATAAGCCCCCCTCATACCAGCTTATGTGAGAGAAGGGCTTAGATCCCTCCACACAACTCAGTTCAGACAGAACAGGGAAGGGAGCTAAAGCTTCTCATCCTGTTGTGCCCATGCACACAGGTCAAGGAGGGCTCAGACACTCACAGAAGGTCAAAGCCGCCTATTGCCTCATGTAAGGTGGGTAAGTACAAGGTTTTAGTCACCTGTAGATGGACAGAGGCCCTAGAACCTGCCATTCACACAAATGTAAGTAGTGGGGGCTCAAACGCCTCCATCCACAGAATTGGGCACATACATAAGAGAGGAGGATGTGGAGGTGACAAGTGCCCCTGGACCTATATTTCCCCAGCCACTCACCTCCATGGCCCCTTCCTAGTGTCCTACCCATTCCCACAATTTCCTCTCCCTGTACTCCCCCCCCCACTCCTGTATTCTAAGCCTCCTCCCACAAAGTTTTGCATGTCCAATTTTTTTGTTCAAAAACACTTTGACTACATTACCCCTCAAGAATAAAAACCCCTCAGACAGAATTTAGCAACATGCTTTTATACTTCTAGATTTGTCCTGGAAGGCATTTGATCTTGCATGGCAACTGTAGTTCATAATCAAAGACTAGTGTCAAAGTTAGATTCAGGACTCACAATTTAGCACATCACTCTGTTTATTAGCAAAGTGCTTCGCCAATACAGACAAGAAAGTGAGTTCCCCAGACAATGCCCGAGTCACCTTATTTATGCGGGTAAAAAGAGTGCGAAACAAAAGATTACAAAAGGGCATGAAACTAACAAGATTACTGGGGGTTAGTCACATATCTCATTTCCTTGTTAAGCCTCAGCAATCTCCTGTTAATGTCTCACTTACAATCTTAAATGGAACCTATGTCTATCACCTAATGTCCCTCTTCCAGCTCCTGCTACATGCAGGCACACCTGGCCTTACTTTGATTCATTCTACTTTCTCACTAGGCATACCCCTTTGGTTATGCAAGTATAATTTTTCAGCTCCTTTGTGCATGTTCCATATATGCTATTTAGGTTCTGAGCATTGTGTGGAGCATAAAATGAGCGCTAAACTGTGGCGTATACCATTTTAAATATGGCTCCCTCCAATGGGTACTGGATGTGATGGGGAGGGAGAAGAGATGGATTCTCAAGTAACAGACCCTGTGTTAGGATCAGTTCCATGGTTTGAATCCCAGGTGTGCGGGGGGAATGTGAAATGTGAAACCCTGTTTCCAGGAAATATATGTGGATTTTACAGCACTTAGAAGACATTTGCTTTACACAGAAAACGGGTCTTAATCTTAAATATATAAGACTTGCCTTAATAATGCAAAATAGAACTTGCTAACTGTTCTGTCCTCTGGAATCTAACTGAAAATGATGAAGTACAAAGGGTTGCTAGTCACTGCAGTAACTTCTAGCCTACCCTAGTAGTTATGTTCCTGAAACTGCTACATTAAGTGCAATGATGTTATGGGGAAATTAGATTAGGGTTTGCTTAAGAATTAAGGTAAATGGAAAGGGGGGGGAGGGGTAAATTCCAGGGCAGGTTTTTTTCACCAAAGAAAAGAGACATTAGGCCTATACGCAGGGGTGTGTATGTACAAAGGGTGGGAAAGCACCCCTCATGGTTCCCCCAGTAAGCATGCTCCAGGCAGACAGGGGAAGGAAGGAGTCTCCCTCCCCCGTGCTCTGGCCGGCATGGGAAGGCTGGGGCTGATTTCCCCGCTTACTTGGCGGACCATGGGCGTGCATTCACACCCTTGCGCTCCACATTAACTTAAGCACCCTCTCCCCCGACAAAGTCCTGCGTACAGGCCTGGACCCATAACTAAAGCAAGGGCTCAGCAGGGTTGCAGCATGTGGTTTTCTCCGGCTCCGCCCACCTGGCGCCTCTCTTAAGGAGCGGGATTGAAGCTTGCTAGCTGCGCAGCAGATCGCGTTGGGCAACTCCCTGCGCTCAGCCCTCACCCGCGGCAGGAGCCGGGGGCCGCCAAGTGGACGGAGCGGAGCCACGCAGTCGTGTGACGGGACACTGTGCAACCTTAAACCGCCGTGTTCCGTACTAAAGCAGCATCCCACCAACGGAACAGCGTGAGCTGGCTTGAGGTGAGGCGGTACCGCACCGCCCCGCACGCCCAGGGACCCCAGTATCCCTCGTAGCACGAGGACGTCCAGTGATGAGCCCACAGTTAGTGAGACTCTCAAAAGGATGAAGCCTGGTTTTCAGCCTGTTTTCTCGGCTTCTGTGAGCTCTCAGGGTGGGATGTGACCGTTAATCACACCGTGTCTAGCCGCAGCTGCTGCCGCACGTCCCGTCTCCTCGTTTCCTCCTGCTCCTTGCCCTGCGGGGGGGCGGGGGGGGGGGGTTGCTGGGTATCCAAGCAGCTCAGTAATTTTGTCAGAGCGGCTTGCAGTTCCCCCTTCCGCCAGCAGAGGTCACTGTGCTCGGAAGCGGCTCCCGGAGCTTGCAGAGCTGGCCTTTATGCAGCGTGAGTGGGGTAGAGTCCCTGGAGCAGGTGCAGCACGTGCGGACCCGCCCTTCTTTCTCAGGCCAGTAGCTGCCCCAGTGTGAGGAGGTAGGAGCCTGGCGAGCTCTTCCCTTTTAGACTGGAGTTGGGGCTGTTGCTAAAGCCTGGGGCGAGGAGAAAGGGGGGGTAGGGTTGCAGGAGCATGCCTGAGGGTGGATTGGGGTTGTGGTGGGGGAGGGGGTCCCATGGAAGGGAGAGGTAGGTGGGGAGGGCAGGGCAATGGGAGGCAGTCAGGGGTCAGACGATCCAAGAGCTGCGGGGGATTGGAGAACAATGAATTTACGGGGAAGGTTCAGCCATTTAATCTCCTGAATGCTTGCTGATTGAATGTCTCCCACTCATGCTTTTCAGCCTCTTCTCAGTATGCATGATAGTGGCCCATGGTAACCCCCCCCCCCCCCCAGAATTGTTACTCATCACAGTGTTCTGCTTATCCTGCTGGACTAGCAGATTAAATTGGCATTGTTGCAGTTGGATTTTGGTTTCTTTTTGTGCAGTTTGCATTTACTTCAGAGTGAATTTTGCATGAGTAGGGTCCTAGTTGTACCATCCTAAGTACTACCATAGATGGGATCTTCCCTCATTTGTCTCAGTTCCTTTAGGACTGCTGCCTTATGTTCTGTATAATTTTGTTGTAGATTTCCAGTCCTTTAACTGTATTTCATTAGATAATTAAAGCAGTACAATTTTTTTGTTCACAGCCCCCTGTTTTCTCTTATGATTTTCTCCTTAGATATTTCCCTCTTGCTCCTCCCCCCCGCTTCTTCCTTCATTTCCCTTATAATCTCTGTATTTCTTCTTCTTTCTACCTTTGTTTTTTCTGGGTTGGTGATCCTGGTTGAAGTTATTCAATATCCAGCAATGATGCCTAGAGGGGCAGAGAGAGCACTGTGTCTGTACTGAACACATAGTAATTCTTTACATGAGAAGAGTAACACTCATTTATTTTGGTAGATTGCCTTAGAGTACAAGTGAAATGCAAAGTGGCCCTAACAGTGCTACTTCTGCAAGTAATCAACTAACCTCACTTTGCAGAAAGTAACTATTATAGAAAAATATCTCCCATTTGCATTATGACTATTGTAGCTCCACCAGTGGTCCTAGTGGTGCATGTGCAGGCACAGTACTGCTATATAATCTAAGCCTGTTCCAGCTGCTTCCACCATTGCTGCAAGTATAGATACAAGAGTGGAAGAGAATGTGATTCAATTCCTTAAAAGTGATTGCCTGAACTTGTATAAAGCATTAATTTATGGCTTAAAAATATTCATAACTACTACCATGCAAGGGCCTAGGGGTAGACAGAATATCAAGGGATAGCAATTATGGTGGGAAATAAATCAGAAATCAGGCAGATATAAATATACATTAGATTATGCTTCTGGTAAGAGTAAAACAAGGTCTTGTTCATTAGTGACCTTGTTTAGTATTAAAATCATGGCTCAGAAACAGTGCCACACTCCTATCCGGGCACTTCTGTGTTTCCTTCTTCTCAACTTCATTGGCTCGTCGGAGCTGCTGAGTGTGCTGCTGTTCCTCACTACATGGAGCTGGGGCTGCTCCCTCCTGAAGGCACAAGCTCAGAGAAGCCAGTATGGACAGTGAAAATCCCCCCACAGCTGTTGTCGTCTCAGGCACAAGGGGGTAGAGTATGTAATCCAATTGTGATGAGCCTAAGGATGTGGTAGGGGACAAGGATATGTCACTGGGAGAGTTTGTGTAGATCAAGGGAGAGGAAACTAGTCTGTGTGACTAATAATGTGGATATTGTATGAGGACTGGAGAGGGTGTTAGTAGGTTTGTGGGTGAAAGGAGGGCACACTAATTGTGGGAGGCACTTTGTTGCAGAATGTGTGTCAGGTGTGAGGGGCATGCATCAATTGTGTTTGTGTAAATCAGTCAGGGTTATGTTCTGCAGTTTGCAGTGATGTTCATCAATTGTGCTTGTGCTGCATTGGGGGGGAAGGAGGATTGTATCAGCTGTGAGTGGCTGGTGAGCCCAGCTGGGGAAGGCAAGCTGAAGCCCACCCCTTCTGCCCAAAGGTACAACCCCCTGTTGACCCTTCACCCCACCCAGCCAAGCCCTGCTCAACCCCAACTGAAAGCCAGGGTTCCTGCGTGGTGCAGCTCCAGCCTTCAATGGCTGCCAGGGAGCCTGGCTGCTATATGGCATGGCTCCAGCCCCTCCTGGATGGCTGGGCAGTGTAGGAAGTTTTGGGAAGGCAATGCCTTCTCTTTCCTATGTTACCCACTGCCTATGGATGGGTCTATAAAGTCATTGGTTTTAGGTGACTGAATCAAATAACCTGTGTTTTCATGAAACAAAAAACAGGACTATGTAGCACTTTAAAGACTAACAAGATGGTTTATTAGGTGATGAGCTTTCATGGGTCTGGCTACATAGTCCTGTTTTTTATTTCAGCTAGACTAGACTAACATGGCTACATCTCTATTACTGTGTTTTCATGAGTGGGTGGGCCTTCAGTGGTAGGCAGGACTTAAGCACAAATGTCTGGTGTTTTTTTTCAGTCTGACTTCTCAGAGTTCTTGCTTCAAGTTAGGCACCTAGATAAATAACATGGTTGTGAGCATAACAAATATTTAAGTAGAGAATTCAGCTGTGTTAGTGTTGTCATGACAAACTATAGGTTGGACCTCCCTGGTTCAGTGCTGTCAGGACCTGAATGGTCTGGAATGAGAGAATTTGCTGGACCAGGGGAGAGCTCCTGCCACCAGCTCCCAAGCTCATTACCTGCTGCTGCCAGGCTGCCCCGACAGACACCCTGCTTTGCCCTCCCCCAATCTGGCTGGGCTGCTTGCCCAGGTGCAGCTGGCTCCCTGGGCAGCACAGGTTCCAGGGGGCAGCCATGGCCCTGCTCTCCCAGGAGGCTGCTGTGGGGCTCTGGCCCCAGTACTGTGCTGCCCCCAGCTGGACTGCCAACATTGTAGCCCCAGCTCTGGCTGATCTTCTTGACCATAGGCTCCTGGCTCTCTGATCCAGGAGCATCCATGGTCCTGCTGGATGACAGATGTTGCTGGACTAGAGTGTGCCAGTTTTTAGAGGTACAGCCTGTATTAGAACATTCACTGGTGGTAATGTTAATAGTAAATGTCACACATGCACAGATGGAACTGCACAAAATCCTGGACTTCAATGTTTTGTAATAAAATGCTGTTAAACCATTAACAGTGACAAAACATGGCAATAGATGAAAACCAAATTAAAAAAAAAAGGTTTTCTCCTGCCTCTTTTTTGAACTTTATTTTATGTGTGTTAAATGAGCAGGTCAGGCATAGACTAGTCTGAAATTTGTGTGTAGACAGCAGAGGGAGCAGTTGCAGCTTTTACTTATTCAAAATTTTGATAATGCCAACATAATCCTTATTTAACTTGTCAGATATTAAAACAAATAAGCAACAATAACATACAGCCTCTGCTCAACCCTCTTTTTCTCTTAAAACAAACACCATGCAGGCAAAAGAACAGGCTTCATTCCCTCATGTCAGAACTCTAAATCTATGAATTAGTTTTGCTGTCTGGTCTATTGATTGGGTATTACTTAACTACCTTTGTAGGCTATGGTGTGTGTGTGTGTGTGTGTGTGGAACAAAGTAGGTGAGGGAGATGGGCTTTCCAGCTCACACCCAGCTCTTTCTCTGGTTTGGGACATATTCAGAGTGACACAACTAAATACAAGGTGGAACAGAATGTTTAGCACAGTAGTCCCCAACCTTTTGGGGCTGCCGGGCGCCTGGGGCGGGGTCACTCACAGGCCGGGCACCTGGGGGTGGGGCCGCGCACGTGCCTGGGGGCGGGGCCACCCATACGCCATGTGCCCGGTACTGGTGCCACCCATGTGTCGCACTCCCGGGGCCGGCACTGCTCCTGTGCTGCACGCCCAGGGGTGGGGCTGCCCATACGCCATACGCCCGGGGCCAGCGCCGCTCCTGTGCCACGTGCCCGGGGTGGGGACACTGATACGCCATGCGCCCGGGGCCGGCACGGCCCATGTGCTGCGCGCCCAGGGGCCAGCACGGCCCATGTGCCGTGCGCCCGGGGGCCGGTGCCACCCTGGCGCCGCGCGCCCGGCGCCACCCGCGTGCCCGGGGGCGGGGCTGGCCCCGATCACTCGGTGGGCGCACAGAAATGGCCCAGCGGGCGCCATGGCGCCCGCTGGCACCACATTGGGGACCACTGGTTTAGCATAAGGAATTAACATGTTGTAAAAGGCTATTCAGGGCGCTGGGGGCAGTTAACACCTCTGTTGTCATGGGATAAAGGAGGATTAGCAGACGGTTATAAGGACTAATGAGTTACAAATCCAGTATCTTTATTATGTACATGTTAAAGATTTTCATGCAACAACTTTTGTAAACTTTGTTTTTGTTTCTCGTATGATCATTTAGGTTTGTGTTTTGTATAGTCCTTTTTGACTCATGCAGACTGGATATCTGTGTCCCATTTAACATCTTATCCGAAATTAGGGATGTTAAATATTGATTAACTGAGTAGTTGAGTAACCCCATTAATTCTTACGGTTAGTCGACTATTCTGTAATCGCGGGGGGGGCGGGGCCAGCAGCCAGTGTGCTCCAGCCTCACTCCCAAGGAGCCACCTGCTTCTTTACTGTATCAGAGACAGCAATGCGGGGTGCCAGGCAGGAGCTGGTCCGTGAGGGTAGCCAGTTTAAACACCAGCTCCACTCGCGGACTGGCTGCCTGCTGCATTGCACTGCTACTTCTGATACAGTAGCAGCAGTGCGGGGTGGCAGCAGTCCCTGTCTAGGGGGTGGTCTGAGCTCCTGGACCTGGTGCGAGCCGAAATTGAGATGTGCTGCCTGCCTGCCTGGCTCCTAATAAACTTTAAATGCAGAGCTGCAGCGGGGGTGGGTCCTGGACCTATCGCAAGCCAGGACTGAGCCAGGCTGCTGGTCAGCATGCTAAAAAATTTACTGGCAAAGTGGGGGATGGAGGGGGAGGTAGGATGCCTGTAGTCTATAGCATTAACCTGTAAGCTTTTGCTTTTTGGTTAATCGACTACACTATTAAATCCTTATTCTAAATGCAAAACCAGTCAACCTACTTAATCTTTTTGTTTACCTAAAAATATCTGTACAGGTAGAGGATTTTTAGTAAAAATTAACTAAAGCCCAAACCAGATTGGCATTATTTTGATAAAACATTCAATTTATTATTACATTGTTAACCGTCAAGTGTCACTGCTTCAACAACATTGAAATGTGTTAAGAATCTTTAACCTAAATACAAAATCCTCTTTTGGAGATGGTTCTTTTAGGTCAGGGCCAGGCAGAGTGAGGACACTTATATTATAAAGTGGCTTAAACCACAATGGTTTTGTTTTATAGGTAGAGAATTTCAATATCTTAGTATTGTCAATCTAGAACACACACGCATTTCTCAGGTTAGCACCATCTTTTGATAATTTTGTGTTTACTTCATGGCTTACGTGTAAGAAATTCCCCAAATAAGAACTAAGATGTTAACCTGTCTTTCCATCCCCACGCTAAATGCTAGTTAACCAGTACTTCCTCCCTATGGCATATCATTTAGTGCTTTGAATATATTTAACTGTTTAGATTTTCCCAGACGCTTAGCTTAATATTTTCCTTTCCTAATTTTATCCTGTGTGTTGGGGCGGGGAACCTTTTTTAGGTGGGGGCCCACTAACCCATAGAAAAATCAGTTGGGAGCTGCACACAAGTGAGAACAACAACAAAAACCTTACTCACTGAGGAGAGACACACCCCATATTCCCCTTGCACACTAGAGCCTAGGGGGGCCCAGGCTAGTAGATGTTGTGTGCTCTAGCCCCATGATGAGGCAGCGGGGGTGGGAGGATCTGAAGTGCCAGCACATATTCCCCAATGCCGGGTGGCCCTGAGCTTCTGGGGGCTGGATCCAGGGGCCCCCAAGCCTGAGGTTCCCCACCCCTGCTATATACTTATCACCTTTGTCACCCTGAATTCCTCTTCCTTTTCAGTAGTTCTAGCTTCCCAGCATCTGTGGGTAGCCATTTTGCTCTCTCTTCACCCCCTTTGCAGATGATACGCTCCCTCGAATCCTTGAGTTCATGGGACACAATTCTCTGAGTTTGTATTTGTCTGTTTCAGCAAAAAAGTGAATCTTAAGAGTTTGACAACAAGCTTCTCTCTTGTAAATGTCAGTGTGAGTTCAGTTCATGCGCATGAACCAAGCCCTGAAGAGATTACACAGTATTGCTCTTTATTGCCACTGCTGAGTCTTAATTATTATAAGGCCACCACCTCCAGTCCCAGCATAGACTCTTCGCATAGTTCAGATCTCTATGTTGTCAGTTGACATGACCCTTATTCCATGAGCTGTGGGAGGAAAAGAACCTTTCAAGAAATATGAGCTGAGTTTCTATCAGGAAGTAAAAAACTGCTGCAAAATATTCTGAACCTAATAGCAATAAAAATGAGTCACACAAGGACTATGGTGTAATTTGTTTGCCCAGTCAGAATTTGCTCCTATTTGTTCTCCTATACAACACTGATTTTTATAAGTGCTGAGCACCCGATATGCAAGTGCTCGGTACCCTTGCGTCCATCTCAATTTAACTTCATTGGGAACTGTGGGTCATTATGATTTAGTCCCAAGGTGTCTAACCAGTTCTGAGGCAGTAGCCACTATAGTGGCTACCGCTATAGTGAATTAGTTACACTCAGTGGGCCAAATAGCCATACGTGGGTAGCGTGTTGGACACCAGGGATCTAGTCAGACCTCTTGCATATTGCAGGCCATAGGACTTCCGTCAGTTGGTGTTTCAACTAGAGCTGATCTGGTTGGATAAAAATCTGATTTAAAACCTGGATTGCTTATTTAAAACTATTTTTTTTAGATAGCTCCATTCAATGAGTAGCTCATTCAAACTTGATAAACCAAATGGGATTTGAAATAGCAGGTTCTCTCCTCCTCCTCCCTCCCCCCCCATCCAATCTCTAAATAAAAACTGGCTTTTCAGAAAATAGAAATTCCTCCCTGAGAAAAATAGTGTGGGATGATTTCTTTTCAAAACCAAATTGTGATGAACATTCAAAAATGTGGTGGTTTTCCCAGGAAAGGATTTCTGGTACAAGTTTGTTTCAGGAGAACCAACACCAATGTTTTGGCTACCCAGCTACTTGCCAATATTCCCTCTAATCTTTTCCCTCCACGTGCAGAAATGTTTCTGTGTGTACTGAGGAATGTGTCGATGTGCACCACCAGTAAAAACAAAATTTAGCTGTGGGCGCTCTGCTAACCAGTGGTGCAGCATTTGAATTTCGAATGGCCACACAAGTGCTCCGTGTACAGGGAGCACTGATGGAGACTCACTCAGTGCATGTACTCAGGACCAAGTGTGTGATGGGAAGGCCAGATATCTATTTAAGAACCACCCACATCTGGTTAGCCCTACTGGCAGAACTGGGTGAAGAGACTTGCCTGGAAAGAATTTGTCAATTTCACGTTCTCACTATAGGCAGAAGGAAATAGGATCTTCCAGGCAAGTTGGTGGGGAGCCGGATGGAAAAGTAAAAATCTTCCCATGAATATTTCAACTTCATGAAAAGAGAATTTTTATTGAAAAATCACTCTGATGGACAATTCCTGATCGGCTCTCAGAAACATGAGGTGTGAAAGGATAATGTGCTACAGGTTGGACCTCCCTGATCCAGCACCCATGGGACCTGACCGGTCCTGGATGAGGAATTTTGCTGGACCAGAGGAGGTCATGTTTAGCCCTCCTATTACTGGCTCCCCCAGCCCTAGACCAGCTCCTGGCCGGCTCCCTGCCTCAACCCCCTGCTGGCAGTGCTAACTTAACAAGGTCCAATGGTTTGAAAGTGAAACTAAACAAATCAGACTGGAAATAAGGCACGCATTTCTAAAAATGAGGGAAACTAACCACTGGAACAATTATCAAGACTTAGGCAGATTCTCTGTCACTGGAAATTTCAAAGCCAAGAATAGACATTTTTCTAAAAGATATACTACACAGTGGACTGGTTTAAATAAAAGTGATTAATCCATAATTAAATAATTTAAATCAGCAAGCAAGAAACCTGGATTCAAATAACTGGTTTTACTTTTTAATTATTTCCCTAAAGAAAGCCTGATTGTCTTCACTTGGTATTTCTTCTGCTAGCCAGGATATATGCCATACTTATGCACATTGATTTAGGCAGATAGGTTAGATGTGGGTTGTGCCCACGAAAGCTCATGATGCCATCTACATTTTTTGTTAATCTCTAAAGTGCTGCAAGACTATTTGTTGTTTTTTAAGTTTTTCTAGCTTAACATACACTTATTCAGATTCTTAATTTTATATTTGTATTCTGTTTCAAAATGGTAAAAGATGCGTTTCTTAACTGCTACAGGATTAGGGATGTTAAATTTAGTTTAATCAACTAGTTGATGGAATTGGAAATTCCATCAACTAGTTGATTAAACTAAATTTAACATCCCTAATCCTGTAGCAGTTAAGAAACCCATCTTTCACCATTTTGTAACTTTTTTTTACTCCTTTAAACAAAACAAACAAACAAACAAAAAAGTAGTCCCGTAGCACCTTGGAGACTAACAAAAAGTTACAGACTAATATGGCTACCCCTCTGAGACTCCTTACTCCTATTCCATATTCCTCTATGTATACAATCAAAGATTGCGTTAGCCCTTGAGTTACACCTCTTCCCTTTCCCTCCGCACCCGCAAAGTCTTTTTCAGAATCACTGCTCCCCAGGATAGTTTGCTCTCCTGTAATTTTGGTCTGCATTCTTTGTGCCTAGATGTTTGATTTAACTATTAGGTCATATAGAAACACATCCAGTATCTCTTCCCATTAGCATGCAGGTGGACAAGAGGCTTGCTCATACTGATGTGAAAGTGATCAACTGAAGACTACAACTTCTAGAGCTTTGCTTTATAAATGATCCCTCTGAGCATAACTTGTAGGATTTTTTACATAGCTGCTTCTGATGTGTGTTTGGGGATTTTTTTTAACCACCGCAAAGTGAGAGAGAGGCTCTTAAAAGGGGCATGGTTTTGTGTGTGCAGCTTGTGCTCAAGTTTTGAAAAACGTTGCTTACTTCCTTTGCTTTCCCCACGTAATAAACTTTACTCCCACTTCTGGCTGGAATAAGAGGCTTATGCAAAAATAAAATTGGCTGTAAAAGTTTATAGCAATTTGCATTTCTATCTCCTGCTTTTTAAAGGGCTGAAAAAGACCTGGTGCTTACACAGTTATTGAAAAGTTATGAATGAAAATGTGCACAAATTGTGCATCTGTGAAACAAGGGGAAGCTCAGTGTTATTTCAGAGGTAAGTTTATTCTCTTCCCTTTTGACATTGGTTGTAATTCATTAACGTTTTGCAGTCAATGAAAGGGACCATGGAGTTGGCCCATATGCTGTTTTTAGCTGCTCAATGGTAGCTGTGACAGTGAGTGCAAATCTAGCCATGAAACCACTTGGTACAACCCTGCCAAGTGTGAAAGCGGCAAGGTGGGAGGCTGCCCTCAGTTCTCACCAATTATGCTGCCAGGAGGTGGGAAGAGAAAGCAACAAATCTATGTGAAATTGTGACTGATCCCATTGAATACTCTGATTCATGACTGAAGAGCCTATCTGGGCAATGAACCAAAGGCAGAGCAAGCACTGATCCTCCTATGCTGCTATGGCTGGTGGTGGACATGTGAGGTGGCAGCAATCATAGGGCAGTTTGCTAGGGTGCCTTTCCATGTAGCTTGTTGTTTTTGCAGGGTTGGATTATGGGTTCTCAGATACTCAACCCTCTAGTTTCTTTTTCCAGCTATTCCGTGCCAACTCTGTACCTTGCAAATTGCAGTATGCAGATTCCAGGTCTTGAGGTTTTCGGTTAATTTGTGAGCTGCCACGTGCTTTATACAGGAGAAAAAGGTAGAGTGCTTTCCTTTGCTACAATCAGCAGACATGCACGGTGAGGCTTATCTTGCATTTCCCTGTGCACCCAGGGCTCTCATTGAAGTCTGTGGAAGCTTTGAGTTCACAAGAAATCAGGAATCCCAGCTCTTTTCTTGAACCTTGTAGATTTGCTTTCAAAGGTGTAACTTGGAGTCAGAGTGCACACCAAGCAGGCATGAGTTATAATGGGTATGTCTGTACTAGGGTAAAAGGTGTATTTTTAAAATATGTTGGCTAGCAAGTTTGAACTAATGTGTTTCAAAATCCTCGTATAGAGAGGGCAAGTTGTATTTTAACATGTTTTAGCTGGCCACTGTGAACATTGCAGGAATACCTATGGTTAAAATACGTGCAAATAAAGGTCACAGAAAATTTCCAAGGGTGCAGAATTAGGGCTACTGTGGCGGCTGCTGCCTACACATAAGCTTCTTAAACGTGTTAAATAATTTGGAGAGATGGGGGCATTTAAGTGGAGAACAGATCACTAAGTGAGGGGGGGGGGAAAGGTTGCTAGGAAAAAAGCCCTAGTGTACAACCTCTGAATGTTGCATATTTATACGAGATACTTGGTTTGTGTGTGTGTTCCTTTTGAATTCCCTAACGATGCATTAGCTTCCCTCTCTTTTTTTTCCCCCACTCCAATAAACTGTTTATACTGCTTTCTGGTCTTCATGTATGTATCATGTTAGCAGCTGAGAGAAACAAAAAGTAAGTGTTCATAAAGAATCTGATCCCAAATCAGTCAAAAACTTCCTTACAGTGGGGTTCAGATCAGACCAGCAATAACAAGTATGCAAATAATACTTTATTTGCTTATTTTTGTGTGAGAAACTGTTTTCTAGCTGCTTACATATGGTATCAGCAATAAGAAAAAGAGTACAGTATAATAATACAGGTTGCACCTCCCAAAACCGGAATTTTCTGGTCTGGCAACATCCATGGTCTGGCGGGACCACAGATGTTCCTGGATCAGAGAACCTCGGTAGCCTAGTGGCAGGAGGGCAACCCAGGAGGGGCAGGTTGAAGCCCCTGACAGCCTGTGGCATTGGGACCGGGTCGGGACAGCCTCTGGAAGCGCAGGGTCAGGCCGGCAACAGCCTGTGGCAGCACAGGGCTGAGGCCAGAGCCCCAGGCAGCCTGTGGAAGCAGGACCAAGGCCGGGGCTGATGGCAGCCCCCAGCAGTGTGGGGCTGGAGCCCCGGACAGCCAGTGGAAGCAGGACCAGAGCCTGTGGGCTACCACGGGACTAGGACTGGAGCCCAAACCCTATGGCAGCCCAACCAGGGCCAAAGCCAGCCCCTGGCAGCCTGCGGTAGCACAGGCTTTTGCAGCCTTGCAGGCAGTCCGGCTGGGGCAGCAGCAGCGGGGTCAGCAACCCTGCAGGCAGCCTGGCAGGGGCTGGAGGGAATCCCTGTCTCTCTCTCTCTCTCTCTCTCTCTCACCCGCCCCCCCCCCCCCCCCCCCCCCCGCTCTCAGCTGGAAGATTCGGTGGCTGGGGGTTCTGGCAAATTCCCTGGTTCGGAACTGGTCAAGTCCCGAGGATGCTGGATAAGAGATGTCCAACCTGTACGCTGCTTATAGCGTAGTCTGTTACACACTATGAACATGTTATTTTGATTTTATACAGCATAATTATGGTGTACAACTTACTCCATTGGGTTTTCCAGTAAGCCTTGTTGAGCAGAAGAGTTCCTTTTTACTAACCAGATGCATATGAGAGAAATCAACTGAAGACTGTTCAGATTTTACATTTACATAATGGTAATTTAGTTTCACAATATAAAGGGTATATATGCAGTTTCCTAGTATGACTGGTTTATGTATAATGTACACATTGTCTACAAATGGAATTCAGTAATAGAGTAATAACATTATATATAAAGATTTAATAAGTATAACTTTGCCTTACTAAACATTATCATTAAGCACTTCTCAATTTCACAGAAATATCTCACTCATGCAGTGCTTTTCATCTGGGCACTTTAGACTATTCTCACACAAGAATAGGTTCACTTCTTACTGAAATGCAGCCAGTGCTGTGGAGACACAGAAACGGGACAGTCTGTTGAGACTAATCATCTGCATTAAGAACACATGGATTTTTTTTTTTTTATTTTAAAGAAACAATGTGTCAACTATATCATCTTCAGTCACATGTAGTTTTCTTAAAGCAGGGTTGTAAATCACTATTAACAGGAATATTTGTAGAGTTTTGAGAAGTAAAAATACGGATTTAATACTTTAGTACTAATTTGGGAAAAACTAAGAATATGTCTTATTCTTATTCATTATGCTGGCATAATGAAGATAAGAGGCTGTAGTTATGCTGTCATAACCTCGTTGTAGACTAAGGCTATATCTACACTGCAGGCTTCTTGTGCAAGAACTATTTTGCATAAGAGTTCTTGTGCAAAAGGTCTTGCGCAAGAGCGCGTCCACACTTCCATGTGCTTTTGCGCAAGAGATGTGCTTTTGCACAAGAGTGTCCATGGCAGTGTGGACGCGCTCTTACACAAGAAAGCTCTGATGGCCATTTTGGCCATAGGGCTTTCTTGCTTAAGAAACCCCTGTTGCCCATCCACACTGCCTTCTTGTGGAAGAGCTCTTGTGCAAGAGGACTTATTCCTCATGGGAAGAGGAATAACTCTTGCACAAGAAGCCCTGTTTTCCAACGCTTTACTGTAAATTTACTTGCACAAGAACACGCATGCAGTGTCAACACTCTGGAAGTTTTTGCTCAAGAACAACTGTTCTTGCGCAAAAAGCCTGCAGTGTAGACATAGCCTAAGTGTAGATGGTTTCTCCAGTGATGTTTCTTCCCCTCCCCACGTCACAGAAACTAGGTTCATGAAGCATCATTCCATTGACTTAACTGAATCTTTGCCAGGAGTTAGGTAAGCATAGCTAGATTGGGTAGGACCCTGACCAAAGTAGCTATGCTTATCTAACTTTTAAGTATAATCCAGGTCTGAGCAAAGATCACCCATTAAAAGTCTTTATATAGATCAGATAGGAGCTTCAGAATTTTGATCCTTCAACTAAAATTAGCAGAATTACAATGCCATAGCAGCGCTCTAATTTCCTCACGTGAGTAGACTGTTGGCAAACAGCACATATTGCACAGCAAAGGTGACATAACAATTGGTAATTTTCACATACATTAAGTAAGGATAGGATTTATATTAAGTTTCTTTGGATGTTTGTATATTAGCAATTGGTTCATTATTTAGAAACTTTATGCAGTATAAAAGTCAACAGATAATGGTTCTTTAAATTTTAAAAATAAGTTTATTAACAGTTTATAATCAATTCAGGAGCTGTCAATTTTCCATATAAAACTTGGAACTCATTTTCTATTTCAGCCATTTAATAGTGTCCAATATTTGGTGACTTTAAACATGAAATATTTATTTTCCATATCTCTTTGGCTCCCAGCCAGAAATTTTATAAGAGCAAGTTTACCATACTACTCTGAAAATTAAAAAAGAAAAAGAAATTATCCAGAAGAATAAACATTTCTAAAAGTAGAGATTAAAAAGTTCTAAAGTGTGGGTACTTGATTCATGGCCAGCTGTCTCCCTGCTGTAAATGTAGGGACTGCAATCCAATTACAGCAGGATGGATTTAGCCCTCTCTGTCTTTTTTTCTTTACAAATCGGGTTTACTTCTTCTGGGAGACCACCAGGCAAAATCCATTTGCAAACAATTGGTGAGTCAAGAGATTGTGACCAAGAAATTAGCAGAGCTGTGAGATGTAGTCACAGTGAAACCCAAACATATGAAAATTGCCTGGTTTCATGCCTTGCAATAAACTGGAATCACAGGTCAAGTGTGCTGAAAGGTTTTTGAACCAAGGGTCAGTTTTATATTTTTACTCTGAAATAATGCAGTTGTGTGGTTAAGCAGTCACATGAACCCATGAGAGTTGGAATGGCTATACTGTAACATGCTGACTTTGTGTGAGCAATACTTCATCCCTGTCTTTGGCCTGTGGGAAAGATATGGGCCTTATTACTACCAAAAGCCAAGGGAGTTCTTTAGTTCAGGTGGTGAAGGACTCTGTTTTAGCAGCTGAATGATCAAGGTTCTAGTCCCAGCCCCTGTTCTTGTGCTTTATGCAATAACTGTCCATTGTGCACAACACATGCATTCATTAGTATTTCACACAGCTCCAGAAGTAAGCTTACTATCAAACTGTCAGAAAGAAATCTCTATCTAATATTCATCATCCTCTTCATAATCTTCCCCTGCAGTCGCAGCTTCCAGAGCTGCAAGAGCTTCTGCCACCTCTGCATCCTCCTCTTCTTCCTCTTCAATTTTTCCATTAATGTCTTTATGGTTAGTGTGTTTCACCTCTTCTTCTTCTTTGAGGCCCTTGGATGCAATACCATCAGGCATGTCCTCTTTGATACGTACATTTATACACTCAGTTTTAAGCACTTTGTCCAATGAATCATCATTTTCCTTCATGTGCAAAGGCAGGCTTAGGCCAGGCTCCTCACCCTTGTTTATCACTATAGACTCTGCATTTTGGTCTGAATGTGTGTAATTGTCTGAAAAACTATCCTTTTCAAGAGCATTATAGTTTATGGTTTGGTTACCATGTGGGTGGTGATCAGCGTCTGGTAATTGGATGGCATCATTTTGTGTCTCCAGTATTGCACTTTCGGTGAGTGAGCTGTTTTCTCCTGTGGATGGCGAGTACTCATCTAGAGAACTTTCAGCCTCTTCTGAATCTGGCTTCTTGTGATTGCCTGTTTCTGGGTCATGTTCTTTGCCAGATTCACTTGGTTGAGAGAGTCCATTGGTGTAGAGGTCTCCTGTCCTGTTGTCTAAAGAACTTGCTGACTGGCTGTTATTTTCATGTGTGCTGGTTTCTTTGACTTGGTTTGTGTTGGGGTTAGGAACGGGATGTGTACCACTGCAGGAATTGACACCATTGTGAGCATTGTCAGACTTTTCAACACAGTTTCCTATCCCTTCCTCATGAAGAGCAGTTCTTCCATGGTTCCAGAAAGCCTCTTTCGTGTTGTTGATCCTGTTTTTGTTTTCCGTCCTCTTTAATGCCTCGTTTTGTAGTTCATTTTTATGCACGAGAGTTCCGCTGTTTTGATTGCCTTTGGATATATTGCTGTCTTGCTTGTCTGGTTTGTAACTGTTTGTTTCATTGGTGTGTCTTGGGGATTGTACCTCTTCCGGATCAAAGATGTAGCTGGGGAAAGGAGAATTTTACCAATTAATATTTTCTGTTTGAAACTGAAAACTGATTACACCCAACTTAGACACATGTTGAGATTAAACAACTAATGCAGCTATATCTGACCTAGAGTGTTGTGTACTAAACGTGGAATGCACATACTTAGTTGTGGTCATTTTCTCAGGAAAATGAATGGTACAGGACAATTTGGGTCCGGCTCAAAGGCTCCCCAAGGGGATGGAGAGGCTGTGGAGTGCTTCACTGGGTATGTCACAAGGCAAGAAGCCCTTCCACCTTATAACAACATAGTTGTTCCCAATCTTTATCTCCTTTGGGGGCTTAATGGACATCCTGCACATGTTCCCAGTGATCATGCCCTGACCTAGCTGCTCATCATATTTTCTTTCCTCTGGGTATTTTCCCTCTCTCATCTCCCTTCTGTTACTCCTCTGTTATTTTTTTTTCTATTCATTTTTGTGTTCCCCTGCACCTCTTCCACTTCTGCTATTTTTATTCTGACACATGTATTGATTATTCTGCATGCTACCCCTCCCTTTTTTTATTCTGGTAGTTTCACTTGCCTTCCCCATTCCCTCATTCACCATGGTGAGGGAAAGGCATCCACATAGGGCTTAGTGGAGCATGGAGAAACTTGGACTGACAGGCTGTGTAACTTGAAAGTCCTTTACAATGTGACCTGTCCCCAAAAGCAGTCATAGTAACGGCTGTAGTGGAAGATGCAGGGGTGGTGGAGGGGAGATTTTGCTATGTGCAGATACACCACACATTATCAGTATTAGGAGATGGTGGATCTTGCAGCTTCCCAGTGAAATAGTCTGGCTTTTTGCCACACAAGTGGAGAAGTGCTACTGTGAGAATTTGCCTCCATTGTCACACTGTTCCTATGGGATAGCAGCTAAAGAGATGAAACTCAACTACAATAAATCAACATGAAGTTTACAAGAAATCAGCATTTCTGGGCTTACAAAATGCCTTAATTGATATAAACTGTAAACTCCTGGATTATTTGCAACCTGGTAAAATCCTTAACCTGAAGGAGGAATTCAGGTGAGAATGGATTTATTTTTAATTCTGATTCCAAGTACCATTTGTTCTGCTGTACCTTTGTATCATTTTACAGCACCTGCACCCCATCTGGATTCCTTGTTGTTAACATCTGAAAAGAGAGAGAGGAGAGAGAAGGCAAGGGAAAAGAAAAGTGAGGGAATGAATTATTTCCTGCAAATACTGAATGAATAGTTGCACTGAAAATGAGTCTCCTGTTCTGAAAGGTTCTGCTGGTTGGAATGAGATTCCCTTTGCTTAGCCTGGGGAATATCATGGGGATTGGTAATGCCTCTTGAACAGAATTAACTTTTTCAGTGTTACTTTAATGTCACAGAATAAATTCTTGACTTGTATTTTGACTAGAAATAAACTGTTGTATGTAGCTTTTTTGTGTGCATTGCATCTAATAACAGAGCTTCTCCTTTTGCAAAATGCCTTCAGATCCCACTGACAGCCCCCCATTATTATGAAGAGAAGATTATCAGCATGTTGATTTTGTCCTAATGATAATCTTGTGTTCACATATATGCTGAAAGCCAGTACCCAAGAACTTTGGGGAAATTTGAATCTCAGTTTTATGGCTTGGGTCCATCTGTACGTGTGTCGATGGAGCCATAGCCCTTTGTAGCCATGCAGCAATAATGGAATTTCTACCCATTACTAGTCAGGATGCCCAGTTCCTCTTGATACTTGAGCCTGACAGAATCTGTTACTCCTTTGCCTAGTAATAGCAGATGAATTGCCCATTAGGAGAGAAAGTGGTGGCACTGGATTGGGGTATTTTCCTGTGCCACTGATTTAATTATTTTACAAAAATCCTGTTTATCTTGAATAGAAGTTCTGCAATTCCACTTGGCAGAAATTCAGACTAAAACAGAAGCATCAAAAAACTACTCCTTTCTCTAGTCTTGTTTCCTCTGGTGGTAGTGCTGAACCAGGCACCAGATCTGCTGATCACTCTTCTTTGCTCTCTTTGACTTTATAGTCACCTATCACTCAGGGATGAGAAATGGGAAGGTGGATGCTCTAACCTGCAAAGACAAATATATTGAATCTGATGAAGATACTTCTGCCACCATGCTCAGGGTGTCCTACTTTGTGAATAGGACAGTTGGCATCAGTCTGAAATCATCCACCTACTCTCTGATGATCTATTTGTGACCCAGATCTGCCAGCCCCTGAATGATATGAGAACCTGACCTGGTTCCAAGTTGCGATTTCAGAAAAGCCTCCTCTGTTGCAGGGGTTGTGTTGATGTTCTAGAGGGACAACCTAGGCATCAGGTATTGAAATTGTGCCACAATTTACCACTTGCAGGCCATTTTGGCCAATTCAAGACTTGGAATCTGATCAAGAGGAATTTCTGGTGGCCAGGCCTATAAGGATTATATAGTGTTTTCTGACCTCTGTGCCCATACCAAGGATGCACACTCAAACTCTCTAGGTCTCCTCCATCCTCTGTTTATACCTCCACAGCTTTGGTCTACTGTATCAATAGATTTCACTTTAAAATGGCAACCAGGATTACTGAGTATCCCCGAGTGTGTGGCCATCAACCTTCTAGCAAAGATGCTGCACTTCATTCCATCTGTACTATTCCCATTGCCTGGAAGACTGCTTGGCTCTTTCTGGAAAGTGTCTGCCACTACTAGGGGTTACGGACAAGCATTGTATCAGACTGGGGACCTCAGTCCTCCTCCCAACTCTGGAGGATATTTCTCATCCCTTCCTTCTTCCACTTATCACCTGCAGACTAGTAGGGGCACAGAGAAAGTCAATTAACTTTTGGAGAAATCTCTTCAGTGTGTTCTGAATTACTGGAGGATAACAATGCAATCCATGCCTTGACCCAGCAGCCCATTATGTGCAAACTATAGCTCTTTCCTCTACTTCCATCCAGACTTACCCATATGTTTCTCACTACTGACCAGTGGATTTGCCTTCCTCCTACATTGGGAGCATGAGGAACCACTTGCAGTCTCCCAAAGAAGCCTTTAAGCACCATATGGACCAATAATGGTGGGCTGGTCCCAATGTGCCTGTCTGGGACAAGGTGTCGCTCTCTGTCCAAAGCCTTAAACTGAGCCGTTCATCTGCCGGACTGGATTATTGATACTTGGGCCTCTTTCAAGATTATAAAATGGGTAAACCAAGTGGCTTTCTGATTATAGCTGTCCGGGTCCTTGAAGAGCCATCCTGTCTTTCAGATCTCATTTTTAAAGTCCTGTACAAAGACTCCATACCCAAATGGCTCCAATCTGGCACCGCCATCCATAACAGTCCATTGATAAGTGAGGTACTTGTTTTACCAAGTCCTTGGCACTTGGCAACTTAGGTGGAGACTTAGGACCTGGTTGACTTAGGCTACGTCTAGACTGCAGCGCTTTTCCGGGATACCAGACATATCCTGGAAAAGCAATGCCCCATCCAAGGAACGCATCTGCTTTTCAGAATTTTTTTTTTTTTAAAAGAGGACACACTTTTTCACTGTACCTGTAAACCTTGTTCTGTGAGGCATAAGGGATGTGTCAAAAGAGCAGGTTTTTCCAAAATTTGGTGCTGTGTAGATGCGACAAATTTTGGAAAAGCCTCTTTCGACAGAAATGCAGAAAAAGACTTACCTTTTGTAGTCTAGACGTAGCCATAGAAGGCTAGGGTATGGACAAGTGGTGTGGGAGCTGGTAAAGAACATACATGCCCTGTACCAGTGGTGAGAACTCTATAGGAAAAATCCAGAGAAACCAGGCCCATAGGAGGTGCCCTGTCAGAAATCAAGGCCTGCTGCAGATTCAGCATTTGGACAGCCTAAGGAGCACAATTGGCCACTAGTAAGTGCAGGATGGTAGTGAGAGTAAGCAGAACCACTCTTATGCCCAGTAGCAGCAATTCAATGGCTGCTCAAAGTATTTGCCCACACCTTGCTCATCCCTTGAACCCAGCCCGCCCCAGCCTTGCTTCACTGCAGTAATTCCATTCTGACCTTAGCTCAAATTCCTGACTTCATAATTTTGGTTCTGGTTCTGATCTTGGCTCCTATTCCTGGCTATTGACTCCAGCTCCAACTTTTAGGCAAGACTGCACTTGTTCCAGCTATTAACAGTAGAAGCTTCTAGTGAAGAGTAAAAATGCTGTAAATCACATAAGGAGTACTGCCTATAGGAAATTTAGTTGTAATTGTGGCATGTGATTTCTATGCTATTGTTGTATACTTCAGTAATTTCTCTGTGACGTTTATCATCAAGATGAGATCATTTTAAATCCTTATCATTCTGTTGTTCTATTCATCATCATGATAATTAATACTGTTGACATGCTTTATATCCAATTATAATATTTAACAATGTCCTGGATGCAAACTAATTGAATGGATGGTAACGTCTATTTTATCTGTAACTAGCACATTTACCCAGCATTGCTTGGGTTCTTAAGGAGGGGCTCGGGGCAGGGGGTTGGGGTGTGTGGCAGGTGAAGGAATCAGGGTTGGGTCATGAGGAGGGGCTCTGGGCAGGGGACTGTGTTTGTACAGAGGTGGGCAGGGAGGCCAAGGCCCCCTGTCTGAGATTATGCCAGGGCTGCTTGCCCTTACTGTTCTTGTCAGGGAGTGAGAGCAAAGTGCACAGCTCAGCTGTTCCCTGCACTCCCCAGCCAGAGTGAGGAATGCAACAAGCTCTGCATGTCCTCTGTCTCCTGGACAAAGGGGAACAGCCAGCAATGTCCCAGTATGAATCTGTGGGGGGGGGAAGGGAGCTTCAGCCCCCCTCACTTCCATAAAGGGCAACTGGGGGTGAGAGGCTCAGGGCTGAGGCAGTCCCAAAGGAGAGGGCTGTCCCCAGTCAGCCCCCTTTCAAATGCTTGGTGTTTCTGTATGGTTTTATGAGACGCAATCCCATTCTAGGCACAACCCATTGTCCTGGCATAGCCAAACCCTTACCTGGCTTTAATTTAGGATACTGAATTTGGTGGTCCTGGCTCTTACCCTATAGGAGGAGTTCTCAAACAGAGTAACTCTCTCAAATATATAGTAGATTTAGATAATGAACTCTTTGCAAAATCATCATGTTTTTTTAAAAGCTCAATTTGATGCTTGATCTTTAGATTAATATAGTATATATATTTATTCCCTAGCATTAGTTATTTTAGTCTATTTAGTGCTTGTGAAAGGTATGCAATTATCCCTGGAGCTTGTAGTTTCTTTACAGAACAGGTACAGGTCAGTTAGTGGCAGTACAAACTACCTTTCATTATCTCGGGTTTGCAGCACAATACCTGAGCAAGGGGCTACATATGGGTAAGAGTACAGCAGTTTTTACCCCACACTTTTAGACATTGACATCAGTAGGATAGATCACATTTTCAGTTGCAATGAATAGGTGCAACTCCATCTGATCCTATATGTTTAATTCCAGACTGTTCAGAACACTCATGTCATATTTTTCTTTGATTCTCCCTCCCATCCTCCATACCTTTTGCATTATTTTCTTTTGGATTCATTTGAATTCCAGTGTCAGCAGGACTAAAAGCAAAAGTGTCAATAGGATTTTGTATTTGCATTGCGGTGGCAGTTTACTTTTATTCTTCACATCAATTTTTTCATTTCAAAACTATTATTTGAATGAAAATATCTTTTTTAACATAAATGAAAATTTGCATGGAGATTTTTATTTTGGTCTAAATATTGTCCTATTTTGATGGAAAATTGAAAACTTAAAAATGGAGAGGTTTTTTTTTTGTAAAGTTTTTGAATTCTCCCTCCTCTATTCTTTCACCCCTTTATCAATGAGGAAGAAAATGGAGAGAAGGGGGAAAACCTAAAATCCATTTTTGTTTGTTCTTTTTGTCAAAAAATGCAAAACATTTTAAAATGAAATAAACATTTTTTTCATTTTAAATGTTTAGTAAAAATATTTATCCTCTGACCATGTCCAGTATTCCCCCAGTTGCTATCAAAGCCTAGGACTTATGGGAGATGGTGATTTACTTAGAGAACCATTGTAGCATAGAGAATAGAAAGCATGGCAGGAAATCATGAATTCTGACCCCTGCTCTGCCAACAAATGTGCAGTGTAAACTTGGGCAAGTCACTTAAACTATCTTTTTAAAACCTGAGTGTGATGGAGTCATTTCTGAGTTACCTCTGAGCCTGCTTAAACTTAATGATTCCCTGAGCCAGAACTTTTGATGAGTCATCAGAGGCAACTACCTTTAGGCTGCATGCCACGTACCCAGGGCTCAGCTGGTCTATGGGAAAGGACCCACCTTAGTGATCCTCAGGCACGTTCATAGACTCCTAAGGGGCATAGGTACTGGAACTAGGAGTGTGGGGGGAGGGAGTGCTGCAGCACTTTCCTGGCTTGAAGTGGTTTCCATTATATCCAGGGTTTACAGTTGTTTAGTTAAATGGCTCTCAACATCCCCACTCTACCAATTTTTCCAGCACGCCTGCTAAGGGAAGCAGTCTCTCTAGGCTGCTCAGCTTCAGTACCTGGTTCCTAGTAGTTCTGATAGTTTGCCTATGCTCCTACTCCAGCCATCCCTTGCTTCCATTCCTGCTCCATCCTGTGCCTGTTTCTACTCTATGGTTGTCTACCCTTGGTGGTTACATGTCACATTTAAGTACCTAAATAGAAGGGATAGCGCAGGTTGGCTTCAGTGGCATTTGTTCCTGCTCAGTTCTTCTGAAAATCAAGCCAATTTTTGCTTCTGTACATACATTTGGGAGCCAAATTTTAATCACGCACTTGAAAATGTTGACCTTTACCTTCCCTGTCTTAATCTGAGAACTGGGGATAATGCCTACCTCAGAGGTGTTTATGATTAATCAATGTTTTTTACAGTGCTTAAAAAAAAAAACACCTAGAAGTTGCTACATAGGTGCAGTATTATTGCTATTCTGTAGTTCATAATGTGTGTGGGAATGTGTATGCAAAGTACTAAACTAGAAAACCATTTCTCCTTTTATACTAAAAAGAAACGGATTTCAATCTGTTTCAATCTGTGGTGTTACTAATTTAGTTTCTGCTCTTCTGAGGCTATGTCTACATTACCCCTCTCTTGCGGAAAAAATATGCAAATGAGGCTGTGAGAAATATGGCTGTGCCTCATTTGCATAATTAATGAGGAAAATGCGGAAGAGCGGCTCTTGCACAAGAGGGCATTTTTGCGCAAAAGCCTCTTGCAAAAACGGAGCCTCATTAATTATGCAAATGAGGCACGGTGATATTCCACACTTAGCCTCATTTGCATATGTTTTTCTGCAAGAGAGGGGCAGTGTAGACATAGCCTGAGAGAGAAGAGGCCAAATTTTCAATTTTGTATTTCTGAAGTAACTTCATTGACTTCAACAGAGTTATTGTCACCAGAGGAAGAGTTGAGCCTTCTTTTGCTTAAATATCTTCTGCTGCTAGTCCCACTACAGTTTAGGACACTTCTAGCTTTTTGTGTTAAGAAAAGGAGACAAACTTATTTCCTTTCAATATAAACAGTGGCTAAGAGAAAAAACACCCCAACTATTGTAATTCTGGTGTTAAATATAAACTACTAAAATATAAAAGGGAAGGTTTTAAAAGTTGACAAGATAAGGAAACGTTCTGTGCTTGTTTCATTTAAATTAAGATAGTTAAAAGCAGCATTTTTTTTCTGCACAGTAAAGTTTCAAAGCTGTAGTAAGTCAATTTTTAGTTGTAAACTTTGAAAAAACAACCATACTACTTTTTCAGGGATGCAGATACCTTAGGAGGAATGGAGTGAGTTTATAGCTCTAAGATTATACGCTATTGAATTTTGATAAAGAGATCAAAATGGATTATTTGTTTGACAGAGGAAAATCTAATGTTAGGGAAGAGATTTAGGAACACTGAGGTTGGGTTTTTTTTCCGGAAGATATGGGAACACTGTCATTGCACACAGTCAGAGAAGTGCCACCATATATTTATGGTGATTGAGAGAATAGTGTCAGGGCTTGAATTCAGGGGAAACAGAAGGAATGCTTTTCCCTTTGATAAATAGACACTAGAAAAGTGGGAAAATTCCCCTTTAAAGTGTTTACTAGTTGCATTCTGCAACCTGGCCATGCAGGTGAAGAGAATGGAATGAGGCCTTTCTTGAAATATGTATTTAAGAAGGGGAGAGGAAGAAGGGGAGCGGAATGTATCATAACTTCTGTAATTGTAACTTCTGTAAACGAAATGTGCAGTGCAAGGCAGAGTATAAAAAAACCCCACTTTGCTTGAACAAAAGGGAGAAATGTAATACTTCTGATTTTGTATTGTGTAATAACATAGGTTGTATTCTGTATTTAGACTGTGACATGTAGTATGGATAAACAAAAAGTACAAGTGAGAAGAGGTCATGCATAGGGAAGGGCAAATTATTTCAATGCAACAAAACCCAACTGGCACCATCTCCCAAAACAATGATTGTAGCAAATTAAAAACTTTACTATTGTTTTAAGTGGCTGATCCTTTCTTAGTTTTAATGTACTGTTTCTGTTCCTTTCCTGTTGTTGGGGCCAGGAATAAAAAACAAATGCCAGGAGAGACTACATGTAAATGGTATTTTTGACTCAGCCCAGACTACTAAGAACTAGAAATCGGACTGAGAAAGTTTTTGCAAGATTATACAGTCTGATTTCTAGGCCAAAGTTTGGGATGAGATTTGAACTTCTTCAGACTTCTTCTAAACTAAACCGGTGGGCTACCAAGTAATCAGGCATTTACCTATATATTGGCTACTTCAGTAGGCCATTGGGCCAGTTTTCTTTCTCTCTCTCTCTCTCTCTCTAATGCACTGTGTAATGCCAGCTGACCCCTGTCATCTGCAGGCAGAATCAAACCTGGGATCCTCTGGAATTTAGTGCATGAGCTAAAAGCCATCTGGTGCTCAGCTAAGGCTGTAGAGCAGATTCCCCCTACATGGAACAGTATACCAGTAGGTGTGTGAGTTATAACTTCAGTGCACATCTGGGTAAGATGATGCAGAGGCAACCAATGAATGAAAAACCCTGCTGATTTCTGCTTCCTGCTGTATTGGCCTGCAGTCTCTCCACTACCCCAGACTCCTGCCAGCCAGTGATTAAAAGCACCAATTTGCATTCCCTAACTGGTTCCTGTTCCACCTACAAAACACACAACTCTTCCCTGCTTAGGGATATGAGAAAGGAAGTCCAGCAGCCTAATCCTCACTGCCAAGATAAACCCAGCCATGTTTCATAATTTCTATTACAATCTCAGGCCTCATCAGACACCCCCCCCAAAACCACCTGACCTTTTCAGAAGCAAGTGTGGGATGAGGATAGATTATTTGAGCAGACGAATGGGAAGGAAAGAGAAGAAACAGAATAGATTTTGGGCAATAATATCCTCATGGGCTATTTATGGTGTGAACTCTGGTTTGCATGGTGTGCTGCATTGGTATCAGAATCTCATTTAAGGATTTCAAAGGTAACTTGTGAATATGCATGTGAGTACACATGTATGAGGTCTGAGAGAGTAGCAGGGCTGTCCGTGGTGGGGAGTGAGATAATGCAGAAGATTAGTGATGAGTGAAGACAAAGAAATGAGTGATATAGAAGATGGGAAAAATCAGTGGTGAGAGAAGAATGGAAAGATTATGGAATAGCAGGTACAGCTGGGAAGAGGAGAGAAGAAACACAGGAGTAGAAAGGTTGGAGACTATTAATCATAAGCAGAGAAACACCAGCAGATAATAAAAGGAGGGAGGAAATGTAATGAAAATAAGGAAAAGGGAAATAGAAAAAGAAAAATGAGAGAGACAAATTTAGAATCCCAGTCCAGCAAAAACTTAAGCAGTATCTGTCATTTGGGCAACAAATATGCTTAAACGTGGTTTGCTGGCTTGTTCCCTATTTACTGTACAGGTTAAAGTTAAAATGAGAGCGAAATTAAAACTCTGTAGATTCTTTAAATTTAAAATTATTCAGAATTCTTTGGTAGCAGCGGTCTTTTGATTTCCAACCGAAACTATGAATAGTTTGGTATGGAAGCATCAGTAGGAAATCCATAGTTAAATTTGCATTAAGATTTGTCTCTCTCTACTTCCTATTTTAAGAACTGAACTAAGTCTTGAAATTTACCACAGTAGCGCATCGGAGGAAAATTAATGTTCCATGTAATTACCTTTTTTAAGAAAAGCAATTACTAGCTAGCTTGAGCAGGAGAGAGACTTCTAAATGATCCCTTACTGAATTTGATCCTGATGCGTCTCATATTTCTCTGGCTCTTTGTAACCACACAAACACAATCATCCCAAATTCCACCCTCCTTTTGGCACACCCACCCTCTGTCTCATAGTATAACGTGAGAAGTCACTTTTATACATGATATTTAAACACAAAGGGTTGGATTGGCACCTCACAATGAGTCCCCAGTAGGAGGAAACATGTAGTTACACCATTCCAACAGCAGAATAGGGGCCATGCTGTGACTCTTAAGGTCACAATTTAGTCCTTGCTTCCGCCACTTCTCTGTAAGGAAAGTAAGTGCAGCAGCAGCCTTTTTCCTGCTTTACCAAAAACCAAAGCTCTGCCCGCTGCATGAGGAGCATCTCTTGGCAGTGTCTCTTCTCCATGCTGTTGCCCTTGAAATGCTTATTCTACTTTGCTCACTTGCACAGGAGCCTTAATGGTGTCAGGTGCCCCAAAGAACTGGTTTCCTAATTTGCCACTTTTAATTTTGCTTTGCATGGAAATACTGCCAGAGTTGCCTGGATCCCCAGCTCCTCATGTTCTATGCTCTCACCTGGCCTGGCTCCATAACTTATCAGCTGTCCTCCTTCTCAAATATCTCTCCCCTACTGACTATGGAAAGGCAGGAAGAAAAGTTGCTTAGCAGGGAGCCCTGGTCCCTAATTCATAAGCCTTCCTCCACTTTTCCACTAAGATGGAGTGTACATCAGTGCAAGCTCAGAATCTCAAGCCTGATTTTTGCAGTAAATCCCATCCTGTGTTTGCTTTTTCCCAACCTTAAGTATGACCTCAGATTTTTTTTCATATATGAACTTCACCACTGCAAGTGTTTAGTGGTCATTTGTGTTTGGCTACAATGGGTGCTGTTTAGGGATGTTAGATGTCAGGTAATTTAATAGTCGTGTAACCGCACAAAATACTGTCAGTTATGTGACTATTTGATAGTCCCCAGGGGTGGAGCCAGCAGCCAGCGCGCTCCCAACCCCACTTCCAGGGAGCGCCCTGTCACCCTGCACTGCTGCCTCTGTATCATAGGCAGCAGTGTGGGCTGGCAGGCGGGAGCTGGTTCACGAGGGGAGCCAGTTTAAAAACCAGCTCCCTGCGCAGACTGGCTGCCTGTTGCCCCGTGCTGCTGCCTCTGATAGGCAGCAGCACAGGGTGGCAGCAGCCCCTGTCCACAGGAGTCTGAGCTCCACGTGGACAGAGGATGCTGTGGGGCGGGGCGGGGGGAGGCTGCTGCGAAGCAGCCTCTGTCCATGGCGGCCTGTGCTGGCTGTGGGCAGAGGCTGTTCTGGCAGCAGCCCCTGTCTGCGGGGACCCCCCAGCTTCCCGCGGACAGAGGTTACAGGAGGCCTCGGTGGGAGGCAGAGCAATCTTCTTAAAACACTTTTTTGATGCAATTTTTATAATCTAAATATCTCAGAAACCCTTTTGACAATATTTTCTATAATGTTGTCCGTTAAAAAATTGAAAACCCCTAAAATAAAAAATCTCGTTTGAACATTTCAAAATGAAAACCATTTCATAACGTGTGTGTGCTTGTAGAATAGTTTTTTGTTATTCAACCAGCTCTTATTATGGTGTTTTAGTGGTAAGTGTATTGGAGGTTGGTGCGTATGTAAATAGTTTCTTAAGTAGTGATTCTGGTTTTAAAAATATTTCATTAGCAGATAATGCATTTGGGCAACATTAACTCTCAACAGATTTTTGTATGGGTTTTGTGTATGTGTATTGTTAATGGTACATTATGCCCATCTGTCTTACCTCTGACCTGCTCTTTCTGAATTTTGCTTGCCCTCCTAGCTACGCTCAAAAGCTCTTCCAAAATTGATTTGCCAAACCTACAACTCAGGCTGGCTGAAAAATGAGAATTCTATTGGCATCATTCCACACTGGAACAGAAGCCAGACCTTTGAGAACATTTTTTCAAAACAAGAACAAGCCGACTGTTTGGAGGCACTCAGGAGTATGGGGGAGACCCAGGTTTAAGTCCCTTCTCTGAATCAGGGAGATTGATTCTGGGCCTTTCTGGCTCTCCTGTTGGAGCTGTTCCATTTGAGGGAAATAAAATAACCACTGGACCAGAGAGAGAGAGATTGATTTGATAGTTGGTTCTCCATGGTGCCGCCTGCTCTCGCCCCGCCCAGGGGGGTGGGCAGGGGGAGGCTGCCGTAAAACAGACTCTGCCCACAGGGGGCCTTGGCTCACCCTGGACAGAGGCTGCTCTGCATCCTGAAGAGCAGCCTCTGTCTGTGGCAAGCCTGGGCCCACCGCAGGCAGAGGCTCTTTCGTGGCAGCAGTCCCTATCTGTGGGGTTGGGGGTGGTGGTCCGAGTTCCCTGCAGAGAGGGGTTGCTGCTGGAGCAGTCTGTCTGCAGTGAGCCTGAGCCCACTACAGGTAGAGCAGTTCTGTCTGTGGTGAGCTCAGACGCCTCTGGACAGGGGCTGCTAACACAAAACAGCTTCTGCCTGCGGCAGACCCAGGCTCGCCGTGGACGGAGGTTGTTCCAGCAGCAGCTCCTGTCCATGGAGAGCTCGCCCATGGACAGGGGCTGCTGCTACCCCATGCTGCTGCCTCTATATCAGAGGCAGCAGTGCGGGGTGGCAGGCAGTTGGTCTGCGTGGGGAGCTGGTTTTTTAAATTGGCTCCCCTTGCAGACTGGCTCCCACCTGATACAGAGGCAGTAGCACAGGGCTGCCGGGAGGGAGCCAGTCTGCATGGGGAGCTAGTTTTTAAACCAGCTCCCCATACAGACTGGCTCCCACCTGCCACCCCGCACTGTTGCCTCTGATACAGAGGTAGCAGTGTGGGATGGCAGGGGTTCCCTGGGAGTGGGGCCAGGAGTACACTGGCTGCCGGCTCTGCTCCCGGAAGCTATTGAATAGTCTTGTAACTGATAATATTTTGTGTGGTTACACAACTATTAAATTACCCACTATCTAACATCCTAACATAAACATTTGGACGTGGAAATTGTTTTGTTGTCACAAATAGGACTATTACTTCAGCAAGGGAATAAAGGAAAAGCAGCAGAACCCTTAAGCAACTCAGTTGCTCTTGGTGTACAAATGTTTAAAGTAAAAATTGTTACTCAGAATTAAGTAGCAAAATTGTTTCTAAATTGTTTACTTCCCCCTTTTTCTGGAAATGACAAATCTATTTATGATCAATTTTAAATATGGTAATCAAACTGAATTTTTTTCCCCCAGTGTTTATTAACATTATGTATGCATTTTTGTAATTAGTCAACAAATGAAATTTAATGTGGATAAATGTAAAATAATGCACATTGGAAAAAATAACCCCAACTATACATATAATATGATGGGGGGGCTAATTTAGCTACAGCTAATCAGGAAAGAGATCTTGGAGTCATCGTGGATAGTTCTCTAAAGACGTCCACACAGTGTGCAGCGGCAGTCAAAAAAGCAAACAGGATGTTAGGAATTATTAAAAAAGGGATAGAGAATAAGACGGAGAATATCTTATTGCCCTGATATAAATCCATGGTACGCCCACATCTTGAATACTGTGTACAGATGTCGTCTCCTCATCTCAAAAAAGATATACTGGCATTAGAAAAGGTTCAGAGAAGGGCAACTAAAATGATTAGGGGTTTGGAATGGGTTCCTTATGAAGAGAGATTAGAGACTGGGACTTTTCAGCTTGGAAAAGAGGAGACTAAGGGGGGATATGATAGAGGTCTATAAAATCATGAGTGGTGTGGAGAAAGTGAATAACTTTTCCTTATTTACTTGTTCCTATAATATAAGAACTAGAGGCCACCAAATGAAACTAATGGGCAGAAGGTTTAAAACAAATAAAAGGAAGTAGTTCTTCACACAGCACATAATCAATCTGTGGAACTCCTTGCCTGAGGAGGTTGTGAAGGCTAGGACTATAACAAGGTTTAAAAGAAAACTAGATACATTCATGGAGATTAAGTCCATTAATGGCTATTAGCCAGTATGGCTAAGGAATGGTGTCCCTAGCCTCTGTTTGTCAGAGGGTGGAGATGGATGGCAGGAGAGAGATTGCTTGATCATTACCTGTTCGATTCACTCCCTTTGGGACACCTGGCATTGGCCACTGTCTGCAGACAGGGTACTGGGCTGGATGGACCTTTGGTGTGACCCAGTATGGCCATTCTTATGTTCTTAGTATTTAAAAATAAAATATTCCCCAAATTACAGCATACTTACCAAATTGCCAATGGGAGTTGACCAATCATGATTTTAACATCTGGCTGTGTGGTAACATCTGAAAATATATGTATGTGTTGTTTGTTTATTCAAGAAATCTGCCATAATAATAATAATTAATAATAATAATACTGTGCTTTTCATGCCAGGACCTCAATATGCTATGCAAACATTAATTATTCCAATTTATTTGCAAATTATTTCCAACTATTAAATGCTACAAAAAGGGTTTACTTCTGGCATATTCACAATGGTCAATAACAGAGGAGTGTGGTCTTCCCGTCAAAGGATGTGTCTAGCTTGTATTGTGGCCAGGTGCATGCTTTAGTTTGGGGTATATTTTTGAACAATAAGAAAATGCATCCTTGTGAGGTGGAGTCCAAGTCCTGACTGGTGAATACCTGCGTTAATTGGCAAGATGCCTGGAGCAGATGCTGTATCTGCTAGCATCCCTCTTACCACTCACTATGCTCAACAGGGCAAGATTTGGTCTGAACTGCATTTGTCCAAAACTACGTACTAATTGGTGTCCATATATGCAGTAATAATATCAAGAATTTTTAGCAAATGCAGTTTGCCAGATTGTGTAAATTTTTGTTAGTGACCTTGCTACATGAGAGGCAGCCCCCTTTTTCCCCTTCTCCCCGTTTCCCTTCTCTGTTAATGATTTTATCTAGTCACCATGATATCTTGTGCTCTTTAGTAACCCACACACCTTCTGAGTGTGGGGTGTAGTTGTACTGTTGCACCTTGTGGCAGTAAGATCACTTACAGAGAGAATAAGTCTGCTCTACAGTCTGAGCTGAAAACCCGCAGGGTTTTAGCTCCTGTGGTAGAGGCTCATGTGTTAAGCTCTAGATGTCCCAGGTTCGATTCTGCCTGTTGGTGTTACACTTGCACCTTCTTTGTCTACCTTTCTCCTTTTTTTGAAGACTCACTGACCAGCAGCTACAAATGAGCAAAGCTCTTTTATTGGAAGCAAAGTTTAAATGTTCCCACCCAGCACTGATAGACACTTCCTGGCACATGACAATGTTTGTTTAATGCTGTTTCACAGGTGGCTTGACACCAGTGTGATGTAGCTCATGCTGACTCAGTGATGGTTTCTGCAGAAGGCATATTTTGAAGGTTGTAAATGCTGTTGCCTAGCTAAGCTTCTCATAAGACAGGTAATAATCATTCCTGGTTATTTTAAGCCCTGCTGGCTCCATAACCTCATAACTTTGTGTGTAAAATCCCTCCTATTCTCTCTCTTGGTGCAGTGTTAGATCTTCTCTCCCTAGTGGAAGCTTTTCCAACCTTTGAGCACCATCAGTGGTTTGTTAGCTATTTTTTCTCAGGGAAGAAGGGAAGGTATTTCCCAGCCAGGTATTTTATTTTGCTTCCTTCATAAGGAGGCCCCCTTAAAGGCTGTTCTACGTACCTGTGTTGTGCTCTTGCAATGCTGCTCCTGCTTTCCAGCTTTCTCTCTTAGCCTGGCCAGCATTCCTTCTTTTTATAAAACAGGCTCTCTAATAGGGTTGCCAGATGGTTGAAACAAAAATAGTGAACATCCGCCTCCCCCCCCCCCAAAAAAAAACACCGGGGAAAAAATTCTGTTGAAGAAAAAAAAAGGGGGGGGGAAGACCAAAGTTGTTAAGTTTAAAAAAAAAAAAAAAAAAAAAGGACTCCAAGACTTATTAAGCAAAAAAAAAAAATATTAAAATAAAACAGCATTAAAACAGCATGTCCCCTTTAAGAGTGAGTGCTTTAAGGAGGGATAGGAACAGGGGAGCGGTTGAGCACTAAGACCCAGGGGAGTCATTGCTTTCCCCTTGGTCTTTTTGCTGGCAGCCATTTTGTGCCAGCAGCCTTGCGGAACCAGGTAAGTCGGGGGGCTGGGGGTGTTGGGCGTTGGGGGGGGGGGCGGGGAGAGGCCGGGCACTGAGTGTTTGTAGGGTTGACAGGTGCCCGGCATTTTCGCCTCCTGGCTGGGGGAAAAAAATCAGAAAATACCGGACATCTTAGGTGTCCGGTATTTTCTGAAATTTTTTACGGGACAGGAGGCGAAAATACCAGACTGTCTGGCTGAATACCAGACACCTGGCAACCCTAGGCTCTAATGTCCAAGGCTGCATGTGTGAATTACTGCTGAGTACTTAGGGCCTGGGTCTGCTTGGTGCTGAATGCCTTCTGTGAGGTATTGAGCTCCCTTAGGTCTCACTGAGGCTGATGAGAATTGTGGGTGCTCTGCACCAGGCAGAAGATGTTCACTGCCTTTGCAGGACAGGCCCTTAATGACTAACATGTTTGCTTACAGTCTTTGTGCTGTTATCTAGTATCCAAGTTACTGCTTTGAGAGATCTCCACTTTGAAAAGAGCTGTGTAACATGGTGTGTAATACTCAAACACTTTTCTATTCCTCTTCATGTCTGTCTTTGTCTCAGTGTTTCCCTAGCAAACACTCATACTCTTGTGTTGTGTGTCTCTCAAAAATCTTTGTTTTTTTTATATGGCATTTGTCTCTTTTCCAATTCCGTGGAGGAAGTTAGAGGGACTACAGACTTATAAGGTGCTAATTAGTAAAAGCATATGGTGGGTCTTAATCACACTGATCAGTAAAACATAGTGAGGCCTAATTCTGTCCCTTACATTATTACACCCTTAAAACACAGAAGAATGTGTCCTGTCTGAGATCCCTGTTCTACCACCCAAAATAGTAAGTCAAAGAAAATCATCTCACCCCACTATTTACCATGTAAAATTAAAATATCATTTTCATTTTAGATTATTAAAAGGAAGTATGGGGCAAAGGGTAAATAAATCCCTTGCAATCATTAGCTAGTGTGCACATAGGACAAACAAATACCAGTTGCATAAAAATAACTCACTTCCTCTTCAGAAACCTTTCCTGGATTTACTTTAATTTCTCATGATTGCTGAAGTTCATTTGTCCTAGGTTGTAAGTGACATATCCCACTCGTATTAAGTACTTGTAATCTGGTAGTGACAAGGTGTCAGGGCCCCATTGAGCTAAGCGCCACATACCTCTCTAAAATGCAGACCCTTTCTTAAAGAATTTACAGCTTAACCATATGACCAGAGGCGATAGAGAGTTCCAGCCAACAGCTGAGGGGAAAGACAAGCTAAGAGCATGCAAATCATATTTGATTCAGTGAGTAACAGTCACATCATGTCCACTGCTTCTCCATTTTAATATCCTTTGTTCCCTTGGTTATTGTTTCTAATACTGCATAACACTGTGATATCGCTACTTTGTCAATTATTACTTGAGTGTGCAGAAGATGGACAGTTGGTCATTCTAGCTAAGGGTGATCACATTGCTGGGATTCTGTACCACTAAATGATATCAATGGAATGCACAGACAAAGCCAGCTCGGAGCTGAATTGGCAGCTGAGTCTGGTGTGCCAGCATATCCTGTTTGGCCAGCATTACTAGTGTCTGACATCATCGGCCAATCCATTGCCACAGTATTAATTTAGGTCAGCTTGCTCACAGTAATTATAATAATAATGAATAGGTATGTCAGATTCTGCATCTGTGTTCCCATGCTACATATGTCAGTGGGCATGTTTCTGTACCATTTGGTACGGTTTGTCTGGCCTTGTGTTCTTAGCATGAGCACTTACAAACACGCTTATTGGCATAATATGTAGTGGGAAGAGAGGTGGAAATACATCCAGCTGCAAATGGGATTAATTTTATTTTAACATTGTTCCAACATAATATGAATTATATTGTAATATGCTGCTCAATCTATTTTAAAATATTCTGTAAGTATGAGGCTCTTGTGGGAGAAAGTGTTACTCACCAAATTCTGGGGTTAGAATGGGAAGTTCAATCTAGAAATAGTCTTTTAAAACTGATTATTTTTAGGACACTATTTAAAAGGCTTTAACGTAGCCTGCTCAGATGAATGCCATATAGTAGGCTGTATGATTCGATTGTATTGATGGCAGCTTGATTAGGGTTCCAGGATAAGCTGTCTACATCGATAACATCCACCGACAGCCACCATGGGCCCTGGAGCAAGGTGTGGGGGGCTGGCTCCACATCCTGGAAGCACGGGGCCGTGGGCAGAAGGGGTGGGGTTGAGGGCAGTCGGCCCCACAGTGCAGCCCAGACTGCAGCGCACCCTCCTCCATGCCCCAACCCTCAGACACTCACGGAGTACCTGGCGTGGCACTCTGGCAGCAATTCAGAGGGGCCTGGGCCAGTGTTCCCTCTAAGATTTTCCATTCGTGAGCAGAGTGAGTTTTGTCTTGTGCACCAGTATTGATGTTGTGTGCACTTCTTTGGATGTGTGCCACCCTGGCACCCACAAGTTACTAACAAAATTTGTATATAAATTTAAATTATGTAAGAAAAATACTAAAACAAAGGATAATTAATAAGGTTCTATGATTCTAAGGTTATGACTCTGCACTGACCCACCCTGAAAACCACCCAGCTTGGCCCCTAGCCTTGCTCCCACCGTTCCTGCATCTATGGGCTCCCCAACCCCTACACTGCCATCCTGTGCACCCTTTACCACTAACCCTGCATTGTGTCCCCTTTGCCCCTAACTTCTGCACAGTGCCCCCTTCATCCCAACCCCTGCACTTTCCTCCCAGCTGTGCCTCCAACCCCTATCCTGTGCTTCCAGCATGTCCTGCCATGCTGCCCCCTGCCTAGTATCCTCCGCCCCCTTTGCCCAGCAATACCCATGCCCAGGTACCCCTCGCTCTCTGGTTATGACACCCTGGGGATGAGCCCAGTTTGCCCAGCCCTCGGGCTGGTCCTGTGACAGGGCACGTGATTGCCATGCGGCTCTGGCCCAAGCTGCCACTCCCCACGCGGCAGCTCGGGCCCTGGCTGCTGAAGCTGCTGCTGCCACCTGCTACACGGCAGTCCCGGCAGCCAGAGCAGCTGCTGCCACCCACCATGTAGCCTGCCCTGACCACAGTTCCAGCCCTGGGGTGCAGGCGCGCACCTTAGAGGGAATCATGGCCTGGGCTCTGGCCACTGTCACTGATCTCCAGGCCCCTTAGAATCACTGGGACCTGAGGCAATTGCATCCCTTGTCGGCATGCCTAGCTAGACTTGACACCAGAGATTTTGAGGCCCCATGGCTTTGTAAGAGTGCAAAAGGCTGCCATGTTAGAAACTGAATATTAACAGCTAATGGTGAGTCTCGTCCTCCAGGGTAGTGGAGACTCAGTGTATTATAGATAAACAATGTTACTGAAACTTGTGGAGGGAAAAGCAGGACTTGCTTACTCATTTGCCCAGCACCCATTGCAAGCCAATCCAGCATTTTGCTGGAGGAGGCAGCTTGGGAGTTTTGTCAGACCTGTTGGAGTGAAGAAGTGAAGTGACAAGTCCTTGGATTGTGAGGAGAAGCTTGGAAATGTAAACGAAACCAAGACAGTGGTCGGGCTAAAGCCCAGGTTCTTAAGATTCTGAGTTTAGATGTTCTTCAGTAAAAGCAGAATTTTTTGCATTAATAGGATCTGATTATCCGCTTCGTAACTTAGGAAACACAATTAGCTGCGGCTCTGACTGGGGAATTCAAAGGACCATTGCTATTTTGCTTCAGGGATTTTTAAAGGAAATCGTTAGAAAAATGTCATGTAGTGAACTTGTTTGACACAGTGTATGGATATGCTTGGAGGGAGGCATGCTTTGGGAATTAATATGTACTAGACATACTTAAGTTTCAATGTTTTATTTTAAAACATGTGGCTGCTTAATATAGAGTTACAGTCAAAAAAGTTGTGATGTAAAATGGCAATTCTGTTCCTTGTGTATATGGCCTTTCATGACAATCTTTAAACTGTTTTTGTGTCCTAATAATCTACATTTGGCTTCCAGGACCTTCCTCTTGTATTCCCTTTATATTTGAAGTACCATTCTGGACCTAGTAGATCTCACTAGAGATTTTGGTAGATGTTTTGTGAAATCTATCACCTACTTGCTGTTACGGCAAGTCATGTAATGTCTATTGTAGTCACCACCTACCCAGCTATCTCTCCATGTGTCCTTCAGTCATGACACTGATTTAATCAACTGGAGAATCAAGACAGCCCTTTCTGAAGCAGGCATGTCCTAGAGTGCCCCTGTACAATGTCTCCATAAATAAGTAGGCTTCCCCCTGTTCAGCAGCTCTGGCTGAAAGCTGCTGAGGGATACGTGTTTCTTGCTTTGGACGCATACAAGTGGCCACAAGGCAAACAGTCATGCATTTAGCACTCTAGGACTCATCCAAATCCCTCTGACGTAAACAGAGGACTTTCCATTGAGGTCAGTGAAAATTGGTTCAGGTCTACAGTGCACTGAACTGCATAGTCCCTACCCTGACTAATCTATGGCTATTGCTCTAGTTCCTTTGGATACACTGAGGTTTTTTTATGTAATTACTTTTCTGTGCTTTCTTCTACTAGTTCTTATTTGAGCATCCCACTCTTCTTCACACCAGACTCCCATGCCGTTCAGACTTCCTTGTATTTGCTCTGTCTGACGCCTTTCTCAGCATGAGAGCTTAGATCAATGGTTCTCAATGTTTTGAGACTCAGGACCCATTTGTAAACATTTATGGCCTATTGTGACCCAGTAAATGGTGTGGGGATAGAGGTCCTGGCATGGTTTCAGCCAGATCCTGCCTTCCCAGTAGGTTGGGGCCTGCTTGGCACTAACCTCACAGTGGCAGCTCCTGCAGCTCCTGTTTGGCGGGACTGGCTGAGCTTGGCTGTCTGCTCTAGGGTCGCCTGAGTGGACCAAGTGTGTGTGAGTGGAGTTATGACCTGACTCATGGAGTTGCGATGCCACTTGGACTTGTACTACTTGGACTCCTGTTGTTACAATGGCTGGGCCAAACCTGAATGGCGCTGGGACCCCAAAGGTCACAGTGCCTGGAGCAGAAATGCAAGCCTTATAGGACAGGAGCTGCCACAAAAACTTTTGAAACAATCTGTCCCAGTTTTGGATCCTGACTTGTGGGTTGAGAAACCCTGCTTTAGTTTATTAAGGATAAGATCTAAATCCAAGGCCACATCTGCACTTGTTGGAGGATCGATGCTCTAGCGATCGATCATCCGAGGTTCGATTTAGCACGTCTAGTAAAGTAGCTGTGATGAGGAGTAAGGAAGTTGATGGGATTGTTTCTCCCATCAACCTCACACTATGGGGCTGTCCCAGAAAATCGATGCAAGTTAGGCAACTCCAGCTATGTGAATTGCATAGCTGGAGTCATCATATCTTGCATCGATTTTTCTCCACCAGTGTAGACCTGGCCTTGGTAGCTTTCTCAAAAATACTTCTGGTTTCAAATGCAGCAACAGCTAGACAGGGGAGACGTGACAATTTTGTGGCTGAGAAGACAGTGCAAAGAGAAGGTTTAAATGTATTTGGTTCTGTGGAATTTTTTTGGCTCAAGAAGAGCCTGTACAGAAGGGATGGAACTAAATTGTTGTATGAAATATGGACATGATTTTAGTAGATTATTTGAATGCTGAAGAAAGCCAACAGGTGGTAAGAAGCACTCAGGTCAGACAAAGACATCTATTAGGGATGGCGATAGAACAAAGGTGTCTCTGTATCTAGTAAAGGATAGGACAGAAATTACAGCTGAACTATAGAAAGGACAGGTTGAGATCAGAGAAGTACATTCCAGAAAAATAACAGGGTATCAGATTAAAGAGTTGAATTAAAATAGGCACACAGCCAGAAATTAAAAACTAGAACTGGATAGAAATGAATGTGAGAAGCTTACATTAAAAAATAGGTGAACTAAAATGCCTGACAATAAAAAGGGATCTTGATAAAGTAGGTATTTCTGAAATATGATAGGATGACAGTAGTAGTGGGCTGGTCAACAGAAAATCATGCTACCTTGTTACAAACTGGTTATTATAGGGCAGCTTCCTTATTGCTTTCTCCGACGCATCAAGTGCTGGCCACTGTCAGAGACACTGTCTAATGCCAATTCCTATGCTTTCTTTACTATCAGCAGTGCATAGTTTATACAGCAAAATGAGGACAAGCTGGATTTCTGACTCTTGCATCATCAGCTAATTCTGCTTTTGTTTACATATTTGCGATCTCCCCAAAATTAGATGAGGATTGGTAAAATGCAAGTAAGGGCAGAATGTATCCTACAAAATATTTATTACTGCAGGTACCTCGTGTTAAGCTACCTTCTGAGCCAGAACAGCAAGGAGGTTTTGCCTGCTTAGGTCCTCAGATTCCTACTTCAGACTTGACCAAAGCCTACAAGCTTGCTGATGGTGGAATCACTTTCTCATCTTGGGATGTTTGTTTTTGTTTTTTCCTCTTTGGCTTTTCTAGAGGAATTTTTCTAGAGTCAGCTTTATAAATCATAGAATAACAGAATACTAGGACTGGAAGGGACCTCGAGAGGTCATCAAATCCCCCCTGCCCTCATGGCAGGACCAAGTACTGATTAGACCATTCCTGATAGACATTTATCTAACCTACTCTTAAATATCTCCAGAGATGGAGATTCCACAACCTCCTTGGGCAATTTATTCCAGTGTTTGACCACCCTGACAGTTAGGAACTTTTTCCTAATGTCCAACCTAAACCTCCCTTGCTGCAGTTTAAGCCCATTGCTTCTCGTTCTATCCTCAGAGGCCAAGATGAACAAGTTTTCTCCCTCCTCCTCATGATACCCTTTTAGATACCTGAAAACTGCTATCATGTCCCCCCTCAGTCTTCTCTTTTCTAAACTAAACAAACCCAATTCTTTCAGCCTTCCTTCGTAGGTCATGTTCTCTCAACCTTTAATCATTCTTGTTGCTCTTCTCTGGATCCTCTCCAATTTCTCCACATCCTTCTTGAAATGCGGTGCCCAGAACTGGACACAATACTCCAGCTGAGGCCTAACCAGCGCAGAGTAGAGCGGAAGAATGACTTCTCATGTCTTGCTCAGAACACACCTGTTAATGCATCCCAGAATCATGTTTGCTTTTTTTGCAACAGCATCACACTGTTGACTCATATTTAGCTTGTGGTCCACTATAACCCCTCGATTCCTTTCTTCCGTACTCCTTCCTAGACAGTTGCTTCCCATTCTGTGTGAAACTGATTGTTCCTTCCTAAGTGGAGCACTTTGCATTTGTCTTTATTAAACTTCATCCTGTTTACCTCAGACCATTTCTCCAATTTGTCCAGATCATTTTGAATTACGACCCCATCCTCCAAAGCAGTCGCAACCCCTCCCAGGTTGGTATCATCTGCAAACTTAATAAGCGTACTTTGTATGCCAATATCTAAATTATTGATGAAGATATTGAACAGAGTTGGTCCCAAAACAGACCCCTGCGGAACCCCACTTGTTATACCTTTCCAGCAGGATTGAGAACCATTAATAACTACTCTCTGAGTATGGTTATCCAGCCAGTTATGCACCCACCTTATAGTAGCCCCATCTAAGTTGTATTTGCCTAGATTATTGATAAGAATATAATGCGAGACCCTATTAAATGCCTTCCTAAAGTCTAGGTATACCACATCCACCGCTTCTCCCTTATCCACAAGACTCATTATCCAATCAAATAAAGCTATCAGATTGGTTTGACATGATTTGTTCTTTACAAATTCATGCTGGCTGTTCCCTATCACCTTACTACCTTCCAAGTGTTTGCAGATGATTTCCTTAATTACTTGCTCCATTATCTTCCCTGGCACAGAAGTTAAACTAACTGGTCTGTAGTTTCCTGGGTTGTTCTTGTTTCCTTTTTTATGGATGGGCACTATATTTGCCCCTTTCCAGTCTTCTGGAATCTCTCCTGTCTCCCATGATTTTCCAGAGATGATACCTAGAGGCTCAGATACCTCCTCTATCAGCTCCTTGAGTATTCTAGGATGCATTTCATCAGGCCCTGGTGACTTGCAGGCATCTAACTTTTCTAGGTGATTTTTAACTTGTTCTTTTTTTATTTTATCTTCTAAACCTACCCCCTTCCCATTAGCATTCAATGTTCAGTATGGTGAAGGATGCTGTTCAGAGTACCATAGAAGCGAGAAGACTAGGAAGTTATTTTCTTTTTGATTGCTAGAGGGGTAAAAACCGTGAGGAAAAAGGGTGTGGGACAGACTGGTTCTTAGCAATTAGCACTGTTTAGCAAACGTGAATGCTGTCTCATGAAAAGTTTTGATTCTTTTGGCATTTAATTTCATGCTGTATTAGAATAAAAACTAGAACTTTTGCAGTTTAGAGAGAGCTCCCACACTAATCAGTAGCCTGGATGCTAGGTGTTCGAGTCCCTGATTCAGAGGAAGAACTAGAGTCTCTCACGTACCAGGGGAATATCCAGTTGCTATTCTGAGGTGAGAGGTTTTTTTCCCCTGTAGACCCGAGAAACCACCTCAGTGAAAAAGTCCACTTTTATCAAAACATTCCTCACCAACTTGATCAGCAGTATTACTGTTTAATTAGTAATCAGCACTGTAATATCACCACCACTCCATGGCAGCATAGCTGTTTACTTTATACAGCTGTGAAATCAAAGCTCTGTTTGGGCCTCCTTAAGGCCCAGTTGTCAGTCTGCTTGACCACATTGCCTCTTGCATAAACTTTGCTTATAAGCCCCATGCAGAGAGGTAGCAGTCTATGGTAGCGGTAATGCTGGGAATATGGGTAACAGAGCTTTTAAAAGCAAGTGATAGTACCCAGATTCTCTAGTCCAGCTGGAGAATTTTCAAATTAAACAAAGACTCGGAAATTCTAGATTGGATAAACATGTAGGCTAGATTTTTGTAAAGGAGCATCTGTATGTTGAGCCCTGCAAATCTGTAAGCATCCACTCTATAGCCAAAGATAGCCTCGTGCTCAGATGCAGATATCCACCATTCCTTTTTGCGGATATTGGAGCAAGCACTGTGAGATGGTTTTCTGCTGCTGAGGTGCTGTGGATGTGGATATAGGTAAACGGTGGGGAGCGGATTGCAGACTGGATACATGTTGTTTCTAGCAGATATGGATCAGACGCGGATCCACACTTTTATATCCGCACAGGGCTCTATCTATATGTGCACCTTCCATTTTTTTGCACATGTGACTTTGTATTACAAGGCTATCTCATGCCTGGGAACTTATGTGTATAGATTTGGTAGCTGGTGGCTCTACCCCTTTGTGTTTGTTTACCTGTTTGGTGAACATGCTTCTTTTAAATTTGGATTTTGAGGGGAAGAGTTCAATGAGGTTTGGTGGATATCTGGATATGGGTAGCTCTTTAGGTCATGTAGAATTGTGTATTTTAAGGGAGAGGAGTCTTGAGTACAGCTGAGGTTTTTGGGGAATGTAATGGAAGGGGGAGTGCTGACTAGCGCCTGGTAACTAAAGGGTTAAACTCAGGTAGGTAGCAAAGGGGTTGGCCAGGGGGCCGGGAGAAACAATTAGGATAGAGGGATGAAATTTGAATTGGATATAAATTCCTTGCCTGCTTTCTTTGTGTGAAAGAGAAAAACCAGGAGTTGAGACACAGAATGATTTAAACCCAGGCAGGACTACCAGACCTCCAAGGAATTTGGGGCATAGGAGTGGACTGAACAAATTGAAAATTGGAAGTAAGTAAAGGGAAAAGTGAATCTAGTCGAGTTCAGGTATTTTTTCTTTCTTTTGTGGTTTGGTCTGAACTGCTCTGTGTGAATCTATGCCTCCCCTCTCCATTTACCATCTAGCATTTGTTTTCCTCAGTTGCTCTATAACATCTATCAACCAAGTATGCTTTATCAAGTTTATCTTTTGTTTTGTAATAAAAAAAATCACTTTTTTTTTTAAGGTGATGCTTGATTCTTGTGTTCTGAAAGGTCTGTCTGTGTCTGAATGCCTTACACTGTGAAGTCAGCTGTGAGAGACTGCAGCTTGTTTTCCTCTTTTCTTTTTTCAAGCTCTTTTAGGGCAAAAGATCTTGGGGAGTGGGTTCAAGTGTTAACCCGTGATTTTTTTAGGGATAAAAATCACTTGACTGTGGCAGCGATTTCCCTAAAATCCTTGTATTGTGATTCTGGGGGGAAGTTTTTTGTAATCAGTGTCTGTAGAGGCAAAGGTTTTTGTTTTTGTTTCTTTTTGAGCTTTGCGGGCCCTCACCACCTGCACTTGGAGTGCCAGAGTGGGAAACAGCCCTGACAGGGAACATTAATTTAAAGGCAGGATTGAGGTCCGTTAGGGAATGTGCCCCTTGCTGTCATATTCTGACTGTCCTTGTATCCTGAAAATCACCTTATTCTGGGTATTTTAAATGCCTCTGTTGATTAATGCTCGTAGAGACATTTCCAGTGGCACAGAGATGCTTAGAGCCATTCTCAGTAAAAGAAGACTGCGGTAAACCTGGAAGCACTGAATGTGACAAAGGGATTCTGTTCTCAGAAAGCTAGTGGGAGGGGTCCAGATGTTTACCCATTATATGAATGTTGGGTTTATCCCTTTGGTGCAGTGAACTGGGGGCCTGCAATCAGCTCAAATGGGAATCACTGAGATTTCTGGGAATCTGTATTGTCTCTATTGGCCCTGGAATAGCCTCTCTCTCTTTTCCCCCCAGTTCCCTCCTATTTTCTTCCAAAGATCTTATCCTTTTCTGCTTTTTTTCTTTCTCTATATCCTGTTGCCTGTCTTTTCGCATTCACGCTCTCCTCTTTTTGGTATTGGATTAATTGATTTAGCTTGCATGAGTCACCGTTATACCCCTTGTTAGCTAAAGTCTCTTCTCTATGTTTCATTTTCTGAACTGCAAAGTGAAGACAGGAAGGCTGTCAGTTGTCACTTCTGAATAAAGATCAGGCTGGAAGGAAACATAGTTCAGAACCTGCCCTGTCAGTCTGTGTGGGTCTGACCGCACATCATCATTAGAATATGTCATGGAGCACAGAGAGAAAAATGATCCAGTGACATGCTTATTGAACAGGAATACAGAAGACATAATGGTATATCAGAAGAATGGCTACTAAATCCAAAACTTACAAGAGGAGGATAAAGATCTTCTTACCTGTCAGGGTGTACTCCAGGATGTATCAGTAAGGGTGTGCCCTCAGATTCCTCTAAATGTTTAATTTCTCAAATGCCCAGATCCTATAATAACAAAGCAAACATTCTTTACTCATGAAATCAACATTTTGGGAGTTGACTCTTTGCCATGTCTATATCGCAAAACATTTACAATAGCATGAGCGTGAGTTTCAATGACCATAACAGTGTGGTAGGAGTCTCAATTCTCCTCCCTCCATACAGTCTAAAAATGATCAGATGAAGCCCTGATGCAACAAAACACTTTAAGTATATGATTAACCTAGTGAAGTGACTGGAAATACTAACTAATTTAACGTAAAGCATATGCTTTGTTGGATTGTGGTTGATGTGAATTACTGGCCGTTTAAATTTAACCCTCCACCTCCCCCCACCAAATATTCAAATATGTAGTTGTATGTGAAGTTCCTACCAAATTCATGGTCCATTTTGGACAGTTTCAGTCACAATATTTTAAAAATAATAAATTTCTTGGATTTCAGCTATTTAAATCGTACATTTCACAATGTTATAAATGTAGGGATCCTGACCCGAAAAATAATTTTTGTGGGGGAGAGGAGGGTCACAATGTTTTTGTCGGGCTGGCTGCAGTACTGCCACCTTTACTCTTGCACTGCTGCTGGTGAAAGCACCATCTTCAGAGCTGGGGAGCGGCAGCTGGTGGCAAGCCCAGCTCTGAAGGCAGAGCCACTGCTGCCAGCAGCATCACTGAAGTAAGGATGATGTGGTACGGTATTGCTACTGCAGAGCTGGGGCCCCAGCAGTCATCACTCTCCAGTTTCCCAGATCTGAAGACAGTACCACATATGTAAGGGTGGCATAGTACGGTATTGTCACCTTACATCTGTGCTGCTGTGCTGGCGAGGCACCGCCTTCAGAGCTGGATGCCAACAGCTAGCACTTTCTGGCCACTCAGCTGTGAAGGCCAAACAGAAGTAAGAGTGGCAATAAGTCGACCCCTTAAAATCACCTTGTGACCTCACTGCGACTCCAATTTCAGAAACGCTGGTCTCCACCATGAAATCAGGATAAGGTGGTATAAAAGCACACACAAGACCAGATTTCATAGGAAGAGACCAGATTTCACATCTGTGACCTGTTGTCATGGCTGTGAATATGTAGGGTCCTACAATACAGGTTGGATCTCACTGGTCCAGTACCCTCAGGACTTGAGCGGTCCTGGATGAGGGAATTTGCCAGATCAGGGAGGGTCCCCTGCCCTCAGGCTGCCGCCCCTCCCGGATGCTGGCTCCTTAGGGTCTGCTGCCGGCCGGGCAACACAGCTGTCCCGGCCCTGCTGCCATAGGTGCTCCTTCAGACCCCCTGCTGGCATGGCAGCACGCAACCCTGGCCTCGCTGCGGGTTGGCATGCTGCCCAATTTGGGCTGCCAACCTGCCGCGGCCCCAGCTGGGTTGACGCAGTCCTGGCTCTGCTGCCGCCGTCCCAGATAGGCTTCCCCTGCTGTGCTGCGCACAACCTCACTTCCAGGCCAGCATGTGTGGATAGATCTCTGTAAGATTTCCATATATAACCATGTATCATTCTCATATAACTTTGTATTAAGAGATTTTATATATACATAGCTTGTTCTTTTAGATATATCTTTATGTTAAGCTTTCTTATAGAATCCTTGTATTAAGAGAAATCTTGTATCCAGTCTTTTCCATAGAAACTTTGTATCAAGCTCTTTATGCTATAGGTCTTAGGAATAGTTGAGGTAAAGAAAATTGCCTTTTGCTAGGAGTAGAATAGATCTCTTCCCTTTCCTTGATTGCCCTGTTGAAATGAATGAGGTGTGAATGGAGCATGAAAGGTGAGCACATCCAGCAGCAGTTGCAAGGATGGAGAGGGTCTGGGAGCCAGATCCAAGACAATACCTGTGAAGTGAGCTCATTAAGAAGACTGGCCATACAGATGGCCTTGGGAGTCCAGCAGCAAGTGTCTGCCCTTGGAAGAACTCTTTGAAGCAGCATTAAGCGAGGTGATGACTAATTGGCTGCATGAGAGGGATAAATATGAGGCATCTTGCAGAGGGACCCCGGGTTTTTCATCTTGTCAACATGGGAGCATCGATCCGGATCGGCAGAAGCCCAGCTCCACCCCTCCCCCATCTGTCACCTGGCCTGTGTAGTTAGTGGGAGCAACTATTGGTAGTAACAAGATGGAGTGTGTGTGTGTGTGAGTGAGTGCATGAGTGTAATGTATCTTATGCATATGATAAAGTGTTGATTGATCTATGTATGTTCAATAAATATGGCATGTTGCCTTATCCCCCTGAAAAAGATCCCAGGTGCTTCTTTAAAGCACAACACACGTACGGGCCACCCTTGCCCCACTATCATGACCCTGCTACCACCGCTGGTGCCACTATCATCAGCCTTGCCTTGCACGGAGCTCTCAGCTACTGGCTCTCCAACCCCAGGGTACTCTCGTTCAGCAACATTCATGGTCATGCCAGACCATGGATATTGCCGGATGAGAGAGTCATTTAGGGAGGTGCAACCTGTAGTATATTTTTGGAGAGCCCATAGTATTTATATATTTAACTAAAACCTTGTCTTCACCTTACACTTGTCCAAACTCCCTCTTTGAATCTCCACCATGAACCTGGAAAACTTATCAAATGCCTTGAGGATCTCCATAATACTGCATGTATCTAGTAAAGATACTCTTGTTTCTGATACATGTGTGCTCCAGTCTGAATGAAAGCTGCATTAAAATGCCTCTTCCAATCATTTACAGACAGGTGGATATGTTCCTAGAATGATAGAATATGAATTAGAAACTGCAGATACTTTTAAGATATGTGTGTGTGAGAGACTGTGAGAGGTAGATTACTCTGTGGGAGGCAGGATCGTCACGCTCATTCCAGCTCAAGCTCATTACATGAAATGGGCAAAATACGTGGGCATGCATTATAAAATTTGTCATACGTACTCATTTCTTATTAATTACAACAGAATGCTTGTACTAGGACAGAGAGTAGTGTACAGCCATTATATATTCCTGCATTTGTAGGCATTGATCCTGCCCAGGGTTCTGTTTGCTTGTGTGGGGTTCCCTGTGTGAGGCCTCAGTTAAGTTGGTGGCATGCCATATGGGCTCAGGAGTGCCTGTAAGCAGCAGCTCATACAGGATTGGGTCCTTACTAATGTCATTCTGGAATTCAGTAGCAGTAAGAAAAATATCTTGTTCTTTCATACTATTGTTGTTCCTTCTCTATTTTTAGGCTGTTTTTGCATGTCATTCTTTGTTTTATGTATGTATTTGAAGTTACGTAAATCAGGCCCTCAGTTCCACATCTAAATTGTTGGAAAATGAAGCTTTCATAATCCCATCATTAGATTTAAGTGTTACTGGTCAATTTATACCAATTAGGGCAGTTGTCAGTCATGTACATCTCTTTTAGAGCTGCCATTTCAGACTGTCTGCAGAATCAGGATGAGAATCCTGCATCAGGTTGGCGTGGGTTTGTGCTCATTCCATATTTGCAAAGTTTCCTATGAAACCAAAAACATTACTCTGCCTTCCCCACTCCCTTATGCCCCCTTTTCCCAAAAAGAACCTGAGTTTGACAGAATTAGATTATGTTTTGGAGCTAAACAAATAATTCTAGTTATTTTTGACTGGGCTGGATATTTGATACTACCCATGGAGTTTGAGGAAAACCTGGGAACTCTTGAGTAATTACCTTGCTCTGTTCCCTTAGACAATTCACTTAACCTGTCTTGAATGTTACACTTTCATCTTTCCTTCCAGAGCTTAATGTTTGTACAGTGCTTTGAACTTTTAAAGCACATTATTACTTCTAAATATTATTACTCAAAATGCAAAGGGAAAATGCGTAGCTAGATATCTGGTAAGGCATATCAGGTTCTGTGAAGTAAATAGGTTTATGAAGACTTTCAGAGTGATGCCATATCCTGTTTGAATGACTTCTTATGCAGAAGTGAGGTTGCCCTTGAACTTGCATCTGGTTTTGTCAGTTTAGGAAGATTTTTCTGGGGTCTCTGTCATCTTTAATTCTACAGTATTTGATGTAGATGAATTTGCTCATTGTTAATTAGGAAATAGGTCCTGTGAAATTCTCATTCATTTCTATTCTGCTCTAGATTTAACAGAATTATCCTCGTGTCCTTGCTTGTTTGATGTAGGAATCCAGGTTGTGCCCTAAGAGTTAACACACACCGCAGAGCATTAAAATTCCACCTGACAGCTTCCTGACGTTGCATTGAGAGAACGCAGATTTTAGCTAGTAAATACAGAAGCTATGTTTTGTTTTAATGAAATGTGTTTAACCCTAAGGTGCCTTTTTAATTAGTGTAAATTGTTTCCATTTGCTGACAGTTTGGTGTTAAAGATTAGCAGCAGATAGAATAGTTTTTCTTACTTTATATATACATTGAATTTATATACATTGACTAGAAATGGAGAAAAACAACTCCCCAGAAGAGAAGAGATTATATAGATCAGAGTTTTTGGCAAGCTCGGGATGTGAATGTTTAACTGGTTAACCGGTAAGCACCATCCAGTCCCACCTTAGTTGGTTAACCAGTTAAACAATATGCCAATTAAGCAGGATTTTTACATCCCTACTGCACATAGGCGGCTGGCAATGTAGGCAAGGGAAGGCGTTGCCTTCCCAGAATTGCCTCACTGCCCAGCTGCCCAAGAGGGTCTGGGGCTGTGCTGTGCAGCAGCCTGGATCCCTTGCAGCTGGGGAAGGTTGGGGCTGTGTCATGTGGCTTCCCAGCTCCCCGGCAGCGGGAGAAGGCTGGGGCCATACTGTGAGGCAGCCTGAATCCCCAGCGGCCGGGGCAGGTTGGGGCCTTGCGGTGCAGCAGCCTGGCTCTCTGCTAGCTGGGGGAAAGCTGGGACTGTGTTGTGTGGCAGCCAGGGAAGGCTGAGGCTGTGCCACGTGGCAGCCTGGATCCCTAGCGGCTGGGAAGCCTGGGGCTGCGCCATGTGGTAGATCTGACCCTCAGCTGGGGTTGGGTGGTGCTTGAGTGGGCGGAAAGGTTGTGAAAGGTTATGGTCTTGGGGAAAGGGTGTGGCTTTGGCTGCCTTCCCCAGCTGGGCCTTCACTCTCAGCTGATGCTACTGCAAGCATATCCATTACTAGATGTCAGGTGATTAAGTTGCCTCACTCTGAACTTTTGCTTAAACCACAATATATGGGGGATCAGTTTCTGTTTTTTAAACAAAGGGATTTTTAAAGAATTAATTCATAAGTTCATTTGTCTAAACCCTAAGAAGTAGCATCAGAAAACATAGTAGTGTTTAAGACTTTGTTGTGTAACAAGAGAGAGCATGCAAAAGCTGATGTGCAAAGTGAATCTGCAGATACTTTTGTTCTTCATGGCATCATCTAGAAGTGGTAACCAACCTCAGTTTATATTAAAAAAAAAAAGGAGAATCCAGCGAACTACAGACCAGTTAGCCTCACTTCACTCTCTGGAAAAATCATGGAGCAGGTCTTGGAGGAGAGGAAGATGATCAAGAACAGTCAACATGGATTCACTAAGAGCAAGTCATGCCTGGCTAATTGCATTCTGTGGATATGGGAAAAGTAGTGGACCTACTTTGACTTTAGCAAAGCTTTTGATACGGTCTCCCACAGTATTCTTGCCAGCAAGTTTAAGTAGTATGGTCTGGATGAATGGACTGTAAGGTGAATTGAAAGCTGGCTAGATTGTCAAGCTCAATGGGTAGTGATCAACAGCTCGATGTCTAGCTGGTAGCCGGTACCAAAGGGAGTGCCCCAGAGATTGATCCTGGAACCAGTTTTGTTAACACCTTCATTAATGATATGGATGATGGGATGGATTGCACCCTCAGCAAGTTCACAAATTACACTAAAATGGAGGAAGAGGAACTGGACTGTATGGATAGAGTCCAGAGTGAACTAGACAAATTGGAGATTTGGGCCAAAAGAAATCTGATGAGGTTCAAAAAGGGCAAGTGCAGAGTCCTGCACTTATGATGGAAGAATCCCAAGCACTGCTACAGGCTGGGTAAGAACTGGCTAAGCAGCAGTTCTTCAGAAAAGGACCTGGGGATTACAGTAGATCTGTGGTTCTCAAAGTGTGGTCTGCAGGCCACAAGTGGTCTGTGACCATCTTGCAGGCGGGCCACAGGCTCAGAGCTCACCCTTCCCATTGCAGGCTTTCCAGCCCCGTGGCCCTCCCTGCAAGGTTGGAGCACCGGCGCTGGCTTCTCGTTTGGGGGCGGGGAGGAGCCTCTCATGCTGGATCTGGTTTGCGGGAGAAGGAAATGGCTTCATGCACTGTTGCTCCTCCTCCCCTTGGCTTGGGGAATGACAGCACAGGAAACTGTTTGCCTAGAGGCTTTCCTCGCTGTTCCCATTGGTTGGAATCATGGCCAATGGCAGCAGTAGGGGTTGGTGCCTTGGAGCAGCGGTGGTCACAGAGTCAGGTAAGCGTGTCTCATCCCCCTCATGCCCAGACCCTGCATCCCCATCCCTCTCACGCACGCCCTTCCGACTAAGACCCCGCACACCCACCCTTCTTATGCACCCTCCCTTCTGCCCAGACCCCCATCCCTAGCCCACTCCTGTGTCCAACCTTCCAGCCATACCCGACCCCCAGCATGTTTCTGCACCCACACCCTCTTCTGCACCCATTTGTCATTATGGATGGTTGGCTGGTGGTCCAAGGATTTAGCAGGGTGAGCTGCAGGCCAAAAAGTTTGAGAATCATTATAGTAGATTAAAAGCTGGATATGAGCGAAGTGTGCCCTTGATGTCGAGAAGACACATATTGGGCTGCACTAGTAGGAACATTGCCAGCAGATCGAGGGAAGTGATTATTCCCATCTGTTCGGCACTGGTGAAGTCGTATCTGGAGTAGTGGGTCCAGTTTGGGGGTCCCCTCTACAGAAAGGACGTGAAAAAATTTGGAGAGAGTCAAGCAGAGGGCAACGAAAATGATTAATGGTATGGGGGATATGACTAGAGCCGTCCCATCCATAGGACAGTTTGGGGCAGCTGCCCCAGACCCCACGCTTTTGGGGCCACCACGGTGGCTGCCCCAACCAACCCTACGGAAAGGATCCACTGGATTACCTGGGTTTTGGGCCTGGCTCAGGGCATCAGCAAGGGTCTGCCTATAATGACCCAATTCGCTGTCCTCAGCTTCTCCGTGGCAGCAGGAAGCAGAGTACCCAGGGCGCTCTGCTTACTGATGCTGTGGAGAAGCGGGGTGCAGCGATCCAGGAGAGGGTGGCAGAATGTAGTGGAGCAGGCTGCCAGGCCATTCTGGCTCCTGCCTCCATGGTGAGGGGAGCAGGACAATCCCTGCTGCCACTGTGCCAGGCTCCTGATAATCCCGGGAGGAGTAAGGGGCAGCGCAGGAGCGGGGCCTGCGGTGGGGGGGGGGGGTGCTCCAGACCCTGTGCCTGAGGCACTGGGGTGGGGGGTTTCCCCTGGCCCTGTGACCTTCTAGGAATGGCCCTGCATTTGACTTATGAGCAGAGGCTGAGGGAACTGGGCTTATATAGACTGCAGAAGAGAAGAGGGAGGGGGATTTATTTTAAATTCTTAGACTTGCCACTTGATTTAAAATGATTCCTTCTGACATTTTTGGAACACACTCAAATCACTTACAATTTCAACTCTGTATGTGTGTGGTTCTCCCAAATCATGGCTACCTCCTAAGTACTCTTTCTCCATCTATCACATGCTTAGCAATATCCTCCACTTAGAACTTTTAGGAAACTTTCTCTATTTGTCTGCTCAGTAAAAATACCTTTATAAAACAAGGGCATATTTCTGTATCCTACTCTCTGAAACCATGCAGCCCTTTTTGTATTGTTCTGAAAGACAGAAAACCTGAGTGCTCCTGAACATATTCAGGTGCTGCTGTGCTCCTATATGACGTAAGATGCAACTGCGTATGGTTTGACTGATTTGACACATGTCCTGTAAAGTAATACTTGCCATGTCTATGCAGGCTGAGTGCACTTTTATAAGACTGAGTGGAAACCAAGTAATAGTCATGGGTCGAGACAAAAAGCAATTTTCATACTATAAATTAACCTAGAATGTCCTGTCTCTGGCTGTTCCACATATCTCTGCTATAGACACACCTGTTGTGTTTGCTTTTTCTTTTAGTTCCTGAAAATAAATTCGCTCAATGTCACATGGTTAAAATCTAAATGAAACACGATAAGCCTGTTTTGGCATAAACACTGGGTGCAATTTTGTGCAGCAGAAGAAGGAACCTTTTAATCACTGTTATCAGTTGTTTCATAAGAACATAACATAAGAACATAAGTTCTTATGTTCTTATTCAGCTTCCTCTTATTAAAACTTAAAGCAAGGTCAGGGTTTGGTTGTGCCAGGACAGTGGGATGTGCCTGGAATTTGATTTTCTCATAAAATGGAAAGGGAAGGGTCTGGTAGAAGGGAGTTATACTGTGGAATGACCACAGGGGAAGCAAGTGCCCCAGTGGAAAGTCACTGGTCAGCAGCAGCCTGCCCTGGGGAGGTTCTGCCAACCATTGCATGCCCCCCCGCCATCCTGGGCCCAGGGAGTGCCCGTGCGTAGCCTGTGTGCCCCCCAGACGCGACTGGAGAGCACTGGCCTGGCGAGCCTGTGTGCTCCCACTGCCCTCAGGGTGGGCCTGGTGAGTGCTGGGAGGAGCCCTATGTGGCCCCGCCCCAGGGCTGGCCCAGGAAGTGCCATCTACAGGCTTGTGTGCTACTCCGGGCTGGACCGGAGAGTGCCATTGGGAGGCCTGTGCAGACCCCCTCCCCCCCATCCTGGGTAGGACCTGGGTAATTCTGGTTAAGTCTTATAGTTAAAATTATTTTATTTTGAAATTAAAGGAAAGTACCTTTTTCCCCCCCCTTCTCTAACACCAGCCTTTATTCTGCCCCTTGTGTAATCTTAATACTTCGTTCAAGGATCTTCTCCTCTGCCACTTCAGTGATCTGAAACCATTTCTCTGTCTGTTCATCAGCTTTCCATCTCAGTTCAAATTTCAGCTGAAAACCTCTGAAAATCTCCATGAGTCTTGACCTTTCTGTCTTACTCACTTTGCTATTATTATTTCACATGTATGGCATATCACACTCTAACTATATTATGCAACCCTCTGCAAAAAGCAGTTAGGGATGAATTTTGTATGAGATGCTTTTTAAAAGACCCTTGGATGTTGATGGCAAATCTCTTGTTGACTTCACTGAGAGCAAAATCAAATTCTTTAAAGTTCTGTTGTAAAATTATGAAAGGAAAAACTCACATGGAACTATCGCTGGATTTAAAATCATTACATATTTGTTCTGAGGAAAGCTCTGGTAGCCAGAAATAATTTTTGCAGTTGCAATACTATATACCTCTTAACTAGATACCACAGTGTTAGGGTTAAGTAAATAATTACATTACTAAAGATGTCTTAATTTTGGGGGAAGAAGGATAACTGTATTGGTTTTTCTTTTTAAACTTTTTGCGTAATAAATGCTCATCTTATTTCATTAGTTTTGATCAGCTTAATAGATATCTGCAGTGAGACTAATTTTCAAGTTACAGGCTGCAACTCCAGAACTCTCTGGTCTGGTAACCTCTGTGATCTGGCAGGACCATGGATATTTCTGGATCACAGAGCCCAGGTATAGGGAGGTCTGGACGAGGGGCAGGATTGTGTGTGTGTGGGGACGGGGGGGGGTGACTCAGCCAGGAGAACCATGTGAAAGGGGGGGATGGGTGGTACAGTGGGAAGTTCTAGCCCCAGTGGCCAGGAGGTAGCGGGGAGGGGGGCTGGCTCTGGCCCTGGCTGTAGCTGCAAAGCTCCTTCTGTAGCCACGGAACTCCTGGCTATGGTTGCGGAGCTCTGGCCCTGGCAACAGAGTCAGCAGCAGCTAGAGAGTTCTGGAGGGCCAGGCTGGAGCCCTAGGTAGGGGATGGGGCAGCAGTTCAGCACAGGCCATGAAGGGAGGGACTTACTCTGGTCCGGCAAATCCCCTTGTTCAAGACCAGTCAGGCCCAGAGGGTGCTGGACCAGGGAGGTCTAACCTGTATTTATACAAAACCAATTCATAAGTTCTTAAATTCTGTTGCTTTCTGGATGTATGCTCCTTTTATAAATATTAACATTCAGGCACAATAGAAAATAGATAGATGTGGAACCAAGATGATCTTAGTGTCTTTTTTTTTTTCCACAAGTTTATAGGCAATCTGGTATTTCTCATGCGTCTAGCTGCTGGAACAGGAGAATTTTGCTTGATGAGCAGTCACAAAAAAGGTCCTGGCCATTTCCCGGGGATTCATGGCAGGCTTGGCAAGAGAAGATGCTTGATTCACAATCTGAGGCTGTTAACCCAAGATGGTCATAAATCTCCAAGAAAAGCCCTGTGCTTAGGATAGTATCTGTATTGATATGGCTTGCACGCCCATCTGTCATCTGTGTGGGTATATGTACCTATTTTGCTCAGCTGGACACACAGGGCAGGGAGAAGTCCCACTGAGACTCAGCCCTGTAAGACTGTAGACAAACCCCAAATGCATGGGTTTCTAGGGAGTGATACCTTTTCAGTCAATATGTGCCAGGGATTTCTGGAGAATTATTTTTACTTTCCTGCTAGCCAGTCAGGCAGCTTGAGAGAGCTCTCTCCTTTCCATTCATGTTGTAATTCATTGTCACTTGCACAGTCCCTGCTATGTAACTGTCATCAGTGATAATTACTGGGCCCCATCGATAAAATAAAGACAATAGTATTTGGAGATAAGGAAATAGGAAGGAAGATCAGTATAGATGGGATTGAACTAGAGAATGTAGAGAAGTTCATGTATTTGGGTAGCAACGTGACGTCTGATCTAGATTGTAAGAAGGAAATAGCGACTAGAATAGCAAAAGCAAGAGTGAGTTTGAAGGAGATGGATAAGATCTGGAAAAGTAAAGCGATTAGCTTAGGAATGAAGCTGAGTGTCTTGAAAATGTGTGTATTTAGCAGCATGTTGTACAGATGTGAGACATGGGTGATAACGAAAGATTCAAAGAGAAGGATATTTGCGTTTGAGAGGAGTTGAGATCCTGAGAATAGGATGGATGCAGAAGGTCACCAGCGAGGAATTATATAGGAAGATACAACTGAAAGAGAACCTACTGCAGAAGGCTATACAACGGAAGTTACAGCTATTTGGGCATGTCTGCAGAATGAACGATGAGCGAAAAGTTATGACCCTGGTATTCGGCATAATAGATGGTCCGAATAGGAGAGGCAGACCCCACAAAGAATGGGTAGATGATACAGTAGATTGGTGCGGAGCTAGTCTACAAAAACTAAGCCACTCCACACTGGACAGGGAAAGATGGAAGGAAATAGTGAGGGAGGCATTGGACACCAACGGGCGTTGAGCCCATGGTTGATGATGATGATGATGATGATGATGATTATTCAGCCAGGCAGCCCCAGGAGAGGGGGGGGCGAAGTGTATGCCTTTGCCCTAGAGGGGAATTTGCTTTGGGTAGTGCACATGTGATTGTGCCAGTGCCGCCTTCTCCCAGACATTCCATCTGGGAAAGGAACTTTGAATGCGTTGGCTCCATAGGAATAAATGTTTTTTCTGGTTATACCTGTTCCACCAAGGCTGTGCTGGCCACCTCCTGCTTCTCCCTGTGGCATAGATTGTAGACTTCTTGTGCTGTGGCTACTCTGCTCCTAACAGGCTTTTGGCTGCCCGGAGCACAGATCCCAATGGAATGAATCAGGCCTGTCATGTAAGTGCCATAAATGTATATAGCACATCAGAAAACACATGAAAGCCTGGTAGTTTCCCCAGGATTATGGTACCAACTGGTGGGTGGGATGAACCATTTCAGTTTCCTTTTTGCCCTGAGTTATAAAGCACTTTATTGGTAAATATTTTCCACAAACCTAGTATTAAGCTTCAGGTTCCTGTGGATTTAACATCCAAGAAGACTTCTTGTTCTTATGGCACTGTATCATTTCAGTGCAGACACTGTCTACATCATCAGTGTAGGTAATCCACCTCACAAAGAAGCGGTAGGTAAATTAACGGAAGAATTCTTCTAGACAGACATATAATTGTCTACACTGAAGGTTAGGTCTATCCAGCTGTGTCTTTAAGAGATGTGGATTTTTTACAACCCTGAAAGATGTGGCTATGCTGATGTAAATTGCAAGAATAAACCAGCCCTCAGTTAAGAGTCCCAACCATAAGAACGACCATGCTGGATCAGACCAAAGGTCCATCTAGCCCAGTATCCTGTCTGCCGACAGTGGCCAATATGAGATGACCCAGAGGGAGGGGTCGCAACAGGCAATCCTCACGTGATCCCTCCCCTGTCACCCACCTCCAAAGAAACAGAGGCTAGGGACACCATCTAATGTGCTGCCCTTAAAGTAGATATGGAAAAGTTCTGTCTTCATTTTTGCCCCCATATATAAATATATGGAACATTGGCATATCTACGTCATTAGCTTTTTGAATTGAAGAATTTGTCAGCTTCCAAGAGCACACTGGAATTTACCTCTCTTCTATAAAAAGGTTTTTATCACCATCTCAAAAGATGTGTTAAGTTTTTTTCTCAATCGTCAGTACTAATCAAATTGGTGGCAATTTTTGCCCTTTTAGCATTGTGCTGAAGACTAGAGTTTTTACTAGCTTTTGATTGACATTTTAGTGCACTGTATATATTAAATGGTGGTGGTTGTTTTAGAATGTATGTTTTTCTTTGTGTTTGCAAGACAGATATGTCCTTTGCAATTAAATAAAATTGAATCGGTGTCGTATGAGTGTAAGTGTCATTGACTGATCTTCTTCCCATTGCACTAGCCTCATTAAAGCCAGGGACAAGATCTGGAGTAGAACAGATTGAGGTGCTGCTGATTTCTAATTTCAAATGGTTTACTGACAGTATGATCAAAAGAACTGCTAGGGAAGAAGTGTCTTCTGATATAGGATTTCATCCTGCAAGTTGCTTAGCACCTTCTTTTGAAACACTGAGCACCCTTAGCTCCCATGCACTATTGCAGGAGTTGAGTGCTCAACCCTTCACGTAGGTCAAAGCCTAAAAATTAATCTGCCCAGGTGATTTTAAAAAAAGAAACTACACTCACAAGAGGCAACAGAAACACCACCCAGAGTCTGTAGGTGCCAAACCCAGAACCTGTAGGTGCCAGAAGTCAGCTCTGTTTTTACTTTTGAATCTGGACACGAGACCGAATTTGATCAATAAGTTTGAGACTACCCTCCCCACATTTCTCTCAGATGCTGAAAATGTACAAATGTTGTGCATTTTCTCATGAAAGTTTGCAAGACTCATTGTGCTTGAATGCCTCAAGCGGATGGCAAACCAACAATTGCAACAATTCCCTTGCTCTTTGAACACATAAATCATTTCCACAAGGCACCACCAATAGGTTACAAGGTAGATGGCTTATGCCACTTTCTTGGTTCCACCCGAGTTCTGCTCAACAAATAGCATTAACAGTGACTGTTATGGAATATTGTATATGAAAACAAAAAGGTAAATATTGCTCTTATGAAGAATTTCATTACATGTTAAATACATGTATCCCAAAATATTTGTTAGAGTTTTTCTGCCATACTGAGAGAAAGTCCCCTAATCCCCCTTTAAAACAAGCAAATACACAAAAAGAGATCCCATAAAAGCTTTGGAATTTCTTAGGCCATGTTATTTGTTTTCACTATGTTTTTAGTTATATTTTAAATGTAGGAAACAGAAATGCCCAGACTGTATCAGTCCCAGGTCTAGTCCACTGTTCTGTTAGTGGCCTGCAAATGATGCTTCACAGAAAAGGTTGACATAAGTTATCCCCCCCCCCCACATCCCTGAAAGTTTTCCACCTGTTCTGCAGTACTTAGAGATTGGCATAAACCCTGAAACATGAAGGTTTATATTCCTTCGGAAACTTGTTTTTTTGTCATCTTTATTATTAGTATTGTTCATATACATATCTGATGTCCCTTTGAATCTCCCTCTTGCCTTCAGTTGTATGGTGTAGCAGCCAGTTTTGGGTGCAGGGCTGGCCTTACCATGAGGTGAACTGAGGCGGCCGCCTCAGGTGCCAGACTGCGGGGGGGCGCCACTAGGACCTAGAGTGTAGAAAATTGTGTCTGCTGCTGATGCATATGTATTCTCTCTGCAGTACCATGAGAGGAGTAGAACAGGAAGAAGGCAGAATTGAGACCTTTCAAAGTTTTGGCCCAAGCGAGGGGACATGGGGGCATCATTTGAGCTCCCTGCCTCAGGTGCCAAAATGTTGTGGGCCATCCCTGTTCAGGGGCTAATTGTGTGTTATGAGAAAGTGTTTCCTTTTGTAAGTTTGGAATTTTGCTCCTTTTTCAATTTCATTGTATGTCCCCTTGTTCTTGTATAATTTATGAGATAGGATGAGTACACTTTCTGTGGATTTTATTTTGTATCCTTTCACCATGCTATTTCTAGGCACCTGGAAATCTTGGAGCAAAGATGCTTCATGAATACAAGTGTACTATTTTCATGATAAGACATACCTCTTTACAGGCTCAGACAAAACACTTTTCAACAGTTGGGCCCATCTTGGCTAGTGCAGGTGTCTTTGAATATAAGCTTTATGGGGCAGAGTATTGTCTGTCTTTTACCTGTAAGAACAGCATCATGGTGCTATATACAAATGTATTTTTGGTATCTGCTACCAATATAAAAACAACCTAGCAGTTTTAAGAAACAGGAATTATTATGGAAAGGCAATCCAGTCTCCTTTCAGTTCTTGGCTCTTCCGTTGATATTTCTAGCACAGGTCCTAGTTTTAATGGTGGTGGTAGGTTTTTTTTTTTTAATTATTTTTATTAGGTTCTAATAATACTAAAGAGATCCTTGCTGAATTTCATTTGTTTGGAGAGAAAGGATGACTTTGTGGTTTGGGTGCCAGATAGGGTTGTGGAGAATTGAATTTGAGTCTTGGTTCTGCCACAAACCCTCCTATGTGTTTTGGGGTAGATCATTTAAGCATGTGCTTAACTTACATGGTTACAGTGAATGTGCTACTCATGTGCTTTGTTGAAACAAGTTTCTCTGTGTCCCACTCCCTTTCTGTAAACTGGGAATAACGCTTCCCTATTACACAGAGCTTTGGTGGGTCTAATAAATTCATTAGTCACTGTGTGAGGGGCTCAGATAGAATCATAGAATACTAGGACTGGAAGGGACCTCGAGAGGTCATCGAGTCCAGTCCCCTACCCACATGGCAGGACCAAATACTGTCTAGACCATCCCTGATAGACATTTATCTAACCTACTCTTAAATATCTCCAGAGATCGGGATTCCACAACCTCCCTGGGCAATTTATTCCAGTGTTTGATATCAGTAATGGGAGCATATTGATACATAATTAGGGGCTGTACCAGTGCAAACCACACATTTCAATCCAATAAACCTCTCTCAGTTTTCCAACACTTTCATATATTAAAAGGAAACATGGATCTTTTCTAATCTGGTACAGTTGAGAGCTTTGGTAACACTTTCCAGCCCAGAGCACACCTTCATTGTTAAATTTAAATCTTTGGGCACATTTGTAACTGCTAACTTCAATACTGACATTAGTATTTCTGTGTGTGAAAGTTCACAAAGAAATGCCATCAAAGCATTGGCAAGTTTGGGTGCTACTCATCATTTAAAAAAAAAACATTTTTCAATAAATCCTATTATAAAACATTCAGTAATTCTTCCGTTTTCAACAGCTAGAAAACAAAAGACTCTGCTAATTTATTTTTTTATGTTGCATCAAAGGACATTCTATCCTGTAAACGTTTAGTGTAACACTCTCAAATGCACACGTCTTGGCTCTGGTAGTGATTTTGCAGATTGAATGGATTTTCCTGTCCAGTCATCTCCATTATTTAGGAGGTCAAACCACATTTCACAGGTGAAATCCTAGCATAGGGCAGTTGTGGCAGCTGGACTCTGAAGAAAAGAGCCACTAGCTCTGCTGCATGGAGTATTCTTGCTGGGGATGGTGTACATCAGGGGTCTCCAACCTTTTGAAGTGTGAGATCACTGTTTGAATTGAAGTGCAATCCAGGATCTACCTCAAACCCAAATACCCTTGCCCCGCCTCCTTCCTGCCCCTTCTGCAAGGCCCCGTTCCTGCTCACTCTGTCATCCTCCCTCTTTCCTTCATCCTCCCTCCCTTTCACCAGGCAGGGGCAGAGGGTTGGGACACAGGCTCTGGTCTTGGGCTAAGGGATTTCTGCCACATGGCTCCTCCTATTCCCTTGACCCCCTAATTGTCCCTCTATGGGATTTGTGGTGTGAACATTAGAACAGCCATACTGGATCAGACTAAAGGTCCATCTAGCCCAGTATCCTTTCTGCCGACAATGGCCAATGCCAGATGCTGCAGAGGGAGCGAACACGACAGGTAATCCTCATGTGATCCCTCTCCTGTCATCCATTTCCAGACTCTGACAAACAGAGGCTAGGGACATCATTCCTACCGATCCTGCTATGGTTCAGTCGCACGCACCACAACTTCCAAGCACAGTGAGCAAAACTACTATATCCCAGGAGACCATCTTTGGTTACAGCCGTCTTGTGGCCCACTGAGATGGAGGGCTGCTCATGTGGCCCACTCACTAGTCTAGGTTGCCCATCACTGCATTAAACTGACAGCATTAATCAATGTACTTCACTGAAAGTTACAGAAAATCAAAGGACTGGCTTAACAGGTATGGTACTAACACTGCATCCTGCAGTTTAAAGTGGATATTGTAGAGTAATATTGTGGGATGTAATTAGTTGAATGTGACAGAGCTGATACAACACTTGGAACAGTTATCATTATGCATAATAATGGTATAAAGTATTACAATAAGCTCAAAAATCAGATGTGTGTTTGTACAGCCCCTAGCATGCTGGGCTCCCAGTTTCAGCAGGACTGTTGAGGAGATACTGCAATATTGTTACTTATACTTGTTTATTACTCTACTAGGCACATAGCTGCCTCTTTAAGCACCTACATATCTTTAAGAAGCTAGTCCAAGTTCCTATTGAAACAACTGGTTTAGGACCCACTGAAAAACCCTAATCTTGCTTTTAGAATGCTGGTATTTTCCTGCCAAAACAAAGCTTATAGAGATGGAGCATCTACAGTCTGTTGAGCAATGATAAAAATGGGAGCTAAGAATGCATGGTAACAACAAGGCTGAAGACTTTTGGGAACGGAAACACCACATCCCTCAAAGTTTCTGAGGCCCTATATACATGGGCAGAATGGGGGCTATTTTCCCAACCAAGTTAGTTCAACTGAATTAGTGTTACTTGACCAAACTCTTCCTTCCCAGAGTCCTCACCCCCAACACCCATGTACATACAGGTGAGCATCTTTAAGATCACTTGAAATTTAAAGTGGGATTCCTAGCCTACTGTGATGTAGTGTGGGTAACTTGTTGGTTGCTATGCTGGGCGGTGGGCTATCAGTGACCTCCACTGGCTGCTGTCTGCAGCACGGCCCAGCAGGGCAGGGGATGAGTCATTATGCAAGGGGGCTTCGAAACTCATCAGACAGGTATCTCCCATGGAGCAGAACAATGGGAAGAAGGGGAGTGGAGCCCTGGCTGTGGGGGCAGGGCTAGAAGTGAGTGAGTTAGTTTCTGTCTGGGATCATGGAGGAGACAGCCTAGGGAAAGGGGCTGGAATTTAGGGGCCCAGTCTCCCCCATCTCAAGGGGGCTGAGGCATCCTAGGCCCGGTTCCTGTAACCAGATGACATCTGTGCTGTGCTGTATCCTGGAGAAGCAATAAACTCCCTCTATTCTACTGGCTGGTGGAGTCTGTTCGTGCCACTACGGGGGTGCAGGAGTCGGGAGACCCCGACACGTCACACCTACCACTTGACTGACTAAAACCATGTTAAAGGTGCCCATAGAGGGGGGTGTGTGTGTGTGTCGTCTTTTGAGTTAAATGAACAGAAAAAGCACTTCTTTCGCTGCATGGACAGGGCCCTACTTAGTAAAATGGAAACACTGGTGCAGCTGGAAGTGAAATTCTACTGTGTCTGTTTATGTAATTTGTGTATGTTGGCTCTTATTATAGAAAGCAGAGACCACACATCCATTCTCTCTCTCTTTCTATCATTGCCTTTGTGCTGACTGCTTAGTGGCATTTTAAACAAAACAAAAGCCTAATTGAACATCTGTAAACTCAATCATGTGCACCACATCCCATACTCAAGGCAACTGGTTATGCATTTAGCGCAGATTTTTATCTGGAAATTGAAATAACTAGTGGTCAGTGTTTTGGCAATATCTGTTTTCCTCATGAAATTAAAAACTAAAAACTGTCTCAAAATGCCTTGATAACAGACATTTGGATAAGATTATCATGTGATGGGTCAAGGTGTATGAGCCACTGAAGAATGAGATTGGTTTAAATTTCTCAGTAGGGCAGGAAATGGCATTTCCCTGTAACCTTTATTTTTAATTTTATTTATTTAATCCTACGAGACTGAAGCAGATCAAGCATCCATTAGAGTCTGAGAGCTTGTCTGCATGCAAAAGCCACACTTCCAAAACAGAGGCAAAGTAAACCAGCATAAGCAAAGTTTAAACTAATGCAGAATAGTCATGCACAGAGTTGCCCTGGTTTAACTAAATCAGTGCAACATCACATCTTTAGTTAAACTGGTGCAACTGTGTGTAGAGACCAGGCCTGAAAGGATGGATCTTTCTATTCAGAGACAAGTTTCCCAAAAGCAGCAGAGCCACTCAGGCACCTGTTAATACTTGGGAGGAGAGGAATAAATGTCCCTCTGCTGCAGGTGTTCTCTCTGGGCAGATTCCTCCACCATCATAGAACCCCGTTGATTTTTCTGGGGCTCTGCCTAGATGCAGGCATCCACTGGGACCTAAGGACTGGTCAGACTGGCAGAAGTTGCACCACTGAAGTTAAATCATTTCAATGAGTACAATTCTGCTTTTGAGAGACCCATTTGTTTTGCTTAGTTTTAGGCCTTCTTTACAAATCATGAAGCAAAAGAGGGCAATTTGTTTTTCCTTTTCAGGTTTCACTTAGTTAAGCTAAAGGGGTTCAATTTGTGCACAAACTCGAATGTAGACAATGCCAGGAATGTAAATTCTGATCTTCCCTGGGTTTCCAGAAGGACCTCCTGGATTTTTCTTAGCATGTATATTTTAAACTCTGAGATCTTCATTGAAGGGGCTGTAGTGTTGAGTATTTATCATAGTCTTCCTTTCTTTAAAATGTATGTTAGTCATTTAAGTTAAATGGGTTTTAAATTAGAGTTTTAAATGGTCTGATTAAAAATCCTCCTTCTTCCTGGTTAACTGGGTCTTCAGTCTTGTGATTTCATCCTTTTATTAGTTCTCCAGTTACCATGCAATTTGCCACATTACAGAGGAGCTGACTTTCTAAGGTCAAGTCTACTGTGGCATTTTACAGCACTGTAACTTTCTGGGTGGAAAAAACTCCCCCCCCCCCCCAACTGCAGCAAGTTACAGTGATGTAAAGTGCCACTCTGAACCAGACTACAGCAGTGGGAGACAGGCTCCCAGTGCTGTTAGCTACTCCTCTCAGGAAGGTGGTTTACATAGAGTCAGGGAGATTTCTCTCCCAGTAATCATGTCCATGGGTGTAGCCAGACATGAACCCCATCTTGTTTTCCTCCCCTCCCCCCCCCCCCCCCCCCCCCCCCCCCCCCCCCCCCAGAGAGCAGGGCAGTCAGCCTTTGATGCCCTGGGAACGCAGGTGTGCTGCCTGTCCCTGACTCTACCATAAACAGAAACCAGACAGTAAATGGGCTAGCTGACGACCCGGGGCCTCCTGCCGCCCTGATGGCTAGTACCAGTAATTGACATGCCTGCACTGTCCCAGGAGAGGAATCTTTGCCCATCACATACCAGAGGTGCCCATTGTCTGCATTTTCCCAGGTGTGAATTATGCTTTGCACCCTTCCTGGGAAACTTGGCATTCAAAGCCATTTTCCCTAATTGGCCACTTGAGACCAGGAAGAAGCCTACGTGACCCAAGGGGTATAAAGATGGGTTTAGTAGCCCACCCCATTTGAGTTCCAATCATCTACACCCGCTGGCAGGTATTGGTTGTCTCCTGAGGTCTGTGGGACGCCCAACCTCGCCCTACGTCTTCCTGAGGGATTGAGAGAGACACGCTGGCCACGCCAAGTCTGGAACGCAGGGGTGAGAATATATACCTGCTAGGTGTCTATTTTGCATGCATTTAATAAGAGCTCAGAGAACCAAAAGGGTTTCATGGTACCTGTAAGTGACTTATTAGTGTAATTTCTGTCCTGTCCTTTGTAGTGGCTGTGTTATCTGTAACACAGTAGTAGCATTTAACAGCTAAGTTTACCCTGTAACAATAAAATAGTAACTGTTTAAGCTGTGACCTGACTCCTTCAGTTGCTGTAACAAAACCAAGCACAATTTTAAAAGAACTCCAGCCGGTCATAAGGGACAGATATAGGGAGAGCTTGAGCGTTGGATCGTGTCGCTTCCAGGGGCCAGATCCGTTGGGGCATCTCTCAGCCTCCCCAGGCTGCCCGCTGGGAAGGGATCATGTATCCTAGCAGTCAAAATCTGAGGTGTAATAAGCTCTCCCTGTAAACTTCTTGGGGCGCCCGTCAACCTCCTCCAGGTTGCCCGCTGCTAAGGGATCCCAGTCCTAGCAGTTGAAGTCTCGGGTGTATAATACACACACATGCACTGCCCTGACCACCGGCTGACAATGGGTGGTAGGTATAATAGGTGGGGGAAAGCATAGCTTTCCCAAACGGCCAGCTTGGCCCCACCCATACTCTGCCCCCAGAAAGCCTGCTGTAGGTGTACTGGGGGTGTAGTGTTGCTGCCCCTGAGCTCCTGCCCTCCCCGTGCTCCTGGACCAGGAAGGCTGGAGCTGTGCACCCTCCTCTTTCTCTGGGGTCAGGGAAGCTGGGACTGTATGCCCTCCTCCCTCCCCATTATTCCAGGGCCAGGGAGGCTGGGGCCATGTGCTCTCCTCCCTCCCTGGTGCTGTGGGGCTGTGGAGACTGGGCCCACGAGCTGCCTGACCTCCCTGTGCTCTGGGGCCAGGGAGGCTTGTGCCACATGCAACCCCACCTCCCTGTGAGGAGTATGGGGCTTTGGAGAAGGGGCAGGGCTGGGGAGGCTTGCCTCCCCCAGCCCCTACCTTCACCCACTGCTCATGATTGTGTTGTGGCCACACTTTCAGTTTGAAGCACTGTTGCAGCTGTGCTTTAAATAAAGTTTTGCAGCTGTGCTTTAAAGTGTAGACAGCTCCTAAAGTAAAACTCAAACGGGAAAAAATAGAAAAATCGTGAATTATAAATCATGAAGCCCAAAAGAACAATTTGTTTTTCCTTTGCAAATCAGTTTTAATTCCGTATTCAAGTGATCTACAGGGGCTTGTGTAGGTTGGGATGAACTTCATTCCAAATTACTGTTTTCTCCCATGAGATTGAGGTTGACAGAGGACCAATGTTAGGCCCTGATCCTTCACTGAGATATGACTTTGCAGGCAGAGGAGTCAGTTCTAGCTGATCCTAGTGCACCTTTGGGGTCTTAGGTCCGCTCTACATTTCACCCCCCCATCGATCTAAGATACACAACATTCGCTATGTGAATAGCGTAGCTGAAGTCAACATACTTAAACCTACATACCCCCATGTCTTCCATTCAGTAAAGTTGACAGTTCTCCCGTCAACTCCACCTACTTCCTCATCCTGGTGGAGTACCAGAGTGGATGGGAGAGCACTCTGAAGTCTATTTATCACATCTAAACAGACATCATAAAACAACCACTGGTGGATTGATTGCTGCATTGATTCACCAGGTAGTGGAGACAAACCCTTAATGTTTTAGATTTCCTGACACCAGTTCACAATGACTGAGTAGAAATTCTCCAATAATATGCAAACTAAAGAGAATCACATATGCTAGATATGTTTAAAGGATATGACTAGAGAATGGCAGTTCTGCTTTATGGAGGATTTTGTGATTTGAGAATTTGTTTTGTTCTGAAGGAAATGAAAGCTAAAATGTTTGAAATTCTCAGCCAAGTGTAATTACTGTCATCCATCCAGCTTTACTGGGAGCTTCGGGAAATTTGCATTGTAGGCTGCCACAGAACAGGGCATCCTGGAAGCCCTGAATCAGAGAGAGCCTGCCTGACAGCCTGCTGAGGAACCTGGGAGCTGGGACTCCCAGTGTTTCTGGGTGCCAAAGAGCTGGATGCCCCAAAATCTGGGCTTGTAGGTTCTCAGCTCCCTATGAGACCACCAAATGGGCAGCCAAGGATCCAGGCAGTCAGGTTTCTGAAGGAATTTCATCAAAATAGAGCCAGTTGTGTGGAACATTTCAATGTTGATGAATTGACAAAGTTTCATCAAAGATGTTTTGACCAGTGTCCTTATAGGATGGCTAGCTAGGTTGTACTCAACACTAGGGATGTGAGCGTATAACCATGTAAAAGATTAACCGATAAGCCTAGGCTTATCGGTTAACATTCATGGTTATACGTAGGCTCCCGTCTCGCTCCTGGGGAGCTAGCTGCCACCCTTTATCAGAGGCAGCAGAGTGGGGGCAGAAGCAGGCTCCCTGGGAATGGGGCTGCTGATGGGAGCTAGGGCATGCAGGGGAGCTAGGTTAAAAGCTGACTCCCGGGGAGCTGCGCATACTGGTTCCCGGGGAGTTTTTCTAGCATTTACACGTACACAATTACTCACGTTTTTAACATCCCGACTCAATGCCCCTTAGCCCTCTAGTGAAGTGGGGGAGGAAAAAAAAGGGGCTGATGAGGTGGAAACAGTTTTGACAGTTAGAAAGGAGAATGAACCTTGTCATTTTCCCTTTTCTGTGTTCAAAGTGGATGAGCAGCCCTGCCAGTTTCTAAAGCCCGGTTGTGAGGTTGACATGGATGTTTATATTTCTGGCTTTCTGCTGTAACAAAACTTTCCAATGCCACAAATGATATTTTATGAAGCTTGTTTAACTGTTGGATTTCTATATATTCCTTCTTTATATCAGACAGCTCTTAAAAATGCTGTAACTACCACATTGCTTTGTTTGCCTTCATTATATGTGTGTGTGTGTGTGTGTTTTCAGAAAACAAAAATATCAAAAGCAAACCATTCCATTATTAGCAGAGCTGTTCTGACCCATTAGCTAGGTGGACACTTTGAAGCATGGTCCCCAGCATCTATTGAAACTATTACCTCATTCCACAACATCCTGGGCATATGTACCATTACTGTGCTACTCTGAGGACAACAGACTTTGAACACAGCTGAGTGAGTGTCTAGCGCAGTGGTTCCCAAACTTTTCGGCATCATGCCCCCTTTTTGATTTTTGAGAAACCCCCTCCCCCCCCCCCAATAGCAGCAAAACTTGTTGAGCAAAAAAGAAAAAAGGAACTGATGGGGGCCGAAAAACAAATAGCAGCAAAACTTAGTGGGGTGGAGGGCTGGGTCTCCTCGTGCTCCCCCTGGAATTCCTTCACACACCCCCAGTTTGGGAACCCATGGCCTAGAGTCAGGTGAGACTCAGAGGTTTTGACAGAAAGGCCAAAGAAAGCATCAGAAACAATATTTTTTTTTTTTTATATTTTTGAACCTGATGCCCCAGTCTACTTGTTCTTTGACCCTTAATTGGTATCTACACAGTAGAGGATTTTTGCAAATCAAAATCATTGTTTAATTTTTAACTTCTGCCTTGTTTAAGAGATTACCTTAAACTCCAGCTTTTGTACAGACTGCTGCAGAGGAGACTGAAAGTCATTTCTGGGAAAGAATCCTGCTCGGTGCTCTGTTTACTGATCAACACACAGCCCTGTTAGTCAATGCAAACTGTTCTGAAAGGTCATTGTTTTTTTTTGTTTTTTTAGGTGATTCACCTGTGCTCACAGTGAATGATTTGAGGAGCAGGTTTTATAGACCAGAAAGAAGTGTAGAACTTTGGAAGATTAGGTCAGGAAAAGGGTATCGGCACAGAAGAAGGCTAGCTCATAGGGCAGTTAGTTATGGGGGTTGGACAGAGTGAGGATGGTTAGGAGGAAGGATGGTCTTATGAGTAAGGCACTAGTCCTAAGAGATTGGGGTTCAGTTCCTGGCTCTGCCCCAAACTTCCTTTGTGATCATATGCAAGTCGCTTCATTGCTCTCTGTCTCCTTTTCTGATCTCCCACCTTTGCCTGTCTTGTCTATTTAGACTGTAAGCTTTCTGGGAAACAGAATGTTTCTTACTGTGTCGCTTCTACACATGCAACACTTCCCTGAGCTTACATGGGTCCCATAGATGTTAACGTGGAACAAGCAAAAATAAGTAAGGAAAACACTGTAAATCTAAGGACAGTTGTGGTATCCTGTCTCTTTGGCAAGTCCAGCTGAATGAGATCAGCCAATCCTACACAAGGGAAAAAATCCCAAATCCCAGCTCATTAAAGTGAGTTTCTTCCTTTTCTTTTGGAAGGCAGAACTGGAAGGCACAGAGTCACAGGACAGAATGTACCACTGATTTAAAAAAAAAAAAAAAAAAAAAAAGGTGGATTACATGAAAACATGCAAGAGAGACTTCATGGGAATGCCCCCCAAAAGCTTCATTGGAATCAGTTACAGTCTTTACTTCCATATTTATAAGGGGATATTTATCTGTATTTTGAGAAAAAGGGTCACATACACAGCACAGACCTTTGTCCACAGGCTTTTGACAAAGCATCATTGATGGAAATGTTGGCCCTTTCCTGGGTTGTATGTGTTACTTTTTCTTGGAATAGCAATTGAATGCTGCTTATTGGAAGAAAATTGGTTTAAGTGAAGCTTTCTTGAATAGGCTTTTTCAGGCATTATGGTGCTGTGTCCCAGGTGTGTTTTGTTTTCTGCAGAGCTAGATGATAGCCTGCTCACAGGTGTTTGTACCCTCTTCTTCCATGGGAGAAGAATAGGGGGAAAAAAATTTGTATTTGCAGGAAGGTGGCAAGGAAGGGGAGAGACAGCTTTGCAGCAAGGACATTCCCAACACCTTTTCCTCAATCATTGGGAAGCCACTCTGAGTTCTTGCTCCCTGTGCCAGGTGGCAGGGGATGTGTGTGCCATTGTTTCCGCCTAAACCATGTGGGAGTTTTTCACATCAACTAATGCTAGCAAGGAAAGCTGAAAGCCCGAACACCAACAAAATACAATTTCTGGAGGACAACGGTTCACAATCGCACACTGATGGATTGTTTGAACTAAAATGAAAAATTGACTCTGATGAAATCTTGCTGAGTTAGGTTAGAGTTTTATGTTGACTGCAGAGTTGAGTTGTTCAACTGTCCAAATACTGTTCTGCCTGTTGGGCTGAAAGAGGAATAATATTGCATGCTGTGAGAGTGAGAGATCAAACAAAGAGGAATTGAATTGGCCAGAAAGATCTGTTTTACTAAACAAAGAATTCTCAGTCTATGATTAACTTCATTTCATGCCGAAGGTAGAACATATAAATCTAGGCTCCTTCATGGAACAGTACATAACAATACCAGCCCTGTAGCAGGGAGAGCATACCACTGCTGGATTATCTGCAGTAAACCTGCTTCAGAGAAGTTCAGTCAGGTTTGCTAACAAATATTTATTGCCACCATTAGAAGTGCTACAAATGAGACTCTCAGATAAGCTTCTGTGGGCTTGAGGTTCTCATCTCTCGTGCTGGCCATGTGAAATTCAATTTTTGTTGCAAATTTAGCACCAATGATACAGTGAGTGGAGCTAAGTGTCATGAGATTTATAGAATTAACTATCTCCAGACTCCAAAATCCTGAGACTGCCATTAAGAGACTTAACAGGATTTTGAGGAAAAAAAAAATCCTAGCTCTTTGAGAATAAATAGGATCTAGGGGAAAAATGAGTTTGTTTGTTTGTTATTTCAAAAGGGACTTAGGTAGATAACAGAGAAGACATTTGCATGGCTTACAGCCTGGAAAAACTTTTGGGTGGGTTGTAAACAACAATCATATCTTTAAAGTTGGAATGTAAACAGAACAAAAAGTTCCTGGAATATATTAGTAACTGCTTAGAGTTTGCATGAGGATGAAGTTACATCCCTAGTTTGCTAATGCTGGTCTTAATGTTTCCTGCAAAGGAGACATAATATGGCAACCCCCCCCCCCCATATGTGTTGCAAACTTATTGCTCAAGCCAGAAAGGAACGCCCTATAATTTAGTCACTACCTTTCCCCTATTCCCATGGTGGCTACAATGTTTGACAAAAGGATGCACAGAGGGTATATTCTCTGGGCATTATGCCTGAGAAGGAGATGAATAGCAGGGATGGGCTGGAAACTAGGCCTGTCAATTAACACGCTTTAACGCCTGCAATTAATGCAGGGTAGAATTAATGTGTTAAAAAATTAATGTGCGTTAATCGCAGGTGTTTCTGTGTGGCGCTGCCCCTTTGAAACGTGGAGGCATTTCAAAGGGGCAGCACAGCACAGCTGATCCTGGGCTCCTCACAGTGCTGCCCCTTTGAAATGCCACGGTGGTGTTTCAAAGGGGCAGCGCTGCACAGCTGATCCCGGGCTCTGCGCAGAAATGCCTGCAATTAATTCGCGTTAATTTTTTTAACGTGTTAATTCTACCCTGCGTTAATCGCAGGCGTTAAAGCGTGTTAATTGATAGGCCTAGTTTCCAGCCCATCCCTGCTATTCATTTCCTTCTCAGGCATATTGCCCAGAGAATAAATCCATTTCCTTATATTTTGTCTGTTAAAAAACAAAGGAATAAGATTATGTAGAATCTGTGATAATATGTATCCTATTGTGCTACAGTACACAGTGTATCCTTACGTGAAGATGCTTTTATGTGCCATTATTTTACTCCCACTCCACTAATGTATTTGACCCTCTGTTTTTTTTAATACTGCATTTGAATGATTATGTAAAGCGTAGCGTAATTGAATCTGCATCACTTCATAGAGCCTACGAACTTTCCCAATTGATTTTTTTTTAAAGCAATTTCCCTGAAAGACATTGCACGGTGAGATGGTTAGGAGGATGATTGGTCACAATGACTTAGAGATCCTTTATTCTTACTCTCTATGTTAGTGTTCTTACTCGCTATGTTGCAATGAGAGTCATTATTTCTCAAGCCCATGGCAAATCTGTAGTGTTGATCAGAGTATTGAAAGCTATCCACATGTGTCTCAAGTATTGTAATTGTGGAACGGCTGTGAAATACAGTTGCATTTCCATTGTGCTGTTGAATTGTAATGTGCTTGATTTCTTATCTTAATTATATTTACAGTCTTTTTAATCTTACATTGGAACAATGCTTACAAGCTATAGAAGAGCATTTGTTCCTTTAAGAGACTTAATATTTGGAATTGAGCCAACTAATAAATCCATTTCTTTTCCAGAGAAGAATAGGCTCAGTCCACCAAAGTTACCTACAAGAATTTCACAGTTAAGTGTGACATGTGGGACTGTTTTTGTAGTGAAGTGGTTCATGATGCTATACACTAGTAACTATTGTGGTGGTATTTCTAGCACAACCCCTCTTTTCAAAGGTTTATATCTTGGCCGTGAAAACAGGCTTCAGGAAGCAATTTGGCATGGCAGATCCCCCCACCCTCTGTTTAGGAGCAAGGGCTGTTTATTGGCAACACCTATTTGTTTTTTCATGATAAGAAATTGAGCTGAAATTAAAAAGTGAGGTGTATTGAGGCAGTGATGCCTCGTGGACAGAGTACTGGCCTGGGATTCAGAATGCCTCAGTTCTAGTCCTGGCAGTGCTACTACTGGATGAACTTGGGTAAGTCATGTCACCTCTCTGTACTATGGTTTTGCCATCTGTAAAATGGGGATAATGATTCTCCCTTGTAATGCACTTTGAGATCTACTGGGGAAAAATGCTATGTAAGTGCTAGGTATTCTTATTAAACTCTTAAGCCCTATCTCCATTAGATAATTATGTATCAGTCTAACATGGCTGATTGTAGTGATGCCAGCGTAAATCCACAAAGCTGACATGTTGCCTCAGTGTTATAGCACTTTTATTTAAGCACATTGCTAAACTGTTGGAATTGCACCCACTATTTAACATTTAGCCTGCTCTACTCTGCTGATTAGGCCTCAGTTGGAGTATTGTGTCCAGTTTTGGACACCACATTTCAAGAAAGATGTGGAGAAATTGGAGAAGGTCCAGAGAAGAGCAACAAGAATGATGAAAGGTCTAGAGAACATGACTTATGAAGGAAGACTGAAAGAATTGGGCTTGTTTAGTTTGGAAAGGAGAAGACTGAGAGGGGACATGACAGCAGTTTTCAGGTATCTAAAAGGGTGTCATAAGGAGGAGGGAGAAAAATTGTTGTTCCTGGCCTCTGAGGATAGAACAAGAAGCAATGGGCTTAAACTGCAGCAAGGGAGGTTTAGGCTGGACATTAGGAAAAAGTTCCTAACTGTCACGGTGGCCTAAGGAGGTTGTGGAATCTCCATCTCTGGAGATATTTAAGAATAGGTTAGATAAATGTCTATCAGGGATGGTCTAGACAGTACTGGGTCCTGCCATGAAGGCAGGGGACTGGACTCAATGACCTCTCGAGGTCCTTTCCAGTCCTAGTAGTCTATGATTCTATGATTTTGAACTAGACCAATGCTCTAGCAAACTGATTATAAGAAGATGTAAAATAAAGTTTATGCTGGTATGATTTAATTCAGTAAATCACCAGAGTAGCATTGCCCTCATAAAGGACTTTATCCTGCAGTACTTGCACTAGCCATTGACTTCAATGGGAGGTTTGCTTACTTCCCCTATTGAGGGCTTTATGCCTGTCTTTTATTAACAGGGTTCACAATGTGTAGGTCTTGATACAATCCTGCCACTATTTCCAGGTAGCAGGAGTAGACAAGAGACTTGTTCTCCAACTCTCCGTATGCCTGGTTGATCTGGATTTCACCACAGTAGGGTATGAGTAGGGCCCTACCAAATTTGTGGTCCATTTTGATCAATTTCATGGTCACAGGATTTTTAAAATCATAACTGAAATTATTTCAGCTATTTAAATCTGAATTTTCAGTGTTGTAGGGGGCCTGACCCAAAAAAGGAGTTTTTTGTGGGGGGTTGCAAGGTTTTTGTGGGGGGTTCTGGTACTTCTGCACTGCTGCTGGTGTCAGTGCTGCCTTCAGAACTGGGCAGCTGGAGAGCACCAACTGTTGGTTGAGAGTCCAGCTCTGAAGGCAGAGCCGCCATTAGCAGCAGTGCAAAAGGATGGCATGGTGTGGTATTGCCACTCTTATTTCTGTGCTACTGCCTTCAGAGCTGGGTGCCTGGTCAACAGCTGCTGCTCTTCAGCTGCCCAGCTCTAAAGGTAGCATAGAAGTAAGGGTAGCAGTACCCCAACCCCTTCAAATAACCTTGTAACCTCTCTGCAACTCCCTTTCTGAGTCACTTTGGTCTCCCTTGTTAAATCTGTATAATATATGGTAAAAGTACACGAAAGACCAGATTTCACAGGGGGAGGGGAGAGACCAGATTTCATGGAAGTTCTCCAGGCAGATTTACTACAGTGGACTCTACATGAGGTTACATGTGAAGACTACACAAAATTAATGCAGAATATGTCTGACCACTCACTTAGAAGAATTTCCTGCATGGGGCCTGATCTAAAGCCCACTGAAATCAGAGAGTGTGTCAGTCTTTCCATTGACTTCAGCAGTAGATCAGGTCCTTACACCTTTACTCCATGTACCTTTACAGGTAGTTGAAAATTTTCTAAAGAAAATTTCAAACTTTGTGTTGAAAAGCCAAAAACACGAAGAAAAATTTTTTTCAGCTGAAATTTGCAGATTTTTGATGAATAATTTAGTACTTTCTAGGAAAGTAAACATTTTCTTTAGGTGAGAACCCAAGTTTTGATGCAAAATTTTCAACTAACCTGAAGGGTTTCTCTTTGTTTCTGGGTATAATTCAAAGTGCTAATATACATCTACAAAGTCCTACTTGGTTTGGAAGTTGGCTTTCTTAGAGAGTCATTGCACTGTTCATGCTCCATCTCAGAAACTGTTGAAACTCATTGAGAGGGTTACTGAATATACATGGAGGTTTACGTTTTCAAACTACAAAGCAGTATCACTATTACTTGGCCTAGATCTGAGTGTTCCAAAGTACGTAAGTTTGTGCAACACAAACAGTGACTCTGACAGCCAAGCTGCTGTCATTGAAATGCTTCCTTCTACTGTATACTTTATCTTGTGCTTAGAAATAATCCTATTCAGGAAAATTATAGCACACACTAATGAACTGATTGGTCTCTGAATGGAGATTATTTGGTAACTTTTACATCAATAAAATAGGCTCAGTTAACAGTAATCTAATTAGCTGGCGCTGGGTTTACTTTTGCACAATACATTTCAAGTGACAGGAAAGTGATCCCTAACTGCTATGCGGATATAAATGCAACACCTAGGTATCTATAGGACACCTATAGCAAAAGCAGAGAACATTAAATTAGGCTAAGACTGAAAAAAGGGAGTCTACATTTTTTACTTTTATTTGTTAAAACCAGAAGATTTACCCAGCGTTGTTTGGCTCCTTAACTTAATTTCTGTGTTTTTGGAAAATAAAATGTATGTACTTCATGTAAATCATTGCTGTGGGGTGGGGCTGGGGATGAGGGGTTCAGTATGCAGGTTGCACTGGGGAGAGAGGACTACCCCAGCCCTCTCAGCCCTCTATCATTGCAGCAGCTTGGGGTCAAATGAGAAGCACTTGTCCATGGCTGCTGCAGCTTCAGTGGGCAGAGCTGGGGGAGGGGTGCAGCCCCTGGCTGGAGCAGGTCCAGGTATGTCTCTTCCCTGTGCTCCCCAGCCAGAGTGAGGAATTCAGCAAACTGTGAACTTTCCCTTTGCTCCTGATGAAGGGGAGCAACCAGCAATGGCCTTGTACGAATGGGGTGGGAGGTGGTTTCAGCTCCTCTTGCCCTCCTTAAAGGGCACCTGGGGGGTGGGAGGCTCAGGGTTGGGGCAGTCCCATAGGGAGGTAGCATGGCCCTGACAGCCCCTTTCACCTGCCTGGTTTTTCTGTCTCTTTTCTGTTGGTTTTATGAGAAGCAATCCCATTCCAGGCACAACCCATTTTCTTGACTCAACCCTACTTTAAGTTATGATAAGAGGCAGCTGTGTACCAAATTTGTTTGTCCTAGATCTTCCTGTTTAGGAGGAGTTCTTGGACAGACAGAGAGAGAAACTCTCAAATATATAGTATATTATAAATGTATTTAATAATCTATACTAGGATCTAAATCCTCATTTAAAAACCTGAAATAAGTGGCCTGGTTTTCAAAAGTCTATTCCGCAGTTGTTGAAGTCAGTGGGAGTTTAGTCCTTGTCGTTAATGGCAGCTGGATCAGACTCAAAGGCATTTGTGAAACAATTGTGTTTTGGTTGATGATTCTGTGCTTAGAGAATCAGTAAGTAGCTTGTGCTCTCTCTGGAAGCGTTATGGTGCTTTTATTTAAGCACCTTGCTAAATTGTTGGAATTACACCAATGTTGAACTAGATCAATGTTCTAGCAAACTGATTATATTCATCCAAATGGAAATGTTTCCAAATGTTTTCCATGAAACAAGAGTTTAAGAATGGAAATTGGACTTGTACGTGACAGTAACTCCTTGTGCCTCTGGAGGCCATGTTTAGGGTTGGTAGTTTTAGCTCCTACCATATTTTGCTCTTTGTCTGTAGATCTATTGCTGCCATTGTACCTTAACTACACAGACATAACCTATTCTCTGCTAACTTTTAGTAGAGACGAACACGTATTCTGACAACTGAAGCAAAGGGCTGACATCAATCCACACACCAGCTGCTGAATTCACATGGGGGAAGATAATACAAAAACAAATATGCAAAGAATACAGCTTCACGGCAGGTAAATATTGTTTTTTCCATGCCCCACCCAAAGCAGTCAAACAAAAAATAGAGGCATAAAAGACAATGGAAAGGGTTACTTCAGTTTTAAGGACACACTAATCTCCTTTTCTACTGAGTGATAAAGATGCCGTGCATTCAGTTTACTGCAGGAGTCTGAACTCCACTGGGCCGTATGCTGATCTCACAAGAGTATATCACGGGACTAATGGCTTTGAAATCTGGAGTTAGACTTGTGCAAGTGAGATCACAGTCAGGCTCAGGAGTTAAGGGCTGATAAAACATTTTATACGCTGAAAGAAACTGCATTAAGCACCTGGCAATGCTGAGTTGCTAAGAAGTACAAAGGGTGCGGTAGGCAGCAGAGCTGTGGACATTGGACCCAATCATCACACCATCTGCTGCACTGAATGCAAGGACAGTGCTAGGAAACCTGCATTGCTGTTAGGCTGCTCCAGCTTTCCCTTGGGCAGCACTTGAGCATGGCTACTGGAAGGACATGGACAGCCCAGATCAGGGAGCAGAAATTGGCAGAGCTCAGGCATTAACAAGTGCACAATGTAAAACAGACCTCCAAAAACCTGCTGAGAAAGCAATGCTGCAAAATGGCTCCTAAGGTGGTTGGAGGGTCTTAGAAGAGCAGTAGATATCATGGTCTTGTCCAGGGTGGGGGAGACCAGCTGTCAGAGGGGCCAGGTATCGACAGCCTGAAAGTGCGTGGTCATTGTGGGAGTGTGACTCTACACTTGTTGGTCAGACTTACTAAACTTCTTTGTTTGTTTACATGTCTGGTGTGGCTACTTCAGAGCAAGCACTGGAGATCCCACCAGTGAGCACACGGGCAGGGAAGAACAGCAGCAATCTGCCAGGAGCAAGATGTCTTTGCATCCAAATGCCACACCTTGGAAGTAGCACCTCTCTCCCAGTGTGTTAGAGCAGTGGTGGAGGGATGGGGAGAACTGGTAGCCAGGGGAGATGCACAGATGGCCCATTGCTATGGGGAGCTGAGTCACAAGGACAAGCATATGCTGCTGCAATGCGGTAATCTCTGCTCTAACTCTGCTGGTGGTTGGGTGGCTTGGGTGATAGCAGTAGGACACTCCACAAGGCTGCATGGAGTCTGGCTGTACATTTCCCCTTTCTGTTTGCTATAAAATGGTCAGTGGCAAAACAGCTGTCGGCTTCCATGGGGTAGGATAAAATCCTAACTGCTTCTCAAAGTGAAGAGAGAATGAACGGGGAAAAAACCCCAAGAACGCTGCTTCACCTTAATCTTTGAGCTGGATTCTTCACTGCATAAGCTGAGTAACACACACAGAAACCAATAAGCAATCAGGCCTATGTGCGTGCCACATATGAATAATTTGGCCTGCTGTTAACCTTAATAAAAATATACCTCTCTTTTAAGTGAATGGGGAGGATTCCCAAGAGGCCACATTGTGTTACTGAATAATATAAGACATGAAAAGCGCTCTACCTCTTTTCCCCCAGAATCACAAAATAATTCTGTGTGTCAATTTACAACAGAACTTAGGATATAAAAGCTTCTTTGTAACCTGGGCAAAAAGCATCTGCACTTCCACAGCAATTTATTTATAGCTAATATAAGGGATAGGAAATTAAATAAATTGCTGGAGAAATGGAGGAGACAAAGGTCAGCCATTAAGAGAAACTTCTGCTTTTTGTTTGTTTGCTTTCTGTTGTTACAACTTACTCATTTAATTCATACTCTCCCAAACTGTGTGACCAATTATCAACAAAATATTCGTTATTCCACTGGTCCAAATGAAAGCATGCTGGATTCAATCCTCAGAAATATTGTTAGTGTTTGTCACATCTGTGACCTCAAATCACCCTTTTCAGCCCTTCCTCCAAAACACTTTTGATGTCCATTTGGACATCCATCTTTCAACAAGGGTATAGACTCCATGCTTCAATCCTATCTCCTCTAACTTCTCCCTGTTCGCTTTCTCTAGCACTACAGTAAGCAGTCATGCTTTGTCCACTGGCATGGTTGCCTGCAGCCATGCTTTTGGGCTGTGTTCTTCCTAGTTCCCCTGAGCTGAGCATCATTAGGCCAGGCCACGTTTAGATGGGAGAAATCCCATGAGTTGCTGATTTCGGAGCTGTTAATTCAGGAGGTGGGACTTTGCCTGTGAGTCGGTATGGAACTAGTACTCCTGTAAGGTGTTGTATATAGGGCCCTGCAGAGAGAAAAAATTGGTGTCCACATCTGCAAAAATGATCTGTGGATATCTGGGGCTATAAAGTGGATATCCGCAGATTTGCAGGTCAATAGCTATATAGCACTATGTTACTGGAGGACTTCCTTTTTTTTAAGTTGAAAAGTTAAATTGAAATTGTTCGTTTTAACTAAAAATCCCCAGCCACTTCTATAGCATTGTGACAGAACGAACAAACAACATCACTGCCTCATGCAGTGTTCTGTCTTCCCAATGTGGGAAGGAGAGCTAGAGACTCTGTCTAGTTCGCTGGGGACTTTACCATTGCTCTCAGACATTCTGGTGATGAATGGCAGTATACAACGCTCAGGTAAACTGATGAGTTCTGACATGAGTGCCAGGATTGGATTTGATGACCTCTCAAAGTCCCTTTTAGTTCCATTATTCTATGATTCTGTTTTATCGGTGCTGAGGTGCTGTCTCTGGTATCCTGGCTAAATTGGGAGCTGCGTGTTTTCTAATATGATTACCGAACATTCCTCCCATAGTTTAAGTTGTCTGCATTGTAGGTTTTTTTTGTGTCCCAGTAGTATCCCAAAGCCTAAACCACAGCACTGTACTGTGCGCTGTTGTACTGTGCACTATACTAAGAATCTGTCCCCCACATTCCAGGTTGCTATTGAAATAGGCCATGGGGCGTGGGAGAGAAATGGGCAGTGACTTGCTCATAGTCACACAGCAGGGCAGTGGCAGAGCCTGGAACAGACCCTCGTCTTCTGACTCCTAATCTACTGTGGTAGCCTCTCAGTACGTGCTGGTCCTCTCATACCTTCCAATGGGAATATATTGTTAGGAGTGCACCTGTAGCACGCATCCCCATTGTCAGACTTCACTGGCTTCTTCTTTAGTTCAGAGGCCAGTTCACAATTTCCATCTGAGAGCCAAGTGCTCTGTTGACTTTCCTGCCTGTCTTTCCAGGCCATCCCCTGTTGCTTCACATCCCACGCTTTTCTCCTGTCTTTGACTTCCTTCCTGGGGAGTAAGGGCTGTACAATGCAAGCTAGTGAGCACTCTGGCCCCAGTACAGTTTAGCACTTCAGCACATGCTTGTTTTTTAAGCTTCTGAGGAGTTCATGTTGCCCCCAAGCTCAAAGTGAGCCCTGGGAAATGCAAATCCAGTGCAGTCATGCTGAATAAAGGACAAAGTGAGATCACCCACTTAACACAGCTCTATTTCTAACCCTCTCTGAAAAAGTAATGAAATCCTGCTTCCCCAAGCACCAGCCTCTCTCATTGAAACATGATCACTAGGCCCTTCTTCAACACTAGGCTGTGTACTTGTGTGATATTTGTAATGGCAACATTATCCCCAGATAACATTGGAATAGAGAGTAGGTAGAAGAGGTTTGTGTTCTGCACTTTTGCCTGTTTGGACCCTTCCCCTAAAATTTGGCCCCAGATTCTTACTTTCCCACAATTCCTCATTGCCAATGTACCAGAAAGACTATTAGATTTGTATGAATCTACTAACCCTGTCCCATAAGGCACTACTGCATTTGATTTTGTGCTTAATGGAATGACAAAACAAGAAGACTAAAGGGGACCATATCCTAAACAATAACAACAGAAATTCTAATTATTGTACATATAAAGCACAGCTGAGCTGCCAAAAAAGAAGCCAGGTGCAGCTATATAATTTGCACTGGTTTCTTAGGAAATTTCTGTGGCTGTTTTTCTCTCATTCAGAAATCATACTTCTTTCTTTTTAAATCTGTAAGGATTATGAAACTAAAGTGATAGATAAGCTATACTTCACAGGCAATGCAAATATTTAGTATGAAACTTCTGAAGCTCTCTGGCTCAGACCATTTTACATAATGAAACATGTAAATGATTTAAGGACTAAATGCTAAATACAGGCATAGCATGACCCAGCCAAAGTGTATAAAAATTGCTTAAAACAGAAGGGTCATAATTTCCATCGACAACTTGATTAGTCGATAAGGGGGGACTGCTGCAGCGCTGCTTTTTAAATATAGTAGGAGCCACCAGACTTACTGCATTTAAAAAGCAGAGCTGCAGCGGTCTGGGACTGGGCGCAAGCCGAGATTGCTCAGCTCACGCCATTTCACCTGCTGTGTCTCTTACTACATTTAAAAACCTGATAACTCTTACTACATGTAAATAGCAGAGCCGTAGTGTCTGGGACCTGGTGCGAACCGGGACTGCTCAGTCCTGGCTCGTGCCATTTCCCTTGCTGCGCCTCTGCCTTCCTTGTCCCCTGTGGAGACGGGGCTGGGGGGAAGTGGCTTTTAAGCCAGCTCCCCCAGCTCTGGCTCCTGATAGAGGCAGCAAGGGGGAGAAGCGATTAGTCAAGTAGTGACTCAACTACCTGATAAGCCTAGGTTTACCGGGTAGTCAACTAGTTGCTTAGGGTATGTCTACACTAGCCCCCTAGTTCGAACTAGGGAGGCTAATGTAGACATTCGAAGTTGCAAATCAAGCCCGGGATTTAAATATCCCACGCTTGATTTGCATCTTCCCGGCCGGTCGCCCATTTTAGAAATTTACAAGTCCAGACTAACTGCCCGCGTCTACACGCGGCAGGGACCCGGTAGTTCGAAATAAAGCCCTAGTTTGAACTACCTGTTATTCCTCCTGGAATGAGGTTTAACAGGTAGTTCGAACTAGGGCTTTATTTCGAACTACCGGGTCCCTGCCGCTTGTAGACGCTGGCAGTTAGTCCGGACTTGTAAATTTCAAAAAATGGCGACCGGCCGGGAAGATGCAAATCAAGCGCGGGATATTTAAATCCCGGGCTTGATTTGCAACTTCGAATGCCTACATTAGCCTCCCTAGTTCGAACTAGGGGGCTAGTGTAGACATACCCTTACATCCCCAGTCATAATAGACATCATCACTGAAAAGACTGGGGCCCCTTTTCCATTTGAAGCTCTACAGTGGGATCATTGTAGCTCCTGATGCATGTTTTCCAGGTCTAAGCACAGTTCTGCAAATACACCCCTTATGCTAACCTGAAGAATTTTCTGTATTGATCTTGTGAATGACTTGGGCCCAATTTTATTCTTGATTATATTTGGGCAATTTTACAGAAACCTTTCTGAAATCAGTGGTATTTCATTTACAGCTGCGTGGTTATGAGCAGAAAATGCCTATTGTAATTTGTATGCTTAGACTGTGAGCTCTTGGGAGTGGGGGCTGTGTTTTATTCAAGGTTTGGACAGTAGCTCGCAAAATGAGATCTTGGTTCATGACTAGGGCTTCTCAGTGTGACAGTCATACAAATAATATTAATACATCAGGCAGGGCAGCGATGTTAATGATACAAACCCATGCTTCAGGTGCTCTGTGAGGTATACAGCTGAATGTGTTCTGCTTCTAATGGGGCCGATATTCAACTAGTTTAAACAGGTGCAGCTTTACTCAACAGAGCTGAGCCCATTTACACCAGCTGGAGATTGGGTCCGATAAGTGCAAATACCTCTTAGTAACACCATGATTAGAGCAATACTCCTAGTTTTTCAGAGGTAGGTTTAACTAAAACACATATACAATTGGCTGAAACTATTCAGGATTTGATTCAGATTACCTGTAGGCCAACCCCTAACTAAACTAAACTAAAATAAATAGACATAGGGACATATAAACACAAACACTGATCTCTGAAAGGTTGTTGGACAGGACAGGTGGTCTTAGAATACCTATATGACAGCATCAGATCCCGTCATGAAATTTGTCCTGGTCTCAGCTGTCACTATTGAGATTAATTTTACTAACATGGCTGTTTGAAAATGCTAATATTTGTTCCCTTTGCTTATCACTGCAGGTTGTACCTCCCTGGTCTGGCATCCTTGGGACCTGACTGGTCCTGAACCAAGGAATTTGCTGGACCAGAGGAGGTCAATGCCAGCCCCTCTGCTGCCCCTGGCTGCCAGGCTTCACTTCAGTAGCAGCAGAGGGACTGGTATTGACTGAGCAGGGACTGGCAAGGGGGCGGGGGGCAGAGTGGCTGCAGAGCCCTGTGGCTGGGGGTCAGGAGTACAGCCCTGCAGGGGCACACCAAGCCCTGTGGCAGGTGGGCTGCGCTTCCTGCACCCTCCATCATCCACAGGGCTGTGCTCCTGGCTCTTCCCCAAGTGTCCCTCTTGGCCCACCCTGAGTTTGAGTGCCACAAATGAGCTGTTTGCAGCGCTCTACAAGCTCTGGGAAGGCAGGAGAGGAGTTGCTGAGCACAGGGCTGGCTTTTCCCCGGGAGTGCTCCAGCTCGGGAGCATCCATGGGAATGCTGGGCCACAGATGTTGCTGGATGACAGAAGTTCAGACTATAGAGGTGTAACCTGTATTTAATTATGTATTTCATTTAACCAATTTTAAAGCAGTAGCACCTCTGTGAGAACCTGAAGTCTAATCCTGAAGTCAATGGGAATATTTCCTGGGTAAGGACAACAAAATCATGTATATGATGGTTTTCAAAGGTCACAACCTGCAAATCCCTCTGCCCTTCTTTGAAGGGACATGCACTCAGAACACTGTCCCAACACAGCCTTCATAGACTTGGCTGAATCCTGTTCTACCCTCTGCCACTGACTTGCTATGTGTCCTTATACCTACCACTTCTGGCCAGAATTTCAAAAGTGGAGACCGTCTTGGATGATTATAGGTTTTTGGATGTCCAGCTGAGACATGCTGGGCTTGATTTCACCTTAGCCCTTCTGAAAGTCAGGCCCAAGATGTCTCAAATTGGGCATCTACAAAATGAACTGAAGTTCCTAAAAATCAGTGTCCTGTTTTGAAAATGTAGGTGATAATCTCCCTGTGGGCTCAGTTTCCCCATTTGTTAATAGTAGGTGACTACAGCTTCCTTTACAGAGCACTTGGAAAGCTTGGCCACAGAATGCAAGGTAAGTACTCAGTATTATTATTCTCCTTTGCTTCTTTCTCATAATGTCTCCTGATAGTAGATGAGACAGGAGAACATTTAAGAGCTTCACACACAAAGATTGGGGGGAAAAAACCCAACCTTTCTTTGCACTCACTGCCTCTCTACTAGAACTACTGTAATTTGAGTAACTCTGTAAAGACTACTAATTTCTTTAAAAGCAATAGGAATTCTCAAGGGACAATAATTTAGAAAATAGAACTAGTGTTGTCAAACATGACTGGGTACTGCATTCTTGGGAAGGGAACGTAATGGTGAGTTAATAGTGCATTATCTGAAATATATTATGATGTTTAAGCAAAAACATAGGTGGAGAGAATATCTTCAAGACAGTCAGAGAGAACTCTGTTTTGCTTAACACTGTATACTAGAAAAATTCATCAAAAGTTAAAATATGACCCTTCATGATATCGACAAGGTCAGTGAAACCTCCTGCCATTCCATGTATAAGTTAACAAGGCTTGCTGTACCTTGCATACCTGATTTCCCAAGTTAACTGAAGCCTTATACTCACTACATGCACATCCCCCATTTCCAGATTTTGCTGTCTTTATATCTTTGAATGTGCTCCTCCCATGCACCCCCTGCCTCTTATTCATCTTGCAAGTTTTCAGAAAGATGCACCAAATTCTAGATGGGAGAAAACTGGAATTACATAATTTTAATGGGCAGTCATATCCACTAAATCACAGTTTCACTGACATGATTCAAACAACACGCAGTTCATGGAAGGCATAAATAAAGTCAAAGGTTCCCTAAATCCTCTTTTCAAGCATCCTGAGTGTAGTAACGATTATTTAAAAATGTACCTAATAACAGCTAACAGGATCAGTTAGATAGAAAAATTAACGTAATCTGTTTAGGTTTTTATTGGTCATATGTACTTTTTAAAAAAGCTATCCGATCTGCTTTGGTTTTGTACTAAGCTGTCTGTATGGGTCTGCCTGGAAAACAGTACTATCCCTGCAACAGGTGAAATCTCAATGAGCTCAGATATTTTAGGACAAAAGTATTAGAAAGATTTTTCTAAAAGTTAAAACTAAACAGAGTGCAATAAATACCCAGTAAACAGTTTCTCTTGAAAGTATAATCAACATCTGGAAGTTTAAAACATGAAAGAACAAGAAAGTTTCCTACCTGCAGCTTTTGTGTTGGTCAGGAAGTGTAGCTCTTTTCTGATTACAATCTCCCATGGCTTAGCTTGGTTTCAGCATTTGAATGTTAAATATGTAAGAATGCCTTGTTTAGCCTGAGAGTTTGCATGACCTCTTAATGAGACACTGTAGTTTGTGTCATTGGGTATAAGGATATCATGTGACTGTAGATGAAAATAAAATCCTTTAAAGTTTGCATTTAATACTTCCTAGAATCTGTAACCCTTTACCTGCAAGCTGGATATGAAACCTGACTAACCTTGTTGTTTTATAGGCAATTTATGTATTCTCAGACTGTGGCTGCATTTTGAATATTCTGTGTATTAGATTCTCCCAAGTCACAAACTCAGCTGACCAGAAAGTCCCCCTCTCAGATCAGGTGTTTTTACCTAGCACTGAATTGTAGTCACCACCATCTTGGGTGCTGCTGTTCAGATTGCAGCTCTGTAGCTGAGAGAGAAGCTTATAGAGCTTACATCAGAGCTAGCCATAAAAGTTATTGGTTTTCTTGGAACAGCTGCTTTCTAGCTGTGGTATTAGCACTCCCAGATATGATATGAAAGGAGAGTGATTACTTGTCCCACTCCAATGCGGAGGAAGTGCCTGTTTGTAAGAAGAGAGATTTTAGGAGATTCTTGCAGGCAACCAGTCACATTAAATTTTCCCATTCCACGTTTGTTAAAAGACTGATTCTTGATATTCCTGGAGATTGTAGGCTGAATCTTGGAAGGAACTTGCTGCATCGTGACAACACTGCACAATCCCAGTCCGTTGTTTCAGAGTTGTGGGTCCAAAACTGGCTACATTTGGCTCTAATCAGATGAAATATTCTACTAAATCCTTTCTGTTTGTTTTTTTTTTGTTTTGGGGGAAATGAATCTGATACTATTGGGTACTGGGAGGATACTATTGGGTACTGGGAGGTACATCGCTATCATTCGTTAGAAAATAACACTAGATATATGTCTTGGACTATACAGCTTTGCCAGCGCATCTCTGATCTGACCAGCAGTACCCCAGTTACCACAGTCCTTTTCCTCACTATGAGAGGGGAACCTAAAAATGTGGCAGTAAGTCCTGTTTGCCTCACTCATTTGAGGAATGCTGGTGGCAGCTCAAGTATGCAATCTGAGCAGGAATTGTGCCATGGTGATTTTTCTTATGTGCACTGGGGAGTGTATTAATTTCAGAACATCAGACCCATTTCACTTGTGGCTTCTGTAAACTGGACACAAGTCTTAGAAAACGAAACATTAATGTGTAAAACAACTGCGCCACCTAGCCTCAGGTTTTTATAGCTCCCATTTCTCTAGTTACACATTCAAAGGTGAAATATAAGATGAGTAAACAAATTACATTTTAGCACATCCAAAGCAATTTTTATTAAAGTATATTATTTAAAGCATAAGCATAGCGGAGCTTTCAGACTACAGACTATCTACAGTAACATCAGTACAATAACTATCAATTCAATACAATAACAGGCTATCTACACTATCTGCTGCAAAAAGTAGCACTTCCTCTGAAGTTTTTAGTGTTGTTGAAAATAGGCTTAAAGAATTAGGAACATTTTTAAATATAAAAGCCCGCATTAAATCTAAATCTATGATGGAGTCCAACTTCAGGGTTCTAATGGCAACCGTAAGGAATCATCAGTCTCTTACACATCGATTCTGCAAAAACAAAACAAAATAACCTGCCATGGAAACAAATGTTGGAATCCAGGTCAACTGACTCAAGAAAGCAATAGAGCTGCTCAGGTTAGAACCTGGGCTCAGAAACTTATCTCCCTTGCTGGGTTTCAGAGTACAAGTGCAGGATGACCGAACATCTGTCAGAGATGGTCTAGGTAACACGCAGTCCTACCTTGAATGCAGCAGACTGGACTAGCACACCTCTTAATGCCCCTTCTAGTCCTACAGTTCTATAAACAAAGGAACAAAAATAGGACCCACAGTCACAGCTTCCTATTCTTGGCAAGATTGTGATGGCTATCTTGGCTAGCACCAGGAGGAGGCTGACAGGGAGGTCCCATAACTTTATGGAGTCATGAATGGCATGTGCCAAGATCAGGATGTTTTGGGGAAAGTCCAGTCAGGACCACAGTAAGAGGTTCTGGAAAAGCCAGAATACAGGAGTCAATCTGACACACTCTACCTAAACCTGTGCCAGGGCATCCCTGTTGCCCCAAAAATGTCCAGGTGTCAGGGAAGTAAGTCTGTAACTGTGCCAGATACCCACCCACCACTCCATGAAAGAGATGCCAATTGATATCCATGGTGAGGCATGGAACCAGTATGGCTACATCAAATACCAGATAACCACATCAAATCCGAGTCACTTAGGGTAAATCTACACTAAAAAAACCCAAAACAAACATACCCCCTCCCAAACCTGCTGCACCAAGTCTCAGAATTCAGGTCAACTGACTTGGGCTTCAGCGTTTATGCTACAGAGCTAAAAACAGAATCATAGCCATTTGGGCTCAGGCTAGCACCATGGACGGGTGGGTGAACCTAGAGCTAGGGGAGGCAAGCCTCAGCCCCTCCCATTCTGCCCAAGGCCCCCCATGGGATTCAAACCAAAGGGGCAGATCTCCGCCTCTTGCCCCACCTATGGGGGTGGCATGCAGCCTGAGCCTCCCTGGCCTCAGAGCACAGGAAGTAAGGGCGGACCATGGCCACAGTTTCCTCATCCTGGGACCATGGGCAGGATGTGCTGCCTCAGCCTTTCCAGCCTTGGTATGCCTGGCAGTTGGGAAGACATTGCTTTCCCCTGCTTTTCATACCCGCTGCCTATGCTTCTGCCCCAGTTTCCCCAAGCTTGACCTCTTCTGCCTTCGCCCTTTGGATCTGTCCCAGTCCCAATGTTGTCTCTTCCCCACCCTGGCTCCTCATCCCGGTCTCATCCTCTTCATCTAGCCAGGACCAGGAAAAGTCTCCACTTCTCAGGCTTTTTACCTCAGTCCAAGTCTGTAGCCCAGAACATCCTAGGTTTGCCTTCTGCACTGCCTATACTAGTCTTCTCCCATCTCCAGTCCTAGTTGTCTTGTCTAGCCCGCTCCTGGTTCCCCCCTCCTGACTCCTTATACAGTCAGTCTCTCTCTCTCTTCTCTCTCTTCCTCTCTGGCTTCCAGAAAGGCTTCCTGCCTTTCCACCTATGTTCCCCATCCCCAACAGTTGCCATTTGCAGTCTTCCCCCACTGGGCTTCCCGTCTAATCTACTGTGGGGTGGGTCCAGTGGCTGATGATAGAGGTGAGTGTGCACAATGGTGGTGGGTGAAGATGGAGTGCGTGGGGCTGGCCATTCTCTGTGTCCATCCATCAGCACAGCTCCCTCTGTATGCTGGCTAAGCCAGCAGGGCCCAGCCCCTGGTTCCATTTCTGGCCAGCACTAACTGTGAGCTTCATTGGCTGGTGAGCATGAGCAGGTGCCAGGTGGTGCTGGTTTTATCACTTCTGCTGCCCATTCTTTGGCCCTTTACATGCTCCCCCTCTTGCTGTCTCCTCCCTGCTTTGCCCCTTCACAGCGCTGTTGCTCCTCCATAGCTACCCTGATGGCGTGTTCTGTTCCCAGTGTTGTGTGGAAAACCAGCCACTGGTTGGAGTGCTGAGCTCACCAAGCCTGCTGGCAAGCTCCTTCCTTCCCCCACTGCCTCTGGCGGGGCAGGCATCTTGGGAAAGCTCAAGTCCATCTGGCCTGGGGGCTAATCCTACATGTGCCAATGCCCTGCACAGTGCTGGCACGGGGAAGCCTCCCCCCCCAGCTCAGCTTTGGAGCAGTGGGTGGGAGAAAACTATATCCAGCCTGTTCATGCATTGATTCTGCAGGCTCCACAGCAGCCCCCAAGGCAGGCACTTAGTATCCTCTTCACCTGTGCCTCAACACCACCCACCCCCCCGGATGCTCCATCCCCTAGGTAGCCTCCTTTGCTGAGCTACCTCTCTGTCTGGGTTTGCTGAAGCCCCTGCAGTCAGGCTCCCCGGGTCCTGATGAACAATGCAGCCTTAGGGCTTAATGTCTTCCTGCCCATGCTGTAGCTGGGAGAGTGTGTCAGTGGCCAGCAGCACCCTGGAGGTGTTAGTTGCTTTTCAACACTGTGTGGGCAGGAAGGGACAGGTTGCTTTCAGCCACATGGGGGGAAGGGCGGGAACAGGGATGGGAGAAGAAGAGCTCTTCAGAGATGCTGGGCCAGGTCATCTCTCCCCTCCCCCGCAGCTAGAAGCAGCTCCCGTCCCTTCCCTCACACATAGTGTTGAAGGGCTGGTGCGAGCCACATTCTATTGTGAAACCTGGCAGGAAGCTGGAGTTGGAGGGGCTGTGATCCCTGTGTGCCCCTCTGCATGTTGCCTTGGGAAAATGTGGTACCAGGAGAAGCGGGACCATCCTGGGGGCCCAGTCAGGCATGGAGGGCAGAGATGGTGGGATTGGTTGGTCACCTCCCTGTGTAATTGAGGTGTATAGATTAGGGATGTGAATGGTTAACTGGTGGGGGCTGGAGCAGCTCCCTGTCCATCACACAAGGCCGCTGTGGGTGGGGCCTGTCCAGCCCACAAGGAGCAGTCTCTACTGGAAGCGCTGGAGCACCCCCCACCCCGCCTGCTCTCCCTTAGTTAACTGGTTAAATATTAACTGGTTAAACATCAGTGGAATTTTACGTCCCTAAAGATGTGCATGTGACCTCTCCGCTTGGGCTGGGGTAGGGGTGTGTGTGAACGCTACCCTTTCCCTGTGTGAATGCTAAAGCTTTAAAGAAAGTAAAATGAAAAGAATCCTGCTGTGCAGTATTTCTTATTTATAGGAGCTTAGTCAACTTGATGTTAATTTGAATAATTGTTTGACTGATTACTGTTGAACTTGCTTGAATACAAGTAATTTTACCATGTGTCCTGTATTTGGTGTCAGGAAGTATGGTCACACTAAGCAGGTGAGAAGTTTGATCACAGTTGGACCTTAAAGCGAAGCGTGTATTGAAATGTGTGTAGAATCAGGGCCTTGGGATGTAAGCCACTTGAGCAGAAACCTACTACTTTTTTCTGTGTCAAAGTAATCTCAGTACCAGTGTGTGGAAGGTCATGACAGTAGCCTCAGGGCAGAGCTCCTGTGCACATTTCAGGATCGAGGCCTTTGCTTTTTTAGGTGAATTCAGAACCAAGCTGCCAGTCCTGGATAGCAAGAGTATGTTTCTTCATAGCACCAGTATCGTGTGGCAGCAGCAGCAGCACTGGAAGCTTCCTACTATTGTTTCTAATAGGATGGGTCAGGGTTTTACCCGGAGGGATCATAACCAAGGATTAGTCTCTATATCCTGTTATAACTGAGACGGTGAACACTGTGATTTAGAAACCCTTGGTCTCAGATCTTCAGTTCATTTCACATAAGGGCACTAAACTGCAATCATTGTGACTACCCCAGTGACCACATTTGAAAGGTAAACTAAAGATGAAAAGCTCTGTGTCCTATTACCTCCTTCTTTAACCACTCAGTACTCTAGCAAGAATTATTCCCATGCGTTAAACATTTATAATCTCGAGTACATTCCTCAGTGGATTATAACAACTTTAAAGTGGGTCGCATTTGCAATCTAAATACGTGACAATGATTCTTGATACACTAATCCTTCATTAAAACTATCCACAGGGCCTTGCACACGTTTTGGTGCGATTACCTGAAAAATGGTATGTCAAAAAAACAAGCTGGCATTTCTAAATAGAGAGACTCCAAAATGTGTATCAATGAAAGGCCTTTTCACAATGCTGCCTGTTACTCACCTAACAGGCTACCTGAAGAATTGCTGAACCAGCTTCCTTCAGAATTTTAATAACTTGAGCTATTTATTATTTGCATGATGGTAATGCACCAGGCCCTCAATAAGGATTGGCATCCCTTGGTGTTGCACATCATGGTGCAAAAACCCTAGATATCATGATCCCTATTCCAAGGATCTTACAGGGTAACTTAAGATAACGATTAAGAGTCTGTGCTTTACGTTGGCTTTGTGTCGTGAGTTTGGAAGCCGTTCACAATGCAGAGTAGAGCAGGAGTGTGCCAGGGCTGTCTTGTCCATAGGACAGTTTGGAGCAACTGCCCTAGGCCCTGCAGCAGCCACCTTAACTATCCTGTGTATGAGGCCCAGGGCGATCCAGTGGCTTATGGGGGGTTGGGATGGTGGTAGCATGGAACAGCAACAGGGGTTGTCTCCGTCCTCCCACTACGCCAGTGGGAGGCAGAGCAACCTGGCAACCTGCTCCACTCTGCCATGTTGCCCTCTCCCAGCCCAGGGCAGCGGGAAGCGGAACAATCCTGGCCCCAGGGCGCTCTACTTACCACTGCCATGGTGAAGTGGAGCACAGTGGGCTGGGAGAGTGCAACAGGGAGGAGCAGAGCAGGCTGCCGGGTTGCTTCAGCTCCCAGTGCCACTGTGAGTGCAGGAGGGGGGCAACCCCATGCCAGGCCTCCTGTAATCCACTGGTTCACTTTGTTTGGGGGTGGAGTCCTATGCATGGGGGGAGGTGTGGGGAATGGGGGGAGGTGTGGGGCGAGGCCTCAGATTTAGTGGTGCCCTATGCTATGTGTGCCTAGGGTTGCCACTGGCTTCAGCAGCCAAAATCCTCCTTCCCTCTGCTCTGCCTCCCAGCCCTGTCAGCACCAATCCTCTTGAGTCCGCGTTCTGCCTCCCGGCCCAGTTGGCCTCGGTCCCCCAGCGTCCTGCTCCATCTCCCATCCCCTGCTCCTCCCCTCAGCCCTGTTGGACCCAATCCTCCCCTCTCTCCACTACACCTGCCAGCCTGCAGTTCTGGCAGGCTGCACCACTCCCCTTTCCACTTGCTGGCCCCACAGCTTCAGCAGGCTGTGCTGCTCCCCCTCCCTCCTGCTCCACCTCTTGGCCTGCAGCTCTAGCCAGTAATGTTGCTCAGTTTGCCTGCTTTCCCTCTAGTCTCCCATCTCTCCTCCCTTTCCCCCTCCCCCTCCAGCTCCTGCCCCCACAGCCCCACCCTATGGAGTGGCTTCCCCCTCCCCTATGAAGGTTCTCAGGCTGCATAGGGACCAAAAATAATGAGGACAGATCTGGGCTTGTGCATCAGTTACATTTTATTTGTGGCCTCAAAATAATGCTTAGCTTCTACTAAAGCATTGTTGAGTTACACCTACTGAGCATCTGACCCTAAAAATGAAGTCCCTTTTCAGAAATTTCTTTACAAATTAAAACCACACATAGTAATCTGTTTACTTAGTTTATTCATACAAACAATGATTACACAAGACTTTATATTGTTTGAAGACTGCAATAGATTTCTAATTTAACAACTCTGTAACAAAATTAACTAAATTTAACATTTATGAAAATATAAATCTCTGATTTGGGTAATTCTTCCCAACAATACAAAGTTGACATAAAAACATTCAATATGATCTATTAGTTGCAAACAAGTTAGGAAAAGTTATTCAAGTCACTTGATATACTATATTGGCTTTTACATAGAACATTCACACACTATGTTAAACCCTAGGTTGGCATTCATTTCTTGGTAATTTAGAGGCATGGAGTTCTAACTTCCCAAAAAAGAAAAATGTGGTTTGTTTAAATTCTTTGAAATGTTTGCCAAGGACATGCCATGATTAAGATGCGGTGGAGGGGAGAACCTTCTCACCTTTTAGATATAAATAGCCACTTCTTTTAGTTAGGTGAAATGTTTTTTTTTAAATAATTGACAATATTTCACAATTTCTGCCTTGAAACTGATAAAACTGTATAAAAGGCTCAGAACAGTCCTAAAGCAGGAAGTGAAACATAATGGGCGTACGTACAGTATGTTGAAGTAAGAAATCCATTACAAATTGGAACAATAAAGAACCTTTGGATAGCTTTAGATTTTATGGAATATTTCAGCACATATACAGGCATATTCTGTTAGTCCCAGAGTATTTGGTCATCTGGTCTGTGTAGAACACAGGAAAGGATAGGAATGGTAGTAAGGCAAACACTGTCAAGAATAATACATGGCATGTCTGACAGCTTTCTATTAAGATCACTGTAGGAACTTAAGAGATATTCCAAACTTTTATACAACAAAGAAAATAAGTAACCTTTTAACGAAGATAGAAGTGAATAGGGTGTTTGAGTGTTTATCTGTTAATGCCCTTTCTCTTTGAAAAAGTATTTGTTTTATCTAGTACTAATATGCACTGTGCAAGAGACAGAAAAACAATACAATTTCAGGGTTACACTTCTTCTTTTATGACCTAGGTTATAACTAGTTTATCATTTTTATCAGACTATAGAAAAAATCCTTGCATGCAATGTTTGCAACTTTCAGTACTTTCATTTAGATTGATTTTACCTCACAAGTAGATGTTTGCTGATTGGCTTCTACCCCTTTCAGTTCAAAGGTTAATAACATTTAAAAAAAAAAGTAGCTATTTTATTAAGTGATGGAATGCATCAAGTGTTCCAGGTTGGCAGGTGACATCTTGTCATTGCACCATCCAGCAGAAAAACACATTTTTGCAAGTGGGTATAAACTCAGGGTAACAGCTGACCTAGCTTTGTCCATAGTGAGGCTATCTGGATTATAAAAGAGTGGTTTGCCTCTTCTCCAACAATAAATGGAGTTTCATCTCTAGCTAAAATTCTGTCAAGCCCCAAATAAGATTTTCTGATTGCTGCAATGGTATAACAATTGTAATAGTATTGCTAGAAATTGTCTGTCAAGGCCCTGGATCTAGCCTTGGATTAAACCTCGTATTTCAAAATTTTAAAAACCCTGCAGCCCATTGGATAAATATTTTGTTACACATTTTTTGCTTTTTTTTTGTTCACATAAATGTAAGAATATTTGTTGAGAAAAACAGCATTCCTGCCCTCTGCTCTTCTTAGCTTTTCAAGAAATGCACTGGTACTTACTTTTGCTTCAAAAGACTAGCCTGTGCACACACACTAGGTATTTAGCAACACTAGTGCATGTCGATAATCAGTTATCAGCAGCAAAATTGTGTCCTCTGCAATCTATAGCAGAGCACACTTTCTCATAGCAATAGTTGTGTTTTTTGGGTGTTGTTTCACTTGTCTCAGGATCTGTCACTGTGATGGGGCTATCTCTTGCAAACACCTCAGTAGACTCTCTCCAAATGCAGTCTGCATTCACCTTGAAGCTATAATTGTGACACTTGGGCCTAATCACTTGCGTTGCATTACTGAAAATCTGACGGCTATTTGAAGTAGCAATTTTAATTTTCAGTGCTGCATCTACCCGATCCACTACAGTATAAGTGCCTATACTTCCATCATCAAAGCCAACAATAATATTCAAATGCCTCTGTGAGAGAGAAAGAAAGGTTGGAGTTTTATAAAGGGAACAAGCACCAATGTTTTTACCATCAGCCAGTCTCATTACAATTAAGCTTGAGATGGCACCATTGTCGTCATCATCTTCATTACGAAAACAGATGTACACAAGATAGCGGCCATCCCGGGACAACCTCTGCCTCCAGATAACGCCGGGGGCGTGAACCACACGAAGCTTGCCGCTGTGTAAATCAAGCACGTTGATGTTTTCATCACCACGGGATAGAATTCCTAGCTTCCCATTCGGGGATATTTCAAAGTCTTCTAAGTCTTTTAAGAAATTATTAGGCAGTTGTACGCGCCTGCAGATAACTTCCTCTGTAAGACTCCAGATGTTCACTGTTTCAGTGGATGTTATAAACACTACAATATCTGGGCAGTCTGGGATCAGTTTAATATCAACAATGGTTGTACCATCATCACAGCAAAATTTCTTGGTTATACTTCCTGTCCAGAGACTTACTGCTAACACTTTATTCTTTGTCATTCCTACTACAAATGTATTAGCAGTGGTTATAAATGCATTCTGTAAGGCAACTAAAATATTGCAAACTCTATGTCCTGTGGCCAGTCGCCAAACTCTGGAGGCATTTTGTTCACAGAGCGAGACGACAAACTGATCGTTGTGTGTAATCATCAGCTGAGATATCCTTTGTCCATTAATGCGGAAGATATTTTCACCAGTAATGGTGTGCCATACATATTGGCTACATTTGTCATCTGACGTAATCATTATTTCTCCAGAAGAGGTCAGCACACAGTTTTCAACAATACCTTCATGCTTGAACACAGCTTCAATGAATCCAGTGCTGAAGTTCCACTTATGTACAGATTCTGAACCATCTAGTGTGTAAATTATTTCACCTCTGGTTGGCAACACCAGTCTATGGATGGGTTTGCCAGATTTGTCAATGTTGGACATAGCAGTTATGATATCTATGTCCCAAATAGAAAGGACACCACTGGTGGATAAGGATAGCAGCATGTTATGGTGATTGGATTTAATTAGCCTGATTATGGTTCCTGAGATTTCCTGTAAGCTTGCCATACACTGTCCTGTATCTCTCCTCCAAACAAAAATGGCTGAGGTATTTTCCATAGAAGCAATTATACAGTCACCATTTTTGGATAAAACAGCAGATATAAAGCGCTCATTGTGTTTTGCTCTGAACTTTTCAGCCACTTTCCACATGCCAGTGTCGAGAAGTTCTATACTGAGTGCCTTACAAATTAAAATTGCACTTTGGTCTTCAGAAAGTTCAATGCTGACAACTTCACTGTCTTGTCTCCTGCAATCAAAGTCATCTGTCAGTTGGGGATTTGTAATTTCCTCAGTGTTCCAAACTGAAAGGCCGCCCTCATTGTCCACCATCACCATTTCTTGAGCAGTATCCAGAACAAGAAGAAATTTCACAAATCCACCTGAAAATTCAGAGGTCACTGTGGACAGTTTCTCTCCACTTCCTAAATGAAATATTGTGGTGGTGTTCAGATACTGTCCGCAGAATGCATAGACTCCATCTGGAGAACACTGTACGCAAGTCACTTCATACCAGCAGTGGAAGTGATAAAGAGGCCACCCATAGAGTAGATCTATTACAGTAACATCTTTGCTGGCTTCCAGCCAAGCAAGTGCATGATTAATGGACAGTGTAAATCCATTTATAAAATTTGAGCCTCCCCCAATTCCACAATGTTTTGATCCCTTAATTTCTACTTCAGACAAAAGACAGGAATTTAGGTTATCGTAAATCAAAAGTGTGTTCTTTGTTGTAGCCACTACAAGATATTTTTCATCACTAGTAAGTTTGATCCCTAAGATAACCGATTGAGCTGTTGTAATTTGTCTTAATAGCTGGCGAGTCTCTACATCCCAAGTACTGATGGAGCCATTTTCAAGAGCAGCAATGACTGTATTTGGATTAAAAGTAGGCAGGATCTCAGTGACATGCATGCAACTGGATGACAAGGGTAGCCGCTCAGGGCTGTATGTCACATCCATGGAGGAGTGCAAGGGAACAATAGAGCAGTATTTGGGTCCATCTTTGTCACATTCTAAGAGAAGATGCCTTAATTTAGGCAGTGAGCTGACAACTGGAAGGAGCCTCTGTTGCAATTCAGCAGAGAGTGAACCTGGATATTTTGTTACTTTGAACTTTATGCTACGCAGCGTGCCTGCCAGAAATTTCAGTTCCTTTTCTTGTGAATAGGTATAAGCCAATTCTATGTCAAAAAGTGCTTTGTCAAACTGTCCTATTTTAATCATTGTGTACAGCCAGCTGAAGTTCATAATGACACCATACAGCAGATCATCTGTTCTTCCACATCTCGTCAAGTGATGCAAAAGTTCTGTCATTTTTCTGTGATTGACAAAAAAGATGTCAGGCTCTAATGGATTACACTGGAATACCCACGGCTGATCAGGTGCTTGCCTGTCAAAAGAAGTGAGATCCATACAGTGCTTCTCTTCATCATTCATGCTTCTGTTCTCACTGTCAAGGCACCCATTCAAATACTGATCTTCGCTATAAAAAGATTTCCTTCTTCCACCTGACCAAACACCAAGGAAGTACTCTGCCATGATAGTATGCATCTCGTGTACATCTTCCTCACTGTGGAGATACAGTTTCTGGGCAATAAGCTGCAGGTGCCTGTTTGCCCACACTAGAAGTATTACATTTTTCACTTGCCGCTCTATCAAGTATCCCTTTAAGCCCTCCTTAAGTCTAGAAATGTATATGTATGGTACCCTCAGTGGGTTACATTGCCTGACACTCTGGTTTAGCTCATACATTACACTGTTGTCAAGAGCTAAAATATCTTCCAATTCCATTTCACTCAGGCCAGATTTGGACATTGTGATGTAGCCCAGTGCTCTCGACAACAACTTTACTCCACACTTGTTTTCTAATGACCAAAATAACTGCTCTATGCTTTCATGAACAGTGACACAAAGGGAAGACTCATCAACATCTTTGTGAGATCTCCAGTTCCTAACTTCTCTGAAGGTTAAGTTCACAAACATAGGCAGTGTGCACTTTGAGAAAGCTTCATTGACATAAATTTGTTGACCTGATGTTACTTTCCTTTTAACACGCAGCAGCTGATGTTTCAGTACTTGGCTGCACATCTTTCTGTCTCTTGTAATCAACTCGATGTAGTTGTCCTCTTCATGAATAAGGCACCTCAGTTTTTGCAGGATCCCGTGTTTGTTGGGCAGTGTTGACATGATTATTCGTACTGAACGGGGAAGATGAACAGGGAGCCACCACAGTTTCCTAGCATCATCAATATCTGAAAGCTGCTCTAGGGCATCAAATATTATAACCAATGGTCGGTGAAATGAAGACTCATTCAACAGATTTATAAACAAGTCCCGAAGATCATGGATCTTTTTAGGGTAACTTTGTACTAGGCAACGGTAATTAATTGCTAATTGTTCACAAATGCTTTGAAGCAGATTCTTAAGATCTGTACTCATTTCTGTGGATCCCAAAAATCTTATAACTACCACAGGGTCAGATTCTGGTCCCATCTCTTCCTGCAGCCAAGTATAAGCCTATAATGTAGAAGCATAATTGAGTTAATGTCTAAATTAACAGAGCCAAATGAAACACAATAAAAAAGCACAATTGTTTTACTTATGGGTTTATAAACACTGGTTTTTTGAAAACATACATTTATTTTTGAGGCATTCCTGTCTGAAGGGAAATGTTCTTAAGAGCAAGATTTTAGAATGTGGTGTTATATGTCATAAATGAAATATTAGATTATATGTCATCTTTAGCTCAAGCAATACTGCCAGAGCACTTTGGAATACAGCAGTGTAGCTAAGATTTTCAGTGGAGACATGCTTACAGCAGTATGAAATGTGCTTCTCACACTTCCCCATGATAATATATGATTAGAGAGGCATAAGTGAACTAAATTTTGAAATAAACACAAATCATGGAACTTCTGGAGCAATCCTTTAAGGAGATATGAAACAAATTAACATGTCTTGGAAACATGTTTTACTTGTAAGACTGAGATCATATGGTCATTAAATGGTGTCACATCCTTATGACACCAGGGAACAAGGAGGGAGAGACTAGTGATGTTACGGTGGTGTATTTCTAAAGTTCTTTATATTACAAATAAATTTATTCTTACCGGTGGTCTAGGAATCAGATGAAATACTCACATTTCCTTAAAAAGCTCTGCTAACAATTATGTTTTTGCTGAAAACATATGTGGCTACTAGGAGATACGCTGCCTCTTTCATGAATAAATATTCAGTAATGTGTAGAAGACTGGATTTATTGTCTGTATCAAAGATTAATCTTAGATCTGTTGATACCACAGTAAGGAAAATGGGAATTAACATGGTCTACATTTACTTTCTCTGTTAAGATTAGCGTATTATAATGTATATTGGTTTTTATTTTTACCTTCTTTGCCACTTCAGCTAATAAAAGGGTTTTTCCAGTGCATGGTCCTCCATATATGACAAGAGGGTTAATATGTCCTGTTTTGCTGTTCAGAATGTATTTATGAACTATGTTTAGTGCCTCACACCTGTACTCGTAGAAAGAGGAATATGTTTTACATAATGATGAGTGTTGAAGGACTTCATCATAAAGCAAGTCTGTCTCGGTGTCAAAATTCTGTTGTACTGTGGCCTGAATTATATCAACCATGTCTTCATAGAACTGTTTACCAAGACCTTCAATGTAGTGGTTCTCCACTTCTTGTGAGTAACCAAGTTTCATGTCACAATGAGTAACAGAAGTATACACTCTCAGATTAGATGCTGCAACAATTGTAGGAATAAATTCATCCCGTAGTTTGATCAGTTTCTCATGAGCTTCTGGATCCCGCAGAACCTTTCCACCCATATGAATTACATCCATGTATCTTCCCATCTCTGGGATTTTAACAAAACGCTCAATGTTGGCAATTTTCCGAATGTAACAGACACACTTCTTCAGGAAAGCGGGTGTTTGTTTTCCCAAGGCAAAATCAAGCTCATCTTCAACAGCTGGAAGGAGGAAAAACAAAAAGGAAAATTGTTAACTTTCTTTAAAACAGAAAAAAATTCTTGGTTTCTTCTCGATTGAGCAAAATATGCAAAATTTATCAGGTGTTCTATTTAGTGTTAGCTATAATACAGGGCTCAAGCCCAAATATGTATATATTTATGTATCTTCTCTTTTAAATTATGTATGAGAAATGACAGTCAAAATATAGTTTGGTGGTTGTGGAAATATTGCTAGGCTAGATTATGAATGCATAGTTTGTGTACATATTCTAAACTTTACCAGAAGAAAGATATCTCTTTGCTTGGCTATGTTTCATTTTTCCTTTCTCATGCAGCAACTTCACAGCAGTCTTAAAAATCATCTTAATCTCGTCTGATATGTCCTTCCATTTGTTCTCATTCATAGAATTTGAAGATGATTCCATCTTTTAAAAAAATATTCATAGTTAAACAGTAGCTGTAACAACAGTTTCTACAACTTCAGAAAGCAAAGGATTAATATTTAAGGCAATGGTATACATAAGAAAGAAGAATATGTAAATAAAATAATGCATACATTAAAAAAACCTCCCATATATTCATTCTTGACATGTTATATTAAACAAATCATAATTTTATATTATAAATTTCTCTAGTCTGAATATAAAACATAAAACTTCCTGAATTGACATAGTGGACAGCACTAAAAATGCAAATATTATTATTCAGGGGTAAATGAGAATGTCCAATAAAATATAAAGAGAAAGTAGGGTTTTGGGTTAGGCCTGAAATATTATTACTAGGAAATACTACTACTACTACTACTACTAAATAATTTTAGACCAGCTTTCATCCTAGGATCTCAAATCTGAAAATTAGGCACAAGGCATCTCAAATTAAGCACCCCAAATTAGGTGCCACTTTTGAAAACCTTGGATTCTATCTGATGGTACTTCAGCTCTTTCAGAATGGGGATCATAATCTGACTTGCCAAGGTGTGTTGTAAGGCTAAATTCATTCATCTTTGTCAAGTGCATTGAGATGCTGAGAGGAAAGTTCCTGTGGGTGAATGTAACCTGGAGAGAGAGCAGCACAGTGGCAGTTGAGTAGGATGGAGCCTTGGCTTTCTTTGTAAACCCCTGCATGCCAGTTAGCACAGAGGGGGCAGTAAACTGTACCAGGCACATTTTACTTTCCCCTATGAAGCAAGCAGGGACTAAATTGTAGCTCTCTGAGTCACAGTTTTGTCCCTGCTTGGCTCCTGGGACAGCACAGCTAAGCACTGTCCCTCTACTCAAGTCAGATGTTAAGATTACAGTCTAGCCCTATTTAAATACAAAATAATTTATTATTGTTTCTGATTTAGTGCTAGACTGTCACTTTGCAGTCTAGTCCACAAAGCCTTGGGCTGCCTCAGGCACATCAGCAGAGTTGCAGATCATTTTATATTCTGTCTGTTGCTTCTGTTTTGGTTACTGGGAGTAACATTGCTCTAGTGTTGACTTATGAACATTTTCTCATTATCTTTGTGGGGCAGTAGCTTGGAGAAATCTCTAAAATGTTAACAAAAATACAAAAAAATCCTTCTAGGTATAGTTAAAAGATTATTTGGGGTTTGGCAGTGGATGTTAAGTAACTTTTTTTTCCCTGGGTGGTAAACACTTTAGACTCTGCTGTACTGTACTTTCTTCAACTCTTAAGTCCTTCCTGCTCAAACATTTTTAAGCAACAGAGGAGGGATTGCATTGTGTACACAGTAAATGCATGCTGTGTAGTAGTTAAATTTTATTTTAGCGCATACAGTTTTTTACACTGAAAAGAAAGTGACATTTTGCTCTGGGATATAGCTCTCCATTAAAGTTTTTTTTCCCCTCCTTTTGGAAGGCCAAATTTTGTCCTTAGTTATAAAGAGGCTACACCATGCATAGTGAGGTCAAATGTGTGTGTGGATATGGGAGATGAGAATAGATGAGACTGTTCAAAAATATTTTACCAAAAACTTCTCTTAAGTCAACATTATAGTAATATGAATCCCCATTCAGGGTGCTTAATTTTGATACTTTGCTTAGCTTTCAGCCTGTGCTTACTTGTTTTGCTGACTTGGGGCCACGGGGAGAAATTCACATTTGCCATGTTAAGTCCTATCCTGAACTTTTAATGAGAACCAGATACAAAGGCTGGGAGAGAGAGAATCTTCCCATTTCCAATAAGATGGATGAATACAAGCACCTGTGCAGCCATTCCTCAGTTGCTGCAGAAGACTCATTTGCTGTAACCATGGTTGCAGCCCATTATCATTGCCCTACAGAAGTGACAGTTGTGGCCAATGGTGTCCCACGCTTCCTTTTTCATGGTTCACTAGACTGGACCATCACAGAGCCAACCTCTGCAGTATGCAAAGAGATGATAGGCTGTGGAGGTTCATTATATTATAACCCTTAAATTGTTTTCAAATGATGCTGGTGAATTAAATCCACTATAGCCAATCTATCTCCTTTTTTATTAAGGACATGAAGGTAATTTACCGTATTATGATTGTTCTTCAGCATTTCAGATTTTTGTCTGAGGTAATATGCTGGTGGCACTGCATTTTCATCTCTACAATACCACTCTTCCAGAATTCTTGTCTCTAGTTTTGCCTCCACAGCAGCATCGAGGATCATCTCAAATTCCGATGATTCAACTTCTCCAGGTATTCGGATGGTTCCATATTTTTCTCCCAGCAGGCCCTGTGTATTTGTAACAAAGTATGGATTTAGTTTCCCTTTCCAGTGCTGCTAAAATCCTTGTCAGGATATGACTAGATACTTTCATAAGAATCAACACTAAGAACGGTTGTATCACATTGAAATTACTAGGAAGACAATTAATTATTGTTAAGGCTTTGCTGAATTGGATTTTTATTTTTATATTTCCTAGGGCTTATCCATATTTATTTTTAATCATTTTCCCAAGTTTTATTTATTTAAATTTTCATAGTTCTGGGAAGTTATGGGGATGTCAGACAATAATTATTTAATGAAACAGACATTCAGTTTCTAAAGTTAAAGCTTTTATAACCATTTAAACACAATCTGTCAACATGTCAAAACATACAAAGTAAATATCCTTTTAATCAGTTTGAGCATATGCAATGAAATCAATGGTTACAGACATTTACCGATAAAAATCAAATAGTTCCAAGCCTAAACATTGTAGATGACAAATTCTCTTTAGGACTAGTGTTTTGAACTGCTGTTTGGTTGTAAGGGCTTGGATATTTGAATATGAAGTAGACCTAGTATATTTCTTAATAGTAAATGCTAATGTAACCACCACCAGGCAGATTTGAATCTGGGACCTCTGGAGCTTAGTATAGGAGCCTCTACCCTTTGAGCTAAAAGCTAGCTGCCTCTCAGCCCATGCCATAGAGGTCTCTTGTTCTTATCTGTTACTGTGGTCTAGGTGCCACTGCATGGGATAGTGAACCACACTAGGTGTGTGGGTTACACTAACACTGAAATTCTGCAAATGAAAAATGCTCAAATATATTTTATTGGGGAAATAAATGTATTTACATATGATATGACACAGAACATAGGCTGCCATGAAAATCCTGTGGGGCAGTGACAATGAAACCTCCTCTATTTTGGATAAGATAGAAAAGAACATCAGGTTCCTCAGCATAATCGGTTACTAGCCACATTGCTCTTTGAGTACGCCAGCTCTTCACCACTTTGAACATCTGAACTCTGAGCAGTACTATTCTCTTCCTTTTACAGCCAATTCAGTGCCACTACAGTAGTCATGCCAAGGCTGGATATTCCAGCTGCATGGCCAGAATCCACCAATAGCAGTGTGGCATGAAGCAGCTGCTGTGCACTGCAGAGCATGGTTTATAGTATCTCTTAGAAACTATGATCTGGTGTTATCTAAAAGCATACATATCTAAAGTTTTCAGACATTAGGGTTGAGTCAGTTGTAAAATCCTCATTACAGGTGAGTATTTTTAATGTAACTTTCTTCCCACTTATAGGAGATTAGTCATCCTTAATGCCCACAATGAGTGCAGAACTGGATTATGGCCTTCTTGATTTCTGTGCCTTCCTCTCATATTCTGCAGTTGAATATTTGTTTTCATTTTCTTGAAAAGTCACATGGCATCTTCAGCTTTTATCATCAAAATGTGGCTATGTGGTTTACAGCAACAATTATCCAGATTACGGCTTTAGAAACATAAGCTGCTTCACTGCCTTGAGACTCTCATTAACAGAAAATGTTGAACATATTTATCCAAATAGCCACCTGGTGAACAAACAAATGAAAACAGAAGAAAGAGAAATTGGTCAAAACTAATTTAAATAATCAGATGCCCCCATTTTCTGTATTAAGAGAAGACTTGTTTAAAATCTCAGTGCTGACACTGGAGGTACCTCAGGAGTTAAATTATATTTCAGGGGTTAGGATGGTTTATAATAACTTATTTGGATAATATATTCCGGAAGGTAGCCCCTTACTAGCGTTCTATGAAATGAGCAGCCTCCAAATAGAGATTTTCAAATCTGCAGCTACTTGAAATTAATTTTGGAGACTATAGCTTGTCAGTAAATATGTTGTTCTTTTTATATTAAATTCACGATTTATCGGCCAAATGTTCTGAAATGTTTTCTGTTAGCTTAAAGTGCTCTCTAAATTCTTACATGAAAGAGGTTTTGTTTTGGATAAATGGATGTCTTGTCCGAGCAGGCTTGTACTCAGCTATACAGTCTGTTTTTACTTTGAACTTTAGCTAACTCTTATGTGTTATCAGTAAGTTTTAGCTGGACATTAGCATATTATTAATAATGGATTGTGTCCTTTAACACATGACCCTTAGAGAAGTGTGTCCACATGTCCAGAAAGGAAGTGCTTGAAATTGAGATGGGGCAGGTGTTTTCTGTGATTATTAAGAATATATCAAAAGATGCTTTTAGCTTGTCAGGATTTAGTCAAACAGATGAGGGCCAGTAGGTTATTTTCTTTCTCTTCTGTAAGCACACATAGTCTATAAAAGAGATGCATAGTGTATAGGTTTATATTGTAGTGGACAAAATTATGTGGCTGATAAATGCTCTCTAATTAATAAAATTAGTAATTGACAGGCTGGACAGGGAAGAGGTGGCATAGCAGTTGTATTCTATGAATGATATAGCAGTAAAACATTATTGCATGGATTAAGAACATTAAGAGCTAACTGTGGTCACAAGTGGTCCTAGTAGTGATAAATTAGTTAGGAATATCATTGGCTTTTTTATTCAAAATAAGATCAAGCACAAGAAGGGATTTTTCTTAATTTCTGACCCCTTATGTACTTGTCAGAACAAACTGAAGTAAAGCTGCTGTTACTTCTCTGGTTACAGAGAGTCAGTATGTTTGTTTCTTTTATGTTTTCTGAATAGTGCTGCATTAAGGATTGATTAACTGCCATACTTAAAACAAATCGTCAGTGGAGTTACTTATTTGACACATCTTGTTAAATCCAAACAACAGGGTGAAATTCAGGCCGATTGAAGTCCGTCGAAATTCTGTCATTGACTTCAATGAAGCCAGTATTTTATCCTGTATACTGTGTGTGATTTATCTTCTTTTAGTGGTTAGTTTATGTAGATAAAGATTTTGTGGTAAATACAAAGAGGTTAAAAAGAGGGAGTAAATGAATGGAGGGAAATAGTGTCAGTGTCTTTAACTGAATTTGATAGGGCTCTCTTAAGGAATCCTTATGAAGATACTATCTTAGAAATGCATATGTGTATAGTTGTGATCCAGGGTCCTGTGGATACCAAATGGCAGATGGCATAGGGAGTACACACATTTTCCAGGGATCCCTAGATGGGATATCTGCATAATATTTCTCTAAAAGTGGCATGTGAGGTCTCTATATGGACAATATTTAAGAATTTATGTGTCTATATAAAATGTATGTTCTTAAGGTCTTAGAGTTGAGGTGGATCACCAGGAGGTGATATATCTCTGCAATGTTCCTTTCTGGCAAGAGATAACAGATACCTATCTCCTTCCTCAGCCATTTGTGTGTTGTATGCCTCCCACTGTATGCTTATTTGCATACTGAACCACAGGCAAAAGAAGAGAATGCAAAATCTGCAAGAGAGAAAATCTACAAGACAAGCAAAGGGGAGGAGGGTCCTGTTATAAACATAAAGACAGGATTTCTTTGGTATATCTTGGAGTATGAAGTAACACACTGAGTACTTCACTGAAAAGGCAAGCTGACATCCTGCTTCTCATGAAAGGAGGATCATAGTCAGCTTGGTTGTAAAGTGCTGTAAGGATTTTGGGTGACTAATAATCTGCATGACCTGTATCTTGTTAATTAAGCCTAAAGTCCAAAAAGCATGTTATGATTTTATTTTATATGCTACCATTTGTTTCTACTACGCTACTTGCTACAGTTTGAATCTCTATGCTTTGTTAAATAAATGTATACTTGATTTTAAAGTAAACATATTGAGGTACAGGGCGTTAAGTGGAGTGGTAATCTGATGTGGAACTGATAAGCTGGGGCATACTTGCTTCTTTGGAAATAGTGGATCTGTGACACCAGGGGCTGGGCATTCCAGAGGGCTCAAGGGTTGGAGTGTGCCAATAGCTAGCCTGTAAAACGGGGTGGGCAATCATTTTTGATGGGGGGGCCACTCCAACATTTTGGAAAGTGGTTGAGGGCCTCACTCTTCCATGGTATTAATGGAGAAGGTGCAGAGTCTGGGATGGAGGTTGGGTGCAGAAGGGAGCTTGTGGTAAGGGACTGGGGTGCAGAATGGATAATGGAGTCAGGGAGGGAGTTTGGGTGAAGGAGACAGTTGCGATCTAGGGCAGGGAACTGGGGTGCAGAGTTTTGGGATGTGACCTAGGGTAGGAGGGGATTGTGGTGTCAGGCAAGAGATTAGGGTGCCAGATCTGGGAGGGGGTATGGGTACATGTGGAGCAGGGGGCAGAAGTGGGAGGAAGAGGGTTGGGAAAGGGAGGGTACCAGAGGCAGGTTCTGGCCAAGAGACTTACTAGCCAGCAGCCAAACCAGCCTGCCTGCCTGCAGAGCTAAAGGCTTGTAGAGCTTAAAATATTTTTGCCTATTTGGCCATGTGCTTGAGTGAGCAACTGAGCAGGAGGGTTGTGCTTTGTGGCTGTCTGTTATTCAAACAGCCAGCTCCCATTGGCTGGTTTCTGTTCAGAAACCGGCCAATGGGATTGTGCTGGGGACAGGAGCAGCATCTGAATCTTCCCCCCTCTCCTCTGGACTCAAAGAGAAAGTGCCCTGCAGTCGTGTTTCTGAATGGCATGCGGGGGAGGCTGCAGGGCAACCAGGGAAGCCTGTGACTTGGCGGGCCAGATTCGGCCCACAGGCTGTATTTTGCCCAGGCCTGCTCTAAAAGAATAGTGAGGCCTAGATGTGAGTGCTTATGCTGCCCGTGGCTGGAGGAGTTGGGGAGCTGACCCATGGTAGGCATAGACCAGACTTTCTCCCACTAAGGGCAGGTACCGCACAATCACTAGCCTTGGTTTGATAGAAAGCTAGTAGAGAAGTCAGTTGTGCTGAGTCAGTAGGGTTAAATAATCATACTTCTGCTGAAATAAGGGCAGTGTTTGGATTATATAAATGTCTCTAGTTTGTGATAATTTCTAATTAACACTTTTCTCTAGAAAGATCCACATCTCTTCCCACAATGGGCTAGACATGTGGCAAAGTTCAAAAGTTTACTCTCCTAATTTACTCTTTAAAATGTGTGTTTTCTGTACAGCTGTATAGTTAAGCAGGAAGTAATAACCCTTCTTCAGGAAAAAATAACTTTTTCTCTGTCAGAGTGAAATTTAGCCTTGTGCACAGGGCCAGTACAAAACTTAAGCAGGACTCAAGTCCAACATAGGTGGTGCATAAGCCCTGTTAATTTCACCCTCTCCAGAACTCTACTGTATAGATTTTGTTGTTACTTTCTATGAGGATTATTAAATGAAATGAGGAAGGCCGTATTTTTTCTGTATATGAGCACCATAAATTCAATAAGAAGTTTTGTCTGAGCAAAGCTGGTAGAATTGGGTCTTTCATTAGCAACACTAAAAGGTCAAAGTGTCTACTGCATTTTTGTAAATTTAAGGCTGTAAGAGAATCAAAGGCCATGAGACTTCAATTTTAACACACATTGTCATTTTTCATAATTGCCACAAATCTGAATGAGTAGCATTGTGTCCTGAGGCACTGGGTTGCAATATCACTCAAATTTGGGTTTTTCATGGTTATTTTAAAAACATTTTTATAGTGCTTGATCTGACCGCACCAAAATCATAACTCTAGCAAACTATGTCTGCAACTTTTGAACCAAAACCCATAACTTTCATACAGCCTTTTATGCAGATTACTGCAGCAGACTTAATTAAGGGCAAATGTAACCCTAATTAAAGTTATTCCTAGGGAGTCTTTCTTAATGGAATCTGTGCACTTTGCTCTTCTGTGGCACAGTCTGTACTGTTGTCTCCACTGGACTTAATTTTTTTATTTACTTCAAGTCCTTCAAGATGAGGAGGCAGATTCTTTATTCTGTATCTTTTCTAAAGCTGTCATTGCAATGGACTTTACCCGGAGTCATGCTTCACTAGATCATCATTCTGCCCAATGGAGCAAAGCACAGATAGAATACTGATATGGCTATGGATGACTCTTTTCTATGTCCTTTTAATAAAGTTGAAGCATACACAGATTTTATGTAAAAGCGTTTTAATTATTTTTAAGCGGAACATTAATAGAGTAGAGGGGATGCAAATTTATTGCTGCCTGTTTTTACTCAGTGTTGATGGCACCATCAATATCTAGTTATATGACTTGATATCACTTGAAACAACAGCCACAGGAGAGAAGAAATAGTATTTGCCCACCAAAATGTATATACTAAAGAGCATCCTGCATCTGTAATGGGGATAGTGACCATTGGTTAAATGAACACACAAGAACCACAAGCTTGTGCCACTCTGCATGAATTCAAGCTCTGGAGAAGCATTTCCTCATTCCTTGCATTGGCTGAATAATGGAAAAGCGTAAAGCAAGTCTGAGAAGAGAATATACATCCTGGCCGGAGAGAAATGCAGCGTAGCATGCAAGTGGCAGCAGTCAGGTGACAAGGAAAGGGAAGTCTGAGGCTGTATCTACACTGGCGCGATCTTGCGCAAAAGCGGCCGCTCTTGCGCAAAAATTTGCTGCCTGTCTACACTGGCCGTGTGTTCTTGCGCAAGTAAACTGATGTTCTAATGTATGAAATCAGGGCTGCTTGCACCAGAACTCTGACGCTCCCGCTCAGGAAGAAGCCCTTTTGCGCACCTGTTCTTGAGCAAGAGGCCAGTGTAGACAGGCAACATGAATATCTTGCGCAAGAAAGCCCTATGGTTAAAATGGCCATCAGAGCTTTCTTGCGCAAGAGTGTCTACACTGACATGGATGCTCTTGCGCAAAAGCACATGCCAGTGTAGACGCTCTCTTGCGCAACTACTTTTAACGCAAGAACTCTTGTGCTAAAGAGTTTTTGCGCAAGATCATGCCAGTGTAGACGTAGCCTGAGTGCATTTACAACATGGCAAAAATCTACAGCCTAGGACACCGGGCCTAGCTTTGCTGAGAATCTCTATGTAAGATAACCTGAAGCTGACAGCTATAGGGCAACAACAAAAGTGAATGATACGCTGTGGGAAGAGACTGTGTGTGAATGAATGTTCCATCACTTAAGAAGAGGGGTCCGAGAGTGCAAGGGTAGCTATTTGAGGATAAGTCCATAGAGGTACCCCATTTCCATTAGAATGTTTCCCCCAGGTGCGCTCGAAGAGGAGGTGGAGGAATAGCAGCCAGCTGCAGTGCATACAGAGCTAGTCTCCTCTATTCTTCTGCTCACTGCAGCACAGAATATTTTAAAGAGGGAGGACAGTTAACTGTCTAAAAAGAGAATCTTCTGTGGAATTCTGGATTTCTTTGGGGTCCAGGTACACAGGAAAAAAAACCTGGCATTACTGGATTATCATCAGGTGGCATCATTTTAAAGTGTGGGAATGGGAGTGCTCCTGATCTATATTTAGCAACATTGCCAATTAGTGGTGGAAAATGAGTCCTGCAGTCCCAGAGAATAAATTTCATCTGCATTGCGTTTGTCTTCTCTTCACATTCTTTTCTTCTCTGTATTAGAAAACAAGTACACTTTTATGTTATACAAATAAATAACTATACTAATGGTGTTGTATTTCTCCGGCTTGCTGGTGTGTTCACTTTTCTTTTTTTAAATCAAAATAAGAATGGCATGGGGAGAGACTGGACAGGTACAAAGAGTGAACTGGTCAAAATCTGGGAGAACTAGAAATCCATAAAACTGGCATTCTGTTTCTAGGTATGTCATTTCAGGGTAGAGCAATGTGAGACCTTGAGATCTTATTGCAATAGCCAAATTCCTGCCAAGGGTGTCAGTAGGAAGCTAGCTGTGGTGAGGTATCAATACCTGGGTCCAAATGTTCACTTTAATTCATTTTTCAAGAGGACTGTTTGGCAAAGGCCATGTTTTCTAATCACTCCAAACTAAGCTGAGACTACATTTCACAGTTATCAGACAACAATATCATGTGAGAGTTACTGAAGACAACATTTCTTCTATTTTCTGAAGGATGACTTAACTGACAATTTTTTCTTAACAAAACCCATGTTTGATCCCAATATAAGGACCAGACAGTGCAATGCATATTAATATAAAAAGAAGGGAGTTTAAATGCTGTTTGTCACATGCAGAAATTAGTTTCGTGGCCTCATCTGAATCCCTGTACAATATTTCTCCAGAGACACATCCCTGTTCATGATCCAATGTCATAGTTACCACAGATAGTATTTCTTTTGCAGAGATGCTAAGGTAGGACAACAACAAGTAGTTAGTAGACAGACAGCTTGCACTTTGCTTGCTTGTATCTTGCCTAATGTTAGACAGTGGTGTCTTTCAATTTCAGCAATAAAATGAGACAAACAAAAATATGCCCAGTCCAACCTATTATTCTTTTACCGTATTAGGATATAATACTGTATAATAAGATGCTATAAGCATACATAGCTCTATGCCATCTGATGATCAGCCTGTATAAATATTATCTAGTGCAACACCATCCATATTACACAACTACAAAACTAAATAGTTTGAAATTTTTTTTTCATGTTTGATGCCTCCACACAGAGTCCTTGATCACCCCTGTGAAGAGTGACAGGATTTTGCTGCAGTGAATCAAACAATACATTTTACAATATTGATGCTACAGTGCTGTGTGATTGACAACTATATAAAATGATTATTTTAAAAGGGAAATGTTTCTAAGAATATTTGTCCTACATTATATACCTAGAGATAGCTTGCTATGCCGATTTCATGAATTAAATCTCCCACACAATAACTCATTAACTTTTAATAGCAAAACAACAAATTACAGGATCATTAAATTGGAGGTGATTGAAATGTTTACTGCTGCCAGGGTGCCAAACACGTATAAAACCCTCAGCAACCAATTGTATCTAGCTGGGGTTTACATAATTAACAAACTGTAATACAGTGCCAAGAACACCCTCAGCAGTATCACTGTTAGCTTTGTTATGCCTGCAGCCAAAACTACTATTTAAAGGAAGATTAAACAATTATTATTTAGATCCAGATGGAAAATGTTTTTCTTCCCCTTCCCCATGGTGTCTCACTATGCTCACATTACAGACATCTAATCACAACAGAAGGAACAAAACTGAAACGATTTGGGTTTGCTCCTCAGTCATGACAGATTCACAGGGCATGTGGTGTAATTATTTCAGACACTTCAACACCAAAATGTTTGCAGACATTTATACTAACAGCTCTTATGAATGCAGAAGTCGTGTGACTTTTAGGTTAACTTGCAGTTCCCTGTTTAATAGGAACTGTTATGTACTAGGAAGTTGTGCCAGTTACTAATTAGCTTAATTCATCAAATTTATGAAGAAATGACACAGTAAAGCCTGCAAACCAAGCCAGTTTAACAAGCTAGGTTTCCCACCATGTGTCAGATACTGTTTATTTTAGGTACTGTACACTTCCTTGCTTCACTACTAAAAGAGAAAATGGCAGAGTCAGTGAATACCCTGTCTTGTAAAAGTTGGAACAGGAGCTAAAATTAATAGCTAAATACCGGGGCTAGCTCTCAGTCTTTATGAGCTCTGAGTTTGGCACTGGAAATGGACACAATTAGTTTTTTTCCTTTGGTTCACTGTGTCTCTTTTCAAGAAATCCCATGGTTGCCATTTTTTCTATTAACTCATGCAGACTGTTAATTGGGATTGAGTCTAAGAAATCATGTGGAAGAATCAAATATAATTGGCTCATTTTTATATTTTTCCTCATTTAAATGCAAATAATACTTTTAACAAAAATCTTGTCATAGCCATTTTGTTCTGAGAAATATGTTTTGATTGCACTTATGCTTGTCATGATGCTCACCTATTTATCAACAGACAGCTTCAAAAACATCAGTGCATTCAAAACTTATTTCTTGCCATCACTAGGCTGTGTATTAATAGTGGAGGTAATGTGGGTAAACCTCAACAGTAGTGCAAAAATGATTGTAATTTATTATGATAATTTTTTATTTTAAGTTAGAGCTATCTAAATATTATTTTAATGTTTGTTTTTGTGTGGAGTGTTTTGTGGGAGTTTTCTATTGTGAAATGTAAGTGAAGCTACTGATCACAAATTTTTTTTTTTTTTTAAATATAGAACTGGAAGGGACCTTGTGAGATCATCAAGCCTCACTCTCCTGCCTGGACCAAGAACCATCCCTGCCAAATTTGCCCCAGATTCCTAAATGGCCCCCTCAGGGATTGAACTCCTAACCCTAGGTTTAAGAGGCTAATGTTGAAACCACTGAGCTATCTCTCCCTCAACTGTTTGGTTGAAAGAAACTGCAAACACATAACAGAAGTGTCTTCTCAAAGAGCCAGATGCCTTCCCTTAAGGAATCTAAGATTGGAAAGAAAAGGGTTGTGTAGAACCTGGATAATAAAGGACGCAAAAGCTCTTATCCCTTTTCTCCCCCTTCCCTGCCCCTCAGTTGGAAAACAATACTCTATAGAGACATTAAAATATTATAATTAAAGATATTAGCAGTTTCTCTTGCTAAACACCAGAGGCTATGTCTAGACTGGCATGATTTTGCGCAAATACTTTTCACGGAAAAGTTTTTCCGTGAAAAGTATTTGCGCAAAAGCGCGTCTAGATTGGCACGGATGCTTTTGTTCGAAAGCATCCCTGGCCAATCTAGACGCGGTTTTGCGCAAGAAAGCCCCGATCGCCATTTTAGCCATCAGGGCTTTTTTGCGCAAAACAAATCTGAGCTGTCTAAACTGGCCCTTTTGCCCTAACGGGAGCGTCAAAATATTTGCGCAAGAAGCACTGATTTCTTACATTAGAACGTCAGTGCTCTTGCGCGAATTCAAGCGGCCAGTGTAGACAGCTGGCAAGTTTTTGCGCAAAAGCAGTCGCTTTTGCACAAAATCTTGCCAGTCTAGATGCAGCCCAGATAGTTTAGACCTGGAGAGGAGACATAAGCTAATCCCTTGGTAAACAGAAAGAAATAGTGGAATTTAATTTGGAATTTGAGACTTACATTAATTAATTGCTTGTCTTAAGACAGCTCGAATGGCTTCTGTTAAGTAACTGAATTTAAATATTTTTAGTGGGATCACTTGCCTTTGCCCATTGATAAATTGTTGGTATCCATGATATACCAAATAGGATTCATCTACCTTAAATCAAGGGCCTTGCCCACAACCTATAACCACATTTGGTTATCTATAAAATAGGACTCTCAATGATTTTGAAAATATAAACCTTGGGCTTTTCTTTCCTAGGGAAGTCTGCTCCCAGCTGGGTAGATTCACTCTTAAACTGTAATCTCTGTTCAGGGTTTTCCACGGAGAGGCAAACAGAAGAGATTATAACTGAAGTAACCAGTGTTTTTGTGGTGTTTGTTTTTAATTTTCTTTCTTTTAATAACAATAGTCATGGTTAATCATTGTAATTACTTTGCTTGTGTCTTTAATTGTAGTGTCTTCACTACATGTGAACAGAACACCATGTGACTAAAATTATGTGAACCAGATCCCTGAATTGGCACTAAACAAAACAATTAAGAAATGGTAAGCCAAATCTTGATTCTCTATATTATGAATGTTAGTAATTTAGGGGATAAAATTAAGTGGTACACAGCTTGAAAGACCACTTTTTCTACTTTCATTTGAGTATGCAAAACCCACACTTGCCTGCAAAACTGCCTATAGGTTGCATGTTCAGGTCAGTTATGGGAATATACAGTCTGACTCTTATCCATGCACTTACTCCATTTTACCTGTTGACAGGTACACTAACAAATCGGTTAAGGTTTCTTAAAATCTGGACCACAAATGGTCAGAATGTCAATTTTACAAAGAATTTTATAACAACATTTTATTTAATCTCCCATTCAAAAGAAATCCTACCTCAGGGATGGCCAACCCATTCGGCCACAGCAGGCTCCTGCCGCCATCTTTATTTCTGCAGCTTTCATGGCCGCGCCGGACAGCTCCCCTGCCCAGGTCAGCACAGGAAGCTAGGAGGAGAGGGCCGTTTTTGGAGGCACGGGAGCTGTACCTCTGGCTTTGAAATATAGTTTACTTACGGCTATGTCTAGACTACAGCGTTTTTGCGGGAAAAGGTACGCAAAATGTGCTCTGCATTTTGTGTACCTTTTTTCGGAAGAGGCTTTTCTGAAATTTGGCCCGTCTACACTGCACCAAATTTTGGAAAAAAACCCCTCTTTCGGAAGAGCTCTTCTTCCTCGTGGAATGAGGAAAACAGGGCTTCTGAAAGAGTGTGTCTGCTCTTCTGCAAAAAGAAAGCAGAAGAGCAAACACATTCCTTGGATGCGGCGGAGTTTTTTGTATCCCGAAACCCCCCCACAGTCTAGACGTACCCGTACATTTCAAAGGAAGAGGGACAGCGAGTGCCCCCCTCCTTATAGAGTAGTTGAGGGAGATTCAATTGACTACTCAATTAGCTGATTAATTGAAATATAACATCCCTAAGAAGGGCTATTAGGATGGCCCAAGGAATGGAAAATGCATCTTATGAGAAGAGACTCAGGGAGTGTGACTTATTTAGCCTAACCAAAAGATGGCTGAAGGGAGATTGTTCTCATTAAATACATCAGATGGATAAATATCAGGGAGGGAAAGGAGTGATTTAAGTTGAGCACCAGTGGTGACTCAAGAACAGATGGATATAAATTGGCCAACAACAAGTTTAGTCTTGAAATTAGACTAAATTTTCTAACCATCAGGAATGAAATTCTGGAACAGCCTTCTAAGGGGACCAATGGGGGCAAAACCCCTAACTGGCTTGAAAACTTAGCGTTATCAGTTTATAGAGGGGAAGGTATAATGAAACTGGCTACATGCCATTGTAGCAATCTGCAACTGCTAGCAGCAAATATCTTCAATGGCAGATGATGGGACACTAGATGGGGAGGGCTCTGCACAGAGGCAGCAGCATGGGGGAGCTGGCAGGCAGGAGCCAGTGCTCACAGGGAGCTGGCTTGAAAGCTGGCTCCCATGGAGCTGCCTTCCCCCTGCGAGCACCACACCCACCCTGCCCACATCTAAACGTGGAACCACAGAAAATGTCAGCAATTACATGTTTACAAAAACAAACACATTTTAACATCCCTAGGTCAGATTGGTAGAGCCCCATTTTTATTTTTTTGCTTTCCTGTGCAGTGTGGTGCATGGGTTACTTGTAGGTTTAAGCTAGTGTAAATAGTGGATTCTCTGTAACTGTGTTTTAAATCATGATTTGAGAACGTCAGTAACTCAGCCAGAGGGCAGGGGTCTATTAGAAGAGGTGGTGGGGGAGGTTTTGTGGCCTTAAGGTCTATGAGTCTAATGAGCCATGTGTGACTTGGAGGAGGTCGGTATTAACTAGGATGCAGCAACACAGCTAAAACTCCCTTTAAAGAGGCTTGGATAGACAAAGGGCAAGTGGGAGTTCCTTTCACGTAGGGACATCAGCAAAAGGCAGACTATAATGCCCAGCATTTACTATCCCCACCATACTCACTGGTTGTCAGATTATATAAAAAAGGATGTATAATTGAACCTGTGGGAAGTTCTGCTGAGAGCTGATCTTCATCTCCCTCTTCCAGTGAATGATGGAGAAAGAGATCAAACCAAAGGAGATAAATAGCTGAGAACAAGGAGGTCCATCAGTTTCTCCCAGTTCTGTCACCTCTCATAAATAGGTATGTGGGTCCCTGAGACTAAAGTCAGGCTAGGAAGTCTAAGAATGTACATTGTCAATTTTCATTTGGCTTATCTTTCTTAATGTTTCTACAGTATTTTGAACATTGAAAGTGATCTATGGGTTGCTATTGCAAAGCATTCCAAAAGCATGAATAATAGGTTGTTATGCAATTTTAATAACATTTTTATAGAGTCTGTTTTCATTTCCTGTGTCTCCTCTGTTGTATACCTTGTGAATAGTATTAATAAATGCTGTCATTACTGTCCCCTAATATATGCATCATAAAGTAAGAGTGTTTCCTCTCACACCATCTCTTGAAGTTACATTATTCAGAAAATCTGAGAGTTCCATGCTTTCTTTCATACTGCTCCCTATGCACTGAGGGAAACACTCTGTCACCACCTTATCCTTCTTCAAACCTACCTCTGTCACACTGCCTGCAAACTACTGCTGACATTTTGATTATAAACGCTGTGGCGCAGGGTTTGAATAGCCCATAGGACTACGAGGCTCTGACACTTGACTGGGATTCCCAGCTGCTATTACTGTAAAACAAACAACAATAATTCTGACCTTATTAGTTGGGAAGACATATATTTGAAGCAGACCCCACTGAATCCAGCCTCTCTTAACAAGACAAGCCATTTGGAGTCAATTTTTTTGAGGTACAACTTTGGTATTCCATAGAGCAGTGGTCCTCAACTAGGGGTATATGTACCCCTGGGGGTACACAGAGGTCTTCCGGGGGTACATCAGCTCATCTAGATATTGGCCTTGTTTTATAAGAGGCTACCTAAAAACATTTAAAAAATCTGTACAAAACTAAAATTAATGCAGACAATGACTTGTTTATACTGCTCTATATGCTATACACTGAAATATAGACATAGTATTTATATTCTAGTTGATTTTTTTCTAATTATATGGTCAAAATGAGAAAACACACCATTTTTCAGTAATACTGTGCTGTGATATGTCTGATCTTGTAAGTAGCTTTTAAGTGATGTGAAAGTTGAGGTATGCAAGACAAAAGACTCTTTAGAAGGGACACAGTAGTCTGTGAAGGTTGAGAGCTCCTGCTATAGAGCTTCACGCTGTCTTCAGAGGAAGTATGGACTGGTATAAAACACAGATAGGCTTAAGAACATGTGCAATCCTTGTAGGGTAATACAACAAAATGAAATTTTATTCCAAGCTCAGTGATGTGATGAAATTAAATCTATTCCATATTCTACTGGCTGTAATATGCTTTGCAATAATGAGCATCGTTGTTAAATATAGGGAGATACACAAACAGAGCAATCCAAAACAAGGTTCTGTTGTGTGGGGGGGGGGGGGGAAGGCTATTAAAATTGCAGTGCCTGGTATCATGCATGAGGCTGCCTAAGCCAAGATTAAATAGCCAGGAAACAGTGGAACAAACAGTAGATGCAATCCTTAGGGTGGAAGAAGCAGTAGTTCACTTGGATTTAAAGTGGAAGCTGAATTAGTTTTAAACTGGGATGAGATGCAGAGCCAGTTCTTTAATTAAAGTACTGCATGTTGGTACTGCCTTAGTGATCCTTAAATAGTACTGTAGATCATGCTTCTTAAATCCACCTCCAAGGTAAATAAGAATAGGCCTTCCAATCTGTTGGTATGGCCAAAGATTTCCTTGCCACAAAAACAGTAAGCAGTGGAGGAAAGCAAGGGCAAGGAGTGAGACTGAAAATCCAGGTCAGGGAAAGCCAAACTCTTTCCTCTGGCAGTAAAAGTGAAGGCCTCAGTAAAAAGCAAGATACTATTCCATGAGGGACAAGATCACAGTGGGAAAAAAAAGACCTGTCATCTTAGGGTTAGAAGAGGTAGAAAAATTTTAACATAAAATGATGCATGGATTTGAGAGAGGGACTAAAAGGAAGGAACAAGGAATGCATTATTTACTTAGATGTGCTATATACTAGGCACTGCATAGTTCAGGTGATTTGCCAGATACATTTTTTTAGAAATAGAATTCAGAGGATTTTGATACCAAAGACCTCTGTAGAAGTCACAGATCTCTTCAGTGAGAAGGTATCTATCCAATAAAGGAACACAAGTGCAACTAGGGGCTGCAATGGAGTTTTGCTGGGAGCCTATGGGACTGAAATGAAGCAGTCTGACGCCATCCTCAGCCCATGATGAAGGTGCAGCCCATGATGAATATAGTTCCAGATTGTGATGTTCCATCTTGATTCCAAGTGGAGGACACGCATGGACACTAGAGATTAGGAATTATGGTGTAAATTTGTCAGATTGGGGTGCACTTTGATCATCCCTGAAATGGATGTAATATAGGCAGAAGGGGATTAGTAAAAAAAATAGTGATTATAAAGTAATCAAGAACGTAAATAATAAATTGCTATACTAGTGATAGCAATGTAAACAATATTTATTCAGAACACCAACCAAATAATTCAGCATGAGATGAAAAAAAGCACTGGAAAGACTGATGTTAGAAGTTTGTCTGTCTTGACCTACGGTATGCTAAAAAAAAAAAAAAAAAAAGATAAGAGTGATAGCTGCATACGACCTAATTGTTGGTGGCAGACCTATTGATATAAGACAGTGGCAAAAGCATTTGTGCCAGTGAGAATCTTAATAGGCTCAATAAAAGAATTAGCTGAAAAGGACCAGAAAAGGATAAAATTCTTAAACTGCACACACTGTGAGTACATCTCTACAGAAGTGTAAATCCACAGACTAAATACATTTTGCACATGTATGTACAAGATAGAACTTTCATGTATTCATAATTTTCCTAATTCCTAACTAACTTTTCAGACTCTAGTATAGAAATCCTCTTGAAAGACATTAATGAGGCACTTTGTTTGAGCATTCTGCTTGTCGAACCATCTGACTTTCATTTATATAGTATGAACCAAATACTTCTTTTATGCAACAAAAACAACTAAAAGGATTTCTCTCAAGCTTCCCCCAAAAGTCTCCCTTTGGTCAGAGACCAAGCATGGAAAATTTTAGACATGAAGGAGATTTTGTTGTTTGGAAAAATCTGATGAATGAGAACAGGGTTATTGAAAGTGAAAACTTGTTTTGCAACCTCTGCCGTGTACTAATTAGTGAAGCTGTCATTTGGCAACTCCTAAAGAAGGTAATTAGGAATTCTGGATGATAAGACTAGCTTGTCCAGCTTGAAGAGTTGTAAACAGTCCCCAGAAATAATTGTGCAGTGGTAGGATGACAGGGTCAGATGATCTAAAGATGGAGGAAACAACTTACACGTGAGCAAAACAAAGTTCAAAGTTAGATCTGTGGATATAGCAAAACCTCTGGGTGCGAGATTATATCATCATTTCAGAATGGCTTGGAAATCTGAGAAGTCTGAAGCACTAAGTAAGTCTCTTCTTTAATTTCCTTTCCACTCTTCTTTGGCTGCACTCTATGCTTGAAGCAGCCAATCCTCTAGCCTTTCAAACCACTCTTGAAATCCACCTAATCCATAAAACAGACCACTGTGATGACCATACTGAATTCTGACTCTTACTGTACCACACTATTGTACCTTAAGTTTAGTAATCCCATGCAGTAGGATCAGTTACTGTATGATGATTTATGTTCCTGTGTCACTGTATAAATAAAATGGTAACCCTTTCAAAAGGGCTTACGTGGTTTAGAAGCCAAAGTCCCCTTTTCATTAATGATGATTACTTAAGCTCCTAAATTCCATTGACTTTTAATGGTAGTTTGGCTTCTTTTGAACATTTTGTTCACAACTTAATCATAAAAATTTAGGGCTGGAAGGGACCTCCAGAAGTCATGTAGTCTCGCCCCCTGCACTGAGGCAGCAACGAGTAAACCTAGACGATTTCTGATGTGTGTTTGTCCAACCTGTTCTCAAAAGTCTCCTGTGATGGGGATTTCGTGGCCACCCATAGAAGCCTATTCAAGAATGTAACTACCCTTATAGTTAGAAAGTTTTCCTAATTATCTAACCTAAACCTCCCTTGCTGCAGAATAAGACCATTAGTTCTTATTCTATCTTCAGCAAGCATGGAGAATAAACTGATCATCTTTATAACAGCTCTTGATATTTCTGTTATCTGCAATAATTCACTGATAAATCAGTAGTGGTTTTGTAGTATTTCTCTTTCAGGAATTATATCATAAGCATTATTTGCATTTATAAAAAAAATTTAAATAATTCTTTCCTGCCTTTCCACCTCAATACCCAACTCCACTCCAAATTCAAATCTTGCTTGTAGGTTTAAAAAAAATCTCATGACTAGTTTGCCATTATAAATACTTGTATTTGTTTACTGTTGTTTTTAGTTGTCGGATACAATGAAACCTATTAAAAAGGGACAGACTAAAGTAATTATTATATCTTAATCCCGGGCAACACGACACACTTATGTCAATATAACTGTCACTCAGGTATATGGAAAACTTAACACCTAGTATAGACAATGCCCATCAACGTAGCTACTGCCTCTTAGTAGCTCTCCCATCAGCACATTAAAAATGTATCTGAAATGAATTAATCCTAATACCTCCACAGCGTTTTAAATAGCATTGAATTGCCATCCCTCCTAAAAGTGAAATAAATCAAAATAATTATGTTAGATATCATAGGTTGTTTGCCATGTGTTCATGCCTTCACTTTTTGTTTCATCAATTAAAAGAGGATAGCCACATATACTAGGAAATACGTAAATAATTTGCATCCATTAACTAATAGGTCAAGCCACCAGCCAGCTGATACAAATCTCTGTAGCATCTCCCCAGGAAAGTGCGTGGAGGAATGGAAAAGAACAGGTTCAGAAATTTATACTAATCACAACATTGCATAGGATAAAGTGTTTTACTTAAGAAGCTGGGGTAAGTTTCAAGCAACCAGAAATATTGGCAATTTACACACACAATGAATAGATGAGACCAATCTACCATATATTTGAATCAGTTTGTCTGTTTGTTCAAGAATTCCTCCTAAATAATAAGAGCTCGGATCACCAAATTCGGTATACAGCTTCCTCTTACCATAACTTAAAGCATCTCAGAATGGGATGCAGAGATAAAATTTCTTGATACCTTAAATGACTGCTTCTTGGAGCAGCTGGTTCTGGAACCCACAAAGGCAGAGGCAATTCTTGATTTAGTCCTAAGTGGGGCGCAGGATCTGGTCCAAGAGGTAAATGTAAGTGGACCACATGGAAATAGTGACCATAATGTAATAAAATTTAACATCCCTGTGGTGGGAAAAACACCTCAGCAGCCCAACACTGTGGCATTTAATTTCAGAAAGGGGAACTACACAAAAATGAGGAGGTTAGTTAAACAGAAATTAAAAGGTACAGTGCCAAAAGTAAAATCCCTGCAAGCTGCATGGAAACTTTTCAGAGACACCATAATAGGAGGCCCAACAAATATATACCCCAAATTAAAAAACACAGTAAGAGAATCAAAGAAGTGCCAGCATGGCTTGACAGATAAAAAGGCATTGTTTAAAAAGTGGAAATTAAATCCTGGTGAGGAAGATAGAATGGAGCATAAATTCAGTTCCATGTACCAGACTCTTATTAGGGCAGTCTTCCTGGGGGGGGGGGGGGGGGGGTAGGTGGTTATGGCTCATTTCAACCCCCAGATCTCAGGTCTCCCAGATCTAGTGGTTTGTTTTGTTTTGTTTTTTGCTTGACAAATTTTCCCTGGGGGCTGTTTTTGTGGGGGGTTTTTTGACAAAAATATCTTTTATGTTCCTCATAAAAAAATATTGTTTGGTGTTCCTCAGTCTTAAAAAGTTTAAGAAACACTGGTATATAGGGATGAAGAAAAAATATACTCGATGGAATTCCCATTTTTAAAAAAATTACTAAAAAAGAATTGGACAAATTTTCACAATTCCTTCTTTTAAAAAGTCCAAAATAAGAATTCACTTCACAAAAATAACACTATTTTTGAATAATACAATTATTTAAATAAAGCACATATATTTTTCTTTTATTTTCTAACTCTCGTCCTCCCCCAACCTTAATTGAGTTAAGAACCTGAACATCAGATAAGTGTTTAGTATTCTATATTTTTCAGTTTTAATGAATTAATTTATATAACTTCTGTGCTCTGAAAAATAGTCAGAAAAGAGGGAAAATAGCAGCTACTTACAATAACAGTATTCTCTTCAGAGGTTTAAGCAAAATGTTCATTGCTGTGTTTTTATGAGTTCATGGCACGTTAATGCTTCTAGAAATGAATGAAACAGGCATATGATATTTAGCCACTTGATGGCACTCCAACAGAACGGTGAATTTGAAAAACTCACACTGAAAAAATATTTTTACACTATAGAGGAAAATTTACAGATCCATAATAACTTCACCACCTGGTGAAGCAATGTATTTTCCTATTTTACTTTTGCAAGTCACTACCTCCAAGGAAAAAAAAAAAGTTTGGGTATATTTACAGATTTTAGAACATTCCATAGACAAAGCTGACTTTCTCACAAAAGAAATATTTTGACCAAAATTTAAATAAATCATTTCAGCAAATGTGACCTGTTTAATACTATAAGCAAGAAGAATAGCAAGAATTTGTGTTATCATAAAAAAGTCCTGTCTTTATGTCTCTCAGAATCCTATGAAATGATTCATTTGGATTATGTTCCTGAAAAAAGTCTAATGATTATTAAGAAGACTGAACATAATTCAGCCTAATACCTGAGATGACTGCTGGATTTTGTTTAACGTGGAGTTCTACTCCTGGGACCATCATAAGCAAAACGCTCTGAAAAGCAATGCTTTGTATTTTGGGAAAGAAAGGGTTTATAGTCTAAGCACTGCAGTAAGATTAATATTTCCCTCTGAAAAATATTAATTGCCTGCTTCATATAGGAAAATGATGCTAGTGAACACAAACGAGGTGTAAAGAATAAGAGTAATATTCTTTTTCTGAAGTCTAGGCTTTCTGATTTCATTGGGAGTTCTACCCCATACACAGAACAACTGGTTAGTGTTGTACTCCACCAGCTGTAGCTAAGAGGTGAGTATTGCCTCAGTGGGAAGGACTGGTTAGAATGAAAAGTATACCCATAGCTTTTTGAGGCCCAGGAGAGAACAAAATACTGAAAACTGCTCAGACAACTTTGGCAGCACATTTTTTCTACACACTGCAATACAATCACTTTCTATGCAGTTGCCAGTTTTATGCAGTACCGCTCTCAGCAATCATGCATTTTATAAACATTACTGAACCCTTATCAAAAGTAAGCCCCCAAAACTGGGACTACTTACATGAAAAAGTGATTATTTTAATCTATATTGGTAAATGAGTAACAGAGATGTGTGCAATTTAAGACTATATTCAAGCATTACATGGAAACATGCAGTTCTGAAGTACCATGTAAAAGTTTGCAAAGGGACCTTATGGGCATTTGCAAAGGAACATATTCACAAAAACAAAAATTTATAACCATTTCAGACCCAAAGGTCATCCAAAGGGAAATACCTTCCAGGGATTAAGGCAGACCAAAAAAACCACAGCAATTTAATCACATGGCAGAGCTAGCAGCATAATCACATGCTTCTCAGTTCAACTGCCTGAACTACCTTGCCAAGAGACACATACAGCTGCAAGGGAAAATACACTCCACTTCTTGTTAGTCTGGAGACTGCCAAAGAGAAGGATAGTCCAAGCGTGCTGAGAGGAATCCTAGTGTGTTGTGCCTTTACTGTGCTCATTTTTGGAAATGACTTTTTATCAGAATGAGGAATTATTCATTGCATGTCTGTGTATATCAAGGAGGAATTGAATAATGCAGGTTTCATCAGGAGGAGCCAAGCAGTGACTGTGGCATGAAGCAATATTTTGAAGAAAGAGCCAGAGTCTGCTACCCTTGAATTGTCCCATTTAAATTTACGTGACTACTTGCAGAGAGAGGGTGCATCTACACAGCAGGGTTTAACTTGAAATAAGCTACACAAACTGAGCTACGTCAATTGAGTAGCTTATTTCGAAATTGGGAGCATCTACACAGCACTTATTTTGATGCAGAGCATGCTTCCTCCAATTTCCCTTATTCCTTGTACAGTAAGGGCTACCGGAGCCGGAATAAGAAGTCCTCCAGCTTGACAGTATTTTGACATTATTTTGAAATAACTGCCTGCTGTGTAGATGCAAACTAGTTATTTTGAAACAACACTAGTTATTTCAAAATAATGTTGCTGTGCAGACGTACCCTGAGCTACTACCTGATGCGAATAAGAGTGGCTGAAACAGGTGCTCCTGCTGATTTCCAGTGGTGGAGGACGGCACTATTCCAGGTGTGTAAAGTCTGGCCCAGCGTGATTGTAAAGCCATTAATACCATTGGTATCAATTTTAGTACTATGTTGATTTGGGAGTGGAGTGAGGAAGACAGCAACAAAATGGAGTTACAGTAGGTTCAAATTTTCTCCTTAGCTATTGAGACCATTTACAAAGGGGCCAATCCAGCTGTCCCTTCTGCAGCTACCCAGGGAAAGCAATTGGGACAGTGTTGGAAGGAGGGATCCAGGCTGGGTTGAGTCCTGCTCTGTATGAGCTCTTGATATGGCAGCCAGACAAAGGCCTAGGACAGACTTCTCCACTGGATAGAGATAATCCAAAATTTTCCCACAATGCAGCAGCTTAGCTATAGACTTGCAGGCACTACTTCAAACATTAGGTTTCTTCTGTGAGTGAGCTCCCATTATCCAAGTATCTGGATTGCATCTCATTCAGCTATCTGACCAGGCTCTGGATTTACCCCAATAGAGAATATAAATTACAAGTAGAAACTGTCTGAATTTTTTTCAGAAAATACCATGTTAAAATTGAAACTCTTGGTGGGAAAGGGTCAGTTTTAATGAATTTCCAGCTCAAAAATAAAAGTTTTGAACTTGTTGAAAAATCTTCTTTTGTTATTTCAAAAATGAAAAAAAAAAAATCAATAGTGGTGGTGGGGGGGGGGGGTTGCAATGACTAAAAAGACTGACAATAAAACAATATTTAAATTGACCTGAAACAAAAATTTGAGATTAATTCTGTTACTAGGGATATTAACATTGATTAAAATTAACTGGCTAAATTATCAAAATTATATCATTTAACCATTAATTTAGGCTGTGTCAGCAGGCTAGCACAGGAAAATTGGGCCTTGGGTCCAGGCAGAGCTGCAGTCCCATTGTAGCTCTGAGGCTGAGGTCTGGCTAGCCTCCCCCCCCCCCCTTTTTTTTCTTTTTTGAACCAGGAGGCATAGGTGCCTACCTTGTTTCTGTGAAAACAGGTTAGATGCTTGCTTCATTCCACAACCTGTGATGCAGGAGGTGGTGCTTAACTTCTAGCCCAGTGGTGAAAGCACTCACCTGGGATGCACATGCCCCAGGCTCAATCCCACCTCTCCCTGGGGGCGGGAGGAAAATTCTGATGGGGTGGAGTGGCCCTCCCTCACTATTGCCTACTTAAGTAATTTCACTGTAGATTAATAGTGTCATTGAGCTGGACAGAGTTAGAATGACTCTGTAGCCTGGTGATAAGGGCAACCAGCTGGAAAGCAGGAGACTCAGGATCCCATTCCCCTGCTCCAATGACTTAGTCATAGTAGAACAGTTTCAAAAGGGTACAGGGAGGGAGCCCCACTTCAGAATACCTCATGCCTTAGTGGTTAGAGTACCTCTCCTGCAAAGGTGGGAGACCCCTTTTCAAAACCTTGTCTTCTCCTCAGCTAGAGGGGGGAATTGCACCTGTGTCACTCACTCCATTGAGTGTTGTAGGTGACCACTGAACATGCCTACCGGATCAAGCTGACAGGGGAGTTCAGGGGAAGCTTTTCTACTTGGTTGTGGGCTGCACTGGGATTTGGTGGGAGATAGGCGTTCAGACAGAAGTGAGGGGCAGCAGTGTGTGTGGCCTACAGAAAAACAAGGGCCTAGAGAACATTTGGGCGTGGGGTTTAAGTGCCTACAGGGTTAGGTGACAGTCAAGTGGCGGGTTTTGTGGATTGCAGAAATGCCTAAAACTGGGATTTAGCCAACTGAGTATCTCTGTGAGTAGTTTCTAATTCTCCCTGACATCTTTTAAGCATATCTTTTGTAGGTGTACATAAATATCTACATGTTTTTAATGTAGATAATCTGACTTTGGGGGTTCATAGACATAGAGTTAAATATTGAAATGTGCTTAACCCCACAATTTTATGCTGACTTCAGTGGCAGCGCTGTGTGCTTGGTACCATCAAAAAGTGGGAATTAGTCATGCATCAACATCTATATTTAGGTACCAAGCTTGAAATGCAATAAAGATAGCAAAAACAAAAATTAACTCCGATACTCCAGAGATTTTACTCAAATTTTGCACATTGATGATAAATCTAAAACTCACTTCACAACTAAATTGGGAGTTAAAAGGACATTTGATAAAAATGAATATGATTTGGGAATTTTTTCTGAGCCAAACTGTGTCCAGAATTTATCGCCACATCATAAATCAGCAACAATCTCAAGAAAATACTACTACTTAGTGTGAGGAAAGCATGCATTATACCATAGGCACAAACATTTCAGCAGCTGTAAAAGCCAGCCCACACCTATATTTTATTATACCCATTAGGGATGTTAAATTTAGTTTAATCAACTAATTGATGGATTTTTTCCATTGACCAGTCGATTTGTCAATAAGTCGGGGAGCCACAGTAGGGTTAGCTCCCAGCCCGAGAGCTAATCCTGCCATGGCCCATGCCTTTTAAATGTATTAAGCCAACAGGCTCTTAATACATTGAAAGAGCTGGTGCATAGTGGGGGAGACTGGATGCGAGCTGGGAATCAGCTGTCCTGGCTCGTGCTGGTACCTCCTGCAGTGCTTTAGCCTTTTAAATGTATTGATCCTACCGGCTTTTAATACATTTAAAAAGCAGAGGCTCAGTGTCTGGGTGCGAGCCGGGAATCAGCTGATTCCCGGCTCACACCAGTCCCTGCTAACCCCCTGCCTCTCCTGCCCTGCTCCCCCGGAGACGGTGCTGGGGGGAAACTGGCTTTTAAGCTGGCTCCCCCCAGCATCGACTCCTGCTCCCCCTTTGCTTCCTCTGATAGAGGTAGCAAGGAGAGCTGAAGCGACTAGTCAAGGGACTAGTTGACTATCTGATGAGCTTTTGCTTTTTCGATAGTGTACTAGTCGCTTACATCCCTAATACACACTAGATGACTGAAGGCTGACTCATTTCTCCTAAGATTTTTAGATCATTAAAATATTCTTAACCCCACAAGACTCCTAACATCAGGTCTTGTCCAATTGCTTTCAATATTGCTCAAATTAACAAGCTGTCAATTTCATAGCAATGATGATAAATTACAAGATCTGTTGTACAGGGCCATAGGAAATATATTTCCATTACTATTGAGAGCAACTGATTTGAACAACAGAAATCAGAAGCAGAGGAAGCCTCTTAATTTTGCTCCCAACACCAGAAGAAGCTAATTTGAACAATCTAGTTCCTATCCAGCATAATCATAAATGTCCCACATGATGCACCTTTACAGATTTGTCACCTCAAATTTTACTATTTGAAAATTTTCTCTGATTATAATATAAACAAAGTTATTTCATTAATTTATTTCAGTTACTCCTATTCTAACTCATTCTTATCATCTTTGGTATTAACATCCCTCAACTTCTGTATGTGGTTATCACATTCCCCTTTTAGTAGTCAATTAATTTTGCCTCAAATTAATCCTGACAGTTCACTTCTATTCTTGACTTCTTTTCTTGCTTACTTGAGATTTGATGTGCCCACAATGCTTCACTACTTCTTCTGGTCTGTGGCAAACATCATGGAGTTTCAGCTTTTTTCTTCAATGTTCTCTCATGGATACTTTCCCCGTCATCTCCTTATTCTTCCACATCCTTTCTTTACTTGTGGTTGTTATTCCACTACTCCCCTCAAACATGGGCTCTTCACTGAGTCCCAAGTTAATCTTCCTTCTAATTTCCTCCATGCACACTCTGTTTTCTAGTACTTGTATAGTCTTTTCTTCTGTTTCCATCATGCACTCCCCTCCTCTATTACCAGACAATAGAGCATGCAGGAATTAATATATATAGTATGCCTTTCAGTTTGTTACTAATTGATGGTCCAGAGTACTCCTGCCACCTTTTTCACTTCTACCCATGTACACTTGGTTCTTGTTTTCTATTCTCCAGTTCCCCTTTTGGTTGCACAAAATGTACTTCTCAAACATTTTTTCTTCTGACTCAGACTCTCCTGAAACATCAAACAGCAGCTCCTCTTCCACCATCTATACTTGCGTAACTTCAGTTGTCTGTGTGTTCACCTTTGCTGTCAGCCAAAAAGATCAGATCAGCAGCATATGCAGGCCTGTATGCAGGAATTTCAGGGGTGTGTGTGGACTGCAAGGGTGTGAATGCACTCCCCCATGATCCCACAAGTAAGCAGGGAAATCAGCCCCAGCCTTCCTCTGGCTGGTCAGAGCATGGGGGAGTAAGGCTCGGGCAGCACAGCATGCTCCTGCCTTCTCCTGGCCAGCCAAACCATGCTGACTTGAGGGACCATGGGGGCAGTGCTTTCGCACCCTTCGCACCGCCCCTGTGTACGGGCCTGATATGGTAGCTCTCTCTGTCTTCACAGGTTTGGCTCGCTTATAATTAATCACAGGACTAACAAGAAGACTAGTGGAGTCAGCACACTGCCTTGTCTCAATCCCACTGTCATCTCAGAACTCTCAGAAATGCCTTGTATTGTTACCATCTTCTCTCTTCTCTCTTGTCCCTGGATATAATTTCTTTATCATTTTTTACTTGAAGTCCCCTTTCATCCACCTCAATGCTCCAAATACCAACTCCTGCAGAACTAAGTAATATCCTTTTTCAACCTCAATACATAGAATCATAGAATACTAGGACTGGAAGGGACCTCGAGAGGTCATCGAGTCCAGTCCCCTGCCCTCATGGCAGGACCAAATACTGTCCAGACCATCCCTGATAGACATTTATCTAACCTACTCTTAAATATTTCCAGAGATGGAGATTCTACAACCTCTCTGGGCAATTTATTCCAGTGTTTGACTACCCTTACAGTTAGGAACTTTTTCCTAATGTCCAACCTAAACCTCCCTTGCTGCAGTTTAAGCCCATTGCATCTTGTTCTATCCTCAGAGGCCAAGATGAACAAGTTTTCTCCCTCCTCCTTATGACACCCTTTTAGATAGCTGAAAACTGCTATCATGTCCCCCCTCAGTCTTCTCTTTTCTAAACTAAACAAACCCAATTCTTTCAGCCTTCCTTCATAGGTCATGTTCTCTAGACCTTTAATCATTCTTGTTGCTCTTCTCTGGACCCTCTCCAATTTCTCCACATCCTTCTTGAAATGCGGTGCCCAGACCTGGACACAATACTCCAACTGAGGCCTAACTAGCGCAGAGTAGAGCGGAAGAACGACTTCTCGTGTCTTGCTCACAACACACCTGTTAATGCATCCCAGAATCATGTTTGCTTTTTTTGCAACAGCATCACACTGCTGACTCATTCAGCTTGTGGTCCACTATAACCCCTAGATCCCTTTCTGCCGTACTCCTTCCTAGACAGTTGCTTCCCATTCTGTATGTGTGAAACTGATTGTTCCTTCCTAAGTGGAGCACTTTGAATTTGTCTTTATTAAACTTCATCCTGTTTACCTCAGACCAGTTCTCCAATTTGTCCAGATCATTTTGAATTACGACCCTATTCTCCAGATTAGTCGCAACCCCTCCGAGTTTGGTATTGTCTGCAAACTTAATAAGCGTACTTTCTATGCCAATATCTAAATTGTTGATGAAGATATTGAAGAGAGCCGGTCCCAAAACAGACCCCTGTGGAACCCCACTTGTTATACCTTTCCAGCAGGATTGTGAACCATTAATAACTACTCTGAGTACGGTTATCCAGCCAGTTATGCACCCACCTTATAGTAGCCCAATCTAAGTTGTATTTGCCTAGTTTATTGATAAGAATATCATGCGAGACCGTATCAAATGCCTTACTAAAGTCTAGGTATACCACATCCACCACTTCTTCTTTATCCACAAGACTCGTTATCCTATCAAAGAAAGCTAACATTGGTTTGACATGATTTGTTCTTTACAAATCCATGCTGGCTGTTGCCTATCACCTTGCCACCTTCCAGGTGTTTACAGATGATTTCCTTAGTTACCTGCTCCATTACCTTCCCTGGCACAGAAGTTAAAGTAACTGGTCTGTAGTTTCCTGGGTTGTTCTTATTTCCCTTTTTATAAATGGGCACTATATTTGCCCTTTTCCAGTCTTCTGGAATCTCTCGTCTCCCATGATTTTCCAAAGATGATAGCTAAAGGCTCAGATACCTCCTCTATCAGCTCCTTGAGTATTTTAGGATGCATTTCGTCAGGCCCTGGTGACTTGCAGGCATCTAACTTTTCTAGGTGATTTTTAACTTGTTCTTTTTTTATTTTATCTTCTAAACCTACCCCCTTCCCACTAGTATTCCCTATGTTAGGCATTCCTTCAGACTTCTCGGTGAAGACCGAAACAAAGAAGTCATTAAGCATCTCTGCCATTTCCAAGTTTCCTGTTACTGTTTCTCCCTCCTCACTGACCAGTGGGCCTACCCTGTCCTTGGTCTTCCTCTTGCTTCTCATGTATTTATAAAAAGTCTTCTTGTTTCCCTTTATTCCTGTAGCTAGTTTGAGCTCATTTTGTGCCTTTGCCTTTCTAATCTTGCCCCTGCATTCCTGTGTTGTTTGCCTATATTCATCCTTTGTAATTTGTCCTAGTTTCCATTTTTTATAGGACTCCTTCTTTATTTTTAGATCATGCAAGATCTCGTGGTTAAGCCAAGGTGGTCTTTTGCCATATTTTCTATCTTTCCTATGCAGCGGAATAGCTTCCTTTTGGGCCCTTAACAATGTCCCTTTGAAAAACTGCCAACTCTCCTCAACTGTTTTTTCCCTCAGTCTTGATTCCCATGGAACCTTACCTATCAGCTCTCTGAGCTTACCAAAATCTGCCTTCCTGAAATCTGTTGTCTCTATTTTGCTGTTCTCCCTTCTACCCTTCCTTAGAATTGTGAACTCTATGATTTCATGATCACTTTCACCCAAGCTGCCATCCACTTTCAAATTCTCAACCAGTTCCTCCCTATTTGTTAGGATCAAATCTAGAACAGCTTCCCCCCGGTAGCTTTTTCAACCTTCTGAAATAAAAAGTTGTCTCCAATGCAGTCCAAGAACTTATTGATAGTCTGTGCCCCGCTGTGTTATTTTCCCAACATATATCTGGATAGTTGAAGTCCCCCATCACCACCAAATCTTGGGCTTTGGATGATATTGTTAGTTGTTTAAAAAAAGCCTTATCCACTTCTTCTACCTGGGTAGGTGGCCTGTAGTAGACTCCTAGCATGACATCACCCTTGTTTTTAATCCCTTTTAGCCTAATCCAGAGACTCACAACACTTCTGTCTCCTATGTCCATCCCCACCTCACTCCAAGTGTGTTCATTTTTAATATATAAGGCAACACCTCCTCCCTTTTTCCCCTGTCTATCCTTCCTGAGCAAGCTGTACCCTTCTATACAAACATTCCAATCGTGTATTATCCCACCGAGTTTCTGTGATGCCAACAATGTCATAATTGTACTTATTTCTTAGCACTTCCAGTTCTTCCTGCTTATTACCCATACTTCTCGCATTTGTATATAGGCATCTAAGATACTGATTTGACCTTGCCGCCCAGTTTTGCTCTGATCCTCCTTTTTCTCTGCCATTATAGCCCATGCTCCCTCTCGTTTCCAACCCATCTCCCAGGTCTCCATGTTCTCCACTTACCTGTGAGTTTTGCTCACCTGTCCCCATCGAACCTAGTTTAAATCCCTCCTCAGTAGGTTAGCCAGTCTGTGTCCAAATAGGGTCTTCCCCCTCCTCGAAAGGTGAACGCCATCTCTACCCAGCAGTCCTTCCTGGAATAGCATCCCACGGTTGAGGAAGCCAAAGCCCTCCTGGTGACACCATCTTCGCAGCCAGGCATTCACCTCCAGGATGCACCTGTCTCTGCCTGGGCCACTATCTTCAACAGGAAGGATCGAAGAGAATACCACCTGCGCTCCAAACTCCTTCACCCGTACTCCCAGAGCCCTGTAGTCACTCTTGATCTGCTCAGTGTCACACTTCGCAGTACCATTTGTGCCCACATGGATGAGTAGCATGGGGTAGTAGTCAGAGGGCCGGATAATCCTCGACAATGCCTCCGTAACATCTCGGATACGGGCCCCCGGCAGACAGCATACCTCCCAAGATGAAATGTCAGGGCGACAGATGGGCGCCTCCGTCCCCCTCAGAAGAGAGTCTCCGACCACCACTACCCTACGTTTCCTATTCGCAGTGGTGGCAGCAGACCTCCTAGCCTTGGGGGTATGAGGCTTCTCCTCCTCTGTTGTAGGGGGTGATTCCTTATTGCCTGTATAAAGAAGAGCATAACGATTTTCTAGTACCACGTTACTGGATTTCAGGGTTCGGACCAGGGGTGGAGCACTGCCTGCTGCCAGAAGTAACCAGCTGCCAGTGTCCACCCTGAGCCGTCTCCTCCTCCACCAGTGGTGTGTCCGCACTCCTGTGTACTAGGACAGCTACCTTAGCAATCTCCTCATGAACACGGTCCAGGAATTGCTCATGGGTTCAAGTGCTCCTCAACCTGGCCACCTCCTCCTGTAGCTCTCCCACCAGCAGGAACCTTTCACATTGGATGATCTCCCCAGCCTGGATATCAGTAAGTGGGAATTGCAAGCCACAGTCCCTGCAAAACACCACCAAGATCTGGGTAGAGGCATCCATGCTCAGGCGCTCTGTCTGGCTACAGGCGCAGGTGGAGGAGACAGAAGCAGCGCTGGCACAGGTGTTGCGGGTCTTCCTGACCATAGTAGGCCTCCCTCTGTCAAACTCCCTCTCAAACTCCCCTGTCTGCAGCCCCCTGTCCGCTTTTGCTCCCCGGTCGCTCTGCCTCTGGCTTTTAAAGCCTGCTTGCCTAGGCCAGGCCTGCCCCCATGCTACATAGCAGTTACATTGATCATTCTCTCAAACATTTGTTGCATTGCAAATATTGTATCCATAGTACGCCTTCCTTTCCTAAAGCTGCTCTGCGCCTCTCCAATATTTTCCTCAGTCTTGCCTCCAGAAATTTGTGAAAGTTTTAGAAAAGCTGATGTAACAAGGTGATGCACCAAAAGCTGTTTTGATTGTTCATGTAACTGTCCCCTTTCAGAGAGGCATAATCAATCCATTCTCCACTCTAGTACTCTTGCTTGATTCCGGCAAACACACAGTAATCTGTGAAGCCACTTTACTCCAGTATCTCCAGATACTTTGATTATATTAACAGTCCCACACCATTATCATTGGTCTTCTTCAAACGGTCTTAAATTTTGTTAATATTACTCTGGTATTCAGTTGCTTAGGGGTATGTCTACACTACAGCGTTATTTTGAAATATCTTATTTTGAAATAGTTATTTCGAAATAGCTTATTTCAAAATAATGTATCTACACACAAAATGCATTTCAAATAGCATTTTGCTATTTTGAAATACTGCATCCACACTGAATGGATGCTGAATCACATTTAAGGCTGGCTGGAACCAGGTCCAGCAGGGCATCAGGTCAGGAGTTACTGTGTGGGGCTGCTGCCATCTGAGGCTTGTGCTTAAAGGGACGCCCCCCCAGACAGCCGGTTCTCAGCTTTCCGTGCTTGCTTGCCTGCCTACCTCGATGAGGGACAGCAAAGCATTTTGTCTCTGCGTGCTCTAGTTGCCCTCACTCAGGACACCACAGCACTCTGCAACATGGAGCCAGAGCTGCCCCTGAGCATTCTGGTGCTTCTCGTGGATGCGTTGCTGCGAGCCTGGCTGCGCTTTCTGCAGGCTGCCATCCGGGAGGTCCATCGGGGGGCTGTCAGTATCCAGGAGGCCCTGCAGGAGAGCTTCCACCATGAGGAGCACTAAGAGCCTCCCTAGTCTGCCCCACTGGGGGCTTGTGCCTCATTCCTCCCTCATGTCCTTCCACTTTACCCCTCCCTAGCTCCCCTTCCTGATATCAAATAAAATACATGTATTTTCATGAACACAAACTCTATTTTACAAAACGGGGGGGAGGGGGAATGAAACTCTGGTGAGACTGGGGAAAAGAGGCAGGAGAGAGGGGGGGAGAGGGGAGGGGGAACCTGGGAGGAGGGAGCTGGAAGGGGGAAGCAAGGGGAAGGGGAAGCTCAGGGCTCAGGGTTGTGGGTCTTGCCGGACCAACTTGATTTTCATGCAAACCTGCTCTTAGGTTCGCATGTGGCCTTTGGTGGCCAGGCTGGCAGCTATCCTGCCATAGATGGCCACATTCCTCCATCTACTGCGGAGATCATGGACATTGGGGGCATCCCCCCCAAACCTGAATAAGGTCCATGATCTCCATCCTGGACCAGGAAGGCGCCCGGCTTCTCCGGGCCCTGGCAGACTCCTGGGAGCTGGCAGACTGCTCTTGGGGAACGGTGGAGGGCTGGTTACCAGTGGTTTGCTGGCTCCTGTTTTGGGGCCACTGGGCTGGGGCAGTGACTGCTGGCTCTGGGCTGGTAGGCTTGGAGTTGGCACAGGCAATGTGGCCAGAGTCAACCCCTTTAAGGGCTCTGGGGAGGGGGGAAGGAGAGACATGTTCTTGGTTGAGGCTGGAGTGGCCTCCAGGGCACCCTGGGAAGGCTGAAGGCCTCCTATTTCAATATAAGTGTCGACACAGCACTTATTTCAAAATAGCTATTTCGAATTTGGCGTTATTCCTCGTGGTATGAGGCTTATCAAATTCGAAATAAGCGCTCTGCTATTTCGAATTCATTTCAAAATAGCGGTTTGGCTGTGTAGACACTAGTAAAGTTATTTCGAAATAACTTTGCTGTGTAGACATACCCTAGCACAGAATACAGTGTTCCAAATGACGTCACTACAGTTATACAGAAAGGCTCCATCATGTCCCATTCCATGATGTGATGCTTTTACATATGTAGTCTAAAACGACATTGACTGTTTAATATGGAAATGAAACTGACAGCCATTTCAAGAAGGTGACATTTAACCTGTAGCATAAATATAGGAGAAAACAGAAGAGTGCCTGTTGGGGGGAAAAAATGGTTACTTATCTCGTAACTGTTGTTCTTCAAGATATGTTGCTCATGTCCGTTCCATGTAGGTGTGTGCGCGCAGTGTGCACGTGTCGTCGGAAATTTTTCCCTTAGCAGTACCCGTTGGGCCAGCAGGGTAGCCCCCTAGAGTGGTGCTGGTAGGCCGGCCATTATATACCCCGGCTGGCCCTCCACCTCCTCGGTTTCTTCTTACTGGACTACTCCAAGGAAGGGAAAGCAGGCGGGATTTGGAAATGGACATGAGCAACACATCTCGAAGAACAACAGTTACGAGGTAAGTAACCATTCTTCCTTTTTTGAGTGCTTGCTCATGTCCATTTCATGTAAGTGTCTCCAGAGCAGATACCCCAGGAGATGGGATCAGAGTTCTAACCTTCCACTGACTGGAGGACAGCCCTACCCAGGGCAGCATCCTCCCGTGTCAGTGCATAATGTTTAGCGAAGGTGTGGACAGAGGATCACATGGCAGCCCTGCAGATGTGCCGGATTGGGACCTGAGCCACAAAAGCTGCAGTGGAGGTCTGTGCTCTCGTAGAGTGGGCTGTGAGGGGAGGGGCTGGGACTCCTGCCAGCCCGTAGCATTCCCTAATATATGCTGTGATCCAGGAGGAGATCCTTTGCGCAGAGACCGGCTGACCCTTCAGCCACTCCGCAATGGCAACAAAGAGCTGAGGCGACTTGCGGAAGGGCTTTGTTCTCTCTAAATAAAAGGCTAAGCCCTCCTAACATCCAAAGTGTGTAATGCCTGTTCTTTACCCAATGCAGGGGCTTGGGGTAAAAGATTGGCAGGAAAATATCCTTAGACACATGGAAGTTTGACACCACCTTAAGCAGGAAGGCGGGACGGGGGCATAACCTGACCTTGTCCTTAAAGAAAACTGTATAAGAGGGGGTCCAAAGTGAGAGCCACCAGCAGAGATACCTTGTAGGACAGGTGTAGTAACGAACACGTCCCCAGGAGGTCCCATGAGTTTGGACAGGACCAAGTTAAGATTCCACTGGGGAACGGGCTGCTGAACATGCGGATAAAGCCTGTCCAGGCCCTTCAAAAACCTGATTAGGTCGGGGACTAGTGGGAGCGTGACTGGCCTGTTGCATGACAGGTTCAGGAGGGTGGAAAACCAGTGCTGCCTGGGCCATGTGGGTGTGATGAGGATCCGAGACGCCCTGAATTCCTGCACCCGCAGGAGCACCCAGTGCATCAGCAGAAATGGTGGGAATGCGTACAACAGACCCTCATGCCAGGGAACTAGTAATGCATCTTCCAGAGAGCCCCTTCCCAGACGCAGGAAGGAACAGAACCCTGAGCACTTCCTGTTCTGGCGTGTGGCAAACAAGTCCAGATGGGGAAACCCCCACCTGCAGAAGATATCCAGGGCTACATCCCCCCGAGAGTCCACTCATGGCCAAAGAAGGACCTGTTCAGCTGGTCAGCCAGGGTGTTCTGGGACCGAGGAGGTAGGAGGCAATTGGGTGGATACCCACCCCGATGCAGAGATCCCACAGGTGAAGGGCCCCTGACACAGGTGAGGAGAGCAGATCCTGCCCTGCCTGTTGATGTACGAAACTGCTGACATGTTGTCAGACAGGATGAGGACTGATTTGCCCCTGACCCGGGGGAAGAAGACCACACAGGCAAAGCAAACTGCTCACAGCTCCCTGACATTGATGTGCAGGGAGAGATCATCCCTCGACCACATACCTTGTGTCCGCATGTCTTAGATGGGCCCCCAACTGGTGTCTGATGCATCTATCATGAGCCGGAAGGTCAATAGTGGCCTGGAGAATGGGACTCCAGTGCAGACCTCCTGGGTCCACCAGTCCAGGGAGGAAAGGACGTTGGGGGGGGGGAACTGTCACCACTCTGTCCCATGCACAAAAGGACGGGTTGTGAGTCTGCACCAGCCACATCTGCAGTGGGCACAAGTGGAGTCTGGTGTGATGTATTACATAGGTGCATGCAGCCATTAGGCCCACAAAGGCACATGCAGGCCCTGGTTATCAGGAACGTCTGCATGTCCTGGACAGTTGACTTGATTACCAGGAAGTGGGATTTGGGGTGGGAGGTCTTGGCCGTCGTCGAGTCCAGATTGGCGCCCACAAACTACTACTGGGGTAGGCACCAGAGTCGATTTGGGCACATTCAGAAGCAGACCCAGCTCCCAGAAGAGTTCCTGGATGCCTCGTTTTCTGAAAGCAGTGGCAACGACGGCCATGCACTTCGTGAAGACCCAGGGGGCTGTGGAAAAGCTCAAAGTGGAGGGCTGTAAACTGATTGTGGTCCCTGCCCACCATAAAATGGAGGAACTGACAGTCGTGGGCACAATAGAAATATGAAAATACATGTCTTTTAGATCAAGGGCAGCGTACCAGTCTCCGGGGGCCAGGGAAGGAATGATGAATGCCAGAGTCACCACCTTGAATTTCTTCTTGATGATGAAGGCGTTGAGATCTTGGAGGTCCAGGATGGAATAGAACCCACCCTTGGCTTTGGGGACCAGGAAATACCAGGAATAGAAGCCCCTGCCCAACATCCACTGGGGAACCACCTCTGCAGCCTCCAGGATGAGGAGCTGAAGCACCTCCTCCTGCAGGAGAAGCTCGTGAGGGGGGTCCCTGAAAAGGGGAATGGGAGAATGGAAGGGGATGACATACCCTCTTCCCACCATTTCTAGGACCCAATGGTCCAAGGTAACAGATTCCCAGGCCTGGTGGAAAGGGAATAGTCAGTCCCGGAAGGGGAGGAGCAAGGCTGGTAGGCTGTCCTCGGCCATACCCTCGAAACCCCTGGCAAACTCCCGAGGATTTACTGGGTGGACCCTGACTCTGGTCGCTGGGAGTGGCGTCTGCTGTTCCTCCCATTGCTGTTCCTATTACGGCAATGGAAGTCAGGGCATGCGCCCTGCTGGGAAGACCAAAGGGCATTCCTGCCTGAGGAGTGCTGCTGGGTAGCCGGCGTGTGACTACCAAAGGACTTTAGAGTGGCCCAGGTATCTTTGAGGCCGGGTATCATTGGTCCGTCTGCTCGAAGAATAAGGAGGGGCCCTCAAAGGGGAGGTCCTATGTGGTGTTCTGTAGTTCAGAGGGCACCCCAGACCACTGCAAACAGGAGCTGCGGCGCCATAACCAGCCCTGTAGCCATGGCACGCGCCACCACGTCAGCTGCATCAATCAAGGGCAGCCTGGAGCATGGCCCTACAGTTCGCCCTGCCTTCCTTCAAAAGGGCTCTAAACTTGGGCCAAGAGTCCCTGGCGAGTAGCTCGGTGAACTTATCCATGGAGGCCCAGGTGTTACAGGCATAGTGAGACAGCAGAACTAGCTGGTTTGCTATGCAAAATTGTAGGCCTCCCGACGCGCAGGCCTGCCTGCCTGCCTAACAAGTCCATTTTCTTGGCGTCCCTATTTTTGGGGGTAGCGCCCGGTTGACCCTTCTCCCTTTGATTCACCGCCTGGACAACCAGGGATCCTGGAGGTAGATAGGAGAAGAGATATTCGTTCCCCTCCTGGGACACAAAGTACCGACGTTTGGCCCTCTTGTCTGTCGGTGGAATAGAGGCCGGGGTTTGCCAGAGGAACTTAGATATTTTGGCAACCGTTTTGTTAATGGGAAGAGCCTCTCTGGTAGGAGAATCTGACGGCATGGTGTCGACAGTCAGGTCGGAGTCCTCCAACACCCTCTCAGCCTGGACCCCTAGGCTCTGGGCCAGGCGTTGAAGGAGGTCCTGGTGTGCCGTTGAGTCCATGGAGCGCATGGAAGGGAGAGTTTCACCCAGGGCCTCATCAGGGGAGGAGGATGAGGACCCCTTCAGCCCCATCTCTACAGAGGCTTCGGCCTGTGAGAGGACCTTAGAGGATGCTGGTGAGAGCCCTGTGAGTGGCTGGATCACCTGGCCCTTGGGCTCCGAGGGCCATGGGGGAAGTGACTGCCCAACATGGGCGACCGGATCAGTGGGGTCGCCGAAAGGGGAGCCTTGGATGCAGAGTGGACTGACTCTGGTCTAGAGGGGCCCATGCCCTGGCTCTGGTGTTAGGCCCATGGGGTCCAAATCAGCCATTAAGACAGGCCTGGAGCCTGTGGGGGCCAGGACTGCTGCATCATCGGTGCTGGGACTGGCTGCACCCATTGATGCTGTTGCTGATGAGTGGAGGTACTCCCATGCCATGATCGGTGGGAGTGGGACTGGTGCCAGGACCTGGACCTGGATCCCCTTGATGACCACGTGGACTCTGCTTCTGAATCAGTTGAATACTCCAACGCTGACCATGGCGGGGTGGAGGCGGAGGCAGATGCAGTTGGTGATCTGGCTGATGGGGTGTGCTGAGCCATCGACTCGAATTTACCCCAGTGCTGGCGGGGAGGAGAAGGAGGCGGCAGCATGGCCAGGCCCGGGTCTGGGAGGCCCTGAATGTAGCCGGCAGTCACCATGGCCGGTGCTGCGCTTGGTGCCGATCGAGACCCTTGCCCTGGTGCTGGGTCCGGTGCCGAGGCATGGGCCGGGGTTGAGGTTGCCATTGGTGCCAGCCCTGCAGGTGGTGCTGCACGCGGGCCCAGAGTGGCGTGGGAGGTGACCGTAGCGGAGCGGTGCTTCTTAGGCTCTGGTGCCGGGGTGCCCGGTGCCCTATGCTCTGCTCGGTGCCATCTGGTGTCCTGATCCTTTCCTGCGGTTGGTGCCGGAGTTGGAGAGGGGGACAGCTTAATCAGATCCCTGACTGCCTCAAAAGCCTCTGGAGTGGAGGGCTCCAGAAAGTCCCCCTTTGGGCTGGTGTCCCGGTGTGGACTTAGTTGCGTGCTCAACTGAGAAGGTCGGGGCTCACTGCCTGAAGGTGCCATGTGTCCCACTTGTCCCCTCCATGTACTCTCATGCCGTGGGGGTGACCTACCCCTCCTCTTCTGAGGGACTGGGAACAGTGCCGAGGTCTGCACATTGCTGGGGAGGCGTACAAATGGCTTGACGCCTCTCGCACCAAGACCGGTGCGCTCTGTGTTGCCGGTGCCGGTCATAAAGCTGCCTCCATGAGAATGATTTTCAGGCGCGACTCCCTCCCACTTTGTCTGCAGTTTAAACGCCTTACAAATTTTACAGTTCTCGGACAAGTGAGCCTCTCCCAGGCACTTAAGGTAAGCAGAGCGTGGGTCACCACAGGGCATAAGCCTCTGGCACTTTTCACAGGGTTTGAAGCCCTGAGGGCCGGGCATGCCCCACCGCACACGCCGGGTGGAGCAAAGACGGTGGTGGGTCCTTAGCACTAGAAAACAGTACTTAGCAACTAATTAGAGAACTGATAAGAACCGTAACTGTTGAGACTAGAACAAAGAACTTTAGAAACGAGTGACTGCTAAAGGGCGCTTGCTAGTGAGAGCAAGACCATCACGGGAGGTAAGAAGGAACTGAGGGAGCGGAGGGCCAGCAGTGGAATATATTGGTTGATATGCCAGTGCCACTCCAGGGGGCACCTCTGCTGGCCCAACTGGTACTGCTAAGGGAAAAATTTCTGATGCTGCGCGCGCACACACCTACGTGGAATGGACATAAGCAATCACTCGAAGAAGAGCTAGTTATTAATGGTGGTTTTTATTTCTACAAAACATTATTTAATTTTTAAATTAACTATTTTGTTAAATTTTCAAGAATTGGTCTTTCATTCTGCCCATACAAATGAGTATTTTGTGCCCACATATGTGTTAATTAGGCAGCTGACATCCCAATTTGCATGCCCAAATGCCTATATGGAACAGCAGTGTGGGGTTTCCATGCACAAAATTTACAGAGGTATGATTGAGCCTGGCTGAAAATGTGATTTTTTTTTTTTAATGTTCATATATTGGTCTTTCCATTATGGCAACTATAATGACTGAAAGCCATGTATTCAATTAAGATACTGATCTATTGAATTCCCTTGCTCTATTCCCTACTAGGAATGGAGTAGGAATTTAAATTGGTTTCCATGCATTTTTTGCTGTATCTTGGAAGAGGGCCCTGCAATCATTAGAACTGGAAAAACTAAATCCATGAGCAAAGAACAGGGGTCCGCTAAGTATGTCTTTGGCCAATGGAAAAGAACATCTGCAGGACTCCTTGTTGCATGCTTTTTATAATTAGGGCTTGTGGCTTATAACCTTGTCTGAAGAATGTGAACTGAAATCAAATAATTTCACAAGCATTTTAGAGATTAAAAAGTGAATGAACAGCCCTATTAGTATTCTTTCAGTACTGTTACTCAATATCCCATTTTCCACTGAGTTCTGAAACTGAAATCTGTTAGCGTGTGCTATGTGACTGGAAAGTTGTGAGCAATGAGCTGCAACACAATTTTCGGTATATCACAGCATGTACCAGACCCTTCTCTGCCCTCTGCTAGACGTACTGCCATACTGATACTTCTGACATAGAAAAGCCACTCAGGCTTGGGAAACAACAAAAATTGATCCTCCACTGCAGTGGTTCCCAACCTTTTTTATACAGCAAACCAGCAAACCCATTCACAAACTTTTGATGGCCTGGAAACATTGTATTTGCATATTTATTATGCAAATAATGAGTATGCAAATAAAAATGTTACTGGTCCACCCTAATATATATATATATATATACCCCAGTCCCAGCCCCCACAGCCACCGCAAACAGCCGGCTTCAGCTCTGGCCATGGGCTCTGGAGTTGTTGGCATGGGTGTGGCCTGGCAGTATCTCTCTGTGCTGCTGCTTCTCGATCAGAGATGGCAGCGTGGGAGTGAGGAGGAGGGGGCAGGTGGATCCGGTGCTTGGGGGAACCAGCTATTAACCTAGATGCTCCTGGACATTGGCTCCTGCTCGTTCCCCTTGCTGCCTCTAATACAGAGGCAGCAGGCAGGGGGGAAATGAGTGTAGTTGACAGAATTAACCGATAAGCCCAGGTTCATCAGTTAATCGTGTAGTTGTCTACATGTTGACATCCCCATTCCCATCCCTAGGACAGTTTGGGGCAGCTACCCTAGCCCTGTGCTTCGGAGGAGGGGGGAAGGCGAGGGGCATGATAGCTGCCCCAACTGTCCTGTCCTATGGATGGGACAGTCCCCCATATTCAGAGTAGCCTGCAGGGCCCTGGGTGGGCTGGGGCTGGCAGCAGGGCTTGGTGCTCCCCGTACTCACTACAGTGGCAGGAGCCACAGGGAAGCAGAGTGATGCAACAGCCTGCACTGCTGCTATCTTCCATGCTATGTCCCTCCAGAGAGGGGACTTGATGAGTGGGATGCAGAGGAGAGGGATAGGGTGGAGCAGGGCTGGGGTTGGAGGAAGGGATATGGACACACACTCCTAGGCTACAACGACTCCTGACCTGTGCATGGGATGGATTGTAGTTGAGCCACAGATGGCCTAGGGGCCATGAGTTTGAGGTCCCCGCTCTATATTCTGGCAACGTACGGCTTTTTCAAATTAGCAAATATATTTTTCCAAATTATTCCTTTTTAGAGTTATTCTACACACTTCTCTAATGCTTAGGCTTTCAATTTCACTTTTATGACCAGGGCTCGACAATCTATTGAATCTACGCACCTGTGGCGAGTAGATTTCAGCCCAGCGCCCCGTTTACTGGTGGTGCGCGCATGTGCAATGCGGCTCTTGCGCATGCGCAGTGCGGGGCTGGCGAGCGGCTTTCGCCACGGTTCGTCAGGCCCTGTTTATGACTGAAAGGTGAAATTGTAGATCTTGATGTTTATTATGGCCCTTCAGAACTTGTGGATTGGGGCATATTCTGCAAGTGATTGGATTTTACAGGAAACTTCTAGGATATGTAAATGTACATATGTACGTATGTAATATGTAAATGAGAATCTCTGAATTGAGATGTTGGTGTCTTGTAACAAGTGCCTCAACTAACTTTGCAATAAGAAAATAACAGGGGAAAAATGTTCATCAGCAGTGTTTTCATTTTCATCTTTTAAATAACCCATGTCAGGGCTGTTCCCCAACTCTGGCACTCTGAGTGCAGAAGGTGGGTGCCTGCAGGAGACCTTAAATACCTTGCCTCTTTTGGCTCTGCTTACAAAAACTCCCCAGAGTCACAGATTCGCTGACTTTTTTGTGGGGTAGCCGCCCTTATCAAGTGATTTAATCTCTTTTAAAAAAAAAAAGCCAGGAAGAAACACTTGAAATTCTTCCCAAGGAGTACCCCAAACTCTTTTGCCACAAGAGAGCTGGAAAAAGAAGCACAAAAACATACAAAAAAACCCACAGAAAAACTGTGTCCCTGATAGCTGACCTCTCAGGCAAGGCAGGCACACGCAGAGACCTGTTACCTTCCAGGACACAAGAATCAAACCCTCGCCTTAGAAAAGATGATAAACAAAAAGATATCCTGAATAAATCATACTTGGTTACTAGGTATTACAGAGCAATTGAGAAAAATCAAAACACATAGAACATAGTATCTCTGGGTTGTATCTTAAACATGGTGAGCATGGGAGGGAAGAGCACATGGATTTTACATAGATAAGTTTATGTAAAAACAACCAAAACAAAGAAAAATATACATGACTAAATATCCATTTCTCCCTTCACGGTTCAGTCCATTTCCATGACCTGAAATCCTTAGAGGCATGGAAATTCTGATTACTGCATGTTGCTCCCTCCAGCCCTTAACTTAGAACTCACACGAAAGGAAGCAGCACCTACGAATCTATGTACAATTCAAATTTTAACAGTCTTCCCCATTGGGGTTTCTGCCACCACCCCTGGTAACTACGTGAGTTTAACCCTTTAGTCATTGGGTGCTGGCCAGCACTCTTCCTGTCTATCACAACCTGGTAAAACTTTATAAAAACAATTAAAAGTATAAGAATTACAGAGTTGGATTTATAGACATTAATCTTGTCTGGTTAAAATAGCTGGGTTGAAGGGCATGGAATGAGAGATGCCTTTGGCCCTGTTTACATTAAGATAAATCTGCTTTGGACATTGTAGACAGGTCTTCTATCTTCCACACACATTTTACGTTAAAGCCCTGTGAGTTATATCTGTAAATCTAAATAAAGAGCTTTAATTAGTGTTTTCCCATTAAAGAGAATTGATGGATAGGAACCATTCCACTAAGCAATTTCACTAATAGCATTATTGTAGTTCTACAAAACTGTTCTTAGTAGTAACACTGAATACAAAATTTACCTAGGTTTCAGAGATGTCTAAATATTTTTATACAGAGAGGTAACCCACTCCCCAACTGTTGTCCCAAATATCTTATTGCTCAGTACTTATCAAGTTCTGTTGCTAAACTGGACACTTTAAACTGAGCTGAAGGAGCTTAGTGTAAGTACACCAAGGTTTCCCACTGGCTCAGAAGTCACTTACTCAAAGTTGTCATTTTTATACAGAGTACCTTTTCAGATTGTTTGACTATAACATAGGCAACATTAGAATCACAGAACACTAGAACTGGAAGGGACCTTGAGAGGTCATCAAGTCCAGTCCCCTGCCCTCATGGCAGAGCCAAGCACCATCTAGACCATCCCTCATACATGTCTATCTAACCTGCTCTTAAATATCTCCAGAGATGGAGATTCCACAACCTCCTTAGTGTTTATTCCAGTGTTTAACCACCCTGTTAGTTAGGAAGTCTTTCCTAATGTCCAATCTAAACCTCCCTTCCTATCCTCAGAGGCCAAGGAGAACAATTTTTCTCCCTCCTCCTTGTGACACCCTTTTAGATACTTGAAAACTGCTATCATGTCCCTTCTTTCTTCTCCTTTCCAAACTAAACAAGCCCAATTCTTTCAGTCTTCCCTCATAGGTCATGTTCTCTAGACCTTTAATTATTCTTGTTGATCTTCTCTGGATCTTCTCCAATTTCTCCACATCTGTCTTGAAAAGTGGTGCCCAGAACTGGACACAATACTCCAATTGAGGCTTAATTAGCACAGAGTCACACTGCTGACTCCTATTTAGCTTGTGGTCTGGTATGATCCCTAGATCCCTTTCTGTAGTATTCCTTCCTAGACAGTCGCTTCCCATTCTGTATGTGTGAAACTGATTGTTCCTTCATAAGTGGAGTACTTTGCATTTGTCCTTATTAAACTTCATCATATTCACCTCAGACCATTTGTCCAGATCACTTTGAATTATAACCCTATCCTCCAAAGCATTTGTAACCCCTCCCAGCTTGGCATCATCTGCAAACTTAATAAGCATACTCTCTATGCTAATATCTAAATCATTGATGAAGATATTGAACAGAACTGGTCCCAAAATAGACCCCTGCGAAACCCCACTTGTTATGCCCTTCCAGCATGATTGTGAACCGTTAATAACTACTCTGAGAACAGTTATCCAGTCAGTTTTGCACCCACCTTATAGTAGCCCCATCTAAGTTGTATTTGCCTAGTTTATTGATAAGAAGATCATGCGAGACCGTATCAAATGCCTTATTAAAGTCTAGGTATACCATGTCCACCGCTTCTCCCTTATCCACAAGACTTGTTATCCTATCAAAGAAAGCTGTCAGATTGGTTTGACATGATTTGTTCTTTACAAATCCATGCTGGCTGTTTCCTATCACCTTATTTTCTTCCAGATATTTGTAGATGAATTCCTCAATTACTTGCTCCATTATCTTTCCTAGCACAGAAGTTAAACTGACTGGTCTGTAGTTTCCTGGGTTGTTCTTATTTCCCTTTTTATAGATGGGCACTATATTTGCCCTTTTCCAGTCCTCTGGAATCTTTCCTGTCTTCCATGATTTTTCAAAGATGATAGCTAAAGGCTCAGATACCTCCTCTGTCAGGTCCTTGTGTATTCTGGGATGCATTTCATCAGGCCCTGGTGACTTACAAACATCTAACTTTTCTAAGTGATTTTTAACTTGCTCTTTTTTTATTTTATCTTCTAAACCTACCCCCTTCCCACTAGCATTCCCTATGTTAGGCATTCCTTCATCATCAGATGACTTGGTGAAGACAGAAACAAAGAAGTCATTAAGCACCTCTGCCATTTCCAAATTTCCTGTTATTATTTCTCCCTCCTCACTGAGCAATGGGCCTACCCTGTCCTTGGTCTTCCTTTCGCTTCTAATATATTTATAGAAAATCTTTTTGTTTCACTTTGTCTGTAGCTAGTTTGAGCTCGTTTTGTGCTTTTGCCTTTCTAATCCTGCCCCTGCACACTTGTATTGTTTGCTTATATTCATCCTTTGTAATTTGTCCTAGTTTCCACTTTGTATAGGACTCCTTTTTTAATTTTAGATCATGCAAGATCTCCTGGTTAAGCCAAGGTGGTCTTTTGCCATACTTTCTATCTTTCCTATGCAGCGGAATAGCTTGCTTTTGGGCCCTTAATAATGTTCCTTTGAAAAACTGCCAACTCTCTTCAGTTGTTTTTCCTCTTAGTCTTGCTTTCTATGGGACCTTATCTACCAGCTCTCGGAGCTTACTAAAATTTGCCTTCCTGAAATCCATTGTCTCTATTTTGCTGTTTTCCGTTCTGTCATTCCTTAGAATCATGAACTCTATGGTTTCACGATCACTTTCACCCAAGGTGCCTTCCACTTTCAAATTCTCAAATCAGTTCCTCCCTATTTGTTAAAATCAAATCTAGAACAGCTCCCCCCCCCCCCATAGTAGCTTTCTCAACTGTCTCAAATAAAAAACTCCAATGAAATCCAAGAATTTATTGGATAATCTGTGCCCTTGTGTTAGTTTCCCAACATATGTCTGGATAGTCGAAGTCCCCCGTCACTACCAAATTCTGCGCTTTAGATGACTGTTAGTTTAAAAAAAGCATCATCCACCTCTTCTACCCGAGTGGTCCGTAATAGACCCCTAGCATGACGTCACCCTTGTTTTTCACCCCTTTTAACCTCACCCAGAGACTCTCAACAAGTCTGTCTCCTGCATCCATCTCCACCTCAGTCCAAGTGTGTACATTTTTAATATATAAGACAACACCTCTTCCCTGTTTTCCCCACCTATCCTTCCTGAGTAAGCTGAACCCTTCTATACCAATATTCCAATCGTGTATTATCCCACCAAGTCTCTGATATACCAACGATGTCATAGATGTATTTATTTATTAGCACTTCCAGTTCTTCCTGCTTGTTACCCATATTCCTTGCATTTGTATACAGGCATCTAAGATACTGATTTGATTTTGCCTCCCAGTTCTGCCTTGTCCCTCCTTTTTCTCTGCTATTATAGCCTATGCTCCCTCCTTTCCGACCAAACTTCCAGGTCTCCATGTTCTTCACTTACCTGTGGGTTTTGGTCACCTGCCCCTGTCAAACCTAGTATAAAGCCCTCCTCACTAGGTTAGCCAGTCTTCCCCTTCCTCGAAAGGTGAACCTGATCCCTGCTTAGCAGTCCTCCTTGGAACATTGGATGGGACTTTGTTCTGTACCTCTCAGAGGTGCAGCTGTGAATTCATAGCTCAGTGGTAGTGATTAGGGGAAGCTAAAAATGTTTAAAGCCACCTTTTTTCTGTCAAAATTCTTAGCTGCTTTGAGGGCTGGAGAGTTCCCAGTGTAATTTAGAGCGAGTCCTGAGGGACAAATAGCCACCTCATGGAGCTGCTCTGAGTCTCCTCAGTGCTATGTGCTGCATCCACTCCAATATGCACGTTCCACCCAAATGATGTCCCTCTGTTCCAGGGCTTGGCGTGTTGAATCAGCTCAGGAGCAAGCGACTGATTATGTGAATTGGCTGCACATAGAAGAGGCAGAAAATAATTTTTAAAAAATTAAGAAAGGTCTTATTGTGAGGGCCCTACCAAATTCATGGCCATGGAAAATGCATCATGGCCCATGAACTCTGGTCTCCCACTGTGAAATCTGGCCTTTTGCGTGCTTTACCCTATGCAATATAAATTTCACAAGGGAGACCATCGTTTCTCAAATTGGGGGGTCCTGAGACAAAGGGAGTGGCAGGGAGTTTGGAAGATTATTTTAGAGATGCTGCCCTTACTTCTGCACTGTTTTCAGAGCTGGGTGGCTAGAGTGTGATGGCTGATGGCCAAGTGCCCAGCTCTCAAGGCGGTGCCCCATCAGCAGCAGTGCAGAAGTAAGGATGGTAATACCATCCCAGGCCACCCTTACTTCTGTGCTGCTGCTGCCTTTAGATCTGGGTGCTGGAAAGTGGTGGCTACTAACTGATGGCCCAGCTCTGCAGATAGGAGCACAGAAGTAGGGGCAGCAACACCATATCATGCCATCCTTACTTCTGTGCTGCTGGTTCTAATTTAGAGTGTTTGAAATTAACACTTAAAAAAAATCACAGTGTTGCGGGATCTTTTTAATTGAAAACATCAGAATGGTGAAAGAAATTTTGTTTTCTAAAAACCTAATATTTGGTAATAAACAATTTGACAACAAAATTGGAAAAATATTGAAAAGATGCACTTTCCTCCCTCCCATAAAAACTGAATACATTTTCTTTTTGAAAGGCCATCCTCTAAAAAATAGTTTCAGCCAGCTCTGGTCAGTGAGCTTTGATACAGGGTGAGCACTTAAATACATTTTGTTTAGTAACAATAAATGAAACCCTGTAAAGGAGACTAGGAATGTTATAAATTTTTTTTTTTAATAACCATGCAACTGCTTAAATTGTTAGTGGTTACATGATTACTCAGTGTCCCCCTCGGGGAGTGAGGCTGGCACCCAGTGCACTCCCAGCCCCACTCCCAGGGACTCTCTTGCCATCCTGCGCTGCTGCCTTTGCTGCCTCTTTGCAGCACAGGGTGGCAGGCGGGAGCCAGTCCACCCAAGGAACCAGTTTAAAAACTAGCTCCCCACGCAGACTGGCTCTTGCCTGACACCCTGCACTGCTGCCTCTGTATCAGACTCAGACTGAGCGAGCTTCCAGGTTCGAATTTTAAATGTTAAGCACTGGGAGCGGGAGGAGTGTGTTGTTGTAGTTTCCAGGTACCCGGGTAACCATTAACATCCCTGAAGAGACTTAAACATCAGTATTAGATAGGAGACTTCACAATGCTAAGATGGGGCCCTGAAGTGACACTGATGCACAAATGCTGTGTGCAGATTGAGAGAATATAGCCAACAAGACCAGGAGGGAGGAGAAGCATTAATACATTGTCTGAAATAATTCTTCAATAGCAAAAACCCAACAAAATACTTTGGTTAAAAAGTTATATTGACTGAGGGCTACTGAGAGGTTTGTTTCTATACTAAGATCATTTTTCTTTTTTTTAAATCTTCAGAGTTTTTCTAACTGCTATTGAGCAAAATTTGACAGCAATTGGCAGATCATGCTAACAATGGCAAAAAACTTAGGTGCAGATCTTCAAAGATAATTTGGCACCAAATAACTTTTCAATATCTTTGAGGATCTGGATCTGCATGTCTTTTCTCTGCAACTCAGGTGGTCTAGAAAATGAAAATTCCTATTTATTGTTAACCTGCAGTAGTAATTCCACAGTATCTTCATACACTTATCTAACAGGGAAAGTGAAAGAGGCATATTTGTGGCTTTTTTAAAAAAACAATTTTGTACAGTTAAGAGCAAAGTTACTAGTCCAGATTCTTGGCTCCATTTACTTGACTTTAATCTGCACTGCTCCTGAAGCATTAGCCAAAGAGATCTTAAGAAACTCTCTGAAGATTCTCGTGGCATTGGAGAGGCAGGTGGAATACTTGGGTTGTAGCTCCTACATCATCTCCCTCCTGAACACAATGAAATGTGAAGTATGGTCAAAGTGCCTCCTTGTCATGTTGATCCTGGGTTGCCAGACTGGCTGCTTGCAACTGTAAGCAGTCAGTGGACAGAACTGTCCTGAGTCTTGTATACATTTTGCTAAGTTTGGCCAACACAGAACAAGTCTAACAAGAGGTTGCTTCAAGAGGTTTAGAAACGAATTTTGCAACCCCTTTCTCTATTGCCATCCACCAGCTTCTATAGGTGTCCATTTTTTTGGGAAAAGTGATGACTGGAACAGCCCCTAGGGAATAAGAGGGGAGTTGTCTGGTCCCTTGTTGAGGCCAAACTGGTAAAGTCCTGTTTTGGGGTTGGGTTTTTTTGCCTTCCTCAGAGCAGTCAGGAAATACAGTTAGGTTAAATAGGAGTAAGATTCAGTAATCAGTGGTAGTACTTACAGACTAGGGATGTTAAATGTTGGTTAATTGAATAGTTGAGCAACCTCACGAATTCTTAACGGTTAGTCGACTATTCTATAGTCCTCGACGGCAGGGCCGGCAGCCAATGTATTAGAGGAAGCAGCACAGGGTGCCAGGTGGGAGCTGGTCCGCAGTAGTGTGGGGTAGCAGCAGCCACTGTATACGGAGGGTCTGAGCTCCCAGACCCAGCATGAGCCCAAACTGAGTTGGGCTGCCAGCCCACCTTGATTCCTAACACACTTTAAATGCAGAGCTGCAGCAAGGGTAGGTCCCGGACCCGGTGTGAGCCAGGACTGAGCTTGGCTGCTGGCCAGCCTGCTAAAAAAATTTATTGGTAAGGGATGGGGGGGGAGGGAAATGCATGTAGTCTATAGCATTAACCTACAAGCTTTTGCTTATCAATTAATTAGTTAAATCGACTACACTATTACATCCTATTACGGATATGTCCTAAACTAGAGGTAGGCAAAAGGGCCTCTGCGGGCTGGATCCAGTCCATCAAGCAGGTTGATCTGGCCTGCAGAGGCCCTGCCGCTCCCCCGCTCTCAGGCCAATTAGAGACTGGGGGCAAGGGGAAGCGCATGAAGTTTCCTCTGTCCTGCCAGGAGTAAGTGGCTTTCCCGCCCAAAAGCCCTGATTGACCTGGAGGCAGAAGGGGGAGTGTGTAAAGTCTCCTCCCACTGACAGGGGCACTGAGTGCCTACGGGGAAGCTCGGGGGGGAGGAGGGGGACAGAGGTGCTCCCCCACCCCAGATCAATCATGGTCTGGGGGTGGGGAAGCAGGGAAGTATCCTGGTCCCACCCCTTCCACTTGAGACCCCGCCCCTTCTGGTGCAGCTTGTGGCCACTTCAAAAATTTCTGAAGTGTCCCGCAGCAAAAAATTATTGCTCACCCCGTCCTAAATGCTACTCTGGTACAGCTGAGCACCTGGCTTATTAACTGTGGAAGCTGAGTAGGCTGTATCAATACATTGATGATAAACTCACATATGCTTTACAGATGACCTGCTAAAGATTTCTTTTTATGGTGCCTTTTAAACAATTTCACTAATTGGGAAACACCTTCCAGTGCTTCACTTAACAGAAACACAATTTTATTTATTTTTTACCTTAGAAATAGATTAAATGTCATGAGTAGAGGAGTCAGGGATTACTCAGTATCATAGGTGTTGGCTGGGTGTTTTTCTCATTCCCTAAGCAAAGAGTAGGGTGCAGAATCTGTAATAGAGACTATGTTCCACATATTTATAATTCACTAACTGAAAATTCCTTCTGGGCAGTATACATCTCCTTTGAAATAGCCTTGCTCACCTTACTCACAAAGAATCCCAGCTCATACACACTCCACACAAATCCAACAAACCACTTGCCTCCCAAATTGCTTCATGCATCAGGTTTTGGATGTACTAACCTATGATGCTTTAGTCTAAATTGCTCAAATACCGATTTCTGACTCTGCTATTGTATATCCAACCTCATTATTTACCTTAATCTTTTCAGACAATGTTAAAAGGAACACATGAATTAAATAGTTGGCAGAAGAATGACAAGTTTTGTCCAGAATCAGTATGTAAATAAAGAACATATGCTACAAACTGATCTGCCAAAAACATTTTTCAGTACTTTTTCAATATTTTTACCTATGTGCTCATTAAAGCAAGGTACACATTTTTCTAAGAGAAATGGAAATAAAATTTTACACTTACAAGTCTATTTTGCACCATATAATGAATAGAACATTATTGCAAGCAACATTTAATGCATATGCTTCACTGAAAAGAAGAATTTCACAGAATTTAACTGATGTAGTCTACTCCTATGTATTTCACTAACTGAGCTCAAGCTAACATTTGACTTGGTGCCATAAATTGAACTGAATCCATCTGAAGATATTGTGTTCACAAACACTGTACCAATCTCTGAGAAGGGGAAAAAAAAGGTGACCCTGGGGAATTAGAGACCAGTCAGATAAACTTTGATAGCTGCAAACATACTTGAACAAATTATTAAAAAATAAATGTATAATAATCTAGAGGATAATAGGATTATAAACAATAGTCAAGAACAAATCAATCTTATTTTCTTCTTTGGACAGAGTTACTGGCCTGGTTGCTGTGGAGGAAGAAGCAGACATGATATATCTTGATGTTAGTAAGACTTTAAGAACAGTCCTATATAACATTCTTATAAGCAAACGAGGTAACTGTGGTCAAGATTAAACTACTAAAAAATGGATGTACTGTTAGTTGAAAGACTATGCTCCAAAAACAGTTATCAGTGGTTTGCTGTCAAACTTGAAGGGCATGTCTGCAGGGGTCAGTTCTTAGTCTGGTACTAGTTAATATTATTATTAATTACTTTGATAATGCTGTGGAGGGCATGCTTATAAAATCTGCAGATAACACCAGCATGGGAGAGGTTGCAAGCATTTTGGAGGACAGGATTAGAACTGACTTTGTTTAATTAGAGAACTTTACTGAATTTCATCTTATTAATTTCAGACATGACTGGTACAAAGTATTCTACTTAGGAAGTGGGGGGGAAGCACAGCTACAAAAATGGGGAATAACTGGCTAGGAAGCAATGCTGCTAAAAAGTATATGCATGTTATAGTGGATCACAATTTGGATATGATTCAACAGTGTGATGTTGTGAAAGAGGCTAATATCATTCTTGGGTGTATTAATAGGAATGTCATATGTAAGACACAGGAGGTGATTACCCAGCTGTAATCCCTCCGGTGAAGCCTCAGGTGGAGTGTTGTATCCAAGTTGGTGCGCCACACTTTGAAAAAAGATTTGGTGAAGTTGGAATCCATAGGAGAGCATAATAAACATAGGCTTTGTCTACTCTACACTGCCAGTTTTTTCGGCAGAAAATATGCTAATGAGGGACTCATTAACATAAGTCACAATCTCATTCACATATTTTCTGCCATTTCTTTTTGTGCAAGGGTCTTTGCACAAAAAGAAGCAGTGTGAACTTCTTTGGCACAAAACCCCTGTTTTGCGCAAGATCCTTATGCCTCTCTGGGACAGAGAAGCATAAGGATCTATGCTTATACTACTCCTGTTATACAGGAGAATGTACAACCCTTTTACAAAAATTGATGGGAGAGTCCCGTGAGGATGAACATAAGAATTAACTTTTGTCAGGTGTCTACAATGTTATTGAACCTTAAGATAACTTCTAAAAGCAACCTGTCATGGCAGCAGTGAACTATGGTTGTTTTGTGTGCATGCACACACATGTGTGTTACAGAGAACAGCCACAGACTTGTCAGGTTGTCACTGGCCACTTCCCATTTTGAGGTTCAGATCAAAATAGCATCCTATGATGTCCTGGGCCTGCCAGACCCACCAGCAGATAATGGACCAAAGTGGATAGCTTCCACCTGCTGCTGTTTTATAGGAAAGCCCTTATTGGCCTGCCAATACCAGGACTTGGAAGAAACACTGAGAATTAACTCCCTAACTAAGGGGTTGCCATTGGTCAGCAATCATAGTGCTCTCTAAGTGGGGGCTCCAAACATCCCAAAATAGGCTAGCTGTGAAGGGCCAATCCTTTCCTGATGTCAAATATCCATTGTCAATTTACAGCATTGTCTGAGAAATCTCAAATCTGGTATTTCAAATGCACAGTAAAAAAGTATACAAGAAGTATTTTAGAAGTAAAAAAGAAAATACATTTGCCCAAGCAAAGAAATCCTTTTACTGCACTATAGATGGTAGGACAGCAATCAATGTATTTAATGTAAAGCATTATTTTTATACCCACAACAAAACATGGACCTGCAGAAGTTTTCAAGCAATCTTCTAACAGCTTCATACGAGTCTTCTGGAGCTCAGGACTTTCCCACTCTTCTGTTTCTACTCCCCAGTATAAGTCTATGACCTGGAAATCAATGTATAACATACAGTTAGTTTTTCCATTAGTTTAACCTTCTCCTACATAACAAGATGAACAAGATCTCAATTAAAGAGATTTGTTTTTTATCTTTAAGAGTTCATGTGGTCTTAGAGCAGTGGACAGACTAGGGCGATATTCCCAGGCCTGATATGGACCTGATCTGTGATGTTAACTTATCTCTGTATTTCCCCTCCCACTGTCTTTTCTATTTAGTCTGTAAACTCTCTGGGGCAGGGACTTATTCTTACTATATGTTTGTACAGCACCTAGCACAGTGGTGCCCTGATCTCAGATGGGGATTCTAGTTGCTATTGTAATACAAATAATAAATGAACGGGAAAAATCCTGGTTGCTATGAAGTCAACTAAAGTCTTGCCATTGACTTCAACACAGCTCATATTTCACCCAATGAATTTTTGGCCCATCAGAGATCAAACTAGTCTGTTCTAAAATGACCAAAAAGGACAGGACTGGATTAGATACTGTAATATCACTCCTCCTTTGTTCCTAAATGTTTTGTTGCTCTAGAAGCAAAAAATGCACGAATGGTATAACAACAGATGGCTTGCTGTTCAGACTTTCATCTGTTGCTATAGATTCCATTTTATAATGCTAATAAGATGCAAGCAAATGCCTGGAAGAAGCTAGTTGAAGCTGCTACATTTATTTAGAGAGGTTTAGTGATGAAGTGTGGTTTCACTACATATTTTAACTGTTAAAGGATGGAAGATTCATTATTTCAGACATTTTATTTAAAGGAACAGAGTCTTATCTGCCCAAATCTCTCAGGGTTTTTAAAAAAAATAAATGGATCGTACATCCTGCTGTGATTTGCTTATTTATGCTGCTCTCAGTTTTCAATATAAGTAGATGCTACTATTATAAAGAAGTTATTACTGCACAATACAAAACAGCATGGGGACATGCCTTCATTAGTTAATTTACATATTTGTATTGTAGTAGCACCTAGAGACCTTAGTCAAGATGGAACCACACTGTGCTTGATGCAGTCTGAACACAGTAGTAAGAGAGTCCCTGCACTGAAGACCTTACCATCTAAAAATGTATATGTTGATGCATTAGTCAATCCACTTGGAAACAGGCAGATCTTCTTAGGAAGGCTCTGGTAACAAGGATGAGTTATAAAACCCAATCCTGCAGAGTTTACACATGCTTTGCTGCCATGAGTACTCATCATATTTAAAGTACTCACAGTTAAGCACATGCGTAACTGCTTGCAGGATTGGGGCCACAGGCACTACACACTAGAGATAAGAGACCACATGTGGTGAAACAGTCCAAAGCATGAAGTGCATTATATAGTGAAACAAAAGTACATAATGTCGAAAAGAATATATACGTATAACATTACTTTATATAAACTCTGTCCTAAACACCTCAGCAAGAAACCTCTTTGCAGCTCTTGCCATATCTGTCTTCTTGCATCTCTCTGCTTCGTTGATTTTTCTCTTTCCAAGTGTCACCTGAAAATATTTCTTCTCAGCCTATTTCTCTCTCCTTCCCATTATTTTTATCTATGGGTATGTCTACACTTGCACCCTCTTTCGAGAGAGGGATGCAAATGAAGACATTTGAAATTGCAAGTGAAGCCAGGATTTAAATATCCTGTGCTTCATTTGCATAATCACATTATGGCGCTATTTCAAACTAACAGACGCTGTTAAGACGCGGTTATTTCAAGAGAAAACCCTTCTCTCGAAATAACTGGTAAACCTCATTGTACGAGGAATTACGGTTATTTCAAGAGAAGGGTTTTCTCTTGAAATAACCACGTCTTAACAGCATCTGTTATTTCAAAATAGCACTATTTTGAAATAGCGCCATAACGCTAATATGCAAATGAAGCACGGGATATTTAAATCCTGGCTTCATTTGCAATTTTGAATGTCTTCATTTGTATCCCTCTATCGAGAAAGGGTGCAAGTATAGACATACCCTATGGTTTTATTATTGAATGCTATGTTGTATTTATCAGATGCCTGAATATTAGAATAGCCTGAGACTTGAGCTACGACTGAAGAACACCGTGTCAAAGGTTGACTTTCTGGCATCCTGTGTGCTTCTCCTCTTTGTGTTATGAAAAGGTGAGAAGGTATCTTTCACATAACAAAATCACCTAGCAAAATTTCCATAGGCTAGAGAAGAATTTAGTATCTTACAATTAAAATGTTTTATTATTATTGCCTTACTTTATTAATCAAATGTTGTGCCATGTACACATGGTAAATACATTCTACTTTATTGAAATGTGATTATCATCAGAAACAGGTTTAATAAAAATGTCAGATTTCTTACAAGACTTCTCCTTGGGTGACTTTCTATTCTTTTCAGGTTCTTATTTTGTGCTCATCAGTATATATAAGCACCTTCTATTAATGCACTGAGCGATGGCACTAATGTTCATTACATTTGTTCTCCTACCCTCTCCCCAGATGTACAAGTGTGTGTATTTGGCTGTTTCATAGTGTGTGTTCTTGTTCACAGCATTGTTATAGCCATGTTGGTCTCAGAACTAGATGGCATCATGGAACAGGCTATCCAAATACCCTGAGAGAATCTACTTCAGTATAGAAAAGAAAATCCCATCCAACTGCACATATCTAGTAGGTCCCTACCACTCCACATTTGAATCCATGCAACTATTATAATGCATAATCAATGGGAACCTCATCCTGAATGAAATCTTTCCCAACCCTGCCCCCCTTCTGCTTTCTAACAACCCCCAACCTTGCCAATCTGATAATCAGAAGCAAGCTTCCCCCAGGCCAGGACCCACCTACTCAAAGCAACACCATAAAAACAACTGATGCAAATCTTGTAGCTATATGTCCCTGGGTATGGTGATCAGTATGCCCCCCAACACAGCCATCCCAGACTGTGATATCCCTCACTCAGTACACTAAATTCTCCAACAATTACCATTGTTGTTAGTGAGACAATCACTAGGCTTCTGAATGAACTCAACACAGGAAGCGATAAAGACAAAAACACCATATCCCCAATGAGTGAACAATCAATCCTAATCCTCAAAGGAAACCAGCATAACATCTTCAAAAGACAAGCCTGGGAGCTTACATTCATAACTTTGCTAGACACTAAAAATCATGGACTTAATAAAGCCACTTGATTAACAGCTCATTACAATAATCTGTAATGCACAAATTCCCCCTCCCCCCACACACTTCTTTCTTCTATGACTCCAGGGATGTTAATTGGGCATTTCACCTTAAAATGTCTCTTACGATGTGTGTTAACTTCTTATGCTAAACCATCTGTTCTACCTTGTATTTAGCTGAGACACTCTGGGCAAATATACACTTAAAACACTGCGCCGATGCAACTGTACCACTGTAGCACATTAATTAAAATGCTCCAAGCCAGTGTCAGAGAGCTCTCCCTTCAGTGTGTTTAATTCACAACCCTGAGCAATTGCAGCTAGATTGGTGGGAGATGCTCTCCTGCTGATATAACACTGTATAAATGGAGAGTTAGATTCATATAAATACATCACATAGGAATGATGTTGTTATACCAATATACGTCTATTTTGCAGACCAGACCTGAATACCTTTCCAGAAATAAAGAACTCTGCGTGAGTTCGAAAGCTTGTCTTTCACCAACAGAAGTTGGTCCAACAACATATATTCATATATTACATGTTTCTTTTAGGTAAGGCAAGGTCAAAGAAATGCACATTTTGCACTAGAAGAGGCTTTATTTTTACTGTAGCTTCAGGTACTTTCTCAAAAGCAGGACTCATTGGGTAGTTGCGGCTCACCTGTCTCCATCCCATTCAAGGAAATCTAAGAGCCTGATAATGGTAGATTGCTGAAGACATGAATGGTGTGGGAGCATGTATTAATGCAAAAGCAACACTCTTAAAGAACTACAGTTACTGGCGAATGATTTCTCCTTTCTTTTCAAAAGTGAAGTTTAAGATACTAACATGTGGAAAATATATTATTCCTGTTGTGGTAGGCTAAAGCAGTGTTTCTGAAAGTGTTCCATGGAATCACTCTCAAACACATTAACTGGCCGCCCTGGTTTATTTGTTTACCAGCGTCGTGGCCACGGAACCTCGCAGCTCTCGTTGGCTCTGTTTCGTCCTTTGCAGCCAAGGGCCAGGCCACCACTTCCCACAGCTCCCCTTGGCTGCAACGCACGAAACGGAGCCAATGGGAGCCATGAGGTTCACTGGCTGTGGCACCGGTAAATAAACAAACTGGGGCAGCCAGTTAATATGTTTCTGAGAGTGATTCTGCAGAACACTTTCAGAAACACTGGGCTAGAGGATGTTGGTGGAGGCCAACAAGCATGGTTTTGATCTATAGGTAATTGCACTGTTTTGCTGAAGCTGATGGATCCACTAGACATCTCTCATTCATTCTAAATGAGGGAGCAATTAAATGTCCCTTTGTTCATAGATAGCTGAAACAACAGAAACCACCTCAGAAGGCACAGACCAGCATGGGAAGGATTGTACAAGGACCAAGGGTGACTTTGCTAGGACTGACTGAAAATGTAGGGGCTGAAGAATTGATTGGTGGAAAGAGAGGGAGAGAGAGAGAGAACGAATGCATGCATGGCAGAAAGCAGCCAGAGAAGCAAATGGAGCACAAACAGAACTCCTTGAGGCACATGACTGACTGAAAATTGAGCACAGATTTTGGAGCAAAAGAAATGGCTCAGGGAAATGGGCCTTTGTATTTAGTCTTTGCAAATAAACAGGATTGCAAAGAACTAACTGATTCTATCGATAATTTATACTAACAGAAATAACCACGTAAGACCCTAAATATCGGTTACCCTCTCAGGCTAAGTGGCAACATTATTAAATCATAGAACTGGAAGAGACCTCAAGAAGTCACCTAGTCCTGGCAGGGCTACATGTTACCTAGACTATCCTTTGCAGGTGTTTGTCTAACCTTCTCTAAAAAATCTCCAGTGATGGAGATGCCAAAACCACCCTAGGCAATTTATTGCAATGCAAAGCATAATCTTTTAAGCTTATAGTTCACTTAGCACTAGTAAACATGCTTTGGTAAAAAAATCTGAGAGATATGGGCACTGACTCTTTGGGTGCTCCAGGGCTGAAACATACATGGAAAAAAAATTATCAAGTACTTAGCCCCCACCAGCAATAAAGCTCCACTCCTCTCCCCAATGCCTCCCACCCACTGGTGACCCCACTAATTAACTCCTCCCCTTACAGCATCTCCTGCATGCTGCAGAACAGCTGTTCCCTGATGTGCAGGTGCTGGGAGGGAAGGGTAGGAGCAGGGAAGAGGGGAGTAGGACAATGGATAATTTTCTTAAAAGTGGTTTATAATTTTATGCCTAGTAACCGCATATCCAAACAGGAGTGCATGCACAAGTTTGCATAAAAATAAAAGGCCACTTTTGAAAATTTTTTGGCTCCAAAATAGCTTTCAGCACTTGCATTACACCATCATGGCCTAATCTTGAATCATGACCTCAAAGCACTGTGCTACAACATGATGACTCTGCATCTCCATGTCATACTGTTGCATTGCAATGGGGTGATTCAGTGTCAGGCTATTAAAAAAATCAACTGTCACAATGGGAGGACACGACAAGTTTGCCCTGCCCATCAAGCTGACATAGGTGTCAAACCTATCTGTGCATGAAAGACGCTGAGAATTTGGAAAGAAGGAGTATATGGGATACAATGAAACCAGATGCTTGTGATAGATGTCAAAGTATACTATTTTCTTCTTATTTGGAGAAATTGCTCAACAAATGTCCATCCTAATAGAAATATTACTCAGTATTATTGCCTAAGTGAGTTGCCAACTTGACCCTCTGTGTAAGTGCTGTCTGCCTAAGCTGGATTGACTGGGGGCTAATTATTTGCATATCGGATTCCTTTTGGTTTAATGTTTTTTACTCACAAGTCAGTGTTTTCTGCTTGCTCTCCTCAGCTTTTGTCATAACGCCTATCATCCTTTTAGGTCCTTTTTTCCTTACTAGTTGAAAAAAATATAAAAAATAAAATGCTAATTTTCCTGGAGGGTACATTATCTCACTGAGCCCTTTAAGCAGAAAACACTGTAAATTGTTAACAATACACATGAACTTTTCTGCTTAAAGTTGGATGCCTTCATTTCCTTTGTTCCGTTTATCATACATGTCTTTCCCCCCCCCAGTTATAAAACCAACGATGGCCTCAATTAACAGGTGCTAAATTATCATGGGAAAATGTTTCCACTTAAAAGAAACTAAGATGTATCTCAATCTGCTTAAAGATTCAAAATATCATGTATTCTGGAGGTATCCTTTCTAGCATACTTTATATCTCTATTTTAATAACAGTCCAAATCAAAATACATGTTTTTCAAAAACATTTTCATGATACAAAGAAAAACAAATGGAACAAATAGATTCCACCCTAAACCAATTCTGAGTTGGAATTAATGTGTTCAGTCACATTTTCCCACATATGGTAATTACGTCCCACAAGAGCGGTCAACACAGGAAGCCTGACAGATCTGATGTTTTTCAACAATTGAGACCTTGTTATCAGTGGAGCCAGATGACTCAGGAAAAAACTGGAGCACTGAATATATTAGAATTAATTTAAGTGAGGTCACAATTATCAAGTTGATGACTACATATTAGGAATGTTAGATTTCGTGTTTTTTAGTACCTCTCCCCCAGCTGTGTCCCCTGGAGCTGCAACTGCCATGGAGAAGCGCTTCTCATCTGGCCCCAAGTTGCTGCGGTTAGGGAGGACTGGGTTAGGGATGTTAGCGAGTAGTCAACTACTCAATAAGCATAAGCTTATCCGGTAGTTGAGTAGAGTATTGACTCCTTGCTTCCTTCCTCCCTTGCTGTGTCTCAGAGGCAGCAAGGAGGGGGGGGAACAGGAGCCAGCTTAAAAGCTGGTTCCACCCAGCACCATCTATGCAGTGCCACCTGCTACCCTCTACTCTCAGTTGCCTCTATCAGAGGCAACAGCAGGTGGAGGAGAATAGGGGAGGCTGCTGCGAAGTAGTCTCTGCCCGCAGCAGGCTGAGGCTTGCATGGGCAAAGGCTGCTCCGGCAGCAGCTGCTGTCCATGAAGTTCCCAGCGGGGAGCTGGTCCTCCCCACGGACAAAGGCTGTTGCAGCCAAGTAGCCCCCATTTGTGGCAAACAATCCAGTAGCAGCCCATGCCCGCGGCCACCCCTGGCCACCGCGAACAGAGGCTGCTCCGGCACCACCCCCTGCTCGCAGTGGACATGGCTGTCCAGCGCGAACAGGGGCTGCTGAACTGAGTGTGAGCCGGGACCGAGCAGTCCCGGCTTGTGCTGGTCTGAGACACTGCACCTCTGCATTTTAGCAGAGCAGCCCGTATTGACTAATTGTTTGCGGCAGCCTGGGCTGGCTGTATGCAGGGGCTGCTCCAGTAGTCGGCTCCCCCTAGCACTCCCTGCTCGCTGCCTCTTTCTGATAGAGGCAGCAAAGGAAGGAGGGGGGGGAAGCAACTAGTCGACTAGTGTGTTGACTATCAGATAAGCTTTTGCTTATCGGATAGTTGACTAGTCGATTAGTCACTTACATCCCTATGCCAGAGTCCACAAACAGGCACAGAAAAGAAGTAAAAAAAGGGGGAAGCCAGCACCAAGAGGGGAGAGAGATTGCACCTCTGCTTGTAAAAGGAGCTATGTAAGTTAGAAAGCTGATGGGACTCAGTTTCAATTGTAAACAAACTGCATAAGGTGTTGGACCAGCACAAAGCTCTCTGCATGGTTTGTTGACAGAGAAAGAAGTAGGCCCAAGACGACCCTGTTACATGTGGAGGCTTATCCAGGAACTGAGCCAGCACAAGGGTTTGGCAGCCCAGGCAATGGAGGAGACCCTGTAATGGTTGGTAAAACAACAAGAGAAAATGCAGACGGGCCCTTAAAGCATTTTAATAATTCTACTACTTTGAGAGATGGGGTTCGCTTGCTTGGCATGCAGAGCAACAGAGAAGCCTGCAGGAGTTCATAAGGTAACAAGCCAGCATCCAGCAGCAGCTCCTACAGAAGGTGGTAAGTCCTCTGGTGGGGGATGGTGCCCAAACACAAAGCCTAGAACTATGTAAGATGGGCCATACCGATACATTCCTGGGCACTTCTGAGAGGATAGCTATGGACACTGGATGAGATAGGGCAACCTGGGCTTTGCAATTGGCTCCCTATCTGTCAGGGGAAGCCCCAGTAGCCTACATGGCCCCAAGAGAGGAGCAGGCCAAAAATATGAGACTGTGTGAGGGCAGCCATCCTGGACTGGATGGGGCTATCTATTGAGAAGTACTACTGAAAGTTCAGATGAGCAAGGTGGACAGGAGGTTTACAGCCCCAGGCATTTGCCCAAAGGTTGGTGGACTAGGCCACCTGCTGGTTGTAGCTGGATTTTCAGACGGTGGCAGAAATAATACACACTCTGGCATTAGAACAATTCCTTCAGGGCCTTCCTGAAACCATATGTGTGTGGGTCAGGTGACATGCACTAGACATCCACAGAGCAGAGCCATCCCATCCATTGGACAGTTCAGGGAAGCTGCCCCAGACACAGAATTTGGGAAGGGGGGGGGGGGGGGGAGGAGAAGAAGAGCTGGAGGTGGCCCGGGGAATTACCATGGGTAGTCTAGCACTGGAAGCAGGAGCCAGGCCCGCCCCCATATTCACCAGCAGTGTCAGGAGCTGCAGGAAGAGGAGCAGCCCTGTTCCATACCGCTATCTCCTAGCTGGGTTGTTCCACTTCACTGTGGTTGTGGAAAGACGAGCCCAGTGGGCTGGGGCCAGGTTGCGCCATTCCCTGCCACCACAGTAAGTGGAGGCAGGGGTGACATCTGCTACTGGTGCCAGCCCACCCCTCCAAGCAATCTCCTGGCTTGCGTCACTCCAGGAGAGAGCTTGGAGGAAGGCGTGCAATGAGGGTGGGAAGGTGCGGAACAGAAGTGGAGTTTGGGGAAAGGGGTGTAATGGGTGCAGGGGCAGAAAAAGGCAGAGTGGGACCCTAGGGCAGAGGGGAGGTAATCCCAAACCCTGTACCCCCCTGGAGATGATGCTGGCTGTGAAACTGACAAAAACATGCAGAAGCAAAATTTCCCAGCAAAGATGAGCACCTATATAAGGGTCCAAAGTTGGGAAGGAAGGCCAGAGAACCCACAGCAGGAGGGGGCATTGACAGGAAGAACCCCAAGAAGTTCCAGCTGGAGCTTGACTTATTATTTGCTACCAAGATGGATAACCAGGACACAAGACAGGGGACTGCCCATATATGGACTGTGGTTTTGCCAAGTTTAGTGGCTGCGCTAAGGCTGGAAGGAAAAAAAGGGCAAAAACTCCTGAGAGGGCTTGTGGCAGACATTTTGGTGGAAGCAGGTTGGGGTAATGGACGGGAATATCCAGTTGTCTTGATAAGGCGTTTCTTATCCATTGGGAAGCGAGGTGGTGGGAGAAATTCCATGTTAAGAAAAGGAAAAATGGAGGGAGAGTGAGGATCTCTCCCCTAAAGAAGCAGGAGAGATCCTAGACAATAAAGCCTGAGTCAGGAGGACAAGGATATAAGGAAGGAGGTACAGGGGAGACAGCTGAAAATCCATAGCAGAGGTCGGGGGACAGGGAGATTTCTCCCTTCACCCTGTGACAACCCCCAGGAGAAGAAACCCAGGCACAGTCTAGAGACTTGAGAGAATCTGGGACCCTGGCATAAAGGATCTGCCGATGAAGCGTTCTGGGGTTGGCAAATCCCCATCTAGACTGCCGTGCTGTGCCGACAAACAGCTGATCGGCACAGCGCGGTGGCCATTTTGATTTAAATGAAGCGGCTATTATTTAAATCGCCGCTTCATTTCCCTTTGTCGTCCTGCCTCATCTACATGGCTCCGTCGATGGAGCCATGTAGTCTAGACACACCCATAGGGTCTGAGTTTTGTGGGTGGGGAATGAGCAAACCCCACAAAGGAAACCCGGATGATTGCCATGGAGATAGAAAGAGGTTCCCACGTGGTGGTCCCTCCTCTGGTAAGGGAAGGAGAACACAGGGAAAGAAAAACTATTCAGTTGGAGAAAGGGGGACGGGGGGGGGGGAGGAAGGTGTGACACAAAGTGCTATGTAAGAAAGCCTGAGTCACTTTGTTCACAGCAGCTCCCATTATGCAAAGCAGATTGGAGCTGGCTAAGCAGAGCTGTGCTGAATTTGTGGGTAGGGCAGGGCAGGGCAGGGCAGAAAGGCTAAGTGAGTCATTAGCCAGAGCCTACAAATAGGCACAAGAAGGAAGTAAAAAGGGGCAGGGGGAGTCAGCACCAAGAGGGGAGAGAGATTAACAAGCAAAGGAGCTATGCATGTTAGAAACGTGGTGGGCTCAATTATAAATAAACTGCACAAGGTGTTGGACCAGCACAAGGATCTCTTTGTAGTTTGTCAACTGAGTCAGAAGCTGGACCAAGGAGGCCCTGTTATAGGCCCTTGATGATTTACCTGTTTATTTCACTCCTAATAGTTTGGGGAAGATATAAAGCTGGATATCTTTAAGAGACAATCAGAAGATAATATTTTGCACCAATTTATGCAGAGTAGTGGGATTTCTGCTTCTGTCCTTTCACTCCTTGTCTAAATTAGCTCTCATTTTCTGACATCCTCACCTGTTCCTTGTGGTGATGGAGAAACATTTTATTTTCAAATTGTTGCAAGACAGGGTTAAAAATTAACTGGACAAGAGCAACTGGTAAAAAAAGATTGGCTCCCACTGATTTCAAAAGAGACTTCTCTCATGCTTAAACTCAAATATGTGTTTAACTGGATCTAGGGCAGCATACACAACTTCCTGCAAGATCCAAGGCCAAAGTCAACAGCAAAGGGAATTTTTGTATTGCTTCTGGAAATACAAGTCTGGAACTTCACCATACCATTCAACTAGCTACCTGAAATTGGAGAGAGACTATTTTAATCTTGACTAGCATTCAGGCTTGCACCAGCCACGTTCCTGTTCCTCCTCCTCATAGAAATACATCTAACCTACTCCCACTACTCCAGTGATAGTACCCAGGATTAGGCAGCTGTAACAAAAGCATTGCCTTCCACTGAAATTTGTTTAGGCATTTAGCCACAGTAATCACCAAGTTCATGCTCATTTTTTCAAAGCAGAAGACATTTAGCCTGTGGTAATTTTCTTCATACCAGGTGACTGACCAGGCATCTTCATACCAGGTGACTGACCTGCATGCAAGAATTTGGTCCCATCAATACTGGTAACACACAGCACATTTAGTTACTTGGTGCCATTCATGAGCAGGTTTGTTCTTTCAGCCTCTGTACGTAGGAGTCAAAACCAATATATGTAAAAGATCATAATGCTTCTCTGAATAAACTATCTTCTTACTAGCTGATGTGCGTCAAATATATGGAGACATTTATGGCAACAATGTCAGAAATCTGACACCAATTCCTAAGCCATATATTTGATGTACTCAAATTGGTTGCAGAATGTCCTTAGAGAAACTTCTATTCAGAAAAGTAGTGGCAGTAATGGGCCAGGTCAGGGCCGACCATTCCTTCAGATAGGACCATCGCTGCAAATTATGCAGCTCAGTATCGAGGGCTTAACACAAAATACAGTTACATCTCAATCACCTTGTGGACTCAAAATGTTGATTAGTGCTACAAGGTAACAATTCTGGAGAGCAAAGGCCACTATTCCAAAAATCAATGAAAACAGTCTCATATTTTCCAGCCATCATCACCCTAACTATGGACTTGTGACATATGTAAAAAACATGACTTTAAGAATGCCGTCCAGATTAGGGATGTTAAATTTCGATTAGTTGATAAGAGCGCCTCCGCCTTTCAAGTGTAGAAGCAGCCCCAGGGCTGTTGCTAACATTTCAAAGGCAAAAGCGCTGTGGAGAGCATGGGGCCAGCAAGGCAGTCCCCCACTGGCCCCGTGCTTCCTGCAGCATTTCAAAGCAGCAGCACTGCGTGGAGCTGGGGTTATCTCGGGCTCCACACATCGCTGCCGCTTTTAAACACCATGTGCAGCCTGGGGACTCTCCAAGCCTCGAGCTACATGCGGTGTTTCAAAGTGGCAGCGCTGCGTGGAACCTGGGATCTGGCCCCGGGCTCCACGCGGTGCTGCCACTTTGAAGCATCCCGTTGCTGCCTCTTTCTGATAGAGACAGCAAGGGAGGGGGAACAACTAGTTGACTACTGTGTTGACTATCCGATACGCATTTGCTTATCAGATAGTCGACTAGTTGTTCACATCCCTAGTCTAGGTCATGCCTATTATGGACCCCTACTCAACTGCCATCAACATCAGGAATCAGATAGTCATAAATGTGTACAAACCACCATCAACAGAAAGGCCATGTCCAGTATTACTAAGTCATTCTATCATCCATATCAGCTATTTTAATAGCTACTATAATAAATGGGACTATAGAAGAATGACTGTACTGGAGAACAGTGGACATCCTAGACTTTCACCACAGACCAACAGCACCACTACGATACCAAAGATTGTGGCATGGTCAGGTTGCCTTGGAAGAAGTGCTACACTCCAATACTTCATTTTGTATTGGACAACATAAGCAACCACCCAATACCATCTTCAGGTCTATTCTTTCCCAATAGTCAATGCCCAGTTGTGACTTGCACAGACCTACACGTTCTACTCATTCAATTAGTGGTAGAATCTAGTCTGCTGACTGGTCCTGCTATATGGTTATCATAGAGAGCTTGATATATCTGGTTCATTGCCACTGCTTTAGAGGCCTACTAGTATCAGTTGACAAACCGAACATTGCAAAGGACTTCAAAAAAAGCATTCACTCCTTGCTGGAAAGAAGGGAGCAAGGCACTCTTCCGGCAATATCAAGCCAATAAAAAGCTCCAAAACTGCAATGGCTTTGAGACTTGAACTCAGCAAGAAGAATAGGGTGGTGTGAAATGGATGGCACCTGACTTCATAATGTCAAGTCACAAAACCTAGAACTTCCTTAGAATTTTAGGCACTGTGGCTCCAGCAATCTACAAGTCTAAATGCAGATCCCATCTTCACACAGTTAATTGCCATCTCCCATATACTGATGGATAAAAACACAAGGCAGCAAGTCCACAAACAACTTTGCACTAAGCCATTTTTTCCCACCCTTTCTGTCCCCTAGACCAGTGGTTTTCAAAGTGTGGGCCATGACCCGGTACTGGGTTGCAGAATATCTGACACTGGGTCACCTTGCTATGGGATGACCAGGTGACCAGCAAGGTGCTAAGGCAGGCTTCCTGCCTGTCCTGGTACAGCAGACCATGCTGCATCCCAGAAGTGGCCAGTAGCAGGTCTAGTTCCTAGGTGGGGAGACCATAGGCTCTGTGTGCTACCCCCCACTACAAGCACTGGCTCTGCACTCCCACTGATCATTTCCTGGCCAATGAGAGCTAGGGGGGACGTGCATGTAGGTGAGAATAGTGTGCAGAGCCACTTGTGCACATAAACCTACTGCTGGCCACTTCCAAGGCACAGCACAGTCCTGGGTGCCAGGACAGATATGAAGTCTGCCCTATAACCCCCACTGTCCTGCTGCCAGAAGTAAGTCCATGCCCCAATCCTCTGCCCCGGCCCTGAGGCCCTCCCCAACCAGAGTCCCTTCCTATGCCCCAAACCCCTCATCCTGGACCCATCCCAGAATCTACACTCTAGTCAAAAGGTATAATTATGTTGGGCCCTGGGCATTAAATTTTTTCTTCAACTGGGTCATGAGAAAAAAAAAAGTTTGAAAACCACTGCCCTAAGCAGTAGATGAAGTTGACAAGAGTCTCTCCAACACTAAATCCAGGAAAGAGGGAGGAATGGATAGAATATATCTAGAATTCCTGAGGAATCCTGGTTCAAAGACAAGAAGGCAGCTGATCGACTTCTTCAGCAACATCCACTCTTCTGGCCTAATACCAAGAGAGTGGAATATAGCCAAGCTCATAACCATTTTGAAACCTAGAGAAGAGGACACTAGTCCAAAAAGCTAACAGCTCATCTCCTTCTTTAGCAGTTGCTATAAAATGTTGGATCAGCTCCTGCTTCAAAGATTCTAGCCAATTCTGGAGCAATTGATCTCCAAAGAGCAGGTCGAATTTAAAACCAGTCACACCTGCTAAGACCAGCTGCTGGTCTAGCCAGCTATTAAGAATCTGGCTACTAGCAAAAATTAAAAATCAGTGGGATCATTTATTGATCTTTCTTTTGCATATAATACTGTGTGGTGCAAAGGTCTCCTGCTGAAGTTATCATTAGCTTTCTCATGCCAATCAAAATTCACACTCATCACTAAGATGCTGAGTGATGGAAGATTCACTGTACATCTTAGTAAATCTGCCAGTAAACCACAGATTGAACAATGGCCTCCCACAGGCATCCATTTTAGTGCCCATGCTATTCTATCTCTGTGCCACAGCTATTTCAATCACATTATCCCTTAAACTCATCTATACAGATTGCATTGTGTTAGCATTTCACGTGTCCTTTTTGGAGGCCACAGAAAAGGTCATGAACAATGGCCTCTGGACATTTGAGACTTATTTATAAGGTTGGCAACTGTAACCAAATGCTTTGAAAACACTTGTCTATGCCTTCCACTTGAATAACTACAAGGCCAAAGTGCTATTGAAAGTGGACTTTTGTGGTCTGCCTCTTTTGCATAACCAAAACACTACAGGCCATCATAAAGGACGCCAGCACACACTGGCTCAGATCATGGGCCTTTCTGATGTCCCAAACAGACCCTATTGAAGATTCAATAGTCCTGGGATTCTGCCTTCCCCATAGACAGCCTGTGCTCAACCGCATTCAGACAATGCATGGAAGGTGTGGATAGCTCCTCCACAAATAGAAAAATCAGACAAAATCCAAATTGCGACTGTAGTCAGGTACAAACACTTTATAAACAGCCCTTTTCATGCTTACAGTAGTGGCATGGGGGAAAATCCATCTAGTTACCTCACAAATATTAGATTTGCTGTTGAATCTCAATATTCAATTATAATCTCAGCGTGTTGCTTTTCAAATGCCACACAAAGAAGAAACAGAACAGACCATATACTAAGATAACCTGATCCACTACAAAAGTTTAGCCATCTCTGAAGTACAATTGGGTCAGATCCCAGGCCTAATGGTCTGAGAAGGCCCCTACCCACCCCACTTCATCATGCATGTCGAGTATACTGCCTGAGCTGATAGATCCATTTAACGCAGTAACCAATCAACATTACAAGGAGGAGGGAGAAAAATTGTTCTCCTTGGCCTCTGATGATAGGACAAGAAGCAATGGGGTTAAAATTGCAGCAAGGGAGATTTGGGTTGGACATTAGGAAAAAATTGCTAACTGTCAGGGTGGTTAAACACTGGAATAAGTTGCCTACAGAGGTTGTGGAATCCACCTCACTGGAGATATTTAAGAGCCGGCTGGATAGACATCTATCAGGGATGATCTAGACGGTGCTTGGTCCTGCCTTTAGGGCAGGGGATTGGACTTGATGACCTCTTGATGTTCCTTCCATTTCTAGTATTGTATGATTCTGAGATAGTGATCCTTCATAGAAAGGTGCAAGAAGGTCACAGAAGCACCTCAAATAGTCCAACTATCAGTTTAGATTTTACAGACAAAACTCAATGGAACTACTCATAATACAATTCTGGTTGGCTTCCAGTCAGCCAACCATACAAAAATGTTTATTTCCGAAAGTGCAGCATCATTCTGATATAAAATGCTCTGCGAAGAAAGGTATATGAACAGGTAACTAGTTAACCGGCTACCAGCAAGTATCACCCTTCACTGTTAGCCGGTAAGCATCACCTGTTATCTGCTACCCCAGAGCAGCCCCCTGCCTGCAGCCAGCCATAGGAGGAGGGCTGCTCCAGCCACGAGAGGAGGGCTGCTCCAGCCACATGCAGGACCAGCAAAGCCTCTAGGCTGGAGCAGCCCTAGGGAGGGCCACTCCAACCTGGCCTCAGCGGACAAGTGGGAAGGTTGCTTCAGCCCAGCCAAGCTGGAGCAGCCTCTCTGCTTGGCCCCCTTTAATTGGTTAACCGGTTAAATACTACATTTAATCAGTTAACCAATTAAACAGGATTTTATATCCTAACAAAGAGATCATTCTCTTGCCAAACAATCCTGTCATAACTCTCAAACTCCAGGCTTTTTTGTTTTAGTTCTAGATCAAAAAGCATCAAGAACAATAACTCTAGGTGCTTAGATATATAGCCCAGTAATTCAAACCGAGACTGGTTCATATGGCAGCATCAGGATGATAATTACTCTGAAGAGTTTGTAGCTCCCAGAGGGTATTCTCCAAAACGATGCTTTAGGATGTCCCTTCTTCATCCATTATATATGGATTTTCTGTCAGATCTTCAAGCCTCGTGGGATTGTCCATGAGAACCTTGCAAGCTGAGTGCCTCTCAGACTGCAGATGGGAGCAATAGCCATCAGGAAAAGATGGGGAGGATTAGGGAGAGTCAGTCTAGTGAAGTGCTGTATGAATTCTGTATGCATTCTATGTATAAATTCTGTCATCAACTATGGGGACAAATATGAAAAAGACAAAAATCAGCTGACTGTAAAAACCAGGCTCAGTAATTCATATGATATATGTGGGGGTCTAAGATTCTCTACAGCTCTTTATGAAAGTCAAAGACTGAACATTATGCTGACAAATCAGAATGAATAATCCATTTAAGGTTAGAAGACTGCTCCACCTACAGTATATTACGTGTGACTGTCAGGAAGTCTATCTTTCACACAGGTGAGGAAAGATTGAGTCATGTAAAATAAGAATCTTTTTGTAAAGGCTGCTGGGTAAGCCTCTGTTTAAGATGACCAAGCCATGTCCTCTCAACATTTATGATCTTTTAACTTCAATATATTCTATTCCTCCCAGCTATCTTGCTTCACTACAAAACTGATGTTTTGTTTGTTCAGCATGCACGAAATGAGAAAAAAATCGTTCTGCTGGTAAAGTGATATAGTCTCTTGTCTTCTGCATGACTTGTCTAATGTGTGCAGCAACTGTCTTCATCACAAAATACCGGGTATTCTTGGAAACATTAGGTCAGGAGTGAAGAATGCTCTTCTCAAGAGATTAAGATTATGTGATGGGGCATTGACTAGACTGGTCACAGCTTGAGGGCTGAGGGGAAGATCAGGTAGTTTAAGTATTCCCCTGACTGAATGAGGAAGCCCAGTTGAGGAGGAACAAGCTGGGCTGGGTTTATATAGACAGGAAATTAGCAGAGGAGGGCTCGGAGAAGGAAGTCTTCAGGTTGGGAAACCAGGAGCATGGTGGGGGGAGCCAGAAGGTTAGGAGGGACTCAGGGAAAAGCCATAAGATAAAGAACAGAACTCATCTTGACTGCTGATTAGATGGTCCATGAGCTGGAACCCAGAGTAGACAGCAAGTCCAGCTTCCCCTACCAACCACTGGAGAAGTGGCACAAGCTGAACAGTGAATGGGAAGACTGCTTGAGCCTGTTTGTAAGAAGAGACTTTGATACCCTAAAAGGAAAGGACTTGTAACTTGGCCAGAGGGCTAAGCCATGAACAAAGAGCATCTAGCCTTGCTGAGGACCAGGAAGAGATGGCAAGCTGTGTGGCGAGAGGCGGAAAGACGGCATTGGACCCAGAATCTAGAAATACCAAGAGTGACCAAGAGGAGGCACATTATTGGTGAGCAGACCCCGTGACAGTTCTCCACAACTAATTTTAAAAGCTCGTGAGGGGAACAACTCCCATTGTGCCTTAACCAAAGAGTAGTTCCCTTCCAATGTGACAAGCTTTATAAGAGTACTGAGTGATAATTCCTTGACCGGAAAAGACTCATGGTCCATCAGCTCCACAATTGACACAATTACTATAACAATGCCTCCTCCGTATTTTGTACCTATCTTCTGCGCTGCAGTTATATGTGACAGAGGACTTGGTCAAGCAGTTGGCCTACAAACAGCTTCCCCCTCACCACTCTAGCAGTGCCCCCAGACAACGAGCTGCAGGTTCTGATAATGCAAAGGATGCCATCCTTGAAGCAGCTTCAGGATCTTGTATAAATTGTTGGCATTGCCTGGCTCTGCAGCACCAATTCCTGGCTGGTGGCCATCCTGTGCCCAGGAAGCACTATCACCACATGCTACTTGTGCCACTACTTCTAGCTAGGCCCAATGGACACCTTTCTATTGTCCCAGTTTTCAGAAAGGTACTTAAACACATGCCTACCTAACTGTATGCACATGAATGACTTATATTCAGTCCTCATATTGTTCCACAAGAGGTGTGGCACGTCCAAATTATTGTAAAGTACAAAGTGAAACAAGTTCAAGAGTGAAATATCAGTGTCCCTGAAGTCAGTGGGAACTACTGACATTGACTTTAATGGAGTCAGGATTTTACGCTGTATCTTTCCAAACCTGGCCATTACTCTGCACACACATGGGATAGTTAAAAAAAAAAAAAAAAAAAAAGTGTTCAGAGTTTGCTTCATTGGCTGTCAAAGCTTCAACAATTTGCCTATCAAAATCATTTCCATGCTACTGCTGACAAAATTGTAGTTGGAGCAGTCCTTATATGATTAACATTAATCCAAATAGTCTGGCAGCACTTTATAGACCAGTGTTTCCCAATTGGTGCTCCGCGGAACCCTGGGGTTCCGCGAAGCAAAAGTAGGGGTTCTGCGAAGAGCCGGCACTCCCCTGCCCACTCTGAAAGAGAGCGCACTAGTGTGACGGGACGGACCCATCCCTGGGGGGAGGACTGATCCGTCCCGCATGCAGTCCTCACCAACCCCTGCCTTTTACAGGGGGCGCAAGGAGTGGACGCCTGTCTGTGCCGCCTGTTCTTACGCGGCAGCACAGTGGGGCCATTCCGCTGCCGGGGGAATGCTGAGCCAGGAGACATCAGCTGCCCACCGGGCCGTGCATCCGGGGCAGGATGGGTGACGTCAAGACGGAGTGTGCGTCAGGGGGGGGGGTTAGCAGGGTGGAGCCAGAGGGTGGAATTCAAAAGGGCTGAGGCCGCAAGAGAGAGGGCGGGGGAGGCAGTGAGGGAGATTAGAGGGAGACAGGGGAACAGGAGCAGAATCGGAGTGGGGGAGGAAGCACCAGCATTATCCCAACGCCTGGAGTTAAGGTGCGGGGGTGGTGAGCGTCGGAGCTAGGGGAGCACGGGGGGCCGAAGTCTGAGGTCCCTGGGGGTAGGAAGAAGCCCAGGGCAGGGCTTGCCTGCAGACGGCCCATGGGCTGGTGTGTTGTGGCAGGAGCCCCACCAGCCAGACATGTCCTTACCTGCACCTGTCTTTAGGGTCCTGGGCTGGGACCTGTGAGCGAGGGCGGGTCCGGGTCCCCTTACCCCCACCCGCCAGCAGTAGGGCAGAACTGTTGGAGACTCTTGTGGTATCGGACTACAAAATGGACTGCCATGGAGGCAGAAACAATTGTAAACTGGTTAACAAAAGGACGGCCAGGTGGCCATTAAAGCCAGAGTAAACTGACAGAAAAGGAGGAGTGGATTGCCACCCCTTTACAGCCGGCTAGCCAGCAGAGGCATATGGAGGCGGGGGCAGAGGGAACAGTTGCTCCTGGCCGGCACACCAGGGGAGTGCCGGACAGGAGTGACCCCACGTGACCCAGAGCGGAGAGGGAAGCACTTCCCCTCCCCAAAGGAGCCAGCACGCACTGCCTGAGTAGCTGGGGCTGTGGCACCTGGCAACTTAGTTCCGGGGCCTTTCTGCGCGGTGCAGGGGAAGGGAAGAAGTTCAGGAGACCCGTGCCGGCGCAGCTCAAATTATGCAGGCAGCTCACTCTGTCCTGGGACTCCTCGCGTCCTCCCCCCCCGCAGGATGGCATCGCGGAAGTGAATTGCTGGGGTGCAACAGCCCCTGCTGCTCAGGCAGCGCGCACGCCAGCTATTTGGGGAGGGGCAGTGCAGTTGCACACTTCCCGGAACCCAGAGGTGCTGCAGGATTGTCAGGTACTGGTCCCAGCTGCCCCTGTCCAGTCCCCCCCATGAGTACCCTGTCCCCTGTCCCCAGCAGCACCCTGCCAGCCACCCTAACACCCAGCATCACCCTGTCCCTGGCCCCAGCACCCTGCCGCACTGCCCTGGCCCCAGCACCCTGCCATCCACCCTAGCACCCAGCAGCACCCTGTTCCTTGTCCCAGCACCCTGCCACCCACCCCAGTGCCCAGCAGGACCATGTCCCTGACCCCAGCACCCCTCCACCTGCCCCAGCATCCTGCCCCAGCACCCTGCCACCTGAGCCAGCATCCTGCCACCCAGCAGCACCCTCTCCCTGGCCCCAGCACCCACTAGCACTCTGTCCCCTGCCCCCACCAGCACAGTTGGGACCACATTAGTGAGGCTTCGGGGTTTTTGGAGGGGTTTTTTTTTTTTTTTTGCATCTCACTTGTGTGGCCCCAACTGACTTTTCTGTGGGTCAGTGACCCTTGACTCAAAACAGGTTCCTCACCCCTCTCATAAATAAAGACAATGCTAAAACCTTTTGAGTTTGACATATTTTATTTAAAAATGAAGCCTGGCCAACATGCCCCCAATTGGGGCCAAATCCCCATCTCATTGCACCATCATAACACTCCTGCACCACCTGACCCCAAATCTGAGCCTATCATACAGTGGAACCCCCTGTCCTGAGCCTCTTACATCCCCAAACTCCTGCATCCCCACATCCTCAGTCTTCTGCCACAACACTCCTACACCATCCACACATGGCAAATCTGTGTCCTGAGCCCATGATACTCACAACCTCCTTGCCCTGAGCCCCTCACATATCCATCCAGCCCAAACTCCTGCACCCTCACATCCACAAGCCCATGGCTTGCTCAGCACCCCAACCTTCTGCCTGAGCCCAACACTCCGCAGCCTGGAGCCCCCTCCCCGAGCCAACATCCCCTTCTCCTGCATCCAAATTCCCTCCCAGAGCTTGTACTTCTCACCCCTTCCCACACCCAAATCCCTCATTCCCACCCCAGAGCCTGCACCTCCTGTCTCAACCTAGTGAGTGTGTATAAGGGCTGGAGATAGCAAGTGATGGAGAGGAGGGGAAGAGAGAGGATGAGGCCTCAAGGAAGGGGTGGGGGGGGGGGGTCTTGGGGAAGGAATGTGATTTTCATACACTGGTGGGTCCCCCTCTCCCTCCCACCCACCCCCTTTTTTTTTTCTTCTTGACAAACCTAGGGGTTCCTTGAAATTCTAAAAAGCTGAAAAGGGTTCCATGGCCAAATAAAATTGGGAAACACTGTTATAGACTAACAAAAAATGTTGATGGTATCATGAGCTTTCGTGGGCACAGCCCACTTCTTCAGATGACCGGAGTCCGGCTGTGCCCACGAAAGCTTATGACACCGAAGTGGGCTGTGCCCACGAAAGCTCATGATATCATCTACATTTTTTGTTAGTCTATAAAGTGCTACCAGACTATTTGTTGTTTTTTCAGTTTACCTGTACAGACTAAGTTGGCTACCCCCTAAAGCAATTAATCCAAATGTTGAAACTACATGTGGCTTTATATTTCCTGAATATGAACAGCTTAATTTCTAGAAAGATAGTACCATAACTTGGATATGACATTATTTCCTCTTAGATGTTTGTATTTCATTATGCATAACTTTCGAGATGAAATGTTGTTAATGTTACTGTATTGTTCTTATTTACCAGTGAAACATTCTGATCATAAAGCAGTGTGGATTTTTTCTAGCTGTCTTTTTATTAATACCAACACACTTCACTGGAGATGTCCTGAGCACTTTAATTTGATAAAATCATCATATTCCATTTTGGCTTTTGATTTTGAATAGGCTTCTATTTTGTACCATATTTCTCAGTAATTATACCATTTTTACATATAAATCAAATATATATTTTCTGAATACAAGTAACATGTATTTTCAGAAGTAGGAAGGTTAATTATATATTGTAATAGAATATTTAATGTGATAAAATTTACCTGTAATTCCAGCCCATAGTTTTCCCTGCAGAATTCTCTCAGCTTTGGACAAATATGTTCTCTTAGTGTATTTCTTTCTGCTACGGTATCTGTGATGGAAAAAAAAATATTAACAATATTTATATTAACTCAATATTTTATTTAATATATGTCCTTATGAAGAAAAATAGAAACATCTTGGGGCAAAAAGAGTGAAAGTCTAACACGGGGATTTCAATACTCAAACATTATGTTCCTAGATATTATGTTATGTTTAATGTAAATGTGTTATGTTATTTAATACATCCATCTTAATTAATAATTTTACTAATACACTTTTGTAAAACAGGACTGAACTGACCCTGTAAAGTCAGAAGTCATATGTCAAAATCTCCAGAAAAAAGAGACAAACCTCACATTAGGTATGTATAGCAGAATATTCATAGATAAATCAAGGTTTCTTTGCAGTAAAAGAGTTAAATTTTATCTTTGTATCTTCTATTTTTGTAGAAAGCCAAAAGAGGAGGATTCCAATTAGTATACAAAATGCACCAATCTTCACACCCATATATGGCTCATAAGTCTGGGTATGCAGATCTCCAGAGGCCTGTTTTCATAATAAAAAAAAATTAATAGATTACTTAGACTACATCTCTCTGGCATAGACATACTTGTGGTTCTCTCATCAGAGCTGATGTGCTAAAAATAGTGCTGTAGCTACAGTAGCAGAGGCAGCAAGTGCTACCCATGGGGTTCAGGCAGATTTGTACTCAGGACAGCCAGTACAGTGCCACCACTGCCCATGCTACCATGGCTACACTATTTTTAGCATCCTAAGTCAGATGAGAGCTATCAAGAGTATGCCTACATGAACTAGGAATCATACCCCTGATATAGATTTAGCCTTACTATCAAAGAGCTCTCTGTCAGCCACCCACTGGGACTGTTAGGAGGGAAATCCAAGCCTTTGCTGATCTTTGTTCCCAGTGTGTTCCATGCTTTTAGAACTGCTGCAGCAGGCTGTATCAGTGGTTTTCTGGCACATGTTGAGTGCTGACTCTCCGTCTGATCCTCTTCTAGGAAATGAGGGCTCTCAGCCCACCTGCCATGGCCCTCCAGGACTGACCCCTGAAATACCCTGATTATTCAAACTCCACCTCAGAGATGCAAAGCTTCTTCTTTACAGTTTACCTCTCAGGGGCACATAGTAGTTCTGAAGCAGTCAACACTTATATACACACACACTTTGCACACAGTCTTAAATGCCTTTATACCCTCTTTTATACTTAATCAGGTAAAGCAGAGGAATGCACAGACAGTACAGAAGAACAGCCGTGTCTCACTCTCCTCACCACTCCAGGTCACTCTAAGTTGGGGACCAAGTTCCTGGAATTGTGCAGAGTTCTTGGGGTGCATCTGGGCTCAGGAAAGTAGGCACTTTAAACTCCCATTCAAACCCTTTCTGGCCACCTGGGCTCTCTTGTTCTCCTTTTTGCCACTGCTCCTACCTTCCCTCCAGAGGAAACAGCTACACTGTTTTTTTCTTTTTCGTATAACTGTTGAGATATTTAAAGTACTGTCATTAACCTTAGCTTTTTTATCTTTCTGTGTTGCACATGCTTTATTCCTGGGAGCATTCTGCACCAAAAAATTAAAAATTCTGCAACTTTTATTCATCAAAATAACACTACATCAACACACCAGTTTCAATTATTTTGGTAATTTATTTCAAAACACCTGTCAGCAAGTACGTCTGTAAGAATACAGACACACAAAATTTTCCCCAGCAGTGAAGTACTAAAGAAACTCCTATGATAAGCCAGTTCCTGTTTCTCTGCCCCTTTTCCCTCCACAGAGCCCAGCTGGGGAACCAGACACCCACAAATCCTCTCTCACATCACTTGCATGGAGTCCCTCCCTGTGGCCAGACAAGCACCTCCTGCCCTCTCCCAGAGTCCCAGGAGCCAGAGGAATAACCTGATGTTCAGTCCCAGGCGTGCAGGGAGTTTCCTGTGCATCACCACCTCCTTCCCTTAGGTGCATGCTGGAAACTGTAGCTTCCAGGGCTCCTCCAGCTCAATGGTGGACAACCTGTGGCCACCATTGGCGTTGTGTATGTGGCTTGTGAACCATATTGTTGACTGTTGCCCCTGTGATAGAGGCAGTGGAGGGATGGTGGCACCCCGGAGATGGTGCTGGGGTGAACTGGCTTTCAAGCCGACTCCTTCCAGCACTGGCTCTTGTCTCCCCATTCCTGCCTCTCAGAGAAGCAGCAAAGGGGGGGAGGGGCGCAGAGAGCATGGGACAAGCAGGGACTGCTTGGGTTCCTACTTGCCCCCTGCTCTCTTCGGCAATTCGGCTTTTGAAATGTACAAGAGCACCACAGAGCTCTTGTACATTTCAAAAGCAGAAGCACCCACACAGGGAACTGGGTGCGAGCAGGGACTGAAGCTTGTGCCATTTCCTTCTGTGCCTCTGCCTCCTGCAAATATGTTTCATAGCCTCTCAATCTAATACTAAAAACGTGTGGATTTGTGGATTGGATTTTGTTATGGAATGATACCTACTCTGTGGGTCAGTAAAGGTTGGAGAAAAGCACAAAGTGATTTTGTCAGTTCAAGGTTATTACTGGAAATAAAATTCTGTTTGAGAATGACTAGGTCTGTGTACCGCATAATTAAAGGTAAGAGAGCATTCATTTATGAAAGTAAGGTAGAGCTATGGCAGTTAGAGCAATATTTATATAACTGTTTTGACATTATGGAGCCATTTTAAAATTAACTTAATGTTCTTATGTTGTAAGCAATAGACATCCACACAAATCCGACAATATGCTTTGTTTACCAGTGCCATAACCGACATATGAATGCTGACTCTGACGTCCATTTTCAGAATGTGGAGTTTGAGAGAGTGTGTTTAGATCCATAATTTAATTAGTTAATATTAATACATCTTTGAAGTGCTATGCAACTGTGAGCTATTACAGTTTATTATTCTAAACCAATGAATTCATTGGTTTGTTTTATTTATTACATTTACCTAATTTAATTTAAAATCTAATTTTATTTTATCATTACCAATGAACTGATTTTTCTACCCCACTACTTTGAGAAAGAAAGAATATTTGAGGGAAGATGTCTTAGAGTTCTCCAGTTTCCTAGCCCTCTCTTTACTCCTTCATTATCTCTTCACCATCAAAGGATCCAAGCTGCTTGGATGCTTCTATTGCCCACAATTTTCTTTCAAGCCTATGAAGTCTGCATCAAAGTGAAAAAGATGTGATTTAAACATTTTTAATATATAGCTACATATTAAAGTCAGGCTATTCTTAGTAACCGATTATTTCTGAATAAATATCTGGTGGAGAGAAAAATTAAGATATTCTACTGTAAATATCTTTTTCTGTTCATAATAAATTTATGGTTTCATATCTTAAATTATGTTGAATATGTTAAAGAGAGGAAGGAAAATTCAGTGGATAGGGGACTTCTGAGACACAGGCACTGTTCCCTGTGTTATTGCAGACTTGCTGTGTGACCCCAGATGAGTCACTTACTCTCACTGTGCCTCTGTTCCCCATCTGTGAAATGAGCATTAGAGTAGCTCCCTGCCTCACGGCCATGTTAGGAGGAAAAATACATTAAAAATTAGGAGGTGCTCAAATACTACAGATAGAAACCTATTAAGGAATGAAATACTGCCTGGAATGGCATGTGACTCATTGGCAACTACCAGTAGCAAAAATCTCCAATGGCTAGAGATGGGACACTAGATGGGGAGTGCTCTGTTACCCAGATAAATTTTTTCTAGGTAACTGCCTGGTGAATCTGCCCATATCTCAAGGTCTAACTGATCACCATATCTGAGATCAGAGAGGAATTGTCCGCTGTATTAGATTAGCGGGGGACCCTAGGAGGTGGTGGTGGTGGTGTTTCATCTTCCTTTACAGCACAGAGCATGTGTCACATGCATGTTTTAACTAATGTATATGGTGCAGTCCATGTAGCTTGAAATCTGTAATCTGAGGACTTCAGTAACTGAGAAAGAGGCTAGGGTTCTATTACAGGGTGAGGTTCTGGGGTCTGCAACATGCAGGAAGTCAGCCTACATGACCACAATGGAACTTTCTGACCTTAGTTTATGAGTATATCAGAAATGTGTTTAATCCACCAAAATGATTTTACAAAATCTGTTTCTATATTTATATTCATTGAAATACTGAATCTCAAATTTGTCACTGATCTAAGATGAAATATTCCATGTCCTTTGCCATGAACTCAGATAATTTTGGTGTGAGACAGTCTATCAAAAAATTGGAATTCTCATTCTTAAGAAATGTGGGGCTTCGAAACCCTGAGGGGAGTGGGAAAGTTGGATACCGGGAAGAAATGCAAAGAGGAATGAGCAAGAAAGGAGGACCCCTGATTCGAATGGAGAAGATAGGACAATCAACTGGTTATGTCAGGTGTTTGTACACTAATGCGAGAAGCCTGGGCAACAAACAGGAAGAACTGGAGGCACTGGCCCAGTCCAAGAAATATGATTTAATTGGGATAACAGAGACTTGGTGGGATGACTCACATGACTGGAGCGCTGTCACGGAAGGGTATAGACTGTTCAGGAAGAACAGGCAGGGGAGAAAAGGAGGAGGAGTTGCACTATATGTAAGAGAGTACTATGATTGCTCAGAACTCCAGTATATAGAGGGAGAAAAACCTGTTGAGAGTCTATGGGTTAAGTTTAGAGGTGCAAACAACAGCAGTGATGTTGTGGTTGGTGTCTACTACAGGCCACCAAATCAGGTGGATGAGGTAGATGAGGCTTTCCTCAGGCAACTGAGAGAAGCTTCCAGATCGCAGGCCCTGATTCTCGTGGGGGACTTTAATCACCCTGACATCTGTTGGGAGACCAATACGGCAGTACAGAGGCAATCCAGGAAATTTTTGGAGAATGTTGGGGATAACTTCTTGGTACAAGTGCTGAAGGATCCAACCAGGGGCCGTGCACAGCTTGACCTTCTGCTCACAAACAGGGAGGAACTAAGAGGGGAAGTAGAGGTGGGTGACAACCTGGGAAGCAGTGATTATGAGATGGTAGATTTCAGGATCCTGACCAAAGGAAGAAAAGAGAGTAGTAAAATACACACCTTGGACTTCAGAAAAGCAGATTTTGACTCCCTCAGAGACCTGATGGGCAGAATCCCCTGGGATGCTAACATGAAAGGGAAAGGAGTCCAGGACAGCTGGCAGTATTTTAAAGAAGCCTTATTGAAGGCACAGAAAGAAACCATCCCGATGCGTAACAAGAGAGGCAGACATGGTAGGAGACTGGATTGGCTTACAGAGGAAATCCCTGGTGAACTTAAGCACGAAAAGGAAGCTTACAAAAAGTGGAAACTTGGACAAATGACCAGGGAGGGGTATAAATGTATAGCTTGAGAATGCTGGGGGGTTATCAGGAAGGCGAAAGCGCAATTGGAATTGCGACTGGCAAAGGATGTGAAGGATAACGAGAAAGGTTTCTACAGGCATGTTAACAAGAAGGTGGTGATCAGAGAGGGTGTGGGGCCCCTACTGGATGAAGGAGGTAACGTAGTGACAGATGATGTGGGGAAAGCTGAAGTGCTTTCTTTGCCTCTGTATTCACGGACAAGGTGGGCTCCCAGACTAATGTGCTAAGTGACGCAAGATGGGATGAAGATGGACAGCCCGTGGTGGGTAAAGAACAGGTTAGGAACTATTTAGAAAAGCTAAACGTACACAGATGCATGGGTCCGGACTTAATGCATCAGAGGGTACTGAGGGAGTTGGCAAATGTCATTGAGGAGCCTTTGGCCATTATCTTTGAAAAGTCGTGGAGATCGAGAGAGATCCCGGATTATTGGAAAAAGGCAAATGTAGTGCCCATCTTCAAAAAAGGGAAGAAGGACGATTCAGGGAACTATAGGCTGGTCAGTCTTACCTCGGTTCCTGGAAAAATCATGGAAGGGATCCTTAAGGAATCCATTTTGAGGCACTTGGAAGAGAGGAAAGTGATTAGGAATAGTCAGCATGGATTCACAAAGGGAAAGTCGCTCCTGACCAATCTGATTAGCTTCTATGATGAAGTAACTAGCTCTGTGGACATGGGAAAGTCAGTGGATATGATATACCTTGACTTTAGCAAGGCTTTTGATACGGTCTCCCACAATATTCTTGCCAGCAAGTTAAGGGAATGTGGATTGGATAAATGGACAGTAAGATGGATAGAAAGATGGCTAGAAGGCCGTGCCCAGCGGGTAGCGATCAATGGCTTGATGTCAGGATGGCGGTCGGTTTCTAGCAGAGTGCCCCAAGGTTCGGTTCTAGGACCGGTTTTGTTCAATATCTTTATTAATGACCTGGATGAGGGGATGGATTGCACCCTCAACAAGTTTGCAGATGACACTAAGCTAGGGGGAGAGGTAGATATGCTGGAAGGCAGAGATAGGGTCCAGAGTGACTTAGACAAATTGGAGGATTGGGCCACAAGAAGTCTGATGAGATTCCACAAGGACAAATGCAGAGTCCTGCACTTGGGACGGAAGAATCCCAAGCAATGTTACAGGCTGGGGACCAACTAGCTAAGTAGTAGTTCTGCAGAAAAGGACCTGGGGGTTACAGTGGATGAGAAGCTGGATATGAGTCAACAGTGTGCCCTTGTAGCCAAGAAGGCTAATGGCATATTAGGTTGCATTAAGAGGAGCATTGCTAGCAGATCCAGAGATGTGATTATTCCCCTTTATTCAGCTCTGGTGAGGCTGAATTGTGTCCAGTCCTGGGCCCCCCACTACAAAAAAGGATGTGGACGCATTGGAGAGGGTCCAGCGGAGGGCAACCAAAATGATTAGGGGGCTGGAGCATATGACTTATGAGGATAGGCTGAGGGAGTTGGGTCTGTTTAGTCTGCAGAAGAGAAGAGTGAGGGGGGGATTTGATAGCAGCCTTCAACTTTCTGAAGGGAGGTTCCAAAGAGGATGGAGAAAGGCTGTTCTCAGTAGTTATGGATGGCAGAACAAGGAGCAATGGTTTCAAGTTGTGGTGGGAGTGGTCCAGGTTGGATATTAGAAAAAACTATTTCACTAGAAGAGTGGTGAAGCACTGGAATGGGTTACCTTGGGAAGTAGTGGAGTCTCCATCCCTAGAGGTGTTTAAGTCTCGGCTTGACCAAGCCCTGGCTGGGTTGATTTAGTTGGGATTGGTCCTACCTAGAGCAGGGGGCTGGGCTTGATGACCTTCATAGGTCTCTTCCAGCTCTATGGTTCTATGATTCCTTAAGAAAACATTTAAATAATGGCTGGCCATCAACTGTTATGTGACTATAAATACACATAGCTGTAGTACAAGCATGTCAAACATGTGGCCCGATCAAATTTTTTTGCGGCCCACGACTACATGTTTATAAAGTATCTAAGTGCGGCCCGCCCAGTTACATTGTTTATAAAGTAGGTATAGGGCCACGAGACCTTCCAAGAAAAAAAGTTGCACGTGTGCACAGGACATAAGCTGCTATTAAGTTGCACATAGGCAATGCTGCCACAGCGTGTGATCTTGTACCAAGCCATACTTGCACATGTGAGTAGGATAGGTGCCCCCCACTCTACGCTGTTAGTACCCATGCTGCACTTGGTGCCACGTTCATCAGTTTGTGATTTTTGTTCATCGTGGATTGTTGTGCTTTTTCTGCTATAAAAAGTCCTTCACAATGTCACTATCAAAACCGGAAAGTAGTAAATCTATAAAAAGGAAGATCAAAGACGAGCACAGTGTTTTCCAGAACAAATGGAAACTGTTATTTTTGTTGTCAACTGAAAGGCAAGATTATCTGCTTAATATGGAATCAAATTATCAGTGTTCCAAAAGAGTATAACATCAATCGGCATTATGAAACCCACCGAGAAAAGTATGATAAATTAGAAGGGAAATTACGGCAAGGTAAGTTATTGGAATTAAAGACAGTGTTGAATAGACAGCAAAGTGTGTTTACAAAAATTAACAGAGACAGTGAAGCTGCAGTTAAAGTTAGTTATGTTTTGTCAGAATTAATAGCACGAAGTTCAAAACTTCAAAATTCACTGAAGGTGAATTTATAAAAGAGTGCATGGTGAAAACTGCTGAAATTGTATGTCCTGGAAGTGTGAAAGCGTTAAAAGATCTCTGTCACAGAACACAGTTGCATAGAGGATAAATGAAATGGCAAGTGATTTAAGTGAGCAATTAAAAGAGAAATCATCAACTTTTGAAGCGTTTTCAATTGCTCTCGATGAAAGTACAGATATTGGCAGTGTTGCGCACCTAGCTGTCTTTTTGTGTGCTTGTAATGGTGATTTCAATTTAACTGAAGAGCTTCTTGAATTCATACCTATGCAAGACACTACAACTGGCCAAGACATTTTCAACTGCATGATTGTACTTTTGGAGAAATATAATTTAAGTTTGTCAAATTTGGTTTCCATAACAACCGATGCCGCTCGTTCGATGAATGGGAAAAGAAGCAGTTCTGTGTCTAGATTACAAGAACACCTAGCAGCAAGAAACATCAAATTTAACCATATCCTCTGCATAATCCATCAGGAAGTGCTGTGCTCAGAGATTATAAACATGGAGCATATGCTCAAAGTTGTGAAAAAAATTATAAACTTTATCCATGCACGTGGTTTGAACCAACATCAATTTACATCATTAATGGAGTTTGAAATTGAGTGTTGAGGGTTGCCATACTATACTGAGGTCCGTTGGCTTTTTTGTTCGAGAGTTTTGGAGAGGTTTTTGGGAACTATGAGAAAAAAATCATTATTTTCCTTGAAGTGAAAAGACAGGACACAGACTTAATCAATAATGATAACTGGGTACAAGATTTATCATTTTTAGTTGACATTACCAAACATCTGAGTGACCTGAATTTAAAACTTCAAGGGAAGTGCCAGGTAGTGACTACTATGTATGGCACTATAAAGGCTTTCATGACCAAACGTTGTCTTTGGGAAATACAGTTTAAAAAAAGAAGATTTAACTCATCATAACATGCCGAGACCATAGAAGCGAATGCCCCAGTTTGCATTTTGCGAATTATGCATCAAATATTGTACTGCTGCAACGTGAATTTGAGGAGAGATTCCAGGATTTCAAATCATGTGAAGATAAGTTGTTCTTGTTTACAGCACCTTTTTCTTATGATTTTCAAAAAGCTGAAGGAAATATGCAAATGGAACTTATTGAAATTCAGTGAGACTCCTTCTTAAAAAACAAATATAATGAAGTTGTCATTCTTGATTTTTACAGTTATGTGCCCAGGCAATTCGTTGAAGTACATAAATTTGCGTCAAAAAATATTGTGAATGTTTGGTAGCACATACCTATGTGAACAGCTGTTTTCGCTTATAAAAGTCAACAAAACACCTGAAAGGTCAAGGTTAAGTGACAAACATTTATCAGCGGTAATTAGAGTAGTATCAGCTCAAAATAGCAAACCAAATATTGAAAAACTGGTATCACAAAAGCAGTTATCAGCTCTCTGGAAAGAATACTTGGGATTGAAATGCTGCAGGTTTTAATTTAAAATTTTCATGCTATTTTATTTTATTCTTATGCTACTGTTGTATATACTTCTCAGTGCTGAATAATAAAAACTATGTGATTTAATATTTTGGTTTTATTTATTTATTCCCAAATAAAATCACAAAATTTATATTTATATCAATAAATATGTCTTTTTTTTGCAATCACACGAATAATTATATGTTTACGCAAAATCTCAGACTTAAAAACTTTCACAGAAGCCTGTTCTATTTGATTAACCACTGTCTATATTTGTTTTTATTTCAACAAAATAAGTTATGTATCATATAAAAATAATTAAAAAGTACCTTAAATTTGTATTTAAATTCAAAATTATTATATATGAGCAAATAATTTTACACATCAAATGATTGTATTAATTCAAACAAGACCTGAAAAAATATTATAAAATATACCTAAAACATAATCTATAATAATAAATAATTACGAATTTCTGATAGAAGTACATTTTCTTTGGTGGCCCTGAAAGCTATCAGTTTTAGTTTGTGCGGCCCTCAGTAGGCTTCAAGTTTGATATGCCTTAGTAGAATCCAGTGTCTTCGCTGTAGACTGTATATTTTGCTGGAAATTCAGAAGTCTTACACTTTACTTAATGGAGAATCCTGAACCAGACTGAAATGATCTTTTCCTGTTTTCCAAAATGTGATTCTTATTGCAAAATAGCATTGTCTCTTGCAAGCAAGCAACTGGCTGTTGGCACCTGAGCTTTCAGGAAAAAAATGGTTTTAATTGGCTAATGCTATCCATAGTTACTAAAATGACCAATGTCCCAGCAGACAAAAACATTGTCTATATTGAAAAGCCAGAATGAGGAACAAAAGTAAAGAACCACTGAAGGGCAAAAATATGGTGAGAGTCATGATTATTTCTGGTCCGAGGTAGGGATGTGAACGATTAGTCGCTCCCCCCCTGCCACCTCTCTGCCTCTATCAAAAAGAGGCAGCAAGGGGGGAAAGGGAAGAGTGTGCTTCAAAGTGGCAGCATTGTGTGGAGCCTGGGACCAGACCCTGGGCTTCATGCGGGGGTGCTTCAGGAGGTGCTACCACTTTGAAACACTGCACGCAGCCTGGGGCCAGCTGGCCTGCGCTGCACATGGCATTTCAAAGTGGCAGCACTGCGTGAAATCCAGGGTCTGCTGCTTTGAAACTGCATGTGGCGTTTCAAAGTGGCAGCACCGTGTGGAACCTGACACCAGGCTCCATGTGGCGCTGCTGTTTTGAAACAACACGGGGAGCACGGGGCGAGTGAGGGACTGCTCAAGTCCCCCGCTGGCCCCATGCTCCCCGCAGCGCTTTCACCTTTGAAGTGTAGCAACAGCCCTTGGGCTGTTGCTACACTTCAAAGGCGGTGGCGCCTTTACTGACTAATCGAATAGTCGATGAAAATTGCATGGACTATTTGATTAGCCAATTAATCTAAATTTAACATCCTTAGTCGGAGGAACAAAAAACAGAATTTTGCCATCCTCACTTTTTTAAAAGTACGGCTCTGCCACGCTTAGTCAGGTTGTGTGATTCCAATAGCAATGCTTCTGGAATGAAATATTACTCAAATATAGCTAAGCACTGTCTAACTGGAATTCTATTCTAGTATTGGGACAAAGACCTTACATTTTTAACTCCTGTTTACAAAATCTTAATGGGAAAAGATAAAATGTTTGTTTAACTGGAATTCTGTTCATTTTAACTCGTCTGATTGAATTGCGCTGTTCTTGTCAGACTGGGAATAGAGGCCCTTATTGATTTTGTGATCACTGAATACCTGTCATTCCCGGATGGGTCCCGAGTGTTAGGTGCCATGTGAATGTAACAGTTGGAGATCCTGCAGCACTTGCAGATTGGAGGGAAACATTTTTGTGTTAGGCTTTAAGTTTCTCAAACTGTCTTTTGTCAACAAAACAGTGAAAGTGTTCACACTGCAATGCGACTTTTGCCAGGAAAAACACCCAGTTTTGGCAACAAAAATCTTCCACATCTGCAAGAGACTTTTGTCTTTTCCCCTCTCTTTATCCTCAGCATGGAGCCAATGTAGATACTGCTGTTTGTTTTGTCAACAGAACTAGCTTCTGCCAGTATCCCACCACGACTGCCTTTATGGCTCTGCTCAGTGTTTTGATCTGTGCTGCCTCGCATGCATGCACCCCTCTCCTTTCAAAGTTCTGGGAAGTATCTGGCAGCTGAGTGAGCTGCTCCATTGGGGAACAAACAGAGAACAAATCACTGGAATTCTTCTGTTTTGCCCTGCACTAGGAACACAGCAACAGGCAGACTACTGCTGCAGGGGGAGGGCTGGAGAGACTGCTGTGTTGCTTTGACATTTCCCTGCCGCTCTGTCTTCCCACAACACTGCATTGTCGGATGCTTACCCACAGTGCTTTGCTCTGTTGACAGGGTGATAGCATTGCAGCCATGTAATGTTGACAATGGAAGGCAGAAAAACCAGTCAGATGGTTTTTACTTTTGGCGACTTTTGCATGTCAGCAGTTTCATCACTAAACCTTCCCAGTGTAGACACAGCCTCAGACTTGGTTATTTTTATGATGCATCTGTCCAAAGCTAAAGACATAAGCATGTTCCATAAGCCTTAATGGTTAGGCTACGTATTCAAAAACAACATCATCACAGTAGGAGCTCACCAATTCAGAAGTTTTTATATTTGTATTTATGAAAAAAAATCAAGAATTCTTCTTTTTATTACTTTATGAAGTTGTCTTTCTGGAATGGAATGCTACATAATTAAAATGGAGCAAAGTATTAGGATTAGGGATTTAAATTTCGATGATTCGATTAGGGGGGCGCTTGCTATCCCTCTGCAGTTCTTCCTTTGAAACGTACAAGAGCCGCCCACAGCTCTTGCACATTTGAAAGGAAGAGGCACAGCAGTCAGGACTGGCATGAGCAGGGATTGCTTCAGTCCCCTCTCGCAGTGTTTTCTCACTGTGCCTCTGTCTCCCCTGCCCCGCAGCAGAGACAGTGCTGGAGGGAACTGGCTTTTAAGCCAGCTCCCCCCCAGCACCAGCTCCTGCTCCTCCCCCCTTACTGCCTCTCTCTGATAGAGGCAGCAGGGGAGGCGGGGGAAGAAGCGACTAGTCGAGTCACTACTTGATTACCTGATAAGACTATGCTTATCACATAGTTGACTAGTCATCTAGTTACTTGCATCCCTAATTAGGATGGGTGACAGATAAACTAGCTTAATTAAATAAAATGTAATCTGATTCATACTGACAGAAAATCTGTGAGGTTGGCAAGTTCCTAAAAACTGGAATGTCACAAAAAGGCATATTTTAACTCACAGGCTGCTACTGATGAAGCGATTACTTAAATGACATTCTTCTGGCTGCCAGAATAAAGTAATGACAGCAGCACTAGAATATTTTATCCTAATGTTAATCAGGTACTCTGAAATCCAAATGGTAGCTTTTGATTCTATGACAAACTGTAATCACAAAATTGTATTTGCAAAATTAAAGGATGAGATAAGATTTTTTTTAAAAATTCAGGGCTGATACAGATTATCAATCCAACAGAACAGTGTCCTTCGTTAGATCCAGCCTCACTGAATGAACAGACTGCCCATGAGCAGCAACTCCTGCAGATCACTACTTTCCTGAGTGCACACTTTGCATAATTACAAATACAGGTTGTATCTCCCTTAACCAGGACTCCCTGGTCCGGCAACATTCGTGGTCTGGCATGGACCATGGATGTTCCTGGACCACAGAGCCCAGGAAGAGGGAGGTCTGGCGACGGGGCAGGAGCGCTGGAAGGAGTACCAGCAACTTAGCCGGGAGCTTAGTGTGCATGGGGGGAGCGGGGGGCGGAAGTGGAGAATGGATGGCATGTGGAGACTTCTGGCCCCAGCAACTGGGGAGCTCTAGCCTGGTCGCGGCCCTGGACCTCCAGCCCCAGCCAGGGAGCTCTGGCCCCGTCCCTGGCTCTGGAGCTCTGGTCGCGTTCTGGCTCCAGCGGCTGGAGAACTCCAGCCCCAATAGCAGCCAGGGAGCTCTGACCCCAGCTGTGGAGCCAGGCGGCTGCGGTGCTCTGGCCTGCTTGTGGAGCAATGGCCGTGGTGCTCCAGCCACAGCAGCAGCAGGGCCAGGGAGAGCCCCAGGGGGCTGAGGCTGCAGAAGGGGCAAGTTGGAGCCCTAGCCCAGTGGCAGCACAGAAACGAGGGGAAGGACCTTCCCTGGTCCGGCAAATCCCCTCATTCGGGACCAGTCAGGTCCCAAGAGTGCCGAAGCAGTGAGGTCCAACCTGTACCCTGCTTCATTCAGAGTCTGAACCAGAGCCCACTTGTAGTCAGTAGAAAGACTCCCATCGGCTTCAATGGGCTGTGGATCAAGGTAGCATGTGCTTTACTTTGCAATGTATGAAGTAGAGCTCCTGATGCTCATATTAGAAAATGCACATTGAATGATGCAGAATGCAAATAGAGCTCTGCCTTATTTGATCAGTAAATTTATGATGATGCAACTAAATTAGCTATGTACATATGTGGCTCATGTACTTGCCAAAGCATAGGTGGTCACAGTTCATGTAATGAATGATTTTTGAAGGCTCCTAGCTGAGTCAGATCACAGCCAGTTTTTATCAGAATGATCAAGTGTACTGCTTCTATGAGTGCTCTATTTCCCATGCCAAGTTTTAACTTTTGAAATCAAGCTATTTTGTTAGTATTTTTAATCTAGCAGATTTACCTGGAATTGCTTGGGTCCTTAACGCAAATAAGTTTTGTTTTTCTTCATTTAAAGCATTGCTCTGAGGTGGGGCTGGCAATGAGGGGTTCAGAATGCAGGCTGCCCTGGGAAGAGAGGACAGCCCCAGCCCTCTCTCACAGCAACAGCTTGGGGCCAGGTAAGAAGCAGCTCTCCATGGCTGCTGCAGCAGGCCCCGCTGGGGAGGGGTGTATGTCCCCCAGCTTCACGTCACACAGACAAACACTCTGAAATGTATATGTGACAGCTATCCCTTTCTCAACTCCTCCACCTGCTGGCCCAATGGGGTTATAGCTGTTCAGTCCCCATCTCTGGCCCCATGGTGCTACCCCCTGTGGTCATAATATTTGGTAGTCCTAGCTCTTACTGTTTAGGAAGAAAAAACTTACAACAACAAATATTCTAGTAGCACCTTAAAGACTAACAAAACATGTACATAATATCATGAGCTTTCGTGGATGCAACCCAATTCTTCAGATGACTGGAGTATTAGAAGTCCAGATCCAAGAATAAATAAAGGGGAAGAAGGGGGGAGGGGGAGGAAGAGAGACAAGCACAGTGAGTAGATGGTTCAAGTAGTTACAAGAGGCTGATAAGAACAATTAGCACCCTCTATTGTTTGGTTAAGTCATCAGGATGTGGGCCAGCCGATGTCCCTGTTCATACTATTTGCATAAGAATTAAACTTGTAAATGAAGTTAAGTTCCAATCCTTCCCTGTGTATTTGGCTTGTGTAATTGGCCTGAAACAACATAGTATCTTGGAGATCCACTGATGAGTGTCCAGGCAGATTAAAGTGTTCACCAACAGGTTTTTGTGTATTGCCTTTTTGAATATCTGATTTGTGTCCATTAATTCTTTCCCATCGAGACTGTCCAGTTTGGCCATTATACATGGCAGTGGGGCATTGTTGACATTTGATGGCATACTAATACTCCAGTCATCTGAAGCAGTTGGTTGTGCCCACGAAAGCTCATGATATCATCTACGTGTTTTGTTAGTCTTTAAGGTGCTACTAGATTATTTGTTGCTTTTTTAAGTTTTTCCTGTTATAGACTAACTCGGCTACCCCTCTGAAGCTGTTTAGGAAGAGTACTTGAACAAATGAACTCACAGATGGACTGACAGACAGATGCACAAACTCTCTCACATATATAGTAGATCAGATGAGTGTACATTTTACATTCTTGGATTTGAAAATAAGTGAATCAGATTGGCTCTGTCTTGTCAAAAACATTCACCTTATAACTAATACCAAACACAGAAAAGTTCTGTCCAATTAAAGTTTCAGAAAAGGTACAAGCAAATGAAAATAGGGAGTTAAAAAGGAAAATTGTAGGCAATCAACTTTTTGCAGTCACTAACGCTTCTGCCATAACTGTCTTGCCCAGACAATTATACCCTGAGACATACCAGCAGCCCCACTGGCCCAAATTTGCCAATGGAGATGAGAACATTTGTAGGGGTCAATCTCACAAACTGTATACTAATCCAAACTGGTCTGCAGCAGACTAGGGATGTTAAATTTCATTTAATCAACTAATCAACTAGTCAATGGATTTTCCATTGACTAGTCGATAAGCAGGTGAACTGTAGTGGGATTAGCTCCCGGGCCCAGGAGCCGCAGTGAGGTTAGGCCCCAGGAGGTAACCCGACTGCAGCTCTGCCTTTTAATCCCTGTCTATCAGGGATGCTCTAGACAGTACTGGGTCCTGCCATGAAGGCAGGGGACTGGACTCGATGACCTCTCGAGGTCCCTTCCAGTCCTAGTATTCTATGATTCAGTGATTCTATGAAATGTATTAAGAGCCTGCTTTTAAGCCGGCTCCCTCCAGCACTGGCTCCTGCCCTGCACCTTGCTGCCTCTATTAGAGGCAGCAAGGGGTGGGGGAGCAACTTGTCAAGGGACTAGTTGACTATCCGATAATCTTTTGCCTATTGGATAGTCGACTAGTCACTTACATCCCCTACAGCAGGCCTCTCTTCTTCCTATGCTCCGTGTGCCAGTCCTACTCCACAGACAAGTACAGAGAGGTGGCGGGGCTTTGGCCCTGCCTCTTCTATAGCCTCTTTTTTCTAGCTTCCTCCCCCATGTGATCAGGACTTGTGATCTATTGAATGCTGGAGATACAGGTGCAGGTTGAACCTGTCTAGTCTGGCAACATCTGTGGTCTGGCATGATTTTAGTTAGCTGATTGTTCACATATCATAAATATGGCCAAGTGTAGGGGTAAACTGAGGCAGTCCATGGTATCTTGCTGAGAACTGGTAACTCAAATCCTAAATCATTAGACAAGTCTGAGAATACAGCACAGCAGTTAACTTGACCCGGGTTGTCCTGGCAACCACATTCCAAAAGGGCCTCACTTTGATAAGGCCGGTACCGAACAACAACCGTGCGGGATTGTTTTTCATTGTCTGCTTTGTTCCTAGAAAAATAAGCTTAGATCCCAAAGATCGTGCCAAGGCAATACCACCTCCGCAGGAGATGCATTATATTTCTGGCCGACAAAATGACCATCAACATGCCTCTGTTTATGTTGGCTTATTTAGCTTGTTAGGAATAATTATTTGTATTAGTGATAATATGTTTAATTGGCTATGGGTGGGTAACCTATGTAACCTCTATATTTCATTGGCTTATGTGCTTATCTCCTTTCCGCCGCTAGACCTATCAAATCACTTCCCCTCCGCTCATCTGCTGCCTATATAATTTAATGTATGTTTTGGTTAAGTTAGTGCTCACCAGGTTAACTCCTGATGGGTACTCCACCAGCTGTGTGAACCAATAAATCTTCTGCTTGTTTTCACCTGCACACAGTGTGTCCAGAATTATTCCCTACACCAAGTTTCCCCTGGGCCCATAAAGTTTGTTTACAGCCACCAGTCCTGGCTCTCAGTGTACTGTGCTATAATTAGCTTTAATTTACTCCTAATTTTCTTCCAAGAACCCAGTAAGCAGTGGAAGTGTTGGTAATGTTACTAGACAATATTGACCTCCTGTGGTTCAGCATATTCTCTGGTTTTGGCACCAGTCAGATGCCCAGGGTGGCCGAACTAGAGAAGTTCAACCTGTATTGTTATCGTTAGAGATACGTGCCACAGAAGGGCGGTGCAGGAAAGAACCTTTTGCTGGCACCTCTGCCCTTGCATGAGTGAAGAGCCTATTTCTGATCTAGCCTTAAGTGCATAGCCATTTAGAAACCTAAGGATCATAGTATAAATACAATAGTTAGCTTTGCTGGGATAGGTAACACAGATGTTTCACACAGAGAATATTTCTATGCTGTATAATATTATAATGTGCTCATTTTATTTTGCCATCTGTATAAGTTTTCTGTTCATTGCAATGAGAGTCTGCTAGAAATATTGTATGTGGTAAAAATCATACTGAATATTACTTAGTATCAATACTGAATAAAAGCACTGCTTCCATACCTGATAACAATAAGGTGTTCACATCACCCAAGACTTTTCAGCACCTTCTACTAAGCAGCAGATTTTTACCACATTTAGCACAATATCACTTTTATTACTCATGTTACTGAAAGCTTTTGAATATCAATAGGAAAATAATGTTCTCAAACCTTAAATATTATGGAAACCTTGTCTCTGCATATAATACCATTATAATAACAGTAATTTGCATTTCAATAGTGCATTTCATCTGAGAATCTCAGAGCACTTTACAAACATCAGGCTAGATTCACAGAAACTGACACACAGAGATGAAAATTACATGTCCCTGAGCTATTCTGAACCCTTGGAGCCCCTGGAGAAATTCACACAGAAAGAGGGCAGGCTGCCTTGCTGCTTTCTCTCCCCTTGGATTTCCATGAGAAAGGAGAAATTGGAATTAGCAACTCACGCTCCACAAAACCCCATTTAGGCTAAGTTTTTAAGGAGGGACAGAACCAGCTCACTCCCCAGCCTTCCCACTGTAGAAATAAAGGTTTTAAGACGGTAATTTAGAGGTGCTCCTTCATAAGGGATTGTAGGATGAATAGAGGTATTTAGAGATGTGCCCTGGAAGCTGGAGTTGAGAACTCAGAAGCTCTCTCGTTTGTTTTATTAAAAGTTGTATTCCTCTCTCATTCACTGGTTGGTATTTAATGAACCCCAAAATCATGATATGGTATAAGAAGTGCAGAATGAGAAGGAAACTGAAGTCATTTGGAAGTTAATGCCTGTGTTTGGAACTGAAACCAGAGGCATGGGGAGCATGCAGCACAGCAAACAGAGAAGAACAAAGACTTTTGTATGCATCTAATAAGCACATTCTTAAGCTGGTTAAGCTACTAAAGTGGAAACAGCCAAAAATGGATGTGTTGTGACCTCCACCCAGTCTGCAATTGTCAGGCAGTATTGCATAGAACTGGGAAGAATTTGGAGATTTTAATTATGTGTAACAGCCATGGGGAAAGCACAAGCCAAAGAGCTGAACTCACCAGAAGTGTTTATCCAAGTACAAAAGAATATAACCAGACTAGGTCAAATCAATAAGTGGAACTACTTGCTATAAAAACCTCTGCTAAGGGGAAGACTGGTTACAAACAATCACGTGAAAGGTGTGAATCAGAACAGTCCCAAAACAGGATATTGCCTCTTGGAAATTCTGTTATAAATATGGGAAAAATAATCACTTTGAAAAATGCTGCATATCCCAAATGCAGAAAATTCAAGTGCATCCTCCCACCATCCTCCTACCGATAGGGATGGGTTTGGCTCCCATAGGATCCCCCCCCCTCCCCATGCAACTATCCTACAATTGCATTAACCCAATTTACATTGCATTAACTTGGGGAGAAGAGGCTGAGGGAAGTGTTCCCTTTAAGATTTTCCTCCCATGAGCAGAGTGAATTTTGCCTTGTGCACCAGTATTGAGTTCATGTGGCTTGTTCGGACGTATGCCGCCGTGGCACCCAAGTTATTAATAAATATTTTATAAGCCTCTCCCTTTTCCCTGTGTTGCCATGTCTCCCCCCCGCTTCACCCCACCTGCTCCCCTGGTGCCTGCTGCCCACCACCCCTCATCCTCCTCTGCAGTCCTGGATCCTGCCCTTCTCACTTCCCTCAGCCCTTTGGGGACCTGCCCCCTCTCCTGAAGCAAACCTTCTCTTCCCCCTGAGTCCACTCCTCACCTAGCCCCACTCTGTTCATCTGTAGCTATCCCTTCCTCTACCCATCTGGCCTGACTCTCTTGTCTGTCCTCTGGTGCCTGTGTCCGTCCTTCTGCTTCATCCCCAGAAACCCCTGGCACCTGCACCTTCACTTACCCCTGCACCTTCCTGGTGCCTCCTGCTTCCCTGACTGCCCCTGCCCTCCTTCTCCCTGGTGCCCACCCCCTCACCACTCTCTGTCCCTGTTCTCCTCATGCCCCTCTGTGCCCTCACACAACTTGCTCCTTCCCCTGACTTCCTCATGCCCACCCTCCTTTCAACGCCTCTTCTCCCAGCACCCACTCCTCCTCTCTCCTCTTCCTCCCATTGTCCCTCCCCTTTCCTCTCCCAGCATCACCCTGTCCCCTCCCTTCTCCCACCATCACTGACATCTTCCCTCCCGCCTCCTGCCATTTTCCTCATTGTCTTCTCTTGGCCCCCTAGCATTTGTCTCACCTCCACCCTGTACCTTGGTGCCTGCCCTCCCTCCCCTCAGCACAAGCTCCTTCCTCTCCTCGACCCCTTTCCCTTAGTTCTCCCCCTGCCCCTTCCCTCACCTTCCAGTTTGCAGAGCTGGAGCCTGTGGTCTGGCCCTAAGTCCCCACAGCCCCAGCCCCAGTTGCTCCCAGGGTGGGACCATTTGTCAGGACTAGAGCTGGGACTGCCAGTGGTGCTATTTTTAGTGCCGCAGTCCAGTCCCCAAGGGCAGCCCAGCTCCAGCTAGACTCAAAGCTGCACAAGGCTCATTCCAGTGAGGTTGCCCTGGCTGGATTGCACCTTGCACGGCTGCCTCTTGACTCCAGCTGGCACTGGGGCTGCCTGCGGGGACTAGGCGATGGCACTAAAAATAGCTCCACAGGAGCCTCCATTCCAGTCCTGGCACCTACTGAGCATGCCCTGCCGCGCGGCACCCCTGCCGGGGCTCCAAGGCAGCCCAGAGGAGAAGGAGACGGGGCTGCTGGACCAGGACCCCATGCAGCAGAGGCGTTCCCGTGGGGGAGGAAGAAGAGGGGAGAGAGGAAGGGGCCATATGCCACTGGAAGATTGCCCAGCTGCCCTACGTGCCCTGCAAGGTGAGAGGGGGAGGAGGCTGATGGGACACCGGCACGGTGCACCAAGTAGTGAAATGTCTAGCGTGGCTTTCTGGGAAATTTCACTACTTGATGGGGCACCGGAACAGAACATTTAAATTCAGGACAGTCCCGGAAAAAATGGGACATATGGTCAGCATATTCAGCACTCACATGCACACCCCTTTGGGGGGGGACAAAAATAATACTGTCTTGTGCTGTACAGAAAGATCTGCACAGTGCATACTCATAAAAATTTGCCCTCTTCTTCAATGTAGAGAGAGAGATATCCCCAGCTTCTTGCCTTCACCCCCGATATGAACTGCACAAACTGGGTTGTGTTATAACATGAAACAAGTTTATTAACCACAATAGGTAAATATTAAGTGATAAGAGGTCAGCAAATGGATCAAAGCAGATTATGTTAGTATACAAACAAAACCAGCAAACTGAACTTTGCACATTAGAATAGACAGGATATACATTAGCAAATTCTCAGCATGAGCCATAAACAGTCTTAAGGCACAAGTTGCCTTGGCTTTTCCAGGTTTTCATGCACAGGTTAATATCCTTCCAGTCTGGGACCATCACTTTCCACACACTTTGCCCTTCCAGGTGTAGTACTGTAGGAAGAGTGAGGTCCACCTATGATGTCACTGTCTCCCTTTTATATCTACTTCCAACATACCAGAAAGTTCTTCTTCTGTGACCTGGGTAAAACAGCACTACACAATGGGAACTCTCCCTGAGAAGTTTCTATTGTACACAGGTCCTGGGGTAATCCTTGTTCTTATGTGTATTTCTTCAATAAGCCACTAACATTGGCCTTCCTTTACTGGTTTACTTGAAAGGCTGTATGTGAGAGTTTTGAACTCACAACATGTTGAAGTAACACACTGAGATACTGTTTAGCAGAATGATGCCTCACAAGACATACTTTGTACAAAACATATCCTAATTATATGACAGTTGTAAATATTGGGGTGTCAGGGTGCCACAGATTGCTTGTAGGGTGAACATACAGTCCAGATAAATAAATAGATCCCTCCACTTATCCATCCATATAGAAAGGTGCTTTTTGCACTGTGATAAATTCAAGGCTGAGCTTGCAAGGATGGAAACAATGCAACAGAATGGGTGAGCTCCCTACTCCTTGTGGAGAAAAGTAATAGCCTTAGCTATTACTTGAACAAGGCTATAAAAAGAACATTTCAAGCTGCCAACCAGGGAAAAATTATGGCTTAATTTGCAAATGCTCAATATTTCAGTAAATTGGATGCATCCTCTGAATTTTAGCAGCTAAAAATAACTGAAAAAAGCTCAACACTGTTCCTTTAACATCCCTTTTGGATGATACAAATTATTACATTTGACCTTTGGCATAGCTTCAGCACCAGAAATGCAACACAAAACCATACATATGCTCCATGAATAAATTAATAGCGTTGATACCTCAATAGATGACATCATTGTCCTCATCTGGGGCTCAAAAAGAGAAGCATAATTGTAGACTTTGGGAAGTCCTGGATGCAAGTAGAGCTGCAAACCTCAACTAAGTAGGGAGAATTGTGTTTTAGGGTTACAGAATTCACTTTTGTTAAGGACATATTTTCAATTAAGATGTATAATCTGGTAAGAGGAAGATTTCAGTGACTGAAATAATGCCTCATCCTCAACAGTTTCTGGGAATGGTTAATTATCTTGGAAATTCATATCTAATACGTCTACCAAAGTACTGGCTTTGAAAACTCTTAGGACTTGTCTACAACACAGAGAAGATGCCACAGGCAATCTTCCAGGGTTCGAATTAGCAGGTTTAGTAAAGACAAAATAAATGGTATTAAGTTCAGAACAGGTCATTGATAAAAATGTTAAATAGTGTAGGGCCAAGAACCAATCCTTACATAACCCCATGGGAAACACCTACTTAATGACAAGTCCCTATTTAAAATTATATTTTGAGACATATTAGTCCAACCAGTTTTTAATCAATTTAACATGTGCCATTTTAATTTTGTATTCTAGTTTTTTAATCAAAATATCATCAGGTAACAAGTTAAATACCTTACAGACATCTACTACATCAACACTAATTCATTTATCAATCAAACTTGTAAACACAGAAAAAAAATCAACTTAGTTTGACAGGATCTGTATTCCATAAACCCAAATTTTATTCACATTACTTTGCACAGGAGTTAAGGCAGAGGTTAGTAACCCCCGGCACGTATGCCAATGGTGGCACATGAGCCGACGTTTACTGACAGGTGGGGTGGGAGCTCAGCCCTGCTCCTTCCTCCCCGCACAGCGAGAGCCTGCACTGCTACTTGAGCTTTGTGGTCAGTGCGCAGCCTCAGCACCAGCTCTGGGGGGCAGGCAAGGAGGTTGCTGATTGGGCTGTGGGAGTAGCTGACACTGAGCGCTCTCCCCCTTCTCCACTCACCCAACTCCATTATAGAAGTGATCCAGTGGAAGCAGCAGTGAGCCAGTGAAAGCAGGTGAGCTGCTGCTGGTGGGCATGTGGGGGCTCAGCTGGGCAAGCTCCGGTGGCCGGGGTTTGGGCCATGTGGACTGCTCCTGTGGTAATGGAGGAGTAGTGGGGCAGAAGTAGCCCGGCATATGGGGATGGAGGCAGCACATGTGTGACTGCCTGGGAGAAGAGGGGGTGGGTGGGTGCTGGTATTGGGGTGAGGTAGAGGCAGGGAGGTGGTTTGTCTGTGCTGTGAGGTGTGGGAGGAGTGGATAATTTGTTTGTGCTTTAGCTGGGAGTTAGGACAGGACAGACTGATGGTGCCTGCTACTTTGAGAAGCAGGATTTTATCCCAGCTTCCATGTAGGCTGGGGGGAGCAGATTCCACAGGGTTGGGTGGGGGCAAGGAGGGGATGCTGACATCTGTGTGATGACATGGAAGCAGGAGACAGTTTATTTGCAGTGTCTGACTGAACACTCAGAGGCTTGTGTGCTGCTTAAATTATCAAACTATGAGCCTGAGATTGGAGAACTCAGCAAGGCAAAGCAAAGCCAAGGATCACACTAAATGGTAAGATCTGCATCTTTATTTATTGATGAAGCTGCTGTAAGTAGGACTATTATTGACTTTAAAAAGTAGCACTGGCACTCGGACCCGTACATATAGGTGAATAAGTTAAATCTCAGCACACTACTTTGACAGGTTGCTGACCCCTGAGTTAAAGCATGCTGTATTGAAACTTCAGGAGAAATCTGTCATGCAGAATGCAAACAAACCAAGCTTGCACCTGAACAGAGAAGTAGGCTCATCATAAAAACTCCAGTAAGTAACTTCAGTCAGACATCTAATGGTCATGAAGAATGTTTTAAAGGTCACTCTCAGTTTGGTTCACTTCCTTCTGAATTAGTGAGGCCCTCAACAATGATAACGTTTCTGAATGAATATCCTCACCATAAAAGTGGAACACATTTATATCTCTGGCTTTAGACAGATGCATCATAAACATAACCTGTAAGTCTGTGAAATGTAAAGATTTAGGACAAAATGTTTCCCTCCCATCTGCAAATGCTGCAGGATCTTCAATTGTTACAGCTCCATGGGCATCCAACACTAGGTGGATTCATCCAGTAACAACATTTATGCAGGGATCACAAAACAAACAAGGGCCCACAAGGACAGTGTAAATTAATCAAATAAGAGTTAAAATGAATAGAACTGAATCATACGCAGACAAACAACTACATACAACAACAATCAGTCATTAACAATGAGAGTTTGAGTGCTAAGGCAGCCCAACTCCCTTTTGGGCTCCAGCGCATACATGGGACAAACACATGGAAAGTAATGGCCTTTGCAAAGAAGAATTCTTAGGGCTCTAGGACTAAGGTTTCCTTGCTCAGGCCCTCTGATACTCCTCCGAGTTCCCTTTCCGAAGTGAAAGCCTCACTGCTCAGGTTTGTTCTTAGCTGCCTGACCCATTCTGTGACAGAAAAATGCATTTTTTAAGGAACCAAGTTTCTTTTCTTTGTACAATTATATTTTCCTAGGGCACCTACTGTAGCCAGACATGAACCCCATCTTGTTCCCCCCCCCCCCAGAGAGCAAGAGAAAGGCAGTCAGCCTTTGATGCCCTGGGAACGCAGGTGTGCTGCCTGTCCCTGACTCTAATAAACAGAAACCAGACAGTAAATGGGCTAGCTGACGACCCAGGGCCTCCTGCTGCCCTGATGGCTAGCACCAGTAATTGACACGCCTGCACTGTCCCAGGAGAGGAATCTTCGCTCATCACATACTAGAAGTGCCCATTGTCTGCATTTTCCCAGGTGTGAATTATGCTTTGCACCCTTCATGGGAAACTTGGCATTCAAAGCCATTTTTCCTAATTGGCCACTTGAGACCAGGAAGAAGCCTACGTGACCCAAGGGGTATAAAGAGGGGTTTAGTAGCCCACCCCATTTGAGCTCCAATCATCTACACCTGCTGGCAGGTATTGGTGGTCTCCCGAGGTCTGTGGGACGCCCAGCCTCGCCCTACTTCTTCCCGAGGGATTGAGAGAAAGACGCTGGCCACGCCAAGTCTGGAACGCAGGGGTGAGAATATATACCTGCTAGGTGTCTATTTTGCATGCATTTAATAAGAGCTCAGAGAACCAAAAGGGTTTCATGGTACCTGTAAGTGACTTATTAGTGTAATTTCTGTCCTGTCCTTTGTAGTGGCTGTGTTATCTGTAACACAGTAGTAGCATTTAACAGCTGAGTTTACCCTGTAACAATAAAATAGTAACTGTTTAAGCTGTGACCTGACTCCTTCAGTTGCTGTAACAGAACCAAGCACAATTTTAAAAGAACTCCAGCCGGTCATAAGGGACAGATATAGGGAGAGCTTGAGCGTTGGATCGTGTCGCTTCCAGGGGACAGATCCGTTGGAGCATCTCTCAGCCTCCCCAGGCTGCCCGCTGTGAAGGGATCGTGTATCCTAGCAGTCAAAATCTGAGGTGTAATAAGCTCTCCCTGTAAACTCTGGGGCGTCTGTCGGCCTGTTGGCTGCCCGCCGCGAAAGGATCCCGATCCTAGTGGTAAAGACACGGACGTTAAACTCCTCGGGGCGCCCGTCAGTCTCACCTACACTGCCCACTGCGACGGGGCCTTGTGTCTCAGCAGTTGAAGACTCGGGTGTAACATACACACATGCACTGCCCTGACCATCGGCTGACAACCTACTCATAGGGGAAAAAACCCAAATACTTTCTGCTTAGTAGCACATGTCAGATTTAATCTCTGAAATTTCAGGCATGAACTCCTATTTTAGCCACATGACTGTCATTGACAGGAAAGAGTTATATGATTACAATAATATACAATTCTGAAGTTTCTCCCATAGTGTTTGGGAGTTGATCACAAGACAATTCAATGTTACAATATGACTGTGAGGGTACCTCTACACAGTAAGGTTGTTAAATATTGATTAATCTACTAGTCGAGTGGTTGATGAAATTTCCATCGACTACTCGACTAGCCGACAAGACTTCCGCATTCGTCCTTTGAGATGTACAAGAGCCCCAGCGGGGGGCTCTTGTGCATTTCAAAGTTGGAACTCTGCATGCAGCCCAGGGCCACCAGGAAGTCCCACTGACTCTGGGTTCTATGCGGGTGCTTCCGCTTTGAAATGAGCAAGCACCAGGGGCCCCTGGCTCTTGTGCATTTCAAAGCGGAAGCACTCGCGTGGAGCCTGGAGTCAGTGGGACTTCCCACTGGCCCTGGGCTACCCACAGCATGCCAGCTTTGAAACATACAAAAGCCCCCAGCAGGGGCCCTTGTGCATTTCAAAGCGGAAGCACCCGCATGGAGCCTGGGGTTAGCGTGAGATTCAGAGTCCGCTGACCCTGGGCTCCATGCAGCACTGCCGCTTTGAAATGCTGCGTGGAACTAGGGCTGATCCCGGACTCCACGCAGCATTTCAAAGCAGCAGTGCTACACGGAGCCTGGGATCAGCTGGGGACTCCCCAGTTGACTCCGGGTTCCGCAGAAATGCCGCTGAGAGCCGGAGTCAGCTAGGGAGTCCCCAGCTGACCCTGGTCTGTGTTTAGTGCTGCCCCTTTGAAACGCCGCCATGGCGTTTCAAAGCAGCAGCGCTGCACAGAGTCCAGGGTCAGCCTCATGTGGCGCTGCCGCTTTGAAACACCACAGCAGCATTTCAAAGGGGCAGCGCCGCAGGGAGCCTGGGATCAACTGTGCGGCCCTCCCCCTTTGCTGCCTCTATCTGATTAAGGCAGCAAGGGCGGGGAGAATGACTAGTTGACTCGATTATCCGATAAGCATCCTTAACATCCTTACTACACAGCAACATTATTTGGAAATAACTAGCATTATTTTGAAATAACTTAGTCCATGTCTACACAGCAGACAGTTATTCCGAAATAATGTCAAAATACTGTCAAGCTGAAGGACTTCTTACTCTGACTCCTTAACCCTCATTGTATCAGCAGTAAGGGAAGTCGGAGGAAGAGTGCTCTATTTCAAAATAAGTGCTATGTAGCCAATCCCAATTTTGAAATAAGCTACGCAATTGACATAACTCAAAATAAGCTATACAAATTGAACTAAGCCCTGCTGTGTAGATGCACCCTAAATGTGTAAGTCACTTCAAAAAATTATTCAAAAAGCACACAACCTAACATAGCATTTAGATGTCAGGTTGTTGGGTTTGCAACTATTTGGGCCAATCAACTTTACATTTTGTCTCCAAGATCAAACTATGAACAAACTTTAAAATGGAGACATTTTGTTTCTTCAAAATTTTAAACTCTATAAACTGCAAATAAAATTTAAAATGTAGTAAGTTTTATTTTTCACTAGACACCAGTATCATTAGACATCACCTGTATACCTACACACAGGAAGATAGGATGGTACCATATATGGTGAAATGAGATGTTAAAATACAGAACTGGGCATTTTAAGAGATACACTAGCATAAAATAAGTGTGACAGATGGGAGAACCAGTCCCCATGTGCTCTCACTCAACAAAATTTCAACACTAATATTTACTTGAGCAATATATACTCAAGTTCTCTGTATTCCCAATTTCAAATAGACCTTGTTTTCTGGAAGTTCACAATTTTTATTCAAAGGATGATATTTTTTATATGGTAGAAGTTTAAGGCCTGATCCAAAGTCCATTGAAACCAATGGAAAGATTCCAGATGACATTAGTGGTGTTTAGACAAATGAAATCGACAGTTTCTCCATTTACCTCAATGGGCTTTGGATCAAGTCCTTCCAGTCCAATTCTGCTTTTAAATAGAGACAAACAATTCCCATTAATGAGTGTGGCATTCGAGTAAACGAAGGCAGAATTTTACCCCCTTTATTGTGATTATAAATTGTCAAATCATTTTAATGCATTCATCTTTCAAGATTAAAAATCTGAGCTTTGAGTGAATTTAAAGTCAGAAGACACCATCGTGATCACCTAGTAACCTCCTGCATATGGCAGGCCACAGGACCTCACCCATTCATTCCTGTTATAGACCCCCAATCTCTGGCTGAGTTACTGAAGTCCTCAAATCATGATTTAAAGACTCCAATTTACAGAGAATCCACTATTTACACTAGCTTAAACCAGCAAGAGATCCATGCCCCATTTTGCAGAGGAACGTAACCTACCCCAGAATCCCACCCAATCTGACATGGGGCAAAATTCCTGCATGGGCTTTGTGTGAAAGCTCTAGACTGCAGCTTCATTGCCTCAGGACTCCCTCTTAATCCTCCCTATGCACAATGGCTATGTCTACATTGCGCTCTCTTGCGCAAGAACATATGCAAATGAGGCACGGTGATGAATATCGCCACACCTCATTTGCATACTTAATGAACTGCCATTGTTGCGCAAAGGGCTTTTGCGCAAGAAGGAGCAGTCTACACTGCTCCTTCTTGCGCAAAACCCCTCTCTTGCGCAAGAGCCGTTCTGCCACTTATTTTCAGGCAGAATGGCTCTTGCGCAAAAGCCCTTTGCGTAAAATGGCGGCTCATTAAGTAGGCAAATGATGCATGAATATGAATATCACCATGCCTCATTTGCATATGTTCTTGTGCAAGAGAGTGCAATGTAGACGTAGCCAACCAGTGTGGGTGTTTTGCAGGATGAGCAGCATTTCTGCAGTGGCATGAATTTCATCTTCTATGAACTACAGAAAGAGATTAATTCAATAAAAAGACTATTCGCTTTCATTTGACAAAGCATACTAGGAAAAGCTCCTGAAAACAAGATAATTTACAAACAATTATTGCCATACAATTAAATGATGTGAAGGAAGAAGATGTTGACAAAGCACATTACAGACACCAAAATTAAGTCTGAAAATTACTTCTGCAGAAGACCAATGCTCATTACCGCTAAACACGAGATAATAGCGAAGCCTACAATGACAAGAATTGTTACTGTAATCAAAATTAATTTGAAATAACATTATTACTGAACCTAGTGTAGGTTTCCTGGGTGATTTGTGCATAACATAAAAATCATCATTAAGACCAATACAAGGCTATCAAGCTGTTACATGCAAAGAATTCCACCAGAATTAATGACTCTGAGTATATGAATTCACACTTCAGAAAAGTTAAGGTATTACACTCAAACTAGAATTCAAATATGGAAAATATTTTAATTATTTCATGTGTGTTCTGGAAATTCTAGTGATTTTTCTGATATTATAAGAACCAAGAAAAACAACCAGGACATAATACTGAATCACTGGGGGCACTGAATCCATGACAATCAATAAAACCACAGGGTCTCTCAGACATTTTGTCTCCCAACTAAGCTGCAAAGTAATGGAAGCAAATGAAATAGGATACTTTTAACTGATAGTCTGAGCAGACACAAAGCATAAGGAGTACCACATGAAAATAAGTGAAAAAGAAGTTAAAAGTGCATAAAAATATTGCATATACAGTATTGTTGTATACATGACAGTTAATTACCAAAGGAAAAACAGTTGTAAACAAGACATTTGTTTTTGAAACGAGTGAACAACTTGAAAAGGAAAGGAAATTATTTGTTGGGGAAACTCCATTATGATTCACATCATAGTCAAGAAATCCAAATAATTAATATAATGATCCTTTACATTCATACAGCACCATTCTCAGAAGATACTAGGAGCACTAATTGACTTTTGCAGCTCTTCTGTGAGGTAGGGTTAGGTTCTTATGAAATCCTGTATGGTTTCAAATCTTAAGCAATTTGGGTACTTCCCCCCCCAAGATTATATATAGAGCCCTTCCAAATTCACAGCTGTTAAGAACACGCGTTAGATCGTGAAATCTGATCTTCCTCATGCAATCTTGTGCCCAGTCAGGGACTCATGGACTCCAGCTGCCATACCCATAGGGGAAGTGGAGGAATAGGACTTCCTCTTTCCCAGCAGGGACCACTCCCAGGGTGGGTCAGACCAACCTCCAGGAACCTGCACTGCTCAAACAAACAGTCACTTCCCCATGCTGCTGGGGAAACCAGAGATACGGTAACCCACCTCTCATGCTCTACAACCCTTACTTGGGCATGGCTGCTGGCAGTCGCACTGGCTTTAGAATGGTGACTGCCCAGCTCAAAGCAATGCCCCTGCCCTGCCAGTAGCAGGGCAGAAATAAGGGTGGCAATCCCACCACGCCCCTATAATAGCCTTGTAACACCCCCCCACTCTGGCTGCTTTTTAGGTCAGGATCCCTGTGGTTGTAACAGTATGAAATTTCAGATTTAAACATCTGAAAATGTGAAATTGACTAATTTAACCTCCTCCCCCCCAGCTATGAAATTGACCAAAATGGACCCTGAATTTGGTAGAACCCTCATTACATAGAACTATTCTTTCCATGCTAGAAAACTGTTTTGTCTTCATATTAAAAATTTACATGACTCCACTGGTCAAAAAATCCCACATAAGGCTGTAGCAACAACCACCACGGTACACTATTGCACTATATGTAGGGAGGGACAGTAATATGACCATAGTACCTAGGTAAAATCCTGAGCCCAAGGGAGCTGACAGTCATGGCAGGCTCCTGGGCAAGTTGCGGGGTAGCTCCATGCTCTCGGACGAAGTGAGGCCAAGGGCAGAAGTCCCTCAGCACCACCCAGACTGCACCCTCTCCCAGCACTGTCTGGAACATACCATGCTGTGCCCCCACCTCCCAGGCGGGCCTACGAGATGTGTGGAGCACTGCAGTGGCACTGGTGGCTATTTAAAGGGCTCAGGGCTCCAGGCACTGCTGCAGCAGCAGCTCCAGGCCCCTTTGAATCACCAGGCCCTGGGGCAACTCCCCATTTCCCCCCACCCCAACCTTTGGCAGGCCTACCTGAGCCCGATGAAATCAGTGGAAAAACTCCCACAGATTTCATTCAGATTTTACATGGGTCACAAGATTTCACTCAACATTAATTCAGATGCAGGATTTTGGTTAATCCCTCTCCCCAGTTTAGTCTGAGCAGCAGCTTCCCCTTTCTTCTCTTGTTCCTACTACCTTGAGGTTATGGTTCTCCTTTAGCCTCTCTCCACTGAAGAGTCTGAAAATTTTCTTTTAATACAATGAATTTCTTAGGTGTGACATAAGTGGAAATTCTCTGTAATGTAATGATTTTTGAATATTGTATGATGATCTGATTCTTCAGAAATTTACTGTACGAATAAGTATGCTGGTTTACTTTAATAAGGGAATTGTCAGGATAAACAAGCAGGAAGGGAAACAATAGGTCAAGATAAGCCACCCTTGGGAAATGTTTATGGTTTGTTAAAAGACAAGGTCCAGAGAAAAGCAACAAAGATGATTAATGGTCTAGAAAACATGACCTATGAAGGAAGACTGAAAAAATAGGGTGTGTTTAATTTAGAAAAGAGAAGACTGAGATGGGACATGATAGTAGTTTTCAAGTACTAAAAGGATGTTACAAAGAGGAGGGAGAAAAATTGTTCTTGACTTCTGACGATAGGACAAGAAACAATGGGTTTAAATTGCAGCAAGGAAGGTTTAGGTTAGACATTAGCAAAAACTTCCTGTCAGGTTGATTAAACACTGGAATAAATTGCCTATGGACATTTAGATGGAATATCCATCATTGGCAATATTGAAGAGCAGGTTAGATAGACATCTGTCAAGGATGATCTAGATGGTGCTTGGTCCTGCCATGAGGGCAGGGGATTGGATTTGATGACCTCTTGCAGGCCCTTCCAATTCTAGTATTCTATGATTCCATGAGAGGGAGGGGAGCCAGAAATTCAAACTTCCCTTGTCTGATCAAAATAAGTACAATAATCTATTAGTTTAATTACTTCACACATCTGTAGTTAAGGTTTGGTTATCTATAACCATCCACATGTAGGTACTGCAATACTCTACCGCTCAGCAAAATACAGAAGAGGATTTGAGGTAGTGTCTCAGCTAACAATCATTAAATAAGACCAAATCACTGACAGAAATGGTCTCCTTAAATGGCTTATGTAATATCTGAAAGGAAAACAATAATAAAACAAAGTAGTAGTTTAGGTTTCCTCTTTTCTCTCTAACCTTTTCCATTTTTTGTTATTTGTGTGAATGTTTTAGTTATAAACATTGTGTGATCTATCCATAGGACTATTGCTTGGGTTTTCAATTTTTTTTAGCGGCTTACTACATAGCTGGGGTTGTTTTTTGTTTTTGTGATGTTGATACTTTGATTTTAACTAGATTTTGTCTGTTCCTTATTGTACCTTGGCCCAAATTCATTCTGATTTCTAACCCTGTCCAGCCGATAATAAGTATTAAAAATTGCTATGTTTCTTGGTTCAACACTCTTTGGAAAGCTAGTAGTCCAAAATTCAAACACCCTATTAACCACTTTTGAGAAGCAAATTGTTAACACACAGGGCCATGGCCAAACAGGATTATGGATTCACTTCAGCACAGAGTCGATTAGGGATAGTTGCTTTTATTAATCTCATTATGTCACTACTATTACAGGGTTAACACTGCCAAATGGTTACACAACTACTGCAAAGTGACACATTAATAAGCACAGGCAGAGCAATTCATAAAAGAGTAACAGGCATTTAGCAATGCTTACACCCTTTCAGTCTGCAGGGAATCCCGTTCCTGTCACCTTGCACCAGGGCTGCAATGGACATGGTTCCAGCTGGGGGAATCCAGGGCACCCTCTGAGGTCTAGGTCCTTGGTGAGACTCACCGGACACAGGATTCCCTACACTAGTTATACTACAATTGTTTACCAGGTAAGCGTGTACTGGCTTAACGCCATTCTTATCACTCTTATGAGCTGAGACCGACATCAAACTTGTTCACCATTTAGTAGTTTCCCAGCTCAAGTGCATGGGTTAAAGCTGATAAGGGCCAGCTGCTGTTTGCGCTTGCAGGGTTCCAGCCTATGTACTCCAAGGATGGAAACTTCCATCCCAGCCTGCTAAGCTGCAGGCCCCACATATTGGTTGTTATGTGACACAAAAGTAAATGAAACTCTTGAGTACTATTTCTCACAACTAGCTAAATACCATAGATAAGATGATATTTAAAGAGTATCCAAGCCCTGGAGTAACCAGTTCAACCCAGCAGTGACTTAATTACAGTGTCTTCTTCCAAATCTATTATATATTTTGAAGAGTTTGTTTGGATTTGTTTATGCAAAATGAAGTCATACTTTGCAATTACCAAATGATACCAAATTTTGCATAAATAATTCTGTCACTTAAATTGGTTGAATGCACTAATTTTTACACCGGAATATACTGGGTGAAAGGTTTAAATAATTATTTTTGTTTTTCATCGCAAAAAAGTCTATTATAATTATTACAATTAGAGTTAATAAAAAAATTTGCTAACAAAATTAAAATCACATTGTCTAGTCAACTGTTATTTTAATGCAAAGACTTTTTTACTGTTACAAATCACAAAATAATTCAAATTAGTGCACAAAGAGTAATGTAAACTTTAGTTTCTGATTCAAATTTACTATGTATGGTAATTAATCAATAAAATGAATAATGTTTGAAGTTGAAATCCTACAAATTTAAAACTGTTCTTTTACTTCCCTTTTGCAAGCATATTAATAAAATTTCTATTACACATACACAGTGCTTTGTTTGTTTAAAAAAAAAAAAGGGTGCTGGTACTAGGGTCCAGATGGTTTCAAAAATTTGTCAAGCAATAAATAAATAAATAAATAAATAAATAAATAAAATAAGCGCTGGGGAAAATTTGTCAAGCAAAAAAAGCACTGCATATACTTAATTTCTCCAACTTTCCTGTAAGTGTAATCTACGCAAATGACTTTGCCCAGTCAAAGACAAGCCTCACCTGCTAGTAGTCTAATATTTTCAAAAGACTCTCTGTACTGCTGCTCTCTGCAACAACAAGTCATGGTAGCTTCCTTCTTCAACTCCTTTTCCTTTTCTGGCTATACTGAAAGGACAAAAGATCTGACAGATTTAGTTAGGCCAAAAGTTTATTTTTAGATGTCTGGAACTATCCTGCAGATAACGGTGTACCCAATGTTTATACCAAAATTATTCCATAATTTCCAGGTGTGTGTGTCCCATCTGCTCCTCCTCTTTCCCCATCTAGTCCCTCCAGCAAATCTATGCCGAGACCTTACCATCCAACCCTCCCTCCCCGCCCATAGGAGAGTTAATAAAAATATTAACTATTCCTCTTACACTGTGGCATTCAAAAAAACATGTGATCTGGATTTTTTCCTTTACAATGTTTGTAAATTTGTTTAGTACAAATATGGGGGCAGACTTATAATGGGACAAAGTTCAGTTTAAGTACCCAAGTCCCACTGACAGTTAATGCCCATTTTTGCCTTTGAAAACCTCCTCCATGATTTTATAGGTTTTGGCTTCCCAGTACATTTTGGTAACTATAAATATTATATTTTGAACCTAATATATATGGTAATACATGATAATATGTCCAGAATATAATGCATAGTGGACATCGTATTTGAAGTAAACCAGTTATGTAGATGACTATTTTGTATCAAGTTTTCCATTAAACTCTTCTGTGTCATCTTTATTTGAGATTATTTCTATGTTCAAAATGTAATATTCAATCTGACAAATTATTAAATTTGCAGACCACATCATGCAGCGCATGGAGGAAGAAAATACAGTAGGATCCTAATCCAAAACCCATTGAAATTAATGGTAAAACGCTCACTGAGTTCAATGGCTTTCCAAGAGCATCAGCAGGAAGAGTCTACAGGAGTATAGTGGCTGCTTAGACCAGAACGGGGGTATTTCCAGGCTGGACAGCTCCCTGCCTGTACTATGTTGTTCACCAGCAAGGCCAGACTGCTTAGCAGGCCCACTTTACTTTTCAGAGTCAGTAAACTGTATCAGAGGGGTAGCTATGTTAGTCTGTAACTTTAAAAACAACTTTAAAAAAGAGTAGTTGTGTGATATCATGAGCTTTCACAGGCAAAAACCACTTCAACTCCCACAGTTAAGTTACCACTAAGACCTTTATAAGCAAGCATGCTTATTCTTACATTAAACGCATTACTGAGAAAATATATTAAAATAATAAAAGAGCCTACAGGCATGCCAATAGGATTACCAGAGATCAATCAAATGCCAGCAAGAGCTCTAACTGGTCAATAGTTCTCTAAACCGTCCAAGGGATTTTTCTGTGATGACCAGTTCATAATCGCTTTAACTCAGAACCAGCATACTCACAAATCTAAAAGTCACTTTTTTTTATCCTCTCTGGGTCTTTGAAGAGACTGAGTAAATAATCATCCAGAAAATGGGTTTTCTCCTCAAGACACAGCTTCAAAAGCATGGATACAGAGGTGGGTCATAGAATCACAGAATCATAGGGCTGGAAGACACCTCAGGAGGTCATTGAGTCCAGCCTCCTGCCCAAAGCAGGAGACCCCAACTAAATCATCCCAGCCAAGGCTTTGTCAAGCGGAGACTGAAAAACCTCTAGGGATGGAGATTCCACCACCCTCCTAGTGAAATAGTTTTTCCTAATATCCAACCTAGACCTCCCCCACGGTAACTTGAGACCATTGCTCCTTGTTCTGCCATCCGTCACTACTGAGAACAGCCTCTCTCCATCTTCTTTGGAACCTCCCTTCAGGAAGTTGAAGGCTGCTATCAACCCCCCCTCCCCTCCCCTCCCCTCCCCTCCCCCCCCCCCCCCCCCCCCCCCACACACACACTCTCTCTCTCTCTCTCTCTCTTCTCTTATGCTGTCATTTGTATCTCCCACTTCCCAGGTACGTCCTAGGAATGCCACTTAATTTTGTTTGTTAAGCACATTGTTACAAAGAGTACTTTGAAACTCTATAACACTTCCCAAAAGTATAATGGTCATGCCTCCTACTCAAAAAAAGAGCACATACTAGGGATCTTAAATTTCAATTAATCAGCTAATAGACTAGTCAATGGAATTTCCATCAACTAGTCGATTAGCTGATAAGGGCGAGGTGGGGCATTCACTATCCCAACTGCACCTCAGCCTTTTAAATGTAGTAAGTGCTTCCCACAGCTCCTACTACATTTAAAAGGCAGAAAAGCAGTGGAGAACATGGGGCAAGTATTTGATGACCTCTTGCAGTCCCTTCCAATTCTAGTATTCTATGATTCCATGAGAGGGAGGGGAGCCAGAAATTCAAACTTCCCTTGTCTGATCAAAATAAGTACAATAATCTATTAGTTTAATTACTTCACACATCTGTATTTAAGGTTTGGTTATCTATAACCATCCACATGTAGGTACTGCAATACTCTACCTCTCAGCAAAATACAGACGTGCCGCAGGGCAGAAGTGCCGCAGTAGTAACACGGGGTGAGTGGGGACTGCTTGAGTCCCTACTCCCCCCTGTGCTTCCTGCTGCACTTCTGCTTTTGCAATGTAGCAAAAGCCCAGCCAGGACTACTTCAGTCCCCACTCACGCAATTTCACTGCTGTGCCTCTTCCTCCCCTCCCCACCACCACAGAGACAGTGCTGGGGGGGTACTGGCTTTTAAGCCAGCTCCCCCCAGCACCCGCTCCTGCTCGCCCCTGGCTGCCTCTCTCGGATAGAGGGAAGTGACTAGTTGCTTACATCCCTAGCGCAGACCATTGCACAATAATACATAAATATTTTCCTTAATGCAATGAACTTTTAAGATACTTAAACTTAATTCAATAAGGTTTGTCCCAAACACTACAGGAAATTGCCTTCTCTGTCACAAAGTTTATTATAGCTTATGTGAAACTGAGCAGGCAATACTGATATTACATTGGAATATCATTTCTGTACAGCAGAAAATACCACATAATACAATTATAGATGGCTTAATTATGGAAAATGTGAAAACTAAAAGTCATCATTAAAAATGAATTTGATTGCAGGCAGACACAGCATTATGTTTACTCAGGCATTTTTTACAACCTGCTTTACATTATTCATGTCATTATTTGGCTGGCCTATCCAGGTGTGTTTCTTGGACTGGATTTTCTGCCTCAGAATGTACAAGCATTAGACAAAGCACCAGAAATACAGAGGCTTGAAGCAAAAGATTAGCTAATGGAAACTGCTGCAAACCCATTCTGAGTGAGGAAGATTAAATTGGTGATTTTTATTCATTTATTTTTAAAATGTTTTTAGCAATATTCCCAATTTTGCTAAGTTGGGGCAGGGGGATAGCTCAGTGGTTTGAGCATTGGTCTGCTAAACTCAAGGTTATGAGTTCAATCCTTGAGGGGACCATTTAGGGATCAGGGGCAAATCTGTCAGGGATAGTACTTTGTTCTGCTGTGATGGCAGGGGACTAGACTCAATGATCTCTCAAGGTCCCTTCCAGGTTTATGAAATGGTATAGCTCCATATTATTATTATTTTAGCCTATTAGACATTGACAGCAGTTTACACCAATTCTTGTGAGTGTGCTGGTAATACTGTGGATGTCACTGTCAGGTGGTGGTTTTTAAAGGTATGTTGTGAGGGCTGTTGTATTGTACATTGTTGTTAGTTGTTTTGGGGCCATTTGCACCACAACAATATAGACTTACTAGAACATCCTTTGAACACTTTGGCCACATATACCCACCCTTGTTAAGCACCAATGCATTTGAATCATTTTCACAAAATCATTGGACTAGAAGGAACCTGGAAAGGTCACCAAGTCCAGTCTCTTGCACTCATGGCAGGACTAAGCATGATTTAGACTGTCCCTGACAGGTGTTCATCATTGGAGATTTTTAAGAGCAAGTTAGACATCCCCCTGGGCAATTTAGTCCAGTGCTTAACCATTCTGACAGTTATGAAGTTTTCCCAAATGTCCAACCTAAATCTCTTACTCAAATTTAAGTCCATTTCTCTATGCCATTATCCAAATCATTGATGAAGATATTGAACAGAACTGGTCTCAAAACTGATGCCTGCAGAACCCCACTTGTTATGCTCTTCCTGACCAGATTCTTTGGGTTCCAACTCAGTACAATTTCTCTCTCTATATAGAAATTTTTTTCCTGTGGGACAACATAGTGACATTGTTATGCCCCAGCGTCAACAGGCTCTCTCAAGAAAGAGAAAGCGGCCATTTTTGTGACCAGAGGGGTTGGGGTATGTGAGAATAGCCAGCATACCAAAGGTCACTGTTGAGGCTGCTGCTGACACAGGACCAGCCTGGGCAGCAGGCTGTGCTCCAGGAACAGCTGTGCAACCTGCAGCCCATTCAAGCTGACTGAGGACAAGCCAGGACCTTTGTGCGGGGGTTAGGAGGCGAGTGATGCCAGGAGAGCACCTGGCCTCCTCTCCAGCTCCCAGGTGCTGGCCACCTTGGCCCCCGGGGAGGTGTCCACCCGACTGGCAACTCTCTCCAGCAGCCCACTGACTGAGCCACCATGAAACTTTTGTAGCTGTTCAATGGCAGCTTGGTGACCTCACTGGCTTTCCTCTTCATCTTCATGAGGCTGCTGCGCTCCTTCACGCACAGGCTGATCCAGGGCTCAGCTTCCAGGAGCTACATGCTTTTCATGTCGGGAGCCCGTCAGGGAGTGAGTGCCTTCCTCTCCCTGCCTCAGATTGCTGCCTTCCCCGCCGCAGACGTACACCCCCCTTCCCTTTCACTCCCCCTCTGGCTCTGCTACTACTGCCAGGTTTAACGCTGCGGGCTCCCCGGTGGCTGTGCACAGGCAGGGCACCAGGAGGCGCTCTCTCTCGTGCCCAGCAACACTCAGTGTCAGCTGAAGTCCCCGCTGCCTAGCCAGCATTTCTGGGGAATGCATGCAGAGCACCATTTTGCTACTGCTCCCCCAACCCACCCCATGCACCCGGGGGGGGGGGGGTGGAAGGGGAATTGGCAAGCAGTGAGCAGGGGGCACAGCTTCCTAGTTAAAAATAATAATAAAAACAAACACGTCACCCAAAAGGGATTTGAATTGTATTTCAAAGCTTTCATTGGTCAGTTAACCTGGAAACTGTATAATAATCAAATAAACCTAGTCAGTAACTAAGACTTTATATTAACTTATGAAATATTGCTATTTGGGGTCCCCACCGCAAAAAACAACTTCACAAATAGTGTTACCAAATTGTTGTACTGAAATTACACACAAAATACAGTATCTCCACACCTGGGTATTACATTAAGCAAGGATAGTAGAGTATAAGAGTTAGAGTCTAAGAGATGGAGAATTAGAGAGAGAGAGAGAGAGAGAGAGAGTGTGTACGTGTACACACACACACACACACACACACACACACACACACACACACAGTTTTAATAATAAAAATAGCCATTTCTCCCTTTCCTAACAGATGCACACAAATCGATTCTAAGGCTCCATCATGTAATACAGGCACAGCACCACACTGTGGATAATACAGAGTAGGTATGTTAAAAAGTTATTTTTGGTGAACGTGTAATTGATGAAATTTTAACTGGTTACACATTTACACGGGGGGGGGGGGGAGAGAGGAGAAATCAAGAGGACTCCGCAGGAGCCGGTGCATGTGGGGAGCCAGCTATTCAACTGGTTCTCCGTGAGCACCAACTCCTGTGAAGCCGCCTGCTCCTCCCCCCCACACTGCTGCCTCTGTATTAGAGGAAGCAGCGTAGGAGGGCAGGCAATAGCTGCCCTGCTTAAAAGCTGGCTTCCCCCAAACACAGATAGAGAGGCAGCAACATGGGGGGGGAGGAGCTTGGTTAACATTCATAGTTACATGCCATGAGCCCAGGCTCATTGATTAATCATTTAAACATGTATATTAACACATCCCTAATACAGAGGAACTGCACCTCAAAAAGGCAGAGAGGTGTGCAAGAGTACTCATTAGGGCTTAAACAAACTTTCCTTGCATACTTGGTTGACTCCAGTGGCTGGTACTTAGGGCAAGGTAGCCATCAGGCCAAAACAAGTCCTTATGTTTCCTGGTCTTCCAGCCCCTAGGAACAGCCAACCACACTCTGGTCCATAAAGATGACTGTATACTCTAGGGCTACATCTACACAGCTACCCTCTTCTGCAAAAGCTTATGCAAATGAAGCACAGATTAACATATTGCCATGCTTCATTTACATAATTAATTAGGAGCCATTTTTTGACAAAGGTTTTTGTGCAAAAAAGGCGCCATCTACATAGTGCCTTTTTGCGCAAAACCCCCCTCTTGTGCAAGAGCTATTCTTCCTCGTTTTTTCAGGAAGAACGGCTCTTGTACAAGAGTGGGGTTTTGCGCAAAAAGGCGCTGGTGTAGACGGCGCCTTTTTGCACAAAAACCTCTTGTGCAAAAATGGCTCCTAATTAATTATGCAAATGAAGCATGGCAATATGCTAATCCGCGCTTCATTTACATAGGCTTTTGTGGAAGAGGGAAGCTGTGTAGATGCAGCCTAGGTGATGACCCATATTCTGCTTTCCCTCAGACTACAGTAAAACTTCTGACATTGATGGAGTTACATTAGTGTCAGAGCTGTAGAAGCAAGAGCACTATTGTGCTCACTGGAATTATTCTACATTTACATTGGTATAACTATGAATAAATATGGCCTTCTAATGCTGTCCTTTATGATCCTTCCTTAATTAAAATCCCAGGCAAGGGGTGAAGCAGCTCTCTTGAACAACAGTGCCTACATTAAGGAAAAACTGAAGGATCTCACTATTCTCCCTCTATAACGCTATTTGGAATTAACAAACAACAGCAAAAAACACAATTATTTCTATTAGCTTCAGTCTATTTTGTGACCTATATATTGCAAACGCATTTCATTATACCTGAACACACCCCATTTCTCAAGAGTTATTACTATATATTTTTCAGCATAAGAAAACCAAGGAATTCTGATAAATTTATTTACTTGAGACTAGTCATTGAAATAATGGCCTCTTGTATACAGAATTGTAGGGCTGCAATCTCTTGTTCTCAAGATTTCTTTCAATGTCAAATATTTTACAAATTCCCCATATAATAGTTAGATATTAATTGCTACCTTCCGGGTATCTTTTCTACATGCCGATATTTCTCATGCATGAGGTATAATGAATTATAAAGGCTCATACTATGCTATCAGTTATGAAGTAGAATTCTTACTGAAGTCAATGAAACATTCTTTTTATATCAAACTTCTTACCAGCCTTGCTTTTTGTATGAATGTGTACAGTTTGTCATGAAGTCGACATGTTTGTGTTATTGCTTAAACAAGTACATTAATGCAAATATCTCAAAGTGGCAAAGTGAACAAGCTTCTTAGTAGCTCCAGTTCAGGAACATACCATCCCATTCTTATGCTGCAGAAATGTAAAAAGTCAATTTTCCAGAAACTTATGAGCTATGGAAACTAGGTGCTTTTGGGGACTGACTTGAATCCTAACAACGGTAATGTGGAAGAACAGGAGAAAATAATCTGACAGGAAACAATATGTATCATTAAGTGCAATGAAATTCCTGTGTGGAACTATCTCCTGTCTCAGAAATACAATGAATATTTATCCTTACAGATATCTAAAAGACCATAAAGGTACATAAAGATAATCCATTTTTCCATTCCAGATGAAACTACAGAACTACACCAAATTGTAGTTATAGGTGCTACAAATAGTATTCCATATTACTCCTCACCTATTTGCAGCAACCTTTACAGTTTTTTAATTTAGATATTCTGTCCTATATATCTATATAGATATATAAATATATTACTAAGGCTTTTGAAGACAGTTGCTTTGCTGCAGTGTAGTGATCAGGGGTGGCCACTCACTGACTCCAAGAGGGAAGAACACCTTGTGACATAGTGTGGGTACCTTGCTGGTTGCTATGCTGGGCGGTGGGCTGTGAGTGACCCCCGCTGGCGGCTGTTTGTACAAAGCACGGCCCAGCAGGACAGAGGATGAGTCATTATGCAAGGGTCTCTCAACTGGTCCGACCAGTTACTTCCCAGGGAAAGAAACAAAGGAAGGGGGCGAGGCCAGGCCTGGCAAGGGGGACAGGGCTAGAAGAGAGGGGCAGTTTCTGTCTGGGATCATGGAGGAGACAGCCTAGGGAAAGGGGCTGGAATTTAGGAGCCCAGTCTCCCCCATCTCAAGGGGGCTGAGGCATCCTAGGCCCGGCTCCTGTAACCAGATGACATCTGTGCTGTGCTGTATCCTGGAGAAGCAACAAACTCCCTCTATTCTACTGGCTGGTGGAGTCTGTCCGTGCCATTACGGGGGTGCAGGAGTCGGGGGACCCTGACGCGCCGCCACACCCCTCTTCAAGCCCAGGTGGGCCAAGCCAGGTCCTGCTCCTTTAACTCCTCGGAGGCCAAAGGGCAGGGCAGGTAGGATAAAATCCCAGCCCAGGAGCTCACTAAGAGCCCAGCCACTGGAACAAGCAGAGACCTGCTCTGAGCTCCCAAGTCAGGAGGGCCTTGAGGACTTGGCAGAGGCTGAGGACAGGCCTGGACCACTGGGCCCGTGCTCCGAAGAGGAGACCTTCTTTACTCTGCCCCCGCAGTGCAGACTACCACAACCCTAAGAACCAGAAGCCAGCGTGGAGCCAGGTAGCTGCCATGGGGGAGTTAGGAAGTGGCCCAGGGGAAGCTGATGACTGTCAGGCTGCAGTGGAGTAGGGAGGGCCTGTGTTCCCCCTGGCACCCCACATACTGAATGGCAGTCTTCCCCCTCGTGCCTGGGGGGAAACTGCATTTGTTTGACTGCCCCACCCTGAATCAGGGCCTAAGGCCTTATTGACATTGTGATGGTATTTGTATTGCTGACGGCCTTGCTTTCAGGGCCTATAGTTTGAACAGAACCAATGAACGCTTACTTACATGCCTGAGCACAGGTCAGGGACCCAGGACTCAAGCAGCCGGCTTACACGCAGTAACTGCACAAAAGGGGCTGAATTCTTCATTATAATGAATCCAAGATGATATGAGTTAGGGATGTTAAATTGTGGGTAATCAGCTAATTGAGTTGTCGATGGAATTTCCATCCACTACTCAATTAGTTGATAAGGGGGGGAACTGCAGAGCAGCAGTGGGGTTAGTTCCCAGCCTGGGAGCTGCAGCTCTGCTTTTTAAATGTATTAACAGTGGTCAGGTTCTTAATAAATTTAAAAGGCAGAGGCACAGCAGGGGGACCATGTGAGAGCCAGGAATCAGCTGATTCCCAGCTCGGGCCTGGTCCCTCACTATGCTTCTGCCTCCCCTGCCCCTCCCCCCCCAAGGCAGTGCTGGGGGAACCAGCTTTTAAGCTCCACCGCCCCTTGCTGCTGCTCTCTGATTGAGGCGGTGGGGGGGCGAGTACTCAACTACCTGATAAATATATGCTTATTGGGTAGTCAACTAGTCGCTTACATTCCTAATGTGAGTACCATGGATTGAGACTTTTTCAGTGTTTAGACTGAGCCTTGCCATATAAGAAGCCCCAAACCCTAAAAGGCATCATTAGCTGGCTTCACAGTGTAACAATCATTACACAGAAAGGTCAACCCAATACACTAGACCAGATGGAGAAAGAAGCAGCTCCTTAGCAGGTTGAGCTGCTCAGGAAAGAGAGAGTTTATATGCCCGTGCATTATGGCTTTCCTATCATAAGATGGTCCTCATACCACGCTGAGGCTGAAGGGATTACTGGGGTGCGGGAGCCAGGTGGACTTTCAGGCCATCATTTCATCTTTTATGTAAAACAAATTTGGGGATATGAGCTCTCCCAGTTCAGACTGGTGCAAAGTGGTAACAGTGATGTTTTTCTTGACAGCTAAATGTTAGAGAGTGTCACCCATATATCTGGAGAGCAAAGGCTTTGATGTTGTTTACTTTGAAACAGAGTGATATAAGGAGTGGAATCCATACTGTATTGGTGTACCTTTCAGCCTATAGTTTAAAATAATATAGAATCTGCGCTTGGAAATTCCAGTTTCCTAATCTCACACTTGGAATCTGTATTGAATGTATGGAGCTCAATCCCTTCCGACGAGACAAAAAAAAAAAAAAAAAAACACACAAGAAGAAAAAGACAGACTCTGGCGTAATACACCCATGTCCATGACACAACTTCAGAATGAACCAGTGAGAGAGATGTTCATACCAGGAGCCAAGATTGGTATGCTAATATTTGCCAAGATATAAAGCAACATTTCAAACGGTTATTGTAGTAAGAAAAATCAAGTGCTCTGCCATGTTTTAATTTTTTTCTCTTTGATGGTAACAAGATGAATCAAAACTTCAGATCCAAACAATCTGGACTATGGGGAATGGGTACTTCTGTATACAGAGCAAATGACTTGCATCCCTAATGTGAGTACCATGGACTGAGACTGTTTCAGTGGTTCACCCAGCACTGTCTCTACTCCCCTCCGCCTGCTTCTGGCTCTATCAGAGGCAAGTAGGGTGAGGGGGACGTTGCTCTGGCAGCAACCCCTGTCTGTGGGGGGTCCCAGTGGGAAGTAAGGACCTCCCACGGACAGGGGCTGCTGCCTGCGAAGTAGCCCCTGTCCACAGGGGTCCCAGCTTCCCACTTGGACCCCTGGTGGACACGACCCACTCTGTCCTGGCTTGCATGGGGACCAAACCCCACTGTGGCTCTGCAATTTAAAAGGCAGTAGGAGCCAGGGGCAGGCTGCTCCCATTCCTACTGCCTTTTCAATTGCAGAACCACAGTGGGGGTTGGTCCTGGTGTGAGCTGGGACAGAGCAGGGCTGCCTTCCCCTATCACATAATTGATAAAAATTCTGTCAACTACTTGATTACTAAATTAACCTAAATTAGCAACCCTAATGTATATCCTTAAATTCTGCAGAAGTCTGAGTCCCAGTTTAGTAGTTTAGGTCCATCTTCAGTAATAACTGTGTTTAGATGGGCAACTCCAATGTTCTCTGAACATAAATATCCAGTTTTCACAAGAATTAATGTCCAAGGCTGCTTTCAAAACCAACAACGTAGTCATTCCAGTGCTATAGGTGAGTCTGGAAAATATACATTTTTCAAGCAAAGTTTTGGAACCTGAACAGCATTAACTATATTAAAGCCTTAGAAATTTTCTCTCCCTCAAGTAAGAAGACTATCAGAATTATCTATCTATCTAGAATTGTATAGTACTACTCATTTCTGTAGCCCAGCAATGTAGCACACTTGCTAGCCTAGGTTGCCCATGAGTGACTCTCTTATCTCAGCGGGCCGCAAGATTATCATAACCAAGATGGTCTTCTGTGATAGGATAGTTTTACTAACTGCACTTGTGTATGTAGAATCTGTGGGGTAAGCAACTGAACCATAGCAGCACTTTGACTGGATAGAGAGTAGGGACATAAAATCCTGTTTAATTAGTTAAGTGATTAAATTTTAAGGGGGCACCTCTCCACCATGGGTGGCCACTGTTCCGCCTCTGCCCATGGTGCACCCAGGCCCAGCCTGCTGCTGAAAGAGGCTGCTCTGACTGGGCTTGAGTGTCTCCTCCCTGCAGCAGGCCCCAGTTAACTGATTAACCATTTACATCCCTAATGCAGAGAGTGTCCACAGCTCTCAGTCAATATTGTGTGCAATCAGCCCTTTTCTTTACGTGCATTAGGGATATTAAAATGTGTTTCAATAAGTCATCTATGTAACTGCTGAAAATTTCAGCAGTTACATGCAAGATGGCAGCTGGCTCCCCAGGAGCTGGTGCATGCAGGGAGCCAGCTTTTAAGCCAGCTCCCTATGCATACTGATTCCCGTCTCCCCCCACACACACACTGCTGCCTCTGATACGGAGGCAGCAGTGAGTGTCTGTGTGGATCAGACAGCTCCCCAGAGGAGCCAGCTTTTAAGCCAGCTACCTGTGCATATCAGAAGCCTGCGTGACTGTGAAGGTTAACCAATGAGCTGGGCTCATCAGTTAACCATGTATTGTACACGGTTACACTTTCACATCTCTAATGTGCATGCTACTTTAGTAATCCCAGTAAGGAAAAAAACTACATTGACTGAACCAGCGGAATCTGGCAACTGTGTGCATGGGAAACAATAAACAAAGTGTCTTGTGGGCTTAACATAGAACCCCAATGGGCTGCAGCTTGCCCACCACTGCTGTAGCCTGTGAGCATCTCACACAGTCAATAGCAATAGTGCAGTCTATGTGAACTTCATACAGCCTCTGTCCCTCCTTTCTCTTCAGAGTAAAATATCTGCTTGGATTTTTTGTTTGATGTTTTGTTTTGAGGTTTTTTGTTTTGTAGTTATTATGTTTGTTTATTACTTGATTGATATTTTGAGGGGAAGGTGTTTGGGAAGAAGGGGTTAATGTTGTGAGTGTTATTCTTGCTGTAGTGGAAAGAAAAAATTACTGTTTCCATAAAAGTGGGTTAGATCGTGAATATGCCTAATTACTACAGTAGACTTCCAATAATCCGGCACCCTTGGGACCCAGGGGGTGCCGGATTATCAGACATGCCGGCGTAGTGGGAGGTACTCTGGCGGGGTGCTGTGACAGATCTGCCAGGACCTGCACTGCATGGGGGGGGTCAGCAGGGAATGGCGCAGGGAGGGGCAAACCCTCCACAGTGTTGCAGGGAGGCAGTGGAAGCCCCACGCAGCTGGCTTGCAAGCGGGGAAACTTGTAAGCGGTGCCAGCGGAGAGGGGGTGAGAGGCAGGCAGCTGTTTAAGGCAGACGGGCGGGGGTGGGGGTGGGCGGTCGGCAGAGAATGCTGCCTGCCTCTCACCCCCTCTCCGCCACCGCTGCTTACAACTTTCCCCGCCTCTGGGCAGCTCCAATTGTCCGGCTGGCTGGAGCACTATGAGGAGTGCCGGACCACTGGATGCCAGACAGACAATTTGGAGTTTTACTGTATATGAATGTTGATAGTGACATCTGAATTACAGTGAGACAAAGGAACTACTGCAATTTTGATCAAATACAACTTCAATCATATTCTCCTTTTTTCAGTTTCTTAGCTCTCTCACACACATTCCTTTTATTTTTGGATTGTGCAGAGCAGGGAAGGGTTGGTTTTAGGGTCTTGTTTCATGCCTAAAGATGTAGGAGAACAAACAAAGTAGAGGAACTGAATAGTTTGCAGTTCTATAAAAGTCCCAAAACACTTTCCCAGTTGATCCTCTTCACTGTGGACACTTGACACATAGCAGCAAAATCTGTTTAGCCATTTCTGGCAAAAACAAAAAACTTCTCCATTGTGACTTTTCAACATACACCCAAATCCTTAGTCGAGTCACCAAGTTAGATGCCCTGAGCACTCGGCAGATGCACAGGAGGTCATGAGGAGTAAGTCTCCCCACAGAAGCTACTTCAGCCCAATGATCCTCTTGCATGGCTTAATGAGCATTTCCCACAAAGGAAACAAACACCCAAGGATCTGCACTGCAATGAACCCCCCTTTGTGCCAGTTCTGGAACAGCCCTTTCAGTATGCCATTCAAGAAATTTACAGCTTACCCAGAGCAAGGTTCTAGATTCTGCTGCAACTGTAAACACACCCAAACCCTTCCCTTCACCAACCTAAGCAGCAGACCTGCCTTGGTTCTGCTCCTGCATAGGTAAGGGCCCCACAGAGAAAAACAGAAACTTGAAATATTTTCATTCAGTGTTTTTTTTTTTTTGTTTTTTTGTTTTTTTTTTTAAGACTGAGTCCTGCCTTGTATGGTTGGAACATGAGATTCTATCAATTTCTAAGCCTCCTGAAATGGGCGTTTGTTTCAAATTAGAGATTATTTTTAAAAATCCAATTATTTGAAATTTGCCACACACTGACTCTGGATCACTGAACTTTAAAAGTTCCTAATTTTAAAACTACCGATCTGTTCTTTCAAATATAGTTTGTTTTATAGCGATTAGACACCTCAATAACAAGTGTCACATACAACCATATACAGCTATAACTTCAGGTAACAGGAACTGACACAACATAAAACAAGTCCTGGAGTTGTCTCCACATCTCTTCAACACCTCCCTTGCTATCTCATGCACTTGAACATCTGTGTTTTTCTTTAGATAAGAAATAAATTCCTTTCAGATTACATACAATTTTCTTTATAAATATAGTATTCCTATGATGCAATTCATATAAGAGACAATAATGCAGTATTTTGGGGCAGACTAATGAACCACAGTTATCTGTTTTAACAAGTATTTTCTTAACTTCTGTGTGTGATTATTTGTCACTTGTATTCTTTTAAAAGGAAATCAACATTTCATGTAAAAATAAAGTAGCATAATGGGACTGTTACAGAGGGGAAACAACTTTATCTCCCCACATATGGCAAGACCACCATAATTAGTGCAATTATAATTATTCATTAGCTGTGAGTTACCAGCCATGTGCTCATTGGTGGCAGTAAATGTTCTATAGCACGTCCACAGAAATGCATATTCCATTTCATTTCTCTCTCACACACAGAAAAGGTCTCAAACAGCAGATAAAAAAGTCAAACATAATAATGCACAGAAGACCAATTTTTGCAACTTTCTATCAGAAGAGTAGCCCTACTCAATGGGATTAATCACCTGAAAAAATACTAGAATATCATGAGAATTTTTTTTGATTATTCAGATTAGATGGAAAACATTTTAGAATAATTCTAGTGTTATCTTACTACACAGTTTAGTCTGTCTGAGTCTGTTGGTTCAAGAACTCCTCTTAAATGGTAAGAGCTAGGACCAGCAAATTTGGTGTGCAGCTTCCTTTTTATCATATCTTGAAGTAAGGTGTGGGTTTGATTGTGCCAGGAAAATGGGATGTGCCTGGAATGGGACTGCTTCTCAGAGAACCATACAGAAGAGAGAGAGAGAGACAGAATCATCAGGCAGGTGAAAGGGGCCCAGCCAGGACAGCTGTAGCCCTGAACCTTTCACCCTCCAGGCACCTTTTAGGGAGGGTCGGGGGGGAGACGGGGGGAGAGGTCTGTTGCTCCTCCCTCTCCCCACCCATTCACAGCGGCATACTCTACTATCCTTGCTTAATGTAATACCCAGGTGTAGAGATACTGTATTTTGTGTGTAGTTTCAGTACAACAATTTGGTAACACTATTTGTGAAGTTGTTTTTTGGGGTGGGGACCCCAAATAGCAATATTTCATAAGTTAATATAAAGTCTTAGTTAGTGACTAGGTTTATTTGACTATTATACAGTTTCCAGGTTAACTGACCAATGAAAGCTTTGAAATACAATTCACAGTGGGATATGCTGGCTGGGGAAAGTGCAGGCAGACGAACCTGGGCCTGCCACAGACAAGGGACATGCTCCCCTCCCCCGGCTGTGCCCACTGGAGCTGCAGTGGTCATGGAGAGGCACTTCTCGCCTGGCCTCAAGCTGCTACTGTGAGAGGTCTGGGGTAGCCCCCTCTCCCCAGGGCATCCTGGACCAAAGTAATGATTTAAATGAAGCATGTACATTTTCATTTTGTTCTCCCTTTCCCCCCCCCCCCCCCCAAAAAAAAAAACCGAACTGGGTTAAGCAGCACTAGGTAAATCTTATATTATAAAAATATGGATCTCATTGTACTGCTATACGCCTTTTTGGTCACCTTGGGTATGTCTAGACTACATGCCTCTGCCGACAGAGGCATGTAGATTAGGCTACCCGACATAGTCAATGAAGCGAGGATTTAAATAATCCCCGCGTCATTAAAATAAACATGGCCTCCATGCTGTGCCGACAATCAGCTGATCTGGCACAGCTCTGCAGTCTAGACACGGATCTGTTGGCTGGGGAAGCCTTTGCCAACCGATCCTGTAAACCTCGTTTTACGATGCATAAGGGATTGGTTGGCAAAGGCTTCCCCAGCCGACAGATCCACATCTAGACTGCCACACTGTGCCGGATCAGCTGATTGTCGGCACAGCGTGGTGGCCATGTTTATTTTAACGAAGTGGGGATTATTTAAATCCTTGCTTCGTTGACTATGTCGGGTAGCCGAATCTACATGCCTCTGTTGGCAGAGGCATGTAGTCTAGACATTCCCCTTGAGAGAGAAAGTTCTTGCTCTTTAGTTTGAGGTTAGTAAAGCCTCCTAAATCCTTATATTGAATGACATTTTATCTAACATTCTTATAATGTTCCATAGTTAAGGTTACATTGATTCCTCCTCCCCCCCCCCCCCAATAACTGATGTATCAGTGTCCTTGTTAGAGATTAAAATAAATGTTTTTCATTACAAAACAACACAAATTACACAACTCCCTAGTATAGTACAAAATTCATTTTCTAGTGAAAGCAACTAAGGTTAGCAGGGCTCTGATCCAGTAAAGCCCATAAGCAGGTACTTAACATTAAACAAGGATATAGTCCCCATTGACTTATGTGATTTGTTGGATCAAGGCCTAGTTTAAGAGTTCAAAGGAGAAAAAGCTGATTTGTTTTATGATCTTTGTAATTTACAAAACAAGTCTTGGAAGGATTAGATTTTTAATCAGTAAATGCAGGTAAACATTGATTTCACCACAACCTATGAAACACACAAACCTATGAAAATAATATTTCCACAAATAAAATGTACAGAGACAAAGTAACCAAAATACTGCTTGAGAACTTAGAGTTTGATATAAGGACATAACTTTGTATATTTTGACATGATATTGCCAATTTATGTTTTCAGTTATAAATATTTTTTTGAATCTCAGCATCTCTCATTACATAATTATCTTCTCCCACATTGTGACCTGCCCATAATATCCCACAACTTTAAAATTTAATATAAAAACAAATCCTTAAAATAACATTGGTTTTTTTTTTTTTTTTTTGTAACTGACAAACAAAACACACCACCAAAAAACCAACCAACCAACAAACAAACAAAAACCAAAAAACCTGCCAAGCCTACTTATACTTGGTTTTAATACCTAAAACTTTAAGCAGCTATTGAGTAAAAAAAAAAAAAATCTTTCATGCACAGGTCAGTAGTACTCTTTATAAGAGTTTTAAAAAGCAAACCTCATCCATCATACCTGTTTCTGCTTATGCTGTATAAACTAATTTATAATTTACCAAATGTCAAAGCTGCTGTATGAAGTGTTTAATCATAAAAATCTAATAAAAAAAATTCTACAGGTTTAGGGAAATGGACCCAAAAGCAAACACCAAGGGTGAAATTGATTCCTGAGCAGAAGGCTAATAAGTCCTAGACACTTAAGTCCCACTTGAGTCCGCAGATAGGATTTATCTACACCTTATCCACAGCAGGAAGATGCACATGGATGATGTATAAATGCAAGTCATCATTGCCTCTGTCTTCAACAGGATAATTCATAAGTATAAGAATACAAAATTTGACTTTGTATGTAATTCTTTGTTATTGGTTTCACTTTGTTCACTACTGAAATACAGCCTCTTTCAGACATGAAATGTAGCAATACAATAAAAACAACACAGCTGTTTACAGTAAAAAATAAAGAATAACTTATGCCTGATCTGTTGTTCCCATCAGTTAACATAGTTGATAAAATTATAAAAAATTGAATTTGACAGATACCCCAGGGTTAACATTGTTTACAGAAATAAACAGTAAGTGTTTACAGAAGCTGACTATATGTAAAAAGCTGTAATTGTGTACAGATTTCTTCTACATAAATTTGTAATATAGATTCCAAATATTCATAGAATTATAGAACACTAAAACTGGAAGGGCCCTCTGGAGGTCAGTTCCATTTCCCTGCACTCACAGCAGGACCAAGCACCATGTAGATCATACCTGATAAATTTTTATCTAACCTGTTCTTAAATATCTCCAACTAGCAGGTGAGCCCTGTTATTGACCGGGCAAAGTCATTTTGCATAGATTACATTTATAGCAAAGTTCAAGAAATTAAAAACACGTAAAATTTTTTTTAATTAATGTGCTTGCAAAAGGGAAGTAAAAGAACAGTTTTAAATTTGTAGGGTTTCAACTCAAACATTACTTTTCATTTTATTGTATAAATTACCATACATAGTACATTTGAATTGGAAACTCACAAAGATTCCATTACTCTTTCTGTAACTAATTTGAATTATTGTGTGATTATATAACTACAAATTTTCTTTGCACTAAAATGACAGTTGAATAGTCTGGTAGCACTTTAAAGGCTAACAAAACATGTAGATGGTATCATGAGCTTTCATGGGTCATCTGAAGAAGTGGGCAGTACCCACGAAAGCTCATGATACCATTTAAAGTGCTACCAGACTATTTGTTAAGTTTATATATTTGAAGAGTTTGTATGTTTGGATTTGAAGTGCTACCAGACTATTTTTTTTAAGTTTATCCTGTTGACTAACTTGGCTACTCCCTGAATTTTCAAAATCTATAATAGATGGAGTTTCCACAATCTCCCAAAGCAATTTATTCCAGGGCTTAACCACCCTGACAAGAAATGTTTTAGGTACTCTGAAAACTATGATGTCCCCTCTCAGTCTTTTCTTTTTCAAACTAAACAAACCCAGTTATTTCAGTCTTCCCTCACAGGTAATGTTTTTTAGATCTTTAATCATTCTTGTTCTCTAGACTTTCTTCAATTTCTCCACATCTTTCCTGAAATGTGGTACCCAGAAATGGACACAATACTCCAGTTGAGGCCTAATCAGCATGGAGTAGAGTGAAAAAGTTACTACTTGCGTTCTAGTTACTGCACTCCTGTTAGTTCATCCCAGAATGATGTTTGCTCCTTCCCTTCCTTCCCCTGAACAGTGTCACACTATAATTCATATTGTGGTCCATTATAACCCCTAGACCCTTTCTGCAGAACTCCTTCCTAGACGGCAACTTCCTATTGAGAAAATGAAATTTATTTCCTTATCACTTTAGAACAACTAAAAATACTTGATAAAACTGAGGTTAACAATTTTCTAACTTTTCTCCTTAAATAAAGACATTTTTAATTAGATAATAAGAAAGGATGTAATTTTCTTCAATTCAGCATTTTAAAATTATTTAAAATACTTGATTATCATTAAAATAAAAGCCTTTTCCTAGATTAAAGCAGCTTTAACTTGATTTAGAAGATCAATCTTTTCAACTTCACTAAAATGTTCAATTAGTATCAGCTACTTAAGAAGCAAGGGTCACTGTTCATATCAACTACTGAAGAAAAAACATTATCATGCATATAAGCTAGAAAAAAAACTTCTATAGCTCAGTATTATGTCTAATTAGCCATACCCATGATTGTTGTTTGCTATTATTATTCAGTGTAATAGTGTCCAAGAAATTTGAACAGGAACATCTTTTCCAGCTGTGAATGGAAACCATACAGCATATTATGTTAACTGTATTATGGAGGTGCAATAAGAGTTCCCTGGTTAAGGTTATATTGAAATTTGCATTTAAAACAGGGATTGAACCCCTAATGCAGTGAAGTAATTAGATATGTACCCTAGTTTAACAGACGCTCATAATTTAAGGGAACCACTTATGTGGTTCAAATTAAGTATGTTGCTTATAGGCTTTGCTGAATCAGGAACAGAATACAGAGTGACCCAGATCTTCAAAGGTCCAATGAGGTTATTAGATGCTCCCAAAACTCTGAGGACCTTGGCTCGAGTCCCTAAACTCACAGCACTTACTATTTGATGGCTTGGTTTGCAACATCTTGTGAAATGCTGTACACTTCCAACTCCTACTGAAGTCTGTCAGACTTCAGGCCACTCAGCACATTTCAGGAACACTCAGAAACCAGAGAGCTCAAACCCAGAGTACACAAATGGATGTCATGAAAATTAACAAGCAAGGCTTTGAGCCAAGAAACACACAAGGATCAGGTCCAAAATCTATTAGTGAATTTGAAGCATTTTCAAATAGGTTATTTTTCGGAATTATGTTTGTATTTATTTTTTTGAAGGACCACTTTAGAAAAAACTTAGGAATTTATTTTAAGATGTGAAAATAACTAACTTCTAGTTTATAGTTAAATCCAACACAAGTGACTTTTTACAGTTTATTTAAATTTACACAATATATAGCTATTTCTTTATATTTTAGAAGGACCATCAGATATTTTCATGGATGGCTATTTGTCATCAAACGGATTCTCTAGGTCAAAATTTTCCAAAGGGACTAGTGATTTTGGGCACCTCAGCTTTAAAGGATATTCATGCCAGACATTATTCTTTTCTAAATCAGATTCCTTTTAGGTATCTCAGGTTGGGCACTCAACAACACTAGTCAACTTCTCTTGGGTTTTCATTAAAAAAAAAAAAAAAAAAAAGGAATGTATCTAGCCCTTACAGTTGTGAAGGAAATTTTGGGAAGATGACCCAAGGGTAAAAATCAATCAAATAGCATCTTCCTGAGTCTGTTAAGAGAACTGAAAGAAATCACTCAGAGGCAAAACTACTTCCTACATCTCGATTTGGTTATTAACGGATATGTCAAAGTAACATTTCAAGGAAACAGTCCTGCTGACTGTGATATATGAACCTATATATATTAACTTTTTAACAGGAAATATCTAGTTCATATGACAAATGGAGGATGGGATATCAAACAGCTTTAATCACAGTTATTATGGACATATCACAATCAGAGTCGCTCCATAGTTAAGAGTATATTTACACTTTCAGTAAGGTTTAAATCTTTCTCTTATGCATGAATACAATTATATATCTTCCCAAATTTAATACACGTACTCTTTCTGTATAGAATTCATAGCTTGTAGATTTAGACGGGTTTTACCCATTAAAGCGTATGCCCTAATAAATCTGTTAGTCTCTAAAGGTACATCTACACTGCAATGCTATTCTGGGATACCAGAGTATCCCGAAATAGTTATCCTGGGTCTTCACAGAAAGCCCGTCATTTTGGGCTCGCTATTCCGACATCCCATTCTACAAGGAATAAGGGACGTTTTGGAATAGCGCTTTATTTCAAAATTTGATGCTGTGTAGATAGCGCCAGATAATGAAATAAGCTATTTTGAAATAGCATTGAAATAAGATTAGCAATTTGCATAGCTCAAGTTGCCCATCTTATTTTGAGTTACACTGCAGTATAGACACACCCTAAGGTACCACAGAATTCATTTTTGCAGATACAGACTAACCTGGCTACCCCCTCAGACTAATATTTTAAATAGTCTAAGAATTATAATATAATAACCATTTGTTGAATTTTATTTTGGCCAATATGACTCTGCTAGCCATAACCCCACAACTATTTATGATCATATGATTTTAATTCAAATTCATTTGCCATTTTAAGAGTGATTTTCAGTTTTCTGTTATGTGCACTGAAGCTGACAGTACTATTGAATTAAGTTAGTGCATTAGGGAAGGCAATAGAGTGTTCATGGGAGTACGAATGGCAAAATTAGTGCACTGTTTCTTGTCCAGTGGCTGCCTTAATCAATTAGTTCCTTATTTTTAGTGTTTAGCTTTTGTAAAGAAATCAATGTGAACAACTTGAATTCTAAATTTATGAGTAAGATTAACTCTCTCCTGAATGTGTGCTAAATTCTTCAGCTCTAAAGGCAGAATGTTTTGTGCTTCTAAGAAAAGGCTGCTTAATTGTTTCAGTACTTCTAATCAAGTGCCTGATGCTGCAGTGTTTATAAACTAAGGCTGTAGATTGCAATGGAAATACTTCCTTGTAAATACACAGGGATTAAGATCAAAGTATTGTGGTGACTGAGGCTTCTGCTCTATGAAATACCTATAGAGAAAGAGTTCCCCTTAAAATCTATTTCAAACTAATCAGTGTGTATGATCTACACTTTATTGCAATATATTGTGAAATCTATACATGAGACTGCCTTATCAGGCAATCATACTAAGAGAGTGCATTTTATTTGAGGATACTTTTTGTTGCACACACCTTCATTACAAGACTACCTATTTTTGACACGGTCTTGAGTAGTCACTTCACTATGTTTAGCTCACAGTATATTAGATTCACCGTACTGTAATAAACAGAGCACGTGGTGCTGTGTTTTCAGTTTGTGTGTTACTCTTGAGAAAGGGGGTTGTATCAACTATAGGCTGTGATATACTCAGATTTTATGTGAAATGGTCCGTTTCCTAAAATCTGAGCTAAACTTCAGATAATTTAGGGCAGTGAAATACACAATCTAGCAATTTAAGTGCAAGATTGCTCTTGGACATTTTGTTCTCGTAGCTGCCCCTTGTTCAGCTTTCACCCTTGACAAGAACAAATCCTAGAATGACCCTGGCTTAACGCCAGCCATCAGAGTTGTTACTTTCTCGCACAACCACTGGGGAAAGCAGCAGAGACCACAGCGCTCCCCGCTCCCTCCCCGGGCCAAGGGCAGACTGATCGGCTTAGTGAACTTGGGGGGAGGAGGGGGCGATAAAGAGCCATCCCACGCCAGCCTTCCTCCGGGCTGGGAAGCTCTGGTGACTGACACTGGACTGAAGGGGCCTGAGCTCAGCTGGGGAGGCAGCACTAACTCCAGGAGGAGAGCCCTGCTCCCCAGGGCAGGAGGGAACTGACACGGCGATAGCCGCGGAACTGCCTCTTCTATTTATTGGGAGGTGAGCGGCGGCTTGAGCCAACGCCAGCATTTTCCGAGACCCCGCACTGCTCCCCCGCAGCGCCCGGCCAGCTGGAGCGGGCTCGCCCCTGCCGCGATTCCGAGAGGAGTCTGGCGCGAGGAAGAGCTGCTGCCCCCCTCAGGGAGCTGGCTGGCGGCGCCCGCCCGGTGCCCTTCCCAGGCGAGCGCCGCAAGCCGGGACATGTCTGCCCCCCTCCCCCCCAGACAAGCACAACTTCTGCCGAGCCCCGCGGCTGGTTCTCAGCTGTGCTCTAAGGGGCCAGGCTGGCACTGCCCGGCCCCCCGAAGTCGTGTGCGGGGGCCCTGCCGAGAGCCCCCTGGAGCCGCGCCGGCCGGGAGGCAGGGAGGGAGGCCACAGGGCGGCCGAGCCGACGGGCGCAGGCAACTTACCCTCGGGGTTGGCGCTGATGAAGACTCGGACGCTCCTGCCGCTGGGCGCGAGGTGAGACGGCAGAGCCGAGAGGTTCCCGGAGAAAGCCGCCCGCCGGAGCGCCGAGTCCCGCGGGCAGGGCAGCCGGCCGGCCGCTCCCGCCGGCCACATCTCCCGCCGCCGCCTGCTCGGCCCCGCAGTGCTCCGTAGGCGAGCTCCGAGCCTGCCCCCGCCCCGGCTCACAGCAGCCCCCGGGCCGCAGTGGCGGCAGGAGCAGCCGCGCTCGCCACCCGCTCGCTGGGAAAGGCCATGCGGGCTCCTCTGGGGCCGCCGCCCGTGTCCTCAGTGCGGCAGCGGGCGGTCACCAGCGGCAAGTTGGGCTCGAGCTGGCCCCGGCTCAGGGCGCCCCCGGAGCGAGGCAGCAGGAAGGGGCGGGTGGCAAGAAACTTTACGCGCCGAGCTCTTGCCGGCTCGCTGCTGAGCGTGCAGCGCTGACTCCACAATCCCGGCCCCGGCGGTGGTGCCGCACAGCTCTGCTATTGCTGCCAGCCCCGGGAGGACCTCCGCCGGCAGCCACCACGCCAGGGCGCGCCTCTCCCCGGGCTTACCGCCTGCGCTCTGCCAGCTCAGTCCGCGAGCACCGCCCGGCGCCTTGCGCTGTGGCCCCCGCTCAGTCCGCACCGGCCCAGGCGGCAACAACGTGCCCGCTGGCCCCCGTAACACTTCCCGGGAAAGGGAGCGCGCGGGGCGCTTGCAGAGATTCCCTGCTGCAGGCTCCTGACGTGCAGGAGAGCTCGGGCGCAGCTGAACACACTAAGTACGAGTCTCTTGGTTGGTATTTTCCTCCTCGTGCATCAAGGGCTGCGGCGTCCGAAAAGGGGGCCTTTCCGTCCGCAACTCTTCTTCAGCAGCCTCGCCAACCCCTTCCCTCCGCAAACTGCTTCACGGCCCCCGGCGGGGATTTTTATAGGAAAGCTGCTCCTGGTTCATCTCTTGTCACTAAAGAGTTCAGAGAGAGCCCTGGGGTTTGCTTGGCTTTTGAATTGCATCTGGGCAGGCGCAGCGGGTCAGCTCCAGCAGAGGGGATTCATTTCCCAAATCAGTCACTGGTTTGTAGGAAGGAATCAAAGCCCGCTTTGAGAGACTGCAAGGGGCAGGAATCGGCTCCGCGCGAGCTCGCTCTCCTTTGTAGCAGTCAGCGGCGGGGCATCCCCGGCGGGCAGCGCCAATGAAATATTCAGAAAGGTTGGGGCAGCTGGCGGGGCGGCCGCCGCTTGCTGATCCGGCGGAAACCTTTCAGCAGACACGCGAGCGGCGCAGAGACAGACACGCGCGCGAATGGGGCTGGACTATCCAGCCCCAGCCCGTGAGCCAGACTGGAGGATTGGTCCCAGCGGGAAATGCAGCAGCCACAGGCGGCGGACCTTTCACAATCTGCAGAGTTGAGAAACCTCCCAGAGAGAGACAGACAGGGACTTGGCATCAAATGGCCGGAGGCATTATCCTAACATGATACTCCCACGCGGCTCGTGGGTCCCTTCTTGGAAACAAGCTGCAGATTCTTCTCCCAGCTGGTATTTAGGGATCTCGGTATATTCCAAAGCGTAGCTCTTTATAGATGTTTATTTTCCTTGGTACATATATAATGCATGAGATATACATGCAGGCTGTATGGTAAACATATAACTTATTTATTGTATGTAACGGGGTGCATATGATACTTAAGTAAATACACCCTTAGTTTTGTATAAATGGTGTTGGTATCTACTTATTACAGGACCACCACATAGGTGGATCTTTTTCTCCCTGGGGCTGAAATCGGTGCAATGCAAATATACAGTACCCCTCAGACGCTAGTCTCTATTTCTGTACCCCTCAGACGCTAGTCTCTATTTCTCTGGTCTGGTCTACACTGGAAAAATGGTCTGTTGCTAAAAATGAGTGTCAGCAACAGGTGAAGCAGAAGTGGGGTTGGATTATGCTTTAGCTGTGAGTGTAGTCAATGGCAAGCTGTGCACGGCATTATTGCTGAAATAAACGTAAAAAAACCCCCACCTTGTGGTTTACTGAAATGGTGCCAAGCTGGGTTTTCTTTTTCTGCACCCTGCCTCCTCATTTGTGCACCTGTTTACCATGGTTCAGCTGCACCCACAGCTAGCTCTCATTGTCAGCCACAGGTAATCTGTCTAATATAGATCAGCCCCTTGAGGCTCCTCACAGCTTAGTGAATGAGATATAGATGAGTTGTGGAACAATACGAGCTCCATCTTATGTATTTTGCTGGGGCTAATGTTTAGCTGGATTAGATCCTCTGCTTTTTCCCCCCTGCTCTAGCAAGATAGGCAGCATGAAGCCCAAAGCAAATCATGATTATTCCTGCAACAATGGAAGCTCCTGAGGGATGCATGGGGCCCCTGACTACACAGGGCCTTTTTATGTTGTAGCTGGTTTAGAACCCATTGAAACATTCTCCCATGAGAGTTTCTTCAAGAGATTTTGCCTCCTCATAGCTTTCTGCTATTTTAGCCATGAAGTGCTGCATTTTATGATGGTTTTTGGCACTCACTTTAACCTAATTAAGATCTCCAGGCTGTCCCATTTTAACTCATTGGGAATATTGTTTTAGAAGGAATAGGATCATATCCTATCTTAGATTCAGCTCCTGTGAATTGCTCATGTGCAGCACTGAGAATGAAGTGAAATAACATGAGGTTGATAAGAAAAAGAGTGGGGGAGTGAACAGTTCAGCAAAAAGGAGTGTGCTTATTTTATGTGAGAATATATCAATATTAAAACAAGTTTGAGTTAATGTGGAGGGTATTTGGTTACACATTTTTAAATAATTTAAACTTTAATATGTGAATCTAACAATAAAAGTAACAGGATACCAAGGGATGTCATGTACATTGAAATATGAAGTAGAAGCAAGGTATTATGTCAATCATAAAACATTAAATCCCATTAGACTTCGTTATTGGTGAAGAACAAATTGGGCAGTTTTTGATGTGGAGTAAATTATAAGTTGTTTATAGTTTAGGTTTTAGAACAAAGCTATATCCTTAGGCCTCACTCCTGTCACACAGGGAGACCCCTGCCTTCATATAGGCACAAGAATCCACCCACAGAGCTCATTGTAGAAATGGGCCTGATCCAAAACCCGTTAAATTCAAAGACTTCCATTGGCTTTAGTGTGGTTTGTATCAGACTTAATGTGTAGTTCTTCCTACATCCTTAAGGTTAATGGAAGATTTGCCACAGAATTCAGTGCGAATAGAAGCAGGCTCTCAAGTGACTTGATATCAAATGTTATGACTAAGAGCCTGATCATGGTAAAACATAAGGGCTACGTCTACACTGGCATGATTTTGCACAAGAACTCTTTTGCGGAAGAGTTCTTGTGCAAAAACTCTTCCAGAAGAGAGCGTCTACACTGGCATGTGCCTTTGCGCAAGAGATGTGCTTTTGCGCAAGAGCATCCATGCCAGTGTAGACGCTCTCTTGTGCAAGAAAGCTCTGATGGCCATTTTAACCATAGGGCTTTCTTGCGCAAGAACAGTTGCGCAAGAGGGCTTATTCCTGAGCGGGAGCATCATAGTTCTTGCGCAAGAAGCCCTGATTTCATACATTAGAACGTCAGTGTTCTTGCGCAAGAACTCACGGCCAGTGTAGACAGGCAGCAAGTTTTGGCGCAAAAGCAGCTGCTTTTGCGCAAGATCGCACCAATGTAGACACAGCCAAGCAGTAAGTTACTTTAGTCACATAAGTAATCTCTGAGGAGTGGGACAATTCCCTAAATCAAACTACTCACCTGCATAGGTTTTGCATGACTGATCTATATGTTAACTACATCCAAATGTTAAAATATGTTTAAAATATTTTGATCCTATTCCATTGTTTGCCTTGGCTAAAATGCTCATAAAGACATTAGAACACTCAGATTTATAAGAATATAATACCTTTTACACAAAATACATCAAAGTAGAACATAGTAAAAGGCTAGTATTTTCTCTAAAGCCTTTTATGCTTTATAATTCTTATATCTTTACAAGTCAGGTTCTAGTTTGAATTCATATATTTAATGTATTTGAAAGATTTTCATTAGACTCTACATTTTTATATCCCATTTTTCTATGTTCTAAAAATCTGTTTTAAATACTAGTTGAGCTGCCTGGTTTAAGTTGAGGTGTGCTCTTTGCTGGTTAAGGGTCATATTGGGAACCCTTCACCCATACTGGTGAGTAGTTTTTACTCCCATTGAGGCCAAAGTGTCAGGGCACTGTAAGACAATCAGGCCCTAAATGCTTACAACTGAACATTTTTTTGGGGGGGAGGGGTCACATTTGGCTCTACGAGACATTTTTAGGAATATTTCTTCACCAGTGTGAGAATCCTTACCAAATTCCCTCTAAACATAATGCTATAATTTAATTAATTCCATATTTCTTGTCTTTCTTCTCTTTCCTCTTTTCCAGTACCTCTCTTGGGGTTTGTCTACACTGCACAGCTATTTCGGGATACTGGAGGTATCCTGAAATAGCTACTCCACATCTACACAAGCCGCCCCTTATTTCAAAATATTTTTTGAAATAACGGGCATGCTATTTCGCCATCCCAGTAAACCAAATTGCATGAGGGATAAGGAATGGCTTGAAATAGCGCGTTATTTCAAAACTTGGCACTGTGTAGATGCGCCAAATTTCAAAATAAACTATTTCAAAATAAGATATGCAATTTGTGTAGCACAAATTGCGTATCTTATTTTGAGTTCAGGGTGCAGTGTAGATGCACCCTTGTTTATAATTCAGTTACATGCTTTTTTCAAAGAGACAAGGTAGGTGATGAGGTAATGTTTTTTTTAGGGCTGTCAACTGACCTGCGTTAATGCCTGCGACTAACGCAGGACAGGATTAATGTGTTAATTTTTTTAACACGTTAATCGCAGGTGTTAATGCTGTGCTGCCCCTTTGAAGGGCTGGAGCAGCACTTCAAAGGGCCAGTGCAAGCAGAGCTGGGGATCAGCTGGAGTGCCTAGATGATCCCCGGCTCCACGTTGCAAAGCCCCTTTGAAGTGCCGCTCCAGTGCTTCAAAGGGGCTTTGCAACAGAGGAGCCAGGATCAGCTGGAGTCCCCAGCTGATCCCAGGCTCCTAATGCACTGCCCCTTGGAAGCACCACCGCGGTGCTTCCAAGGGGCTATCGCGGTGCTTCCAAGGGGCAACGCTGCTTGGAGCCCGGGGTCAGCTGGAGACTCCAGCTGATCCTGGGCTCCATCCAGCGCTGCCCCATTGAAACACCGCCACAGGAGGTGCATGCTATTAATTAAGGGGAGGCGCACGCGATTAATCACTCGATTAATCATGATTACGTTTTTTAATCACTTGAGAGCTCTAGTTTTTTTTAAAGAATAGTGCTCTGTTAGAACCAAAGTAGAGAGCAGGTGGGTGACGTATTATCTTTTATTGGACATATAGAATTTGGACCAATAAAAGGTATTTCCTCGCCCACCTTGTCTCTCTAGTATCCTGGCACTGACGTAGGTATAATAACACTGTATAGAACGCTTATTTGTAGAATAGGTATATTACTATAAAATGCATATGTTAAGACATTGACTAGATTTAAGTTATTAGCTGAGGTCCTGATTCTCATAGCCTTAGTCACATTGAGTAGTGCCTTACTCATTGAGTAGTCCTATTTCAATAAGACTTTTTAAGATGCAAACTACAACTCAGTGGGCCTGATCCGAAGCCCACTGACATTAGTGGAAAGACTTTCCTTGGTTACAACAGGATTTCATTCAAGGCCAGTATCTGGAAGATGATTCTGCAGTTTCAACAGAAAGTTATCCATCACTTTAAATCTTATGTACTGACATGAAGAATAAGGATCAACGCTAATAGAATTTAAAAAAATAACTTGTCTTATACATTCAATACAATACTACAGATCATATTTAACTGCACAGAAGTCTGGATATTTATGGTTGCCACTGCAAGCTCAACTTGTGTTGTACGATATTTTATAGATTAACTTTAATGCCATAATAACAGGGTGGGATTTTCAGAACAGCTCCGCATTAGTTTAACTCTCTGTCATTGGCTAAACTGAAGCAGACTTAGACCAATGCTGAAGACTTTTAGAAATCACAGCCTGTGTAGGTAATGGGTTCATGTTGCTTAGATTTAGCATTTTAAATAATAAGGCCTGAATTTTGTGATTGCTTTAGTGGGAGTGACACTGGGTCTATCGTACGTCTTTCTGGTACTCTTAAAATTGCTTGCAGAATGGGCATGTACATTAAGGGATATTTCAAATGTATTTATACATGTTTTTCCCTGATTATTCTGAACATGTGGTTCTATGTATTGTAAATAATATTTGTCACTATACTTTTATGTTTTGGAAAACAACTGTAAAGGTAACTTATTACAGTATGTTAGTATTTTAGGTTCTTAAATAGTTTTCTTAATTGTATGTTGTTTTTAAGGCATTTCAGGTCACCTTTAAGATTGTCTTAGACTAAATTGCAACCAACTTGGGGTCTTGCCCAGCTTTGAAATAACATTGGTGGGTCTCATGAATATGTTCAGTGAACTCTGTTCGGTTTTGTTAGTGATGGATTGTAGATTGGCATATGGATTTAGATTTTCAACATGAATGTACATGTTAAATGAGGGGCAAAGGAGAAGCCTAGAGATAAAATTCTGCAAATGAACCAGAAAGGCATCTTTAATTAGACTTTCTGAGCACGGAGCTGTGGAATATTTTGGATCTTCTTCATCTGGCACCATGAAATATTACATTTCCTTCTGGAGAGGGAATTTAAAGGGTCATATAATCCCTTGTGTAGACTACTTACTGTAGCAGAGTTTCCACCATATTTCCTGCGGTCACAGTGTTATCCCCTCAATGGATTTATATGACATGCTGGGATGCAATACAGACCAGTCAAGAGTTGTGTTAGATCTTACCTTACCTTGTAACTCCAACTGCCTTGCAACTGTGGCTTGCCTGGGACATCCACAGTCAACAACAAACATGCACTCTATGTGTTGGGAAGCCCTGATCCAATGCTTGGATCCAACGCTTGGATCCTGGCACCTGCCACCAGCCTTGCTCAGCATCTGGGAAGATGACTCCACATTCATCCCAGACTCAAATTTTCTGAAAAAAATGTGTTTTCTGAAATGTCCAGTCTTGTCCTGAAACAATCAGAAAAAAGTTAAGGTCTGTTGCTCCTTTAAAGAGTCAATATTCAGATTTGTTACTTTAACAGGACTTACCAAGCAGTTCAATTTAAACACAGCACTGGATTGGTTGAGATTAAAAATAAAACATTTATTTAATTACAAAGAGTATGATTTTAAGAGTACAAATATAAAGAATAAATATAAAAATTAAATATACATATTTTGTTTATTTTAGTTTAAATATAAAGATAAAGATTAAAATCAGAAATGGTTACAAGAGACATAAAGATACAACATTTTCTAATCGCTAAAACTTAGAAGTTAGGCGGAAGTTTCCTGCTGTTTCTTCCCTGCTGAAGTTATCTGCTAAAATGCAATTTTTTTTTTTAGTTCCTGCTTCTTCTGGTCAAGCGAATGAATGTTTGACAACTGATTGTCAATCTCCTCCCCTGCCTTGATAGTGTGAAGTTTGCCTCCACCTCTTGTTAGCTTGATGGGCTTGTTTACACAATGTATAAACATTTCCATTGTCTTCCAAAAGACTTTTAAAGACTGTTCTCCATGTGGGGAAACCATGTTGTTTTATCTGTGTGGAGTATTTATTTCCTGCTTGGCCAACAAATAGGGTTGCCAGGTGTCCAGTATTCACCCGGACAGTCCGGTATTCGCGGGCTCCATCTGGTAAAAAAAAACCCAGGAAATACTGGACATTTCACATGTCTGGTATTTCCTGTTTCCCTCGGACGGAAGCCCGGCAGGGACAATTTTCCCCTGCCGCGTCTGGTGGGGGTGGAGGAGTGAGGAGCGCGGCAGAGTCGTAGTGAAGGGGGGGCAGGAGGGGGCACTTGCCAGGCGCCATGCTAGGGGGGTGCCGGGCTGGGGTGGGAGCAGAGTGCACACTGCTCTGGCCCACGTGACCATCAGAGACCTGGGAGCTGGCCACGTGATGCCTCCCTCAACCAGCCGTGGCCAGCCCGTGGCTTGTGAGCTGCATGAGGCTCTTGCCCCCCAAAAGTGTGGCTCACGAAGCTGCTCCTGTGCCCCCTCCCAAATGGCCCCCACCACCTGACGGCTCCCCTCCTCCCCCCACATCCCTGTGCTTACCAGGTCAGAGCTGCTAGGTTTTTAAAATGGTGCCTAACATGGTGGCCGTCTTAAAGGGGCAGCTTCCTTTTTTATTTAAATTAATTTTTTTTGCTCGACAATTCTGTTCTGGGGGGATTTTTTTTCTTAACAACTTTGGTCTCCCCCCCTTTTCTGCCTCCACAGAATTTTTTCCCGTTTTTTTGGGGGGGTGGGGGGGTGTTTGGTGTTTTTTGTTAAACCATCTGGCAACCCTACCAACAAACACATTTTAAGATTATAATTTCAGTTTCTGTCCATAACTAGTTGCTTATATTATGTGATGATATTAATAACCAGTGAGTCAAGAGCTTTTCATTGATATCTTGCATGTCACTTAGAGACATTTCATGATGTTAAAGAATTGGAGTATGCTTGAACAGGTTAGCCATTACCAGATATCTGGTTGCCCCTTTCTCTTTGTTCTTGCGCATGAGCAGCAGAAGTACGCTAGAAATAGTAGGGGGGCCACAGGTGCTCAAACCATAGCCACCACCCCTTCACCTTTCCTTCTCCTTGAGGCCCTGCCCTCACACGGTTCCTTCTCCCAACACTCCGTCACTTCACCGCTTCTTCTCCCAAGGCCCTGCTCCTGCATTGCCTCTTTCCCAAACTCCATCTCCGCCCCCGCATCACTTGCCCTTACATTTGGTAAAAATTGGGTAAGTCATGGTCCCCCTGTTCTCCCTATTCCAGCACCTTTGCTCTTAAAGTCACACTCTGTTTGTGGTGCCCAGTATCATGCTATCTTAGGGTGCGTCTACACAGCACCCTTAGCTCGAAATAAGCTATACAATTTGTGCTACGCAAATTGCATAGCTTATTTTGAGTGTATTTTGAAATAGCTTATTTCGCAATTTGGTGCTGTCTAACAGCGCCAAATTTTGAAATAATTCGCTATTCCAAAATTCCCCTTAATCCTTGTGGAATGGGGGTTACTGGGATGTTAGAATGGGCTGTTTCAAGAGACGCGGAATAGCTATTTTGGGATATTTCCGGTATCCCAAAATAGCTCTTCAGTGTAGACATACCCTTAGTGACATCCTGAGTGCAGCCTCCAAACTTGCTGGCTTTCATGGAATCTGAGGAGGCTTTTCTGAAAAAGACCCTCCCTTCTTCATTCCTTGGGTCTGTACATTCTCAAATGTAGAGACCTAAGAACATTCTTTTAAAGTAGCCATTGAGCAGTACAACTACAAATATGCAGGTTATTTAATATTTCAGGAAGCTTATCAACTCAGACAAAGAAATGGTAATGCTGCAATCTTGGCGGCTATTGTATGTATGCAATCACATGGGTATTGCAGTCGTCTCCAAGCTCCTGTCTACTCTGCCAGCTGGCATCAGTTCAAGGAATTTTATTTAATCTTCAGGTTAAAATAAAACCGCAAACACCTGTCTTATCTTCTGTAACTGTAGCAGCAATGGTAAGATTTGAAATTGAATGAAGCAACTCTGTAGAAATTCTCAATTCCCCTTTGCAGATAGATAAGCAAAAGCTTGTGATTTTTCTCTTAAAATGGCTCCAACACTTTATTTTCATTCCTTATTCTCCACTTCCTTGAAAGGTTTCCTCCAATTTTAAAAGAGCACAATCAAGGTGCTTGGATAGTTTTTGTTTTCATGTTTTACGATAAATCATTGGATGCTCAAAAATTAAATCTGCCTCCTTGCACAAAGTCTGTCTTTTTCTCTCTCACACACAAACACCCTGCCTCCAGCAAGTTTATTGATAATTATGAGCAAATGGTGTTAAAAGAACATTATTGAGGTTGCAAAGTTAAGAGCTCGGAAGTTAGGAAATACCAGAATTAAGGCCAGTGGTGCCATCTTAATCTGCCCTATTATGTGTATGCAATCTTTAATTAGATGATCACATATTTATTTATATTCCACAAGAACCCAGTGTTATTTAATGAGCAGGTATTCTGGCATGGAACATTTCAACCAGTTGAAGTTTAGCAAAGTGACAAATAATTGAAAACAGGGGCTTATTAAGGGAAGTTTTAAGTTGACCTTGACAATAGGTGGTGCTATCAGTGTTTAATTCTAAGACAGAATAATAGTTGGTACTTACACTTTACTGTGTGTGTAGTGTTAGATATGTGCATGGCACATAACAGAAAATGAAAGTGGCTTTTGCTACAGAGAATTTGCAGTCTAAATCAGATGATGGAAGTCAGTGGGATCTGTGGGTACTAGATGTGAAAAACAAGCAATGCCTGCAAACCAAAAGTTCAGTCTGTTTTGGGGGTTGGGGGGTTGTTTTAAACCTTTTTCCAGGATCTAAGCCAAGATTTTTCAAAAGTGCCTAATAATTTTGGATGCCTGATGTGGTGGATCACTATGCCTGTACAAACCCTATATCAAAGTGTGTCCTTCCTTTGCCATTGTGACTGCCATTCTGAAGAGTGAAACTTCTCTGTGGAGTGGGGAGTGATGATGAGAACAAACGGTGGATGTGGTATACCTAGACTTTAACAAGCGGTGGATGTGGTATACCTAAACTTTAGTAAGGCGTTTGATATGGTCTCACATGATATTCTTATCAATAAACTAGGCAAATACAACTTAGATGGGGCTACTATAAGGTGGGTGCATACTATAAGGTGGCTGGATAACCATACTCAGAGTAGTTATTAATGGTTCACAATCCTGCTGGAAAGGTATAACAAGTGGGGTTCTACAGGGGTCTGTTCTGGGACCAGCTCTGTTCAATATCTTCATCAACGATTTAGATATTGGCATAGAAAGTACGCTTATTAAGTTTGCAGATGATACCAAGCTGGGAGGGGTTGCGACTGCTCTGGAGGATAGGGTCATAATTCAAAATGATCTGGACAAATTGGAGAAATGGTCTGAGGTAAACAGGATGAAGTTTAATAAAGACAAATGCAAAGTGCTCCACTTAGGAAGGAACAATCAGTTTCACACATACAGAATGGGAAGCGACTGTTTAGGAAGGAGTACAGCAGAAAGGGATCTAGGGGTTATAGTGGACCACAAGCTGAATATGAGTCAGCAGTGTGATGCTGTTGCAAAAAAAGCAAACATGATTCTGGGATGCATTAACAGGTGTGTTGTGAGCAAGACACGAGAAGTCATTCTTCCGCTCTACTCTGCGCTGGTTAGGCCTCAGTTGGAGTATTGTGACCAGGTCTGGGCACCGCATTTCAAGAAAGATGTGGAGAAATTGGAGAGGGTCCAGAGAAGAGCAACAAGAATGATTAAAGGTCGAGGGTACATGACCTATGAAGGAAGGCTGAAAGAATTGGGTTTGTTTAGTTTAGAAAAGAGAAGATTGTGGGGGGACATGATAGCAGTTTTCAGGTATCTAAAAGAGTGTCATAAGGAGGAGGGAGAAAACTTGTTCATCTTGGCCTCTGAGGATAGAACGAGAAGCAATGGGCTTAAACTGCAGCAAGGGAGGTTTAGGTTGGACATTAGGAAAAAGTTCCTAACTGTCAGGGTGGTCAAACACTGGAATAGATTGCCCAGGGAGATTGTGGAATCCCCATCTCTGGAGATATTTAAGAGTAGGTTAGATAAATGTCTATCAGGGATGGTCTAGACAGTACTTGGTCCTGCCATGAGGGCAGGGGACTGGACTCGATGACCTCTCGAGGTCCCTTCCAGTCCTAGTATTCTATGATTCAAACCAGTGCAGCTTATTGTGGATGCCAGACAACTCCTGTTCTAATATATCAGTGTCATATGTCCGAGAGAACAGAAACATTAAAGTCAGGAACTGCTCCAGTCCGTGTACCTTGCTCACAGGCTCACCATTGCTGGGAAGGAGAAAGACTGCAAGAGAGAGAGGGCAGAAGAAGACTATCCATCTGGCACAGCAGCTGGACGTAAGGACTCATATAAAGGCAGAACATAGATTTAGGGGACAGAGTGTGTAGGTTGCTGTTCTTTTCCCTATAGATCTGTAGCTTTTGTATGCTTTAAGAATACAGTTACTATGGTTTTAGAAACTCCTGTGCAAAGCCTGTGCTCCTCACAAGAGCAGGATGGGAAACAGTTTTCCCATTCCACAAAACTTGTTATGATTTCAGAAATGTTTCTGTTCTGCACCAGTATGAAACTGAGATCTTTTCAAGGTTTCAGTGAAAAGACTATAATAGACTGGCCAATAGCCTTGTGACCAGGACAGTCATCTGGACTGTTGGAGACAGTTCAAAGTAGTGATGTACTAGTGTAGTCAATTAACCGATAAGCAAAAGCTTATCAGTTAATGCTATAGACTACACGCATTTCCCTCCCCCCTCTCCTTGCCACTAAATTTTTTATCAGGCTGGCCAGCAGCCTGGCTCAGTCCCGGCTTGCGATGGGTCCAGGACCTACCCCTATCTCATAGAACTAGAAGGGACCTTGAAAGGTCATCAAGTCCAGTCCCCTGCTTCTCCCATCCACTCAGCCACACCCACAGGCTTGCTGAGCCCTGTGGTGGGAACACTTCGGACCTAGCCAATTCACTCCCCTCGCACTGTGACACCTGCCTAGAGGCACCACAGGGCCCGGCCCCTGGGACCCCACAGTGTGGGAGAGAACAGGGCCTGACCCCCAGTTCAAGGGATCCACTTGAGGGAGGGGCCTGGCACCAAAATCCCACTGTGCTCAGGAGGCTACTGTTACCCCAAAAATATTCTCACTGGAGACCACCCAGGGTTACACTAGAATGGGTTTATTTCCACTAAGTAGAACTAAAGAGGAGAAAGCAGCCACCAAAGGTTTAAGCTAAAGAAGATAGAACTCTCTCTCTCTCACTCACACACACACAGACAAGCAAGCAAGCACACACCCCTCCATTCATTCACTCATTCACACCCATTCATTCCTGCCCTCAGGCAATCACACACTTACACAGACATATGGGTTACAGAAGGAGCCAAGGCATGTGGATCCTGGAGGGTCTGTCTGCTCATCATGGCTGGGGAAGCTGGTCAGGAGGAAAGACACTGGAGAGGAGCTTCTCAGGATCAGTGGAAGGAAAAAGAGAGAGTCTCATATGTGCTCCTTCTCTTTATATAGTGTCTGAATGGCTCCTGTGACTCATTCACCTTGTCATCAGGGAGCATGCCCAGACTTCCCTTTATCCAGCAGGGACCATGCCCATACTCTGATGACTCATTGCCATGTGGTCCATTGTTCCAAGCCTTCTTCAAACACACTCACACTCACTCTCTCTCTCCATTCACTCAGGGGAGAATGCAGCTTAGGGAAAGTTACAAGCAAGGTGGCTGCATGCTACAAAGATTACAAAGTTGCAGTTTACAGTAAGTTTGAGAGTTACACAGATTGCAAAGTTTGACAAGGATCACAATAAGTTGCAGTTTAAAACCTTAGACTTTACAGTTTGGTATAGCTTTAGAAAATCCATGTATATAAATCTAGTGAGCTCAGGTGGAGGCTTTTTTATGCAACATTATCCGCCCCTTGGTCACCCCAAATTATGGTGACCACACAAAGGTGTCTCCGCCCATCCATACCAATATTTCAATTACTAGGACAATTTTCAGATTTTTTCATACAGATAGAGAAAATGTACCAGTATATCAAGGAAGGCAAAATGATAATCAGAACAATACAAATGTATATCAACAACAAAAATGATAATCAGAGAAAAAACCCGGCCGAAGGCTTTTTTACAGAGATGGAGGTGTAGCTGATAGTTTGGTTGGAGATGGGGGAGAGTTTAACAATAAAACAGAATACAAATGTATATCAGTAGCAAAATAAACAAAATGGTAATCAGAGAAACTAAAAATAAACCTGATGTATTGGGGACTAAGGCTTTTTCACAGAGGTGGGAGTGTGGCTGGTAATTTGGTTGGAGATGGGGGAAGTAGGAAAATGAGTGTACACTAGGTATTTCTCTTTTCCCAAACACAACACTGCTCGCACAGGACACCCACAAGACAGACACAGAACATGCAACACTGAACACAGAACATTGACTGTGTCATGACACTAGAACTATGGTGGTTCTGTTGCTCCTCAGCTGGTACCAGCTCTCCTGATATTCTGTGAGATATAAGAACCTGTGAAAACCTTAAGTTTTTAAAACCTGCAACTCTTAAACATTATAAACTGTAAGAACTTAGACATCACAAGCACTGCAAAAGAGGGAAAGAACATCATAAGCAGTGAATTATCTTAGGGAGGAGCAAGGAACTGGGGTGGTTCTTCCTACATGCTTAAGCTGTCCTCGGTGAACCCACTTCCCATGGGGGCCTCGATCAATTTGGAACATTGTATCACTCCCCTTATTACAAATGGTAAATGGACCCTCCCACTTTGCTCGAAGGGGCTTAGTGTTCCATTTCATATACATCACCTGATCTCCCACCTGCCAGGCAGGTGGTGTCTGCCGTCCCCTGTCCATCTTTTCCTGAGCCTGTTCCATGGTCTGCTGCTTAAGTTGAACAGCCTGGGGAAGTTCTTCCTGTAAAAGCTTGTACCATTGAATTAGCTCTGGGCTGGTGGGGTCAGAGGAAGGAGAGGCCAAATGGGACCTCATAAGACACATTGGTCGCCCGAACATCAGTTGGAAAGGTGTCATTGAACTATTGTATCGAGGTCTACTCCTTATTACGGCTAACACTAAAGGCAGATGTTTAGTCCAGGATCCCCCCTTTTCTGACAAGACTTTAGATAAGGCATCTTTGATGGTACGATTCATACGTTCCACCTGTCCAGAACTATGAGGGTGCCTGGGGATATGCAGCCTCTGTTGTATCCCCAGAGCATCCAACAATGCCTTCCAAATTGCTGACACAAATTGGGGACCCCTGTCTGAATCAATCACCTCAGGAGATCCATATCTACAAATGATCTCTTTAAACAACACCTTGGCCGTTTTTTCAGCACTATGGATTTTCATGGGAAATGCCTCTACCCATCCCGAAAATGCATCTACTACCACCAAAAGGGAGGTACACCCTCCTTCCCCAGGGGGTAACCCTTCAATGAAATCTACTTGGAGGTGGGCCCACGGGCCTCCTGGCCTTCGCTGATGACCTAAGGGCAGCTGATCCTCAGATTCCCCTGGCTGGCGTGGGTTAAAAGCAGCACATGTAAGGCAGTTCTGTACCCAGTTGGTTACATCCTGTCGCGGTCCTGGCCAGCGAGCTATGTCTCTAGCTCGTTGCAAAGTCCCTTCCACCCCCTCATGAGCAAGTGCATGGGCCCAACATACAATTTCTTGTTGGTCCCACCGTGCTGGTACCACTACTGGGTGCTCCTCTGGGTGCTCAGCTTCCTTCAGCTGCTGGTGCAGGGCCCCACGTGTGGTGACCGCAGCCACCACAGGGGTCCTTGCTAGCCCATCCACCTTATTGTTAAAAAGAGCTTCTACTGATGAGTCTGTGTTTTGGTGGCCTTTAACATATCCTACTAACAACTGATTAGGGTTAGCTATAACCCACCAGTGCACGCTCTCCCAGTCCTCACGGTGGATTAATTCCTTCCCATCTGCACTTCTCCAACCACTACTGGCCCACTGTGGCATCCATTTAGTTAACCCCCCCAAAACATACTGAGAATCCGAAAAGACCACCAGGAGTCCCAGACCCGAATCCCAGAGCTAATTGTGCTGACCCTTGGGGCCAAACACGCACTACGACTTATCTTCCAGATTTACTACTGCACTTTGTACATGGCTTTTTCCTTCTTGTACCCAGGCTGCCCCATCTGAAAAATAAATGTTGGCTGGTGCTGTCAGGCTCCATGCTTGTTCTACTGAGGTCACCCATCCCACTGCCATTACATTAGTCTCTGGCAAGGGGCACTCATGTTTTGCCCCTTTTGTCTGGAGCAAAGCCCCTGGTAGTTGTCCAGCACCTGGGGTATTCTGATACTGAATGCCTCAATTTACCAAAGCCAGAGTCCACTGAGCCATCCTTGGGTTGCTTACTCCTGCTTGGGCGGGTCTTCCTGATAATATATATTTTAAGGGGGTATGAATGCTCTGAATAATAACCTGACTATCTCCTATCACCACCGCCCCTATTTCCAGTGCCCATATTACTGCTAAGCATTCCCTTTCACATGGACCAAATTTCTGCTCCACTGGGGTTAAAAGGCGTGAATAGAATGCTATTGGAACCGTTTTCTGCAATGGGTCTGCTTGCAACAATACCACAGCCAAAGCCTCAGGGCTGGTGGCAACCCACACATATACAGGTTCTCCAACCTGTATGGGTCTCAGTGTTGCTGCTTGCAAAAGGGATTGTTTCAGCTCCATAAAAGCTGCTTCTTGCTCTGGGCCCCATTGAAATTGGGGTCCCTCCTCAACAGGCTATAAAGAGGTTTGGTGATACGTGCATAGTCCCATATGTGAGCTCTCACAAAATTGAAGGCCCCCAATATAGCCTGCAGACTCCTCAAATCTTGGGGGGCAGGTAAATTCTGCAAGGCTGACAATCCTTGTTCGTTAACAGACCTACCCATTTCTGACAAGGCGACCCCCAAATATTCCACCTGTGGTTGTATTAATTGTGCCTTTTCCAGGGATGCTTTCAGACCGTGTTGTTGAATCAGCTCCATTACTCGTTCAGTCCTCCCCCGGGCATCTGCATCATCTGTCCCCATCACCAGGATATCGTCCACATACGAAACCACCCACCCCTTATCCCCTAGAGGTAGATTCTCTAACATTTGGGTTACCATTTTATGTGCAATAGCGGGAGCACTGTGAAATCCTTGAGGCACGCGGGTAAAAGTATACTGCACTCTGTCCACATGGAACGCAAATCGGTCCTGGGATCCTTCCTCAAGCGGGATAGCAAAGAAACAGTTAGACAAATCCAATACAGAGAATCTTTTAGCTTCTCTAGGTATATCTTGCAATACCTGGGTCATATCTGCAACTATCGGTGCCCATTGAGGGGTGATCGCATTAACTCTCCGATAATCTACAGTCAACCTCCATGAAATACCATCGGCCTTCCTCACTGGCCATATGGGGGAGTTAAAAGGAGAGGTTGTTTTCTTCACTACCCCCTGCTCTTCCAGCCCTTTAACTATTTCTGCTATAGCCCGGCGTGCCATAGTGGGGATAGGATATTGTTTCTGTGGGGGAACTGCTGGCCCTTCTATTTTTACTGGCTCCCCACTCCATTTACCGCAGTCCAATTTGTGGGCTGCCCATGCCTGGGGGAAACACCTTCTCCATTCCTCCTTGCTATCCCCATTCACCACTGCCACACCCAGCATGTTGTGTGTCAGCAGTCCGGTATCTCCCCTCCTTATCTCTGGGGTCCAGTCTTTCTCTGGGGCCCTCCATAAACATTTATTAGCACAATCAACTGCTATTACTCCCTCCCGCAAACAATCTATGCCCAAAATTGGCTCTATGGTCATGGGGCTATAAATCCAGGGCCACCTTCGGGTAAGATTTCCCACCCGGGTGACCAATCGTCCCAACATTTGTCCCTGTGCTGGGGTACCATCAAATCCCTGAATCTCAATGGTTCCCCGGATTGGAACTCCCGATACAGGGCAGGGAAGCAGTGAAACAGCTGCCCCGGTGTCCACCAGTGCTACAAAATCTAGCTCAGATATGTCAGGGTGCTCATGCAGACCCCCCCACCCGAAGGCGCACCCGCAACCTTCCTCCAGAATCCATCTGAAGAGGTCCCACCCAGGTCCAACCCTGAGTGCCTTCCTCTCCCAGTGAAGCCAAGGAGGTGGGGCCTCCCTAATTTGAATCTCTTCTCCTAGCCCTGCTATCACCCCCTAGCTGTGGGAGCCTGAGGCCCAGCTGAATGCAGCGGATCGCCAAGGACTCCGTGGATTTTCCATTCCACTCTTCCATGGGTTCACCATGGTCCCTTAAAGCCATCCACAACTGTGTGTGGAGCCGATTAGTGTCTGCTCGGGGGTGCCTAGGTCGGGGTGCTGGGGCCATGGCCGCAGCAACAGGAGCAGAAGCCCCCCCTCCAGGCTGACTCACCACTCTAGTTGCTTAGCATGCCGCTTCCTTAAGGTGCGATATATCCAAGGGCTCTCCCTGCCTCCACACTCCCATAGCTATCTGAACATCTTTGGGCAACATTGCTGCAATAAGCCGCAATTCATGGAACCACAATCTCAGACAAAGTCCTGGGAACCGCTCTCCCTGAGGTGCGGGCTGGATACCGCCCAGTCAACAACCCCACTAATACCATTCTCTCCACGAAAACATCAGGAGCCTCCCTCGGAGTAGGGGAGCCTGCTGCATACTGGCGGCTAACCTCCTGCAGTGCCTCTCCCTGGGCCAAACTGTGAACCAGCACAAATGGAGACTGCCACCTTCTGGCCGCCTGCGTCCGCAGTGCAATTCCCATATCACACCCCGGCACTGTAGATGCCGCCCGCAACAATTTCCTGATCTCCTCTGTATTTAATCCTTGGTTTTCTATTGTCATCAAAAACTGATAAGCCCATTCTGAAAATGTGCTTGCCTTGGCTGGACCTAACCCCTGGGCCAGAGAAGTTATTTCAGCAGGGGTTAGAGCTATTTCCTGCATGGTTACCCGTTACAGGTCCGGCTCCCCAGCACCAAAATCCCACTGTGCTCAGGAGGCTACAGGGCCTCTCTAGGGGACACTGGCTCCAGTTCTGTCCCAGGGCAGGGGCACAGGCTGGATCACGGAGGTATGGATGGGCTCTGGGGACCCGTCCCTTCTAGGGGGCACCATGCGGGCAGTATAGAATCATGGAACACTAGAGCTGAAAGGGGCCTCTAGAGGTTATAGAGTCCAGTCCCCTGCCCTCACGGCAGGACCAAGCACCCAGGGCTACTCAACACATGGCTCGTTGGCCGCATGCTGCCCATGGCTGGTTTGTTTGTGGCCCACGGTGTGGTTTGAGTTTATGTGGGGATCAACACATGGCCGGTGGGTGGGAGCCAAAACAGAAAAGTAGTCAATACAATGGTCTTCTGTTGAGATGCATAGTTAAATTCTTGGACTGTCATTGCTCGTGAAAAGTACTGTCATATGGGTGGAAATCGGGTAAATGTTACATTTTATTAATATCAGCAGAACTGACTTAAATGGGGCCCATGTGTTGTGTAGTCTTGCCTTAATCTTTGTATTCATGCCCGTCAGTGTGAAAGAAGCTATTTGCATATATTTGCATATATATTTGCTTGTATATGCAACCACACTTAAGTTGAGGCCCTCAGCATGTTCTGTGAGTATCAGTGAGGCCCCCAGGGCTTTCAAAGTTGAGTTGCCCTAGCTAAGTGGTCACCAGCCAGTAGATCAGGATCTACTGGTAGATCTTGGAGCCTCTGACAGGTGATCCTGACTGGTTTGGCCAAGAGGCTATCAAGTGCTAGCACTTCAGCTGCCCCTCCCCGCACTGCTGTGCAGCTCCTGCCCTCTGTCTTGGAGCTGTCCCCTCAGGAGCCTCCTGCTTGCTGGGCAGGGGAGGGACAGAAGGGTGCCAATGTCAGGGTGCCCCCCCCCACTCTGTATCCATCTCCACAGAGCAGAGAGGGGACACAACAGGACTTGGGATGGAGTTTGATGGCTGCTTTAGGGAGTGGTGCGGGGCCAGGGCTGGGGTGAACCTGCCTTAGCCCCACTGCATCACTACCCAGGAGCCACCTGAGGTCAGCAGGGCCCAGCCGGAGCCCACATCCTGAAACCCTACCCCAGTCATGAACCCCCTCCTGCACCCCAAACCCGTGCCCCAGCCCCAAGCACCCCTGCATCCAAACACCCTACCAGAGCCTGCTCCTCGAATCCCTCCAGCACCAGAGCTGCCTGCCCCAAGCTCAGCTCAGAGCCTCTCTCATGCTCCAGATCCCTTAATCCAAGAGCAGAGTCTGCACTCCAACTCTTAGCGCCAGCTTGGTGAAAGTGAGGGAGGATGGGGGAGGTAGGATGGAGTGAGCAGGGACGGGAGGGGGCTCAGAGAAGGGGCACAAAGAAGGCAGGGCAAGGATATTTGGGTATGAGGTAAATCTTCGATTGCACTTAAATTCAAAAAGTGATCTTTGTGCTTTAAAAAGTTGGAGACCACTGCCCTAGATCATCCCTGACAGGTGTCTGTCTAACCTGGTCTTAAATATCTCCAGTGATGGAGATTCTGCAACCTCCCTAGGCAATTTATTCCAGTGTTTAACCACCCTCACAGGTAGGAAGTTTTTCCTAATGTCCAACCTAAACCTCCCTTGCTGCAGTTTAAGCCCATTGCTTCTCGTCTATCCTCAGAGGCTAAGGAGAACCATTTTTCTTTCTCCTACTTATGACACTCTTAGATACTTGAAAGCTGCTCTCATGTCTCTTTTCAGTCTTCTCTTTTCCAAGTTAAACAAGGCCAATTCCTTCAGCCTTGCCTCATAGCTCATGTTCTCTAGACCTTTCATTGTTTGTGTTGCTCTTTTCTGGACTTTCTCCAGTTTCTCCACATCTTTCCAGAAATGTGGCACCTAAAACTGGACACGATACTCCAGCTGGGGCCTAATGTGGATGGCTCATTCCCTGCCTAGGGGACTTGAGACCTGGTGGGTTAATTTCCAATCCTCCTGCTTATTCTTTTCCTAGTCAGGAGGGCACAGTGGTTCTGACAGGGCCTCTGCAGGAAGGCAGCCTGCACTGCCCCCTGCCTGAAACCCCTTGTGCAGGTGTTAAACAGATGTCCAGCCCCACCCCAGAGGTCACTGCATTTCAGTGTGCCTGAGGCAACACAGCACCAGGAATGGATAGGGGAATGGCTCCCGGGCATGGCTTGCTCATGACTGCTTCAGTCCCATTGGATGGGCCTCAACCCCTTTCCTTCCCCTCCCCTGCTTTGTGATGGGGCTATAGACTTTGGGGGAGAGGGGTGGAGGCAGGCAGAGGTGTCTCCCTGCAGCAGATGTAGACACGTCTCTGTATTAATCATTCTCTCATTGAAGTTTTTAGCTTTGTAATGAGTCCTTTTACATGGAAACTTTGTATTATGTCTTGGTAGAATAGTCCCTAAAACAAGTGAGGTAGAGACTGTCCTTGTGGGGTGAATGAGGTGGGAATGGATAAGACGGAAGGCAAGTACTCCTGGGCAGTTGCAAGGGTTGGAGAGGGGATGGAAGCCAGATCCAAGACCAATGAGCCCTGGGAAGTGGGCCCATTGAAAGGAGACTGGACCTGTGGATGCCTTGGGGGTCAGCAGCAAGGGCCTGCTTTGGGAAGCCCCCTCTTTGGAGGTGAATGTGGCAGCATTGAGACATCCCACAGAAGCAGACGCCACAGACACTAACTGCAGATGCATGGGACGGCTCTCACAGATCTTGCACATGCATAAGATGATAGATCTGCAGGAGAGGGGAGCAGTGGTGTAGCATGGGGGCTGGAGCGGTCAATTTCCCCTGGGCACCATACTAGGGAGGTGCCAATTTAATCCCATTCTGCTCCCCCTGTCATCCTTTGGCTCGCCTGCTCCTACTCCGCCTGCCACTGGCAGCTGGATTCTCCTCCCTGCCTCTCTGCTTCTAGCCTGACCCTCCTCCATCTCCACTGGCAGGTTAGTGCACGTGGGAGCCTGGCCCCAAACTGGAGGGGGCAGGGGAAGATGTGGTACAAGTTCCTCTTCCCTCCTCCTCCCAGGGTCAGGCTCAGCTGTGCACCAGGTTCAGGGCCCTGCCACATGGCAGTGGCAGGGGGGCGGGGGCGCAAATTTTTCCTTTGCCCACGGGCGCATAACACCCTCGTTATGCCTCTGGGTTGATCTGGCCCAATCAGGACCTGGGGATGGGGGAAGCATGCAAAGTCCCCTCCTGCCCTGCTCCCATCCTGCAAGGAGCGTGCACTCCTTACAGGATGGGGTAGAGTGGGAGGGGACTTAGCTCACTTTCCCTGCCCTCAGGCTCTGATTGGCTTGGGGGTGGGAGGAGCATATGAAGTTTCCTCATGCCCTGCAAGGGGTGTGGCACTTCTAAGTGCCACATGCTCCTTACAGGACTGGGGGGGGGGGGCAGGGCAAGAGGATACTTTGCTTGCTCCTCCCCACTCCAAAGCCCTGATTGGCGGGGGGGCGTACAAAGTCTCCTCCTACCGCCAAGGACATGGCACCTAGAGGAAACCGCCAGCTGGAAGTGTCCTGGCCCTGCCCCTGCCCCTTCTGCCTGAGGCCCCACCCCTTCTGGGCAGCCCGGGACCACTTGAAAATGTCTAAAGTGGCCCCCGGTCACTATAGAGTCAATCTCTTGCTTTCTATCTGGCCCTATGAACAAAAAGGCTTGATTTTTTTTGGAAACTTCTTGAACTCCTGCATTCTAGAAACTAGGCTTCCTTTATGATTTCTCATGTTGGACACCTAACTATTGAGGCTAGTCACTCTTGAAATCTTGGAGAAATCTTCTAAAAATTCCAGTGTTAAAAGCTCTGAAGATAACTGACTTGAAATATAATAGGAGCAATACTACCACTGGTGACAGGTACTGAAAAATCCCAGTAGCAGAAATTTTGGGATCTGCCTAATTGCTACTCTGCATGCAAAAATGCTTGATGCAGAAAGACCCAGTCTATGGGGAATTGAAGACCCAGTAAAAGTAAGGGAAAAGAAAGAAAAGGTTGAGATGTTTCCATATTCATCTACTTGATTTTTCTGTGACACTGCTATTGCATAAGTTGTTATGGCGAGTAATCTTGGAATAGAATTTGAAACAGAAGTTAGGGACATGTTGACTCTAGTGAGTCTATACATGCCTGCAGTAAAGTTTAGAAGGGGCCATCTGTTGTGCAGAATACTATCAGTACTTTCCTCCAGTAAGTGAGCTACACCTGTTGTACATGCATTAATTACATTAGAAATAGAAAAGTCAATATCCCCATGCTGCAAGATTGCCAATGAATACAACCCACCATTCTCGTTTAAAAAAAATTATTTTGTCCATGTTAGCTGAAAAATAAAATCATTGCTCTCTGATTAGTCTGTGTTAAGTGGAGGAGATGGTCAGCATTTACTCTCCACTCTACACAGCACTCTAATCTCGAAGTAAGATACGCAATTTGCTCTACACAAACTGAACATCTTATTTCGAATCTATTTCATAATATTTTATTTTGAAATTTGTCATGTCTACACAGCAGCAAATTTTGAAATACCGCACTATTTTGAGCCATCGAGGTTTACTGGGATGGCAAAATAGTGGGCGCCCGTTATTTCGAAAAATATTTTGAAATAATGGGCAGCTTGTGTAGACATGGAGTAGCTATTTCGGGATACTTCTGGTATCCCGAAATAGCCATGCAGTGTAGACATACCCTTAATGTGGTAGACAATTTATCACCACTGCAAGTTTGTGTTGGAATTAAGAAGTACCAGAGGAACAAGATTATAATAGTAACTATGATTTGTCTATTGTAGGCCAAGGGGAAAAAAGACTTGCTAAGCTTTGTTTTATCTGCAGGGATTCTAAAGAAACAGCTGTCAATTTTTTAGTCTTATTTAGTGTGTATCATCGTGGTTTTTTTTATCCAGCTCACAAATGGATACTGCATCTGTGCTTGGGGAAAATAAAGCCCTCCTCCTGGTCCAAATCCAGAACAATGTACTTAATCTTGGAGACAAGCACTGAGAGCAAAAGGGAATTTCACTGTATGAATCCAGTCACTCTGCAGCAGAAACTGTCAGTGGATTTCTGTTTCTAGCCTATTGTATCTAATAGTGATTTCTGTAAATTGATGGAGCATGCAGTACCCTATTACTGAACACCATCATGGACATGTTTTGCAACCGTTGCTGTGCCACAGTTGCCCAGCACTGTGCTCTGAAGTGTTACGAAGGCCCTGAGGCAACCTGACTATAAAAACATTCACTCAACGATCCTGAAAACAACTGCCATGACTAGGAGTGCAAATTTTTTATTTTAAAATAATCTTCCTCTGCCAATAAAATAATTTGGGCTGTTGCTTTCATTGCACTAATCATTTTTTTCTTTGTAAACAAGAATATTTCAGGCTAGTTCTTGCTGTGTTAATTCTTATTTAGTACTTTACTCAGTATGTAGAACCATTGAATTCAATAGGACCATTCAGAGGGTGAGGTGCTACTCACTGTGAGTAAGGGTAACAGAATGTGAATAGATTTACCTGTCCTTTAAAAATGCATCTTGTTTGCACAGATGGACCTTTCTGATCTGTATACTTGAGTTTATTAATATCATCCTTTATTGGCTGCACTGCCCATTGCGTGAGGCCACTTCTTTGAAGATTCACTCTTCAATGGACAGCTCCGCTTCAAATAGTTTCTAAGCTGGATGCCTACTTTCACAGGTGGGACCTTTTATACAGGGGCTTATATAAATAAGTTACTACTTGCAAAGAGACCATCTGCCTGCATGAAAAATGAAAATGGTAAATTCCCTTTACTTCCTGAGCCCAGCTGTTTTCCCAGCAGTAGGGAGTGCTCTATTCATGGGTATTTCTACAGCATTCAATCTGCAGGTGGAGACCTGAGTCACAAGTAGTGATATAAAATCCAGTTTCATTGGTTAACCAGTTAAAAGCTATGTTTAACTGGTTAACCAATTAAATGGGTGAGCAGGGGCGGGAGGGGGAGCAGAGGTGCTCCAGCCTGACTGGGCTGGAGTGGCCCTCTGCTGCAGATGGAGGCTGGTCTGGTTGGGCTGGAGCACCCCTTGTCCACAGCAGACCCTGTGGGGCTGAAGCAGCCCCCCCTGCCGGTGGCAGGCCAGAAGCTGCTCCAGCTCTCTCTAGTTAACCATAACCAGTAGGCCTCACCCGTTAAGGTTTAACATTCACATCCCCAGTCACAGAGAGGCTAAGTGATTTGTCCAAGCAAATCTGTGGTACAATCAGAAACAAAACCCAGATCTCCTCAGTCTCATTTCAGTACCTTATCCCCAAGAACAATCTTCCTCTCCTGTAACATAATCTGAGCTGCGGACAGTTTATCCCACTCAAACAGGGCCCTAATTAAGGAAAGCACTTAAACATGCGCTTAATGTCATCCGTATTCAGAGTCAGTGAAAAGCACATGTGTAGTTTAACAACATGAATAATCTCCTTGATTTCAATTGATTTAGTTTCTGCATCCGTTCCTCCATTTGTAAGTAATGGGGACAACAGCTCCTAACAGGTGCTGGAAAGGTGAGGTGCTCAATTACTATAGTGATTTGGGAGAGTCCCTTTCTATAGTTAGAAGCCTGTTTATGTTAGGGATGTTAAAAGTCGTTTAAAAAAGGAGTCATGTGACTGCTAAAAATCTTAGCGGTTACACAGTTAAACACGCTGTGGGCTCTGCAGATTAAAGCTTAAACATAACTTTTATACGGCAGAGCCCACAGTGAAGATGGCTCCCCAGGAGTTGCCAGCCCCACTCCCAGAGTGTGACCACTGTGGAAACCAGTAAGCTGAGGCTTATTGGTTAACCGTTTAAATGGTTTCACTTTACATCTCTAGTTTCTATGTGAGTCAGTAGCATATCTTAGAGTGATTTCACTGGGAGCTGGCTCTGCAATTTAGGAAAGTACAATTTAATTAAGCAAATTGAAAAAAACTCACCAAGTTAAAATATGGCCAGGGCACTAGAGCTAATGCCCTTACACTTTCAAGAATTGCTCTGATTTTAATGATCTCAAGTGGTGCTAGCGTAATTTACTGTTTCATCTGGAAGATGGCACCTCCATAAAGGTGCTAACTTTGTCTTGCGGTATCAGTTCAGAACTGACTTGAGAAAAAGTAGGACCTAATGAATCACAAAAATCATCCCCTGTAGTACTCTGGGTTTTCCTGTCCAAGTACTAGACAGCCATAACTCTGCTTAGCTAGTGGTTTCTCACAAAGTCGCAGCTTGGGGCAGTAAGTTTGCTTTCTTACCTAGCCATTTTTTGCTTTTCCACACTGTATATCGGCAAGTTTAAAATCAGACACTGAAAAGACTTAACATTTCTTACCACCTTGTCTTTGATAATATATAAACCTCAAATGTTATGGGCCCATTTATGATCAGCTTACTCACCAGCCATTCTATTAAACTTTAGTGGGACTTTTTGTTTGAGTAATGTGATGCAAATTTGGCAAGTCAGCAGAATGGAGGTGTTCTGTGCCCTGCTAAGCAAGTGGCTTGAATTAAGGAATACATTAAAGTCTCACTCTTCTAGCAATGTCACAGAAACTGTTTGCTTGATCTCCAGGGAAGGAGGCCAGCCAAACTGCTCAGACCATGCTCACTGCCAAGTGATCCATTGAGCAAATAGCTTGGCTATGTCTGCTCAACTAAGATTGCAAAGCAATGAAAACATGTCTGTAAAACAAAACAATACTGCAATGGTTGAAAATTATTGGAAATTGTAACATCCAACTAAGATTCATAACTGAGCTATTTATCGGAGTTAAATGCACATAACTATTTGCTGCTGTATTCTACTGCAGAGAGCTTTTGGTAATACTGTATTGTGTATTAACACACAAATAGGTGGGATGTTAATACTGTATTGTGTATTAACACACAAATAGATGGGAAAGCTGTTACTTTCCAGAATCTTCTTGTGTTTTCATTAAAACTTAGGCTGAGTGATGGAAAGACTTTTTCTCAATCTGAGAAATTTAATTTCATGTGTATTCAAGACAAAGACTGATTTAATTAATTATCCTCTTCATAGGTAGGACTTAATTAGTTAATGAACCAATGGTATGATTTAAGTAATTTCTTAATGGGAATTTACATGACTATGTTTGAGTTATATTTTTCCAGCAAATAAACAATCATGTTACACTTAACAAACAAATGAGTGTTGAAAAGGGCAAGGGAATGTATTTTAATGTGGAGTCTCAGATCACTTTACAACCAAACTAATACGAACAAAATGGAAACCACCTCTAGGGAGAGATGAGATAATATAGAGCAGGGTCTATTACTGTGAACTTTTTCTGTTGAAATTCATTCACCAGGAGATAAGACCCAGAAATCATTCACCTATCCAGAAATGAACCCATGTTCCTAGAGGTCAAAGATGATTATTTAGACCACATGTATAATGTAATTTTATGTTTGAAGATATAGATGTCAGCAAAGAAATAGTTTAATTTTTTTGCTCAGACTTTTCACCACTGCTACATAATCACTGTTTCTGATGGGGGAGTAGAGATCATTGTATAGCCTTTCTTGTCTTCAGTTCTGTTTTCTTATCACATTTTGGTTTTCACTGTCATGTGCTTCATGAAAGTTAAATCACACTGCAATGAAAAACTAATGAAAAGCTTCCATTCAAAGCAGCTTTGTACAACTCATACTTTTTCCATCTCTTTTTTTCTTTGTGTGAGACTGTTATGAACACCACAGATTCATTTACACACACAGAGCGAGAGAGAGAGAGAGAGAGAGAGAGAGTTGCTGGTGGGAGATGGTATAACCAAGATTGAGTTTGAGCACCTGTTCCAGCATTTCCTTTGCTAATGTATTTACAGTCACAAGCTCTATGCCTCTTTCTAGGGCCTCTCTGTTTTGGTTTATTGCATGGCTTAGCCATTTTGAATTGTGGGTGCATATTAGGGATATTAAATTTCGAGTAATTGACTCATCAAATAGTCAATGCATTTTGCATCAACTATTTGATTAGTCGATAGGGTGCCTCCACTTTTGAAGTGAAAGCGCCGCATGGAGCCCGGGGTCAGCTGGGGACTCCCCCACTGACCTGGGCTCCATGCGGCGCTGCTGCTTTGAAACTTCTCATGGCATTTCAAAGCATCAGTGCCCCATGGATCCTGGGATCAGCTGGGGACTCCCACACTGACTCCAAGCTCCATGAGGTGCTGCTGCTTTGAAACACTGCAGGGAGCCCAGCATGAGGCTGCATGTGGTGTTTCAAAGTGACAGTGCCGCACAGAGCCCGGAGTCAGCGAGGGAGTCAGCGAGGGAGGCTGCTTTGAAACACTGGGTGCAGCCTGGGGACACCCCAGCTGGCCCCAGGCTGCACGCAGCGTTTGAAAGCAGCAGCGCCATGTGGAGTTCTGGTTCTGGCCCCAGGCTCCACACAATGCTGCTGCTTTGAAGTTCCACCTCCTTTTCCTCCCCCCTGGCTGCTGCTTTCTGATAGAGGCAGCAAGGGGAGAGGGAAGTGACTAGTCGACTAGTCGTTCACATCCCTAGTGCATATCTCTGAATATGTTTTCAACTCCCTTTTTATTGTTACACCTCATAAAATTGGCCTTTGATGAGCAAATCTTTCAACCTCACAAGGCTGAGTGACAGCTCCTCAGCCAGTGTTTGGCACAAAGCTCATTGAGGTCCACAAGAGACTTTCCATTGACTTTGGTGGGCTTTGGATCAGAGCCTTGGGGTAAATTGGTGTAGCTCCACTAAAGTACTGTGGTTAATCATGTAACTGACAATTTTTATTAGATACAGTTTATATTTGTATACATTTTTACATCCCTACCTTTAAGGGCAGAGTCTAGCCATTGCTGGCTTTCTCAGATCAAGCATTCAGGGCATTCATAGCCAGCAGAGATGGAGCATGTGACTGAGGGTACGTCTAAACTACATCTGTTTGTCAGAAAAAGCTATGCAAAATGCGCTCCGTATTTTGCGTAGCTTTTTCCAATACTTTTGTTCTAAGAGGCTTTTCCAGCATTCGGCTGTCTAGACTGGGCCAAATGTTGGGAAAAAACCCTCTTTCAAAAGCCCCCTTCTTCCTCATAGAACGAGGAATACGGCAGCTTCTGAAAGAGCGTGTTTGCTCTTCCGCAAAAAAAAAGAAAAGCAGAAAAGCAAACATGTTCCCTGGACACGGCAGAGTTTTTTCAGGATACCTCTGGTATCCCGAAAACCCCCGCAGTTTAGCCAAACCCTGAGAGAGAGCAAGGCCTGCTGGGCAAATGAGACGTAAGAGCTCCAAGTGCTCAATATAAAGACAGATTTGGAGCCTATTGGTGGGCTTCTGAGAGAGAAGTGACAGGGTGGGACCTGTGTTGTGTACTCTGTAGAACCTGAGCAAGGTTTGGAGATCTGGGAACAGGCAACAGAGGAAATGACCCTTGGAGGTAGTAAAGCAGGCTGAATTTGGGTTTAGAGCAGATTGCTTCCTGATGGTTTAAGATTCCAGGGCTGGTGCCTGTAGTAGGGAGATCCTACCCTTCCCTCTGCCTCCCACTCTCCATGAGCCTCCTAAGGAGATGATGCAGAAATTCCTGGCCTGAACAGAGATAGATTATTAAGACCAAGGAGGACAAAGAACTATAAAACCTTACAAAAGAGGCCCCAGTCAATGCCTGACAAAAGGGGGAAAACTGTGGGCAACTGCATTTGGGGCTGAAGAACTTGTTTGTGGAATCCTTGTTTGTTTTGTTTGGAATTGTTCTTTTTCCTTGGAAAAGGAAAACTTTTTGCTATGAATGGAGGTTCAAAAGTGCCAGACCCTACCAGGTCATTATAGTTTTCAGGAAAATGGAGGCACAAATACAGGAGAAGTATTCCAGGCCTTCCCAGTGGGTCATAATATTTTCACAATATGAAAACCACACATTGTCTCAAATCTCAGCAGAGATTTTTCCTAAGATCTTTTTTTAAAAACATAGGCATGAAAATTTTATTACCAAAGATGAACTTTGGAGAAAGTTTTGAGTGAAAACAGGGAGTCATAATGGAAACTGTTTTGCAACCTTAACCATAATTGCTACTGGTGATACCTCTGCTGCAATGTCTGTATGCTCATATATGTTCAGTTCATATGTACTGTATGTGCATGTCAACCAGTGCTTTTCGCCTTTTTTTAACAACTTTTTTGAAGACTGTGTAAAGCTGTGTAGTTGTCACTTATTCGGCAGGAAAAAAAAAAAGAATGTTCTATTTTTGGACCTGAGAAATTTTTTCTAAAGCACAGTGACAGTTAATGATTAATAGACACAGTCCACAATACTGTCAGCAGGAAGCCAGTAAGTGTGGGGGAAGCCTAAATAATTGAAGGGAAGAGGTGATAGAGGCAGTCATTAGTTATACCAGATAAGAGAGGCTTTATTGCTGGGCAGCCTGCCCAGATGACAGGGCTGTTTTATCATTTGTGGAGTGTAATTTGTGGACTTCATGATGAGCTTCTCATGTTAAAAATGTGTATCAACATTTGCAGAAATCTGTGTGAAAAATCTGCATCTTACTTTGTAACAAAGCCCATCGTCACACCTGCAAGATAACCAGATTCTCAGGAATATGGAAGGATTGTTTTCAATACCCAGTCTGCATACCCTAAGTCAGCACAAATCATAGCTCATTAGCTGAGGGAAAGTGCACAGGAGTCTCCATGAGGTCTGCTTGCTGAAGGCAACAAGGCCCTATTGTCTATACAATAAAATCATGAGCACTGGGACATCTACAAGGCACCCCACACATATTCAGAAGTGGACAGTGATTTTAGATGTCAATCTTGAGATGCTTTGGTGCTGATATTTGGAGAGTAGGAGAGCCCCAGACATCTAGGAGAGTGATGGATGTTCAGCAGCTCTTGCAAATCAGGCTCATGTGTCTAAAGTTACCCCCCCAAAAACTGAGGCATCCAAAATAAAGGAATACTTTTCATAATCTACATCTCCTCTATGTTTTGCTATAGCTTTCTGCCTTTTTGATAATTGGACATTTCATATTCTTGTAATGGATGTCAAAGAGGATCTGCTTAATTCTTCTCTCTCACTTCTTGAAGAAATTATGGGCTGGTTTCTCATCCTGCATTCTGGATAACCTCCAATCGTTTTCTTCAATTTCTAGGCAGCATTGGTTAGAGTGCCATATGACAGATTGTTGCTGAATTGCTTAAGATGTCAAGGACACAATCATAGAATCATAGAACACTAGAACTGGAAGGGACCTAGAGAGCTCATCAAGTCCAGTCCCCTGCCCTCACGGCAGGATCCAGTACCATCTAGACCATCCTTGATAGACATCTATCCAACCTGCTTTTAAATATCTCCAGAGGTGGAGATTCCACAACCTCCCCAGGCAACTTATTCCAGTGTTTAACCACCCTGACAGTTAGGAAGTTTTTCCTAATGTCCAACCGAAACCTCCCTTGCTGCAGTTTAAGACCATTGCTTCTTGTCCTATCCCCAGAGGGCAAGGAGAACAATTTTTCTCCCTCTTCCTTATGGCACCCTTTTAGATACCTATCATGTCCCCTCTCAGTCTTCTCCTTTCCCAGCTAAATGACCCCAATTCTTTCAGTCTTCCCTCATAGGTCATGTTCTCTAGACCGTTAATCATTCTTGTTGCTCTATGGACCGTCTTCAATTTCTCCACCTCTTTCTTGAAATATGGTGCCCATAACTGTACACAATACTCCAATTGAGGCCTAGTCAGTCAGAGTAGAGCGGAAGAACGACTTCTTATGTCTTGCTCACAACACTCCTGTTGATGCATCCCAGAATCATGTTTGCTTTTTTTGCAACAGAATCACACTTTTGGCTCATATTTAACTTGTGGTCCACTATGACGCTTATATCCCTTTCTGCAGTACTCCTTCCTAGACAGTCGCTTCCCATTCTGTATGTGTGAAACTGATTGTTCCTTCCTAAGTGGAGTACTTTGCATTTGTCCTTATTAAACTTCATCCTATTTACCTCAGACCATTTCTCCAGTTTGTCCAGATCATTTTGAATTATGACCCTATCCTCCAAAGCAGTCGCAACCTCTCCCAGCTTGGTATCATCTGCAAACTTAATAAGCGTACTCTCAATGCCAATATCTAAATAGCTGATGAAGATATTGAACAGAGCTGGTCCCAAAACAGACCCCTGCGGAATCCCACTTGTTATGCCCTTCCAGTATGATTGTGAACTGTTAATAACTACTCTCTGAGAATAGTTATCCAGCCAGTTATGCACCCACCTTATAGTAGCCCCATCTAAGTTGTATTTGCCTAGTTTATTGTTAAGAAGGTCACGCAAGACCATATCAAATGCCTTACTAAAGTCTAGGTATATCACATCCACCGCTTCTCCCTTATCCACCAGACTCGTTATCCTATCAAATAAAGCTATCAGATTGGTTTGACATTATTTGTTCTTTACAAATCCATGCTGGCTGTTACCTATCACCTTATAATCTTCCAGGTGTTTGCAGATGAATTCCTTAATTACCCACTCCATTATCTTTCCTGTCACAGAAGTTAAACTGACTGGGCTGTAGTTTCCTGGGTTTTTCTTATTTCCCTTTTTTTTGATGGGCGCTATATTTGCCCTTTTCCAGTCCTCTGGAATCTCTCCTGTCTTCCATGATTTTTCAAAGATTTTTCTATCAGCTCCTTGAGTATTCTAAGATACATTTCATCAGGCCTTGGTGACTTGAAGACATCTAACTTTTCTAAGTGATTTTTAAATTGTCCTTTTTAAATTTTATCTTCTAAACTTACCCCATTCCCACTAGTATTCACTATGTTAGGCACCACTTCACCATCAGACGTCTTGGTGAAGACCAAAACAAAGAAGTCATTAAACATCTCTGCCATTTCCAAGTTTCCTGTTATCGTTTCTCCCTCCTCACTGAGCAATGGGCCTACCCTGTCTTTGGTCTTCCTTTTGCTTCTAAATATTTATAGAAAGTCTTCTTTTTTCCCTTGATGTCTGTAGCTAGTTTGAGCTCGTTTTGTGCCTGTGCCTTTCTAATCTTGCCCCTGCATATCTGTATTGTTTGCTTTTGTTCATCCTCTGTAATTTATCCTAGTTTCCACTTAGTATGACTCCTTTTTTATTTTTAGCTCATGCAAGATCTCCTGGTTAAGCCAAGGCAGTCTTTTGCCATACTTTCTATCTTTTCTACACAGCAGAATAGCTTGGTTTTGGGACCTTAATAATGTTCCTTTGAAATACTGCCAACTCTCTTCTGTTGTTTTTCCCCTTAGTCTTGCTTCCCATGGGACCTTACCTACCAGCTCTCTGAGCTTACCAAAATGTGCCTTCCTGAAATCCATTGTCTCTATTTTGCTGTTCTCCCTTCTACCATTCCTTAGAATTATAAACTCTATGGGTTCATGATCACTTTTACCCAAGCTGCCTTCCACTTTCAAATTCTCAACCAGTTCCTCTATTTGTTAAAATCAAATCTAGAACAGCTTCCCCCCAAGTAGCTTTTTCAACCTTCTGAAATAAATTGTCTTCAGTGCAGTCTAAGAACTTATTGGATAGTCTGTGCCCCACTGTGTTACTTTCCCAATATATGTCTGGATAGTTGAAGTCCCCCATTACCACTGAATCCTGTGTTATGGATGATTTTGTTGTTTTAAAAACATCATCCATCTCTTCTAGCTGGGTAAGTGGGGGTCTGTAATAGACCCCTAGTATGACATCAGTCTTGTGATATAGATCTTCACAATGTAGATCTTCAGTTAACATTCTGTTATAAGAAGAATTGTGTTCATATGGGAAGGTGTTGAATTGCATTCCACTGAGGTTAATGATGTTTTTCTCTATATGAATAGAAATAATATGATATTTTACAAATAAGTTGTTTTGAGTGGTAATGCAAAACCACATGGTGGTGAAAGCTACAGGGGACAAGCAAGACAAATTAGAAGGACCTTGCTGCTGGGCTGATAAGAATTGGATTAAATTCAGTGAAAGAGAATATGAAGAAACATACTGGGCTAAAATAAAATTTTATTTTCACAATTATTTATATCTAGAATAGCATCATCAATATATATTGGGTAGAATCATGCTCTGAATGTAATTAAACAGTATTAGGAAGAGCCAGGAGGGAGCACAAAGGCAGGTAGATACCTGTGGAAGACTTCAGGTAGGAAGGCTCAGGAAAGAGCAGGGATAAACACAGAGGAGCCTGAAGGGAGAGATGGAAAACAGCCTGAGGAGGGTGAAAGCTGAGCCCAGAGGATAGGGCAAGAGAATGCTTGAAATTAGAGAAGATAGAGAACCACATGTAACATGGCTGTAAGGCTAAGTCACTAAACCAGACCACTGGATGCCCTAGCCCCCTCCCTCAGGTGCATCTCCAGTTGCTTAAACCTTTCCTCATTCTTCAGGTAAGTCAGACTCTCCTTAGCAGCTCCTATTCATGACACAAGTGCATCAAGGTTCAGATTAAAAAAAAGCATCTGAATTCAGGACAATACTTAAGCGTATGTTTAACTTTAAGCTTTTCCTTTCTATGAGATTTAGACACATTAAAATTAAGCATGTCCTCAGGTACTTGATTGAATCAAAACACACCAGAGAAGCTTTGTCTGGAAACTCTGGGTATGTCTAGACTGCAGAGCTTTTTTGGTATCCTGGAAAAGCTCTTCTGCATCTAAGGAACGTGTCTGCTTTTCTGAAAAAAATATCAGAAAAGCAGACGCGTTTTGTCAACATCCCTATAAACATTGTTTTTCGAGGAAGAAGGGATATTCCGAAAGAGGGTTTTTTTCCGAAATTTGGCCCCATGTAGACAGGCCAAATTTCGGAAAAGCCTCTTTCAGAAGTAAATCAGAAAAAGATACACAATTTGCTAATGCAAATTGCGTTTCTTTTTCCGATTTATCTTTGTAATGTAGACGTAGCCTCTGGCTGTAGCATATATTCTCCCGTAATGGCAGCCAAGGTCCACCAGTTAATGTAGAGGAGTGCAGGGATTGTCCTGTTGCACCTATTACATGGTGTTGAGCACTGCTAACATAGGATTTCCCATCCTCGAGGCAACACTTACTCAGAAGCATGATGAATGTCGTTAGAAATGTTTTTTCAGACATAGGAGACTATCTGAAAGAAAGACCAGAGGCAGGTATAATAGAAAGACTTCTTTGTAGCATATGTGCCACATGCCTCAGGTGGCATGTAACCAGATTTCATCATCAAATTTGGTCTATCAGTTGACTCATTAACTATCTGGGCTTAGGCTGGATACTGACGGGGAGTATGCATAGATCTTGGAATACACAATGTAAAGAAATACATTGTGTACCTGCAGTGATTCTGAAGATGAAGTAGAAACAAAAGTTGATCTATAATTGCTCAGGCAGCCTGTCAGATGTCCTTTCAACTATATCCTTGTCTGTAGCTTATTTTTTTTTATCCATTTCAGTCACATTTTCTCTTCTGATCTTGTTTTTTATTTTGTCGTGTTAATCTCTTGTTCCTAGAAGAGCAACTTAATTACAAAATACATTGAAGTAGATATATCTTATCCTTAATCAGAAATTCATATTTGCCTACTATGGTAAAGTTCTCCACGGACACATTTTAGAAATTTAATAAAAACAGCACGTGTACTGGCAATTTTTACAGATAAAGGATGTAATACTTCAAATGGTATCTCACACTGGGAAGAACCTTGTCTGATTCAACACTTATATGCCTCTCAGTGTCTTAGCATTTTAGACTGAAACAGTCATTAATGGATTTTACCCTTTGTGGGTATGTCCATTTTACAAAGTGGGAGCTGAGACACAAGAGAGATTAATTATCTCGCTTAAGTCTTTGGCTAAGATGAATCCCAGCTCTCCTGAATCCTAGACCAGTATCTTTACCACAAGGCCATCTTTTCAGGTTTTAAGGACGGAATGGGTGATTACAGTGCTTAATTTGTAATGAAAGAGGTGCTAGGGCTCAGCCCTGACAAACACTGGCACAAATTAAACACTATATGTCTAGACTGCATCCCTCTGTCAGCAGAGGGATGCAGATTAGGCAGTCAACGTTGCAAATGAGGCAGGGATTTAAATATCCCGCGCCTAAGTTGCATAAAAATGGCCGCCGCGTTTTGCCGACTCAGCACTTTGTCGGCAAAAAGCGGCAGTCTAGAGGGGGATCTGTCGAGAAAGAAAGCCTTTTTCGACAGATCCTGTAAACCTCTAGACGTACCCCAGGTGATTATTGTATTCTATAGTCTGACTTCCTGAATAAGCATAGTCCATGAACAAGGATCATTATCTTTTGGATTAATTAAAAACAAGGTGCCCAATAATTCCATCAAACACTTCTTTGAGGCTCTGAAAATCAATTTTAATAATATTTGTAGGCAGATGTAGGTATTCTAAAGCAATATTTTGCAGTTCTATACTTAAGTTTCCATTTCCATCTGGCATGGCTTTGCTATCCCATTTGTTCTGCACAAATTGTTGATGACAATGTCTACAGCTACTGCTCTGCTCCTTGCTTTAAAATGAAGATAACAGGATTTCAGAAATATCTTCTGTAATTCTAAATGTATCAGGCAAGCATGGCTTGATATGATAACTGAGCTATTTTGCTACATGGCTTGGTCACAGAAGGATAACATTTTTAATACCTAACCAGATAGGAAGGATAGATTTGCTTTTGCTATCACAACACAGAACACTCATTTTTACTCCAAAGATAAGAGTAGTTACCGTGTACAAATCCCGAGTGACCCGCATTTCCATCTGGGAACCTGTTGACCTGCTAGAGGCAATTCAGACATCCCAAGCTTCACATCAGCTTGTTCCAGAAGTGATAAGTTCCCACATATGAACAAGACACTGAGCTGAAGCTGTTCCTGTAGCCCCAATTGCCACTTCATAGGGATTCCTCTAGACCTATGTAGAACTGTGAACTAGCTGGGTGAGGAGTTATTCAGACACAGGAGTCTATGGTACAAAAGGGGACAGGCACATTGTCAGCAAGTCTTGGACTCCTCTCTGGAACCCAAACAAGGTATTGGGGGAGCAGAGCATTGTTATGGTTCCTCTCTGTTGCTGTGTCTCTTAACGAATTGGGTCCTTTAAGAGGTAACTGGTTCAACCTATCTGTGACTTGCCAATAGGCTTGATGGGGCCTAAGAGTGGACAGGTGTTTCTTATGAAGAACCAGAAGGGAACAGGAAGAACCAGGCAAAGTACATACAAGATCTGGGGCAAGGAGGCCCGGCCCTCACATCATTTGTGGGGAAAACCGTTGGGAAAAAATGTAAGACTAGTGGAATACTTGAAGAAAAATTATATTATTTTTGAGGTACAATGTGGTTTCAGAAAAGGAAGATGTACAGTTGATTATATAATGAATCTAGAAAAGTGGGTGCAAAAAGTCATTGGGACCAAGAACTTTATAGCACTCTTGCTAGCCATTGAAAAACATAAAGCATGTTGTGGAAGGAAGACAGTCTATACAAACTAGCCAAAACTGAAATAAAAGGAATAATGTTTTGGTGGATAAGGGACTTTTTAAGGGACAGAACTATGTAAGCATAGTTCTATAGAAGCAGCTTTATCAAAAACTTAGAAGCTTCCATTTATAATAAATGAACTCCCAGAAAGTATGTAGATTGGAATAGGTATTTCCCTTTTTGCAGATGATAATGCTATATATGGACTAAGCGCAAAAGACTTAAAATAGCCATGTAAAAAACGTTTGAGACACTCCAGGGAATTTCCAAGTGGGGAAATGATTGTGGATTTCAACTTACTCTTGCAAAACCAAAGGGAATGCTTTTAGCAACCAAGAAATTTAGAGAAGAATGGGATTTATTTCCTTATAGTGAAAAAAATCAGTTCAAAAGTTTAAATTTCTATGAGTACTATTTGATAATAAATTAATTTAGGAAGGTCACATAGATAAAGTAGGATGAACTTAAAAGTATTGCTGGAAACAAATGGGGGTGCAGCTAAGGTATTGATAGTGATATATAGAGCATTAAGACCAATTTTAGACTATGGATATGAAACCTTTGGTTCAGGCTTGAAAACAAATGTTAGAAATTTGAAACAGTTCCAGGACTAAACCCTGTAATTAGCATGTGGTACAGTGATAACAAGACCAATGTGTGTGCTGCAAATAGCTACTGGAGAAGAACACATAAATCTAAGGATGAAACTATTAGATTTAACCTTGTGGACAAAGGTAAAATGAAATAATGAAAACAGAAACATATAAACGATTTATGAGGATTGCTGTGAGTGTGGTAGACAAAATCATATGGATTGCCACAGACTTTCTCATACTAGTAAGGTCAAAAGTGGGTTAAGGAGATATGTTTAAAAGAAAAATCAGTAAAATGAGAAAAAAAACAATCATGGAAAATCAAATTACAACTGGATAGATATTCACCCATTTATGGATTTAAGATTGTATGAAAAAACCCTAGGGAAGCAAAAATACAGTTTATGACCAATGAAGTTTCTGAAAAATGGGGTCAGCTTTGCCAAATCTATACAGATGGATCAACAGGTGATAGCATGAGTGGATTGGGAACAGTCTTCTGTGTTCTCACTCATGGAATCCAGAAATCTGAAAGGAATAGAAATTGTGTGACTGTTCTGATGACTGATCTAACGTGGGTAATGTTGCAACTAACTTGGATAAGAAGTACAATGGGCTATAGTTTATAATTTTATCTTATTCCTCATCAGGCTTAATGACAATCAGAACAGGGGCTTTGGAAAGTGGAAATGATATAAATAAATGAAATAATGTTTCTATCTATGGAAATAATACAAACAAGTCTGAGTGTAACAGCTACATGGATTCTAGCACATATTAAATACCTGGAAATGAGATAGCTGACAAAGCAGCAAAACATGCTTCACAAAAATGAGGAATTGAATATTACGGTATCCTTAAGTAGACAAGAGTTTAAAAGTGTAGTTATGCAGGAGCTTGCAAGGAAATGGCATGAAGGCTGTGTCTAGACTGCAGGGTTTTTTCGAAACAAGTAGCCTTTTTTCGAAAAAGCTTCACCTGAGTCTAGACTACAGCCGCGTTCTTTCAAAATTAAATCGAAAAAACGCAGCTTTTCTTTCGACGGCGGTACTCCTCATTTCACAAGGAAGAACGCCTTTTTCGACGGAGATCCGTCGAAAATAAGTGAGTGTGGACACGGGGAGCCCCTTTTTTCGAAAATAAGGGCCTCCAGGAAGAAGCCCTGGTGGACAATCTGGGGCATGCCTTGCCTGTCTCTGGTTCCTGTCTGCAGCCATCTTTTAAAGGGACAGTCACCCTCACAGCCAGTTGTGGCAGCAAAGCAGCCAGAGCACATGGCTGTTCCAGTGCAGCCATGTCCCAGCCCCAAGACCCTCCTGGCCCTTCCAGACAGCCTTCTGGGGACCCAGCCAGGGGCTCCAAATGCCGGGCACCGGCATGGTCTGGGCCAGAGCTCAAGACCCTTCTCGAGCTCTGGTCAGAGGAGGAGGCCTTACAAGCCCTGAACACCAGGCGGCGAAATGCAGACATTTTTGGCCGCATGATAGAGGCCCTGGCCAAGAGAGGGCACCACCCCTGCACCCAGGACCAGGTGCGCTCTAAAGTGAAGGAGCTGCGCCAAGGCTATGTAAAGGCCAGGGAGGAGAGCTCCCGTTCTGGGGCAGCCCCCCGCTTCTGCCCCTATTATTCGGAGCTGGCCCAGATCCTTGGTGGTGGAGAAGCACTGCGTCTCGTTCAGTCTGGCTTGGGGACCCTGTGGTGGAAGCACCAGAGCAGGACCTAGAGCAGTCCAGGGAGTCTGGAGATGGGGAGATGGTGCCGGAGGAGGACGACAGCGAGGAGACGGTGACCCTCACTCTGGAGCCAGTCACCCAGACCCCAGAGGCTTCCCAGGTGTCATCTGATGCCGGAGACGAAGCAGCAGGTGAGTGCAGTGAGGTCGTGTAACACACAGGGTGGGGGAGGTGGGTGCACAGTGGGTGATGCACAAAGGAAACCTGTAATGCTCACCATGGACATCATGCAGCTGGCTGTGCATGTGCCAACATGTTCAGTGGTAGAGTGTGACACATGGGGGTGCGCCATGTGGTGGCATAAACCATGTCCGGAACACACCCAGGTGGGTTGTCAGTGCGAGGTCCCATTGGCACTTCGGGACCCCTGTGATGCTCAGGCTGATGCCCAGGTCACACATGGTGTTACCTTCAGAATGTCTGAGTCCCCTGTCTGAAGGAGAGGGCATGCCCTTTTGGACAGCTGTTGCACACATGACTGATTGTGTCTTCCTCTTTTCCTCCCAGCCGGACCAGCTGTGCAAGAGGGCTGCAGCACCCCAGCCCCACCTCCATCCCGGGGACATGGGAGCTGCAGACACAGGCGTGTCTATGCAGACATCCTGAGGCAGTATGTGGCGGCCGTGCAGGAGCTCAACACCATCCTGCGAGAGAGGACGGAGGCAGAGGCTCGGTGGCATGATCGGCTGATGGAGGAGCTTGTCCAGCAGCGCACGTCCCTGTGTGCCACTCTCAGGGAGGTCTGTGGCTTGCCTGCTCCTGTGCCTGGTCCTGCTCCTCCAGCACCCCATGACCCTGTCCCACCAAACCCCCCTTCCACAGCACCATCCCTTTCCCCCCTTGTACCTCCCTCTCCCCAGTCCTCCAGCCCCTCTCTCCCCCTGGCCCTCCTCTCCCCCAGGCCTCCCAGACCCAAGTGCACCTACCCTCTGTCATCCAGCCAACAGACAGTTGCCCCACCCGATCCCGAGGCCATGGTGGACCCCGAACACGAGGCACCAGCAGGAGACTGCGAGCAGGCAAGCACCGTGCAACCTGATCCCCTTCCCCCCTCCAGGTTTCAAGCACCCCCATCACCCCAGTTAAATACCAAACATTGTGTTTAAGAAAATGTTTATTGTACATAGTTTTTCATGAAAGTGTACTTTCTCCATCAAAAATAAACAAAAGCTTTTTTATGTTTGCAAGTTATACATTCTTTCAGTTATTGATATTTATAACAATAAAACAGAAGTTATTCTTTTCAGACAAACCCTGGTGTTTATTATTTCTACAAACAGGGTCAGGATAAGGGTTGAGGAGGGAAGCTTGTATTGGGCCAGGGCCAAGCCCCCAGACAGGAGCCCCTCAGGAGAGTCAGTGGCCTCCAATAGAGAATCGCTCCCGTAGGGCCTCCCGGATGCGAACAGCAGACCGGTGAGCCTGGCGGATGGCAGCTGTCCGGGGCTGGGCAAAGTGCCTCTCCTGACCATCAGCACCTGTACCGCACCCTGGTAGGAAGGCCTCCCCTTTCCTCTCCACCAGGTTATGGAGAACGCAACACGCGGCCACCACCTCAGGGATGTTGCGTTCCCCCATGTCTAGCCATGTGAGCAAGCACCTGAATCTCCCTTTTAAACGTCCAAATGCACATTCCACCTGGTTGTGAGCCCGGTTAAGATGAGCATTAAACTGCTCCTTGCTTGCATCCAGGTGGCCGGTGTAGGGCTTCATCAGCCACGGCATCAGGGGGTAGGCGGTATCAGCCACTATGCACACCGGCATGTGCACGTCCCCAACCGCAAAGTCACAATGCGGGAAAAATGTTCCTGCCTGAAGCCTCCGGTAGAGGTACGAGTTCCTGAAGATGCGGGCATCATGTGCCCGCCCTGACCACGCAACACAAATGTCAGTAAACTGGCCACGATGGTCAACCAGGGCCTGGAGGACCATTGAAAAGTAGCCCTTTCTGTTGATGGGGCGGTGCACGGATTGGAATGTGTGTCCCATCGAGTGCTCCTCCACAATTTGGGAAGCCAAGGGCAGCAAAGCCGGCCACTACGCTGTCCAGGTCTGCTAGACGGACGAGCCTGTTCAGCAGCTCAGAATTGATGGCCCTCACCACCTGCAGAAAGAGACAGACAACAAAATTTTAGAAGGGGTGCCTTATCTCTGAGGAGGAGAACCCACCACCCACCTTCCCCCTCAAAGACCCCGAGAATCCCCTCCTCAGAACTCCCCCCCCCCCCCACAGCTCAGGGTGAGTGGAGGAGCTCCCTCCCACTCCCACTCCCACTCTACCTTGCCCTTTCCTGACAGTTTCCCTTCCCCCCCCCAAACTGTGACTGTCCCCCGACAATGACTTACCTCCATCAGGATGGACCCAACAGTAGACCTGCCCACTCCAAACTGGTGTCCAACGGAGCGGTAGCTGTTGGGGGTGGCCAGCTTCCAGAGAGCAATAGCGACCCTCTTTTCCAGGGGGATGGCGGGCCGCAGGTGGGTGTCCTGCCGTTGCAGAGCCGGAGCGAGCCAGGTACACAGCTCCTGGAAAGTGGCCTTCCGCATCCGGAAGTTGCGGAGCCACTCCTGGTCATCCCAGAGCTCCATAACGAGCCAGTCCCACCAGTCAGAGCTGGTGTCAAGCCACCAAAAACACCTGTCTACGAAGAAGTTTGGAGGCAAGGGCAGCGGGCTGCATGACGGGCGAACCCTTCGTACCTCTGGTTTGGGTCCAGATGGGGAAGTAGCCTCATGACTGTGTCATGCAGATGCAGCAAAACTTGCAGTATGATGGCGTGGGGCCATCGCCTGCCCAGGGGCAGCTCTGGCTCCATGCCAAAAAAAGGGGTCTAAATCAGAAAAACCTCCAAAGAAAAAACCTGCTGGGGTGTCCCAGGAAGCTGGGCACTCCAAACCAGCACTGCAAATACCTTGCTTACCTCCTAGAGGGACAGCAAAGGCAGCTGCAGGAGCAGAGCAACGGGTGTTCAGGGGCGTCCCTTTAACCACACGTCTCTGCAAAGGGCAGGCAGCAGCACCCGGAAGGAAATGCTGCCCCCATGCCCTGGCAGAAGCAGTTCCGGGTGGCTTTTTCTTTCGAAAGAGCGTCCAGCAGTCAGGATGCTCTTTTTCGAAAAAGCGGATCGATTTTCCGATCCGCATATTGTAGTCTAGACATATTGTAGTCTGATCCCCAGGGGCTCAGCTGTGCGGCACTGCCCTTTTGAAACACCGAGGTGGCTTTTTCAAACTGGCAGCACCACCTGGAGCCCGGGGTCAGCTGGGAACTCCCCAGCTGATCCCGGGCTCTGTGTGGCATTTCCACAGAACCTAGAATCAGCTGGGGAGTCTCCCGCTGATCCCAGTCTCCATGCTGTGCTGCCACTTTGAAATGCACAAGAGCCCTCGCTGGGGACTCTTGTACATTTCAAAGCTAGCATGCCCTTGTGCAGCTCGGAGTCCCCTGGCTGGCCCTGGGCTGCACCTGGTGTTCTGCATTCCTCCTTTGAAATGTACAAGAGCCTCTGTTGGGTGCAGTAGTTAATCAGTTAAACAATGTAAATTTAATCGTTTAACTGGTTAACTATTTTAATAGGTTTTTACATACCTAACTGGTATCCAAAACACTGAAGCTGCCTAAATGCATTATGAGCCCCTTGAAGGAACATTGTCCTGACTGATTGTGTTGGGGCCTCTGCTTGTCTCAAGTTATCCAGACCCTTATCCACCAACAGCAGGTGAGAACCCTGATTGATTTAAGCTCTGTGGAGTAGTGAGATCTCTCTCTTTCTCTCTCTCTCTTTCTTTAGAGAGATAAAGCCTTCTGACCCTGCCTTATATAATCATTTATGGGCAGGGCCGGACTAAGGGGTGGGCAAGCTGGGCAGCTGCCCAGGGTGCCAACCGATGGGGGGCGCCTGATGGCAGCTGTAAGGGGCACACGGAGCCCCTTATAGCTGCCATCAGGCGCTGCGCGCCCGGCTCCCGGCAGGCTGCAGTGGCCGCCTGGGGCAGGGGCTGCGTTAACCCCCGCAGTGCCCTTCCCCCTACAGCCGCGGGGCCCTGCATGGCCAGGCGTGGCCCGCCCGGGCGGCCCCAGGCTGCGCGCCAGTGGCAGTGGCCAGACAGCGCATGCGCCGTGAGACTGCCCGCGCACCCCAGGGGCGGGCTTGCGCATGCGCCATGCACCCGGAGGTGGGCCCGTGTGCCCCGGGGGCAGGCTTGTGCATGCGCCATGTGCCCGGAGGCGGGCCCGTGCGCCCCGGGGGGGTGGGCCTGCACATGCATCATGCGCCCGGGGCGGTGCTGCCTGCCCGGGGCCCAGGGCACCAAAATGGCTCAGGCCGGCCCTGCTTATGGGTTTGCTAGCCCTAACTTTTGTAATTAGATTTAAGTTGTTAGATTCAATATTGTAACTGTTTTGTTTGTTTGGCTCCCCTAGCTGGAAATATATAGCTTTCATGGTTAAGTTGGTGGTTTCTCTCTCTCCTCCTGCTCCCCTCAGGGTGTTTTTGAGTATTTTTGGCTTCCCCATTCACTCTGCAAATTGTGTATCTTTTTCCGATTTAACTCTGCAGTTTAGACATAGCCTCACTTGCCATCATAGATTTGTTTCATTAAAAGGACTAGTGTGAGAATGTCAGGGAAGTGAATTAATAAAAATAAATAACAAATAAAAAAGACTCAATGTGTTCCTTCTAGGATACTAAACTGTGGGAAAGGATCATAAAACACACCAACCCCATACACCGTTGGCTAAAAATGAATGATGAAATTTGACAGTCATAACCTCATATAATGAGACTGCTGTGTCAAAAATAGAGAAAGTCAAAGACAAACGAAACAGGAAGAGGAAGCTCTGGCAGAGGAGAGCTGCAGTGAGCAGAAGACCCTGTGTGGGAGCAGGTTGGTTCCTGGAGGCCAAAAACAGAAGACTGAGCTCCAGATAGGAAAAGTGTGGACTGATGGCTTTCTGAAGTGCAAACTCGTACGGAACGGTTCTGGCTGTGGAAGAAAATGCCAGGGCTAAGTCTGAACTTTCCGTTGTGGTGATGGACTTTACTTTGGAGCCTGGAGGATTGTTTTAAATTTTTTCTGTTATTACACCACCCGCTGGCAGGGGTGGCATTTGCCATGACAAAGACAAAGATATGGAGTTTTTAAGAAGGCTTGAAAAGGGAAAGAGAAGCTGAGTGCTGCAGAGCTACCCCAGGCAATGAAGTGGTCCACAGGAGGTTGTTGGCCCAGTGACAGGGTCACATTTTCACCAGAATGTTCCAATATCTTGTAGCCTAGTACATGGTGGCTTTGTGTGCTCTAGTAAGTGCATGTGAATTTATGCGCTCAGGCTAGTTATTGGAAAAGGCTTGTGATTGCATAAGCTCATGAAAATCTGTTACTTGAACTTACTCCAATATAAGTTCCAAATCAAGAGGCCAAACCAAGTCAACTATAAATAATGCAAAAATGTTTGCTGAGGGAACTGTTCACCCTGTAGAAGTAATTCATACTCAGTAGTCTTGAAAACAGAATTCCAAGAAAATACTTCAACATTTCATGCTCTGAGGAAAAGCTTTACTGTTGTAAAACTAACCCCTGGGATTGGACCTTATTTCCATTGTGATTCTATATGTAACCCTTCTGCCAGGTAGCACCAACAGCAGCCAGGGCTGGGTTAAATATCTAGGGGTTCCTTTTTATCCATCCAACACATAACTGGTTCAGGCCCCCATCCAGTAACCTGGTAAATTCACACACTCCCCTGAGCACGTCTGAGAGGCAATGCTTTCCCATTCACAAGCACAGAGTCTGAGCATAGAAAAGAAACTTTCAATGCAAGAGGGAGAGACGTAATGTGGCATTAACTTGGGAGAACACCACACAGTTCATAACCAAACCATGAGTAAACATCCCAGCTCAGGTAGGTTGGGCAATGTCCTTTGCTTCTCAGGCTCGCAAGTCCTGTTCCATTCACATGCTCAACCCTTCTCTGTACCCCACTCACAGTTGCTGCCCTTGGTCAGGGCAGACCAGAGTTCAGAGGTGACCTGCAAAGCTCACCTTCCATCCTGAGGGTGGGGGAGAGTAGGAGGCATCTCACCCACTCTGCTGGTCACTCACCATCCACCTGCTCGCTGCTCTCTGGCACCACCTTGCTGGCTGCCTGCTGGCCACTCACTGCTGCTCCAACCAGCTGCCTGCCACTGCTCCTGCTAACCACCTGCCAGTGTCCCCGCTGGCCGCTCCCGCCAGCTGGCCAACTGTTGGCCTCCTGTGATGAATTTGACTCTAGGCCAAACATAATGATTTCAGCTATTTGTGATGTCGGTTTCTCAGTGATTTCAGCTCTTGGCCCACAACACAGGCTGGCCAAAAAGACTCCAGCATCCCTTGGAATAACATTTTTTTAAAATAATGAGACCCTTATGGAGTCTGTTTTAGTTCTATCATTAGAATTGGGGGGAAGAGAAATAGGTTGAATCAGTTTTACAGCTCACACCTGGAGGGCATGTAGCCTGCTGGTTCAGAGCTCTGCCCTTCCCTGCAATTGACTTCACTGAGTCAGGAAGGGAAAACCTTCTCCATCCGAGATTCTTTACAGTGACAGTGCCCCTCCTGAAAGCATTGGTGGTCATATTTTAGAATTCCACATGATTTGTGACCCCACAATAGCCAAATTAGTTACAATAGGCAAAATACCATTCTAACTATTGACTATCTATCAGGCCTATAGCACTAACTAAACTGTATTTACGTAACCACACCCAGGATTCCTTTCCCATTCCAGCTGGCTGCATTGGAAGCATTGGTTCAGACCTTGCTTTCATCTCTAAGCTATACATTGTGATTTTATAACCTATACTTTGTGATTCCATTGTGATTCTTTACAACAACATTTTGATGAGAGTTGTGTGCAGAAAGAAAAATTAATTGTGGGCCAGTTGGCTAGTATTATGCTAAATCACACTGCACAAGAGACATCTTCTCGGAAATATTCATTCCAGAACCTGCAGTACAGTTTAAATGGTGCCTTTAGTAAAAGCACAGTTATTTCTACTCTGAGTAGATTAGTTTATTTCTTATTTGGCAAGGCATGTCTATATTGGAAATTGGTTTTGGATGTCTCTTTACCTGCAGTGCTTTTCTATGACTTTTTTACTTAATCCATAGTATGGCTTGTAACCTATTCCATTGGAGATTTAATTATACTAGCATTTTAGGCTAACCATGCTATGTATTTCAATAAAATGATAAAAAGCTTCTCTTTACTCCGTAATGACCAGATGTCACTTTTTCAGTTAGAAGTTGCAGAAAATTGGGGGCACATTTCCTAATGTGATTCAGCAAGTGATGAATACAGATTCAATTTGGCACCTTCAAAGCCTCATAACTTTATTGAAGTAATTATTTTGATCAGGGACAGACCGTTCTTTTTATAGGCCTATTCAGCATTTGCTCTACTGTGGCTTTGCAGGTCCTGACATCTTTCTTTTCTACCCCAGGATTTAGCATAAATGATAAGTAAAAACTTATTTTTCAGGTGCAGATTTCCAGCTATGCAGGAACACAATAGAAACAAAATTATTTGGCATTTTCAGTGATCACTCCATTTGCATAATAACTGTGCCTATGTCTACACAGCAGCTTTATTTCAGAATAATTCACGTTCTTCCGAAACAACATAGTCCGTGTCTACATGGCAAGCAGCTATTTTGACATAATGTCGAAATAATGTCGAGCTGGAGGACTTCTTACTCTGACTCCTGTATCCCTCATTTTATGAGGAGTAAGGGAAGTCGGAGGACAAATGCCCTAACTCGGACTTCCTGCTGTGTAGACAGTGCCAAAAACCGAAATAAGCTATTTTGACTTAAGCTAGCCAGTTGATGTAGCTTGTTTTGGCTTTAGCCCTACTGTGTAGATGTGGCCTGTGTGGTCATTTTGTCCAAAACAATAATTAAATTATTATTATACGCGTGACTTTTTTTGAGAAACTTACTGACCTTTATGCAGCACAAGAAGGAAAAATGGGTACAATCCCAATTTTTGTCATACATATGACCTTTAATCTGTCTGCACCTCAGTTTTATCATCTGTAAAGGGTACATAATGAGACTACATTGCTTCAAAGGAATTTTGTAAAACTTCCTAATGATATTTTTAAAGTATTATTGAGGACAACTGGTAACAGAGACAGGACTAGATTTTTGGAATTCTGGGTTCCCAAGCTTATGTTCATTTTTCTAGCTCAGTGTTTCTCAAATGTAGCCATTGTGGCTGCATGTGGCCACTAGGGAATTTTATTGTGGCCACAGCCTCCTGGGCTGTGACTTGGGAGTGGGGGGGGGGGGCAAAGTAGCCCCTCCTACTCCCCTCCTACTTCCTGTTGCTCCTGGATAAACCACCTTGGTGTTGGCTGCTGGGGCCACCAGCAGGTGGAGATTCCTGGGGCCCAATACTGGAGTAGCAAGTGGCCAATGAGTAACCTACCTTCCCAGGGGTGGTGTGGCTCAGGCTTTGGGTTTTAGCCATATGGTGGCAGGTCAGAAAACTCATCCATAGGGCTTCAGGCTCCAGCCTCCAGCTCCAGTTGCACAGCAGCAGGGCCTATTCTCTGATCACATGGGTTTGGGCTCTATCCTTAGCCCTGTCCTCCAGCCACAAGATTTGAGGCTGTGGCCACAGGGCTTATGACTCCAGTCTCCTGCAGCTCAATTTGTCTCCAGGGCTGAGTAAGTCTACTGTGAAAAGTGATACTTGTATGTTTGTTACATCACTTTTCACAACAGACTTACTAGATAGGAATAAATACATTAGAATGATTTGGATGTGTATATGTACATACTTGTTTTTCTTAAAGCTAATTAAGTATTTTAGGAAAAATTGTGAGAGCAGCCACCAGCAAGAGTTGGTGGTGACACTTTAACGCCATCAGAAATTAGTCCCAAGAACACCTGTTCTAGCTTGTGGACACAGGAAGAAAAAACCCAATAAAATTCATGGCTTTTTTCCCTTAAAGGATGGTTTCTGCTTCTACTATACTCAGTGAAAGTTTTGCCATTGACTATCAAAACTGCAGGCCCTAAAATGCTGCCTTTGGGTAGAAAAAAAATAGTCAAGTTGTGAAGTTAAAAAAAAATCAAAGCTTTTAATGTCAGGTATTATACAGTTGTACTGGCTGAAAAAGAGTTATGTTTTCAGAGAAAGCCGGAATTCTTTTTAGTAGTAATGTAGAGGCTATAGGTTGCAATCTTGGGGTATGTCTAGACTACATGGCTCTGTTGACGGAGCCATGTAGATGAGTTTACTAGACATCGGAAAATGAAGCAGCGATTTAAATAATCGCCGCTTCATTTACATCAAAATGGCTGCTGCGCTGTGCCGATCAGCTGTTTGGTGGCATAGCGGGGCAGTCTGGACGCGCTGCGGTCGACAAGGGAAGCCTTTGTCGACCGCTCCAGTATACCTTGTGAAATTAGGTTTACCGGAGTGGTCGACAAAGGCTTCCCTTGTCAACCGCGGTGCTTCCAGACTGCCCCGTTGTGCCGCCAAACAGCTGATCGGCACAGCGCGGCGGCCATTTTGATGTAAATGAAGCAGCGATTATTTAAATTGCTGCTTCATTTTCCTATGTCTAGTAAACTCATCTACATGGCTCTGTCGATGGAGCCATGTAGTTTAGACACACCCTTGGATTGTATGTGCTGAGGAAGGGATCCCCTGTGTTGTGGAAATTTTATAAAATCAATTTTAAATCATCTCTTTCCTTTTTATGAGTTTGTCTTGGGATGGGCTATGCAATTAGCATATAAGAGCTTTTTTGGAACCTGATCTGTGGAAAGTGGGTTCTGGCAAATGGGGCTCCCCCATATAGCTTAGATAGTGGCTGCACTGGTTTCTGTGTTAGCAATAAAATAAATCTGGCTCCTTTTCCAAATATATCCCAGCTTTGATTTTCACAACCACAAGCATACTGGGGAGAGGGGAGGGTTAATATAGTAATTCAAAGGGAATTGAGATGTAATGCTGTGTTAGTGATTTAATTCTTCCAGCAACCTTCTGAATCACGTGTCAAGCCAGATCAATAATGGCCCCAATCAGTTGCATTGTTAAAAGAGTGGCAGTACCTCTTGGTGAGCGGTTTCTATCTTGGTCATAAGCAATTCTTGACATCTGAATTGTTCTTTTGGTGGCCATATCAGAGAAATCACAGATGAATCAGTAGAAGGGTAAAGGAGTCAGCATGGATGACCTAGAAGCAAGAGCAGTGGCTGTAGGAATAATGCAGCAGCATGAGCATGCTGCAAATGTCTCATTAGATTACAACATTCATTCCCTGTTCCTATGACCTCTGCTGACACTGTTTATAGCAAGTCACAAGCTTTCAGCTTGCTGTTGGGATTCTTAGTAAGGTGATTCTAAACAGAAGATGCATTGTTCAACTCTTAACCCACCACCAAACGGCTTTATTCCTAGCAGACCCCAAGATGATAAGACTCTGTATGCATAATTTGAGATGGACAGGAGTGTGATTTTTCTTAGGGTTTCTGTTTTGTTTCTCTCCTTTCAAGAGGAAGATCTTGCATCCCCAAATTCCCACTTTAAGAATGCACCCCTGTTCTTAGAAAGTTCTGAGCTAGTTAGAAAATCTTGTGATTATTTTTGTCCTTCAGTGGACTCCATTTCTGGAATTGGCTTGTTTTGTAGTTGGAATTAACTGAACAGTGAGCACAAGGGGGGATAGTGCTGCAAGGTAAAGTCACCCAGTGATGGGATTGACAGACAGTTCTGACACATTGTTCCTTGTGCTAAACATCAAGGCGATGAATGTTCGTGTTTGTGTTGCACTGAACAGTGTATTGAATCATGACAGACTTTTCTTGTGCATCCCTTTTCTATTTGATTTCAAAATATTGGCATATTTTTCTACTTGCTGGCAGTCAGATAACATTTGTGCACATATGATTAGGCATCACAGCGTTTAAAAGAATGTAATAGCTACATTTATTATCAATCAAGCCTTGTTTATCTGCTATGAAGAGCTCTCACACCCCAGCTAATAAATGCTAGTGTTGAATTTTTAAATACTGTATGTTTGCTAGTTGAAGAGCACTTAAAAATAGCAGCAACATAAGCCTTGTTCCAAATGTCAGCCTGTCATTCTAATGTGTTTTTTTGAGGGAGCAAATTGAAATGTGTCATTTTAATGCCTTGTATTAGCTGAAGAGTGAGACTGCCAAGTAATAACTGAGCTGAAACCACAATGTGTTGGGGTTAACAGTTAAATCACCTGGCTCAGTCCTTCTATACTGGAAGATTAATCTTGGCTGTAGTTAATGTACCACTGTGCTTCCACATCAAGTTTTCCTGTTAAGGTTTAATGTATGAATTCTTTTCTGGTTAGCTCAAGATTCATAATCTCTCTAATAAATCTTTGAAATTCCAGGATGTGAGCAGGGTCTAGTCAGGAAAAGAAGACAAGCCTGCAATGCCTCTGATTCAGAAATGTCACAGGCTGCTTGAGCTGGATCTTCGGTACCGTTTTTCCAATACAATGTTCTCAATAGATGATGTAAGTTTTTGTGGGGAAATGAAGACATTCTGTTTGGGGATGCACAGAAACCACAATTTATACAGGTATTTAGACTCAGAAAGCTAAGGAATCTGCTATGGATTATATCAGTGGGACACATATTGCTATTTCTATGATATTACTTTGCCTGTACAGTGTCAGTACAGAAGCTAAAAAGGATAGACTGTTTTTGGATGAGAACTGGTGAATTATTTCACATGCATAGTGTTTTTAGATATGTATGAAGCATTATCAGATCATACAAAAAAGAGGAATTTGAGAAAGGTATAAGCAAGTCCATTCCTGTCTTTTTAATGCTGATGTGTCTAAATATGTTTTTAAGAAATCTAGATCAGTTTGACTTTGTTGAATACAGCTTGCATCTCTTTTGTGTCTAACTAAGGGGTGATATTTCTCTCATATGTGAAATTAATCCCTATATTTGGGTATTGTTTAAAAAAGAGAGAGAATTCAGTCAACACCTCAGTAATGAGAAACCTCTGGATTTAAAAAGAGAGCCTGGGCCCTAGATACAGTAAATATTGGATATGAGCAACTTTCACTGAAATCCCCAGGGGAAAATATTTCCTGTATCATTTAATGTTCTCTTCTAATGGATCTTTGACCTCTCATGATTGGGTTGACCTCTGTTGGGGAATGTGGTGTGTTCACCACTTTCTCCTCTATTTCTGTTTTCTTAAGTTCAGCAAGACTTAGCTCAGAGACTGTTAATTTTTTCAGCAAAATAGGACAAGCACTCTTTGTATGAGAAATCAAATAGGTCTGGGTGTGAAGTTGATTTGATGGCAGCTTTGGTATAGGTGCAATGGTGCAAGGGGTGCACCCAGGTTAGGGCCAAGTTGTGACAGCACTCACTCAGAATGGGACAGCGGGCAGTCAGGCCAGATCTGAGTGTCATTGCGTGTGACCAGGTGCATGGCAGTTGCAGCACCACTCAGGTTTGGTCCATGTCCTCCTCCATCATGACAGGGGTATGTGAGAGAAAATTTGAGTGAGTAGTGTATCAACATAGAACTTGAGGTCACAACATTGTCATAAAATTTGGCTCTTGTTGTGTGAGTGGGGCATATGATGGGAGTGAGCGGAATCACAAGGTAGCTGGAATCAGGAGAAGCCACACTAGTCCAGGGATAGCTAGGAGCTGGGAGAAGATGCTGGTGAATGTCCAGGAAGGTCCTTGGGGTGATGAGTGGGGCTAAGGAGAAAGTTGCTGGTGGGCAATGGATAAGGGGAGTGTGTTGTGGGGCCTTTGGAGTGGAATGAAGGATGTTGGGGGAGTTTGAGGGGACATTGGGATTTGTGGTGTGAGTTGGAGGGAATAGAGGATGCTAGGGTGTATGAGATGGAGGTTAAGTAAAATGTTAATTTTCAGAATCAGGAAGAGGGCTCCATACCTATTCTGGCACCAGGACCCTCCAGGGCTTGTTACAACACTGTGTGACAGAGAAGAAAATGGTTCTCTTAGGCTAAGTCTAGACCGCATCCAAGGAACGCATCCGCTTTTTTGGAATAATTTCCAAAAAAGTGGACGCGTTCTTTCGCCATTCCTGTAATCCTCATTGTATGAGGAAGAAGGGATGTGTCAAAAGAGGAGGTTTTTCTGAAATTTGGCCCCGTGTAAATGGGCCAAATTTTGGAAAAGCCTCTTCTGAAAGGAAAGTGGAAAAAGATAAGCAAATTACGGTTTACAATTTGTGTATCTTCTTCCCACTTTTCTTTTTAGTGTAGACCTAGCCTCTATCTCTCTCATAGTTGCAGAACAGACTTACCTGATCTCCTTGTGCTACAGATGGTTGGATTTTGAGCAGGACTTGGGTTACCTTAGCTCTCGTCATTTGCCTTCATTTGGCGTAGGTCGCAGATGCAGCAGAGTACTCTGGGGGTTATGTGAAGAAAGAAGGTTTGCTGTACCCAAGGCTTTGGAAAGACAGAAAAGCAGATGATCATAATGTTTAATCATGGTGACCTTTTTTTTTTGCCCCTCTTATTTTTTTTTGAGGGGTTGGGTGGGATACATTTAGTTTGAGCCAGTATTATTGTGTTTTAAATTGTTTCCTTGCAGCTTGCAGGCATTGCTGGCATTTTGCTTTTATGATTGTTCCTTTTAGCTTCCTCATTTTTGTTTAGTTCCCCGTTTTGAAGATGAGTGTGACTGTGGTGAGTTTCTTTGATATTTCCCCCATTAAATGATGTTAAATTTAATTACATTATGGCTGATTTATTACTGAGCATTTCAGTATATTCACTCTTGGACCAGATCCTGTGCACCACTTAGGATTAAATCAAAAAATGCCTTTTCCTTCATGGGTTCCAGGACTTGCAGCTCCAAGAAGCAGTTGTTAGCAGTGTCTAGAAATTTTATCTCTACATCCTGTCCTGAAGTGACATTTACCAAGTTAATGTCAGAATAGTTGAACCTCCCCCCCCCATTATTGTTGGGTTTTCTGTTTGTGTAACCTAATTTTCCTGAGAACTTTGCAATCACTGTCACTGTCCTGGTCAGGCAGTCAGTAAAATATTCCTGTTGCTATGCTTTTATTATTCAAGCAGAGAATTTCTGTCCATATAGGAGTGGTGACTGAAAACCTTTTATCATTATATTATGCTAAAAGATGAGTTACACCAAAATGTAAGATATATTTGCCCTAAGATATATTTTTATAAGTTACACATCAGTAATAGAAACATTATTATAAAAACTCCATCCTTTGCACAATATTTTCTGTCTTCTCTAAAACAACAAGAAAAGATTCAATTTGGGGAAAAAACCTCACTTATGTTCATGGCACTTGAGGACTTTTAAAATAATTTTTCAGTATAAATAAATAGTACAAATGCCATTTCTGCAATAAGAAATGAACAAATTTGGTACTCCAGAAATCAGTGAATGTGATATGTTAATTGACAAGGTAGCCAGCCTTATTCAGACTGCTTTAATTCATAACACATTCAGATGAGATCACAGGCTTTCTGATCACTATGTGAGTCCATATTGGTGCTAAAAAGTTATAGAAGATTATCTTCCTAGATTTCTTTTCTCAGAGGGGTAGCTGTGTTAGTTTGTATTTGCAAAATTGTTTTAGTCATTAGGTGCCACAGAACTCCTTGTTGTTTTCGTAGATTTCTTTTGCCCTGAAACTCTTGCTTGTATTTAGATTCTGAAGGGCTACTATTTTCTTTTTTAAAGAAGTTTCCATTGTGTCATGGGAATTATGGAGGAAAAGTCAGGAAAATTTCCACTGCGTGCTTGTGAACACGGTGCACAGCAGGCATCCAAGACACATTATGTATGAGAAAGTTGTTTTCCCTGTTTCCTTTCAGGTCACTTGAGACAGAAAATTTGGAAAACTGCATGTAGCTCAATCTTATTTACAGTTATTTATTTAATACAAGAATAACAAACTGCAGAGGGGGAAATGGGATGATTTCTAAAGGCAGGAAGGGAAAGAATGACTTAAGATAGCAGCAGCTGATTAGAACTATTTTGACCAAATATGGTGCTGTCAAAATATACTTCTTCATCAAAGCCAAAATGTTTGGGAATGACATTTTGATTTTTGAAGTATTTGAAGGGGGGCTCCTGAGGTCTACTCCAGGTATACCCTCAAGCAGAAATTTGACCCTTTTGATCCAAAATGAGTGGTGTTCCACAAGTGTTTCATTAATATGTTGGAAAGTTTTTGGTGAATTTGAAAACTGTGCAAGTTATCACAAAACAGAATTGTCATTCTTTAATAGCCGCCTTGCAGCAAATACTGAAGAGGTCTTTTATGTTTTTATGCCTTTGCCTCTGTCTCCAGTCAACATACACAACCAGGAAAGGGAATAAAGGGCAGAAAAAGTACCACGAACATGGAGAGATGAACAAACAAGTTTAAAAAGGACCTTTTGACAAGCCAGGAGGGATAGTTCAGGGTGGATCGAACTGACGTACAACATCCTGCTGGGGATGTCTGAAAAAGTTAGGCTAGTCTCGATCAGTGGTTCCCAGCCTGTGGTCCATGGACCCCTGGTGGTCTGTGATGGTGGGTTTTTTTCCTTTCCTTACTTTTTTTTTCTTTCCTTTTTTTTCCTTTTCTTTTTTTTTCTTCTCCAGGTAGTTGGGGGTACGTGAAATTTTAATAGGTTGAAAAGGGGTCCGTATGCTTGAAAAGCTTGGGAACCACTGGTCTAGATTACCATATAGGGACAGTAGGGTTTTAGGTAAATACACATGTGTAGACTGTTTTAAAATCCTCGTTCTCTAAGTACTTTGTTCCAACTGCAAAATAAATAATATTTTTGCTTTAAGAAAGCTGTCTGATCACTGTATACCAGGGTGTGCAATAAGCAGCCCACAGACTAGCTGAGGTTCTCCAGGGTTATGGGCTGTCAGATGCTTTATTTAACTGAGCATCCACAGGTAAGGCCACTCAGAGCTCCTGTTGGCCATGGTTCATTGTTTTCCTCGAGTGGAAGCTGTGGGAAGTGGTGGCCTAGCCTGTGCCGTTTCCCACAGCTCTGATTGGAGGGGAACAGCAAACTACAGCCAATGGCAGCTATGAAGCAGATGCTCAGGTGAAATAAAGCATCTAGCAGCCTACCAGGGGCTAACCCTTGTGAAACGTGTCTGACCCATGTGCCGCTTATTGCCCACTTCTGCTGTAAACTATCAGACCTGTATTCTGAAAAAATAGAACCAAAGGTACCTAAACCCAGTCAGATCTGCAGGGGAGTATCAGTGAATACATGTTACTGTAGCCCAGGATCTGGTCTAAGAGTAGCAGAACTCCAAAAGTCCACTCAAAAATGGGCAAGGCACAAAGACAGTGTGATGGGGTATGTTTCCCCACACTGGCCCTGAGAGAATTAAATTAGGCCAGAAGGGCCAAATAACTGAATAGGCTGAAAGCAGGGGGATATTTATTCTGAGAAGAGAGCCTAAATGAAGGGAAGCTCACACTGGAGGAACAGGTGTGGCTTCTATAAAACCAGGGAGCTAGTAGCAGAAAGAGGCCTACTGAAATCACTCTCTCTGGCTACATCTATACTATGGCAGTTTTTCAGAAGAGAAAATGCAAATGAAGCACTCATTTGCAAATCTCACGGTCTCATTTGCATAGTCTCTTCTGATCTTTTTGCGGAAAAAAACCGCAGTGTAGATGGGGCCATTTTTTGGAAAAAAACCCTTTTGAGCACGATCCCTTATTCCTCAAAAAATGAGGTTTACAGGATCTTGCACAAAAGGGTTTTTTTCTGAAAAATGGCCCCGTCTACACTGCGGGTTTTTTTGTCGCAAAAACCTCTTCTGCAAAAAGGATCAGAAGAGAATATGCAAATGAGAGCACAAGATTTGCAAATGAGCGCTTCATTTGCATTTCCTCTTATGAAAAACTGCCATAGTGTAGACGTAGCCTCTGTGATGGGAGTGAGGAAGGGGTTGTCTGGCTGACCCAGGAGATAGGGGTCTGCTTAAGGTGGAAAATGCAAGCCTGGGATAGAAAGTCATGAAAATGAGGTAAAAGAGACGCTGGCTGCTGGAGATACAGCCTCTGGACTAGAAATCCAAGGAGAGGATGTGCCTGGGATTCACTACCAGCTCCTGAGTGAGTGGCACAGTCTAGGCAGGGGTCTTGAAAACTGTCCGAGGCTGTTTGTCCCCAGTCACTGAAGGAATGATTTAGCCAGGGCAGTGAATTTACAGATTGGCTGGAATGCTGTGGCGGTCTTTGATGTGGCTCTGGCTTGGGAGGACTGTTGTGATTTGGCCAGAGGGCTAAGCTGCAGCCACTCAGGAGCAAAAGAGGTGCTGCAGGACAGTGCTTAATTTGTAATGAAAGAGGTGCTGGGCTCAAGCAATTTTTTTACATTCATAATGGATGTAGCAATTTCAGAGGTATCAGAGGTGCTGGGGCTCTACTGCAGAGTAGAAGAGGGAGACAGTGGCTTGAGGAAACTGCAAGAAGATGGTATCAGGCTGAAAGAGCTAGAGCCATAAGGAGATACCCCTAGTTGTGAGTAGAGCACCCTGTGGCAGCCAGATACTCAGAAACATCAAAAAGGATTGTGAGGACAGTCTCAGCTTGTAGCCAAAGGAGGAGGAAGAGAAGGAGGATCCCCTCATTCACATAGTCAAAGGGAATTATTGGGTTAATTTAAGGAAAAACTGATGTCTTTTACCCACTATTTTTCCCTGGCCTTCCTTCCCTATATCACTTGCACCATTTATTCCCCTCCTAGCCCCGGGGCTGCGGTAGATCACCTGGCTTCATTCAAGGTTTTCATCAAAGTTGTGATTAGAACAAGCTTAATTATATGAAGCAGTGACCCGTGAATAATTTTGTGACCAAATGTAACATATTCTTGCTATTTTCATCCGTAGTCATATTATTCATTGTTTGCAAGAATTTGGGTGGTTGCTGGTATATTGATGATTGCTTATTATCCTGCAAACTTAGTATTAATGATTGTTTAGGTGAACATTGGCATTGGAAGGGCATTACAGGTTATTCCTGTCATGTAGTCAAGAAAGATAAGCATCACCATGGACATAGATGACCAGTCACCACAAATAGCAGAAGTAAACAGTTTGTGATAACCAACCTATAGGCTTCTTGATCATAAAATAACTGGTGAATCCTGAAGAATACATTTAAACTAATCAGGCTTAGTTTGCAAATTCTTTCATAATTGGTTGAAATTATTGTTTAGATTATTCATAACAGATCACTTTCCCATCTCTAGTTGTGAGGTACCAACTTGTATTTATGTTTAACAACTTCTTTCCATAATACACAAATGTCCAGATGCCTGGATGTGAAAGAGTCCTGAGGTTTCTCCCAAGCTCTGGCTTCCCCATACAGCTTTATGAGGCTAGTTAAAAAAGACAATTTTATTCTTACAAAACCACATCATTTAACACGTTTTCTATGTAGATATATCATAGATTGGATCTGTCACATCCAGCTACCTCAGTTAATATAATAAATTTGAACAGACAGGATGTGTTAGCTCCAGGTTGTGATGAAGAAAGAAAAAAAGCATGGGGAAACCATGCTTTTTTCTGTAACATAGCAGCCACAAATTCAGAAAATCAATGAAGCATTCAAAAATGTTTAAGTGATTTAGGAGCCTAGATTGAGTAGAGATTAGAGATCGAGAATATCATCATGGGCTGAATGCACAACTGTTTTTATTTTCAGTTTATGTAGATTTACCTGCTTGGTCTGTGCCCCCTAGTGGCCTCTTTAAGCATTTACAATTAATCCCACATCCTCTTTCTGAAAAGGGAAGGGCCATAAAACCTTTTATTCAAACGTTATCTTAAATAAAACCATATAACAGGAATGAAATATCAACACAAAACAAGAATCTCCAGCCCTACAAAGCACAGAAGGAGACTGCATGAATCTTGAGCCCTCTGTCCAGAATTTATCTACCCTTTTAAGAGATTCAGTTATTTCTCCTCTGACTTTGTTGAAATCTCAAGATTTTTTGTAATCTTGCAGGATTGTAGGATGCCATCTGCTTCTGTCTGTAAATCTCTTCACAGGGAGAGAATCTATGTGGACAGGAAGGTGGCGTTCACTGGTTCAGTTTTCTTGTAGCAATGAGGATGTTTTGGAATAAGATAACAAATAGTCCTGTGGCACCTTAGAGACCAACAATATATATATATATATATATATATATATATATATACAAAGGATCCACAGGCGAGCAACAAAGATATATATATATATATATCACCAGCTTTTATGGGCAAAACCCATTTCTTCAGATGAGCTTAAGCGGAGAATAAAAGGTGTCAGTGGTTCCAACGGATGAATCTTACTGGTACCTTACAAAAGTAGAGTTGAAGGGTTTTATGCATTTTTGATCTGTCCTCTTTTTATTCTGAGAATCTTTCACCCAAATGTGATCATCTGGATTTGGTACTGTCAAGGATTTAACTGTAAGGCACCTGTGAAAGTCCCACTTCTGAAGGGTAATATATGTGATGCTCTTGCCAAAAAAAAAAAAAAAAAGCAAATGAAAGTCATGGGAGACAATAGTACTATTCTGTGTCCAGTTTTGGTCACCAATGTATAGAAAGGTTTTAGAGAAACTGGAAAGGATCCACAGGTGAGCAACAAAGATAATCAAATGAATAGAATGCAAGCCAAATGAGCAAAGGCTGAAGGAATTGAGTGCATTTAGTTTGGAAAGAGAAGATTAAGGGGAGATAGGATAGTGTTCTTCAAATACTTGAAAAGTTGTCATAGGAAAAAAGATGGAGAAAAATTGTTCTCTCTTGCCAAGGAGGGCAGGACAAGAGGCAATGGGTTCATATTACAGTATAGCATTTTTAGATTAAATCTCAGGAGAAACCTTCTAACTATAAGAACAATAAGACAATGGAACAAAGTGCCTAGAAAAGCATGGAATATCCTTCACTGGAGGTTTTCAGAAAGAGGCTGGATAGTCATCTCTCTTGGAAGACGTAGACATATCCTGCAATCATTGGAGGAATCATTATTTTATTTCATCTTTATTTCCTGTTTACATAGACTCTTGCCTCCTTGCTGTATGCACTCTAGTGTAGGGGTGGGCAATAATTTTTGATAGGGGGGCCACTCCAAGATTTTGGAAAGTGGTCGAGGGCTGCACACTTCCATGGTATTAATGGAGGAGGTGCAGGGTCTGGGATGGAGGTTGGGTGCAGAAGGGAGCTTGGGATAAGGGATTGGAGTGCGGGAGGGAGAATGGTGTCTGGGAGGGAGTTTGGATGAAGGAGGCAGTTATGACCTAGGGCCGGGAACTGGGGTGCAGGATTTTGGGATGTGACCTAGGATAGGAGAGGATTGTGATCTCAGGCAGGAAATTGGGGTGCCAGATCTGGGAGGGGGCATAGGTGCATGTGGAGAAGGGGGTGTGTGGGGTGCTGGAGGCAGGTTCTGGATAGGAGACTTACCAGCCAGTAGCCAAACCTGCCTGCCTGCAGAGCTAAAGGCTTACAGAGCTTAACATGTTTTTGCCTGCTCAGCCATGTGCTTGAGTGAGTAACTGAGCAGGAGGGTTGTGCTACAGAGCTGCCTTTTACTCAAACAGGCAGCTCCCATAGGGCAGCCAATGGGATTGTGCTGGGGGTGGGAGCAGCATCTGAATCTTTTCCTCTCTCCCCCAGACTCATAAAGAGAAGTGCCCTGCAGCCATGTTTCTGAGTGGCCTGCGGGGCAAGCAGGGGAGCCATGCTTGGGGATCCCCGCTGCCTCTATAGGCCAGATCTGTGGCGTGGCAGGCCGGATTTGGACCACGGGCTGTATTTTGCCCAGGCCTGCCCTAGTGGCTGCTCTAAACATTCACCACTAGCACCACAAATCTCATTGACTTTCAATATACAATTAGCAAGTATAGCTTGGTTAAGTTAGACCTCAATGACTCCATCTGCCACAGGAGAATAATAATCATGCAAGGTAGATGGGAAATTAATTATCACATCTGCAAATGTAGGATAGATTTTCTCTGCAAAAACTAACCCAGCTGTGAGTACTCCCACCAATCTTATCAGTGATATGTCAGCCCGCCTCTTTCTGGACATGCTCTTGGGATTCTGAGGGCAAATTTCTTGGTCATTTTTCACACAACACACAGTCATTCTGTGCAACTTCTTGCCAGACGATGTTGTGAAGACCAGGACTTCAAAAGGGTTAAAAAAAGAATGAGGTAAATTCATGGAGGATAGGTCCATCAATGCTTATTAGCCATGATGGGTAAGAATGGTATCCCTCGCCTGTTTTTGTCAGAGGCTGGGAATGGGTGACAGGGGAGGGATCATTTGATGATTACCTGTTGTGTTCATTCCCTCGGGGACACCTGGCATTTCCATGGTCTGAAGACAAGATACTGGGCTAGATGGACCTTTTATCTGAACCAGTATGGCCGTTCTTATGAGATGCTCTAGCATTCATTCCCTGTCAATTATGGGAGAACTTATCAGCTCTTCAGGGGAACTGTAGGCAGGGCTGGACTAAGGGGTGGGCGAGCCGGGCAGCTGCCCGGGGCGCCAACCGATGGGGGGCACCTGATGGCAGCTGTAGGGGCGTGCGGCGTCCCTTATAGCTGCCATCAGGCGCCGTGTGCCCGGCTCCCACAGCGCCGGCCCCCCCCCCATCCCCGCAACGCTGGCCGGCAGTGCCCTTCCCCCACGGCCGCGGGGCCCTGCACGGCCAGGCGTGGCCCCGCCCCAGGCTGCGCGCCAGTGGCCATGGCTGGGCCGGGCAGCGCATGCGCTGTGCGCCCCGGGGGCGGGCCCGCGCATACGCCGTGTGCCTGGGGGCGGCGCCGCGCGCCTGGGCCCGGGGCACCTAAATGGCTCGGGCCGGCCCTGACTATGGGAAGGACATTGGTGGATTACTAGCGCTTGCTTCTCACTGCAAAGTGTGTGGGGGTTCCTGCCTGAATGAAAACAGAGTTCTGTTCTATCTTAATCCCTCAGCTGGGTAAATAGCAAGAGGTTAAAACAATTTCAAATTGGAGTGAGAGGTTTTTCTGTGTGGATTGTAGGGAAGTTTGGGCTAAAAATTGGGTCAGAGCCCAGGTTGGCTGTGCAGTGAAGACATTATCTTTAGCCTAACTTCTGGAAATTATTTTCTTTGCAGAGATGAAGCAGGATTTTTCTATTCACATGTCACTTACCAGAGCACTGAACCAGTCTGCTAATAGAAACCAAACCTGTGGAGTGTTAATGAGGGTTTAGAATTCCAGTGAAATTGTCTCTAACAAATTTATATGAAAAGTTCAGTATAATTTAATGTGGGGTTTTCAATATGTCATTCAGGCCTAGGGACAGAGGTTTACAGCTGCATGGAAGGGCAAGTGGTGTGGTATCTGTCAGCACAGACATCCTAATATACAGAGGGATTTCTGTGGATTCTTCAAAAGTTGCCGTGGAAGCCAACATCAATGGCTTGCTTGCAGGAGCATTTCTGCCATTGGCTACAGCTGGTTGAAAACCCCCCTTTTTTAAAAAAAGTGTTTATTTACTAAAGTAAAAAAAACGATTTGTAATTTGCTCTGCAAAGATGCTCTGTGTGTTATAGAAAAAAAGCAATAATTCTTAGTGCAGGTAAAACAATATGCTTTAAGATATATTTATGACTTTTAGTTGTACCATGCTGGAGACATAATGACATATTGGTATCAATCTTAAGAGTTCCCCACAATGCCTAAGGCAGTGATATTTCAAAGCAGCTCGAGGCCTATTAGTAAGAAAACTGAAATAGGTCATAATGACCTTAACCTTTGAAGAAAATTCAAACTCATTCTGAGGAGCTGCAAGGCATTTTCCAGCACATGAAATTTGACCTTTTATCATTGTAGTCTGCCTTGCTTTCCACAAATGCACATCCATAGGTATGCATATCATGCCAAACAAATGCTTCCGGTATTACTTATGAATATTATTATTCTGTTATTTACAATTCGCAAACATATTTTGTTAGCTGCAGTGCATTGCACACAAGACACAATCACAATACAGAACAAAATCTCATTTTAGCATAATTCCTTGTGGGGATCCTATAAACTGAGTAATGTTCATGTTTGGGTAAGTGGATTTAAAAATAGCTTCATGAGAAGAATAGGCAGCCTTAACTATAGCTTTTGCTACTGGCAAAAGCTATAATAAAGCAATCTATTACTCCATAAGGCCTTCCTTGGAAATCAAGGTGTAGGAAAAAAAAAAAGCAGCGGGGGTGGGGCAGGAAGCGTAGTTGCTTGTGATGAATATGCAGTCATAAAAGGCCATGGGCCACATTCTTAAATGGTATAAAATTGGAATTATTTTGGTTTAAATGGATCTAAACTGGTTTAATGATATCAAAATTTGGAACGACAGTTTAGACTTTAGGGGATAGGAGTTTTTACTTGAATTTACTTGCAATTAAATAAGATGCTCAAAAATATGAAGCGCGTAGGTTGGTGGAGAATAAACAAACAAATATCATAATATCACATGAAGTGGGTTAAACCATCTTATATTTTCTACATGGTCTTTTAAAGTAAATAGTCTGAAAGAGGCTTGCAAGAAAAGCATGGTGTTGATTTAGATAACCAACTATCATATATTTTAGGTCCTTTCAAACCCTAGGCATCTGGTTTTAAACCATGGGGCTTTCATGGAAGCAACTTTGAGGTTTCCAAAGATGTTTACATTTTAAGCATTTCTTTGTCATGCCTAACTGCAGGGTATCTCATCACTGGCCAGCTTATGTAATACAAGGAACATCATATCTGTCACCAGTAGAACAAAGAAAATCTGCTTAAATAGGTCCACTGTAGAGCATCTCAGGGCATTGTGATAAAATTGCTTCAGCTACCACTTCTTTTCCTTTTTATACACTGGAGAATTCTTCCTACCAAATTACTATTTATTACATTTGAATTCATGATTAATAAAAAATCTGCCAATCATTAAACATCTAGTGTCATGTGTTAGAAGAAATTTGTTTAAAATAGCACCTTGTATCAGCTCCCCTGAAAAATACCTCAATGAATCCCGGAGCCATTCTACTGAAACAAAACAGATCAGCATCAGACGATGCCTGAAGTTCCACAAAGAAAAGGGGAGCAAATTCCATGTGTGAGAGCCAAGAATTTCCTATGCCTAGGTCTACAGAGCTCAGAATTTGGAGACTTTTAGCACAAGCATACCAGCTGATGTAAACTGTCTTACAGGTATAGATGAAGCAAAATAGTGTCTGACACCGATCTTACAAAAGCTTCGGTATGGATGGGTGTTTACATCTGTAGAAAGTCCTGTTGGCTTCAGTGGAATTCTGTGTGAGCATAAGGATTGACATATTTGGATATTTTTGCAGGATTGGGATATGAGATAGCTAGGAATCAAAACATGTAAGGCTTTAGAGATACAAATTGACATTTTTGATTGCAAGAGACATGAACTGCAAGCTAGTTCAGGGTTGAGAGAACAGGTGCAATACATGTTATACCACTGTCCCTTCTAAGTACATGAGCAAACACATCACATCCTGCACTAGCTAAATCACCCAAGAGGCTTTCAAAGATAGTTTGGCAGAGCCAGATGGGTACCCAGAAGTCACCTGCTACAGGATAGACCCAACAAGGAAAGTAACAGAACGCCACTGACTATCTCCAATAGCCCCCATCTAAAGACTCTCCAGCACTTCATCAAGGATCTACAACTTATCCTGGAAAATGATCTCTCACAGACCTTGGGAGGCAGGACAGTCCTCACTTAAAGGCAGTCCTACACCCTGAAGCAAATACTCAGCAGTAACTGCACAACAGAAAAAACTAACACAGGAACCAATCCCTGCAACAAATCTTGTTGCCAACTCTGTCTACATAGCTACTCCAGTGATACCATCATAGGTCCTAACTAATCAGCCATACCATCAGGGGCTCATTTGCTTGCACATCTCCTACTGTAATATATGCTATCATGTGCCAGCAATGCTCCTCTGCCAAGTACATTGGCCAAACTGGACTGTCTCTGCACTGAAGAATAAATGGATACAAATGGTAACATTCATAAACCAATACCAGAGCATGTCAACCTCCCTCCACACTCAGTAACAAACTTGAAAGTCAGAAAAAACCCCCAGACTTCAGTGTGAAATTGCAGAGCTGAAATTCACATGCAAACTTGACACTATCAGACTAGGGGCATGTCTACATTGGGGAGTTATTTCAAAATAACTCCCCTTATTTCAAAATAACAAGGCAAACATCCATACTACCAAGCCTATTATTTTGAAATAACGGGCTTGTTATTTTGAAATAATAACTCTTGCTTGTGAAGAGGAATAAGCTTATTTCGAAATAACTTATTTTGAAATAACCTGGTAGCGTAGATATAGCCTGGGTCTGACTAGAGCAGGGTTGGGCAATAATTTTAGAAGGGGGGGGCCACTTCGCAAATTTTTGAAGTGGCCCCAGGCTGCCACAGAAGGGATGGGGCCTCAGGCAGAAGGGGCAGAACCAGGACCCTGATTTGCCTGGGGGTGGAGGAACACATGAATTCTTTGCCTCTGCCCCCCAGAAAGAACTGCCAGCTGTTCTGAACAGCTGGCGGTTCCTTCTAGGCACCCATGCCCCTGGCGGCTGGAGGAGACTTAGTGCATTCCCCCTGCCCAGAGGCCAATATGGTTCAGTATAGTACAATTACACAAGGACCACATTCCCACCACCTTATACCAGAAACCTATTGACCATTACACTTACCTCCATGCCTTTAGCTTCCATCCAACACACATTTCCCAATCAATTGTTTACAGCCAGGTCCTAAGATACAACCGGATTTGCCCCAGTCCCACAGACAGAGATAAACACCTACAGGATCTCTATCAAGCATTCTTAAAACTTAAATACCCATCTGGAGAAGTGAAAAAAACAGATTGACGGAGCCAGACACATACCCAGGCATCAGCTTCTTCAAGATAGGCCCAACAAAGAAAACAACAGAACACCACTGGTGACCTACAGCCCCCAACTTAAACCCCTCTAGCACACTATTAACAATCTACAACCTATCCTGGAAAATGACCCCTCACTCTCATAGGCCTTGGGGAACAGGCCAATCCTAACCTACAGACAACTCCTTAACCTCAAACATATTCTTTCCAGCAACCACGCAGCACACCTCCATTATACTCATCCAGGAACCCACCCCAGTGCCAACTCCAGTGCCAACTGTGTCTGCACATCTATACAAGCGACATCATCACAGGACCTAACCACATAAGCCACCACATTATTGGCTCATACAACTGCACATCCACCAACATGATCTATGCCATCTAGTGCCAGCAATGCCCCTCTGCCATGTATATTGGCCAAACTGGATAGTCTCTACAACAAAGGATTAATGGACACAAGTCATATATTCGAAATGGTAACACAGAGAAACCTATTGGGGAACATTTCAACTTGCCTGGGCATTCACTAATGGATCTAAAAGTGACTATATTATTTCAAAACAATTTCAAAAGCCAGTTGGAGAGAGAAGCTGCAGAACTTTGTTTCATTTACAAGTTTGACACCTTGAATAGAAGATTAAATAAAGACATGACCTTGATGGGCAGCTACATTTCACATCCTAATGACTTCAAAAGCTAAGCACTGGGTACTTAGAATACTTGGAGCCCACTTTATTAGCTTCATTTAGCATGGACACTCTAATTGACAGTATTTTTTTCCTATTTTTTCCCATTCTCTTTCCCTCACCAATCCCCTCTCTTTCTCTGCTATCTATTTGGACCCTGCACCCCTTAACTCCTTTCATCTGAAGAAGTGGGTTTTGCCCATGAAAGCTCATGATACCATCTACATTTTTTGTTAATCTCTAAGGTGCTACAGGACTATTTGTTGTTTTTTAATTGTTTTCACCAGAAAAAAGTAATTTTCCCTCTTTTGGTATTCACACCTTCTCATCCACTGTTGGGAGCAGGCCACATCCACGCTGACTGAATTGACCTCTTTAGCACTGATCTATCCCATAGCAATGTAATACTCCCATCTTTACATGTGTGTATGTATACCGTCAACCTGAAGTTTCCATTTCATGCATCTGATGAAGTGGGTTCCAGCCCATGAAAGCTTAAGCCCAAATGCATTTGTTCATCTTTAAGGTGTTACAAGACTCTTTGGTTTTGTTTTTTTTTCTGAATAAGCAAACTGTGACACAGACAATACTATATTTCATGCGTGCATGTAGCAGAACAGAGACCTGTTAATTCCTTGTCACCTGGAGCTGGATTTTCTCCTTACACATTCGGACTATCATCATTGCCAAAGAACTAATTACAACACAATTTCAATTCCTCTTTATGTAACATTTCTCTATTTTTTTTTTTTGCAAAATGGCATTTGCAGCTGCTAGAAATTTACGTTTAAATGTAAAATGCTTTGTTTCAGTGAATTTAAAATGTCAAAATAGCATTGGGGCTTTTTGCCTGGTGCTGAAATTCCCTCAGAGACCTGTTTCCACTCAGCTTCCAAAAAACTCAATTCAGTGCCACACCTCATCACTCAGGTTATTTCTACACAGCAACATTGTTTTAGAATAACCGATGTTATTCCAAAATAACAAACAGTGTGTCTACATTTTGAAACAATGGTGAGCTGGAGGACTTCTTACTCTGATTCCTGTAACCCTTATTTCACAAGGAGTAAGGGAAGTCAAAGGAAGAATGTTCTTCCTTCGACTTCCTGCTGTAGACAGCGCCAAAAGCCAAATTATGATATTTCGACTTCATCTTTGCAATTGATGTAGCTGAAGTTGCGTAGCTGAATTTGACTTTTGCCCTGCTGTGTAGACATAACCTTGGGTATTTTTCTTTGGCACACACCAATGCTATGCTGTGTTGATTGGACTCAAACACAGTGAGGATGGATGCAGGGTACCTACGGTGACATATTTCCCAAGAGGAAATTGGACACCTCCCAAGGCTGGTCCAAGCTGCTCATCTGTGCTTTGCCCCTCTTCCTCTCTTCTCATGGGGTTGGCCCATGTCCAGCCCCCTCCACACACAAGATTGAACCGAGTTGCTTGTCCGAGCCCTGTTACTCAAGCCCTGGTGTGTCTCCCCAATGTGGGGCTGCCATCACCATTTAACCAAGCCCTGCCTCCCCCCACAGCCACCTGAACTTTGCTTCTCTCCCCACGCAGCTGGCATCACCACTCGCTGGAACATCATGATCTAAGTTTCATTGATGAAGGTGCTGGTGTGGACAGTGCTATGTTGGCAGGAAACACTCTCATTGGGGAGGAGTTTAATTATGTCAATGGGAGAGCTCCTCTCCCACTGGCATAGAGTAACTACATGAGAGATCTTACAGCAGTGTAGCTGCAGCTTCTGTAAGATCTGTTGTGTAGAAATAGCCATAGTTAGCACATTCTGTTTTGAGCATGATGATTTATCTATTTCCCAAATCCTATCTTCCGAAGAATGAGCCTCCCCCCGTGTGTTTAATTACTTATGACAAGGCAAGCCTACCAACATTCCATTACCTTTGTTTTTCTTTTTTATATTAGCATTTGTTTCATTTGCATTATATTTTTATTTTCCCGTGTTTTGTTTTTCAAGTTTATTACCCGTCTACTCATGCCCAGGTCTATAGTAGTAGTTAGTTGAACCCCCCATTAAAATTGGGCTTAAAGAACAAACTAGGAGATGCTCACTGCCTTCTTTTGGTACTGCCCGTACCATGTTCTCTCCATTGCCTGTACACTCTGTTCCCTCTTTGCTATTGCTCAGCTGTTAATTGTGCAGTGGGTCTCAATTGCTCAATTTTCTTATGTTCCAAAGCAGTGGTGTTAGTGGACAAGGGAGGTATGGGTGCAACGAGATTAGTCACCACAAGCTCCCGTTAATTGCTATCTCCCACAGCATTTATCACATTCTCCTTCATCTGCACACTTAAGGTGTGTCTAGACTACAGGGTTTTGTCGACAAAAGTGGACTTTTGTCGACAAAACTATACCTGCATCTACACTGCTGCTGAATTCTGTTGACATAATGTCGACAGAACTCGGCAGTTTTGTCGACGGCTGTAAATCTCATTCTGCGAGGAATAACTCCTTCTGTCAACAAAGTTCTGTCGACAGAAGGCGTTATTGCATCTACACTGTCCTTTGCGTCTACACTGTCATGTTGACAAAGTGGCTTGCTTTGTCAACAGAACTGGCTGCAGTCTAGATGCTCTTTGTCAACAGAAGCTTTGTCAATGGTATCAGTTGACAAAACTTCTGTCAACAAAAGCCTGTAGTCTAGACGTACCCTCAGCCATACAACATGAGTACTAATCTGAATCAGAAAGGTGATGGAGTGTGTGCTGTGAGTGGCAGGTGGAAACTGTTGGCTTCTAATTAAAGTTTGAATTCTAGAAGCCTCTGCTGATTGGCTGAGCCTTGGTAGGGGGAGGGACTTTCAGGCAGTCCAGGGCTTTATAAAGCAGTGTACAAGTGACCAAGGAGCTTGAGAACAGGTGAGTGCTAACAGGGAGTTTAGAGAGGGAGTTTGGAAGGGGAGAGGGAAGGGCGCGAGGTTCTCTTGCCTTTCTTTTTAAATCCTTTCTCCAGGACAGCAGGGATGGATGGTGATAGGTCTGCTGTTGCTACCTGCACAGCGTGTGCCATGTTTGTCTTCCTCCTGGAAGAAAGAACGGATTTCATCTGCACGAGGTGCAAGCTGGTCGCTATTTTGGAAGAAAAAATTAGAGGACTGGAGGCCCAAGTGTCGACCCTACGCTCGATCAGAGAGGATGAAGACTTCCTCGATAGAAGGCAGCGTTTAATCCTACAAGCACAGCAGGTGGAAGAGCCAGAGAGGGCAGTACGGGACCAGGAAGAGAACTGGCAGAATGTAACTTCTAGAAGGGGAAAAAGGCCAGCACGGGAATCCCCCAATGCTATAGAGGTAAGTAATCGCTTTCAGGCTCTCTCCACAGGCTCTGCAGTGGTGAATGCTTTGGAAGGGACCTCACAAGGAAGAAACCGCAAGGGAACACCATCTACTGAAAGGCATGGGATGCGTAGTCGTAGGGATGGGGGTTCCACGACCACCACCCCCAAAAGAAGACGATGGGTAGTGGTGGTCGGGGACTCCCTCCAAAGAGGGACTGAGCCATCCATCTGCCGTCTGGACCTGGAATCTCGAGAGGTGTGCTGCTTACCGGGAGCTCGAATTCAGGATGTGACTGAGAGGCTTACCAAGCTGATCAAACCTTCGGATTGCTACCCCTTCCTGCTTCTCCATGTAGGAACTAACGATACGGCCAAGAATGACCTTGAGCGGGTTACTGTGGATTATGTAGCGCTGGGAAGAAGGACCCAAGAATTCGGAGCGCAAGTGGTGTTCTTGTCCATCCTCCCTATTGAAGGGAAAGGACTGGTCAGGGATCATCGAATTGAGGAAGTAAATGCGTGGTTGCGCAGGTGGTGTCGCAGAGAGGGCTTTGGTTTCTTCGACCATGGGACTCTGTTCCGGGCACAAGGATTGTTAGGAAGAGATGGGATCCACCTAATGAAGAGAGGAAGGAGCATCTTTGCGGGCAGGCTTGCAAACCTAGTGAGGAGGGCTTTAAACTAGGTTCGTTGGGGGATGGTGAGCAACACCCTGAGGGGAGTGGGAAAGTCGGATACCGGGAAGGAATGCAAAGAGGAACGAGCAAGAAAGGAGGACCCCTGATTCGAATGGAGAAGATGGGGGGATCAACTGGTTATCTGAGGTGTTTGTACACTAATGCGAGAAGCCTGGGCAACAAACAGGAAGAACTGGAGGCTCTGGCCCAGTCCAAGAAATATGATTTAATTGGGATAACAGACTTGGTGGGATGACTTGCATGACTGGAGCGCTGTGATGGAAGGGTATAGACTGTTGAGAAAGAACAGGCAGGGGAGAAAAGGAGGAGGAGTTGCACTATATGTAAGAGAGCACTATGATTGCTCAGAACTCCAGTATATAGAGGGAGAAAAACCTGTTGAGAGTCTATGAGTTAAGTTTAGAGGTGCAACCAACAGCAGTGATGTTGTGGTTGGTGTCTACTACAGGCCACTGAATCAGGTGGATGAGGTAGATGAGGCTTTCTTCGGACAACTGAGAGAAGCTTCCAGATCGCAGGCCCTGGTTCTCATAGGGGACTTTAATCACCCTGACATCTGTTGGGAAACCAATACGGCAGTACACAGGCAATCCAGGAAGTTTTTGGAGAATGTTGGGGATAACTTCTTGGTACAAGTGCTGAAGGATCCGACCAGGGGCCGTGCGCAGCTTGACCTTCTGCTCACAAACAGGGAGGAACTAATAGGGGAAGTAGAGGTGGGTGACAACCTGGGAAGCAGTGATCATGAGATGGTAGATTTCAGGATCCTGACCAAAGGAAGAAAAGAAAGCAGTAAAATATACACCTTGGACTTCAGAAAAGCAGATTTTGACTCCTTCAGAGACCTGATGGGCAGAATCCCTGGGATGCTAACATGAAGGGGAAAGGAGTCCAGGACAGCTGGCAGTATTTTAAAGAAGCCTTATTGAAGGCACAGAAAGAAACCATCCCGATGCGTAGCAAGAGAGGCAAAAATGGTAGGAGACCGGATTGGCTTACAGGGGAAATCCTTGGTGAACTTAAGCACAAAAAGGAAGCTTACAAAAAGTGGAAACTTGGACAAATGACCAGGGAGGGGTTTAAATGTATAGCTCGAGAATGCCGGGGGGTTATCAGGAAGGCAAAAGCGCAAATGGAATTGCAACTGGCTAAGGATGTGAAGGATAATAAGAAAGGTTTCTACAGGCATGTTAACAAGAAGAAGGTGATCTGAGAGGGTGTGCAGCCCCTACTGGATGAAGGAGGTAACCTAGTGAGGGATGATGTGGGGAAACTGAAGTACTCAATGCTTTCTTTGCCTCTGTATTCACGGACAAGGTGGGCTCCCAGACTAATGCACTAAGTGATGAAAGATGGGATGAAGATGGACAGCCCGTGGTGGGTAAAGAACAGGTTAGGAACTATTTAGAAAAGCTAAACGTACACAAATGCATGGGTCCGGACTTAATGCATCCGAGGGTACTGAGGAGCCTTTGGCCTTTGGCCATTATCTTTGAAAAGTCGTGGAGATCTGGAGAGATCCCGGATGCTTAGAAAAAGGCAAATGTAGTGCCCATCTTCAAAAAAGGCAAGAAGGACGATCCAGAGAACTATAGGCTGGTCAGTCTTACCTCGGTTCCTGGAAAAATCATGGAAGGGATCCTTAAGGAATCCACTTTGAGGCACTGGGAGGAGAGGAAAGTGATTAGGAATAGTCAGCATGGATTCACAAAGGGCAAGTCATGCCTGACCAATCTGATTAGCTTCTATGATGAGGTAACTGGCTCTGTGGACATGTTGGATGTGATATACCTTGACGTTAGCAAGGCTTTTGATACGGTCTCCCACAATATTCTTGCCAGCAAGTTAAGGGAATGTGGATTGGATAAATGGACAGTAAGATGGATAGAAAGCTGGCTAGAAGGCCGGGCCCAGCAGGTAGTGATCAACGGCTCGATGTCAGGATGGAGGTCGGTTTCTAGTGGAGTGCCCCAAGGTTTGGTTCTAGGACCGGTTTTGTTCAATATCTTTATTAATGACCTGGATGAGGGGATGGATTGCACCCTGAGCAAGTTTGCAGATGACACTAAGCTAGGGGGAGAGGTAGATACGCTGGAGGGCAGGGATAGAGTCCAGAGTGACTTAGACAAATTGGAGGATTGGGCCAAAAGAAATCTGATGAGGTTCAACAAGGACAAGTGCAGAGTCCTGCACTTGGGACGGAAGAATCCCAAGCATTGTTACAGGCTGGGGACCAACCAGCTAAGTAGCAGTTCTGCAGAAAAGGACCTGGGGATTACAGTGGATGAGAAGCTGCATATGAGTCAACAGTGTGCCCTTGTAGCCAAGAAGGCTAATGGCATATTAGGTTGCATTAAGAGGAGCATTGCCAGCAGATCCAGAGATGTCATTATTCCCCTTTATTCGGCTCTGGTGAGGCCACATCTGGAGTATTGTGTCCAGTTCTGGGCCCCCCACTACAAAAAGGATGTGGACGCATTGGAGAGGGTCCAGCGGAGGGCAACCAAAATGATTAGGGGGCTGGAGCATATGACTTATGAGGAGAGGCTGAGGGAGTTGGGTCTGTTTAGTCTGCAGAAGCGAAGAGTGAGGGGGGATTTGATCGCAGCCTTCAACTTCCTGAAGGGAGGTTCCAAAGAGGATGGAGAAAGGCTGTTCTCAGTAGTGACGGATGGCAGAACAAGGAGCAATGGTCTTAAGTTGTGGTGGGAGAGGTCCAGGCTGGATATTAGGAAAAACTATTTCACTAGGAGAGTGGTGAAACACTGGAATGGGTTACCTAGGGAAGTAGTGGAGTCTCCATCCCTAGCGGTGTTTAAGTCTCGGCTTGACAAAGCCCTGACTGGGTTGATCTAGTTGGGATTGGTCCTGCCTAGAGCAGGGGGCTGGACTTGATGACCTCCTGAGGTCTCTTTCAGCTCTATGGTTCTATGATTCTATGATTCTATGTTCAGACAAAAACTATCCAGGCTCCTCTGGCATTTGGTTGTTCCCACCAAAACATTTTTGTATCCCAGAGCATATACTCAGTCCCTGAGTCGTACTACCTTCTTCACTCTCTTTAGTCACTAGTTGGGTGCACCCTTGCTTACTTCTGGTCAGATTCATTCATGCTGAACATTCACAGAACAATCTGTGACTGATGTATTTACTGCATGCTATATTTATTTCCTCTTTACCTTATGTTGCTGTCTTCATGCTGGGATAATGTTATTTATAGGTTCTGTTCTATATTGTACCTATACTGTTAAAATATACCAATTGTTTAGGATCCCTTGCCCATCTAGGAATAGCAGTTGCAATTGGCGCAGTCAAATTACTAATTTTATGTTGTGCATAAGGTCCAGGACAATCTAGCTCTGCAAATTGAAAATTCCCCTGCATCCTTAACAAATCTTAATTCCCTTTTCCACTAGTGTGGTCTACATAAGTATGCTGTTTAACAATGATGCTCTTCCTACACCTGGTCCATCATATGAACCCATAACACTGTAAAATATTATCTTTTAAAATGAACAGCTAGTTTCAATGGACTCAATGAAAAGAGAAGAGTTTTGATTTTAACCTTAAAATCATTTGGAAGCTAAGTAACTGCAACAGCGATTGAATTTGCAGTGCTGTGCTTGGGGTCAGAGGAAAAATTAGCTTGCAGATTATTCCTTGGGCAATGCCACTCAACATCCAAAATCACAGTAAATATTCCACATTACTCTTTTTGTCTCACCATAAAAATAAGCAAATACATTAAGAAAAAATGCTGATGTGTTGTATCATCAAGGATTTAAGTGTTTTATTATGACAAGTGGAAGGTGGTAATGTTTGAGTAACATGCAAGTTTAATTTTCAGCTAGAACCATTCAGGGTTTGAATTACTGTATTTAAATATCTTCAAGTTAATTTCACCTTTTCTTCAAGCTTTCTTCACTAGCTTCAAAGGCATAGGGAATAGTATACAAAATGTAACATTTAAAGATCTGATCCAGTGCCCACTGAAGTCCAGGGAAGTATTTCCATTCATTTCAATGAGCATTGGATTGGGGTATAAGAAAATGTATATCCCAATTTTCTGTAGAAATAATTAGTGAGATGTAAACTGTCCTTTACATATTTATAATATCTTGCTCTTGAAAATGAACTTTTCCTCAATAGTTCACAAATCACTTCAGTCATTAATGTAGTTTTCCCATAGGTACAGAGTTTTCCTTTTTCCTGGGCGTGCTCCACCCCTGCTCTGTCTTAGGGCCCTGCCCTCACTACATTTCTTTCCTCCCGCTTCCTGAGGTCCTTGCCTGTGTATTGCTCACTGCTCTAGGCCTTCCACCAAGCTCCTCCATGAGCCACCCATGGAGTTGGCCCCTATGAGTTATCCTTACGACAGCCCTGTGAGTTACGCAAATATTTACCTTATTTTACACATGGCAAAGTGAGGTGCTGAGTGGCTATGTGACTTGCCCACAGTCACTAGGAAATATGTGGGAAGAAAAGGATTTGAACCCAAGTTTCTTGCCTTCTAGGCTAGGGCTGTAAAACTGGATCATTTCAACACTACAGGACACTGTGGAAGAAATATTATTTTGATCAATGAAAGATGTCTTTAAAGTGATCTTGATAGAATTAACTGAGTTGTTAAAAAAATTACAGGCCAAGGAAAGTCACCTTCACATAGAGGAATTCCCTTCAGTGAGAGGAGCTATCCAGTGACAGTCAGCTTAGCCTGATCATGACAACGATCATGCTAAAGTCTTATTTAAATTATTGGAGGGCATCCAGTCCATTTATCTCTTGGGCCACGGGGAGTAGCAGGTTGCACTGCTGTCTGTGTCTGACTGCAATGAAGTATACCGAATATACTCATTTCTAGTTCCTTTAATGTACATGGAATAATAATAAGTGCATTTGCATTGTTTTTTCTTTAAACAAGTATTTAATGCTATTTCTAAACTGCACAGATGTACAATATACTATTGAAACTGTGGCAGACTAGCCTATTTGAAAGCATTTTGTTTAAAATCAGACACCTATAAGCAGCCTAAGAATTTTTTGTGTGGATCAGATTATCCTCTGATGTGACAATGTTGAAAGACAACAGATGAGTAATAGGGTTGCCAGGTGTCCAGTTTTGAATCGGACAGTCCAGTATTTGAGTTTTCTGTCTGGGAAACAAATTGAGAAAATACCGGACATATAAATGTCCGGTATTTTCTAATTAAGTAAGTTTTATTATTATCATGAGTATCAGTACGTAGTTGTGTACTGCCTGGCTGGTAGACATGCTCACACTGCATGAGCATGCCTATCAGCCAGGCAGTATGCAGCTACACAGTAGAGAGGAGGGGGGTGGGGCTAGGGTGGGATGGAATCCCCGGGGCCTGACTTGCCCGTGCATGGGACAGGCAGCACCCTGGGATCTGCGTGCACCTGGGCCAGGCCCCGCTCCCCCCTGACCTCCTCCCAGCCAGCCCTGCTTCCCGCCGGCCAGTTCCTTCCCCCCACCATCCCCACTCCTCCCGACCCGCTCCCGGCCAGCCCTGCTTCCTGCCAGCCGGTCCCTCCCCCCAGCCAGCTCCGCTCCCCCCAACCCATTCCTGGCCAGCCCTGCTTCCCGCTGGCCGGTTCCTGCCCCCAATCTCCCCCAGTCAGCCCCGCTCCCCCTGACCCCCTCCCGGCCAGTCCCCCCCCCCACTCCCATTCTGAGATCATGTGTGTCCGGTATTTTTTTGAAACCCATCTGGTAACCCTAATGAGTGAAGGAGGGTTAGGATGAAACTTGAGTCATATTCTGCTTTTATAAGCATGCTGTTAATACACATAATATTTTAGCACAGCCAAAGATTAGCATATCTAGAGAACTTGGTGCAGATTCTCCGTTGCTTTTCACCTTTTACAGTCACTTATCAGGCCTGCCAATGGGTGTGGGAGGGAAGGGGACACCTGCTTAAGGGCCTGGCAATTCAAAAGGGACCATGGCTCTCAGCTGCTGCTGTTACTGCAGCAATTGCTAGAGCCCCTGTCCCCTTAAATTGCCACTGGAGTGCCATGCCACATGCTCCGGGCAACTCTGAGGGCTGCCGAGGTTGTGGGTGCAGCGCAGCATGTTCCAGGCAGCTCTGAGGGCCAGTTTCCTCAGATCTGCCCCTTCTGCCCAAGGCCTCACCCCTTTTGGGAGCGCAGAGCTGCCCCCACAGCTTGGCCAAGGGCTCAGCAAGTCTGTGGGCCCCTCGTCATTTACATATGTGCAGAGTGGGTGTAATCCATGGCCCTTTTAATATAGTAACACTTCATACCCTCTTTTCACTCAATTTGCGCATGTATAAGTGACCACACAGGGCAAAAAACCGTGAAGGCTCAGACTCAGTGTATTGCATTTTGAGTGAAAGACTGCAACTGTCGTGTGCCCTTGAGAACAGAACTCTGGTACTGCTAAGTGTGATGCTTTTACTGTGCTCTTTGGCATGTAGCCATGATTTACAAGGCAAAAATGCTTGAGAGCTCCTTTGTAAGTGTCTGTTGGAGTGAGTGGCAAAATGGTTAGTCACCAGAGTATTCAATATCACACAATCACCTTATTGTACTGCAATGCACACAGTATAACAGTGCCAAGAATATCATGCTTTGGAAGAAAATCCTTCACATCCATGGACTTGAAGATATACTTCGAATGAGTGAGTATTTATAGCAGTGGTATAAATAGTACAAGCCACTGTTAGCTTCAGGGGAAATTAAAACTTAGCTTTAAATCCATTAGAATTACACATTTGGATAAATTTGTTAAGCAGCAAAAACAGTTCTAACTTGTGTGCTTCTTAAATTTCCTTTTGTCAGGGATGCTACAGAAATGTATTTTTGCCTCAGTACGTTTTATCCTTTATAAATATCCTTTGCTTTCCACACTGAACCTATACAACTTGTCTTTAGTTTAATTAAGGCTGGATTTAGATAATGATTTAGGTGCCTAAGTGTCATGGTAGGTGCTTGAAATCCAAAATTTAGATCCTCACAACCCTCTGTTTATCCTGTAGATATCTATGGGCTTGTCTCTACTATGGGTGGATTGGCGCAGCGATCAATCCACCAATGGTTGATTTAGCAAATCTAATAAAGACCCACTAAATTGAATTCTGATCACTCTCCTGTCCACTCTAGTACTCCTGCAGAATGAGATGAGTAAGGGGAGTCAACAGGAGAATTTTTTCTGTCAACCTCCTGCAGTGTGGACTCTGTGATAAGTAGATCTAAGTTACGTCGATTTGAGTTACAATACTAATGTAACTCAAATTGTGTAGCTCAGATCGACCTGTTCTTGTAAAGTAGATCTGCCCACTAGTTAAGTTCTTGTGCCCTACATTTCTACTGGCAGACATAGACTCCAAGGCCAGAAGGTACCACTATGTGAGAATGACTATAGCTTAGGGTACACACCTGGGGGGACCCAGGCCCTGCTCCAATGAATGTTAAAGTATTTTATACAAAATAGAATAGCTTCAACAGTGGAGCTTGATAGAAAGTTATCCCATAATACCCTTTAGATTTAGGGTATTCAGCAGGTGGAAGACCCAACTTCCAGTCCTTCCTCAGATTCAGAGGTGGAATTTGAATGCTGGTCTTCTATATCCCAGCTGAGTGCACAAACCACTAGCCTGTAAGGGTACGTCTACACTGCCACCCTAGTTTGAACTAGGGTGGCTAATGTAGGCATTCGAAGTTGCAAATGAAGCCCGGGATTTAAATATCCCGGGCTTCATTTGCATCTTGCCGGGCAGGTGCCATTTTTAAATCCCCTTAGGTCGAACTCCGTGCCCGCGGCTACACACAGCACGGAGTAGGTAGTTTGAATTAGGACCTCGTGTACCGGTAGTTCTAATTAGAGATCCTAATTCGAACTACCTACTCCGTGCCACGTGTAGCCGCGGGCACGAAGTTCGACCTAAGGGGATTTAAAAATGGCGCCTGCCCGGCAAGATGCAAATGAAGCCCGGGATATTTAAATCCCGGGCTTCATTTGCAACTTCGAATGCCTACATTAGCCACCCTAGTTCGAACTAGGGTGGCAGTGTAGACATACCCCAAGAGTGCACCACCAACTCCTCCTCAAATTGACCTGGTGTAGGCACTGAAATCCGGAAGGGTATTCTTCCTGATGCACTGTATGGGGAGCCTGGGTACCTAGTTCATGGCAGTGTGAACTGGACAGCTAGGTGCTTAAATTCAGCATTGCAACATCCCCTTTGTGGATCTAGCCCATAATTTCTATTGCAATGTTCAGTATTTCTTCTATGAATTGCGATGTGATAAAAGAAATTAGACCATACTCATTTTCTGCATCGGAGTATCAATTATGTATCAGAGTAAGGATTACTTCATACAGCAAAGAATTTTTTTAAAACTGAAAAAATTCCAATTGACTTTAATGAGGGTTGAATCAGGCTCTGAAAAAGTCTGTCCTAGTATGGAAAAGGAAACAGATTTTAATTTTAGAATATCAATAATAAAATACTGGAGAGAGCAGCAGATGTCTAATTGGAGATTCCCAAGCAGCTTCACCATAATAGGCTATATATGAACCTAGAAGAGCATGCTGAACATCCATTAATATCCCTAGGACTTTTAGAGTGACATATGGCCCAATGCAGATAATTCTAATCCAGATATTTGTAAATTTGTGAATTCATTAGGCTGTGGCATTCCCTATTAGTTTCGTATTTTTCCAGCAAATACTGCCTCTAAACCTGGCAATTCTGGGAAAACATTGCATCATCTAAAAGGCTGATTGATCCTTTCTCTGAAGCCTCATCCTAGTACAATCATAATTTCTAGGGCTGATGAAAAAGAAAGATGCATATCTGTGCCAAAATTATTCACATTATCTTCAAGGTGAGTTAGGTATTTTGAGGATACCCGCTCTTAAGTATCTTGATACTTGCTCACCACATGGTACCTGGTGTAACAATGCCTTTTTACACTGCTAGCTCCCCATTTGTCAATATGAAATGTGCTCATATTGCAAGACATGTCTGAAGGATAATCCTGCCAACATTTATTTTTTCAGACATTCCTACTAATTTTAATGGGACTGCTCACATGAGTAAGAGTTAGACAAGGTGGGTGAGGTAATATATTTTATTGGAACAACCTCTGTTGGAGGAAGAGACAAGCTTTCAAGAAGCTGGTCCAATAAAAAATATTGCCTTACCTGCCTTGTGTCTCTCATATCTTGGGACCAATGCAGTAAAACAACACTGCAAACAATGAGTAAGAATTGGCAGAATCACGTCTCAGCATCTTTTGTTGCTGGTTAGCTTTCAGCTGCTCATTGTACTAAAAAGATTAATTTACAACACAATTATTGGCCTAATGCATAGAGTTGGAAAATAGATTCCTCCTCCCCCCCCCCAAAAAAAACAACCCCTCCAGCATTTTGGAGAAACTGAAATATTTTAGCTAAAATCCAAATTATTTTGATTAATAAAGTTCTCCATAGTGCCTCAGGGGGCTAGTGGTTCTGGACACTGCTTTGTGGACTGGGTTCCCCTTCTAGACTACATCACCTATTAATGACCAGGGTCTTTTCTCTTGGGGAGCTTAGGCAGTGTATCATGGCAGTTGCACGTCTGTAGTGCATCCTGGGAAAGGAAGTTCAGATAGGAACCTAAGGTCATAGAGGAGAATGGAGATATTAGGCAACTAGACTACCTCTCCCATCAGGCACTATGGTGGAATACGTAAACTGAAATATTTTAGTTTGTCAGACATGTTTCAGTTTTCATCAGAAATATTTACATTTTCAGGTGAACACCACAAACTTTTATTGTGGGGAATATGATACTGCCAACCCTAGCCAGTCATTATAAGACACATAACAACTAAACGGGGCATTTTGACAATCCACTTATGTACAGGTATCAAAGAAATGTTAAGTAGGCTAGCAATCTCCCTCTCATTCACTTTGTATTGATTAGACTCAAAGGTAGATGGTAAATGTGTACCTGTGTCCTGTTAGCAGTTTAACAATGTAACCAAATTAGCTTGTAGATGCTAATTCCCTTTCATGTCTTAATTGCCTTATATCATGTATGTGACTGTGTTCAATTAACCTAAAGATATGAGACACTGCAGGTGACTAATAATATTACTTATCTTGCCTTCAGCTTACCTATTCTTGTTGTAATGGAGCATCAGCTAATTGCCTCATGTAAATGAGAGTAACTAGTTTACCATCATACCTAAAGGTCTAAGGGTGAAAAACCCACTACAATCTACATATCCCATGGATTACAGCCAGAGATTATATCACACCCTTGCAAAAAAAAGTAAGGAACCACCTTATCAGCATTCTATACAACAAACAGAAAAAAATCAAGGAGGAGCTCTCAACATTAGAAACTATCATAAAAAACCAAGCCTCCACAGACACTTTATCTTTTCCAGACTTTACTACAATTCAACAAACCACCTACAAGGACCACTTCATCTCCCTCCAGAAGAAAAAGGACAATAAACTATCCAGACTGCTACATGCCTCAGGATCTCCCATTCCAGATACTCTCGATGCACCCAACAACATTGTCAACCTGTCTAACCACTCTCTTAGCCCAGCAGAGGAATCTATCCTATCTCGCAGACTTTCCTTCTGCCCCACTACCCCTATGAATATGATTCAGTTCTATGGAGATCTGGAATCCTATTTTCGCCACCTCCACCTGAAGGAATATTTCCAACACACTGATGTACAACACATTGACCTTGTTGCTCCCTCCCGCCAATCCCACAAGAGGAAGGCCTCTACGTGGACCCCCATTAATGGTTGTAATGAAAGTCTTGATTTCTACATTGACTGCTTCCACAAATGTGCTCGAGCTGACACTGTCAACAAACAACAACATATAACATATAACCTCAGTCATGCAGAACGCAATGCTATACACAGCCTCAAAAACAATCCTAACATCATAATCAAAGAGGCTGACAAAGGAGGTGCTGTAGTCATCATGAACAGGACAGATTATGAACAGGAAGCAACCAGACAACTCACCAATACCAGATTCTATAAGCCTCTCTCCTGTGATCCCACTAAAGAATACCAACAAAAACTGGAAAAACTGCTCATGAAGCTCCCTGATGCTACTCAGGAACAAATTTACACTAACATCCCTCCTAATCCCCGACCAGGAACTTTCTATCTGCTATCCAAGATACACAAACCTGGAAATCCCGGACGACCCATCATCTCAAGCATTGGCACACTTACAACAGGATTATCTGGCTATTTCGACTCCCTCCTCAGACCCTATGCTTTACACCAACGTTCCACATGAAGACGGATTACAGGCCATCAGAAACACCATTCCCAATGACAACACTGCACACTTAGTCACAGAACTCTGCGACTTTGTCCTCACCGACAACTACTTCCAATTCAGAGACAATTGGTATCTCCAAGTCAGCGGCACAGCCATCGGCACCCTCATGGCACCACAATATGCCAACATCTTTATGGCTGACCTTGAACAATGTTTCCTCAGCTCTCACCCCCTAACACACCTACTTTACTTACACTACATTGATGACATTTTCATCATATGGACTCATGGGAAAGAGACTCTTGAAGAATTTCACAAGGATTTCAACAACTTCCGCCCCACCATCAACCTCAGCCTGGACCAGTCCACACGAGAAATCCACTTCCTGGACACTACAGTACAATTTAAAAATGGACAAATCTCTACCACTGTATACCTGAAATCCACTGACCGCTACACTTTACCTTCAGCCTCCAGCTCCCATCCCAGACACATTTTTCAATCTATTGTATACAGCCAAGCCCTAAGATACAACCGGATTTGCTCCAATCCCACAGACGGAGACTAACACCTACGGGATCTTTATAGAGCATTCCTAAAACTGAAATACCCACCTGGAGAAATGAAAAAACAAACTGACAGAGCCAAAAAAATGTACCCAGAGATTAACTACTCCAAGACAGACCTAAAAGAGAAAATAACAGAATTCCACTTGTCATCATCCACGGTCCACAACTCAAACCTCTCCAATGCATTATCCACAATCTACAACCTATCTTGGAAAATGATCCCTCACTGTCAGAGGCCTTGGGAGAAAGGCCTATTCTCGCTTACAGACAACCCCCTAACGTGAAATGTATTCTTTCCAACAACCATGCTACACAGCTACATCATAAACATCCAGGAACCCATCCTTGCAATCAACCACGGTGCCAACTCTGCTCACACATCTATACAAATGAACTCATTACTGGAGCCAACCACATAAGCCACCAGATCAGAGGCTCATTCAACTGCACATCCAGTAATTTAATCTATGCCATCAAATGCCAGCAATGCCCCACTGCAATATATAGTGGACAAACTGGACAGTCCTTATGGAAAAGAATTAATGGACGCAAATCAGATATCCATAAAGGGAACATACAAAAGCCTGGGGGGGCACACTTTAATCTCCCAGGGCATGCATTAAGAGATCTTCAAGTGGCTGTTTTATTACAAACCAATTACAGGAGCCAAATACACAGGGACCGACTGAAACTTCAGCTCATTTGCAAGTTCAATTCTCACACCTCTGGATTAAACAAAGGTACTGGATGTTTAGGTCATTACCTACCTATCAAACAATGAAGGCAACAATGGTTCTTTGTATTTGAAGACTCTCATGATACCATCTAGATGTTTCATCAGTCTTTAAGTGTTTCCTGACTCTTTGTTGTTTGCTAATTAATGGGTCTTATCTGCCTCCTTTGACTATCTAGTCTTTAGGTGCTTATAGACTATTTGTTTTCCCTATTGCTTTCCACCTCGGCTTTCCCTTGATATATTTTTTACCCACTGCCTTTTCTTGCCCCCCCCCCCAATTTTCCCTTATTCCATGCCCCCTCCTGTGTCCCCTATTTATTTTGGTCCTAGACATCCAACACTCCGGTCATCTGAAGAAGTGGGCTGTGCCCACGAATGCTCATGATACCATCTACGTGTTTTGTTAGTCTATAAAGTGCTACCAGACTATTTGTTGTTTTTTCAGTTTACCTGTACAGAATAACTTGGCTACCCCCCCGAAGCTTTAGTTTACCTGTGTATGCATCGGAAATAGAAGATTAACTTGAAAGCAAAGGTCCATAAACTATCTGCATTGCCTATTCTTCCTCAGAAGAAGGGCCACCTGTGAACATTTCTATGAGGAGGCTTATCAGCCTTTAGGAGAGCTATATATACTGGACCTTGTACACCATCCTGTCATCTTTAGGCTGCTGAACTTTGAATAGGGAAAGTTTAAGCCATAGGACTGAGATCTTCTAAGTATTCATTTGGGATACTCTGGAAAATGCATGGAAAGATTCTAGTCTAGCAGACTTTAAATTAGGGATGTTAAAGACTTGTCGACTAGTTGACTATCCAATAAGCATCTGCTTATTGCATAGTCTTTTGACTAATCAACTAGTCGATATCCACCCCCTTGCTGTTCCTATGAGACAGAGGCAGCAAAGGGGGGGAAGGGGTACTTCAAAGTGGGTGGCCGCTGTACAGCTGATACCCGGATCAGCTGTGCGGAGCCTTCCCTTTTAAAAGGCTGCCTCTGCATGATTCAAAGGGGCAGCCATGGATCCTGGGGTCAGCTGGGGACTCCCCAGCTGTCCCTGGGCTCCAAGTGGCATGCAGTGTAGCATGGAGCCCAGGGTCAGCAGGGGAAAGTGTTGCGCAGAGCCTGGGATCAGCTGACCCCGGCTCCGCTACCCCTTTGAAATGCATAGAGGCATGGATCAGCTGTGAGGCGGCTGCCCCTTTGAAACTGCCACCTCCGCCTAGGATTAGCTGGGGACTCCCCAGGTAGTGGCATGCAGCTGACCCCGGGCTCCATAGCTTTGAAATGCACAGGAGCCCCCGCTGGGGACTCTTGTGATTTCAAAGCAGGCACCCGCGTGCAACCCAGAGTCAGCGGGACTTCCCGCTGGCCCCGGGCTGTACGCAGCGTTCCGCATTCCTCCTTTGAACTGTACAAGAGCCCCAGCAGAGGCTCTTGCATATTTCAAAGGAGGAATGCGGACGTGCCTATCGACTAGTCAACTAGTCAATTAACTGCATTTTAACATCCTTACTTTAAATCTAAGTTGCATTTGGATTCTGATCTTTTGGGATGATTCCAGACAGACTTTTACAAACCAGCAATATAACAGCACTACTATGATTCTGATCTCTGAACATCACCTGTATATTTATGATTCCTTAACTATTTAATAACTCTTTTATTAATAAATATAGTTAGTTTACTAAGGATTGACTAACAGCTGGGGTATTTTATTACAGTATAAACATACCCTATGTGACAAACCTGAACAGTATAAAAGTCATGCCAAAGGCACATAGATTTGCAGATTCTTAGAAGGAATAAAAACTGAATTACCAGAAAAAGGAAGGATGCTGTGTCCCATTAGCCTTTTTTCTGTAGGAAAGATGTCACTGTTTGCTGGGTCAGGAATGTGAAATGCTAATATGATTCAACTCCTAATCAAGTGAAGGGTTATTATCATAAAGGTGAGAATCAAGTAAGAGAAAATGTTATATTTCATGTCTTCAATTTGTTCTCTGTTGGATCAAATGTGTAAATGAGGTCCACAGATGAAGACTCTTAATGGAAAACGTGCCCTCCCTTTTAAATCACCATGTTTAATGAGGCTAGGATTTTATCCAATGAATTATTTTGAAGCATCTTAAAGTGTGACCCATATAGAGTACATAGTAGTAGGCCAAATATGAGGTGACAAAAGCAGGGATAACTATTGTAAGGCCAATATTAAAAACATATATCATAGCATAACCACAGATGGGGGGCATTGACTATAATTGTTAATTGGAGACATCCAGTTCTGAGGTTCTGATATGACTTGGAAAGCGTGACTGATAGAACCCAAAACTGAATGTGGAATTTCAAAAGTTGAGAACCCCATACTTTTTAAAACAAGAGCAACTGCTTTCTTTCTAGTCTATGATGTTTTGCCTTTATATATATTACCCAATATAACAATTTTTAAATCACCATATATTGTATAATGTAACATCAAACTTATTTCACAAGCACATCAAATTCTTTCTCAGTGATACAGATTTTCAAATTTTTTATAAAATAAAATATTATGTCCAACAGAAAAGGTTTCAATGTTTTCTTTATTTGTGGCAGGGGTGGGGAACCTTTTTTGGGTCAGAGGCCACTGACCTACAGAAAAATCATTTGGGGACCACACAAGTCAGAAGCAAAAAATTCCTTCCTAAACCCCCAACCCTCACTGATGTGGCCCCCAACTGAGACACCTCACTCTTCTGGCACTCCAGCCCCCACGGACTGAGGGGAAGGGACAGGGAGGACTGAGGTTCAGAGCTTCAATAGGCCAGATTTACTTTTCTGGGGTTCCAGAGTTAGTGGATTTTGTGGACCCCCTTAGGCTCTGGCATGCGAACAAAAATTAGGGGTTCAATGTGGGGGACAGGGCTGCCAACAAGAGGGATAGGGAACCAGGATCTGGGTGGGAGGTGGGGTGCAGGGTCTGGAAGGGAGTTTAGCAGCATGAGAGGGTGTGGGGTGGAGGTACAAGAGGGAGTTTGGGGTGGGAGGGGGTTGTGGCAGTAATGCAGAAAAAGGTGAAAGGGTGAGAATGCAGCCAAATAGGTTGTTGGGGAAGGAGGCAAAGAAGTGGGGAGTAAAGGAAAGTGCAGCTTCTGCAAAGTAAAATTGTATGCCCCCTCAAATCTTCCCTCTGCTCCAGCCTCGCTCCCCTCAGCCCCATGATCCGCCCCGGTTGATTCCCTGCATCACCCCATGCCTCTCAGTGAGCCCCTGCCCCCTCCCGTCCTGCCCCTGAATCCTCCTGCACCCCCCTCCTGCACCCACATCCCTGTGCCTTCAGCATGCTCACTGGAAGGACAGCAGCACTGGGACTCACTGCCTCCAGGGAGCAGTGCTGGGAGAGGAGGGGGCAAAGTCTTTTCCCTACCCGGCCCAGCCCTTTGCCTGCAGGCAGTGGCTCCAGGGCTGGGGCTGGGACAGGCAGAGCCCAGGGCCATCCAAGGCTGGCTTCAGTTGGGCCAGGTGCAGCGAGGCACTGGGGAAGGGGCTCCCCAAACCCACGCACAGCCCTGCCGGGTGCAGTGGGGTTCTGGGAAAGGTGGCTCTTTGACCCCACACACAGCATGTGAGGAACAGCGTGGGGTAGCTCCAGTGTGCCATGTGTGCCAGTCGCCCAGCCCCCTTCCGGAGCAGGAGGCAAGATCAGGAATGCACGCGTGTGTTTGCACGCGCACCTCTTTCCCACTCCCAGCTGGCAAGTTACCAAAGAGGGGCAGCTGCCCGGGCAGCTGCCCCTCTTTGATCCAGCCCAGCTGGAGCACAGCACAGCCTCATGGGCCCAGCTCTCAACCTGTCGAGGCTGCCTAGTGACCCAGCTGGGCTGGGTCAAAGAAGGGCGTCTGCCCAGCCAGCAGCCACATGTCCAGAGGGCTGGGCAGCTGCCCCTCTTTGATCCAGCCAGCTGGAGCAGGGTGCAGCCTCAGCAGGCTGAACGCCATGGCCAGCTGGGCTGAAGCAAACAGGGGCAGCCACCCGGCCAACTGTCCATGACGTTCAGCCCACTGAGGCTGCGCTGCATTCCAGCTGGGCTGGATCATGTTGGCTGTGGCGATTGACCCGTAGGGGCAATTGACCCCTAGGCTATCGACCGGTTGGTGACCACTGTTCTATCCCATTTTATCTGTCTGTCTATCTTAGATTTATAAATATTATAGCTATAAATATGTTTATATTATCGGTATTTTTGTTTTCCTTGCTTCAGGGGTTTGTATGTTTGTGGCTTAAACCTCATTTGTTATTTCATGCCCATTTGTATAATCTTCCTCTGGGTCTGATTCTCATCTTATTTTCACTAGTGTAATGCTATTGGCTTGAATGGGGTTATTCCTGACTTACTCTGTTGACAGTGAGATCAAAATCTGGCCCTGTGTATTCACTTTTTTTTGCACCTGTAACTATTCATTGGGGTTAATGGGGTTAACATCAACATATCTTTCTCACTCACAAAATGACATATGCTCCACTCTACTACTGCCCAACTAATAAGTGCCACTTTCTTATCTTCTTGTGAGAGCTTATCTTCATACCCTAGCAAAGTAAACTAGGTTACAAGGGTTTATTTGAAAGTCTATTTACTTCTGTGAGAAGAGTTTTACTGATCTTGCATAAAAGAGATGCTCAAACACTATGGTATAATTTTGTAGATGATGAGAGTCAATTTCACACTAAGACATTTTAATACTTGCCTTTGTGGAAATGCCAGCCTCTCACTATACTGAATGAACTGAGATTTTAAACCCTAGAAATAAGCTAATCTACTGCTTCAGCTTCTTCATTTAAACCAACAGCCTTGTTTTGGGTTCATTTATTCTCTTAATCAGAGCATTCACCACTCAGTGTATTCCAGAAGAAAACCCAGTGTATGTGGTTTTCAAGAGCAGCTTTTCACAGCGCATCCCCTTTGTTAGCTGCTGTTCATGAAATCTGCCTCTACTACCATCTGCTAGGCTCACTCAACAAAATGAATTTTATTTTGAAAGCAAATAAATAAAGAATGAAAATTGACAGTTGCTTCACAGTAGTCCAAGGACACTCAGCAGAACTGATTCTGTATTAACATAACGTGGAGAGTCAAAAAGTGTTGTGTTGCATGAAAGCACTCCAGGGATACTGATGACATTTGCTACTTTCCTGCCTGTCTCAGTAGTTCTAAAACGAACAGTAGGCAAGTGCCCTGTAATTTGCTATCACTGTTCAGACTGCTAAAGAGTAAGTTACCCATGGCTAGAGGAATTTCTGAATAGCTGGATACAACAACAACAAAATAAGCACTGAAGTACAAATATATATCCTAATTCAGGGTTTGCCTCCTGTATCCGTTACGTGAGTTCAGAGTTTGGGATACTATTGGATTCCAAGTCAGTTGTTTGATCAGTTAGCAGCAGTGACTGGGGAAGCCCTCCTTCTAGACGTGCTGACTTTATAGCTTTCCAGAGCTGCTTGACCTTTGCTCTGCGCCAGGCCATCCTCCTGCCCAACGCACTGCCCTCACTCCATCCCTTTTCTACCAACATCTCCTGTACTCTGCTGAACAGCTGATTGTGCGTGGCAGGGGATGCTTGGAGGGAGCGGAAAGAGCTTGTAAGTGGGGCTCTTGGCAGGAGAGAGGCATTGTGAGGGGAAAGGGAGAAGTGGCAGCTGGTGATTGCTCAGCACCCACTATCTTTTTCCCGTGATTGCTTCAGCCCCAGAGCCGCCATGGAGTTAGTTTCCATGTATCCTTTATCTATAGCTGGCCAAAAAGAAGCTACCATTTCTGCTGCATGCAAGTTGTAGCCCATGCCTTTGTTACCATGAGGTTATATTGCTGCCATATGACATTCAGGCCACCCCTTATAACACATGGCAGCAGCGGTAGGAATCCAGCACATGTGACAGCAGTATCCTTGTTATGCAGAATTTCTCTCTAGGATCACATGACATTAATGCATCATTATTTGCGCTGTCAGGCTATTGATTGCAAGGTGGATTTTTAGCTGTTGACTTTAAGCTACAAGTATGTACATGACCTGCTGCTTGTCTCCCTGTTGGATACTTGTGCAGTTGCCATCAGCACAGGAGTTCTTTAATTTAAGAGATGGGGTGAAGTCAGAGTGTTCTCTGAATAGCTCTGAATTTTGGAATTTACTCCCATATTGCTTCAAATAACAGAACAGTTGGCCATCAGAAAATATTCATCATCTTTGTCATGTGGTAAAAAAACCCGTGGTCTAGATGTGGTTCTTTAAAAAAACCCCTGTTTTTCGAAAGAACCCTAATGCCTGAAAAAATGAGGTTTACAGGTTCTTTCGAAAAAGGTTTTTTTCTGAAAGAACTGTGTCTAGACTGCGGGTTTTTTTTCAAAAAATCCTTTTTTGAAAAAGCGATTGGAAGCCATTATGCAAATTAAGTGTGAAATTTGCAAATCAGTGCTTCACTTGCAATTTTAAAATCCTTCATTTACATTCCTCTGTCGAAAGAGGAATGTAGTCTAGATGTCAAGTCTTTGAGTTCTTGAACTGCAAGCCACAAAGGTCCCTGGATTAGGGTGCAAATCTCCCTATATTGTGTAGTTCTTTGTATTTTGGAAGATCCCTGTTCCTCTAGTGCAATGAATCCTGAAGGATTCTCAGCTTGTGATAAATGTGAGGTGAGTAAATGTGTGCCGGTCTGGGAAACCAGTGTTGTGGCATTGATTTTAGTGCACTCCCATGCCAGTGTTGAGAACTGAGAAGTAATGTGTGGGAGCTGTGTGTCCAGAGAGATCAGTAGTACTCTGTTGTAGTGAAGACAAAAGCCAGTGAAGCAGTCCATAAAATTTTTGCATCAGTTCCCACGTTCCTATCATTTTTTGAATGAGATTTGCATATTTTCATTAAAAGGGTTGGTGCAGGTATGGCCAGATCAGAAACTCACTTGCTTACTTGGTAATGGGTGAGGTTCTGTGAAGACTAGAACACAGATCTGTAAGATGGCTGATGGTTCCATACTGCTGTCCAGCAGCCCTGTGTTATCATATGTGTTATCACATGAACCTATGGTTCTGTCAAATTAGCTTAGGAAGGAATAATTTTCTGCAATGCAGTTCTTTATAGTCCTCTTCTATCCAGAACTTCGCTGAGTGATGTTCGGATGGCCGTTTGCTGACATATGTTGTACCTTAGCACATAACAAGGTACCCCACAAGAAGATTGTCACCAGCTGGAATTTAAATGAAAATGCTCAAAATGTGAACTCTCCTCCTATCCCAATATACTCAGCACTATCAAAAATGCTGGATTTTTGCATAGTTGGTGATCACTTACAATTGAATGTCTCATAGCTAATTTATAAAGAGCAACAGAATTGCTGGGTAAGCTGTCACATATGCCTGACCAAAGGAGGTTGTAAGAATATGCATTGTAACATCACTGTCAGTCTCAGTGACATCTTAAATGCATCCTTGGTTGACAGTAACATAAACAGGCCAGATATGAATCTACTTTGGAATACTAAAATTTATTTTAACATACTCCATGGCTCCTCTTTTCATTTGAAGAATGAAACATGATAAATCTTGGAACGAAGGGAATTCAGCCAGGATTTTATTTAGCAAGAGTTCATCTATCAAGCCACATATTTGTAGGTCTCCCAATTCCCCCCACCTAATTATATAATAGTTAATAATGTTAGCATCCAAAAGCACAGGGCATTTTATTCTGCACCAATGTTTTTAGTCCCTAACAATGTCTGGTCTACAGGAAAAAAAACAACAAATGGTCTAGTAGCACTTTATAGACTAACAAAATATGTAGATGGTATCATGCGCTTTTGTGGGCACAGCCCACTTCTTCAGATGACCGGAGTTATGAGTTTGGGATGTGTACACCCGAAATAAATAGGAGAGGGGAAGGCGAGGGGGGAGGAAAGAAAAAGGGAAGGGGGTGGGAGACAGAGCATCAGTAAGTATCTGAAGATTGGATAGTTAAACTGAAGCAGATAAAAATCAAAGTCAGTAGATAGACTCCCATGTCAGGAAGGATACAACACAGAGAGCTGAGAAAGCTGCACTGGATTAACTAAAAGTTTAGTATGGACAACAGGGCCGGCCCGAGCCCTTTTGGCGCCCTGGGCCTGGGTGTGCGGTGCCGCCCCCGGGTGTAGGGCGCATGTGCGGGCCCACCCATGGGCCGGCCACAGTCGCTGGTGCGCAGCCCGGGGCCTGCCCTCAAGGCGCTCGGCGCATGCGCGGGCTGGTCACGGCCACTGGCGCGCAGCCCAGAGCCCGCCCCCAGGGCGTACGGCACATGCGCTGCCCTGCCCAGCCCAGCCTGGCCAGTGCTGCTGGCGCGTGCGCCGGGCTGTGCAGGGCCCCGCAGCCGTGGAGGGAAGGGCGCTGCTGGCCGGCGCCGCGGGGCCGGCGCTGAGGGAGCCAGGCGCGCGGCTCCTGATGGCAGCTGTAAGGGATGCCGCGCGCCCCTTACAGCTGCCATCAGGCGCCCCTCAACGATTGGCGCCCTGGGCAGCTGCCTGGCTCGCCCATGCCTCTGTCCGGCCCTGATGGACAAGCTTCCTCACATAAAGAGCTGAAACCTGGATGTTATCTTTGACTTGACCCTTTTTCCACATTGTCACATTCAGGCTGTGCTAGTGCTTCCTGAATAACATCTCTAAGATCTGGTATTTCTGTATTGTCTACGTAGCTACATTTCTTGTCCAGTCCCTCATCATCTTGTCTACTGCAACACCTTCCTCTCTTCCCTTGACAAATGTAATCTTGCCCCACGTAAGTCTACTTTCTGAAATGATCATTTTCTGTTCCCCTTGCTTTTGACCATGCTGCAACTCGGTTTTGTATCCTTCTAGTTCTCTATCATACGAAACAAAAATGATTTTATTTTCAAGATCTTTTATGGTCTGTCTCCATTTTATCTATTTCTTGTTTGCTGTTGAGATGTTGGTTCACGTCTCCACTCTGATGGTTATGCCAGCCTTTGCCATTCACTCGTTACATTTTCAAATAAGCATCTTCATCCTTTCTCCCCTGTTGCTGTTTATACATGGGAGGAACTCCCAGTAAATATCTAGAAAACAATCTTATTGTCCTCCTTCTAATCCCTCTTTTGCTATGACACCTAGCAGCTGGTGTGCTGTGACCACTGCTTTTCATGCTCACTGACATTATTTCGCTGTGTGCTAGCGCTTCCTCCTGAATATTCCATAATAATGTCAGTCAGCTTTGAGCCCAGGGAAGGGGTGGGCTTAGCCTTTTCCATCAGCATACACAACTAGTGCATAGGTCAGCTGAAGAACTGAAAGAATGGCTTATTTTCCAACACTTTCATAAGGCACACTTTGAATAGATTATAAATCATGACAATGCAGTAGGGAAGGGTGTACTGTATCTCAATGTTTACCCAGTTTACAAATTATATCCCTCTTCAGATTCCCATACACTATCCCATTTCCCTGGGAATGGTACAGCGCAGATTTATAACAAACTGTACCAATACTTATCAGAAAGTCTTTACATTTCCTTGAGACAAAAGGTGCCCCATTATCTCAAACAAGACTCTCTGATAGGCGAAACAAAGCAAACAAAGTAGTTAGACACGCTCTTTTAAGTTCATTGTGAAATTATGAATGTAAAGGAGTAAAATAAATAATAGTCCGTAACAGACAGCAGTGTCTCACTATGCACTGTAATCAGGGAGCCAGCCAGTAATATCCATTGCAATTCTCTGCCATAGTCTTTAGTATGACTGCTAGTTTCAAAGGAGCTGGGGGAATAGAGGTTCTATGCGTTATGCAGACTGAACTTACTTTCATATGATGGTCTATGTCTGAGTGAGGCCCTGGTCACCAAACATAACTATACAGAAGTTTCTCCATCTTGTAACTCCTAATTGTCCTTCATGAGAACATACAGGACTGCTTATCACTGCTGGAATGATCATCTGGGCTTATCTGCATTAGATATGTTAAGCAGCACATGTCTTCTCTGTGAGCTTGAGACAAATTTCGTAGAATATAGGCACAATTTTCTTTAGGACTGGATCCATCCAACCCACTTACACAGCACACATCACCTTTCACATTTCAGTATCTTGAAGATTAATTTTTGATTAATGATTGTTTTTTGGAGCAGCCAGTCCTGGAACTCATGAAGGGAGAAGCAATTTTTGCTTTAGTTTTAAGTGACACACGGGATGTGGTCCAAGTGATTATATCTGAACTGCTTGGTAATATCAACTATAATGTAATCAAAGCTAATATCCTTGTAGGGGAAAAATACCAAAGAAACCCACTACATTTAACTTCAAAAAAAAAAGAAGCGACACAACAATGTGGAAACTAATTAAATAGAAATTAAGGGGAACAGTCAAAATGAAATGCCTGCAAGCTGAATGGAGACTTTTAAAAAATCACCATAATAGAGGCTTAAAATATACGTATACACCTAATAAAAACAATAAGAGTAAGAGGACCAAAAATGCCATTATGGTAAATAGCAGAGTAAATGAGGCAAAGGAATCCTTTAAAAAATGGAAATCAAATCCTCCTAAGGAAAAGAGAAAGGACAAAATGGCAAGTCAAGTGTAAAAGTATAATTAGGAAGGCCAGGAAAGCATGAAGAACAATTAGCAACAGACACAAACTCACAGCACGAATTTTAAGTCCATCAGAAACAACAAGTCTGTCAAACAGTCTGCAGAGCTACCAGAAGATCAAAGAGCACTCAAGGAAGACAAGGTTGTGGTGGAGAAGCTAAGAGAATTTTTTGGATCAGTCTTCACTGCTGAGGATGTAAGAGATATTTCTACACCTAGGCCATTCTTTTTAGGTTACAGATCTAAGGAACTGTCCCAGATTGCAGTTTGAATGGATGAAGTTTTGAAACAAATTGATAAATTATACACTGATAAGTTGCCAGGACTAGATGGTATTCACCAAAGAGCTCTGAAGGAACTCAGATGACATTGCAGAACTTCTAATTTTGTTATATAACTAGTTGCTTAAATCAGCCTCTACTTCAGATGACTAGCAGATAACTAATGTGACACTGATTTTTAAAAAAGGGTTCCAGAGGTGATCCTGACAATTAAAGTCTGGTAAGCCTAATTTCTATACCTGACAAACTGGTTGACACATTAGGTAAACAACACAATTATCAGTCACATAGATGCACAGTATATGTTTGGCAAGTGTCAAGATAGCTTTTGTAAAGGGAAATCATGCTTCACCAATGTATTAGAATTCTTAGAATTCTACAAAAGGTGGACAAGAGTGATCCAATCAATATAGTGTATGTGGACTTTCAGAAAATCTGTGACAAGTTCCCTCAGTAAAGGCTCTTAATCAAAGTAAAAAGTCATGGGATAAGAGGGAAGGTCCTTTGTTGGATGAATAGCTGGTTACAAGATAGGAATAAATTATCAGTGTTCACAGTGAACAAAGTTGAATAACAGCATCTCATAAGGATCTGTACTGGGATCGGTGTTTTACATATTAATAAATTACCAGGAAAAAGGGATAAACAGTGAGGTGGCAAAGCTTTCAGGCAATAGAAAATTACCAGAGATAGTTAAGCCCAAAGCAGACTGAAGAGTTACAAAAGAATCTCACAAAACTGGGAGACTGGGCAATAAAATGGCAGATGAAATTCAGTGTTGATAAATGCAAAAGAATGCTAACTGGAAAACATAGTGTCAACTATATATTCAAAATGATGGGGTCTAAGTTAGCTGTTCACACTGAAAGAAGCTCTTGGAGTCACTGTGCATAGTTCTCTGAAAACATCTGCTCAATGTTCAGCTGCACTTAAAAGCTAACATGATATTAGGAAACAGATAGAAAGGAAGACAAAAAATTAAAGAAATTTAAAGAAATTAAAAAGTCTAGAACTGTTCGGTTTAGAAAATAGACAACTAAAGAGTTTATGAAAGAGGTTTATAAAATCAAGAATGTTGTGGATTCCTTATTGAGAAAAGTGAATAAGGAAATGTTAATTATCCCTTCATGTAACAAAGAATGAGGGGCCACCCAATGAAATTAATAAGGAACAGATTTAAAACAAAGCCACAGAAATACTTCACATAATGCACTCATAATCTGCGCGACTCATTGCCAGGGTTTACTGCAAAGCCCAAAAGTATAGCTGAGTTAAAAAAAAAATTTCATCTAGGATAGGACCATCAATGGTCAGGGATGCATTTCCATGCTCTGAGTGTTGCTAAACCTTAACTGCCAGAAGCTAAGACTGGATGATGGAGAGGGATCACTTGAGAAATTGCCCTGTCCTGTTCATTCCCTATGAAGCATCTTTTAGCAGCCACTGTGGGAAGACAGGATACTGGCTACATTGTTATGACCCAGTATAGCCATTTCTATGTTTTTACATGACACAAAAGTTGATTGGTATATCTTTCAGTAAAAAGCATACGGTATATGCGTTTCTTAAACAACAGTGCAAACCCAGCTTTTGTGGGGCTGAGTATGGTATGCCAATACAACTGGCCTGTGATAACTGGTGTATGTGTTGCCTGCCATCTGTGTTTTGAAATAGGCCAAGGGACCTCACTCATTTCAGTTTTGCTGATCTCTATTTGCATCCAAACATCACAGATTGGTGCTGACTGTTGTGTAAGAATCCTTATTGTGCCAGGACATTGGTATGAGCTTGTCAAACACAGACTGGCTTTGTGTGTACAAGTGAATATGATTTTGTCCTCTGGTAGCTGGATCATAGAGAGAGAGGGGACCCGATATACTTTTAGCTAAAGTAGTTCCCCTTTTGCCTTGTGTTTTATATGCTGTTTCTTGTGTTTTAAGTCTAGATATATGAGGGTATATGCCCTTTTAAACTGGAGAAGGAAATTAGGCAAGGTGGGTACTGGGTGAGGTTCAATGCAGAAGCTGTACAATGAAGCTGAAAAAGATTGAGTAGTACCTTTAGGATTCATATAGTATTTTCCTTATTTGAATATAGTTCCTTGTTTAATGTTGGAAGAAAGCATATATTTCTAAGCCCAGAGACTCTTATTATGGCATATGTCTTCTATTCTTTGTTTGGCAATTCTCTCTTCAACTTTTATAAATGGTATGTACTCACAAATGATTAACATTTAAAAATTCATTCTTCGTATCAGAGAGCATAGAACTATAATTTCCCATATTCTGAACAGACTAAGTTCAAGCAATAAAATGAATTTTGAGTTTCTCATCCAAAAGGCATTGTCATCAAGAATGTCAGTGAGTAATATGCAGTAGCAACACCTGGGCACGTCTCCTTCAACACTAGCTGATTGGTGTGTCTTTTTGCACACTTGATGGTTGAGACATTTAATAGAAGATGCTGAAAGTGACAGGGCTTACTCAGTGTAGATGAAACTGCTGTATCAAATGACTGCTGGTACTTGGTTGTTTTTGAAAAATGTGCCAATGCTCTTCATTTTGATGAGATGCTCTTCACATGTGATGAGAAAGTTGTGAAATCTTCAATATCAGCAGTGAAAATCTACCTCATATGGGCAGAACATTCATGATACAGAAGGTTGGATACTCATTTATCAACAAAGACCAACCAGCTTTCACATTAGACATGTTGTTGGTCACAACTAAAATAACTTTCTGCGGACCAATTCACTGATTTATATTTTAAACTGATCAGCAAAATATTCAGCTTTGTGGTGTCATCAGATTCATTCATATTACATTCTTCCTTCCATCTGATGAAAGGCTCCTCATCAGTAAATTTTCTGCCATTGAACACCTCATCCAAAAATATCTTAATACCAATTTGATAAACAGCTGATGAAGCAAATGAAATAGAAAATTTTTTATTAGAAAACAAAGAAATAGAATTAGCTTCACTTTCATTGTCACTCATGTCACTTCAACAAAAATTAACATGCTTCATGATGCTTTACCAGAAACTGAGTAGAGGGAGACTGAACAGAAGGAAAATTTTGATGCAGACCTGTTTACCCTTTGTTGCTGTTTGCAATAATCTATTGTTAACAGTAGTTGGACAAATCACAAGAATTCAAGTAGTGTTTCTCCATTCTGTTTACATGTGTCACATATTAAGATGAACAGAACTTACACTCAGCTATCATGAAAACTGATATTATTTGACTGGTCAATAGACCAGCTTGCTAAATAGAATATACTATAATAATGTTTTATACTTGTCACCTGAAGCTCTTTCCAGTTAGCTACATACAACAACACTGAATTGCAATACTTTCTTCTGTCCATCAGTCACAGTGATTCTACAAATTGTGCATGCTGCTGGCAAGTGGAAGTGTGCAAGCCTTACCTGAGAAAAAAGTCCAGGTGAAATGAAAAATTCACAAAATGGGGGGAGGAAGGATACAGATACAGAAAAAAAGGGGGGGACTCATACTGCCAGACAATCTCCATCCACACGAGCAGCTGGTTTCTCACATTTTAGAAATGAAAAGAAAAAGGCAGTCCCTCATCACTGCAAGTATAGGGACTTCTTTTCGTAAGGAAAGAGCTCTATTTTGTTATTCCAAAGAGCACTAAACATAAAATAAAATAAATACCTTTTTCTATATTCTCAGCGATCCTAAGATTTCTCTAGAAACTTATGTACACTTTTTTTTTCATAATTTGTCTTTATTTTTAATTAGATAAATTAATTTCTTTTGGTTCTTTCAGCCCCAGTGTAAATGATTTCTCCTTCCATATAAGTTAGTAGCTAGACACCATCAAATTATTTCTTCTCACAATTCCATTGAGGGGGTGTGTGTGTGTTAACAAAGTATGTAGAATGGACAGGGTATTTTTTACAGTAGTTTTAATAGTAGAGCACGGTGCTCAAGCTTCTAACTTCACTGAGGATCTATATATACAGGCATGCATGTGTGCGCATGCACACACAGACACACATATGGGAGAGAGAGAGTTCTGTGTTTTATTTATGTTAAAGATTCAACTCTCAAGTCTATTTCATATACATGGGTACAATTTCTACTGGAATCATCAGTGAAAGTTGCCTCGGGATGGACTGGAGTCATTGTGCCAGATCCTCAACTTTTAATATTACATTAATTTAAACCAGCTTTGGATCTGGTCTCTTATGTGAATAGTTTATATCATGAACCTTTGATACTTATCTGTAGTATTTGCTATTGTGAAATAATGCACTCAAAATATGTTGCCTGTGCTGCTGGATAAAATGACATAGCCACAAAAACTCATCATAAATAGAGAGAAGCCCCCGTCAAATGCAATTAGCCTTGAAAGTGTTTTTGATGTGGAGAGAAAGCACAAAGTTTCAGAATCTAAACCGAGATCCACAAATGAATTTAGTTGGTAGCCTCCAGTTGAATAATGGACTAACCAAAAGCTCTTCATGTGAATACTCCCAAACTCTTCATATTCCATATACAGATCCAATCAGAGTTTGGCACTTCAAAACTATATTTCTTCTAACAGAGTAATTGATTACTTCATAAGCAAAAATGTTCACTTCAAAATGAGAAATGTGCTTTCCTGAAGCTTCTAAAGTGGATGAGTCAGCTACAATATAGTCATTATATATTTGAACACTTAATCCATGTAATCTCTTTGCTAATGCATCAGAAATTACAAGAATTATGCTTCCATGTCTGAGGAATGCAGTTTTCTGTTCATGTTAACAATAAAGAGAAATGCAGAGCAAATATGCATCCAGTTATTGCTATGATTAACTGTCACAATCAAAAATATATTAAGAAATAACAAGAAATGTCCATTTCTCTGCAGTGTCAGATTAGCATTGCTATTGCTGCAACCATTTTTCTGACTAATGAAAATGGTGTCTACTACTCCTAAAACCATAAAAATACCCATACTGGGTCCATATAGCCATATAGTCCTATGACAGGGTGGACTAGGCCCTGACAGAAGCTGGAGGCCTTGCTGCACACTGCCCCAGAGACAGGAGCAGAAGAGAGATCCTCCAAGCAGGATAGAGTTGTGGCCTCTGTGTCAGCCAATCAGGGTGCAGCAAGGCAATATAAAAGAAGCTGCTGGGCCAAGGCCTGGCAGTTTTTTGCTGGAGCTCAACCCAGGCAGACCTAAAGGTTGACTGGGAGAACAGCAGCACTCCGGACAGCTCCGAGTGGGAACTGGATTTCAGACCTGGTCAGAATCAGGTCCACAGGCTGAAGACAAGCCTGTAAGCCAATGACAACACCTTGCGGAACCCTGGACAGAGTCCAGGGAAAACTTGACCACAAAGCCCAAGAGAAAAGGCTGAACAGAGCAGCTTCCTGGGGAAGTAGCCCAGGGAATATGATAGCAACTGACTTCTTTGATACTCAGCAGGTAACTGCTACTTACAGGGTCCCTGGGTTGGGACCCAGAGGAGTGGGTGGGCTTGGGTGGCCCCAAATCCTATCAGCCACAACAGGGGGTAAGAAGAAGCCTGGTCCCAGGCCACATACCAGACACTTCTTCTCCTGCAGACAGCTGGGCAGAGAGACTAAGACACTCCCCTCGACCACAGAGGGGTGTGCACGTAAAGGTCTTCGCCCTTCTTAAGTCCATATAGCCCAGTATCTTCTCTTTTGATGACCAGAGGCAGATGCTTCAGTGGGAATGAACAAAACAGAGCAATTTATCAAATGATCCATCCCCTGCAATTCAGTCCCCATTTCTGGCAGTCAGAAGTTTAGGGAAACTCAGAACAACTTGACTAAAACCCACTGGTGAACCACCTATCCTCCATGAATGCATCTAATTTTTTAAAAAAAGCCAATCATGCTTTTGGTCTTCCCAATATTCCCAGTAACAAATTCCACAGATTGGCTGTATATTGTGTGAAGACTTATTTCCTTATGTTAAGTTTTAAAACATGCTGCTTATTAATTTCATTGGGTGACTCCTACTTCTTATGTTACATGAAGGAGTAAATAATGCTTTCTTAAACATTTTCTCCACACTGTTGATCATTTTTATAGACCTCTTTCACATCCCCCTGTATCTTTTGTCACTTAAATAGAACAAGTCCTTTCAATCTTTCCTCATGTGGAATTTGTTCCATATCTTTAATTTTTTTCACCATGCTCTGTGTCTTTTTCTTTTCTTATCTTTTTTGAACTTGGGGAACCAAGACAGCATGCAGTATTTATGGTGTGGCTGTATCATGGATTGCTATGGTGGCATTATGATATTTATCTATCTTATTGGTCCCTTTTGTAATGGTGCCAAACATGTGGTTAGAATTTTTTGACTGCAGCTGCATATTCAGCAGCTGTTTTCAGAGACTGCAAGATCTTTCTTGAGTGGTAACATCTAATTTAGACTCCATTTTTTGTATGTGTAGTTGGGATTATGTTTTCCAATGTGCATTGCTTGGCATTATCAACATGAAATTTTGTCTGTTATTTTGTTGCATGGTCACCCAGCTCAGTGAAATCCCTTTGTAACTCTTTGTAGTCAGCTATGGACTTAACGGTCTTGAGTAGTTTTGCATTGTCTGAAAACTTTGCCAATTCATTGTTTACTCCCTTTTTCAGATCATTTATGAATATTAAATAGCACTGGTACCAGTACAGATCCTTTACCTCTTTCTACTGTAAAAACTGACCATTTATTCCTTACCCTTTTGTTTCCTATCTTTTAAACAGTCACTGATTCATGAGAGCATCTTCCCTCTTATCCTATGACTCTTTTGTTACTTATGAACATTTGTTTAGGGATCTTGTCAAAGGTTTTCTAAAAATTCAAGCAAGCTATATCAAATGGATCTCCCTTGTCCACATACTTGTTTGACTCCCTCAAAAAATTATAATAGATTGAGGCATGATTTCCCTTTACAAAAGCCATATTGACACTTCCCCAACATTTCTCATTCATTTGTGTGTCTGAAATTGTGTTTTTTACCTAATGTTTCTTTCAACCAATTTCCCTGGTACTTAAGTGATGCTTACTGGCCTATAATTGCCCAGATTGCCTCTGTGCAAAGACCACTTGAGAGATTTAGGCAGTCTTATCTGCAGTGCTGGGGAGGAAACAGTGGTTGTGGTACATGTAGGTACTAAGGGCATGTCTACGCTAGGAAATTATTTTGAAATAACTAAATTCAAAATAACTCCCAAAATAACAAAATAGAAATAGCATATCCGCACTACGGGGGAGCTTCAAAATTAGTCCAATTCAGGCTCCATTATTGTGGACATGCTAACTCAACTTAGAGCCCCAGGAAACACTAAGGAGTAACTAATTTGAATTACTCTGGGGAGTAGTTATTTCGAAAAAACATTCACACTAATGCTATTTCACACTAATAGCTAATCACACTAATGCTATTTCAAAATAACTATTTTGAAATTAGCATTATTGCCTGAGGAAAGCAGGAGTTATTTCAAAATAACCAGTCGCTTATTTCAAAATAGCAGGCTTGGTAGCATGGATGCCCCACTTATTATTTCAAAATAAGGGAAGTTATTTCAGAATAACTCCCTAGTGTAGACCAGGGCACAGTGACGTAAGAACAAGTTGAAGAGAGAGGTTGTAGAGGCTATATTTAAGATCTCTAGGTAACAGATTACAGTCCATAACCTCCATAGTGTCTTTCTCTGAAAAGTTTCCACTTTCACAGGCAGGGCCGCTTAGATCGGCAAAACTGCACGGTCTCAAACAGTGGTGTTGAGAGGAGAATTTAGGTTTATTAAGAACTGGGGAACCTTTTAGAACGGAAAACCTATGCAGGGAGGATGGGTTCTACCACACCAAAAAGAGAATCAGATTGCTGGTGTGTAAAAATTTAAAAGGTCACAGAAGAATGTTTACCTATTAAAGAGGAGGAGATAGAAGTTGGGGAACTATGGGTAGGAACTAAAGAAAGACAGTTACATGAAAAAAAATTCTGGTTCAATTACATCACATGAAGGCAGACCACTAAATAAGAACAGATTTTGTAAATACTTGTATACAAACACAAGAAATCTAAATACTAAGCTGAGTGAACTTGAGTGCCTGCTTTTAAGTGGGGATATTGGTATTATAGGTATCACAGAAACTTGGTAGAACTATGATAATCAATGGGACATGGTAATACTATGGTACAAAATACATAGGAATGTCAGAGATCACACTGACATTAGGATAGCACTATATGTGAAACAAGGCATAAAATATAGCAAAAATCTGAAGTGAATCAAACAGTACCATAGAATCCCTATGAATAGAAATCCCATGCTTGAACAATAAAAGTCTAGAAGTAGGAATATGCTATCAACCCCATGACCAGTGTGGTGTGGGTGACAGCAACTGTGAAATGCTAGGGAGGCTTCCAAAGCAGAAAAGCCTATAATAATGGATAATTTTAACTATTCCCACAAAGAGTGGGAACATTTGACCTCCAGATGGAATGCAGAGATAAAATTTTTAGACATCATAATGACTGCCTCTTGGAGCAGATAGTCTTGCATCCCACGAAAGAAAAGACAATTTTTGCTTTAGTCTTAGATGGTGCATACTGCATAGAATCTGGTGTGAATATAGGTGAACCATCCATTAACAGCAATCATAATATAATTAAATGTACCATCTTTGTGGGAGGAAAATACCAAAGAAATCCATCACAATAGCATAAACTTCAAAAAGGGGAACTACACAAAAATGAGGAAGCTAGTTGAAATGAAAAGGAAGAAAGGAAGAGAAATGAAAAGGAGTAGTCACAAGAGTGGAATCTGTGCAGGCAGCATGAAAACTTTTTTAAAAAGCAGCAAAATAGAGACTCAAACCATACAGATAATCCAAATTAAAAAAACACACTATAGGATCAAAAGTATGTCACTGGCTAAACAGAGTGAAACCGATGGTTAGAGTAAAAAAGATATCCATTAAAAATTGGAAGTCAGATACTGCTGAGGAATAAGAAAGGAGCACAAACTGTGTTAAGTCCAGCATAAAAGTATATGTAGGGAGGCCAAAATAAATACATTGAAGAGCAGCTAGCAAAAGACACAATCACTAACAGCAATTTTTTTTTACATACATCATAAGCAGAAAGCCTGCCTAAGAGTGAGAGGGGCCTTCAATGAGCCAAGTGTTAAGTGAGCACTCAAGGAAGACGAGGCTGTTGTGGAGAAGCTAACTGCATTCTTTGCATTGGTCTTCAGAGAAAGGTACTAAACATTATTGATAACTTAAGGAACAACTTTCACCTGAAGAGACATTTAAAAAAACTGGGTCTGTTTAGCTGAACAGGTCAGGGAAACTAATACACCTAAGCTGTTCTCAGGTGAGAAAACTGAGGAAATGTCCCAGATTGATGTGGGAAGTCAACAGAGATGGTTTTGGAACTAAAGATGCATCTACACAGCAGTCTAAACTCAAAATAAGATAAGCAATTTGTGTAGTGCAAATTGCATATCTTATTTCGAAACAGCTTATTTTGAAATTTGGCGCCTCTACACAAATTTCAAAAGAACATGCAATGAGGTTTGCCAGGATGATGAAATAGTGTGCCTGTTATTTTAAAAAATATTTTGAAATAACGGGCAGCTTGTGTAGACACGGGGTAGCTATTTTGGGATAGCCATACAGTGTAGGCATACCCTATCTGATAACTGAAGCAGTAATAAGTCACCAGGGTTAGCTCTGATGGAACTCAGGTGAAATTGCAAAACTACTAACACTGGTCTGTAACCTATTGCTTAAATCAGCTGCTGTATCAGATGAATGGGGGATAGCTAACATAATACTGAGTTAAAAAATTACTATTTGAAGTAGAACATAGCTGGGGGAAAATATTTCAGTTTTGCTTTAAAGATATTTAGTGGTAGAGAATCCACTGCAGTGGCTAAGTGGTTCCAGCGGTTAATTACCCTCACTGTTAAAAACTTGTGCCTTATATCTGGTCTGAATTATCTAGCTTCAGCTTCCATTGACTGAATCAAGTTAGTTCTTTGTCTGCTGCATGAAAGAGCCCTCTTATCAAATGTATGTTCAGTTACAGACTGTGATCAAGTCACTCCTTCACCCAGTAGGGCTGGAACACTTTTTATAATGGGGATGCTGTACCCCTCTCCTAGAGCTGGGACTGCAAGCAGTGCTGTGGCTCTGCCATAGGAGGGCATGGACCGGAGTAAGGGGGCTGAGACTAGGGCCACAGCAGAGGCCAGGAGCAGAGCCCTGGGTGCAGGGCTGGCAGCTGGGACTGCAAGCACAGGTTCAGAAGCAGGGCCTCATGTAAAACTTGGGGTTACTGTAGCACCCCCACATGCCTAGTTCCTGCTCCTATGCCTTCACCTGCTCTGTGTTATGCTAAACAGATCAAGCTTCTTCCATCTGTCTGGAAGACACGTATTCCCGTCGTTTCATCACTCTTGTGGCTCTTCTCTCAACTGCCTCTACTTTACCAGCATCCTTCTTGAAATATGGGTACTAAAACTGGATATGCTATTTCAGTAATAGACACACCAGTGCCAGCTACAGTGGTAATAAACTCCTGCTCTCACTCAAGAGTTCCCTGTGTATATAGCCAAGGGCCCTGGCCATGCTGGGACTCATGTTCAGCTTATTGTATACAAGGCTCCCCAAGTTACTGCTTCCCAGGATAAAGTTAAAGAACCAGGAGAAGAAGGGTGGGATTGTCCAGGGGTGGAGAGTGGGATGACAGACAGAGGCTCTGTGGCAGGGGTCTAAAGAAGATGGGCTTTCTCAGATTCAGGGAATGGAGAATGTAGAAAGAGGTGAGCATAGGAATAGTTGAGTGTATGGTTGTAAGATCTCTATAATACTTTTATTCTAAATAATTAGTGCTTTGCTTTAAGAAGGCTGTTTGGTTACTGGATATCAGTATCAATGTTCCAGGAAGGGACAGACCACGGTGGATAATAATGGTAAATTGCAGGGAATTGTAGTCCTGGGCTCAGCTGGAGTGTGGGTGCATATACATTTCTAGACCAGGAGAGAAGTGATGGCTTGAGGCCTGGGATGTGAGGCCGGAAGAGGTCAGAATTGGAGTTAGCCCATAAGCTGTGACAGGGAACAAATCAGTAGCAGCCTTTGAATTTCCCTGTTTCCTGTGTCTAAAACAAACCAATAAACCTACCTAGTAGTTAGAAAATGTTCTTGTAACATTCTTCTTTTTGTTTTCTTTGTTTGCTTGTTGATGCTTCTTGATTCAGTCTAAGGCTGAGACCAAAGTGGAAATACTGCAAGAAAAGCTTTTCTTGTACGTTTTACAAATCAATTTCTCCACTCAAGAGATCTGACGAGGTCACATTTAATCAAACAAAGCTTTTAGGGGCTATGTTACTAACAACATCCAATCATGTTCTTTTTGTGCTGTATTCTGATTAATTGAACTTTAATTCAAAATCTGAACAAAAATTGGATTTAAATTAAAAATAATGATAAAGTGTAGCTTTATCTTTTCACCTTGGAAGAACAGAAAACAAGGACTAAATATTCCAGAGTGTTGAAAAATATGACCCTCGTAATGTAGATAAGTTTCTGTCATGGTGAATTGAGTATCCACACCCTCCAGGAAATAACAGCAACAAATATCCTGAAAAAAAAAAACAGTAAAGTGAAGCCAAAGCAGGACTCACAATGGAGACCCACACACCAAAAGGAAAGCACACAAACAAATGGTTAGATTGTGCCGCCTAGGCACAGCATTGCAACTTAGGTCTGCAGGGGCTATGCGCTATAGCAGAAATTCAAATAGGAATTCAGGCTATTCAAATGCTGTTTGCTTGCTCCTTGGAAAAATTTTGGCTTGTATTTTCAAAGTAGCTAAAGAGCCTAAATTATTCTCCAGTATTGTAATGAGCATTATGAACACAATGTGGGTGGTTGATTCCATAGTATTTCATGAGCTATGAATCTAATAATGACACTGTGGTGTCTACCCTGCTGGGTGCCATGAATAGAAACAATTTGAGTTTGCTTTTGGCATTCTAAGACCAGCTTCACATACCGGATGGTTGGTTCTGAGTATAGGAAAAAAGCACCTGAGTGATGGAATCACATTCTTATACTGGTATGGGAATACAAGCAGTAACTGCAAAATTTGGGGATTTGCAAAGCTGCCTTCCTCAAACTGTATGCGGCACTTGCCCCTGCCCTCTGGTGCTAGGACACCAAAATGACATCTTCTCTAAAAATGGAAAAGTGAGTGGTGATCACTGAGCAGAAGATAGCAAATCCAGACTGCAGTTGATCCATCACAAATCAGTTTGGAGTTGCGAAGTCCACTGGGGGGTTGTAGTGATGCTAGTTTGCAGGGCCATCTACAAAGGACTGTGACTCTGGGAATGTGTGGGAAATAGTGGATGGCATCCCATTCCTGCAATTCCTGAACTTCAGAGGGGGAATAGATGGCACACACATCCTAATTTCATCCTCAGAACACTTTGCAATGGACTATATTAACAGAAATGGCTACTTTTCCATGAAAAAACGTAAACAACAAATAGTCTTGCAGCATCTTAAAAATTAACAAAACACGGTATTTCAAGTTCTGTTGGATCCGAAATAAGATTGAAATAAGATACGCAATCTGCATGGCTCAAATTGCGTATCTTATTTCGAACTACGTTGCAGTGTAGATGCACCCCCACGTACCAGGGCTGTTAGAGGAGATCAGCCAGGGAGTATTTGAATCAGGGAGACTTTCAAGAAGCATTTAGAAAATGAGCCCCAGTAATTTGTGTGTCTGTAATGCATTTATCCAGGCACTGTTTTCTTGCACTGTAGTGTGAACCTTGTAATGATTTCTATGTGTGGGTTAATTGTATAGTGTAAATGCACCAACTGCCAGTGTTTAAATTTAGCAGCAACAACCATTTGTAAGAGACCAATAAAATTCCTTAGATTTCCATAAATACGTTTTTATTCAACAGCACTACAAACATTTCTGTGTTCTAGAAGGGACATGAAAATGAAGAGCACATTTTCAACTGAGACCCTCACAGCTGGACATATGTCCAGCTGTCATTCTGATGCATGTCTCTCAGAGTAGAGTGTCTGAGGTGCTGTGATGGCCTGGGAGCATGCAAGGAGTGTGGGGAGAGCCTGGAAGGTGATTCTGTAGAGGCTGCAGGGGGAGGCGAGCATGGATGTGATCTGTCTGTAGTTCAATCAGGGTATGTCTACACAGCAAAGTTATTTTGGGATACCAGAGGTATCCCAAAACAGCTACCCCTGGTCTTTTGAACGTGTCCACTATTTCGAAATATAGCAGCTGTGCTATTTTGCCATTCCCATAAACCTCATTCTACGAGGAGTAAGGGATGGCTCGAAATAGCACTTTATTTCAGAATGTGTAGACAGCGCCAAATGATGAAATAAGCTATTTTGAAATAGATTCAAAATAAGCAACATAATTTGCATAGCGCAAATTGCATATCTTATTTTGAGTTTCGGGTGCTGTGTAGATGCACCCTCAGGGACCTCAATGTGTCTGTTTGATCCTACAGCAGCTGTACAATCTGTTTCTTGCCCCGTTTTCTCTCCTGGCTATCCCTATGCAGTTTTTTATTGGTAGCCTCTCTCTGTGCTCTCAGCTTACAATCTGCAGCACCTCTTCTTTATTCCTCCTGTTTCATCTCTTTATCAGATGGAGCTGCTCACTGGTATGCAGGACCAGATGGTCAAGGGCACATCTGCATCTGCAGAAGCTAAAGGAAGAATAGTCAGAGTACGGAGGCACTGTTGTGAGTGCAATCACAGCCATGGGTCAAACAAGTTAGAAACACCACTTTCTCACTTCCCAGGGCAAGCACACAGCCCAGTGGGAGCCCCAGTCATATTGAGTTTTGCCTGGGGGAGGAAGGGACAAGACGGTACTAAAGGTAGTTAGCAGAGTTCAGGGGTTATCTGTATAAGCATCTAGGGCCACTGTCTTGAATATTGGACCATTTTCCACAGGTAAGGGTGATAGCAGCTGATATCTTGCTCCTGAGGGTAACCGAGAATGCAAGGGTGCAGCTCCTGTCTTGTGCTGCTTGGTTGCCTGCCAAAGTAATTGCAGATTGGTGCAGCCAAGTTTCCTACAGTGGGGGAAGAAGCAAAGCAGCCCTCCCAAGAAACCTTTCATAGAAGTTTTCAGAGTAATTCTAGGAAAGTTTCCTAGAGATCTCTCTGGAGGATTCCCTGGACATCCCAGTGTGTGGCAACAAACTTTTCCACAGGACCTCTCTCCCTAGTTGCACAGGGGAATGAGAAGTAGATACAAACTGTGTCTGTATTGATTGTTTAATCTTCTACACTGATTAAAGGAAGCAGAGTTCAATCTCATGTCTCTCTGCATATCAATGTATATGAGTACTTACCAGAATGCCCCTCCCCTGTATCAGGTACAGCAGAGTTGGAGTGCTGGGACTGGCTAGACCCCTCCAGAGTTAAGGAGGGATTCTGACTCACCATGCCATCAAATTGCACCTGTTGTCTGTCCATCCTCCTCCAGTCCATCTCCTCATGCACCATGTCATACTCGGGGTTTGTGCCACTGGCCTCTGTCTCTACCCCTCCCCTCCAGAAGTACCCTCGACGCCCTTGGCAGTTGAGGTGAGGTCACTGCTGATGATGGCATGCAGTTCCTTGTAGAAGTGACATGTCTTTGGTGATGCACCAGACTGATGAATGGCTTCCCTTGCCTTTTGGTGTGCCTGCCTCAGCTCCTTGATTTTGGCATGGCACTGCTGTGTGTCCCTATTGTGCCTTTTCCCCTCCATGCCATGAACAACCTGCCCAAAGGTATCCAAGGGTGTGTCTAGACTACATCCCTTTCTTGAAAAGGGGATGTAAATTAGACATTTCAAAATTGCAAATGAAGCCGGGATTTAAATTTCCCACGCTTCATTTGCATAATGGCGGCCACAGGTTTTTTTTGACACGGGGCTTTTCGATAGAAAAATGGCAGTTTACACGGGGATCTTTCGAAAATAAACCCTTTTTCGAAAGATCCTGTAAACCTCATTTTACTGCCGTTTTTCTATCAAAAAGCCCTGTGTTGAAAAAAAACTGTGGCCGCCATTATGCAAATGAAACGTGGGAAATTTAAATCCCGGCTTCATTTGCAATTTCAAAGTGTCTAATTTACATCCCTTTTTCGAAAAAGGGATGTAGTCTAGACAAAGCCTAAGTTCCTGCATCTGAATCAGAGCTATGAGTGCACATCTTCACTCCTCAAACCCAGCAGAGCTAACAAGTCTGTTGTACTCCAGGCAGGAGTGTGTTGGCTGCGGGAAGCCAACATGGTCAGCTGGGCAGATGCTATGTGAGCTCTCTATGTTAAGCAAACAGGAAGAGGAATTTCAAAAATTCCTTTGGCTTTCAAGGGAGTGGGAGGATAAGATATCTATTTATCTTGCTGCAGGGAAGTGAAATTCAAACTGGTGACCAGAGTGATCATTATAGGCATTCTGGAACTTCTCCTGGAGGCCCCTTATGGTGACATAAGCAACACAGTGTCAACCCTGACACTTTGTCCCTCTAGCTATGTCTCCCTAAGCTTTATTCCTCTTGTTGAGGTGGTTTTATGATGTCAGCATAGCAGGAGAATTAAATTGGTGGGAAAAGCATTGGAGTTTGGTCGATGTAAACTGTCTTATGTCAACTTAATTGTGTAGTTTAGACATGGCCTTAGGTCTAGGTTTTTATTTTGTATTTGTTTTGTTCCTATGACTATGTGAACAGGAAGCATAGAGAGAAGAAGAACTAGGTTTTTGAAGGAGCACTATAAATACAATGCTTATGCACAGAATTTCAGTGTTATGAACTCCTTTCCATTACTGTTCTGTTTTGCCCTTAAAATAACTTTATCCTCAGAGCAGATGTTGTATGTCAGTCTGATATCATAACTTACTGCCCTCAGGACTTCTTTGACTTCATCAACCCTAACCCTTCTCTGTCTCTCTCTACTTGAATTCAAATATGCCAAGATCTCTCCCCACTTGCTCACTTTATACTAGGTAGCTTAAATTAGCCAGTGTTCTAATATGCAGCATGCTTCTATTATAAACTTTGAATAATTGTACTATTCCTTTCTCAAACCAATTTTTTCTTTGTGCCTGCTTGTGTGCTTATTCCTTTCACTTAGTCTTCCTCACCACCCCTTCACCAGACTTTATGCAAGTCAATGTAAATCTATTCTTAACACCATATGTGGTATAACACAAGTTTCTTTGTAATACAGAATATTTTTTAATTGATCTGATTCTTTGATGGGTCTCTAGTTGACTTATGAAGTGCTGCCTTAATGAGAATCATTCTGCCTGTAGCAATATAAGCACTTCTCTGAGACTGGAGACTTTGAGACAACATTACTTCCAAGAGTAAAATTTGCTTTGTGTGGACTTTTTAATGAGGTTTTAGGCAAAGAGATGAGAGCTTGAGTTGCTGTTTAGGTTGTGATGCTATTGGCAGATGTTTGATCACATTGATGGCATTGCTTGTGTTGCCCTCACCTTAGCAGCTGAATGGTGTGTGCCAGTATGGGCAGTTAGCCTACGTACAAAACTTGTCAATTTGCCATTGAGCACCATTGCAGGAATTGTCACAAAGTGCTGAAGTCAGCACTGACTATCTGTCTCTCTATCCTTGTGTATATCTTACCACTATTATTCCAAAGAGAAGCAGCAATAAGATAAGAATACAACTGTGTGATGATGAACCCTGACTTACCATTCAGTGTCAGCTTCAGGGCAGACACCTGAACCTGGTGATAAGTTCTGTAATTAGATTTCATGAACCTACTAATAAATATGAACCTCTGGATCATGGTAACAGTCTTACCACAGTGTCATAGATAGTCCCCATATCTATCTGGCTACCCTGGCAAGATGGACTTAATGATAATCATCACTTAAATTAAATCTCAAAATATTCAGGTTGCTCCCAGTCCCAAGAGACCAATCATTTACTCCCAGATCAGTTTGTAAATCAGATCTCACATCAAAGACAATGCCTATTGCCAGTCCTATATAACAAATTAAGTAAGGATTTGTTAACTTGGAAAAAGAAATGAGAGTTATTTACGTTTTAAAGCAGGAAACCTATATACACAAATTTGTCCATGGTTCCAACAGGTGTCAGATATAGTACACTGAGGCTATGTCTAGACTTCAGGCTTCTTTCGGAAGAAGCTGTTCTGGAAGAGATCTTCTGAAAAAACTTCTGAACGAGAGCATCTACACGGACGTTGATTACAATGGATGGAGTGGCCACCAGGGCACTTGTGCTTTTTCCTCTTCCTTCTTCTTTCGAAAAAACTCCCTCTTCCCCGTCCACACACGCCTTTTTCTGAAAGAGCTCTTTTGGAAAAAGTCTTCTTCCTCATAGAAAGAGGTTTACCAATGTCAGAAAAACCCCTCTGTTCTTTCGATTTTTTTTCAAAAGAAAGCTATTTCAGTGTGGATATAAGTGAAGTTTTTTCGGAAAAACGCAGTTTTTCCGAAAAAACTCTGCAGTGTAGACATACCCTTGGGCTACGTCTACACTATGAGTTTTCTCAGCAAAAATACGCAAATGAGGGAGTCATTTGCATGAGTCAATCTCATTTACATATTTTCTACTGATCCGTTTTTTGCGCAAAACAAGCAGTGTGGATGTTTTCTTTTTGCGCAAAACCCCCTTTTTCCGCAAGATTGGTATACTTCCTTTTTTGGGACATAAGGATCTTGTGGAAAAAGGGGTTTTTGTGCAAAAAAGAAAACATCCACACTGCTTGTTTTTGCGCAAAAACTCCAGCGCAAAAATGGATCAGCAGAAAATATGCAAATGAGATCAAGACTCATGCAAATGAGTCCCATTTCCCTGCCGAGAAAACTCGTTGTGTAGACGTAGCCTCAATGTCTTTTAGTGCTAAGACAGATTGAACCTGGAAATCTCTGCTTTTGTTTCCTAGCTCCAGCCCTGTGAGAATTCAAATAGCTAAGAGATTAAACATTTTCATGTCAGCTATCTTTAACTGTTTTTTTCACAATTCAAGCTGAGTGGACAAGCTTTCTTGCAGGTAACACCTTTATGGGAGTTAAAAAGCCATTAACGTAGTGTTTGTATCACTATGTTTCAAAATGGCCCAGTTAGACTTAATGGTTTTTCCTGATGGTTGAGAAAACCACTCCTCCTGCTTGGGTTCACAAGTTCGGAGCAGAGATTGTTATAGTTAAAAAACAAAACGTACATGTATTTCCTTATAGCATGGGATACAGAGACAAGTGAGATCAATGCATGCAGCAGTTTACAAGCATTTTATAGTCTCAGCACTAAACACATCCTTAGAAATACCACTCTTGAACAATACAGACATGCAGGTGACCTAATCTGCTGTTCAGTTATGAATTTAACAGTGTTCAGCTGATACCTACAACCTTGGCAAGAGCTGGCACCTGGTCTACCAGCCGCTACAGTGTTGTAACACTTAATTGATAACAAGAGGTTCCCTTGGGTAGCATGTTGAATCTGTCATTGTTTTCCTTTATAAATATAAAACAAGTAAATGTTCCACAAAACATGAGCTCGTTTCACTCAACTTTTCTAAATGAAGTTATTCAGTCTAATTTACTGTTAGTGTTAATGATATTAAAATTAGAGCGCATATTGCTGTAAGCTTATCCTATTATGTAGTATTAAAAGTTCATGCTCTCCCAAACATGTGTAACTTCACACTGACATTAATGAATACTATGGAAGTGGAAAGGAGTAGGAAGGATTTAGAGATATTAACATTCTCTAAAGTTTATTAGTTCCCAAATGCAAACCACAATCTTTCTGTTTTGGTGAGAAAACATGAGTGAGAGCCAGGACTTGTAGGTTTTATAGGCAAGTCTATGGGAGGGGGAGGGAAAAACCTGCAAGGAAAACAAACTTTTGGGGTATTCAAATTACCATGAGGTAAGGGAGAAAATGAGAGGCAACAGGAACAGAAGACAAGAATACATTTTTCTGCTATGGCCTAACTATATTGCCTATGAGCAACTAATAATTGGAAGGGTCAGGCAGACATATATTGTGTATTGATTTTGCCAGATTCTGTAAATCCATGGTGTCCAACCAGTTCTGAACTGGCCATACTCAACCAGCAAAATAGCCACATGTGGCTAGCATGTTGGACACCACAGCTGTAGATAGATGTGAGAATGCTGGATCTGAAAACAAACAGATGGGGGGAAAAGGTTAAGTCCTTATGAATGCGATGTTATTACTGAACTGGGAAAATATTATGGAAAGAAAGATCAAGCAGTAAATACAAAGCCAGAGGAGAATAAATATTAATTGATGATTTTTTATTAGAAAGAATATTTGTGAGGGACTGTCTCAGAAGATTATGTTCCAGTCATTAGTACATGTAGTCCCCTTACTAAAGGTTCCTCTGCTTATTTTCTGGGAAGACCCTTTGTGCTGCAATCTAGCCTCACAGACTACAATTCCCATGAGCCCTGGGGAAAAATAGGAAGGAAGTGACTCTTGTTTGGGAGATCGGAGTCTCTCCACATGTGTGGAGGAAGACTCAGCAGTCTGTGGACTTTTCCCTCTGTTTTTGGAGCAGAAAGGGGGCCAGGCTGCTGTGGAGGAGTTTGATCCTGTTCAGGAGCTGTTATGTTGCAGTTATAGACTGGGACAGCGAGCCTTTGGAACTGGGATCTAGCGGGCTGCTTCTGATTGCCCTAAAGGGAAGGCCCTTTGGCTGTATTTGTGGCTAGAAGCTACTCTACATCCAGCACACAGAAGGAGACTGAGTAACTGGGCATCTTTGGGAAAATGCTGCCTGGGACAGACCTCAGAGATTCAGACTAACTCTGGGTTCAAAGAGAGGCAGAGAGGCCAACCCAGTGAATCAGAGCTGCTGCATAGCTTGGACCCACATACACACTACTTACAGAGAATCTCCATTACAGCTGCAGTTCTTCAAGTGCGCCCACGCAAATAAGAGTCTGGGACTCTGAGTCAAGGGGTGTGCACACTGGGGTGGGATAAATATTGGCAGCTAGATAAGTTCCTTTTCCTTCTGTGTACTTTATTAATTGATGTTTTCACTGTTAATTTGTTAAATCCTGTTTCTTTAAGTAAAGGTTGTTCATTCTAATGCAATCTATTAGATGTATATTATTTATGATTTGTAATTGTTGTTCTGGAGTTAGATCCAGTTTATTGCTGGAATAAGTTTATTCCTGGAGGCTCCCAAGGCACACCAGCGTGTACAGGGCCAGCCAGGTGGAGGCACTGCCATTGTACATTCTTTATGAGCAAGGGACTGCAGCAAGGGGGTGGATAGGATTTCCCCAACCAAACAACATCATCACTGGGGTACTCAGGATCTCCTTTTATGTCAAGACCATCAGGCGCCCAGGCACACCTGTGAGTGTGACCTGCTCCCAAGTAACCCAGGGAGGAAAAAGGGGGTTACATACGTATTAACAGGCAAGGAGCCTGCTTCCGTTCCCAATAAAGTGAATCAAAGTTCAACTTGTGTGGATTTTGTTTTTCTGATTTCTCTCACACATTGAAGACAAAGGGGGCTACCTGGACTTACACCAGCTGGGGATCTGGCTGTCTTTGTCCCCATGTAACTAACATATTCTTCTTGTAATGGAAACATTATCCTTAATGCTTTGCAGGAAATCTTTGTCAAGCAGAAAACATTGAAATTCATGCTTTAGTTTTTAGTGTCTACTGGCCATAGGCCATATTTAAACATTGTGGGCCTGATCCAAAGCTCATTGACGTCAAAGGAAAGACTGTGACACACTTCAGTGAGTTTGGGATCAGGCCTGATAAGAGTAACATTGATCAAAGCAGTTTCATCTTACACTGTTGTGCTAATCCTCCTCCTTCTGACACAAGTGATTCAGCATGACATCAAGCAACATTTATGTTTGTGTGATGTGAACTGTGGCAGGAGTTGTCTGACAATTTCTTACTTTCTGCTGATTTTTCTCTCATGCTAGCAGTAGACTGTAGGGATGTGATATAGATTTCACTCCTCTGTTGCCAGGAGCGCTGTTACACAATGTCTGTCTCTGTACTAAATGTACAACATGAAACATCAAGAATGTTAAAATAAACTTCTCTTACTTTTAAGCTGTGACTGAGTGCTATCATGCATAATGTCTGCAATTAACCTCTGCTGTCTCTCTCCTTTTTGTGCAATTATATGCCAGACCATGACAAAATATTTATTAAATGTAACGTGTGATTTATTTTATTTAGAGCACCTATTTCTGAGGCAGATAGACAAGTAGTTACTAAGTTAGAAAGGGCAATATAACAACTGCTTGGTTGAAATTATTTCCCCTTGTTGTTGCTGTTTATTTACATTATGGCAACATCTAGAGGCCCCAATTAGGGACCATGGCATCAATGTACTAGCTACAAAAAGATCTATATTTTTAATTATTTAACAAATCCATGAACATGGGAGTAAAGAATCATGTCAGCTGGGATCTGCTACCTACTTCGAGTACAAGGATGGGGTTTACATTATAGTACTCCCCTCCATGCCAGTCATGGGGTCTCCTAGTGTCCGGGGCACCTCTGGTCATTCCCCGTAAAGTACAGCCCTTAATATCAGGGCTAGCTCAGCCTCTCGGGCTTCATTCCCAAATCAGATACACCCCTTGTTAGGGTCAATGCAGCCACTCGGGCCTAGTCACCAGTCTAATGCACCCCTATTAGGATCAATATGGCCTCTGAGGCCTAGTCACAAACACAGCTCCCCTCCCTCCGGGTATGGACGACCTTGAAGGCCTGGTTCACTGGTAGGCCTCCCGACAAGACTGGAAGCTGGGTTGCCATGGGGCGGGGGTTTTGGGGGACCCGGCTCCTCCCTTTCCACCGGGTCCCAGCCCTGTTGGCAGCGACAGCACACGCTGCCTGCTCAGCGGGGATTCCACCCGAAGCGCGCTGAGCTCCTGGAGGTCAATCCCCCGCCCTGGGCTCCTTCCTACTCTCCCTGGGCATTGTTCTGGTCTCGGTGCCTGGCTTGGCGCGTCGGAGTCTCGTAGCAATCTTCCCAAGCTGGGGGCTGTCGCTGAGGCCACAGCTGCTGCAGTTGTGATGGGAGCTGCGGCTGCAGCGGTGATTCATCAGGAGCCCCAACCGAGCTCCTTCCCCTCTGGCTGTCCGCCCCAACTGCCCTGGGTAGTTCTCTTTTATCCCAGCGCAGCTGGAGCACGCCCAGCAGGCTACAAGGAGTGTGGCCTCCCTTACTCTGAGTTGAGTTAACCCCTTCCGGTCTAGTGCAGGGGAGGCTCACCCCATCACAATGCCTATATGAGGGGAGAATGAGATGACAAGGGCCAAAATTATTAGGCTTAAGAAATGGTGGATATTGAAGGGCAAAGATAACTGGTTCAAAATATGTTGCTTCAATTCATGTTTCAAGTTGGGTGACTATGATTCTTTATTTAGGAGGACTCATCGTAAGAGAACTTCCAATAGGCTGCAAAAGATAAAAAGGACATTCCTGATGAAAATTGGGTGAATAATTAATGTTATTTAGACTTTGAGATTACTGGGATTAATTATACACTTGTTCATGAGAAGTCTTTAATACACATTCAGATTGACTGGTTTTGTGTACAGTGTTGCTAGTAAACATATGCTAGACCAGTGGTCACCAACCAGTAGATCGGGATCTACTGGTAGATCTTGAAGCCTCTAACAGGTGATCCTGATTGGTTTGTCCCCATGGCTATCAAGTGCTGGCACTTCAGCTGCCCTTTCCCCCCTGCTGCTCATCTCTTGCCCCTTTGCCTTGGAGCTGTCCCGGTGAGCCTCCTGCTTTCTGTGCAGGGCAGGGGAGGGAGGGAGGGACGCTGATGTCAAGGTGTCCCCTCTCCCACTCTGTATCCTTTCTCCACAAAGCAGAGGGGGGGGGGCACAACAGGACTTGGGATGGAGTTTGCTGGCTGCTTTAGGGAGTGGGCCAGGGCCAGGGCAGGGGGGAGCCTGCCTTAGTCCCACTGCACCACCAACCAGGAGCTACCAGCAGTGCCCATCTGGAAGCCACATCCCAAACTCCTACCCTAGTCATGAACCCACCCCCTCCTGCTCTCCAAACCCTTGTCCTAGCCCCGAGCACCCCTGCATCAAAACGCCATCTCGGAGCCTGCATCTAGAACCCCCTCCTACATCCCAACTGCCTGCCCCAAGAGCAGCTCAGAGCCCCTCTCACACTCCAGATCCCTTAATCCAAGTCCACAGCCTGCACCCCAACCCTCTACCCCAGCCTGGTGAAAGTGAGTGAGGATGGGCAAGAGAGGGAGGATGGAGTGAGCAGGAGCGGGACCTTGGAGAAGGGGTAAGGGTATTTATTATTTGAGGTAGATCTTGGATTGCATCTAAATTGAAAAAGTGATCTTGTGCTCAAAAAGGTTGGAGACTACTGTGCTAGACTAGCTATGGAGGAAAAAACACCAAATAGTTGAAGTATCTAGGTGACCTTACTATGTTAGATTGCTATTACATTACAAACATACAGAATGGATATGGTCCAAGCTTATTCCTATTTTCATGGTTTCCTTTATTGTTAAATCCAATAACAAACCTCAAACAAAGCTTCTTGATTAAGATTGTCTTAAGGGTTTCTCCCAGTAGGGTCCCTCCACACCTACTCATAGTTTCCTTTGCCTTAAAGAGACACTCAAGCACCTTTACACAGTTTTGTTGAGTGTTGTGAATTAGCTCTGCATCTGTGGGCACTATCCTACCATGGCACCTTATTTCAGGTATAAGCATGATCTACATTTAAAAAGCCTGACTGAATATTTACAGAAGATATTTTTGCAATAATCACCTTACTACAATTGTGATAATGCAGATAGGAAAGACCCTACTGGCTTAAACGAATTAATTGAAGTTAACATTAATGACTAATGATATGCTAGAAAAAAATTACTATTTGATATTTCATATACAGGATTTGACAGAGAATTAACAGTCAACCTGTGGAACTCCTTGCCAGAGGAGGCTGTGAAGGCTAAGACTATAACAGAGTTTAAAAAAGAGCTAGATAAATTCATGGAGGTTAGGTCCATAAAAGGCTATTAGCCGGGGGTAAGGAATGGTGCCCCTGGCCTCTGTTTGTCAAAGGCTGGAGATGGATGGCAGGAGACAAATCGCTTGATTATTGTCTTCAGTCCACCCCCTCTGGGGCACCTGGCACTGGCCACTGTCAGCAGACAGGATATTGGGCTAGATGGACCTTTGGTCTGACCCAGTATGGCCATTCTTATGTTCTTAGTAATGTAGAATACTCCCTAGACAATAAATTGAAGAAAAAAAGTTCTTTTTGAATAAGTTCCCATATTTGGGCAAAGACCTTTATCTAGGAACATCCTTGCTCAACAGTTTGTTCTCACTTTGCTGCTGCGATGTAAAAACATAATACATTGTCTTTAATATTCATGGGATTTTGAAGGAATACTAGTGAGAATTAGGAAAGTAAAATTTTGATTAATTGGCTAATCGAGTAGTCGATTCAAATTGCATAGTCAATAAGGGCACCTCTGCTTCTGAAGTGTAACAACAGCCCCCCATTCACAAATCTTGTCTCATCATATCCAATAACAATTACACAGCAAAGACAATTTCACAGTTTGAATTGTCGGATTACTAGCCAATTAAAATCCATTAATAATTGACCCTTGCATTATCAACATAATGATGTGTAATGGTTGCTGGTTGCCTTGCAGCAATATTAAGTATCAAAGCACAGTATAACACTGTGGAAAAATTGATAACAGTAGCCTTCAGTGATCGAGGCAATTCTTTCTTTGATAATCACATCACACAAATGCACAATGCTTGAAAGCAAATGCTGTCCACTCATAATGAAAGAATTTGAAACATGACAACCACTTAAAGCTTTTAAGTTACAACTGTTGAACAGAAAGTTTTGCCAATGAAAATCCCAACAAGATCTGAAACTCTCATCAGTCCTTGAACAACCCATTCTTAAAACTGGAAAAAGTGCAACCATCTGCCTGAATGACAACTCAGTCTGACAAAGTGAAGCCTCGTGTTCATGCCTTGTGACTCCCTTACCCTTTTGGGAAAGGAGATCAAACAAGCATGGTGGGAGCCTGTGTATTTTAGTCGCCTTGAAAGAAGGGTAGATGCGACGATGATTTGGTGCTTGTATGTGAGGAAAGGCACAGAAGGATCGATTCTCAGCTAGTTATTACTAAAGCTATTCTATGCTCATTATTCACAGCAAACTTTCAACCTGTTCATAATTATTTTGGTTTGAGGACAGCTACATTGTGTAAAGCCCAAGAAAGGAAATCTGTAAAATTTCATCTCCCAAACAACCAACTATCTGCCTTCCTTATCAATAGCCCCCATCTTCTCACTCAAAACCCTGTGACTACCAACATATTATTCTTTTCAGGTGGTGGTGCGAGGGAGGAATGTGGGTTTATACTTCCATATGTGTCTCTCCTTCCCTACAGTTTTCATCACTGCTGATCCTCTGCAACTTTGGGACAGGTACTACTAAGCAGAGCCGGAGATCCCCTACTCAAAGGATCTTCTAGTATGAACAAGAAGTCTCCTCCTTAAGGTAATGGGAAGATGAAATCCTATGTGATGCTTCCTGGTGGTTCCCAGGGTTGGGAGGCACCTTGCTGCCACCTACTTTTAACATGAGGAATCCTTGTCTGGGCCTGTTCTGGATCTGCTTCCCAACTCCACCAGCCCTGGGTAGCACAAGCCCTCCCCTCTAAGCCTTGCAGGCCCTGCTGTTGCTCTACAGACTAGTGATTAGCACCTTCCCAACCCTTGAGCTCCCTGAGTATCTCCCTGCAGTGTCTAGTCCATGCCCCATTGGACGCTTAGCAATTCAGTGCTTTCAGAGAAGCAGGATACCCCAGGTAACCATTCCACCTGAGCTCAATGCTCTGCTTAATGCCAACGCTTGATTTAAGGATATTAACGGTGTATTTTGACATGTGATGGTGACAATTTTTGTTATAAATTAAAGTTTTAGCTACTTGAATTTCAATGTCTGTCTCTAAATAATTATCTGACCCCCCCCACACAATAGTTTCCAGCAACTGTAAACATTTGAAAATTAAAGTTGATATTCTGATGAAATTATATCAAAATTGAATTCTATGAAGCCAAATTGTTTCTTATCCCTGAGGAACAGTGAAATTCTCTGAAACGAGAAAAAACAATAACCATATTTTCAATGACACCTGTGGCACCTTAGAGACTAACAGATTTATTGGTACATAAGCTTTCATGGGCAAAACCCACTTCATCAGATGAGTTGGAGTGGAAATTACAGAGGTAGGGATATATATAAGAATAAAAAAGAAGTTAATTGTCAAGTGTAGAGCTTTTATAGTTCTTATATATATCCTTGCCTCTGTAATTTCCACTCCAAGTCATCTGATGAAGTGGGTTTTACTCATGAAAGCTTATGTACCATTAAATCCATTAGTCTCTAAGGTGCCACAGGACTCCGTGTTGTTCTTGCAATATTTTCAGGGGACATACTTGAGCTTTTTCTTATATCTTTGTCATAGACAAATATCTCAAATATTGATACATTTCGTTAATCTCTATATTATATCTTCACAAAAATCACCAACCAGGCAGACAGGATGGAATCTCAAAGTTCTTATGTCCAATCTTCAAAACTGGCTTATGCTTCAAAGTCTTATTGACTGCTAATGAAACTTGACCCCACTTCCATTTTGAAAACGGGACTAAGTTCTTAAGTTGCTTAAGCCCTCAACAATTTTACCAATAGTCCTGTCACCATAAATAGGTGGACTCTGCTCACCCTCAAATGACCATGTGAGAAAATAATCAATGCTGTGAATGTTGAAGACTGTACAGTGACATGCATGGAAGAATTTTCCTAACAGGATTCAGCCAAAGGGAGGGAGGAATATGAATTTAAAAATTGACTTAGAACATTTATGAATATCATGCCTGGAAACTCCCCCGTTTGTATAGATGACAAGGCAATTTTTCTGAGAAAATTGAAGAAACTACCTAGGGAAAATATCTTATACCTTTCAATGGTCACTGAAGGCCTATTATCATCTATTCACAGACATGATTCTAATTTTTCCCTGTTGTCAGCATACTCTGTATTATGCTGATTCTCTTATAAAGGGGTTATAGTAGACCTAGTGTGTGTGGTCCAGATTCTCAGCAGGTGAACATTAATGTAATTCGTTGAAATCAATGGTGGTATAATGATTTATACCAATTGAAATCCAAGGCCTGTAATTTAGTTATAGTCAATCGGAATTCCAGAAGAGGATTCATTCCAAACAATCTGGAGGGCTTCTTGTTTTCACAGTCAAGATGATTGAAGAATTAACAGCTTTAAATCATAGCCCATTGGCATGTCTAGTCCTGTCATGACAGGGCACATGGAATCCAAATACATGTACCACTGATCTGAAATCCTGGTTTACAGCCAAAATTCAACTAAAAAGAAAGTATGTTCTCTTATACAAAGTCAATTTTGCAAAAAATAGCACAGAGGTAAGGTCAGCAGAGCATTGTGCTGAGCCAGAGAAGCTATCAGGGGCAATGATTCACCCCCCTAAATGTATGAAACCTAGAAAGAGTCTTGGCACTAAAGTGATCTCCTGATAAAAGCCCCTGTTAATGGGATTTCCAGCATGATCCCACCCTTACTAGAAGAAGCAATTACTTGCCATTGGAGGCACATTTGCATAATACGACATAAATATAGAGGTGGCAATTCAGGTCAATGAGGAAGTGGGGAGATTTGGGGAAATGACCTTCCCTTGTCCAGCAAAATCCCTCATCCGGGACAGGTCAGGTCCCGAGGGTGCTGGACCAAGGATGTCCAACCTGTATTAGAGTACAGTACATTATGCAAGTCATTTGCAGCAGGGAAAAAAAATACACAGAGGTCATCTGAAGAACAAGTTCATTTAGTTATGCCCAATTTACTTGGTCAGACAAAATACCAACAGAAATTTTAAGAGTTGCAATTTAGTAAGATCCTCAATTATCTACATTTCTGGAAACTATCTTGTTGGCTGTGTAAAGAAAAACCAGTATCTATCATGAGTCACAGCTGACTGGGTGTTTAATAGCTAATAGTTATGGGAGATCTGTTTTATAGAGGTAAAAGAACTGTGGTTCCACAATGCCTGAGATCATAAAAAGACAGGACTATGCAGCACTTTAAAGACTAACAGTATGGTTTATTAGGTGATGAACTTTCGTGGGCCAGACCATCATCTTAGGACACATGAGAGTTCATGGACAGAGATTTGCTGTTTAGGCCTGAGAGGCATGCAAAAATTGAAGAACACGTTTGCTAGTCCAAATATTACTACAAGAACCCAAAAATGTCTCTACAGCAGTGATGGGTAACCTGCAGGGAAATCTGACTATGGGCTGTGAGACATTTTGCTGACATGACCATTCACAAGCACTTTCCCTGGCAGCGCACGGTGGCCATGGTTGCCGTTTGCTGTGGGAAGCAGCCATCAGCATGTCCCTGCAACCCATTTGCCTGTAGTCACTTCCCCACAGCTATGTACTTATCTTTACACCCTAATGAAAAACATTGGAATTATTTATAATTTATTATTTGTTACAATAGAACCTAGAAGCCCCTCTAGGTGTGAGATCCTAGCGTATAATGGGACCTCGGCATTTTGCTCTCGTTGGCTTCTTTGAAAACCCCAGTTTAAACTTTCTTTTTTCCTGAATGGCCTTCCACTCATAACACTATAATGACAGTAATAAAAGAGACCGATCAGTATCTGGATAGTAGATGAAAAGAATTAAATATATAGCAACTAAATTTGGATGGAAAACAAAGCCTGATTCTGATCTTGTATTACCTTTATTCTGGTGTAACTAACTCAGTTGACTCCAGGAGAGTCATTTCTGGTAATCCTGAAACATAGTAGTAGTTATACAGACTTTATTTTATAGCTTAGGTTTATAGTTATATAGATTTTGTTTCATAAGCTTTATTTTATAGTGGCTGTTAGGTATTAAAATATATTCTTTATTAGGTATAATAAGTTAATAAGAAATTGTTTAAAATTGTCTTTTTCACTTTATAAGTCTGTAAGAAATCCTGCCTGTTCCTTTGAAGAGAAATTGCTTTCTCTGAAATGAGCTGTCCTTTGTGTGAGAGCGAAATGTCTGAATGTAGGAATTCAGAAGACTGCAGCACCAGATGGTCAGCATGGCTAACAAGGAAGTGTGAAATCAGGCATCAGTCAAATAAAGGATGGTCAAGGAGGGGCAGAACTGACTACTCTAAAGCAAGGGTTTACACCTGAATGAGATCTGTGAACGAGATAAACCAGCTGCAGTCACTAGGCATCTTAGATAGTTTTTAACTGAATAATCACATCAAATGTTAGCAGTTACATGACTATTTGATAGTCCACAGGGGAGGGGCCAACAGCCAGTGCACTCCCAGCCCCACTTCCAGGGAGCCTCTTGCCACCCCTTTATCAGAGGCACCAGTGTGGGGTGGCAGGTGGGAGCTGGTCCACGCAGGAAGCTGGTTTAAAAACTGGATCTCCATGTAGACTAGCTTTTGCCTGCTGCCCTATGCTGCTGCCTCTGATACAGAGGCAGCAGTGCAGGGTGGCAGCAGCTCATTTCTGCGAAGAGCCTGATCTCTCCACAGACAGAAGCTGCTTCAGTATCCCTCTGACACAGAGGCAGCAAGGGGGGAGTGTGTGTAGTTAACAGGATTAACCAATAAACATAGGCTTATTGGTTAACTGTGTTGTTGACTACATGTTGACATCCCTAGCAATCATCTGGACATTCATTAAAATACTGATGGAACATGGCAATCGAAGCAGCCTTGAGGTAAAACAGTTAGATGACTTCAGCATGACACTGTGAAAAATAAATAGGCTAAAGTTGGGATTACAGCCATAAAAGTGGGGTATAACCCATGAAGCTTTGGATTAGTCCTGTGAAGACATCTTTAGAGTATCAAGCCTTGGCTGGCAGAACCCCTTCCTCATGTTCAGCCTAATTGCACTAGGCTGGCATAAGTATGATTAAGCATGGGCAGTCGGTGAAGGTAGGCCTGAGGGAGGCAAGACCCCATCCCCAATCCCAGCACCACCCCTTCTGCCAAGGGCCACCCCCCGCACCATGGGGAGTTGGGGCAGCACATTGCATGTCTCCCCCAACACAGGGAGGAGAGTGGGTGCATGGCTCCAGTTTCTGAAGGGCAGAGAGTGTGCAGCCCCAGCCTGTCTGGCCCTGGAGTATGGGAAGGTGGGGTAGCCTCCCTGGCTAGGATGGAGCAGACAGGCACTGGGGGCAGCAACACTCCACTCCTATAGTAGGCATTCTGGGTGTGGATTGTGGGCAGGGTCAGGCAGGTGGTTTGGAAAGGCAATGCATTCCTGTGCCTAGGATACTGGCTACCCCGGTCATTATGACTTGTAACTATAACACCAGCTGCAGGACTTGTGTGTGTGAATTAATGCACATGCTGTATTTGCAATAAATGTGACCTATTGCCTTTTCCCCTGAAAAAGATCCTGTCCATTTCTTATGAGCATAACAACGGAAAATTAGATAACATTCATCAGATTTTAATCCATGATTTCCACCCCTCCTAAATAATGGAAAACCATTTTAAATTGGCAGAGAGAAAGCAGAGTTTCATAAAATCACCTCTCCATCTTCTTACCTTCTATGCATGCAAACACATAGGTATTTGGAGAGCAATCATTGGCTAAGAAACAGAAGTGCATTTCTTCACAACTAAAATTTCCTGTGCATACAGATAATATCAAATTAGCATCTATTGCATGATACTGATTTCTCAGTGTGGAAAATTTGTATTTATTCTGACACACTATTCAAATGATTCTTTCCCCTGATTTTAAAACATTCAGAAGCTGTTTCTGTGAAGAAAAGTGATGTGCTATTGAATTGCAGTCCAGTTTTATAACTCTGTTTCTTTTAGCATGAGAACATCTCCTGCTGAGACATTAAATAGGTCTCAGCTGCTAGTTTGTACTGAAACCTAGAGGTGCTGAGCTATTAGCATTTACATTCAATCAGGATTAAACTAAAGATTTAGCCAAAGCAAATCTTCTGAAGTCAGCCTATGATAAAAAACTTTCCTTTGAACCCACTTGCTGGACTAGACTTCATAATATGCAGTCTATCCACGGAAGAGTGCTCATGGGGCAGTCACTTGTATATTGCTTCAGAAAGCTAGTAGGAGGACAGAATTAATTGACACTAATTATTCTGGCTGGGATTAAACAGGATAGAGTTTTCTAATTAGTATTAATTATGCAATTCTCAAAGAGCTGACAATAATGTCTGCCAGGAAAGACTGCATTGCTATTAAAATTAAAGCTGAGTAGCTATGAAATATAATAGCAGTCCCTATTTTAAAAGAGGGGTCAGAAATTGTCAGTTCAGTAGCAAATTAGATTTGTTCCTCTTAAGTGGTGCAATGCAAGCAAACTCTCAGTTCACTGCAGCAAAGGAATGTGTTCTGAATTGCAGATACCAGCTGTGTTCCAGTGATTGTTGTGAGAGTAGGTCATGTATTTACAATTCAAATAGCAGCTACACATCTTTGTATGCAGTGATATCCACCAGTAGATATGATTCTCACATGGGAAGAAGGCCGTATGGTCTAATAGTAATTTCTTAACTGTTGTGATCTAATGGTCTATCCTTTGATAGCTATTTCAGACCAAGTCATTATTTGTTGTAGCATTTTACTTGGTACCCTATTGAAGTTTAATCAACTGGCAAGTTTCCACAATCATCTCTCTCCACCTCTTTTTGTAGACAAAATATATTTGCTCTTTTGAGTCCTTTTGGAGCACTCTTAAGCCAAAGTCAGCAAAACACTAAAATATGTATCTAGGGAGACACAGTTGGTTTTGTCCTGTTGCTTTATTTCTTCTTTGTTAAGCACTAACAATGTCCCTAGCTCTTTTAACAGACATAAAAACATAAGAATGGCCATACAGACCAAAGGTCTATTTAGCCCAGTATCCTGTTTTCCAACAGTGGCCAATGCCAGATGCCCCAGAGGGAATAAACAGAACAGGCAATCATCAAGTGATCCCTCTCCTGTCATCCATTTCCAGCCTCTGACAAACAGAGGGTAGGGACATCTAGGGTTACCAGATGGTTTAAAAAAAACACCAGACACACTTGATCTTAAGTCCGGGGAGGGGGAGGAGAAACCAGCTGGGAGGGGAGCGGGGCTGGCCGGAAGGGTGTTGGGGGAAGCAGGGCTGGCTGGGGGAGATTGGAGGGTGTTGGGGGGGGAGTGGGGCTGGCCAGGGGAGATTGGGGGAGAGCGGAACCAGTCGGCAGGAATCAGTGCTGGCTGGGAGGGGGTCGGGGGGAGTGGGGCTGGCTGGGGGAGATCAGGGGAAGGAACTGGCTGAGGGGAAGCAGGGCTGGCTGGGAGGGGGTTGGAGGGAGCAGGGCTGGCCGGGGGGAAACAGGCCCCCAGGGAGTGGGGCTGGCCGGGGCGGAGCAGGGGGTGGGAAACTGGCCAGCGGGGAGCGGGGTTGGCCTGGGCGCACACAGATCCCAGGGTGCTGCCCGTCCCACGCACAGTCCCAGAGGGACACATGGGCAAGTCTGGCTCCAGGGATTCCATCCCGACCCCACCCCCACCCCCCTCCTCTCCACTGTGTAGTTGCGTACTGCCTGGCTGGTAGACACGCTCACGCAGTGTGAGCATGTCTACCAGCCAGGCAGTACGCAACTACATACTGATACTCATGATAGTAATAAAAACTTAATTAGAAAACACCAGACATTTATATGTCTGGTATTTTCTCAATTTGTTTCCCGGACAGAAAGCTCAAATGCTGGACTGTCCGGTTCAAAACCAGACACCTGGCAACCCTAAGGATATCATTTCTACCTATCCTGGATAATAAGTGTTGATGGACCTAGCCTCCATGAATATATCTAGTTCTTTTTTGAACCCTGTTCAAATCCTGCTCTTTATTGTTGCATAAAAGCCTCCTCTCAAGCTATTACTTGATTTTACACATGGATTTTCTGGAAATACACTAAATTGTAGGTTCCTGCCAACACATGACTTGGAGACTGACAAGGACCTCCTGCTGACTGCATTGCTGTGGGGGGGGGGGGGCAGTTGTCTTGAGTTCTAAGTCAGCATTTCCCAAACTATGGGCCATGGCCCGGTACCGGGCCGTGGGAAAAAAATACCAGGCTTTAGCGTGGTGGCTTCTGGGAGGGGAACAGGGCAGAGCGGACTGGGAGGAGGTGTGTGTGTGTGGGGGAAACCTGCCGCCGGGAAGCAGGGTTGGGGCAGCGGGGCTGTCCGGCGGAGATTGGGGCAGGCGGGCGGCCGGTGGAAGCGGGGTTGGGGGCAGTGGGGCTGTCCCACTGAGATCGGGGGGGGGGGCAGCGGGGCTGTCTGGTGGAGATCGGGGCGGGCGGGCGGCAGAACCAGGGCTTGCTGGGGGGGCGAGGGAGGGCTGGCCGGGGGGAGATTGGGAGGAGGAGGACGGGAGAACCGGTCACCGGAAGCAGGGCTGGATGGGGGCAGTAGGGCTGGTTGGAGGGAGCAGGGCTGACTGGGGGAGATCGGGGGGGGGCGGGGAACCGGCCGCCGGAAGTAGGGCTGGACAGGCGCAGCAGGGCTGGATGGGGGAGGTCGGGAGGAGAAGGTGGGGAGGAGCGAATCGGCTGGCGGGAAGCGGGACTGACCCGGGCACACGAGTGAGTCTGGCCCTGGGGATTCCATTTTGCCCCCTCCCATACCCTTCCTCGAGTAGTTGCGAACTGCCTGGCTGGTAGACACACTCACGCAGTGTGAGCACATCTACTTGCCAGGCAGTTCGCAGCTATGGACTGATACACCTAATAATAATAAAACTTACCTAATTAGAAAATACCAGACATTTTATATGTCTGGTATTTTCTCAATTTGTTTCCCAGACAGAACCCTCAAATACCGGACTGTCTGGTACAAAACTGGACACCTGGCAACCCTACCCCTCCTTGTACCCTCCCTCCTAGCCAGATACTCTCCCACCAATTTGCTTCTACTTCCGCCTCCTGGAGTGCCCATGTGGCACCAGGTCCCCCAAGCCCTGGCCCAGGCTGGGCGGAGGATGCAGCTGGGTGAAACACTGAAAATTTATTCATTTTTAATTTTTTTTTTAATATGTGTTTATATTTTTGGGCTGCAAAAAACAGTACTGAAAAAAAAACGGGTTCCAACTAAAGTAAAAAGTTTGGGAAACCCTGATCTAGCCAGCTTTCTATCCATCTTACAGTCCATTTGTCCAATCCATATTCCCTTAACTTGCTGGCAAGAATATTGTGGATGACCGTATCAAAAGCTTTGCTAACGCTGGCACTGGGGGCTTTGGGAGGACCAGAAACAACTTATTTGAATATTCATCATTTGCTTAATGAATATGTAAATATGCAAATGAATGTTACTGGTCCTCCAAAAGCTTGTGAATTGATTTACTGGTCCCCATGTCAAAAAGTTTGGGAACCCCTGTTCTAAGTCATTTCATTACTGATGATTTGTAAATGATTCTCTGAAGCTTTGTAATTGTTTCAGCTGCATTGCCTTTTAAACTCTGCAACTGGTTGTAATCTTTGTGAAACCTTGCAACTCTGTAATCTTTGTAAAACCTTGCAACTTTGAAACTCTCAGCAACTTTGCTTTATAAGTTCAGAAAATTACTGTAAGCTTGGTGATGGTTGAGCCTTGCAACTTCGTAATCTTTGTAACTCTCAGCCACTTTACTTGTAACTTGGTCTCCACTGCATTCTCCCCTGAGGCTATGTCTAAACTTCAGGCTTCTTTTGGAAGAAGCTTTTCCGGAAGAGGTCTTCCGAAAAACTTCTTCCGAAAGAGAGCGTCCATACTGCCAAAGCGCATCGAAAAAGCGATCTGCTTTTTCGAAAGATAGCATCCACACTGAATGGACGCTATCTCTCATTTAAGCTGTGATTACTGTGGATGGAGTGGCCACCAGGGCACCTGTGCTTTTTCCTCTTTCCTCTTCTTTCGAAAGAACTCCCTCTTCCCCATCCACACACGCCTTTTTGTGAAAGAGCTCTTTCAGAAAAGGCTTCTTCCTCATAGAAAAAGGTTTACCAATGTTGGAAAAACCCTTCTGTTCTTTCGATTTTTTTCTGAAAGAATGCAATTGCAGTGTGGAGGTAAGTGAAGTTTTTTTGGAAAAATGGCTGTTTCTCTGAAAAAAACTCTGCAGTGTAGAGATACTCTGAGATATGGATGAGTCACAGGGGTTGTACAAAGGCAATAAAAGGAGAGAGCACATGGCAGAAACTCTTTCTGAGAAGCTCCTCTTTCTGCAGCCAGTTTCTTTCCTGACCAGCTTCCTAGCCATGATCAGCAGACAGATTCTCCAGAATCAACATGCCTTGGCTCCTTCTGCAACCCATATGCCTGTGTAAGTGTGTGAGTGCCTGAGGGCAGGAATGAATGTGTGTGAATAAATGAAGGTGTGTGTGTGTTTGTGTGTGTGTGAGAGAGCTGTTTTCCCTTTAGTTTAAACCTTTAGTGGCAGCTCTATCCTCTTCAGTTTAACCTTGTAGTGCATATAGTAGAGTGTTAATTCCTCAATCAATAAATCCATGGGTGGTCTCCAGTGAGAATTTCTTGGGGTAACATTTACAACATCCTCTGGCAAGGAGTTCCACAGGTTGAGTATGTGTTGTGTGAAGAAAAACTTCCTTTTGTTTGTTTTAAACCTGCTACCTATTAATTTCATTTGGTAACCCCCTAGTTCGTGTGTTATGAGAACAAGTACATAACTTTTCCTTATTCACTTTCCCCATACCTGTCATGATTTTATAGATCTCTATCATATCCTTACTTAGTGCCTTCTTTTCTAAGCTGCAAAGTCCCAGTCTTATTAATCTCTTCAGATGGCACTCATTCCAAACCCCTAATCATTTTTGTTGCCCTTTTCTGAACCTTTTCAGAATGAATAAAGAATAATGAATCATTGGTTTGATGAGCTTACGTATAAAATAGTCCTTGACAAGATGCAGGTAGATATGGATACACATTGTTTCCTCTCTGTTATTAATCTTTGTGCCAGCAATCAAGATGTTCAAAGCAGAGACCATTCAGCTTGAAGGCTAAAGACAGACAAAAAATGGTGAAAGTAACCCGGTATGGCTCAGTATGCTACATCGGCAAGAAAGTGGCCAGCATGGTCCAGTATTCCATGCCTGCATGTCAGAAAGACACTGTACAGCCCCCAGACTTTCCAAGGAGCTGCCTCCCCTTTGGCTTCCTCTGTAGAGCAGCAGCCTTGCAGGAGAGACCTGGCGTTGGGGGTGGGAAACTGGGAGTGCTACGACAGCGAGAGGAGCTGCCAGCAGTTCTGCTCCTTTCCCAGCTGCCCATCCCTGTGGTGAAAAGAACAGAACTTCCAGCCCTCTGGCAGGGCTGTTGCTGTACAGATGGAACCAGAGGAGAGGCAGCTCTGTGGAAGGGCAGGGGGCAGGGCTGGGGCTTCAACTCCTTTCTGCTGGCAGGGGCAGAGTGGGCTTGGTGCAGGGCAGAATCACATGGTGGGTGAGTTGGGGAGGTCATGTGCCCTCCCCCAGCTGGTAAGCTCTCTGTCTCCCATACTGGGAAGAAATTACAGACAAGTAGAGGGAAGGGATACAATAATTAGGGAAAGAAATGTAAAATCGGGCAATTTATAACTGATATGCAACTCAGCTTGAATCAGTAGAAGTAGCATGGCAAAAGAAGCTCTGTAAGAGGGACTTACACATTGACAGGGTATTGACTTTTAAACTGAGATGAGGAAGGCCATACTGTGCAAAGGTAAGAAGGCACAGAAGTGATTTTATGAGAAGCTGAAAAACAGTCAGAAATGACTAGGAACTTTGGCAGAATAGAGGGGCTAAGGGACAATGTGTAACTGATGCAGCAGGATAATTAGCAAGAGGGAGAGTAATGTCTCTTTTTCCTTGTCCCTCTCATCTTAAATATTGGGCTACAAAAAGGAGTCTAGCATATTTGGGACTAATCAAAAAGTAGGTCTCAGGAGGAATTTGCATGTGTGGGGGACAGAAATGAGAAGGTTTTTCCATGAAAAGTGGGCTGGATGGAGAAAGGGGTGAAGAAAGTGTTGAGGTAAGCAAACAAATAGGCATTTAGAGCAGCATTATTGGCTAAAATGGGCTTGAGGGTAGCTATGATAAGAAGCATGGTCCAAGATATAGTTGAGGTGGAGAGCCTTTCAGACAAGAAGTTTAAGCCTGACACATATTTCAGAGGAAGCCAGCTGAGGGATTTGAAGAAAGGTTTGCCATAGTCTGATAAAAAAGATAACAGATTACTGTAACACTTACATCTTGAAGAGACTGGAGGGAAGCCATGTGGATTTCAGTGATGCTAGAAAGGAAGAAGTTTGGCAAGAGTTGACTATGGTGCTGATGAGTGTTATGAGCTATTGGACAAAAGGTAAGGATCAGATTTTTAATATCTTGTGAACAGTAGATGAATGGGGAGGAGTCCAGGATGATTCTCAGCCTGCAGGGCTGAGGAACAGTTGTAAGCAGCAATGGAGACTTGCAGAAGTGGAGAAGATATGGAAGGAAAAAAACAAGAGCTCAGTTTCAGTCATGTTGAGTTTGGGCTTGCATCCATCCATTCAAGACAGTATGTTGTGGAGAGCTTGGCATATTGGATTATTATTGTTCATTAATAATTTACCTGTTGACAATATGTTCGGTGGTTTGCCTGTCACAAAATGAAGATGGCCTCTGACCTGGAAAACCCACATTCTAAAAGATACACACAGGAGAGGCAGGATGGGAAGGGGAGTTGATTAGTTGAACTAGTCTGGAGAGGCATTCCAAACTTAGAGAGATGTGTGGGAGAAAATACCAAGTATAGAAAATAGGACAGGTGTATTTGTGAGTGCTCAGCACAGACGGGATAACTAAAGCTGTATGAGTAGATAATCCTGTGGCACCTTAGAGACTAATAAATATCCACCGTATGAGTGGATATTTCAGTACCCACCAGCATTTATGACCCACATCACCTTTTTAATAATTCTGTTCAGATCATCCACCCAGCCTCCCAACACTCTCAGTTCTACTCTTTTTCTGGCATCTTTTGTTAGATAACATTATGAAAGACATTATGCCCCCAGTTGTGTTAGTATTGTTTCTGTCATATCACTGAAGTCTCTCTGTCTAGCATCAATTCTTAGTTTGGTTTGCCTGACGTGACCTTTACCCAGTATTTAACATCCCACTGAATGCACATCTTTTGAATTATGTTCCCCTCAATTACATTATCAATACAGGTGTTGCATTATCAGGTGCAGCACCTGTCTTCAAAAAACGGAGTCAGAAGCAAAAAATAATGTGTAAGCAGAAATTTCTGTATTTTGCTACATCTCTAAGACTGAGATTCCGCTCTCTGAGTACAGTTGCTGTCCTGAGAATTTTTCTATTGGAAACGTATTGCCTGGCTCTTTAGCCTTTGATGTCATTGTAAAAGAACCAGATCACAAACAAAAACATTTTCCTCTAAGGATACAAAATTCTGGGGTGAGTTAGGTCAATTTAGTCACTCTAGCCAAGCGATATGAATCAATCTAATCAGCTTGCTCTACTCTACAGAATAGTAGCATACTGTCAGAAGCATTGAAATACATTGTATTAGCCATGCTTTAATATGTAATAGGAAGAGAATGATTAGACTGTATGGTATCTCAAATCCCTTGTGTCTGGGCTCTGTTGTTCTGGATATGCCATAGTTTTATGTTACGCTCTGACAGCTAGGGTGTGTCTAGACTAAACTGTTTTTTCTACAAAAGTTGGCTTTTTTCGAAAAAACTTCACCCGCGTCTACACAACCACCACATTCTGTCGACAGTAAATCGAAAGACTGCAGTAAACCTTGTTTTATGAGGAATAACGCTATTTTCGACTGAGATCTGTCGAAAAAAGGTATGTGTGGAGGCAGGGAAGGTTTTTTTTTTTTTAAATAAAGGCCTCCAGGAAGAAGCCCTGGTGGACACTCCTATGAGAGCCTTCACCTCTGTTGTTCCTGCCTGTAGCCATCTTTTAAAGGCACAGGCACCCAGAAGTAGCATTGTGGCAGCAAGCCAGCTACAACCAGGACTCTGACTGCTTGGCTCTTCCTGGTAGGGCCACTCAGAGCCATGTCCCAGGGATGAGCCCCCCGAGACCCCTCTGGCCCTTCCAGGGACACATCCCTGCAGCAAGCCAGGGGCACCAAACACCAGGCACCCTCCTGGTCTGTGCCTGAGCCCGAGCTCAAAGCCCTCTTGGAGCTCTGGTTCGCGGAGGAGTCTCTTTAGGCCCTGCAGTCCAGGAGGAGGAATGCAGACTGACTCTTGTCTGTGCTGCTTGGCCATGGTGTGTGTGTGTGTGGCGGGGGCAGGATGGTGGCCTGCACACTGTCTGGGCTGCACGGAGGCTGTGGCTGCTGGCCAGGCCACACCACACCTTGCTGAGACCACATGAGCATCCTCTGACCGTAGGACAGGCATTGACTGCTAAGGAGTGCATGCCCTCTCAGGGAAAGTGTGAGCATGCATGACTGATGACTTTTCCCTCTTGTTCTCCACAGCCGGACCAGCTGTCCAGGAAGGGAGCGCCACACCTGCCCACCACCCAGACAGCTGCATGGAACCCATCGGCACTGGCGCACGTATTTGGATCTGGTGCACCAGCACATCTCGGTCCTGCAAGGGATGCAGGACACATTTACACAGAGGATGCAGGCAGAGGCACAGTGGCGCAGTCGCTTGCTGGACGAGTTTGTCCAGCAGCGCATTACAATTTGCGCTGCTATCTGGCAGGCAATGGCCTTCCCTTCCCCGGTCCTATGCCTGTCCCTGCTCCTCCCGCTCAGCCTGTCCCCCCCTCACCCCCTGTACCCCCTCAACCCTGCCCCCGCCTCACCCCCTGCCATCCCAGACCCAGGTGTGGCCCCACCTCCTGTCCAGCCCCCTACTGTCCCAGCCTGCATGCACGGCTGTCTCCAAGCACACCCCTGCAGCCGAGGTGGCAGGGGCTCTTCATCCAGGTGGCACCCACAGCCCTGAACCTCCCTTCCCCATTCCAGGTTTACATCCCCCTTCCAGATTTACATCCCCCTTCCCACCTGTGAGAGTCAGTAAGGGAAGTACTTTACTTTGTTTACAAAAACATTTATTTTTATTTACAAAACAGTTGTATAGGTTTTGGAACAATCAACAGTGCAATAAACAGTACACATACTTTGTCAAGAACACCTACCTCCGTTTTCTGTGAATGTGTGCAATGTGGGGCAGGGAGGGGTTTTTGGGGGAGAAGGCACTGGGGGCATGGGGCTCCTTGGGAGAATCTCTCCCTCAGGGCTTCCCGAATGCACAATCCCAACTGGTGGGCTTGGCTGATGGCAGCTATCCGGGGCTGCTCAAACTGCCTCCCTTCCACATCAGCCTGTGTCTCCCACCCTGGGAGGAAGGCCTCCCCTTTCCTCTCCATCAGGTTGTGCAGCACACAACAGGCAGCAACCACTTTGGGGATGTTGCATTCCCCACATCCAGCCGAGTGAGCAGGCATCTAAATCTGCCCTTCAGAGGGCCAAAGGTGCACTCTACCTGGAAGCGAGCCTGATTCAGGCGGGAGTTAAACAGTTCCCTGCTCGCATCCAGGTGTCCAGTGAATGGCTTCATGAGCCAGGGCATAAAGGGGTATGCCATGTCGGCCATGATGCATATAGGCATCTGCACATCCCCAGCTGGAAAGTTTCTCTCCGGAAAGAATGTCCCAGCCTGCAGCCTGTGGTACAGGTAGGAGTTCTGGAAGATGCAGGCATCGTGTGCCCGGTCTGACCACCCGACACAGATGTCTGTGAATTGTCCCTTGTGGTCGACCAGGGCCTGCAGCACCATAGAAAAGTAGCCCTTTCTGTTAATATACTGGGCTGCTTGATGAGGTGGTGTACGGATCAGGATGTGCGTCCTGTTGAGTGCTCCACTGCAGTTCAGAAATCCTAGCACTGCAAATCTGGCCACAATGCTATCCAGGCAGACAGTCCTCTGAAGCAGCTCTGAAATGATGGCCATCGCCACCTTCAGAAAGGGACAAATAGAAACACACATAACAGGACATTAGAGGAGTTGCATGAGCTGATGAGAGGTGCTCCCCACCCCTCCCCGATCCCAAGAGCCACCCCTCAGGTAACCCCCCCCCTCGCCCCGCACCATGGCAGGGTGAGGCCAGGACGACTTCTACTACTGCCACCCCCATCCCTCATTCCCTCTGCCCGGTCCTGACTGTCCCCCTTATCTGCCCCGCCCCCCCCCATGGACTGTCCCCAGGGAGTGACTTACCTCCATCAAGATGGCCCCAACAGTAGACCTCCCCACGCCAAACTGGTATCCCACGGAGTGGTAGCTGTTGGGGGTGGCCAGCTTCCAGAGGGGGATGGTGGGCCAAAAGGGGGTGTCCTGGCAATGTAGGGCAGGGGTGAGCCAGGCACACAGCTCCTGGAACGTGGACTTCCACATACGGAAGTTTTGGAGCCAAGCCTCGTCATCCCACTGCTCCATAACAAGCTGGTCCCACCTGTCTGAACTCGCCTCTGCAGGAATAAGTTCAGTGGCAAGGGTAGTGGGGCTGCAGCCCGAGTGAGGGGCTCAAAGCTGGGCTCTGAATCCAGCTCTGCCACACACATCATGATGGTCTCATGAAGATGCAGCAGAACTTCCAGCATCACAATGTGGGGCCATCACCTGCCCAGGGGCAGCTCAGGCTCCGGGGCCAAAAACGCAGTGAAAAGCAGAAAATCACCCTGAAAATAAACTGCTGTGGTGTCCGAGGAAGCAGGGCAACCAGAGCAAGCACTGCAGCAGCTTTGCTTTCCCTCCAGGAGGTAGGCAATCCAGAAGCAGGAGCAGAGCAACCCTGACCAGGGGGATCCCTTTAAGCACGTGTCTCTGCAAAGGGCATGCAGCAACACCTGGAAATAAAGGCTGCCCCCATGCCCTGCCAGAAGCACTTCCGGGTGCCTTTTTTTTTCGAAAGAGAGTCCAGCAGTCTGGACACTCTTTTTTGAAAAAGCGGATCGATTTTTTGATTTGTGTAATGCAGTCTAGACGCTCTTTTTCGACAGAGGTTTTTTCGAAAGTATCTGTCGAAAAAGGCACGTAGTCTAGATGTACCCCTAGTGACTATCATGCTTGGTGCACAGTTTAATTTCAGTTATTCCCAACCTATGTTCCTATGACAGAGAAGACCCATAAAGTGCACACTTCCAGACCATGAAAACTGTGGTTATGTCAAACATTCTCAAAAGCTGAAAAATCCAGTGTCCAGATCACTGCAGGCATGCACACTGGGGACAGAAAACTCTGTAGGGTGTTCCTATGAGCTTTTTATCAGAGGGTTCGCCCTCCACCAGATGCCCTGGCCTCAACTCTGACACCCTGACAGCACAGCTCCAATGGCACTGTGCTGTGAGGGTATGATGCATCCAGGCATACCCAGGGTTGTGAGGCACACTGCTACCACCTGTCCTTAGCATCAGAAAGCTACACTAGCCGTGGGTATCAAAAGTCCATCCCCCCGGCCTTGCAGGCCCCACTGTTACTTTACAGGTTGGTTATTGGCATACTCCAGCCTTTGAGATCTGCGTGTCTCCCTATGGGGTCCAGTCCTGAGGCTACTGCACATTCACAGTATTCATGGATTCACTGCATCTGAAGACATAGTACATCCAAGCTCTACCAGCTCCACCTCAGATCACCATTCCCCTTAACATATGGCATAAGGGTATAGTGAAATCAAGTTTGAGTTTACATAGAGGGTACATCTAGACTACATGGCTCCATCGACGGAGCCATGTAAAGTAGTTTACTCGGCATAGTCAATGAAGCAGGGATTTAAATAATCCCCGCTTCATTAAAATAAAAATGGCCGCCGCGCTGTGCCGACAATCAGCTGATCCGGCACAGCGCGGCAGTCTAGACGCGGCGCAGTCGACAAGAGAAGCCTTTGTCGACCGCTCTGGTAAACCTTGTTTCACGATGTTTACAGGATCTTTCGAAAAAGGCTTCTATATTTGAAAGAACCGCGTCTAGACTGAGGTTTCACTTTTGAAATAGCGCTTTTTCAAAAGAGCACCATGACGCGATTATGCAAATGAAATGTGGGAAATTCAAATCCCAGCTTCATTTGCAATTTCAAAATGCCTAATTTACATCCCTCTGTCAAAAGAGGGATGTAGTCTAGACACACCCTTGGTGTTCACACCTCCACATCAGCTACTAGAAGTGGGTCTCATTCTCCCTGACTGAATTGATCTCGTTATTGGTACTCTTTTCTTATGCCTGTATATTTATACCTGCCGCTGTATTTTCCACTATATGCATCTGACAAAGTGGGTCTTTGCCTACAAAAGCTTATGCTCCAATAAATCTGTTAGTTTATAAGGTGCCACAGGACTCCTCGTCGGCTTTTGCAGATTCAGACTAACATGGCTACCCCTCTGACTATTGACAAGGACTCACTCCTCTCTGCCTATGAAGTGAGAAAGTCTATTCAGAGGGTTCCCACTGAATGGGTAATACTGGTCAGAAGATCTGGCCCCTGGATAGCAAATTTCAGCTTGCTCTCATTTTAAGTTATATTTAGAACTCTACATGGTGCATATGTCAAGGGAGACAGACACAACGCCCTTTAAAATATCAGGTTGAGTGGTAGCTGCCCCAGCCAGCTGTGAATCTGACTTGGCCAGAGGCTCTAACTGCAATAACATCAGAGGTGAAAGTTTTCCCTGAAGAAAGAATACATGCTGTGTGGCTCAGGATGGGAGATTCTGAACATTCTGTAACTGGGGCAGATACCACAAGTTTTTTGATCTTGTTGCCTTTGTTAACAATAGGCTAATTATTTATATATTACAATTCAGATTCTTTTTGCTTTTTACTTTTCCTTTCCTTTCCTTTCCTTTCCTTTCCTTTCCTTTCCACCAAGAAGACAGTTCAAACAGTGGGCTCATAAGAGATGCATTCCTGGTATTTAATTTGAATACGAACAGCTGTATGTTTATCTGGTTCCTTTTCTCAGCAAAAATAAACCTCATGCAAATTTAAACATGGTCTAATTGGAAAGGGAGTGGAGACAGTCAAATGAGCTTGGAAAACACATTTATCTTTCTCTTGTGGGACACACAACAATCACAGAACTAAAGCTTTTAGTTATCCTTAAGAGGGCTATGTTACAAGATTATACTCTTTGATATTCTATTAAGGACACATTTAAAAATAAAGACAATGTTATGAAACCATTAACTTTTATTGAGAGTATTTCATGTATATTTTCTTTTGAGCTCAGTTTTTTAAAACGTGAAAGTATAACTTCTGAAAATGGGCAGAGTGACAGCCCTAGAAACTGAGTGTGGAGGGAATTCATCATAGTACAGAATATACCCTTGCACACTAAAAGATGGCACTAACATTTCCACATTCTCATTGCAAAAGACCAGGGGACTGACATATTCTTGGTCAGGCCGTGGGTAGAGAGGACCTGTCAGGGGCAGGAGGGGGAATGGCTGGTGGACTTGCACATTGACAATTGTCTGCTACTCTAAAGGCATGTAGAGATGTTTTAGGTTAGTGGTCCCTAAACGTTTTACTTTGTTGTTAGCCTGTGGCCCCCTTACACTGTTCATGCTCCTCTTTACCCTGGAGCTGGGGCTGAAAATGGGGCCAGGACCCTAGGTCTGGGGAGAGTAGCCAGGGCCCAGGGCATGGGACCAGGAGCATGACCCTGGGCATGGGGCTAGTAAGGTGACAATAGTCGGCCCAGCAGCTGGAACCAGGGCCACGAGCAGAGCGGGGTGATGCTCCCTTGCTGCTCCCCCACAATGGATGGCTCTGACTGCAGCTCCAATGCCCCCAAATGTTCCTTCCCAGCTCTGGGGAGGGGGGTATGCCCCACAATTTGAGCACCTCTGCTTTAGCTTGAGCCTTAGCTAAACCAGCTCCCATGGCTCTTAATTGTTGATGTGATGCCTCTGTGCCTGAAGTCTTGTATTCATTTATAAAACAGGGTGTGGCCCCAGTGTAGCCCCCTAATACTAACCACCATGATCTTAAAAGACTATTATGATAGGTGGGGAAATAATGCTTTGGCTTCTCTGCTGAGACAGTCAACAAGAGGGTTCTACTACTGGCATTTGTGCCTGTGATATGGACTCCTGTCAGTATGGAACTCGATTAAGATCACTGGCTCAGAAAGACCAATCAACAGATGGTAAGCAGTAATAGTCGCATTGGAAAATGTTTATAGTGGGGGTACTGAAAGCCATTGAACAAACTGTATATGTTTGAAACTGCTTCAAGCCAGAGGATGCTGCCACATCCCCAGCATCCCTAGTTCCAGCAGCACCGAGTTGTAAAAAATGCTGACCATTATGGCTTTAAAATCAGTGACCATTTGTAAATTGTACAGCCAGTATTCACATTTCATAATTGTACAATGTGCATTTCTGTGAAGGCTGGAAAGAGGACAAAGGGGAAAAAAAGAGAGAGAGTAGAACCAGTTTTATTTTCTGAGTGACCAATATGAAATATATGGGGTTGAGATCCTGAAGTTTATTATATTTCAGATGCAGGCAGCTACTGAATGTTCATGTTTCTTGGTATTTTTACTTCATACCCGTTTTACACAGATATCATTTTCTGTATTTAATTTCTGAAGAAGGTAACAATTTCCATACTGGGTTGTGAAATGCCAACCAGAGATATCAGAGAGACAAGGTGAGTGAGGTAATATCTATTATTGGAGCCACATCTGTTGGCAAGAGAGACAAACTTTTGAGCTGCACAGAGTTCTGAGGACACAGGTACTTAGTATCACTACTAAATAAAAGCACATATTCCAAGGAGCTATTCAAAGTGAAGTGTCCTGTTAAAACCCCTGTAGTCATAGGATAAAAAGGGAGGTTGGTGGGTTACAGATTGTTGTAATAAGCCATAAATTGCACTGGTCTTATTAAGACCATGATTTTTAGTGTCCAGCAAAGTCAGGAATTTGAGCTCCCAGACTTGTCTTTTGAAAGTGTTTGTGTCAGGGTGGATTAGGTCCAGAGGCCTTATGCTAGAGGTTTCACGGCCCTGTGTCACCCTGTCCAAAAATAGATCAGCATGAAGTCCTCCAGGCAGCCTAGAGTGGCTGTAGAGGAGCAGCCAATTAGAGGGGATGCTGGAGCAACCAATAATGGTCCAGAAGGGTCAGATAAAAGACAAGCAGAAGAGCAGAGCCTTTAGTTACTGTGGAGCTTGAGAAAGGGGGACTGAGTGCCTGGCTGGGAGAGAGAACTGAACCCAGGAAAGGCTTCCAAAGACAAGATGGCTGTATAGAACAGCAGCAGGACTATAAAAAGTTTAATGCGGTCAGGATGAGACTATGGGTATGAGCTCAGAAATTGGCCAGACCACACAGTGTTATTGAGATGGGCCCTACTGGTTTAGCTGTAGACTGAGCCCATGTAGGGCTGCTGAAAATGACACTAGCTGAAGGTACTGAGATGGGCCTTGGCTGGGTGGTTGAAGAAAGCAATGCCTCTGGGATGAAGCCTAAGAACTATGGCCTCATACCAGGACCTGGGACTGCATGCCCTGGAAGGCGGGGGAGGCATGGCAGTATGTGGCATGCCTGGAGGGCTGAGTTGCTGAAGAGGAATGCTCATAAGAGGTGAGTGCCACTCAGAGATAAGAACTAAAACCAAAACCAGGCTTACACCCAAGCAAACGAGTGAGGGTGCCCTGTGAAAGTCAGGGAAAAGTCTGATGGCAGGCCTATTGGGCAGAGAAAGGGGCTGTCATGAGAGGCAGGTACTAACCCTGTTATAATGTGTTCAGGTTTTCTTTGAGGATGAGGACTGACAGGCCCAAGTATAGAATGATCACTCTGTAACAAGTCTTCACCCACAGGTTATGGTGTTTTTTGCGTTATTGTTTTCTTTTGTGAGTTCATTTGAGAGTATAGTGATGGTCTGTTTCATCCACATTGTTCTTGGAGCATTTAGTGCACGGGATGAAGTATACCACATATTATGATAGACATGTGTAGGACCCATGGATCTTAAAGGTGCATTGTAGGGGGCATTGATCACTCTGGTACTGGAGATATGTCTTCATGTTTTGTATTTGTTCTAAGAAGGTCTGGTGCCACTTTTGAGTATAACAATAGTGAGTTGCCATTATCCTATAGATTAATAGACTTGTTTTTATTTAGTCTCAGAGGTGTCCTGTGTTAGTCTGTAACTTTAAAAACAATGAGTAGTCCTGTGGCACCTTAGGGTATGTCTGCACTAGCCCCCTAGTTTGAACTAGAGTGGCTAATGTAGGCATTCGAACTTGCAAATGAAGCCCGAGATTTAAATATCCTGGGCTTCATTTGCATGTTCCCGGACGGGCGCCATTTTTAAATGCCCCGTAGTTCAAACTGACTGCCCACGGCCACACGCGGCAGTCAGAAGTTAATCTGAACTAAGTCCTTAGTTCGGATTAACTGTTACACCTCATTGCAGGATGAGTAACAGTTAATCCGAACTAAGGACTTAGTTCGGATTAACTTCTGACTGCCACGTGTAGCTGCGGGCAGTCAGTTCGAACTATGGGGCATTTAAAAATGGCGCCCGCCTGGGAACATGCAAATGAAGCCCGGGATATTTAAATCTCGGGCTTCATTTGCAAGTTTGAATGCCTACATTAGCCACCCTAGTTCGAACTAGAGGGCTAGTGTAGACATACCCTTAGAGACTAACATAAGTATAGATTGTACCATAAGCTTTTGTGGGAAAAACCCACATCTTCAGATGAGCTCGTCAATAACAAATATAAACAACGAGTAGTCCTGTGGGACCTTAGAGATTGTTTTTATTTGTTATTGATGTACATCATTTTATAAGAATGGCCATACTGCGTAAGACCAAAAGTCCATCTAGCCCAGTGTTCTGTCTTCCAACAGTGGCCAGTGTCAGGTGTCCCGGAGGGAATGATCCAGTGATCCGTACCCTATCATCTATTCACAGCTTCTGACAAAAAGAGGCTAGAGATCCCATTCCTGCTCATCCTGGCTAATAGTCATTGATGGACCTACCTTCCATAAATGTATCTAGCTGTTTAAAATCTTGGCCTTCACAACATTCTCTGGAAAGGAGTTCCACAAGTTGACTGTGGGTTGAGTGAAGAAATACTTCTTTTTGTTTGTTTTAAATCTGCTGCCTATTAATTTAATTTGGTGACCTCTAGTTCTTCTTCGAGTGGTGTCCCTGTGGGTGCTCCACTCTAGGTGTCGGGCTCGTCCTGCGCTGCAGACTGGGGATTTGTCAGCAGTGGTTCAGCTGGGCCATGCATGCACAGCAGGAGACACGTGCCGCTCGCGCCGACTCTGAGTGTGCGCAGTCCGGCTCCCGCCAGTTCCTCCTAACCGTCTATGGCTGCAGACGGAGTCTAACCGCTCTTCTGTAATTCTGAGAAAAAAATTGTAAATACAGTTAGTTTAGTAGTTCTAGTTATTATAGTTCCTGTTCTTAGTCTTAGTTGTTACATAGTTCACATTTAAAAAAAAATTTTTTTTTCTTCAACAACATGCCAGGACCCGTCGGCTTCAAGAAATGTGCGGCTTGCCAAGATGCAATGTCCGCCTTAGATGGACACTCCCGATGTATTAAGTGTTTAGGAGAGGTTCATATCCCTCAGAAATGCCAACACTGCGCCAAACTTACAGCGCGAGCCAGGCGAGACCGCGAAATGCGGCTCAAGATGCTCCTCTTTAATAAGGCCCTGCAACTGTCCAGCTCTGGCGACTCGGGGTCCCCAGACACAGCGGCAAAGCATAAGAGGTCCGCGCTAAGTCCGATTGAGAGGAGATCTTCGCCATCCCGCCATTCTATTTCTAAGTGGGCTAAGGTGACGGAGAAGCCAGGCACTTCCAGAACAAGCCTCGCTTATCGTGCTGACAAGCATAAAGCTGTCTGCAGCACATCAGCACCAAGTCATAAGAACATAAGAACATAAGAATGGCCGTACTGGGTCAGACCAAAGGTCCATCTAGCCCAGTATCCTGTCTGCCGACAGTGGCCAGCACCAGGTGCCCCAGAGAGGGTGGACCGAAGACAATGATCAAGCGATTTGTCTCCTGCCATCCCTCTCCAGCCTCTGACAAACAGAGGCCAAGGACACCATTTTATCCCCTGGCTAATAGCCTTTTATGGACCTAACCTCCATGAAATTATCTCGCTTCTCTTTAAACTCTATTATAGTCCTAGCCTTCACAGCCTCCTCTGGCAAGGAATTCCACAGGCTGACTACACGCTGTGTGAAGAAGAACTTTCTTTTATTAGTTTTAAACCTGCTACCCATTAATTTCATTTGGTGTCCTCTAGTTCTTCTATTTAGAGAACTAATAAATAACTTTTCTTTCTTTTATGTCCTGCCCCTTCAGGGAATCAGGTGCAGATAGTGACATAGGCACCCAGAGCGGAGTCAGCAACGGTAGTAGCTTCCAGAAATGCAACCTTGCCGGTACCCAGGACGTCCACGGCACCGACGTTGAAGCTGGCACCGTCAACTACCTCGGCACCGAAGAAGCACACTGAACTGACTGTGCCGGCACTGAGTGCCCTGGCACCAAGCGAGGTGCCGACCATGGTGGTACCGAGTTCCAGAGTGATTCTATCGGCACCGACATCGCTGATACTGTCAACGCAACAACAGCCAGAGGTATCGTTGCATCCCCACTCTTCTCCGGCACTGTCCAAGGCATTACACAAATCTAGGAGGATTATTACCCCTTCTCCTAGTCCAGAACCAGCGACATTCTCTCCTGGCCCTTCTTCTCATGCGTCACCATGCTCAGTGCGTTCAGACCCTCGGATCCAAGACAGTCCCACTATACATCGTCGCCATCACTCACCACATTATTCTCCATCCCCTCACAGTTACCGCCGGCACAGATCCCCATTATCTCCAAGGCAGCTAAGAAGTAGGTCCCATTCTCCACGATCACTTGCCCGTTCATCTTACTCCGAATATCTTCATTCTACAAGAAGGTCATATTCCCCAAGATATTCTCTAGACAAAAGCAACCATACACACCATCATTGCTATGATTACCACTGCCCTTATTCAGTGCAACATACACGATCAAGATCGCCTGGCTACCGCCATACACATGTTCACCACAGCATCGTCAGACCACCTGCAACATCAGTCCTCACAGCCTACCCCAACTCGGGATGTACCCCCAGCACCTCAGTCTGACCCTAGCACAGTGCAAGCGACAGACCAAGACCAACCACAAGTAGAATCCCCAACTGACCAATCCTCCTCATCCCCTGATGAGGCGGTGTTTCCCGGTGACAGTTCACCCACCGACGACGCACGCCAATTCCAAGACCTCTTCAAGCGTGTGGAGGAATCATAGGAAGTACAGTTAACACAGGTGCAGCAAAAACAACACAGGATCCTTAAAAATTTACAACCATCTCAGAAGTCGAGATTTGTACTACCTCTAGACGATGCAATACTGGAGATAGCTGATGAAATATGGCAGACACCAGCCTCTGCTCTCCCAACGAGCAAAAAGGCAGACAAGAAGTACTTCATCCCCGCTAAGGGCATGGAATTTTTATTTACCCACCCGCAACCCAATTCCCTTGTGATGGACGTGGCGCAGCAAAGGACAAAAGCTCCTCAACATAGAACCATCCCAGGGGACAAGGAAGGCAAGCGTCTAGACCTTTTTGGGAGAAAGGTCTATTCATCGGCCACCCTAATGCTAAGGACGGCAAACTATGCCGCCCTCATCTCTAACCATAGTTTTGATAACTATACCAAACTGATACCTTTACTTGAAGAGCTCCCTGACACCAAACACAAGATCTTAAAGTCGGTGGTTCAGGAAGGCTATACCACCTCGAGGACGGCACTACAGATAGCCCTGGATGTCGCCGACACAGCAGCGCGAACTACTGCCACATCAGTAGTTATGCGAAGGGCGTCCTGGCTGCAGCTGGAGGCTGTGCCAAAAGATCTAAAGTCCAAAGTAGAGGACTTGCCATTTGATAGGCAAGCCCTATTTGCCGAGAAGATGGACCAGCTGCTTCACTCGGGCAAGGACTCGAGAACCATCCTCAGAACGCTTGGCATGTATACCCCGCCGTATCGTTGGCAACGATACACATCTTACTACTGTCAAAGACCCTTCTCATACGCAACATCTTGATTCAGGCAATACGACCAGCAACAACCTAGACAGCGACAACAAAAGTGACGACCTCAAAATAACAAGGCGCCAAACCAACAAAACAACCAGCAGCCTATCTGATGGTTTCACTAAGGGTCTGCAAAACATCCCTTTGGAATACCATCCACAAGAACTGAACAAAATATTCCATCATCGATTGAGACCGTACCGCCATCGGTGGTTCACCATCACCACTGACAGATGGGTTTGCGAGCTAATCACATCAGGCTATGCAATTCCCTTCACCTTGTTACCTCCTCCCTCTCTCCCTCCCTGTCCCTTTTCAGGGACCCCTCTCACAAGCCTTTCTTAAAGGCAGAGGTTCTCCATCTTCTTGAGATCGGGGCCATAGAGAGGGTGCCCAAGGAATTCCAGGGCAAAGGATTCTATTCCTGTTATTTTCTTACCGAAAAGAAGTCAGGAGAGTGGAGATCAATATTAGATCTTTGGGGACTCAATCGATACTTACGAAAACAACAGTTCAAGATGGTAACACTGGCTTCCATCATTCCAGCGCTCAACACAGAGGATTGGTTCGTGTCCCTCTACTTGCAGGACGCATACTTTCATGTAACCGTACATCTGGCCCCCAGATATTTCCTAAGGTTCCTGATAGGCGACGAACATTTCCAGTACAGAGTTCTTCCCTTCGGCCTTTCATCAGTGCCGAGAGTTTTTTCAAAAACACTAGTGGTAGTCGCCGCGTACCTTCACCGCCTGGGCATCATAATTTTTCCCTATCTGGATGACTGCCTAATCAAAGCTCCTACTCTGGAAGAGGCATCACAGGCCATCAACATCACACAAGATCTATTCAACACTCTCAGTCTCATAATCAATCTCACAAAGTCATCCACAATTCCACAGCAATCTCTTGAGTTCATTGGGACTCGACTAGATTCCACCATGGCCAGGGCTTACCTGCCCCTCTCCAGATTCAGAGTAATCCAAGAACTTGTACAAATACTCTCCATGAGCCCCAAGATCTCGATACTTACTTGCCTGAGTCTCCTAGGCCATATGGCTGCCACCACATATGTAGTACAATATCCAAGATTGCGCCTCAGATGTCTTTAACATTGGTTGACTTCTATCTACTGACCGGGCAATCACAACCTTCACAGATCAGTTTCCATCCCTCCTGTGGTACGGGAATCCCTAAAATGGTGGAACACCACCACAAATATGCTTACCGGCATCCCCTTCCGTCATCCACAGCCCACCATACAAATAACAACAGACACATCCTTACTGGGCTAGGGAGCCCACCTCGGGGACTCTCAAGTTCAAGGATGTTGGTCCACTCACGAGTCCCTCCAACACATCAATTTTCTCGAGTTGAGAGCAGTATTCAATGCCTGCAAAGTTTTCCTATCCAACATTCAAGGCTGTGCTATTCAAGTCCTTTTGGACAACATGACGACAGTATATTATATCAACCGCCAGGGCGGTGCTCGCTCACGAGCCCTTTGCACGGAGGCGACACACTTATGGAACTGGTGCATCCGACACAATATTTCCATCACTGTGATGTACCTACCGGCAAGGACAACGTCATTGCTGATACTCTCAGCAGGCACCTCATCCACCAACACGAATGGCAATTGAACCCGCAGGTAGCAAAACAAATCTTCCAAAGATGGGAGCACCCCACCATAGACTTATTTGCAACATATCACAATGTGAAGTGCCCCTTTTACTGTTCAAGAGCAGGCATTGTACCGAACATTCTAGGGGATGCCTTCCTTATAGACTGGAACCATCAACTGTTCTTTGTGTTTCCTCCAATTCCTCTGATTCCCAAAGTTTTGGAGAAAATAGCCAGGGACAATTCCAAAGTCATTCTTATAGCTCCCTTCTGGCCCCGCCAAACATGGCTCCCACTTCTCCTCCAGATGTCCATGTGTCCTCCGTACCACTTACCAGACTGACACAATCTTCTGGCACAACAGCAAGGGAGAAATATACATCCACAGGTCCACTGCCTACACCTCACAGCATGGCTCCTAACTGGTTCCAGCACACAGAAATCACATGTTCCCAGGATGTCAAACATGTGTTGATGCATAGTAGAAGGGACTCGACATGCTGCACTTACCTGTATAAATGGCACCATTTTCAATCCTGGTGCCATGTCAATAACTTTGATCCCGAGTCCCTTCCTCTCCAGCACATCCTTGATTATACCCTGCAATTGCAAAGATCAGGTTTATTGCTTCCTTCGATCAAAGTCCACCTCGCAGCGATCTCAGCTCTTCGACCCCTAGTACAGGGTTACTCACTATTCTCCCATCCAATGACCAAAAGATTTTTTAAGGGGCTCGCAAACTTATATCCCTCACACAGGAAACCCACAGACATGTGGGACTTACAGCTAGTCTTACATGCCCTAATGCATCTCCCCGTCGAGCCAATGGCAACATCTGACCTGCCTACACTCACCATGAAGGTCATCTTCCTCCTGGGTATTACCTCTGCCCGGAGAGTGGGGGAGCTTGCTGCTCTCTCAGCCACACTACTGTACATACTTTTCACTAACCAGGGACTGATACTGTGTCCTCACCCCAGCTTCCTTCCCAAGGTGAACTCATAGTTCTGCATTAACGAGCCCATTGTACTCCCAACCTTTTACCCTGAACTGTACTTGTCTCCACAGGAATCCCAACTGCACACCCTGGATGGTCGCCGTGCCCTTGCAATCTACTTGGATAGAACACGAGCTTTCTGCAAATCACAACGTTTGCTACTGTCCATGGCCCAGCACTCCATGGGCCAACCCCTCTCATCATGACGCATTTCTAAGTTTGTTGTCTCCTGCATCTCACGCTGTTACTCTTTACAAAATAAGATCCCCTGCCTTGTTCACTGAGAGCACATTCAACTAGAGCAATGGCAACTTCGACAGCCTTTATTAAAGGAGTCTCCTTACCAGACATCTGCAGAGCAGCTACATGGTTATCCGACTACACGTTCACGAAGCACCATGCTATCAACACTTCAACTCATGACTCTGCAGTAGCCTTGGCAGTCTTGTCCATGGCACAGAGGTCATAACTCCGATACCCGCCTCCATAGACCAGACTACTGCTCTGAAGTCACCTAAAGTGGAGCACCCATGGGGACACTACTCGAAGAAGAATAAGTTACTCACCTTGTGCAGTAATGATGGTTCTTCGAGATGTGTGTCCCCGTGGGTGCTCCACGTCCTGCCCTCCTCACCTCTTCGGAGTCTTGTTTTCTGTTTTTCAGATATTCTCAGCTTAGGAGGAACTGGCGGGAGCCGGACTGTGCACGCTCAGAGTCGGCGTGAGCGGCACGTGTCTCCTGCTGCACATGCGCGGCCCGGCTGAACCACTGCTGATAAATCTCTGGTCTGCGGTATGGGACGAGCCCGACACCTAGAGTGGAGCACCCACGGGGACACACATCTTGATCGTTACTGCACAAGGTGAGTAACTTCTTCTTCTTGTGTTTATGGAAGCAAGTAAATAACTTTTCCTTATTTATTTTTTCAAAATCAGTCATAATTTTATAGGCCTCTATTATATCCTCCCTTAGTCTTTTCTTTTCTAAGCTGAAAAATCCCAGTCTTATTAATCTTTTCTCATATGGAAGCTGTTTCATACCCCTAATCTTCTGTTTTGCAGACTGGATAAAAAAGACATCATTTCTTGCAATGGTGCTCTCTAAACTGTTGGTGATTCATGTAATTACATATTCTCCTTGCCCATAAAACTAGGCCCAGGGAAAAGTTGGGCAGTTGTACATTCCCCATGCTCTAATAACTTGCTGTTTTGTTGCATTATGAAAGGGGAAAGAGGAGATCTGAGAAATCTGTTCTCGACGAGTTTTTAAATTAGCTATGAAAGCAATATCTTGGTCCTGCAGGATAGATGGGAGTAGGAGTAAACACTCTTATTATTATAGATTCTGCATATCTCATTTTTGTTCTTTGAGGCATGAGCCAGCACAAGTCAGGTATAGAAAGTTCTGTTTATAAGCAATAGATGGGGCTCAGACACATGAACTTCAGTTAATATCTGCTGCTATGTGGCTAATGGTTTGCTCAGGGTTAATTTTCAACTGAAATGGATGAAAATAAGTGAAAATGTCAGTTTGAATGTAATTAACATTTATATTTACCATCCATAAGAAAACATTGTTTATATGTGGGTTTTGGTGTTTTGCTGACTTTATTAATAGAAGGAGCAAAAGCCTCAAGGCCACATGATTAGCTATTATTAACTGATACATTTTCATTGAGGCCTGAAGAGCTAAGATGATTTACACTAGATGAGAATCTAGCTTATACCCTTGTTAGGTATTCATAAAGATGCAAGCAAATGTTCCAGAAATGTCATTTCTTAAGCATTTTTAAGATGAACGTTTCAGTCCTCTTCCCAAAAGCGGAAACCAGGTATAGCTCCATTGACTTCAATGGAACTGTGCTTGTTTATACAGCTGAGGCAGTTTGCATCACCTCCAGCATTTCTCTGAATTTTCACTGTTATAGGACAAGCTCCTTATTTACAGTTCTAGGTTGTAATCCAACAGAGTAAATGGGATCATCCAATGGTTTCTTTATACTTCAGTTATTTCATCTAGTCATCGCCTGTCAAATATCTTATCTATAGATACACAAAAAAAGTACAGAACCTTAAACGCTTTACTTTTACAAGAAATAAGAACCTGTAATTCCCTGGCAGTTGATTACATCATTTTTAAAAGCTGTCAGGAAATTTTGTCCATGGGTTGCTTTCTCTCTTCTTCAGTTTATTGCCAGTTTTAGTCAATAAATAAAACAAATATTCTATACTTAAATGAAAAATCTCCAATTCACTAGATATTCTGTGAGGTAATTCTCTGAAGTAGATGAAATACATTGATCAGTATGATGAAATACATGTGTACCTGCTCTGTTGCATAGCTTGGATTATCAGACTTTTAAAACTTAGTTCATGATAGTTTCACAGATACCAACTGAATCAAAACTTGCCATGTTATCAAAGAAAATATATTCTAAGGTGTATCAACTATCCTGATCAGTGCTAACAGAGAAACCCTGAAAGCTGATAACAGGAATACTTCATTAATTATAATTGACTTTGACATTCTGAGTGGAAAAATGTTAACAGTTGTGCTAAAATAGTTGAGATGATCCTTCAAAGAGAAGACAATACTCAGTGGGTCCCACTTCCAGCAACTGTGGTGCTGCAGATTTCAGTGTCTTCTGCACTAGTATGTGATCACTCACACACTGTTGAAGTTGGATTTTACAAACTAAATGATACCTCACTCTCTGGTTTGTCAGCTCCTGGAGAAATCCTAATCCCAATGACAAATGGGGCCAGAGTTTCACCTCTGGAATGTAGGGTATTTGAAGCTCTGATTGCTGTCTTATGACAGATCTACTGTAAGGTCAGTAGAGCTGTGTCTCAAACACAAAATTTAGATTTGGATATTGAATCTCCCAGTATGTGGAGCTATAGAGGGAGAGTAGGGTTGCCAGATGGTTTCAACAAAAATACCGGACTCACGTGACATTACATCACAATCTACATTACATCTTATTTAGAAAATACCGGACATTTATATTTTCTCAATTTGTTTCCCGAACAGAAAGCTCAAATACTGGACTGTCCGGTTCAAAACCAGACACCTGGCAACCCTAAGGGAGAGAGTTACAAGATGGGCTTTCCAAAATTCTTCAGTCATGACCTAGCATCTATTTCTGTAACTCACAAAGCTATTGGGTGTGGTGTACTGTCTCATATAGTGGCATTTAGACCACTTAGGGTATGTCTACACTACGGTGCTATTTCGAACTAACTTAATTTGAAACAGTTAATTCGAATTAAGCTAATTCGAAATAATGCATCTATACACAAAAACTATTTTGAAATAGCATTTTGCTATTTCGAAATAGCACGTCCACACTGAGTGGACCCTGAACCGAAGTTAAGGCTGGCCGGAACCAGTGACGGCAGGGCATCGGGTTAGGACTTAGTGTGTGTGGCTGCTGCCTGAGGCTAACTGAGCTTAAAGGGACCCTACCCCCACCCCGGACAGACAGTTCTCAGGGTTCCCCGCTTGCTTGTCTACCTCGATGAGGGACAGCAAAGCAGTCCTGTCTTGGAGTGCCCTGAGTGACCGCACTTGGGACACCACAACACTCGGCCACATGGAGCCAGAGCTGCCCCTGGGCATGCCGGTGCATCTCATGGGGTCGTTGCCATCAGCCCAGCTGCACTTGCTGCGGGCTGCTATCCGGGGGGTCCATCGGGTGGCTGTCAGGATCCAGGAGGCCCTGAGGGAGAGCGTCCACCCCGAGGAGCCCTCAGAGCCTCCCCGGTCCTCCCCTCCGGGGACACGTGCCCCATTCCTCCCTCACGTCCTTCCACTTACCCCTCCCTAGCCCCCCCTTCCTGATGTCAAATAAAAGACACGTGTGTTCAAAAATAGAAACTGGGTTTATTGAACAAAACTGGGGGGAAGGGGTGGATGAACCTCTGGGGAGACTGGGAAAAGGAGGTGGGAGAGGGAAAGAGAGAGGGTGGAAGAGGGGAGGGAGAAACCTGGGAGGAGGGAGCTGGAAGGGGAAGCAAGGGGAAGAAGGGGGAAGGGAAGCTCAGGGCTCAGGGTTGGGGATCTCCCCAGACCAACTTGACTTTCATGCTAATCTGCTCCTGGGTTCGCATGTGGCCTTTGGTGGCCAGGCTGGCAGCTATCCTGCCATAGACGGCCGCATTCCTCCATCTAGTGTGGAGATCGTGGATGTTGGGGGCATCCCCCCCAAACCTGAATAAGGTCCATGATCTCCACCCTGGACCACAAAGGTGCCCACCTTCTCCAGCCCCTAGCAGGCTCCTGGGAGCTGGCAGACTGGTCCTGGGGAGCGGTGGATGTCTGGCTGCCAGTGGCTTGCTGGCTCATGTTTTGGGGCCGCTGGGTCAGGGGCCCCGGTGGCCACTGCTGGCTCTGGGCTGGCAGGCTTGGAGCTGTTACAGGCACTGTGGCCAGGGTCTTCCCCTTTAATGGCTCCGGGGCTGGGGGAGAGGAGAGTAAGTTTTCCTGGTTGTGCCCCGAGTGGCCACCAGGGCTCCCTGGGAAGGGCTGGAGGCCCCCTATTTCGAATTAAGTGTCTACACAGCACTTAATTTGAAATAGCTATTTCGAATTTGGTGTTACTCCTCGTAGAATGAGGTTTACCAAATTTGAAATAAGGGCTCCGCTATTTCGAATTTATTTCGAAATAGCGGTTTGGCTGTGTAGACGCTATTAAAGTTAATTCGAAATAACTGCTGTTATTTCGAATTAACTTTGTAGTGTAGACATACCCTTACAGAGAGAAAGAATGAGCTTGCTCTATAGCCTTATTCACAAGCCAGATGGCTTTATAGCTTAAGCACAAGAGGCTCTTGTACAAAGCTCCAGAAGGCCTAGGTTTGATTCTGCCTGTTGGTGTTACACTTCTATCGAAGTTATTGACTTCCATGATTTTGGAAATCTTACCTTTTTGTTTGGTCTCGTTTCTGCTTTCTCACCCATTCACTCCTTGTACCATGGGATGATGGTGAGCAGTGGTGCTGAGTTATGAATTCCCCACCCGAGGTAGATATTATATTTCCTATTCTTCTTGCTCCAGGCTGCCTCTAGTTTCTGGAAGGGTAAACAGGATAAGTAACACTACTCCAGTCCTCTACCCATACTTCTTATGTCTGCATCAGAGGCAGTATAAATGCAAATATTTGTAAGAATATTGTTAGGGAGGGTGAGGGGGAAGAATCTGTCCTATCAAAGATAAAAACAATGTCTCTCAAATTAAATGTTAAGAAATGTGCCCAGAAATGTTAATATATCCTGGGAAACAGTATGTCATCACAGGTAAGTGAAACTTTGTAACTCTGCATCTGCCAGGAAGGAGGGATGACTATTACACAGTGAAAAACCCAAGCAGAGGGAAATTGAAATAGAATTCAATTTCTTTCCCCTGTGCTTCTGCCATTGTTAACTGTATTTAGCTAAAATTTAATGTAAACACACAGCAATAAGTATGGCTTCAGAATGTCATGTCCTCAGAGCTTCTCAATTCTAGGGAAGTATCATGTAAAACTTAAATAGATGTGATTCATATAATAGTTGTGTGAATTTGGAAACAAGCTGTATATGTTCAGGCACTTTGAAAGTTACCCAAATACTACACAGTTTCTGTTGTACCAAGTGGGTTGTGTCAGAGGAACTCGACTTTAAGGTATATCATTATATTTTGCACTTTGTCACGTCTGAAGTTTGAGAGCACTTGATGGAAATAGGGACAGATTCTGATCTCCACGGGCTATGTCTACATAGCAGCATTATTCTGAAATAAAGCCTGTGTCTACAAACAAGCAGTTATTTCAACATAATGTCAAAATAATGTTGAGCTGGAGGACTGCTTACTCCGACTCCTGTAACCCTCATTGTATGAGGAGTAAGGGAAGTTGGGGGAAGAGTGCTCTATCTTGAAATAATTGCTGTATACACAGTGCAAAAAATCGAAATAAGCTATTTTGACTTAAGTTATGCAATTAGCGTACCTCAAGTTGTGTAGCTTATTTCGAGTTTAGCCCTGCTGTGTAGATGTGCCCCATTACAACAGTGTAAGTTCTGAGTAAGTCCACTGATCTCTTTGGTTTTACTCTAGGGGTATGTCTAGACTACATGGCTCCGTCAACGGAGCCATGTAGATGAGCTTTCTAGACATAGGGAAATGAAGCGGTGATTTAAATAATCACCACTTCATTTACATCAAAATGGCCGCCACGCTGTGCCGATCAGCTGTTTGGCAGCACAGCATGGTGGTCTGGACGCTCCATGGTCGACGACGGAAGCCTTTGTCGACCACCCTGTTATGCCTCATGGAATAATTGCCGCTTCATTTCCCTTTTTCGAGTACACTAATCTACATGGCTCCGTCGATGGAGCCATGTAGTTTAGACATACCCTAGGTCTCCACTGGTGTAACTGAGATCACAATTTAGACTGTAATGTATATTCTTCTAGGAAGTAATAGCTGCCTTTTCTGAATATGTGCCTTTATGTCACATATTGACTTTTTTGGGTAAAGGGTGGTGTCTAACATAATGATAGTTCAGCTGAATGAGACTTTCCCTGTCTTGGAGCTGTGTGGAGAATTTCACAAAAGCAGAACCAATGAATTTGGCTTTACACCAGATTTGTGAAAGACAAAGTTGAAGTTGATCAACATCAGTTTTTGCTATTAAGCAGCTCTAAAGTGATATTCCACAGCTTTGATTTCAGCTTCCAAGCAATTAGTATAACTTGACCCATGAGAGAACTGTGGTCTGAGATAGAGATGTTGCCATAAATCAAGTTTTTCCTTGGGTAACTTCTATGGAAGCTTCTGTTTTCTTATAAAAGTTAGATCATTTGTCCAATATTCATCTGTTTGCTCTCCCAGGTCCTATTTAATGTTTGTCTATGATTAATCAGTACTGTTGGCATTCTCTTGTTACTTAATTTCTCTTTCTGACTATCCTATGCAGAGTCCACAATACAATACATTATTCCCCTCATCCCTACATTCCTAGATAATTAAATACAGATTGTTAAAACCAATGTGCTTATTGTTTTGTATATTGAGTCTGGCAACACAATTTGTGTGAGTTCACAACTTGTGTGAATGTAGTGCTCATGACAGGTACCCAGGTAAATGAATATTTGCTGCCTCTGCAATAGATTAGGTAGGATTTGAAGTGTAAACATCACACTTGTATTTGAAGATACATCACACTTTCCTCTGCTACCCTGCATTGCTGCCGTGACATGTACCAGGCTGACAGCTTTTGTTACTGAAAGATTTGAACCCAATTATACTGAACCAATGCGTTTGGCTAAAACACTGCTTTTCAATTTAAAAACAATTTATTCTTAAATTTATATATTCTGGTATTCAAGGTTGTGGTCCACCCTACAAATTTTCCAAAGGCGCCCAGGGTGGTGTGTGAATTTCCCAGGTTACTGGGTGGGGACTTGAGCCAGTTCTGTGTTGGATGGATGGAGAGGAACCCCTGAAAATTGAACCCAGTCCTGACTGCTGCTAGCTCCATCTGTCAGAAGGGTTATACATAAACATTCAGTATCAATTACTAAAAATTAAACAGTACATCCTAGCCTAACTGGTACCAAATGGGTAGAGAGATCTTAATCCACAAGCATCCAGCTTTATTCACACTAACATCCTAGAGCATATGAGTTTCAAGAGAAGATTTTAACTTACAGAGATTTCTACAAAATCCCTCAGAATCATCTCAGTTTGCCTTTCTGCTCTGTTAGTGAGTGATAGCTGTTAGTAGTGGTTTTGGCTACAGTGAAGGGTATGCTGTGCTGCACTGGGCAGTGGCAGAGTTAAAGGCACTCCCCTGGTGAGGGAGATGTAAGCCTGCTGGACACTTCTGTTGGGCTAGTGTGGAGGCCTCCTGCTGGGTGGGTTTTATGAGTGTTTTTGTCAGAGCAACCTGGAGACTTGAAGTGGGTGGCAGCTCCTGCTGCTGCTGTAACAGTACTTGGGTTCCAAGCGGCTCCTCCTTTTGCAGGGTTTTAGTGCAGCTTATCACGTGGCTTCCTTTGAGCAGGTTTCTCTTGGTAGATGTCTGGGAGTGTTCTGCTCTCTTGTCGGTCCTCATCCCTACAAAGCTTAAGCTTGCCACCTCTGGCCTTATACACAATTTGAGCTCTTTATAGAATTTATTACAGCCAATCAGTTTGCAGTTGAGCTATGAAGTCATCACTTAGGCTACGTCTACACAGCTTCCCTCCTCCTCAAAAGCCTATGCAAATGAAGTGCAGATTAGCATATTGGCATGCTTCATTTGCATAATTAATTAGGAGCCGTTTTTGCACATGTCGAAGCAAAAACGCTCCTCTCTGTTTAGGCAGCTAACAAACAGCTTTATTAATTAATAAAGCACAGCATGAGCCAAACGTGGTCCCAGCAAAGCCAGGCCCAGTAAGGCTGCTAATACAATCAGTCCTAGTATCTTTATACCCTTAACCAAACAGTCTGACGTCAGGGCATCCAATTACAGAAATCATCAATTAAACTAGGAAAAACAAACCCTTATCAACAAGATGGCGGACAGGTACAAGGGAGTACACCTCCTGTCCCAACCAGCCCAATTAACACATACCAATAGCCCATCCTGTAGGCCCCTTCTCACGGGGTGACAGAAAGTTCTCTCTGGTCTACGTGCTTGAGAGAAAAGCTGAAATGGTTTCTGTTATACAAGATGGCTTCTCGCTAAATATAAAATGGTTTTTACACGCAAAAAGGCACTGTCTGTACAGCGTCTTTTTGTGCAAAAATCCCCTCTTGCGTGAGAGCCGTTCTTCCTAATTTTTTCAGGAAGAATGGCTCTTGCGCAAAAGGGGGTTTTTGCACAAAAAGGCACAGTGTAGACCACGCCTTTTTGCACAAAAACCGCTTGCGCAAAAACAGCTCCTAATTAATTATGCAAATGAAGCATGGCAATATGCTAATCCACGCTTCATTTGCATAGGCTTTTGCAGAAGAGGGAAGCTGTGTAGACATAGCCCTAGTCACATGGATAACATGTACCTTCCCACGTGACTGAAGCCCTTATCACTTCTATGGGCCCAATGCATTCCTTTTGGATTTTCAGTTGACCTTTTGGATGAACCCTAGCTACTGCCTGTCTAGAAGTCCCATTGGTTTCCATAGGCTACAGTGTATCCCTATGGGTTTTCGCTGAGTCATTCCCCACAGGAAGTGATACAATCCCTATTCTTTCTATGATTTCCCTGTATTCCTATGAGATTTCCTGCTATATTACATAACTCCATAGCTGCCATTACTGTATTTTTTATTTTACACTATTAATTTTAATTTAAATCTTTATTCTTAAACCTGGTTACTGTTCTAAGCATGTTAAAAGATCCTATACTACCACCACCCTTTTAATGTCAAAATTTTGGCAATTATAAACCTTTTTTGAGGTTTTTCTGATGATTTTCAATTTAGTGACTAATAAGATATTTAAGGTAACTAAGGCAAACTCTCTTGTCACACCTTGGCTAATCACAATTATTTATACACACACAACCAGTACAGCATAGGTGACATCAGTGCAGGCTACCCAAGGCTGTCCTGCCAGTGTGATTGTCTGGTGAGAGGATGATTAAATCTCCATGGCCTACTAGATTCATGGCTTTCTGCTGACACTGCCAGAGAGCATAAATTAAGGTGGTGATTTCTGTGATGCACATTCAGAACGTGGACTCAGACCTGCAGACAACCAAAAGAACTTTTTTTTTTTTTTTTTTTTTTTACTGTGGACTAGTTCTGAATCCAAACCAGTGAACAAATCACCAGAACATGAAAGGTTCTGTATCCCATTACTAGTCATCTCAGCCTTCTGGTCCCCGTTGAAATACATAAGTTTTTAAATGCAACAAAATCTGTGCAAAGCTCAAAGAAACATCTGAATGAAAATCACCTGGCTAGGATGAAGAGGCAAGAATATTTAATGTAAAAGTGAGGTGAATGTATTGTGCTATCAATTAGATGAGGGGAAACTGTAATATTTTTGGGTAGTATGACTATTTGTATTGCAGCAGCACTTAGGGGACCCAGGCATGGACCAGGACTCTTGGCTAAACAAATGCCAACATAGGACAAAAAGATAGAATGGAATTTCATCCTAATGCCTCAGTGTTTGGAATGTGACAAGTAAAATTCTTCAGGATGAATCAGCCTGGAGGAAAAGTCTGAATGTTTAAGTGACATAAGCTGACAATAGCCAAAGTAAATACACAGAAATGAAAATCCCACTAATTTAAATAGAATTTTCTTTTTTTTGTCATGTTTAAAAATAACCCAAACCTTAATGTAAGGCTATAAAATGTCATTCTGGGCACTTGGGAAATTAGGCAATTAGTCAGAAAAGCAAGGCTTTCTAATTTACCCAAGAGATTTACCCAACTGCTTCTTTAAGATTGTCTAGCTTCTTAGCTAAATAGATAATTAGGAATGATTTTTTGCAAATGCTTTTTTAAGAAAAAATTATTCAGCTTCAAGATCATAATTGCCCTATTGGAGCTGTTCCAGACTATTGTACAATTATCTAATGAGGATTCAAACTAAAAAGGTTAGAAAATAAAATGTATTCTGTTTACAGGCAAGATTTATACTGTAGTATCTCAAATGATTGTTTTCAAAAATACACTTTTTAAAAATAGCACATTGGATATTGAACACTTTTGAAAATATGGCACTTTAATCACAGTCTGAACTTTGGCCACTTAGGTGCTTGAATGAAAACTGTCTGGCACTGAGCAATTTTGAAAAATCTGGCCTTTTGGCTTCAAAACCTTGCATAAACACTACATAAATAGTCCCTTTAACATTTAAATAGGGCTAAATGAGGATTACACAATTTGGAAACTGACACATCAAGACATGGTAACTTGTCCAATGACTCCCACTATGTAGTTCAATTCTGTAGTTGCTTCCATGTGAGGAAGTCTTGTTGATGTAATAGGAGGGTGCGTGCAGTGTCTATAGGAAAAAAAACCCCAAGCAGTAATAACTGGTCATTTGTAGAAATGAAATACCTGCTCAGCCAATTAATGCTATAGATATTTTCTTTGTTGCTTTAACCTCTGCTGGATTCATGCTGGCCCTTTTGTCTGACAATGTCTGAATTTCAGATCATGTTTAAAAATAAGCCCAAATCAGCACTTTCCTAAAATAGTCTCAGTAAGCTCATGACATTTAGTTAGCTCTCAGCATTGCTAAAAACTCACATAGGAAGCAGATGTTTTGGGGATCACCCAGACTAGTAAGGGGTTCTGTCACCTCCTGCTCTTTTACTTTGTGTGGGCTTATGACATGAAGCTTTGATTCTGACCTCTGACAATAGGAACCTGCAGAAAATCTCACCAAGGCTTCCGCTGGCTTAGTAACACGTTGCTGGATGATACCAACAGTACAGGCCTTTCCATCCTGAGTCTCCGCCATCCATCCTTTGAGTTCTCTAGTGCCAGGCACTCAGACTTTTCCCCTCTGGTTTGTCTCGCCCAAAGATGTGAATACAATCCGCAAAAACCAACTTACTTTGGCATATGCACTCTCCACAGTTTGCACACCAGAGACCTGCTTGAGTAAAAATAAACAGTTATTTTACAGAAATCCCCAAATGCAAAGATGCAATAATAAGGGAGGGCAAATGTGTGAATGTCATACACATACATAAATACAAAATTGAATCATTATGTGTGTTGCATACTTTTATATTAGATACAATCCCTTTTCTAATTCAAGTTACCTATTGCTACAGTTTTCCTTCCCTGATTGTTCCCACTTGGTTGTGAAGTAGAGCTTAAGTGTACAAACATAGTTTTCTATGTAATGATTGTTTAATTCAAAATATTACAAGTTTTCATAAAAGGCATTACTCAATATATTTGTATAATATGACATAACCCTTCTCCCAGATACAGCCAGCAGCAGCCAGGGCTGGGTTCAAGATTTAGGGGTTCCTCTCCATCCACCCAAAACAGAACTGGCTCACATCCTACCCAGTAACCTGGGAAATTCACACGCCACCCTGGGCACCTGTAAAAAGCAATGCTTCCCCTCTCACAAGCACAGAATATGAGTGTAGAAAAGAAACTTTTAATAAAAGGGAAGGAAGTAACTTGGCATTAATTTTGGAAAACACCACAACCAGAGTTCTTAAACAAAACCATGAGTAAAAGTCCTGTTCACATGCCCTACCCTTTTCTGCACCCCACTCACAGTTGCTGCCCTTGGTCAGGGTAGACCCAGAGGTTAGAGGCGCATCTGCAGAGTTCACCTCCCATCCTACTGGGGGAGGTAAAGAAGTATCTTATTTGCTCCACTGGTCACTTGCCATCATCCTGATGGCTATTCATTGCACCACTGTCCCCACTCTACTGCTCCCACTGGCCACCCTGCTGGCTTCTTGCTCACTGCGGCTCTCACTGGCCCACCAGCCAACCACTCACTGCTTCCAACGGCTTCTTGTGGATTTGGTGCTGGACAAAACCCAATGATTTCAGCTCTCAATGATTTCAGCTCTTGGACCAAAGTACAGTCCAGCCACAAGAAATTTCCACATACACGGAAGTAAATTTAAAATAATAAAAGAGACTCCTTATAGAACCTATTTCAGCTTTATCATTGAAATAGTGGGGAGAAACAGGTTGAAGCTGTCTTATAGCTCTTGCCTGGATGGCATGTAGCCTGCTGACTCAGGCTGTGTCTAAACTATGGGGTTTTTCCGGGATACTCGAATTATCCTGGAAAAACTCCTCCGCGTCCAGGGAATGCGTCTACTCTTCCGCTTTTTTTTGTGGAAGAGCAGACACGCTCTTTCAGAAGCCCTGTCTCCCTCCTTCCATGAGGAAGAAGGGCTCTTGCAAAAGAGGAGGATTTTCTGAAATTTGGCCCAGTGTTCGGGCCAAATTTTGGAAAAGCCTCTTCCGACAAAACTGTCGGAAAAAGGTATGCAAATTGCGGAGTGCATTTTGCATACCTTTTTCTGATAGATCATTGTAGTCTAGATGTAGCCTCAGAGTCCTGTCCTCCCCGACTTAACCTCACAGAGCTCTGGCAGTGGAGCCTCTGTCCATCTAAGTTTCTTTACAACAACAGTGTCTCTCTCCTTTTTAACTGGGTTAAATGCAGTCTGACTTTTCTGTATTTCCACAATAATTGTAAGCGTTGGTGATCATATTCTGCAATTCTTGCATTTGGTGACCCCACAACAACCAAATTGATTAAAATGGGCAAAACATCACTGCATCAGTTGAATATCTAGCAGATATAAGCAAACAGAAGCAAACTGTATTTACATGCACATGCACAGATTCTCATTTTTTAAACTGTGCGAGGTTAAGCACAGACATTCTTCTTTGGTATTCCCACAATAATTACAGACATTGCAATTAGTACTATTAACACAATTTGTGACCCAACACCAGCCAACTTGATGACAATGAGCAAAACAGTATTCATTTTTTTTTTTATTGTATCACTTTGGTATATATGGTCGTGCCAGTTTTTTTCCACATATTGATCTGAGGAAGTGGGTCTGGCCCACGAAAGCTCATCACCTAATAAACCATCTTGTTAGTCTTTAAAGCGCTGCATAGTCCTGTCTTTTGTCACAGCAATAAGAGACACTTTTCTGCTATGTTGTGACTAGTTAAAAGCATGTTGCAATAGAAGAAGTACATACATATATGTTGGAAATTAGCCCCAAGATAGGAAAAGTAAAACCTCAAAAACTTGGGCGATCAGTTCAGATATGCACTCAAAAGCTATGCACCTCTAAACTCTGGTGGCCCCTTCATTCCAAGCCACTCTGTTTTATCCTCTACCACAATATGCCCCACAACAGACCCTTCTTACCACCTTCAACAGCTCCTCTGTTGCCCCAGTTAGGTGTTCTCTTATGAAGGTAAACTTTGTGGTTGCTGAGGGTGAATAGTAGTAGGCCTGTTGTCTTGCCACTACGATGCCTTCCAGTTCAGCCCACCAAAGCCCTAGTTCCCTCACTTTAGGTTGTCAAACACTTTCCCTTCAATAATAACAATGTCTTTTATTCTTTCCGCTCCATAAGAGTTTTCAACTTCAGACAGACAATATTTACCAACACAGAGACGGTAAAAACAGGATCCTTCAGGCATTTTTTTCTTTGTTTTTTGTTTTTGTATTAATCAACTTTGATTGTCAGGATGAAGCCAGTTCTAATCCATATTTGTCATCCTGCAGAGAGCAATCAAAGTGTCCCATGGCTGTTAGTAAGTTGTCATTTGGAATAGTCCATTTGTGAACTAGAGGTGGGTGAACCTCATGAAACCAATCTCACTTTTGTCTGTTGGCAGAAATGTTGAATGTCGGTAAATAACAATAATTTAGATATGCTTCCCTCCCTACCTTAAAAGTGATTCACTTTTCAGTGTAATACCTGTTTTTCTAGCTAGAGAAAGTTTGTGCTATATATTAGAGTTAAAAGCTATTCTGGTCCGATATCAGAGAAGATGTGAAATGTCTGGTGCACAATGAGTTTTCTTTGTATCTGTACAGGTTAGAAGGGGGGCAACTTTCCAAATATGAGGGAATATTCAGCTGGTAAAAAGTTAACTGCATCTGTTGCTTCCAGCACTTAGTCCTAGGGAGTGTGAAAGAAAGAAGAGGGATTGTCAGATATGGGGATGGGTGGAGATTCACTCCTCTGCAGATGCTCAGCCAAGGGATAAACTACAGCAGCATTTAGGCAGCTCTGTTTCACAACAGCCCACGGAATCTGAAAGTTTGCTAGTCAATAGGAGCAGCCAATTGGTAAGTTTTTGAGGGACTTCTCCATGTATAGGAGGACCCTTGGGGCAAATTTGTTGGGGTGAACTTGAGTGCCCGGTGTTAAATGAGGCTATTGATATGATGTTACACATCACAGAAATGTGGTGGAATGATCATTAACAATGGTACATGGTAATATCAGGATACAAACTATATAGGAGTGGCAGAGTAGTTTGCACAGGTGGCTGGGGAAGACAAAAGGGAGAATGGCACTGTGAGCGAGAATAAAATATAGAGTAAGAATAAAATAGAGAAAAAACCTGAAATGAATCAAACTGTAACATAAAAACTCCAGAGATAGAAATTCCATCCTTGAACAATAAAAGTATAGAATAGGAATATGCTACCAATCCATTAACTGGGATGATGACAGTGATTGTGCAATGCTCAGGGCGACTTCCAAAAATGGAAAACCCAGTAATAACGGAGAATTTAAACTATCTCCATAATGAGTGGAAACATGTGACCTTATCAATGACTGCTACTTGGGAGTAGCTAGTCCTGCAACCAACAAAGGGAAAGGCAATTCTTGCTTTAGTCCTAAATGATGAGCAAATATCAGCTAATATAATGCCATCTGCCAGTCTTCAGGTACAGAGGCTGGTTTAAGTGATAGGTTACATGCTACAATTAATACTTCTGCAATTTTATCTTTGCATTTCTTCAGAGCTCTTGAGCAAATACTATCTGGCCCTGGTGACTTATGTAATTTATCAATATGTTCCAAGGATGCTGGATCAGTGCTCAGACTTGCCACCTAAAAAGTATGGCTCAGGTGTGGGAACCTCCTTCACATTATCTGCAGTGAAGATTGATACAAATAATTCATTTAGCTTCTCTAATAATGGGGGATTTCAACTATCCCGATATGGAGTGGAAACATGTCACCTTTAGATCCCCAGGTCTGTCCACAGAAGCATCCTCCATCTGCAGTACTGACTATGCTGCTAACTGAAGCTGAACCTCTGCCAGCTTCAGGGTAGAGAAGGAATAAGGCCAGGGTCTCCTGGCAGAACACGGAGTGGCCCTAGCCTGGGTCAGTGCAGACTTAGTCTGGGTTGGCCTTTGATCCCTCTGCTCACAATGAATAGTGTGGAGAAAATGTGTAAGTGTAACCTTGTAATCTCATAGGTAATAAGTTTGTTATAATGAATGTATGTTATAATATAAGGTTTTGATTACATTTTGATAGGCTTAAATACAAGATGTAGGCCTCAAACAAGCACAAGGAAGCTTTGTTAACTTAGCTCCAGCTCTGTTTGATGTCAGCTTCAGATCTTTAAGTGAAGGGATGGAATACTGCAATGCATAGTGATGTTAGTATAAGGTAAAATCTTGTAACAGACAGAAATTTAATGTTGAAAGACTTTGTTAAAGTGACTAGAAGTACCCTTTGTTCTATGCTGCAATTGTGTAAATGTATTGTTTGTGTGAAAAGAACAGAGAATGTTTTAAGAGAGATGAGCATGAAGGCCACTATACCCAGATGGCCAAAGGAGGGGCTGGAGACTCAGAAGCACCAAATAATTATAAACTAAGCTAAAGCACACTGAAGATGCAAAATGGACTGGGGCATATTGACGAGCCCTGAAGTTAGTGGCAAGCATCCCTTGATAGGGAACTGATAACAACTTTCACCAGAAAACAACACCCAGGACAGGTTGTCAGCATACTGATATCAGATGACTGCGAGAACAACCTCTGGATAAACATATATCGCAAAAAGACTGATTGTGATGTTGAGTAACTGATTAAGGCCTGACAAGGCAAAATGCATCGACTTTCATGAAAAGAAAATCCTATAAGGATGGGGTGTTTTGTATCATTCTTCAGGTTCCACCCTGCTGCGACCTTGGAGCATCAGCCTGGACTGACAAGAACCCGGCTCCCCCCTCACACTCAACTTATCTGTCCAATAAGTTGGTTCAAGCAACAGACTGGTAACTATAGCATCAACAGGACATATGTGTGTGTGTGTGTGTGTGTGTGTGTGTGTGAATTATCAATAGATGTGGCATGTGGCCTTATCCCCCCTGAAAAAGATCCCATGTGCTTCTTTTACGCATAACATAAGAAAGTGTTATTTACTCCTTCATGTAACAACAGCCACGGAATTTGATAGGCAGTACTCTGGCTATCCCTAAACCTCTGACTGCTAGATGTTGGGGCTGGATGGCAGGGGATATATCACTTGACAAATTACCCTGGTCCATTCATTCCCTCTGAAGTATCTGTCACTGGCCACTATTGGAAGAAAGGACAACTGGTCTGGCCTGGTATGTCCATTTTTATGTTCTGTTATTCACTTATCCATTGCTCTGCAAATACTTGAATTTGCTGATTCTTAAGTCACATTCCATAGCTTAATTTTCTCCCAGGCTTTTTCTGGAAAAGATGGCTGACAGGGATTCGGAGAGTCTCACCTTGGGAGGCTTTGATGTTTTGGAAGTTGGTCCCAATTTATGTTTATTTACTATAGTGCCCAGAGCTCTCAACAGAAATATTCTTCAATACCTAGAACACTCTAAATAAAGTGAAATATATAGATGTGTACATATACGTATATAAAGTTCTCTTTATGGAACAGTCTGTGTAAGTGATTTCAGCAAAATGGAAGATAGTTTAAAAATTCACTTGAAAAATAGTTTTAGAATTGCTGCTTTCAGCATGGACTTTTAAGCTAAAAATAAGGTGCTCTGTAGTTATAATTCACTGTAATGATCAGTCATTTGATATTGCATTTTAATTTTATCCATAATCAGAATGAATGAACTTCTGGCTCTCTTAAATAAGGGACCAATTCTGTCCTGCTTAAATTACCTGTAAAGGAAGCATCCTTAATGAAACATGTATATAATTTCCATGTACCAACAGTAAAAATAACATTTGCTTTAGTGCTCCCTGGAGGCACAAGAGCTATGATTATGAAGGGAAAAATAATGTATTATGCAAAGCTTTTAGCAAAATGAGCCCCTTTGGCAGATATTGATTTAATGAAATGCACTTATGAATTTTGTAGATTCTTTGAAAAGGAGCTCTGTCTTCAGAACAAGAAAATATATAAAGTTGAGATATGAGGAGGTACAGAACAGAGGCTTACTGATTTGTTGGTCAATAGAATTAAATAATGTAAATCAACAGATTAGAAAGGGCTCAGTGTCAATAATTGCTGCTCAATATAGAGTTAGAGGGTTATTTTTGTATTCATGATCCAATTCCCTAATTTGGGAATGGTATGCACCATCTAGCTGTCTACAATGGACCATATGCTCTTGTGTCTAATGAGTACAGGAGCAAAACTGTTGTTTGCAACTAAGGGTATGTCTACACTTGCACCCTAGTTTGAACTAGGGATGCAAATGTAGGCATTCCAAATAGTCAGTGAGGAGTAATGTTAGTTCCAACCAAGGGGTTTGGTTCGAACTAACACGTCCCGGTGCGCTCTTTCACTTTCGAATCAGCTGTTGATCGGAGTAACGTGCCGGCGAGATCATGCTAATGAAGTGCGGGATATTTAAATCCCCGCTTCATTGACTATTTTGAATGCCTACATTTGCATCCCTAGTTCGAACTAGGGTGCAAGTGTAGACATACCCTACCTGAAAAAATAGCAGGCAATCTACAAGAAACTAATTCTTTTGTGATATGATCCTTTAGCATTTGCAGCTTGGAATAATAGTAGCTCACAATATCCATGTAGCACAATAAGTAAAATGGACGAGAGTGTGGCCAGGTCAAAGATGAGAGGACTCACCCATTAAGACCCTGCTCTTCCAAACAGACATAAAACTTATGTCTCCCTACTAGCTGCAAATGAAATCAACCCCTCCCGCAATGTAATGTTTTTTCAAGCAATAATAACAGGTGGTGAACATAGTGGAGCAACTAGCAGAACTATGACATCCCCTTTTTAAAACACATCCCAGCCTGCCTGGTGCATAAAAGGTGCAAGGTACCATTGTTTATATCTGCTGACCGTCTGCCAAAAAATGATACCACTAATGGAGAAGTGAGGAAAATCATATAATTTCTCTGTATGGCCATGTGTTATAATTGTAACAGTGCTCTTTTTTATGTATATTTTGGCCTCAAATTCTGATCATCCCCAGTAAAAGATTTAGAGTACTCTCATATAATTAAATGTGGTATTTGGCTTTGTAGTGGATGTTGGATTTCAGTCCCCACATAATGGATTAAGAAATGATGCAATTCTAGAAAAGCCTAGAATGTCAGAGTAAATGTTTTATTACATGGCAGCTGAGATTGTTCTGTTACCAAATACCATATCTGCAAACAACTCAATCTGAGATTTGGGCCTTGTCTATTTTTTTAAGTTTACTTTACAAAAGGGACAAGAAATGTACTGGTATTCAGAGTTATATGCCGAACAGAATTTTAACGCCGCTACAGTTTTTTGAAAAATTGGTGGCTGTCAGCGTTAGGACAGAAGCTTAGCAGGTGTAAATTGATTATACACCAGTTAATCTGACCCTGACAGTGTGCAAAATTGGATATATGGCCATTTGAAGCATTGGGAATTTGACAAGGTCAGGACAGAGGGCCACTATAGAGTGGGGAAAAGGCAGCCCAAAAAGGGTAAAAGGCCTGTGTCAGGGGGTACGCCCCTGGCGTGGGGTGCACCCCCCTCTTAAGGTCCCGCTGCCCGCTCTATTAGGGTTAATACAACCCTTGCAGTCCCAACATAAAAGTCCATGCCCCTCTATCAGGATAAATACGGCATTACCAGTCTCAACGTAAAGTTCAGGCCCCTCTATCAGGGTCAATGCGGCTTTGGAGACCTAGCCGCTCAGAGAAGCCTCTCCTGGACCGGGGGTTGAATATCCAGAGTAGGGAAAATGGGTGGTAGGGGGACCCGAGCCCTCCCTCTCCACCGGGTCCCAGCCCAGGGCCCTTTAGGCAGGGACTATGGCTCCTGCCCGCTCGGCAGTGCGGGGCCTGTCCGCCCAGTCACAGCCTGCTAATTAGGGGTGGAGGGATGTAGGACAATTAGAAGCAGCTGGCAGAGAGCTGGCCCAGGCAGACTGGGGCCAGATGACTCCACTCCAGCCCTGCCGGAGGCCTTTAAAAGCCTCCCCAGTTAGAAAGTGGGGGAGAGAGTGAGAGGACAGGAGGAGAGGTAGACGAGAGATGACAGAGAGAAAGAGTTTGAGACAAAGTACTAGAAGTTATAGAGATAGAAACAGCAGGGAAGGGGGTCCCAGAAGGAGTGTCTAGGTTCTCTACTCCAGAAACCAGCTGTAAGCCCCAAGCCTTGGCAAAGGGGGAAGGCCACTGGCCCAGATGCTGGCCAGGAAAAGAGTGACCCTTGTCACAGGACTTAAAACTTAGACAGAAGAGCTGTATGCTTGAAAATACTGAAGTAAAAAAGACCGTGTTAGAATGCGGGGGGTGGGGGGGATGGACAAAACCGAGGCAATCTTGTCAACAATGTCACACATGTAATTTAAACGTATAACACAAAGACTTCAGATTGCATCATAACATTTCCAGTCAACAGAAGTGGCTTCCAGGTGACTTAATGCCATTCTTCAGAGGATTCAGAGGGATAGTGACAGCGAATAGTCAGAGGACAGCGAATAATCCTGCAGCACATCAGAGACTAAAAAGAAATGTAGATGGTATCATGAACTTTGGTGGGCACAACCCACTTCTTCAGATGAATGGAGTTAAGGGGTCCAGGGTCCAAACAGATAGCAGAAGAAGAGAGGGCATGGGGAGGGAAAGAGAAGGGGGGAAATGGAGAAAAAATATTGTCAATTAGAGAGTCCATGCTAAATGAGGCTAATAGAGTGGGCGCTAAATATTCTAAGTACCCAGTGATTGGCTTTTTATATCATTAGGATGTGGAATGTAGCAGCTCATCCAGGTCAGCTCTTTGTTTAAACCTTTATTTAAGGTGTCAAACTTTTAAATGAAACCAAGTTATTAAGTTCTGCAGCTTTCCTTTCAAGCTGGCTTTTGAAATTGCTTTGAAGTAATACAGGCATGTTTAGATCCATTAGTGAGTGCCCGGGCAAGTTGAAATTTTCCCCAACAGGTTTCTCTGTTGCAATGGCAATATGAAAAGTATTGTGTGCTTATTAAGGAGTAATAAGCACACGATATTGTTGTATGCTTAATGGTTTTCTGGTTGTCTTTAATAATTGTCTGTATTAAAAATTTAGAGATTTCAGTGCCAAACAAATAATTGCCAGTTACCTAGAACATTGCCATGTTTCATCATTAGTCACAGTAAGTGTCTTTCTTCTGATGTTATCACCAATGGCAAAGTTGCATAATTTTAGTTAGTGAATCATAGGATCATAGAATATCTTGCTGCAATGTAGTCTCTCTGCTCTCTACATCAGGATAAATAGAAAATCAGACATGCATTTTCTGCATATAAAAGTTTTCATCCTGCAGTGACTTGCAGCTGCAAGGCTCACTCCATGAGTTAGGGCAGTGTTTCTCAAACTGTGCTCTGCAGAGCCCCAGGGCTCCGCGAGACATCTCCAGGGGCCCCGCGAGATTGGCAAACTGGAAACATCGATAGGTACAACACATACAATCAGTGGACCGCTAGGGCTCCGCATAAATTTTTACGCATGTAAAGGGCTCCGGAGCCCAAAAAGTTTGAGAACTGCTGAGTTAGGGCATATGCTTAATTCAAAGAACATTGTGCTGACACTGTCTGCTTGGGCTTATTGAAGGTTGGAATCTGCAAGAGCTAAAAAGCAATGAAGAGATTTATGAGGGAGATGGGCAATAATTATTCTTATCTTAGTTTAAAACTGTGGATCTAAGTTAATCAGCATTATAAATGTGTGTGTGTGTGTGTGTGTGTGTGTGTGTGTGACTTCAATAAGTACTCTTTTGAAGTTTAAATTAAAAGAAATATGCAGTACTCCAAAACCACACATTTCCCTTTATCTTGAAAGTATGCTATGATAGATGCAATGATATTTAATTATTTACCATAGCAGGAAGGATAAAGGACCACAGAAGGCTTGTTGGAATAAACCAAATTGAGGGAAACCGGGTGCTCCTAAACAATTAAATGTTAAATAACTTGTGTTTCTCATGCAAATGCTGAAAATGGGACAAAGCTGTGAGGCTCATGTGGACTAGCAGTAGGCCAGTTTCAAGATGGTTCAGATATTTAATATGAACAAACATCATAATCTTTTACCTCTACAGACTGTTGTAGCCCTCTGCCTTCTTTCTCCCTGCTCCCCCAGTACAAATCTGGACAGCATGTAATGTGAGTGCAGAACACACACTCAAGATTAAAAAGAATAGAACTTCAGAGCCTGTTCCACTTTACACAATTACTTTTAGCTTCTACCATTAAACTGGTTCCATAATCTCTCCCCAGGAATCCAGCCACAAGTATCTACTGCTCACTACAACTTATTTTATTTTACAGAGCCAGGAAGCTGATATTTTTATCTGTGATAGCATGTTTGAGTTTTTCCTCCTTGTCAGAACCAACTGTGAGGAAAATCTCACCTTCACTTCACATCTTGTTAGCAGATGAACATTATTTGCAATAGTAAACTTCAAGTTGTCAGACTTGAACTTTTTGTACTTTTCAAACAGAAGTTCTCAATGCTATTTGCAGTTTGCTTTGGGGTTTTTTTTGGGGGGGGGGTGGTATTTTTCCCCAATTCCTGAAGCTTAAATATATAGAAACTCAAAGGTGCTAAAAGGTTTGGTACCTGTTGAAAAGATAAGCACTTCTTGGGAAATTAAGTTTCATGAAATTTATATTTTACAGTGGGTCACCAAAAATTATTTATTTATTTAAAAAAAATATTTTTACCCTTCCTCTCTATTTAAAATATTCAAGGTGGCTTTCAAAATGTGTTAAAACACAATATATATATATATATAGAGAGAGAGAGGAACACGGAGCAGATCCTCTCCAACTGACCTCAATCCCCAGGTGGGTTCATATGGAAGAACACAGTCCTGCAAATATCCCGGTCCCAACCCATTTAGGGTTTTATAAGTCATAAACAAGACTTGAAGTATGCCTGGAAAGATACCGGAAGCCAGTGCAGCTGCTGGAGCACTGGCACAATGTGCTCGGTATAACGAGTAGTAGGTAAAACTCAAGCAGCTGCATTCTGGACCATTTGAAGCTTCTGAAGACTCTTCAAAGGCAGCCCCACATAGAGCACATTACAATAATCCAATCAGCATGTGACAAGAGCATGAATCACTGTTGCCAAGTCATTCTTATTCGGGAAGGGACGCAGCTGGCGGCTCAGCCGAAGCTGCCCAAAAGCACTCCTGGCTACCGAAGAAATCTGATTTTCAAATGTTAAAAAAGAGTCCAGAAGGACTCCCAAGCTGTGTACTTGTTCTTTCAGGGGAAGTATGACCCTGTCCAGAACAGGTAACAGCACATTCCCGAACAGATGGCTTCCTGATCCACAGGACCTCAGTCTTATCTGAATACAGCTTCAGCCTATTCGACCTCATCCAGTCCATCACTGCCTCCAGACACCGGTTCAGATTGATTGCCGCCATATCTGGATCTGATGTCACAGAGAGTTGGGTGTCATCTGCATATTGATGGCACCATTCTCTAAATCTCTTTCTGACCTCTCCCAGTGGTTTCATGTAGATGTTAAACAGCACAGGGGACAAGAAATAACTGTCCATGCGATTTCTATTCCAAAACCAGGCCAGACTGAAATGGATCTAGATAATCTGTTTCTTCCAAGAAAGCTTGGAGTTGCAATGCCACCACCCACTTGAGTACCTTGCTCAAGAAGGGAATATTAGCAACTGGGTAATAGTTATTCACGTTGCGTGGGTCCAAGGAAGGCTTCTTAAGGAATGGTTTTATCACCGCCTCTTTCAAGGTGGAGGGAACCATCCCAGATATAAAAGACACATTAATAATCCCCTGGATCCAAACAGTGATCCCTTCTTGGCTTGATTTAATAAGCCATGAAGGTCAGGGGTCGAGCGAGCACATACTCGGTTGCACTCCTCCAAGCACCTTGTCCACATCCTCAGTCTGCAACAGCTGAAACTGATCCAAAGAAAAATGACTGGGCAGAGCACTCAACACATTCCATACCCTGCTTACATGACAGCCAGAGTCCAAATCAGACTGGATGCGAGTAATCTTATCTGCAAAGTGCTTTTCAATGAGTCACAGTGAATTGCTGAGGACTCCTCCATTTCATCATGAGGGCCAGGCTGTAAGAGGCCCCATACCACTTGAAACAATTCCACCAGATGGCAGCGTGCAGACACAATGTGGGCAAAGAAGTAATTTTTCTTCGCCATCACCACCACCACTGAATAGGTTTGCAACTTGGCTCTACTCTAACCCACAATTGATTGGACTTGGCTCGAGTTTTCCTCCAGCAGTGCTCATTTCGCTGCCCGCAACTCCCCAGAAAATCAGGGAGCAAACTTGTTTCGACTAGCCTGAAAAGGGAACTTTGGAGCAATCATATCAACCACCTGGGCTACCTTCATATTCCATAGATCGACCAGAGCACTGATAGGACCACTAGCCATAATGGCTGATTTCCTGATTCAGAGATCTCAGGAAACACTCTGGATACATGAGCCTCCAAGAGTGGACCATCTTAAGTGGTCCCCAGCCTCTGCGGAGGGGAAGGTCACCAAATAGTCTAAACTTGACCAGGTAGTGATCGGTCCATGACAAATGGAGTGTAACCACATCCTTTCCCCCAAAATCTCTATCATCCTTAGTCCAAAAGACTAGCTCAAGTGTATGACCTGCCACATATGTGGGGACAGTTATTTTTTGGGATAGTCCGAAGGTCATCATGGTGGCCATGAAGTCTCGAGCCGGATCAGACAGGACAGCTTTGGCATGAACATTAAAGTCCCCCAAGACCAAAAGCCTTGGGGTCCTCAACACCATGTCCAAGACCACCTCGACCAGATTGAGCAGAGCATTTGCCATGCAGCGAGGCGGGTGGTACACAAGCAGAACACCCAACCTATCCTGGCCACCCAACATCAGGTACAGACACTTAAATTTAACGCTTTGTTGGACCAAGGCCCTGGCCAGTGAGATGGTATCCTGATAATCACCATCCCCCTGACCATCAAGTCGAGGCTGGTGCTGAACCAAGAACCCAGCGGGGCACAATTCGGAGAGGTCAAAGCCTCCCTCCACTCCCAGCCAGGTGTCAGTGATATAGGCCAGGTCAGCTCCTTCATCCAAGATTAAACCCTGGATGAAAACTGCCTTGTGGGATACCAATCTGGCGTTCAACAACAGCACTATCAGGCCTTACAGCCATCTGTTAAGATTCTCAAGGTCACTGAAGTGGGGAACAGGACCGGAATGAGGAATAGCCCGTAACTGTCTAAACCACGTTCCCCTGAACTGGCGCATCCTGATCTTACTGCCACATCTCCTGCTGCTCGTCACAACTCCCACTATGCCATCTGAACCCTCCCTCTTAGCCACCCTGCCCAAGCCGCAACACAATGTCGGGGGGTGGAGGACATGGGAAGGAACAAACACACACGGGCAAGGGTTACTATCCACAACGTACTTACTCCTTCTTTGACCTTCAGTATGGGCAGTTGGGGGGAACCTTCTCTCACCAAGAACCCTCCTCTGCCCTCCCTGCTCTCACCAGGTACTGACTAGGCCACCACACAAATAACAAACAACAAATGTGCTGTTCTCACCAGCACAAAATAAAAATAATAATAATAATAATTAATAATAATAAATAAGTTATACCACATACACAAAAACCATTATCATAGTACAACACATACCCTCAGTCTGCCCCAAAGTCTGTACAAAGGGGACCATGTGAGGTGTCAAATGAAAGCTTATGTTCTACTGATTCTATATATATTACTCATGTACTTGTATGATGTCTGTATGTGGAGTTATGAATATGGACTCTGTGCTGGTATTGTGAATGTTCTCTGCCTGAGACAGAGCAATGGGGCTGGACTGCCTGCTGTAAGGAAGGAATGTCCAATGAATGACTATGCTAACTAGCACGTCCCCAAGGACAATGGCTCTCAAGGTGGCCAATTCACACCTGAGGAATGTGTCTGGAAACCTGAAACCAGTCAGGGTATAATGGCTGCCAGCATGTGAAACACAGACCATGTGACCCGCTCTGGCTAGGGAGACGCCAGGAGAGATATATAAGGGTATGTCTACACTAGCCCCCTAGTTCGAACTAGGATGGTTAATGTAGGCATTCGAACTTGCAAATGAAGCCCGGGATTTAAATATCCCGGGCTTCATTTGCATGTTCCCGGGCGCGCGCCATTTTTAAATCCCCTTAGTTCGAACTGACTGCCCGCGGCTACACGCGGCAGTCAGAAGTTAATCCGAACTAAGTCCTTAGTTCGGATTAACTGTTACACCTCATTGCAGGAGGAGTAACAGTTAATCCGAACTAAGGACTTAGTTCGGATTAACTTCTGACTGCTGCATGTAGCCGTGGGCAGTCAGTTCAAACTAAGGGGATTTAAAAACGGCGCCCGCCCGGGAACATGCAAATGAAGCCCAGGATATTTAAATCCCGGGCTTCATTTGCAAGTTCGAATGCCTACATTAGCCACCCTAGTTCGAACTAGGGGGCTAGTGTAGACATACCCTAAGTGCCATGAGGTGGACTCCATCTTGTCTTCAATTCTGCTACTGATCCCAGATGCAGCCTTGTGAGGGACAGAGATCTGTGAAGGATTGCTGACCCATCCAGACATAGGATGTACACCAGAGACTTTTAAGATAGCAGTTTGTAACATCTCTGCTGAGAGCCTGCATCAAGAACTTAGTGATTGGTGCATGTAATGTATTCTTCTTAACAACCTTACTCTTAACCTTTTCTTTCTTTTGTGAATAAACCTTTAGATTTTAGATGCTAAAGGATTGGCCCAGCATGATCTTGTGGGTAAGATCTAAAGCAGGCATGTCAAACAGGCCTCTGGAGGGCCACATGTGGCCCAATCAAAATTTTTTGTGGCCTGCCACTACATTTTTATAAAACAATAAAGTGCAGCCCACTGGCTGCTTGGAGCACATGGCTGAGTGCACATCACAGCCAGCCGACCAGCTGCTCTGCGCACGGCACCACAGTCACTGCTCACAGCTGGACCGGCCACTCTGCGCATGGCACCCAGCACATGCTCATGGCCAGCCAGGCCGCTCAGAGCTCCAGTGACTGCTCATGGCCGGCTGGGCTGCTCTGTGCACAGTGCCGTAGTGACTGCTCATGGCCGGCCAGCCGCTCTGCACAGGCATCAAGTGCCTGCTCACAGCTGGCTGCTGTGCTCACGCCGTCCCATCGCCTGAGGAAGAAATGTGTGGTGGCAGCAGCAGCTCCGGGACCCAGACATTAGGTTGGGGGGGGGGGGGGCTGGGAGTGCTTGGCTCTGGGGGAGGGGATAGGCATTAGGTTAGAGGAGTCTGGGGGGTGCGTGGCTCTGGGGGAGGGAGGAGGCATTAGGTTGGGGATGCCTGGCTCTGGGGGAGAGGGGAGGCATTGGGTTAGAGAGGGGGTGTGCCTGGCTCTGGGTTGGGGATGAGGCATTGGATTAGAGCGGGGGGGGGGGGAGGCTCTGGGGGAGCAGAGGGGGATTGGGTTAGAATGGGGGTATGGGAGTGCCTGGCTCTGGGGGAGAGGAGGGAGATATTTTGTTAACATTTTGTTTTTTATTTATTTATTCCCAAATAAAATCAGAAAATGTATATTAATTTTATATCAATAAATATGTCAAATTTTTTACAATTGCATGAATGGTTATATGTTTATGCAAAATCTCAAACTTACAAAGTATCTGAAATTGTCACAGAAGCCTGTTCTATTTGATTAACCATGGTCTATACTTGTTTTTATTTCAACAAAACAAGTTATGTATCATATAAAAAATTAAAAAGTATCTTAAATTTATATTTAAATTAAAAATGTTATATGGGCAAATAATAATTTACACATAAAATTATTATATTATATTAAATTAAAACAAGACCTGAAATATTATAAAATATACCTAAACCATAAGCTATTATTATAATAAATAATTATGACTTTCCGATAGAAGTACATTTTCTTTGGTGGCCCTGAAAGCTATCAGTTTTCATCTGTGAGGCCCTCAGTAGGCTTCAAGTTTGACATGCCTGATCTAAAGTGTAAATTGACTGAGAATCTGTGGCTGGTTCTTTGGGACCAGGAGAATCCATTCGGGGTAGGTGAGGTTGGGTTTGCCACAACTGGAGAAAATACAGTTTGGATTTTGTTCAAGAAGGATTGCTTGTACTCCGTTGTACTTCCCAGCCATATTGGATCCATTGTCATAGGCTTGGCCAATGCAGACTTGGAAATTTAATTTGAAGCGTTTCAGGATTTCTAATATATGAGTGATGATTTCTTTCCCAGTTTTTTTTGTGAAATTATGAAACAAAATTAATCATTCTTCAGTTGAACTTCCTATAATTTTAATATGTCAAACAACCAAGGTCAGCTGTTCTTTATGAGAACAGTCTGGAGTTGCATCAATAATAATTGAAAAGTACTTCACATGTCGTATCTCTACAAGAATTGTTGTTTGCACAAATGTCCCTGTGATGGGGCACCATTGCTCCGCACTGACAGATGCGCCGCCTCTGTGACGCATGCTCAGAGGTGGCTAAGGGAAGCCAGGAGGGAGTTAGGGCCCAGGGGGAGGCTAAGTCCGGGGTGGGAGGACGCTGGACGCCCAGGCTGGAGATAGGTGGGACTGGCAAAGACCTGGACATAAAAAGGGTAGAAAGTGAACGCGGGGGGGGGGAGGAGGGCCCGGGAGAAGGGTCGGCTGGCTCCTGTTCCTTCCCTGGGTCCCCACGGACACGGAGGCGGGGGACACCACCTGGGAGATGAGCACAGAGGCTGGATTGAGACTAGACAAAGCACCAAGGGATGGTCAACTGACGCACACCCAGGGGGGCCGGGAGGAGCGACGCATGCTTGGCGCGGATGGAGAGGGTCTCGACACAAGGAGGACCAGAGCGATATCCAAACCAGAGACGGACACTGTAAAGGGGACGTGGGTACTCAGGGCCCGGGCAACTTGGACTAGAACCCTCTGGGGATTGCATCAATGCGATCACATATTTAGGTGGACAGAGGAAGGGTTGCTGAACAGCGGTACGAAGGTCAGGACCAGTAGGAACTATCAGTCCCACACAGTTCAATAAACTCATTTTGTATTCTGGTAGACAGATAATGGACTGGCATGCATTTTCTGCTCTCTTGTGATTCATAAACACGCTTAACATGGCCTGATAAAAGTGGGTCATACTTGCTAAGAAGCTCAAGTATACAAAGAAAGTTTCTATTTGTAGGGTCACTGATACGTTGACTGGAACCATATAAAGCCACGCCCCTTTCAGAAAGAAAAAGAATGACATTCAATATGCGCTCAAGGAGTTTTTTTTTCCAGTTATCAGTTTGTGTATATTTCACTCAGGAGTAAGTTTTCAGTTGAACTGTCAGCTAGTGCTGCTCTACTAGCTGATTTCCATAGTTATCTTTATGTGACACTGAAATTTCATGCACCGGTATTCGGTCTTTCAACTTCCTCCAACCTCTACCGATGCTCTGACAGTAGCAGATGAATCAGACAGTACTGATGCATTTGAAGAATTACCATTAAAAATGAAATGGGGTACACAGTACAGAGCCTGCTTTTCGATGCTCCAGCAGAGCCAGTCTCTTGTGTAGATCTCTCAGTTTGGAAGAGTTTCTATCAGCAGATGAGTGGGAGAAACATGATTTTCAGCATCTTTTGGTATATTACTTGGAATCTGAAAACAACTAACTTTGAGAAATAATTGCATTTAAGCAACATTGTTCTTATCAATAAATCCAGTATCAGGTTCTGATGCCACTGTTGTTACACTGTGTCCTGTGCTAGTCATAACTTTTTGTTCTTGCTGCGTAGCATCTCCAAGGTCCTCATTTTCTGGTGACATTTTCAGTCTCTAAATCAAGCGTAGATTCTGCATTTATCACTACTGTTGGCATTTCTGTGTCTTGATTATTGACCTCCTCATTTTGAGGCACTGGCATTGAAATGTCATTTGTGGGTACAAAGTTTTCATCCTCAGAACTGGAAGTGTCCCGAGCAGCATGATCATTGTTTAATGGCTGAGGCATCTTTTCTGTGAGAAATGATGTTATTGGCTTTAAACTCCTAACTCCTGCTTCATTCTGTTGCTTTTGACATCTCTTACTTGCACCACTTTAAAATCTTCATTTCATTTTTATAAAGGGGTTCTTTTAAAAAACAGTAACACACAATAAATTAATTTGCTAAAGGCTATTGTTAGGCCAGTTGTTAGGAAGAGGCAGGTGTTAGCAGTGGGTGAGTCAATCGTTAGAAACATAGATAGTTGGGTTTGTGATGACCGGGAGAACCGTATGGTGCAAAGGTTGCGGATCTCTCGAGGCATCTAGATAGACTTATGTGTAGTGCTGGGGAGAAGCCGGTGGTCGTGGTACATGTAGGTAACAATGACGTAGGGAAGGGTAGGAGAGATGTCCTGGAGGCCAAATTTAGGTTGCTAGGAAAGCGACTGAAATCCAGGACCTCTATGGTGGCATTCTCGGAAATGCTTCCAGTTCCATGCACAGGGCCAGGTAAGCAGACAGAGCTTCAGTCTCAATGCGTGGATGAGACGATGGTGTAGGGAAGAGGGGTTTAGATTTATTAGGAACTGGGGACACTTTTGGGAGAGGGGGAGCCTATACAGGAAGGATGGGCTCCACCTAAACCAGGGTGGAACCAGACTGCTGGCACTAAACATTAAAAAGGCCGTAAAGCAGTTTTTAAACTAAGAGATGGAGGAAAGCTGATTGGTGCAGAGATGCACATAAATCGGATGAGACTTCTCTTAGAGGAGAATCCATTGATAGAGATTCTCTAAGCTGTAGTCAGAAAGAGAGGAGGGGGAGGACAAACCATGGGCCAGAGCAGACAAACAACCTCATATAAAGGAATCCAATGCATCAGGGAAGGGCAGACAAATAAGCAGTGGCAAATTTTTAAAGTGCTTCTACACAAATGCAAGGAGTCTGACTAATAAGATGGGTGAACTAGAGTACCTTGTATTAAAGGAGGAGATTGACATAATAGGCATCACTGAAACCTGGTGGAATGAGGAAAATCTGTGGGACACAATCATACCGGGATATAAAATATATCGGAAGGATAGAGCAGGCCATGTTGGTGGCGGAGTGGCACTGTATGTGAAAGATAATGTAGACTCAAATGAAATAAAAATATTAAATGAATCAACATGTTCAATAGAATCGCTATGGATAGTAATTCCATGCTCCAATAATAAGAAATTAGCAGTAGGGATATATTATCGACCACCTGACCAGGACAGCGATACTGACATTGAAATGCTGAGGGAGATTAGAGAGGCTACCATAATAAAGAACTCTATAATAATGGGGGATTTTAATTATCCCCATATTGACTGGATACATGTCACCTCAGGAAGAGAAGCAGAGATAAAATTTCTCAATGGCTTAAATGACTGCTTCTTGGAGCAGCTGGTACAGGAACCCACAAGAGGAGAGGCAATTCTCGATTTAGTCCTGAGTGGAGCACAGGATCAGGTCCAGGAGATATCCATTACAGGACCGCTTGGGAATAGTGACCATAATATAATAACATTTAACATTCTTGTGGTGGGAAGAACACCTCAGCAGTCTAGAACTCTGGCATTTAATTTCAAAAAGGGGAATTACACAAAAATGAGGAGGTTAGTTAAACAGAAATTAAAAGGCACAGTGACTAGAGCTAAATCCCTGCAAGCTGCATGGAAACTTTTTAAAGAGACCATAATAGAGGCCCAACTTAAATGTATACCCCAAATTAAAAAACATAGTAAGAAACCTAAAAAAGAGTCACCGTGGCTTAACCACCATGTAAAAGAGGCAGTGAGGGACAAAAAGGCATACTTCAAGAAGTGGAAGTCCAATCCCAGTGAGATAAATAGAAAGGAACATAAACACTGTCAAATCAAGTGTAAAAATGTAAAAAGAAAAGCAAAAAAAGATTTTGAGGAACAGCTAGCCAAAAACTCAAAAAGAAATAACAAAATTTTTTTAAGTACATTAGAAGCAGGAAGCCTGCTAAAAAACCTGTGGGTCCCCTAGACGATCGAGATATAAAAGGAGCAATCAAGGATGATAAAGCCATTGCGGAGAAACTAAATTATTTCTTTGCTTCAGTCTTCATGGCTGAGGACGTTAGGGAGATTCCCAAATCTGCTCTGTCCTTTGTGAGTGATGAATCTGAGGAACTGTCCCGGATTGAAGTGTCATTAGAGGAGGTTTTGGAACAAATAGAAAAACTTAATGTCAACAAATCTCTGGGACCAGATGGCATTCATCCAAGGGTTCTGAAAGAACTCAAATGGGAAATTGCTGAACTATTATCTGTGGTTTGTAACCTATCCTTTAAATCGGCTTCTGTACCTAATGACTGGAAGGTAGTTAACGTGACACCAATATTTAAAAAGGGCTCTAGAGGCGATCCTGGCAATTACAGACCGGTAAGTCTAACTTCAGTACCGGGCAAATTAGTCGAAACAATAGTAAAGAATAAAATTGTGAGGCATGTAGAAAAACATAATTTGTTGGGCAAAAGTCAACATGGTTTTTGTAAAGGGAAATCATGTCTTACTAATCTATTAGAGTTCTTTGAAGGGGTTAACAAACATGCGGACAAGGGGGATCCAGTAGATATAGTATACTTAGATTTTCAGAAAGCCTTTGACAAGGTCCCTCACCAAAGGCTCTTGTGTAAATTACATGGCCATGGGATAAGAGGGAAGGTCCTTTCATGGATTAAGAACTGGTTAAAAGACAGGAAACAAAAGGTAGGAATAAATGGTAAATTTTCAGAATGGAGAGGAGTAACTAGGGGTGTCCCCCAAGGGTCAGTCTTGGGACCAATCCTCTTCAACTTATTCATAAATGATCTGGAGAAAGGGGTAAGCAGTGAGGTGCTAAAGTTTGCGGATGATACCAAACTGTTTAGGATAGTCAAGACAGAAGCAGACTGTGAGGGACTCCAAAAAGATCTCACCAAACTGAGTGATTGGGCAACAAAATGGCAAATGAAATTTAATGTGGATAAGTGTAAAGTAATGCACATTGGGAAAAATAACCCCAACTATACGTACAGTATGATGGGGGCTAATTTGGCTATGACAAATCAGGAAAGAGATCTCGGAGTTATCGTGGATAGTTCCCTGAAAACTTCCACACAGTGTGCAGTGGCGGTCAAAAAGGCAAATAGGATGCTAGGAATTATTAAGAAAGGGATAGAAAATAAGACGCAGAATATCTTAGTGCCCTTATATAAAACTATGGTACGTCCACATTTAGAATACTGTGTACAGATGTGGTCTCCTCACCTCAAAAAAGATATTTTGGCCTTGGAAAGGGTTCAGAAAAGGTTAACTAAAATGATTAGGGGTTTGGAACGGGTCTTATATGAAGAGAGGTTAAAACGACTGGGACTTTTCAGTTTAAAAAAGAGGAGACAGAGGGGGGATATGATAGAAGTTTCTAAAATCATGAGTGGTGTGGAGAGGGCGAATAAAGAACAGTTATTTATTAGTTCCCATAATAGAAGAGCTAGAGGACACCAAAGGAAGTTAATGGGTAGCAGGTTTAAAACTAATAAAAGAAAATTCTTCTTCACACAGCTTGTAGTCAACCTGTGGAACTCCTTGCCAGAGGAGGCTATGAAGGCTAGGACTATAATAGAGTTTAAAGAGAAGCTAGATAATTTCATGGAGGTTAGGTCCATAAAAGGCTATTAGCCAGGGGATAGAAATGGTGTCCCTGGCCTCTGTTTGTCAGAGGCTGGAGAGGGATGGCAGGAGACAAATTGCTTGATCATTGTCTTCGGTCCACCCTCTCCAGGGCATCTGGTGCTGGCCACTGTCAGCAGACAGGCTACTGGGCTAGATGGACCTTTGGTCTGACCCAGTACGGCCGTTCTTATGTTCTTATGTATTGGTTATACAAAATTTTAATTGTATATACTTCTCAATGAATATTATATAATAACTGTTTGGGGGTGTTATTTACTAAGGCCCTGTAGCCTTATTTCAAAGTCTTGAAATTTCATCTGCTAACATAATCCTGTTATTAAATTCCTCTAACAACTGGTGCATTATTATAAATATGAGCAGGAGGTGATTGTCAGATTAGATATAAAGTTTATTAAACAACTAGAATTAAAAGTTTATTATCACAAAAAAGCCTTTAAAGGTGAATCTAAAATTGGATGAAGAAGTAGCTTACAGCTGAGCCTGATATGGTTATTGTATACAAAGACACACAATCCCCTCCCATCCCCCATCCCCCCCCAGGAATATAAAAATCTCCTATGCAGAGATAAACATCCAATTTAAAGATTAAACTCACCCTTGGACCAAGCAAAATCACTTTACAGTTACAGAATTAATTATGACTTTCAAAACCTCTAAACTATGCAAAGACTGTAAACAGTGTTTCATAATGTAGAATCACTAATCACAGAAGCTATTCCAGTCACACAGATGAAAACTCGGATGTGACCGAAAAATTGGTGAAGGCCCGAGTTCCCATAATGATTTAAATCAATATTTTGCAGGTTTATGTTGCTTCTTTTGTTGTCTCGGTTTATAACGGCAAGTTGTATAATAAATGGAAATGACTTGGTAGAAAAATGTCAGAATTTGAGGCTTCTGAGGCCCAGGCAAGCTGACTCTTCTGCCCACCCCAGCCCTCCCCCGCCCCGATAGGGCCTGACCCACTATCACTTTTGGATAAGCAATACTTAAATCTTTTATTCAGGGTAAAAGTTGGGCCTACTGTTTGTCTCAAGCTGAGTTCATGAAACAATTATTTATGTGTGTGCCTCAAACCAGAAAAATCACACTATTCCCTGTGAGCTTTGAGGAATTGGGGATATCTCTATTAATCCATAATTGTGTTTTATGTGTATATATATTCTTGTAATATACTCTTCAGAAGTGGACACTTAAGTACAGAAAGACCCTGGAACATTATCTGCAAACTGTTCTAGCCCCAGACTAGCTCTAGAATAAAATTTCCAAAGAATCAGATTCTCTTTCAACTCTTTTAGAGTTGAAAACCTAATTCTGTATAGTTTAATATGGACTCTGTCATGTTCAAGGTATGTTGAAGTGGACACAGTTAATAGTGACTGTACTTTGAAGTATTCTACTTTAATGCTCCTGTTCATTGGTAAACTGCTATAGATGGAAATTTTTTTTAGAAATGTTTATTTTGAAGTTGTTTAGAGGCCTCCAGGTTGGAAACAACACAAGCACCATATCTCCAGCATGGGACTAAAGCTTCAGAATATTAAATATATATATTTTCTCCAAGGACATTGTAAGCTGTGAACAGCTGGGGCCTATATTGAAAACAGCAGCCCTATGATAAAAGGTTGGAAATCACACCATTAAAAAATTATAAGCAGTAGGTTATAAATTTTCATTGCTTGCTGTTAATTAACCTTTAAAAGCGACTCATGTAGAGAAAGCCTAGGGTTTGGCTTCTATGGGAGCACTTTTTAGTATGTCTGAGTTCTGTAATGAGCACCTAAGGATTCCTTTCTCTCCCAGTGTGAACATGACATTTCAGTTCTCAAAATGTGTTCTTGGTGCCAATGCTTTTCAGAGCTGGAAGTATGGTTAGTAGAATTTGGATGTATAAAAGGCACTAATTTATCTTTTAGTCCTAACTCATTGCTCTAAGTCACACCCTGAAAATCTTTCTTCGCATGAGAATGCTCACTAGCTCATGTGAGAAATATTCACATGAAGAATACTCATTTTTAAAGGACTTTTTTTGATCCCCTTCTTAACATTTTGCCAGCCAGTTGAAACGAAAGGCTGCAGTGATTTCTCTGACTTGAGCCCAGACTTTTTAAAGTTACTTAAGCATTGATGCATTGGATGTCACACTTAATTTAGGAACCAAAATATCATTTTAAGTAGGGATTTAGGCAATTAGGGGTGATAGAATTTCGACTAAATGCCTGAATCTCTTTTAAAAATCAGTTTAGTTTTTGCATTTCTGAACAAATCCCTTTGTATCATAAGATAGAACAAGCCATAAACCACAATATTAGTCCAGCAGAGGAATCTGTACTATCTCGAGGACTCTCCTTCTGCCCCACCACCCCCATGAATATGATTCAGTTCTGTGGAGATCTGGAAGCCTATTTTTGCCGCCTCCGCCTAAAGGAATATATCCAACACACCGATGTCCAACACGCTGACCTTGCTGCTCCTCCCTGCCAGTCCCACAAGAGGAAGGCTTCTTTGTGGACTCCTCCTAATGGTTGTAACAAGAATCTCGATTTCTACATCGACTGCTTCCGCAAACATGCTGAAGCTGACATTGTCAGCAAACAACAACATATAACATATAACCTCAGCCATGCAGAACACAATGCTATACACAGCCTCAAAAACAATTCTAACATCATAATCAAAGAGGCTGACAAAGTGGGCGCTGTAGTCATCATGAACAGAACAGTTTATGAACAGGAGGTGACCAGACAACTCACCAACACCAAATTCTACAAGCCTCTCTCCTGTGATCCCACTAAAGAATACAAACAAACAAACAAACTCCCTTGAAATAGCTGCTCAGTGAGGCTCCCTGATGTTGCTCGGGACCAAATTTACACTAACACCCCCCTAATCTCTGACCAGGAGTCTTCTATCTGCTGCCCAACATACACAAACCTGGAAATCCCGGATGACCCATCATCTCAAGCATTGGAACACTTACAACAGGATTATCTGGCTATATAGACTCTCTCCTCAGACCCTATGCTACCAGCGCTCCTAGCTACCTTCGAGACACCACCGACTTTCTGAGGAAACTACAAAACATCAGTAATCTGCCTGAAAATACCATCCTGGCCACCATGGATGTAGAAGCTTGTTACACCAACATTCCACACAAAGATGGATTACAGGCTATCAGGAACACCATCCCCAATGACAGCACTGCACACCTGGTTACAGAGCTCTGCGACTTTGTCCTCACCCACAACTACTTCCAATTTGGAGACAGTCTGTATCTTCAAGTCAGTGGCACAGCCATGGGCACCCACATGGCACCACAATATGCCAACGTCTTTATGGCTGACTTGGAATGTTTCCTCAGCTCTCACCCCCTAAAACTCTTACTCTGCGTACACTACATTGATGACATCTTCATTGTATGGACCCATTGAAACCCTTGAAGAATTTCACAGGAATTTCAGCAACTTCCACCCCACCATCAACCTCAGCCTGGATCAGTCCACACGAGAAATCCACTTCCTTAATGCTGCAGTACTATTAAATGACGGACAAATTTCCACCACCCTATACCAGAAACCTACCGAATGCTACACTTACCTTCATTCCTCTAGCTTCCATCCCAGACACATTTCCCAATCTATTGTTTACAGACAAACCGTATTTGCTCCAATCCCACAGACAGAGACAAACACCTACAGGGATCTATATAGAGCATTCTTAAAATTGAAATACCCACCAAGTGAAGTGAAAAAATAGATTGACAGAACCAGAACTACTTCAAGACAGGCCTGTTGGGGGGGGGAGGAGGGGGAGGGCATGTATCACCACGACATTACGAGTGTTTTGAGGCCTTCTGCCTCGAATACCTGCCTCTCTAACAGGGCATATGCAGTCCTTCGACACTGCACCGAAAGTACTTGCCACTCTGTCAGGACGTATACGGCCCCTAGGGCCTACTCCAATGTCGGAATCCCCTCTACTAGGGTATATATGGCCTCTATGGCCTGATCAAAAGTCTGAGTCCTCTCTACTAGGATATATACGGCCTGAGAGGCCTAGTTCCAAATGCTGCTCCCTCCTCAGAGTACATCTGAACTGACAGAGTCTAAGGTCGGCTTCCCGCCTGGGAGCCTGGGAGCGGGATTGCCGTCTGGTAGGGGGACCTGGGCCCTCCCTCTCCACCGGGTCCCAGCCCAGGGCCCTGTGGGCAGCATTAGCGGGCTCAGCGGGGTCCCTCCCGAAATGCACCGAGCCCTCGGGGTCAATCCCCCGCCCTGGGCTCCTTCCTACCATGCTGTGTGGCAATCCCAGGGTCCCCGGGGTGAGGTACAATGAGTTGAGGTCCCGTGGGGTGTGTCACCAGCCTAGGCTGTCACTGGGGCTGTGTCGGTGGTTGCCCGTCCAGCTGCTCTACGGCCTGTGGCTGCTGTGGCTCCGGAGGCGACTGCGGCCTGCTGCTGAAGCCTGCTGCTGAGGCTCTGGTGGTGACTGCTCCCAGGTCCACTCCTCCCGGGTCTGCTGTTGTGGCTGCAACTGGCTAGGAGCTCCTGCCCCAGCCCCTTCCCCTCTGGAGGCCTTCCCCCCGACTGAGCGGCTCCCTGGGTTTTTATACCCATGTGCTCCAGGGAGCATGCCCGGCAGTGCCGTGGGGGAGGGGCCTTTTCAGCTAACTAGGCCTGGGCCACCCCTTGTCCTGCAGTACGGGATAGGTATGCCCCGTCCAAGGCCCAGAAGAGAAAACAACAGAATTCCACTGATCACCTACAGTCTACAACTTAAACCCCTCCAACCCATTATCAACAATCTACAACCTATCCTAATAAATGACCTCTCACTCTCAGAGGCTTTGGGACAAAGGCCAATTCTCGCTTATAGACAACCCCCTGAGCCTCAAACAAATTCTTTCCAGTAACCATGCAACACACCTACATCATAATAATCCAGAAACCCACCCCTGCAATCAGACCCGGTGCCAACTCTGCACACACATCTATACCAGCGATTTCATCACTGGACCCAATGACATCAGCCACTAAATCAAAGGCTCATTTAACTGCACATCCACTAATGTGATCTATGTCATCAAATGCCAGCAATGCCCCACTGCAATGTATATTGGCCAAACTGGACAATCTCTACAAGAAAGAATTAATGGGCACAAATCAGATATCCAAAAAGGCAACACACAAAAACCTGTTGGAGAACACTTTACTCTTCCTGGACACTCATTAATGGATCTCGAAGTCACTGTTTTGTTTCAGACCAATTCCACAAGCCAAATACACAGAGAAGGGTTGGAACTTAACTTAATTCACAAGTTTAATTCTTATGCTAATGGTCTGAATTGGGATATAGGATGGCTCTTGGTATACTATCTTCCACCAAACCAAACAATGGAGATGCTAATGGTTCTTAACAGCCTCTTGTAACTATTTGCACTATCTCTCTTTTTCTTCCTCCCTGCCCCTTTTTCCTCCCCCGCCCCCCACCCCTCCTTCCTTCCCTTATTTTTTCTTGGATCTGGACTTATTATACTCCAGTCATCTGAAGAAGTGGGTTTTGCCCACGAAAGCTCATGATACCATCTATGTGTTTTGTTAAGCTTATGGTGCTACTAGACTATTTGCTGTTTTTAAAGTTTTTCCTGTTACAGACTAACTCGGCTACCCCTCTGAAACTTTTGAATATAGACTATTCCTCACCATTTTTTTGAGTATGATAGGCACTTGGGGTGAAAGCAGGTTTTGAACACTGTGCATCTATCTCTATTTTGACTTTACTGTCTGGATGTATTCTTCTGATCTTAGTTACCTAATATTAAATACTATGTTATGTCAAAGTACGAACATCAATATGTTTGGATTACTGACTGATCTAATGATTCACCTCAAAAGGCGACGAATATTATTTTAAACTGAAAAAGATGCTGCATTTCTAATGATCTATAGCAACACTTTGTTCTCTGTTAATTTCTACTTTAAATTTCATTCAGAAAATTAAAATATAATAAGATGCATCTTTTTTAATTCAGGCACATCTATTTCCATAGATAAAACTGCGAATGCTCATGCATTTACTGTGGTTTGCCAACTGCGTAGGTACACCCAGCCTCGGGGACAGGGCACTTGGCTGGGACTCAGGAGAGCTGCCTTTGCTGTTAGCCTATGGGTAGCCTTCATATAGTTACTTCCTTCTCTATGTCTCTGTTTTTCTATCAAGTAGGGAAAATGATGCTTGAGCTCTTTGGTAAAAAGCACTTTGAGTGCTAAAGTTGAAAATTTCTTTGTAGAAGTGGTAGGTGATTTATTGTTTACTAAATAATAAGAAAAGCTAACTTTGTAAGATTAAAATTAAAGATAAACAAAGCTTTAAAGGGTTACCAACTATCATCTAGCTGATGGGGGTAGGGTGGGGTCAGGAAAATGCTTTCCCCTGAAGAATAGTAGTTTATAACCTGTTGCATATATATAAAAACAATAAGAAACAGACACAGACTCTCTCAAAATCTCAAATTATATATATTATATATAAACATATTATATAATTATATTTTTTTTATATATATATATATATATATATATAAAATATGAGAGAGTTTGTGTGTCTGTCCGTTTATCTGTGAGTCTGTTTATTCAATAACTCCTCCTAAATGATAAGAGATAGGACCACCAAATCTGGTATGCAGCTTCCTGTTATCATAATTTAAAGCAAGGTCAGGGTTTGGTTGTGCCAGGACAATGAGATGTGCCTGGAATGGGACTGTTTCTCATAAAAGGGAAAGGGAAAGGGAAGGGTCTGCTAGCAGGCACAGTTATACTATAGAATGATCAAAGGAGATGGGTGAACCAGTAAGAGAGTGGTCAGCTGGTGGTGGGGTTCTCAATGTTATCGGCTACCATACCCAGGTACGGTTCCCATACTGGTGAGCCACTAAATGGGCAGTGCGGCCCCTGCAGCCATGGCCAGTCTCAGAGAGCTGCTGCCCAGACAGAACAGCTCCCTCCACCTCAGCCAGCCCCCAGAGTATCACCAACCAGGCAGTGTGATCCCCACTGCCCCAGCCCTGAGTCCGCCCTAACCCCAACCTCTTGCCTTGACACGTGTACTCACATTTCTGCCTGAGCCCCCACTCACTTCCCTGACTCATGCACCCCCGTTCTCAGTCTTCAGCCCCCTCATACCTCCCAAAGCCCTGCAACCCCCACTCTCTTCCCTGAGCCCTTCCCACACTCCAATCCCCTTGCCCTGACTTTTGCATCCCACTCCCTCCCCTGAACCCCTCCGCACCCCTAATGCCGACTCCTGTACCCCTCACACCTGCAGCCCCATTCCATGCACTCCCACATCCCCAGCTCCTTGCCCTGAGCCCCTCATTAAGCAATGCTGGGAAAATGTGCTAGTATATATATGAAATGTAATATTGAATATAGTGATACACTTGTGGACTTTTAGAAATGGATTTGAGGAGCTCAGTCTATTTAACTTGTGAAAGAGAAGGCTAAGGGATGACTTGATCAGTCTGTACCTACCTGGGCTACAGAAATTTGATAAGAGGGCTCTTCAATCTAACAGACAGGTGTAACAAGATCTGATGTCTGTACCTACCTGGGCTACAGAAATTTGATAAGAGGGCTCTTCAATCTAGCAGACAGGTGTAACAAGATCTGATGGCTGAGCACTGAAATGAGACAAATTCAGACTTGAAACAAGGCACACTTTTTTAATGGTTAGGGTCACTAATGACTGGAACAATTTCACAGGGATTGTGGTGAATTCTGCATCTCTGGCAATTTTTAACTCCAGATTCGATGTTTTTCTAAAATATGGTGGCAGTATTGTGGCTGTAGGGCTCCAAGGGTATGAGACACACAGTATCTTTTATTGGACCAGCCTGTGTTTAGCAGAAAGTACAAGATTTTGAACTACATAAATCTCTTAGTCAGGTCGGAGGAAAGAAGAGTGTCAGAGCTAAAAATAAGATGCGCTCTGGTTCAAATAGGAATTATTTCAGGGAAGTTGTATGACTTGTGTTATGCAGGAGGTCAGAGTAGATGATCACAGTAGTCCCTTGAAGCCTTATCTATGAATACAAACTACAGTAAAATCCCTTTTATCTAGCACTTCACCAATCAGCAAGCTGAATAAACCAGCATTTTTAATCTGCACAGACAGTCCATTTTATAGTGTGGTTGGTAGAGGGTCAACAGAGGGCTGGGGCATGAGTGGCTGCAGGGCACACTCTGCAAGGGAGCTGACATCCTGGTGGAGGCTTGGCGTAGGGCCTGGAGCATGTGAGGGTTTGGGGGTGCTAGATGCTAGATGGGAGGGATTCTCACCTCTAGGGTATGTCTAGACTACATGCCTCTGCCAACAGAGGCATGTAAAATAGGCTACCCGACATAGACAACGAAGCGAGGATTTAAATATCCCCGGCATCATTAAAATAAAAATGGCCACTGAGCTGTGCCAGCTCAGCTGATTGTCGGCACAGCATGGCAGTCAAGACGTGGATCGGTCAACAGGGGAAGCCTTTGTTGACTGCTCCTGTAAACCTCGTTTCATGAGGCATAAGGGAGCAGTTGACAAAGGCTTCCCCTGTCTACCGATCCGCATCTTGACTGCCGCGTTGTGCTGACAATCAGCTGAGCCGGCACAGCGCGGTGGCCATTTTTATTTTGATGAAGCCAGGGATATTTAAATTCCCTCTTCATTGACTATGTAGGTTGCCTATTTTACATGCCTCTAGTGGTGGAGGCATGTAGTCTAAACATACCCTAGTAGTTCCTGCAAGTGACTCTCCATTCCTGCCCTTGCTGGCAGAGGTCTGGCCAGGTGGCTCTGCAGATATGCTGCTTCCAACCCTCTCCCTGAGTGCCAACTTCCCAACTCCCAGCCCACTGGCTGGAAATCACAACCTATGAGAGCTGCAGAGGGTGGTGCTTGCTTGCGGTTGAGCTGCCTAGGTGCAGCTCCTTCAGGAGCTGCAGGGATGGGGAGCTTCTTTCAGGGGCCCAGAGAGGTAACCACACCCCTCTCGGCACCCTGAGTCCTTCTCCACACCCCACCCCCTTCTGGATCCAAGCCTCCTTGAGAGCCTGTGTCCTGTAGCCCCTCCCACGTTCCTGCCCTGCACCCCCACCCTTCTAGCCCCTCCCTCTTAGTTAATCGGCATTTTTAATTTACCAACATCCCTGTTCCCCCTGAATGCCAGATAAAGAGCTTTTACTGCATTTAGATCTGAGACTGCTTTGAAAAGATACTTTTCCTGAAGGTAATCAACTGTGGACAATCATCTTGTGCGAAAAGCAAGGGTGTTAACAATATTATAACAGTAAGTTATATAGAGGTTTCATTAGTAGTCCGTGAGTGCATTGTGTGAGATGAAGTTGAAGACAGATATCCTTCTCACACCTGAGACATGCTTATACTATAGTGATAGGCTCTCAAGAAAATGTTAATATAGTTAGAAGTGTCCCAGTAGCCTAATAATATGCATCTTGATGTACTTTTTTCAAGTACAGCTCAAAGCTGAAAACATTATACTCTGTCAAGTTTTATGAAATATATCCTTCTATTATGCACCAATCTGACTAGTTACTATTACTTGGCAAATTAAATCAATCTGAGAATATAAGGTACAGGACTGGAGAAAACAGTTATTTGTGGAAGTTTGGCATTGCCAGTGGTGGAGCAGAGGATGTGCAGTGTTAAGAATCAAAGCAGATAAATAGGGAAGGTCAGAATTATAAAGGCCTTTAGGCTGAGGCAAAATACCCTGACCACCAGTGGACGGATATATGTTTTGATCCAGCAAAAAAATTAGCAAAGGCCTGTATTGTAAAGCTATGCTTAACATTGGCACTCCTAACTGATGCAGTTGCCTAAATCCCATTTCCAGAAGGGATGCAGGCACTTAGAAGTGATGAAATTTAGATCCCCTAAATACATAAATCCCCTTTGAAAATGATAATTAGGCTCCTAAATCTGCTAGCAGTTGCAACATTGAACATAGCAACACCTCAATAGCTTTACAAATCTATGCCAAAGAGTTTAGTCAATAGGACTACTCTCATGCTTGAAGTTAAGCACACAATTAAATGTTTGCTGCACTGGGGCCTCAGTGGGAGGTGACTTTGATTGAATGACAGGCAAACCAATCTCTAACAATGTTAATGTGTATCAGAGAAAGTTAAGAGTACAACATAGTTTAGAAACAGAAGAATTGTTCTACTGAATCAGACCAGTGGTTCAATTAGCCAGGAGTGCTGTCTCGAACAGCAGCCAGTATGAGATGCTTCAGCAGCAGGTGTAAGAAACATTATAATGGACTAGTCCTTAATCACTAGCTCATAATGGAAGGTAAGGGGAAAGTTTCCCTTATTAAATATTTGTTCAAAGAAAACCTCATTAGACCTAAATGCACTGATCATTGTGGGATGAAGAGAAGAAAAACAGAAAAAAAAAAAAAAAAAAGATTAATCTCTCAATATTTCCCTAACAATACTTCTGTACATTCTGGCATGTGAATATCTTTCCAAATCAGAGCAGTAATTGCTGCTTGGATACAATTATTCACAATGAGGGAGTATACTTAGCCAGCAAATCTTCATCCTCATTCTTACCCACTAAGAAGTTGCTTTTACCACGTAGTGCTAACAAAAATACTTCTGTGTCATTGCACCTTCCCTTCATCTCTCCTTCATGGGGGAAAATTAGTTAAGGACACAGTTTTTGTGCTATGGACTAGTGGCATTTTATTCTGTTTGGAAATAGAAAAGTCCCTCCCTCCAGGAATTTAATATTTCCTTTAGTTTACTAGAAATTTAACAAAATTTGTTTCCAATCCTGGAATAATAATCCTTTTGCCTTTTTAGATATAGTACTTAAAAAGTACTTAAATCAATTGCAAAACATCTTCTGACTTCAGGAGGGCCAGGAGTTTATCCTGCATTTTTCCTGAAATCTATAAACAGGAAAATTTTCTCCAAAATTCCTTTGTGTTTCACCACACTTTATTCTAAACCAATTATGGTGAGAAAACAGAGCCCAGCTGGAATTAAAAACCAAACACAACCTGTAACAGGATTGCAGTATCTGAATAATAGACTTTATGTCCTAAGTAGGGCTATCAAGGGATTTAAAAATTGCACAGTTAATAATAGAAAACAATTTTTTAAAGATTTTTGGATGATTTCTATATTTTCAAATGTATTGAGTTCAATTACAAGACAATACAAAGTGCATAGCACTCACTTTACATTTAATTACAAATATTCATATTTTAAAAATAGTATTTTTCAATTCACCTAATAAAAGTATTGTAGTGCAATTCCTTTTCCATGAAAGTTGAACTTTAAAATGTTGAATTATCTAGAAAAAACTGCACTAAAAATGAAACAATGTAAAACTTTAGCGCCTACAAGTCCACTTAATCCTACTTCTTGTCCATTCAGACACATAAGTCTGTTTACATTTGCAGGAGATAATGCTGCCCAATTCTTTACAATTTCACCTAAAAATGAGAACAGGTGTTTGCATGACACTTTTGTAGCAAGTGTTGCAAAAGATTTACATGCCAGACATGCTAAAAATGTGTACCCCCCTTTGTATTTTATGGTGTAATTGAAAACATAGAAAAAAATCACAAAATAATAAATTTGAACTGACATTCTATTGTTTAGAAGTGCAATTAAAACTGCAATTAATCATGATTTTTAAAATTACAATTCATTTGAGTTAATTGCATAAGTTAACTGCAATTAATTGATAGCCCTAGTTTTAAGTAGACTTTTGATGCATCTACACACTTAACTAGCTGAGAATACCTTCTGTCTTTGCCACTTTTGAGGTGGCAGCAGCAAGTGGTGAATGCAAAGGAGACTGAGGCTAAGAGAAACTCCTCTTCATTCCATCTGCCTTTAATGTGGAAGAAGCATCCCTAGCTGGGAATTTATCAGCAGTACCACTTTCTTAGCTGCATCACACTCAGAGACCACATTGAACAAAGAGGAAGATACAAAGGGCTCCCTTAAAGGGCAGTTTACAAATCATCTTAATGGGCATATTTCCATTGTGGTTTTTACAGGGAAAAAATGGGTGCCCTTTACCTTCATAAAAAGGTAAACACCACAGAAGGCAGCATGGGGCCTTTAGCCCCAAATCACTCTGTAAATGTCACCTCTGGTGCATTGATGAAGGAGGAAGCTAATGGTGAGGCTTTGGTATTAGCAGCAGCAGCTGCGGACAAAGCAGGGGGTACGTTTTAATTCTCCTCTCTGCAAATGTCAACTCTAGCATCAGAAGGGCTGGGCTGAGGACAGAGCTCTCAGTTTTGGTAGCAGTCCAGATGAAATAATTATTGAATTAAATTAAGTTCCTCCATTACAAGAATTGCTTTACTGTGCTACAATGCTCCTATAACAGCCACACTCACTTTTAGGTTGTAAAAAAAAAAAAAAAAAATCTGTATGATAATATCCTTCAAATTTTACCACAAGACTAGAAAAGAACAAAGGAGGAACAAATAAACCACTTTAACATATATCATTTTATTCATTTAGCATACCAAGTTTCCACAGAAGCTAGATTCTCCACGTTTCCACAATTGCCTGTATATGTCCAGTCAAGTACATTAAATGCAGCTTAGTGCAAGGGCATTGTGGCTATGTCACACTGCACATTTACTTCGGAATAAGTATTTCGGAAAAAATATTCTTAGAAATAGCTCTGAGCTATTTTGAAATAGAGTGTCCACACTGATTGGATGCTAACTTGCATTTAATATCACCCGGAACCACTTCAGATGGCTGAAGCTGCTGCCTGAGGCTATCTGAGGCTCTTGCTTAAAGAGACGTCCCTGGACAGCCATGCCTCAGGCTTTTTTCCTTTGCCTACCTCATCATGGGACAGCAAAGCCTTTTCTTCTGCCTGCTGTGGTTGTCCTTGTGGACACCTCAGCAATCTAGCTATGGAGCCGGAGCTGTCTCTGGGTAGTCGACAGCTATTGCAGCTTGTGCTGCACCTCACGCAAAAGTTTCTGCAGGCTGCTTCCTGGGCCCTGCAGGAACCCAACTCCCTGCTCCTCCTGGAGACTCTCCTTGCATCTCTGCGGGAGTGGCTCATGCTTCTGGATCCCGCCCGCCCACCACTGCACACCATGCACCGCAGTTTCTGGCGTCTGGACTCCAGTTCTGACTGGCGGGACCGACTTGTCATGGAGCAGTGGGTCAACCAACAGTGGCTCCAGAATTTCCAGATAAGGAAGGACAAAACTTCTTTCTGGAGCTCTGTGTGTGGCTTGCTCCTGCCCTCAGGCGATGGGACAACCACAGGAGACCTGCCCCCCCCCCCCACAAGTGGGTTGCCATTGCCATCTGGAAGCTCGCCATGTCAGACAGCTACCGATCCATTGGCAACCAGTTTGGCATGGGGAAGATCAACCGTCAAGGCCCTAGTCATGCAGGTATGGTGCTCTCAGGCTATTGTCCCAGGAGGGGGATGGACTGCTGGAATGGGGTTCCTAGGGAAAGGGGTGTGCAAGCCCCCTCCCTGGGAGGTTTTTCAGTTCCGCCCTCACAAAGCCCTGCCGGAGGATGGAGTAAGTGAGTATGTGTGTGTGTGGGGGGGGGGGGCTGCTCCTGGGTATGTGTGTGTGTGTGAGAGGAGGGTTGGGCTCAGGGACCTCCGAGGGCTCTGGCCACCCTGTGATTCTCTGTTTGTTTGTTTGTTTGGCTCCTTCTACAGGTGGTGTGGGTCATCTACACTACCTTGCTGCGGAGAGTCATCAACCTTGGCGATCATCACTGGCTTTGCCGAAATGGGCTTTCCCAATGTGGGGAGGCAGTATTGACGGCACCCACATCCCCATCTGGGCCTCCGATCACCAGGCTTCTGTCCACATCAACTGGAAGGGGTACTTCTCGATGGTCCTGCAGGCTGTCACGGATCACTGGGGCCAATTTATGGACATATACGTCGGGTGGTTGGTGAAGGTGCACGCTGCCTACATCTTCTGCTCTTCTGCAACTCAAGCATGTTCCAGGAGCTGCATGCCGGAACATTTTTTCCCCAAACACATCATCAAGGTTGGGGACATGGACATGCCCATGTGCATGGTGGGGGACGAGCCTACCATCTCTTGGCCTGGCTCATGAAGCCCTACACCAGACATCTTGACCACACCAGGGAACAGTTTAACACCAGGCTCAGCAGGGCCTGCATTGTTGTTGAGGGTGCCTTCTGTCCGGCTGGCCTACTTGCATAGGAGTATAGGCAGGCCTCTCCCAGGAGCTAGTGAGACCCCGCCTTCCCATCTGGCTTTCAGCCCAGACTGAGCTGCTCTACAGTCTTTTATATCTTAGCTCCATTTGGAGCATATCCAGTGGTGATGGGGGTGTGGCTTCCTTGGCTAAGAGAGTGGGAGCAGGGCTAAACTCTGTTGTACCAGTGCAGGGCTGATATCCCCATCATAGAGTGAGAGAAATCCCCTTCCCAAATCATGGGCTATCTTCTCCCAACAGAAATACAACAGGAGAAACATTTATTTGATAAAACCCTTTTGGGCAGTTCTTAAGTGCAAAGTATCAGAAAGTTAATATATCAACCAAGGAACAAACATCAGTTTTTCTTCAGAACCGGCCAAAAGATATATACAATACTGAAGCATATCATCAGCTCTAACCTTTCTGATGTTGTTTTTTCATCAGTCACCATTCTACAAATGACAGGCAGCCAATAAAACACTCATTAGAATCTTCCATCTGCCTGTCTGTGCATCCATCCATGACTTGCAGAGTGTGCAATTTCAGTTCTTTAGAGTATGTTTAAATGTCAGAAGCTATTTACTCTGAACTGATTTCAGTGCTGTTCTAGTAGAGTTATGATACTGCTTTGTGAGTATGTTTCTTTTTTAAATATATTGTCAGCCAAACTTTCCATAGATCATAAAATCAGGAAGAATGGCAAGTGTCATCTAGTGTAAACCCAAAATCATATATATAGTAGCCCAATGTCTGTGACTCTAACGCTGAAACACTGGCTGTTCCCTCTGGGCGGTGCTGTTGCCTCCCACTGTGGTGCTTGGCTGACTTCTGCGCCGCTAAGCCGGGCCATTGCGGGGGAGCAAATGGTGCAAGTGGCCGTTTGGGCCCTGCGCTCCCCATGCAGCACCCCCATGCTACATGGGGAGTGCAGGGCCCAAATGGCTGATTGTGCCGCTTGCTCTCCTGCAGTGGCCTGGCTGAGCAGCGCAGAAGTCAACCGAGGGCCACAGCGGGAGGGGAAGGGGGGGGCAGGGCGACGATGTACATGGCCAGGGGGTGGGGCCTGGCTGTGTATGTCACCACCCCGCCCTTTGCCTCCCGCCGTGGTGCTCAGCTGACTTCTGCGCCGCTCAGCCGGGCTGCCGCAGGGGAGCCCAAATGGCTGCTTGCTCTGCTTGCTCCCCCGCGGCTGTTTGGGCTCTGTGGTCCCCTGAGTGAGAGGCAGGAAGGGAAGGAGAAGACAAAGAGAGACAGAGAGAGAGGCAGGAGGTGGAGGAGAGCTGAGGGGGGCGGGGAGGCAGTAGGAGGAGGAGGAGGAGAGAGAGAGAGAGAGACTGGAGGCTCAGGAGAGAAGACCGACGTGGAGGAGAGACCTGAAAATCCCATTTTATGACGGGCTGATAGGCTAGTTTTGTAGATTAGTGGATTGTTCTGATTAGGAAGAGAACTTGCTGATGGCATCAAGTATTTCTCTGTTTTAATCCCATTCCTATTCAAAGAATGCACAAAGTTGTTTTTTTCTGTGAAGCCAGCAGGAATCAAAGAGCAGGACACAGATTCTTTGCTCACAATTCCAAGCTCCTATTTAGCCAGCACTTAGCCTAAAAACTCTCTATCTAGATTTTTCTGAAAATGTTTGGGATAGTAGAAGCCACCTGTCACCTCCTGAAGACAGAAGAAGAGAGTGGCAAGCAGGCTAGTGGTTTCTCAAAATAATTAAGAGAAGTAGACAAAGTCTGGAACCAGTTAGGGTATGCGAGGATGGAAACTGATGTTTTGTCCTTTTCATTCCCCTTTTTTCCATATGGGCTAAATACAGAGAAATGTCTTCTCCATAGGGGTTTGCTGGATCTTTGTTTCTCCTCCAGTTCAAGAGTACTGCTTCTCTCTCTTGCCCCATGCAGAATGAAAGGAAGAGGGGAAACCATTCAACTCATCCCCCAGTGAGAGAGAGGAGAGTAAGAAAGAAAGATGTTTCCCATTGTCTCTATCTCCACAATGGAAGAGGGGAGATGCCCCTGTCCCTCTACAACAGGCCTCCTCTTCCATATATGTGTACTCTTGCTTAATAATGTTGTTGCTGACTTTGTGCCTCCTTTATCTAGAATTTACAACTTTGGTAGTAGTTTGTATATTTTTATAATTGTATTTCTCTTATTCGTTTATTCCCATGTAAATTGCTTAGTGAAAAAGCTTGTGGATTCAACTGACAAAACATTGCAAAATGTCTAAATTTTTTTTCAAGTTGGTGCACACTGATAGATGCATATTTAGTATACAAACCTTTACCTCAGAGGTGGGGAACCTTTTTCCAACCCACAGAAAAATAAATTGAGGGTCACACATGAGGGAGAAACAAAAAACCGCACAACCCCTAAACCCTGACTGATGTGGAATGTCCCCTGAGTGAGAAGCAGAAAGACATTTCCCACATTTCCCTTTGCACACCAGAGCCTAGTGGGGCCCAAACTGTTAGCCCATAGGGGAAAGGCAGGGATGCTGGAGCACCAGGGCAGGCTCCCCAGTGTTGGGGGGAGAGCACCAAAACTTAGGGACTAGATCCAGGCAAGCCGGGGACCATATCCAACTCGAGGGCCTTAGGTTCCCCACTTCTGCTTTATCACTTCAACTGGAAAATAAAACTGTATTTAGAAAAATCTGTATTAGCTTTAAGGGCATTGTCCTCATTGAAAGAGATTGTTACCATTTACAAGAGATGGGCTTTGGTCTTTTTATGACATTGCCAGAATGCAGAGGTACAAGGAAAATTGCAACGGTTTCATCTATCGCTCTGAGTTCCAAAGTGATGGTTCACCCTAGTCTATACAGTGAAATGGAAAACTGCTCTTCCTTGGGTGCCAAACCCTCAGCTCATGTAAACTGTCGGAGCTCCCTAGAAGTCAGTGGAGCTCTGCTGATTTACACTAGCTGAAGATCTGGCCCTTTATTTTTGAGATAGTGAATGACGTCTTTGTCAGCGGGTGGCATTCACACTCCATTCCCACATAGTTAAAACACACTGTGCAGGCTTTAAAAAAACCTCAAGCCCGTAAACTGACTCACTCCCTTCTAAAGAGTTGGCATTGCTTAATATATTAACACAACCCAAAGTGCAACCCAGAGACTTTCCCCAGTGCTACGTAGGGCTTGGCTGTTTCTAGGGGTCTTTTCATAGGAGTTTTTATAGTATATTGGAAGGGAGGAGGATGTGAAAGTCTCCAGGAAATACTTCATGAGAATTTAAGCCTGAAGAGGGACATTCTCCCAAATGAATGTACACAAAGGTTTGCAATGCCTGTTTTTGTTTGCCTAGTTCCTATTCTTGATTTATAAAGTTTTACTTTTATTTAAAGCCTTACTAGCTTTGTCAGTATATAAAATGATCAGATCTCCATTTGTTGGAATGAAACAATAGTTTATTATGCATAATTTAATGAAAAAGTTGCCCCAATAATTATTTTCCGTATGCCACATTGTTGATTATATAAAGTTTCTAAAGTGATGCAGTGTTGCTGGCCTAGACCATTTCTCTATAGATAGAGTAGAAGCTGAACTTGTTATTTCACAATAAAATGTCTAATATCATTACTACACTTTTTAAAACAGGTGAGTTATAATGTAACATACTTGAGAAATAAGCAAATTTAAACTTTCTTAATATGCAAAAAAAAAAATCTTGTATACCTCACCAATAACATATATGAAACATCTTTTCATAAACTCATACTTATTTCATACCCTTATATGTCACTAAGAAAAATGTCTATACCTTGCCCAACATTGTAGTAAGTATCAGCATCCTTGATGTTCAACTTATTTTTAAAAATTCCATTTAATAGGCAATTACACTTTTACAAGCAGGAACTACAGTAGCCTTATTTGTTAAGTATTTTGGGCCCAGAACAGGGGAATGATATAATTTTTTTTATCCTTCTATTTTTTTCCCTTTCTGCCATCAGACTATGATTTATTTAATTTTTTTTCCTTCCTGGCTCAAGAATCTGACTTCAACTAAATAAATCTGCAGGTCATCAGAAGCCTGTATGGTTCGACTATTTAAAGCCACAATTTCAGGCTTGCTTTCTGGAACAAAGCTTTGGAAAAGTCTTTTAAAGTCTTTCAACGACTGAAAACTTTTGCAGACTAAACTATGACCTTGATAAGAAATCTTCCATGTGATGTGCTATTCTGTTAAGAGTAGAGAGACATTCAAGGATAAGATTAAAAGAGGAATACTCCTATGATGCCCTCCAAAAAGCCCTTTCGGAATATAGGAATGTTCATAGGTCCATTATCTAGGCAGGAGTAGATGAGGAACAGTGGCTTTGACTTGGTTTAGACTATAAAGGAAGTTTCTGGCAGACCTATCTATAATAGGGTATGTCTACACTAGCTTGTTAGTTCGAGCTAGGTAGGCAAATGAGGGCAACTGGAGTTGCAAATGAAGCCCGGGATTTAAATATCCCAGGCTTCATTTGCATGTTCCTGGGCGCCGCCATTTTTAAATCCCCCTTAGTCCAAACTCCATGCCCTCATTCCATGAGGAGTAACGGTAGTTCGAATTAGGATCTTTAATTCAAGCTACCTAGTCTGTGCCGCGTGTGTTTCAGGTGATGTTCTGGCTTCAGGGCCCCTGACACCTGCCATTTCCAGCAGGAGAGAATCGGAAATTTGTAAAAGCAGAGTTGAAGTTTGCTGTGTTGTGTACAGATGTGAGCAATTCAGGATGAAATAATATACTTCTATATAGCCAGGCATACTGCTGACAAAATGTGTTATCCAACTCCCTTCAAAATCTTAAAAGAATCTAGCATAAAAACAAAGCATTTGAGACCATTTGATAATTTACAGATGTTCAATATCCAGCATATTGATATAATATTTGCTGTTTCATAGTGATTGGATTTCAAAATAATTCTTCTTGGTTAAGCCCCTTATAAGTGCAAAACTTTAAATATCTTGTAAGTGAAAAAACTTTTAAAAAGCGCTGTTTTTTAAAGTTTTTTCAGGTAGGGTGCATCTACACTGCACCATAACTCGAAATAAGCTACACAATTTGAGCTAGCAAATTGCGTATCTTATTTAGATGCTATTTTGAAATAACTTATTTCCTCATTTAGCACTGTCTACATAGCGCCAAATTTTGAAATAAAGCGCTATTCCAAAACATGCCTTACTGCTCGTAGAATGAGGTTTACAGGAACGTTGGAATAGTGAGCCTGAAATAATGGGCTTGCTGTGAAGACATGGGATAGCTATTTCAGGATACTCCGGTATCCCAAAATAGCATTGCAATGTGGATATATCCTTACAGACTAACATGGCTACCCCGCTGAAACTCTTAAATATCCTGTTTGGTTTTCATTTGTACTATTGCATCTTTACTGAAAATGCCTAAGAAGTTTTTGGTTTGAGAAGCTTGTTCTTGCCATTTCTAATTAGTTTGTCACTCCTGGAAAAGTTGCAGGAAGGAAAAACTCATTGGGAGGCTGAAAATGTGAGAAAATTAACACTTGCTAATTTTACTGAAGGAGGAGCTTCCCTCTTAGTTCTTCAGAGAACCTTCCCCTACTTTCTCTGAGAGACCACTCTGTCCTGTGAAATATACTCAGACGATCTGCTTCAAGTCTAGACATTCTCTTTACTAGTAAAGTTCATTAAATCCTTTTTTTTTTCCTAACAGCAATAAGCAGGTTTTCCAATAAGCTTCTAACCTAGTTTACTTCACAGCTCGAAGTATGATGCTGAGGTCTCATGAGGAGAGATGTGCCACTTTCTTGCTATTTTGGGCAGCGCTAACTGGAGCATTTACCAGTTTGTAACACAAACATGCTGACATTTGTACTACTCTGACTTATCCATGTTAACACTCTGAGTGGCAAATTTGGAGTGAGTTTTTTCACTTGCATTTATGCTCTCCTGTATCTATTAATCTGTCTTCTTTATGCTTAATTCTTTTTTCTTTTCATCTGTTTCTCTTTGACTATTAGGTTGATCAATATCTAGATTAGATTTGTTATGTATGTTCCTGATCCTGCAATGGGGAGAGTGAAGTCAATGAGATTTCATGTGGGGTGGGGTGGGGTCTGTGTCAGCAACTTCCAGTGTATTATTAGGCCTTAAAAGTGAGTCAGTTTGCACAAATATAAATAACTACACAAGGTGCAGAGCGATGGCAAACTGGACTATGCGAGTCAGAAATCCAGGATTGTATTCCTGGCTGTTTATCAGACTTATTATTTGACTTTTGGCAGTTATATGGCTCTTGTTTTTCTAAACTAACCAATTAACTTTTTGATTTTCATTACTTTGATCACAGTGCTTAATGCTGTGGTTCTCAACTGGTGGTCCATGGACCACTGGTGGTCCTTGGTGACTTTTTCGGTGGTCCACAGGAACATTGTCCAAAGTCACATGGCATGAGCAGGCACTGCCGTTAGGCTGTTTTACGCTGCGTTCACAAGCATGCGGCTCATCATCCATAGCATCACCCAGGACGCAACCGCATTGTGTTGCCAGTAACTTCCGTCTGAGGCTCCGAGCGTCAGTGTAGCTGCCACCGTCGCGCTGAGCGGTTGCTGTGTCGTTTGTCCTGTGCTACATGTGCTGTTTAACAGGTGTGGTGTAGTTTGTTTATAATGGCAACAGGAAGAAATGTCAAGCGCTAGTATTCAGAGGACTACATCATATTCGGCTTCACTTGTCAAGAAAAAGAAGGCATGGATTTGCCACAATGTGTTATTTGTTTCAGAGTCTTGGGGAATGACTCAATGAAGCTGGCTAAGCTGAAACTCCATCTCAAAAAGTGTCACTCCAACTTGTTGCAAAAGGATGAAGATTACTTTGAGCAGCAGGTATCAGGTCTGAAACGGCAGCGCCTCAACTCAACAAGAGCATTCTACAATAAGACAAGCAATGCAGTGCGCGCTTCCTACATTGTTGCATACAAAGTTGCACAGGCCAAGAAGCCTCATATCATTGTAGAGCAACTTGGAATCTATTTACAACAGATGTTAATAGTGTTCCAGAGGATCTGCAGGAGGAATTCTTGGATCTGAAAAATGATTTTGTGGCTCAAGACGTGTACCAGCAGTCTATCAGAGAAATTTTGGGCCAGCGTGACCAGGAGTTACCCAAATCTATCAGCACACGCAGTCAGATTTCTTTTGCCATTTGCATCAACTTATATGTGTGAGACTGGATTTTTGTGTTTGTTGCACATTAAGTCCAAACAGAAGAATTGGCTTGCACTGGAAAGTGATATTCGTTGTGCATTATCAAGTACCACTCCAAACATTGAAAAGCTTGTCAGTGAGAAGAGAATCAAAAAATCTGTAAGGAATAAATTTCAAACCAAAATGTTTGTTGTCTGCTCTTTTTTATCATGTCTCAAAAAGGAGGTGGTCCACGAAAATTTTTTGATTGGCCTGGTGGTCTATAGACTGAAATGAGTTGAGTACCACTGTTTTAATGCATGTATCCAACCAAGGGTTTGAGCAGGTATATAGTAATCAATGTAGGCACCTGGAACATTGTGTATATGCAAAGGTGCATGTTCATGTATTTTAGAATGCTTCTGAGAATATGGTGTAATGTTACACCTCCATATTTTTATGGAAATATGCTTTTGAATATAAGAACATAAGAATGGCCATACTGGGTCAGATCAAAGGTCCATCTAGCCCAGTATCCTGTCTGCCAACAGTGGCCAATACCAGATTCCCCAGAGGGAGGGATCACAACAGGTAATCCTCACATGATCCCTCCCCTGTCACCCACCTCCAGAGAAACAGAGGCTAGGGATACCATTCCTTATCCATCCTGGCTAATAGCCATTAATGGACCTAACCTCCATGAATCTATCTAGCTCTTTTTTAACCTTGTTAAAGTTCTAGCCTTCACTGCATCCTCTGGCAAGGAGTTCCACAGGTTGACTGTGCGCAGAGTGAAGAGTGTTTGTTTTAAACCTGCTGCCTATTAACTTCATTTGCTGACCCCTAGTTCTTATATTGTGGGAATAAGTAAATAACTTTTTCTTATTCACTTTTTCCATACCAGTCATGATTTTGTAGACTTCTATCATATTCCCCCTTAGTCTCCTCTTTTCTAAGCTGAAAAGTCCAAGTCTTTTTAAACTCTTCATAAGGGACCCAATCCAAACCCCTAATAATTTTTGTTGACCTTTTCTGAACCTTTTCCAATGCCAATATATCTTTTTTGAGATGAGGCGATCACATCTATACGCGCTATTCAAGATGTAGGCGTACCATGGTTTTATATAGAGGCAATAAGATATTTTCTGTCTTATTCTCTATTCCTTTTTAAATGACTCCTAACATTTTATTTGGTTTTTTAACTGCTGCTGCACACTGAGTGGATGTTTTCAGAGAACTATCCACAATGACTCCAAGATCTCTCTCTTGAGTAGTATACATAACTTGACTATGCTTTATGCAAAACAGGGCAAGTAACTTATGATTCAAAAAAGCCTGTTATCCCCTGAATATATATATTCTACAATATTTGTGTGCATGTGTCATTCTTATCTGTGAAGTTTGAAATTTGGACGTGTAAACCTGCTTATTAATCTAGGTATTCTAGTGAAAGCCATTAGTGGTACTTAAGGAACTTAATGGCCCAGTGCTCAAGATAGTGAGCTGTAAATAATGTTGCTTTTACTGTAGACCCATGCTGTGGTTGGTCCTACAAAGACACTTGACCATGCCACCTTATGCTGGAATTCATCTTGAATTTTGTACTCTTCGGGGTGGGGGTTGGGGGTGGGGAGAAGGGAACAAAGGATTCCCAATGTAGGGACATTCTATTAAAGAGAGGGGAAGCAAACAATTATTTTCAGCTGGCTTCACAAACGGCTCCCCTCCACAAGAGGATATATGAAGAAATCTGGAAACAAAGAACACTAATAGGGAGAAGCTGTTAGTCCTAGGTCAGAGGAAAAATCAGCTCTTGAAGAATTTTATCTGAAATTCTTCACAAGAGCTAGAGTGAGAAATTATATTTTGTAACCATTTCTCTTAGGCTATGTCTACACTGCATGCTTATTTTGAAATAACCCACGTTATTTCTAAATAAGGGTATGTCTACACTAGCTCGTTAGTTCGAGCTAGGTAGGCAAATGAGGGCAACCGGAGTTGCAAATGAAACCCGGGATTTAAATATCCCGGGCTTCATTTGCATGTTCCCGGGCGCCGCCATTTTTAAATCCCCCTTAGTCCGAACTCCGTGCCCGCGGCTACACGCGGCACGGACTAGGTAGTTCGAATTAAAGATCCTAATTCGAACTACCGTTACTCCTTGTGGCTTCATTTGCAACTCCGGTTGCCCTCATTTGCCTACCTAGCTCGAACTAACGAGCTAGTGTAGACATACCCTAACAGAGTGCGCGTCTACACAGCAAGGCCATTATTTCAAAATAATTCAAAATAACAGGTTTCTTACTCTGACTTTCGTAACCCTCATTGCACAAGGAGTAAGGGAAGTTGAAGTTCTTACTTCAACTTCCTGCTGTGTAGACAGTTCCAAAAGTCAACTTAACTTGTCTTTAGCCCACAGTGTAGACATACCCTAAGTGTATTAGCTTGTGTTTTGTTTTATTTTAGCTTAGCAACTTACTTTGATCTGATTGTCACCACTTGCAACCACTTAAAACCTACTTCTTATATTTAATAAAATCAGTCTTGTTTATTGTTGTTTATTATCAAACCCAGTGTAAATAATTGTTACCTGGGCCGGGGGAGGAGCAGAACAACAGCTGTACATCTCTCTGCTTCACTGATGAAAAGAACAAACCTCATGAGCTTCCTCTGTGTAAAACTTTTACACAAAGTAAGATGGATTTATCTGAGGTTTTGGCCCTATTTCGTGCTGTGCTGTGCTGGGTACTAAAAAGTCCCTGTAACTGAGCCTTCACAAAGCTGAGCTGTTATCTGTGTCTATGTTACCCTGCTAGAATTGGGCTGTTACCCCAGTTCTGTGCCTTTTCTGGCTCAGCAAGGCAGGGTGGTTTGGTGCAGGTAGGTGGACTCAGTGGTCTGATCAGCACATTGGGTGGCAGTCTCTCTGTTAGCACTCAGAGACATCTTGGAGTCATTGTGGATAGTTCTCTGAAAACATTTGCTATATGTGAAACAGCAGTGAAAAAAGCTAACAATGTTAGTAACCATTATGAAAGGGACAGATAAGAAAAAATATTATGCCACTATAAAAATTCATGGTATGCCCACACCTTGAATATTGTGTTCAGGTCTGGAAATTCCTCCTCAGAAAGATATATTAGAATTAGAAAAAGTGAAAAGAAGGGTAATAAATGATTAGGTGGCTGGAACAGCTTCCAGTTATGGCAAGATTAAAAACACTGAATCTGCTAAGTTTAGAAAAAAGAGACTACTAAGTTGGAGATGAAAGAGGCCTGAAAAATTATGAATGTTGTGGAGAAAGTGAATAAGGATGTACTTTTTACCCCTTCAAATGATACAAGAACCAGAGATCACCGAATGAAATTGTGCAGAAGGTTCAGAACAAATTAAGGAAGCACTTCTTCATACCATGCACAGTCAGTCTGTGGAACTCGTTGCTGGGGGTGTTATGACGGTGAAAAATACAACTGAGTTCTTGGTCCATCAATGGCAATTAGCCAAGATGACAAGGGACATAACACCATGATCTGGGCGCCTCATAACTTTTGACAAGCAGAAGCTGGGACTGGATGACAGGGATGGACAATTGCCCTCTATTCATTTAGTCTGAAGTGAAGCATCTGCTACTTCTGTCAGAAGACAGGATACTGGACTAGATGACCAGTGGTGTGACACAGTATAACCCTTCTTATGTTCTCTGTTGTTCTCAAAATGCTTTGATTTCATTTAGAAGAAAGCAGTGTAAGTATTAAATGTAGAATATTTATAGTTACTTACAGTCCCTGTTACTTACTACAGTCCCTTTTGCACCCAAACATGTAATTTTTGGGTCAAAACTCTCCAGTATTGAGATAAAAAAAGCCAGATCACAATGATGACTGAATTGCAATACTGAATTCTTGTGTTATAAAAGTATTGTTTGAATGTGATCTACCTGGTAGAGATGAGCACTGTAAGTCAGAATAAAAAAGCAAAGAAAAACTGTCAAACAATTTTTATCATAAGTTATTTGTCTAGCTGTACTGATGCTGTTGCTTTCATATTCCATTTTTACCTAAACATTCCATAACACAGCATTTGTAAGCAGCTACATTTTCAGGAAAAAGAGTTCAGGACACAGGCTTGGGTCTGTAAGGCTACATCTACACTGCAGTGCTGTTTCGGGATACTGTAGATATCCTGAAACAGCACTGCAGTGTAGATGTAGCCTTACAGACTGTCGATATCCTGAAATAGCTATTCTATGTCTTTTGAGTACGCCTGTTATTTTGAAATATAACAGACTCACTATTCCGATGTCCTTGTAAAGCTCATTCCACAAGGAGTAAGGGATGTTTTGGAATAGTATAGACAGCGCCAAATTTTGAAATAAGCTATTTTGAAATAACAGAGAAATAAGATACGCAATTTGCGTAGCTCAGATTGTGTATCTTATTTTGATCTACAGTGCAGTGTAGATGCACCCTAAAGGTAGTCAGGACACCTAAGTCGCACATTTAGGTGCTCCTTTGATGGAGAACATTTTTAGGGTAAAAGTCCCATATGTGCCTAAATTGCTGTCTGAGCATATGCATCACTGCCTCATTGTAGGCATCTGGATGCTCATTTCTTCCTAAGCTTCAGTGCAATCCAGAAACTTGGTGAAGATAAGCTTTCCCCCACCTATCTTGCCTGTGAAGCCTAATCCAGTAGAGATACTCTGAGCAGGCCTCATATAAAATCCAAGAGGAGGTGGTGCTGCTGCCTCCCTTATAACTTTTAACCTAGTAGCAAGAGCCATCATCTAGTTGCATGAGAACATGGCTCAATTACCTTCTCAGCCTAATTCATAGAATGTCTTTGAATTGCAGCCTAGATGCCTTGCTCTCTGAGAGGAGTGCTGAGGTTTAGGATATACCCCTCTCATCTGCACCTCTCATTGGCCACCTTAGGCAGCTTCCCACTTGGGTGTTGGCTTTTGTCTCCCCATTGACTATATAGGAAGCCTAGGAGCTCAACTCATGCTTTATGGATTGTTGTTCCAGCCTTTTAGCTAGACACCGTGATGCTAAGTGCTGCAGTGCCTAACTACCTTCAGGGATCCGGGCCACACTTCCTTTTCTCACTCTGATCGGTAATGTCTAAATATTAGTGACTAGTTGCAACTATTATTTGATATGGTCTCTTTATTTCGATACGATCCCTTCAAGTGGCATGAATTCACTTGGATCTGCCTGGAAACGTTGTTTCTGATGACAGCTCTACTCATTAATTCATCAGTTAAAGTTGTGTGCAGCTGCTTCCTTATGAACTAAGATCAGAATTTATGATTCTGAGTTCAGATTGGTAGTGAAGTGCTCCTCTCTCCTTTCCATTCCCATTCATTCTCCAGCAGTTGTTAATACTCTCTCCTTTTCATTCCCTTTGCAAGTTCTCTCAATTTCCCTCCCACGCTCTCTTCCTTCTGTCCCTTTGGAGACTCTTTCCTGCCTCTCCTCTCTGATTTTCTTTATCTTCACTTCCTCCTCCATAGGCTCTTCTATGTTCCCCCTCACCTCCTGGTGCTCTTTTTTTAATCTCTTCTGGTGGTGCCCCCAATGTGGCAGAAAGAACTCTACTGCAGGCAAAAGGAGTCTGTGCAGCAGGATCTGTGCTTTGTCCTACTGGCACAGACACTGCTGACTGCTGTGCCTCCGAGCTGTTTGAAAATAACCTGATACAATGTGGGGATACAGTGTTTAGCCCTCTCCCCTTCCAAGTTTTTGACCCTCTCCCCTTTCAAGTTTAGGAGCATTGAGAGTGGAAGAGTAACAGCCAAATAGCATACTTCAAGGGAAGGGGGAGAAGATCTTTCATTTTAACCTCCAACCAGTGTGGCAGTAGCAAAGGACGTGCACACATTGACCACCTCCTTTCCCTTTTGTATCTGTCCTTTTTAGAGACAGTGGTTAGGTGCTTCTGCTGCAGTCTAGTACAGTGCTGTGAAACACGCGTGACCTGACTCATGCAATAAGATGAGAATGTTGTTATACCAGTTGGAAGACAGAACAGAATATTGCTGCAATCCAAAGCACACATAAATCACTGCCACACACTTTTCTTATTCTTTTGGTTTCCCCTACCCTGAATTATCCTTTACAACAGCCAGCAGATAATCTCATTATTGACAATCCTGCCTAAAGGATTCTCTTTGAATTATTATGTTGTCAGTAATCCTTTTAAGATTGGATTACTGCGATTCCTTAGAGTGACTTTGGCTTTCAGTTAAACTTTCTCATAGATATACCCCCATACCCCTTCCCCTTGAGCTTCTTCTCTTTAGGTTGCTCATGGCCATATTCATCTGTTACAAAACTTTTTGACCCTCTCCCCTTCCAAGTTTTATCAAGGTAGCAATCTCTTCCAGAAGCATGCCTTATCTTGTGGGAATGTGTTTAGAAACAAAGCTAACTATAGGTTGAACCTCCCAAATCTGAGACCCTCTGGTCTGGCAATATCTGTGGTCCGGAAGGAAAGACTACAGATTTTGCTGGACAAGAGAACCCTGGAGGTGAGATGCTGGGAGCCCCAGCTGGGCTAGCAGGGGCTGGTTCTGCAGTGGGTGAGGAGTCCAGCCCTGGGGAGCCCTTGGCTTGGGAGCTTCTGTGGAGGCTGAAAGGAATCCCCAGGCCCAGCTGGGAACCCAAGTGGCAGCTGAGCTGGCAACAGGTGTGGGGAATACTCAGCTGCGAACCCTGGTGGAAGTGGAGCCCACAGTGGCTGGGGGGATCCCCAGTGAAACCGGGCTGGGGCATCCAGAGGGAATCCCCAACCCTGGTCCGGAACCCCAGTGTCAGTGGGGCCAACAGGAAGCCTCTACTTGGCTGAGAATCCTGGCAGAGAGGGGCCGGTGCTGGCTGGGGGGAATCCCAGCCCTGGGAGCCCTGGCATGGGAACAGCAGTGGGGAGGGAAGCCCAGGCTCCAGGGATGCCCACAGCCCAGAGAGGAGTCTTGATCTTCCCTGGTCTGGTAAACTCGGTAGTTCGAGAGCACTCAGGTCCCGAGGGTGCCGGACCAGGGAGGTCCAACCTGTACTCTGTTACTGGAAGAAAAATACATGGATCACTGGACTATTATTTGAATATGCTCTTTTTAAAAAAATAAAATGAAAGAATGATTGGGCTATGGTTTGTTGCAGTGCAACACAGTAACAATGCAACCTGCTGGTCCCTATAGCCAGACAGTTAAATAGGTTGGATAGTGTGAAAGTAGAAAGAATTATATTGTAAGAGAAAGATGAATTATACTGTAATAATTGAATAAGTTGAAGGAATACTGTTTGTCTCTGAACAGGAAAGAGAAGATTATGTTTGTAGGTATGCAGATCAGAATGAAGAATGAAGCCTGGGATAACAGGAAAAGGAACATTAGGTGTTAGGTAGAAAGTAATTGAGGTAACCAGGGAGATATGGACAGGAGATTGCTGTGTGCTTGATGTGGAAATGAAGATACTTGACTAGTCTCATACTAATCATGTGAAGTTTTGCCACCTTTTAATCTTGTTAATTTAGCTTTCTTTTGACTGTATAAATCAAAGGGGTTTGAGCCTTGTATGCTACTCACATTTTCTGGGTGTATTAGCAGAGCGGCTTTGCTAATAAACAGAGCAGTCTGACAAATCTGTGAGTCCTGTGTCTGACTTTGACAATAGCCTCTAATAATTGAAATGAATCTTTAGCAGGATTGATGCCATGATCAGGTAGAGATGACTGACTATACCAGTCTCTATTGCTGCAAGGAGTTGCTTACATGTGAAACTGACCCTCTGTGGCACCTGTGTATGTATTTGTAATCCTAGCCATGCTAAGATGAAGACTTTATGATTTTAACGCTTAGTTTCTCGTATGTAGTTGCAATTGTGTTAGCATTATGGCTGTACAAATTAATTGGGTGAGTGGGTGGATGAGTGATGGAGAAACCTGGCAAAGCCTAAAGTTTGAAGTATTCATATTTTTCTATGAATTAATTTACAATATTCCAATTTCAAGAAGAAAGCGTAAAACACATTTTCACTCAAAATAAGGCAATTTCTCTCACCAAGCTGCTATTATTTGTTTCATACATTCTGTATTTTTCTTAAATAAGAGTATAAGCTTTGCAGGGCAGTAACAGTGTATTGTTATAAGTTTGCATGCTGCCTAGGACAGTCCTCAGTCTTTGTTATTCCATGTTTCAAAATTTCATTGGGATGAATGTCAGTTTTGGGATCCAGTCAAGCAAAAAATTAGCATTTTCACAGGGAGTGTAAAACCCGCCGATAATTTTACAAAATTGTTTCCCCAAAAGAAAAATTTGTAGTCACAAAATGGTTCAAAATGAATTTACAAATAATTCCTCAATTTTTTTTTCCCTCAATGGGCATTTACTATAAATGGGTGCTGTGATTTTTAGGAATCCACTTGTAACTATTTCTCAATATATGGCCAACAAGGCTGTAATTTTCCCTGGAAGATGACAGTTCAAATTTCCAATACTTCCTGTCAGGCAACTTGGGGAAAAGTGACCTTGGAATGATCATTGAACACCCATCAAACACAATCTAACTGCTGAACTTCTGCAGAGTTTTATCTTGTATTGCATGTAAATGGTTTTAAATTGATTCTCTTGTAGACCCTGAATGAAGCAACATTCCAGAACATGTACAAAAGGTAAAATGCCTGTCAGCTTATTCTAGATTCTCCCATTCCTTCAATTCCTTCACCCATATTGTCTGCAGCTACTCACATCATTAATAAGTTGGGTTTATTGGATGCAAATGTTATGGAAGGGCCTTTAAACAGTCTGATCCTGCATAAGTAATTGAGCTATTGGAAATGTATACTCCTGACATGGATGTTTTGTAAAATGCTTGAAAAAAGAATAAATAATATGACATTTTTGCAATATGACAAATGTAAAATTCACACTTGCCTTCTGACAGAAACAAGGAGGGTTGTGGCACTATTTCTAACACCTCTTTGTTCTAATGATAAATCATCATCAAAGGAAGCATTGGGCCAGATGCTCATCAGATGCTCATTAATCAGCATAGTTCCATTGATTTCATCCCTGACTGATAGACAGAACCAGCTATTGTTTCTAAGGCTCACCAGAGTTGCCACTGAAAGGTCCTTTTCATCTGCACATGCTTCAGGGTGGTCAAGTAACAGCAACTGCCAAGCATCATTATACTTGGCTGGAAGGTTTTACAATCATTTTCCTCTGCGTGTAAATCCTGTTATGGATAATCCTTTCTTTGGTCACCTCAAGGTTGCAATACTTTCTCCATAGGGCTAGCTTCTAATCTAATCTTTTGGAAAATTCAGTTAGCACAGAATCCCGTGGCATTAAATGTATTTCCAGCTCATATCATCTTTTTCTTGAGCTAATAATCTACACTAACTACAGTTTAAATTAAGTTCAGAGGTGTAAGTGTGGTTTTTTTTTTTTTTTTTTTTTTAAACATTTAGTGCTAATTTGGATCCTGGCTATTGGAGGTATTTCTATCCATAACATTTGCAGAACACTTGTGCATGAGAGGTAGAGAGAGAGAGAAAACCTAAAAACCACTCCTTTGGATGGAACATAGTTATTAGACATTATTGGTAGAGTGTCCAAGGCTCAGAAATTCACTTTATATTTTGGTTTGCCAGTGGATTTCATGGCTTGCAAGAGTTGTCTGCTGTCATGGGCTGCTCTTGTTTAGAGGGGATGTTTTCAGGACAGAGGTGGAGAGGGGTTTTTTTTGGGGGGGGGGGAGGAAGGTAACTAGTGATGCAACTGAGACAATTTCAACATTATGAGTTTTTTTTAAGGGAATCTGCTATTTTTAAAACACACTTTGTAGATTGTGTGTAAAGTTCATTGATTTGATGTGTAATGTGCCTAGAATTTGTAATAATGATGAATGGGAAATCTAAATAAGTACACCAGGACTGTACTCATGGTAAACCCAATGAGACACACAAAAATTGTCTTTGGATAAGTATCATTTGACTGACTGCTCTAACCAAACTCTATTCAGCCCAAACAGCTGCAGGATGCTAAACATAAGGAGCTATAAAAGAGGTCTTTCTGAGTAAAGTCATTATTCTAATAATAGAGGAAGATTGCCTTAAATAAGCTAGATGAAGAATAGTAGAATCAGCCAAACCTCCAGCATCAATAACACTAGAGTAAAAGAGGCTAATATGGAAACCTGTTGGACCTTTTGATTGCTCAGTTTCTATTTCAGTAGGAAATATATCAAACCCAAGAAAAAAATGGAAACACTAATTATGAAATGCCAGTCCATACCCAGCAGAGGGGTAAGCAAGGGGACTCAATCACAAAAGAAGAACAGGGAAACTTCTGCTCTCGTTGGCATTCTGTAGGTGTAGTTTTACACAAGTGCAACTTACTCGTAGGAACAAATTTAGCACTATAACTTGAGATGAATGTGACACACCTCAGTGGTTTCAAAAAAGCCAGTAATTGCTCCTATTAACTCTTATGTAAATTAGTGCTCAGGACAACTAAAGGTCAGTAATGCTAGCTAGAATCAAATCTAGAGCAGGCAGATGCTGTGCAAGTTTTGCCATATTGCTTTAGCTTGGACCAGAGTTCAGAAAGAGCAGTTAAACTACAGGTCTGTCTGAGGCAGAACTAGATGGTGGGTGTGCACAAAGAGCCAGTATTATTTGTGATGCTAATCAGGGGCCTGATTTTTAGTAGGTCTGAGCATCAACAATTTCCATTAAAGACTGAAAATCAAGTAAAAATACTGAACCTTGAAAATCAGGTTCCATAATTTTATTTTGGGTTTCCAGAGGTGAAAGACTACTGTACAATTTCTCATTATATGCTATTGCACATAGTCGTTGTCTCTCAAAAGAGACAAATTTGTCATGTAATATTTGGTAAGCCAATAGGATATAATGGAATAGAATAAATAATAGTCTGGTCAATTCTGAAGATCTACTGACATGATGATCTGTCTATCTGGGTTCTTAAATGGCATCTATCATTGCAGTCCCTACAAAATTATTATAAATTACAATGATTGCCTGTGCCTACTCTTTAAACAGGATTTTGTTTTAAGGCTGACAAGATATTGTTTATACCATTGAAGTCAAATAAAATGTCCTTAATGTGCATATTATTGCAATGTCTTGGATTCCCTAGCCTACAGAGAGAAAAGTACATTTTTTAAAAATTAAGATTTTCTAATATGCCTGCCTAAACATGTGTTCAATACCCAGTTGGATCTGTTTGATCTATAGAAGGCACTTATATTTAAATAACTAATTTTGTGCTGAAAATTGAAATATTTTGTGAAATGCATCTGACCTTACTGGAAGTAGACTTGCAATCTGTAAATGATTAAATAGATGAGACACTGAAAGTGTTTGACATATACCTGCCTAGCATATGTATTTCTATGAAACTATGCATTTATGGTAAATTAAAGTGACTGATCTGGAAAGGTCAAACTTGATGTACTCCTAGAAAGCCTAGAGGATCTCTATCAAATTGAGTTTTTAATTTTAATCAAGTGTTCAAGGTCAACAGTTTACTTGTCTTTCTAAATTATCATGTAGGGTTATTAAAAGGATATTTATGGTAAGTTTGTAATGATTATTCACTGGCTTGACCCAATCCATGTACTACAGTTAAAAGTCATACTGTTCATGTTCATAAATATCAGCAACAAAATGCATCATGTTTGCTTTTTAAAATGTGTATTATGAGAATGTCTTTCCCTTACCACACTGGATGATGTATTTGTATCTTCAGTAAGCTAGCAAAGCCTTTAAACACTGATAAGAGGGACCAGACTAGTAGTCTTGTAATTAATGTTCTGTACTTCCACACAAAAATGTTTCTGTTCTTGCTTACACCAACTCCATTGACTTAAAGTCTCATAGGGGTAACCATGTTAGTCTGTATCTTTAAAAACAGCAAGTAGTTCTGTAGCATTTTTAGAGACTAACAAACATATCATGAGCTTTTGGCTTTTATGATGTGTCTACACAGTAGGGCTTAACTTGAAATAAGCTATGCAAATTGAACTATGTCAATTGTATAGCTTATTTTGAAATTGGGAGTGTCGACACAGCATTTATTTTGAAATAGAGCACTCTTCCTCTGACTTCCCTTACTCCTTGTACCATGAGGGTTACAAAAGTCAGAGTAAGAAGTCCTCCAGCTTGACAGTATTTTGACATTATTTTGAAATAACTGCCTGCTGTGTAGACGCAGACTAAGTGATTTCAAAATAACGCTCGTTATTTCAAAATAATGTTGCTGTGTAGATGTATCCTTATTGTCCTAATTCCTTTTTAAATTGTCCCCTACTGAGTTGTCTATATCAAATAGAGCCCCAGCTACTATTTTATTACTCTGGAACTTGTGATAGAGCGCACAAACAAATAAAATAGCTGACACTGTTTTAAATATTTCTCCAAGGGACAGCCATCTGTGTTCTCTGCACTATGAGAGGTCTCATTGGATGGAGGCACCAGGAACACTTATAGGTGAACCCAAGACCCATAATCCCCAGGAGAAAAGGGAGAAGGTGGCAGCCATTTCTGAGGTTACAGCCCCATTAACTTCAGTGGTCCAGGATTTCACCTGTGATTTCTCATGTCCCTTCAGAATCCCATTCCAGATATTCACTGTACTTAGAAACATATTGATGGATATTTTGCCAATGTTTTACAGAAAGAATATGGTTCTGAGACAAAGGATTATAATTATTATTATTGGCGTTGTGGCAATTGTGACAGGTAGGAGAAGATATGGCAGTAAGATCCGGAATGGCCAGCCAAGGGGAACAAGGTTTAGACATTTGTATGCTATTACTTGTTCTGGTCCTGCTCCCACTCTCAATAACTCTGGGAACCTTAATACCTGGCCATCAGCCCTGAGGGTGCTGCTGCTGAATGCCAGGTCGGTATCCGACAAGACAGCTGTCATCCATGATTTAATCCTGGATAAAGGGGCTGATCTGGCTTGTTTCACTGAGACCTGGCTGGGAGTAGAGGGAGGCATTGACCTTTCCCAATTGTGCCCAGCTGGGTTCTTCGTACAGCACCAGCCGCGGCTCAGTGGTTGGGGAGGTGGGGTGGCAATTGTCTATCGAGATACCATCTCCTTGGCTAGGGCCTTGGTCCAACAAAGTCTTAGATTTGAGTGTTTGAGTGATGTTGGGTGGCTGGGATAGGTTGGGCATGCTGCTTGTGTACCGTCCACCCTGCTGTACAACAGATGCTCTGCTCGAGCTGGCTGAGGTGGTCTTGGACTTCACATGAGGACCCCGAGGCTTTTGGTCTTGAGGGACTTTAATATTCACACCGAGGCAGTCCTGTCTGGTCTGGCCCAAGATTTTATGGATACCATGATGACCCTAGGACTATCCCAAGAAATAACTGTCCCCACGCATGTTGCAGGTTATATGTTCAATCTGGTCTTTTGGACTAATAGTGATACAGTTCTTGGGATAAGGGATGTGGTTACTTTCCCTTTGTCATGGACTGATCACTACCTGGTCAAGTTTAGACTATTTGGTGACCTTCCCCTCCAGAGAGGCAGGGGACTGATTAAGATGATCCACCCTCAGAGGCTGATGGATCAGGAGGGCTTCCTGAGGTGCCTGAAGGATTGTTCAGCTGTTATGGTAAATGGTCCTGTTGATGCCCTATCCAACATTGAGGTAGCCCGGGCAGTTGACATGATTGCTCCTAAGTACCCTCTTTGGACTAGTCGAGCCAAGTTTGCTCCCTGGTTTTCTGGAGAGTTGATGGTGGCAAAACAGTCTGTGCGACAGCTAGAACACCACTGGAAGAGAACTAGATCTGAGTCAGATCGATTGCATGTTAGAGCTGAATTGCAAGCTTACTCTGTAGCCGTGCTGACAATGAAGAAAAGCTACTTTTCCAGCTGTATTGCATCTGCACAATGCTGTCCAGTGGAACTGTTTCGAGTGGTGTGGGGCTTCTTACAATCTGGCACTCATGATGAAATGAAGGAGCTCTTGGCTCCCTGCTGTGATCTGTTCGTGAAGCACTTTGCAGAAAACATCGCTCCCGTCTGGTCTGATTTGGACTCTGGCTGCTATGTAAGTGGTATGTGACTGACATAAGTGGAGGTGGTACATCAGATCCATGACATACAGTATAAATGGTGTTTGCTCTAAGCTGTGGGCCACCTTAATGGCTGAACAGTACATGGCATCTAGATTTCCATGCCAAAGGCAAATGAAGATCATAGTTAAAATTTTTCAGACTGCCTACAATTATCTACTTAAAGCCATATTTAGGCACTTAATGTGGTCTAATATTTAGAGGTGTTGAGCGTTTGCATCTCGCATTCAAATTACTGCTCAAGTTCTTCGAAAATCAGCAACTTATTTAGGTGCCCAGCTTTAGGCACTAAAATTTGAATATGCTGGTCCATATGCATTGTGGAAGGTTTAGTGCTCAATTTTTAAGGTAGTGCTAAGCTTTCTATTAAAGACTTCTTGATGATGAAGTAGAAGACAATTTTATTTTTTTTGCTTTTCAGTTTGATAGTGATATTCCTATCCCTAACTGGTCTATGGAGCTGCTGTATGCTGTAGAACAGATGGTTGCACTTCAGTGGCGGATGAAGTACTTCCATGTATAGCTAATTTGTAATTCTAAATCAATACACACTGTTTTTAAAATAGCTAATTTCTATGAAAAAGCCACCTGACCCAGATCCCTCTCAGATTCTGAGCAGCAGGTACCATGGCTTGGGCACTCTGTGGTCTCTGTGGATAATTCCTCCAAGTGGCTACACCTGCACTTCTGAGTGGAATCTTGTGGTTCATCCCACTTTTAATTGTATCATCCGATTACAGCACCTTTTCTTTACAAGCCCTGTTACTTCTAACAGTGCTGCCTCCTTGCTTTAGAATTTTGACTCCTTGCTTTAGAATCTTCTCTAGGAACTGTAAAATTGAATAGCTTGCACAAAACTGTAGGAATTATTTATTCCCAGGAACATCACAAACCAAGTTAAAGTGATTAGAAGGAACAGAAGCCTAATATACATATTCTCTTGCCTAAATGTAGTTTATCATTGTCAGGTTAAGTAAGTTTCACTTAACCCAGGAACTACTCAAACACTATGGCTTTATAACTGCAGTCTGACATATCTCCTCAGCTCCCAAACAATGTATTCTGCTCAGGTTATCCATTTCCAGGTTCCTTTGTTTTAAAGTTCCTGCCTTGGCTTTCTCCTCTAGAGACAGCGCAAATATAGATCAGAGCCTGCTGGGAATAATCTGTGGTCCTACAGAGCCAAATAGGACTGCATTAGTCCTTTGGCTTCGATATAATCAAGAAAGACATCAGAAAGGGGAAAAGAAATGTTTAAAAAATGACATCTCTAAAATGGCAAATATATACATCACACTTGGCTTAACAATGGACTGAGAGGAGCTAGGGTGTAATACAGTAGTGGTTCTCAGCCAAGGATACACATACCCCTTGGGGCTTGCAGAGGTCTTTTAGGGTGTTATGATTTCCCCAGCAGGGTTCACATCTGCACCCTGATTTATCCACTCCGTGCTTGATATTAGTTATATAACTTATTTAATGCAGTAATTCATGTATCATTATGGGTGGAGGTACTCCCTCCCAAACTTCGTTTTAGATCTCGGACGGCTGGGGAAGGGGGTTCGGGCCCACCTTCTCTCCAAACCCCGACCCAGGGCCCTAAGGCAGGGACTCCGGTCCCTACCTAGCACAGGGGGTTGTAACCCCTAAACTCCCCTGCTCACGGGTTCCACGCCCCTGCCCTGGGTCACTTCTTCCCCAAGGTCGTGTTAGCGGCTACCTGGGAATCCCGGGTTACAAGCTCACCCAAGGGTCCCCGTATCACTTGCTCTGGTTCCCGTCGCCTCTGGTCTCCGGACATCCATCCCCCTCTAGCTCTCGGAGGCCCCATTTTAAGTTCCCCTCCTGGCCCTTTGTGATGACGTCCTCCCTGACATCATCCCCAGGCGCCCCCTTCTGGCTCCCTGAGATGACGTCTCCCATGACGTCATCACCAGGCGTCTCCTCCTGGCTTCCTATGATGACATCATCACCAGACGTCCCTCTCTGGCTCTTGGGGATGGCGTCCCCAATGACCTCATTCCCGTGCGTCCCTGGGGCTCTCCGCCCCTGTTCTGCAACGCCCCTGTCTCCCCGCTTCAGTGTTCAGGAGGGGGTTTCAGTGCAGGGCGGGGACGCCCTGTCACATAGGGGTACATCAACTCATTTAGATATTTGCGTAGTTTTACAACAGGCTAAACAAAAAGCATTATAAAATGTCATACAGCCAATGACTTGTTTATATTGTGCTATAAACTGTACACTGGAAAGTAAGTATAATTGTATTCCAACTTATTTATTTTATAATTATATGGTAAAATGAGAAAGTAAATAATTTTTCAGTAACAGTCTTAACTGACACTTGTACTTTTATCTCTGATTTTGTAAACAAGTAGTTTTTAAGTGAGGTGTAACTTGCAGGTACACAAGACAAATCAGTCTCCTGAAGGGGGCATAATAGTCTGGAAAGGTTGAGAGTCCCTGAGAGAAGAACTATTATAAATGGAGCACAAGACCATGAAAGGTATATTTATTTAAAACAGCTTCCTTCAGACTATTTATTAGTTGTAAAATATTTATGAATGTGTGCAAGTTTTGAATCAGGAATGATCAGAAGGATGAGGGAGAATACAATCCTTAAATTCCTATTATGTTTTTAATTTTATTTTTCATTTATAGAGGGGCAAAAGTGGCTTTTCTCTTCAGATTGTAATGTAATCTAAACCTTTCTTTGAAACTAGATTTGAAATACCATCAGCTGGAAAGAAAGACTTTCATAAAGTTCTCTGCCAAATGTCTTTTTTTTCCAGAATTGCACATATAAATAGAACAATATCACAAACATCTGTGGAATACGAAGAGCCAGAGACACCTCTTCATGGAATGACTAATAAAAGTTGAGAAAAGATTATTTCCTATTTATGACAGTAGCTAGCTTCTGCAGCTTCTTCCTTCAGTAGATCAGGGGAATTTCCAGTGGTGGCAGAGAAGAATTACAACCAGAAATGTCCACAGTGTGGAGTGTACAAAAACAGATGTTGGAAATATCCAGCCAAGTCACAATTTTTTACATTGTTTTAAAAATAATGTTGGTGATTCTTTTTCCTTCCTCTCTGTTCTCATCAAATTGCTTCATTCATTTCTCAGAGAAGAATATTTTCATTGCTGCTGTTCAGACAAAGGCTACCACTGGAAAAGACCCCACAGAGTACTGGTGGGTCCTACTCTTGGCTGGATCTTGCTCACCAGCTGCCCATCTACCAGCAGTGAGTGATCGGGGTCCAGTGGCTGGCAATAGTGGTGGGTATGCAAGGCTGGTGGTCAGGTAAAGCTGCAGTGTGTGGGACCAGACACTCCTCCTACTGTCAATGCAGTCCCTGCTGTGTGCCTCCCCTTGGCCAGCAGGCCCCTTTACTCCCTGTCTCATTTCCAGCGAGCACTGTGCTTGCTGCTGTGATTGGTGAGTGCAGGCAAGCAGGGGCTGGTTATGTGTTGCCTCTGCTGCCCACATATTGGCCCTTCATATGCTCTCCTCTCACTGTTCTCTCCCTGTTGTGCCTCTTTGCCCCCTCAGCTTTGCTGCTTCTGCCTCTTCTCCCACCCCAGCAGGGTGCATCCTGCTCCCAGCACTGTGCATAGAACCAGTCAGATCATCCAGCCTACCAACAGCCTAGCTGGCAGGCTCCTTCCTTCTCCCACCCTCCTCTGTGGAAAGCTCGAGCTTTTGCCCCACACTGGCCAGGAGGAGCCAATCCCTGCATGTGCCGAAGCCCTACAGAACATTGACTCAGGGATGCCTTGCCACCCATCAGCTAAGCTCTGGGGATCTGGGAAGGAATCTATTTTCAACCTGTTTGTGCCCTGACCCTGCAACAGCTCCCCAGGCAGGACCTTAACACTCTCTTCATATGCTGCCCCTAGGACTGTGAGGCTGGTCTGTCCCCTAGGCATCCTCCCCTGCAAGGGCAGGAAGGGACCAGCTGCTTCCAGCCACAGGAAAGGAAGGAAGGAAGAGATGATCTCTGCAAAGCAGGGGCCAAGTCATCTAACTCTTCTATCCCCCGCTCCCTGTGGATGGAAGCAGCTCCTGTCCCTTCCCTCCTGCACAGTGCTGAAAGGCTGCTGCCAGCCATGTTCATGCCTCCCACATGTTGCCTTAAAGATACAATGCCAGCTCCCAGGAGAGGCAGGTCTGTCCTGGGGCCCAGCCAGGAATGAGGGTGAGGAGCAGTCGGTCGACCACCCCCGTTGTCAGATGAGTGAGGTGCATTTATTTTTGACAGGGACTCAGTCAACTTGGTGTTAATTTGAATATTTGAACTGCATAGTTCTGATTGCCGTTGACCGTGCTAATTATCAGACCTACCGAGGGAAACCAAGACACAATGAGGGGATGTGACCTGTCATAAAGCACATGAGTCAATGATGAACCCATGAGTACAGGCACCAATTCTCCCTGCTCTAACCAATAGACTGAGCTTCCTCCCAGACCTGGAGTAGGATCCAGCTATCCTGATGGGCAGTTCCCTCTCATTTAAGCAACAGACCCATTTCTTTCCCAGACTTCAGACTAGAACCCAGCTCTCCCTGCTCTAAGTACTACACGGAGATGAAATCTTCCTGAAATGACATTGAACCTAAACCAGATTCTTGGTGCCTGCCGTGGCTCTAACTTGGTAACAATGTGCCTGTGACTCCTTATGATTGAGAGGTGATCACCGAGTTCCATTGGAAGCCATCCAGTCCTGGTCTTTTCGCACTTCTGTGCTTCTTTCTCTGGGATGAGAAGAGATCTCAGACACTTTCCGCAGAGACCAAATTCTGGCTTGATTTCAGGGCCAAGGAGCTGCAAGGAGCTTGTGAGAAAAGCTGAGATCCTGATCAACTGGCACACCAACAACCTGCCGGCCTGCCAGCTGCTGAGGGTCTTCTGTGACAAGGCCACTGATAGTGGGAACTGGCTGGTGAGCACAGTATCCTAGAGCTGGAAAAGGGGTTACGGTCTGATCACATCGAGAGCTCTCTACTCCCAGTGCAGTGAGAGATATTTATGCAAGGGTAGCAGGTATGGCTGTGATGCAGCTGGGAAGAGAATCCTTCTTCACCAGTATGGAGCACCTTTCACCCTGAAGGTCTGCCAAGTGGTTCACAACTCGCCTGCACAGGGATCACATCACCCATCACCAGAATGCAGCCACCTCTGGGGTGGGATGGGGCAGCTGTGTGACTGTGTGTAGTAAAGGTATGATGCAGGGCAGTAAGCAGGAGAGATTGAGGTAGGGGAAGTTAACTCCTGCTCACTCACAGTCTGAGTTATCAGTCCAATAGTTAATTGAATGAAGAGATTACTGGAAGGCAAATTTATCTCTCTTGACTTTCCCTAATGCCTCACATGCCCTTCACATATGTCTTTCACTGGTTTGTCAGATTTCCCTTCTCTCATCCAGGCATGGTGTGAGTCCCCAGAGGCTAGCCATGTGCAAGGCTGACACACCCTGAAAGGACAAAGATGGGAGATATACTAGGGTGACCACATGTCTCAAGTTATAAGGATAGTCCCAATATATGAGGCTTTGTCTTTTATAGGGTATGTCTACACTACAAAATTTTTTCAGAAAAACAGCCAGTTTTCCAAAAAAACTTCGCTTATGTTCACACTGCAATCGTGTTCTTTTGGGGGAAAAAAATCAAAAGAACAGTGGGGTTTTTCTGATACTGGTAAATCTCTTTCTATGAGGAAGAAGCCTTTTTCCAAAAGAGCTCTTTAGGAAAAAGGCGTGTGTGGACTGGGAAGAGGGAGTTCTTTTGAAAGAAGAGGAAAGAGAAAAAAGCACAGGTGCCCTGGTGGCCACTCCAACCATAGTAATCACAGTTTAAATGCGAGATAGTGTCCATTCAGTGTGGACGCTATCTTTCAAAAAAGCAGATCGCTTTTTCAATGTGGTTTGGCAGTGTGGACACTCTCTTTCAGAAGTTTTTTCAGAAGATCTCTTCCAGAAAAGCTTCTTCCAAAAGAAGCCTGCAGTCTAGACATAGCCATAGACACCTATTACTTTCCTACTGCTGTCCTAATCTTTCACACTTGCTATCTAAAAAGTAACAGAGAAATAGCTGTGTTAGTCTGATCTTGGTAAAACAAACAAACAAACCCCCCCCCCAGTCTTGTAGCACTTTAAAGACTAATAAAATGGTTTATTAGGTGATGAGCTTTCATGGGGCAGACCCACTTCTTCAGATCATATTCTGAAAGTGAATAGGCATGATTATTATGTGAAAGAGTAATACAATAAAAAAGTAAACAAAATATACAGTAACGAATCAGATACATAGCTTTACTTACGCTACATCTATGACATCTTTATCATTTAGACCCATGCTCAAGAAACACTGGAAGAAGTCCACAGAGATTTTAACAACCTACACCCCACCATCAATCTCAGCCTAGACCATTTGACACGGGAGATCCATTTCCTGGACACCACAGTACAAATCACTGATGGCAAAATAAATACCACTCTTCACAGGAAGCCCAATGACTACTACACTTACTTACATGCCTCCAGCTTCCATCCAGAACACACCATACAATCCATCATCTAGGGTACCTCTAGACTACACGCCTTTTCCGACAGAGGCTTTTTCAAAAGTATCTTTTGAAAAAGCCTCTTTCGAAAAAGAGCATCTAGATTGCACAAAGCGCATCGAAAAAGCGGCACCTGGAAGCACTTCTGCCAGGGCATGGGGGCAGCCTTTACTTCCGGGCCCTGCAGCATGCTCTTTGCAGAGACGCGTGCTTTAAAGGATCCTCCTGAACAGCCATTGCTCTGCTCCTGCAGCTGGCTTGCCTACATCCTAGAGGGACAGCAAAGCTTCTGCAGTGCTTGCTTTGAGTGCCCTGCTTTGTGGGACACCACGGCATTTTGTTTCCTAGTTGGTTTTTGTGCTTTCAATTGTTTTTTTGCCATGGAGCCGGAGCTGCCCCTGGGCAGGCGATGGCCCCACACTGTGATGCTGGAAGTTCTGCTGTATGTTCATGAGACCATCATCATGTTCATGGCAGAGCTGGATTCAGAGCCCAGCTTTGAGCCCCTCACTCTAGCTGCAGCCCCACTGCCCTTGCCACCAAACTTATTCCTGGAGAGGCGAGTTTGGAGTCTAGACACCAGTTCAGACTGGTGGGACCATCTCATTAGGGAGCAGTGGGACGACGAGGCTTGGCTCCGAAACTTCTGTATGCGGAAGTCCACATTCCAGGGGCTGTGTGCCTGGCTCACCCGTGCCCTACAATGCCAGGACACCCACTTGTGGCCTGCCATCCTCCTGGAGAAGCGGGTCGCTATTGCCCTCTGGAAGCTGGCCACCCCCAACAGCTACCACTTGGTGGGACACCAGTTTGGCGTGGGGAGGTCTACTGTTGGGGCCATCCTGCTGGAGGTAAGTCACTCTCAGGGGACAATCCAAGGGGGGTGGAGGGTGGATAAGGGGGATGGTCAGGACCAGACAGAGGGAATGGGGAATGGGGTGGGAGTGGTAGAAGCCCTCCTGGCTTCACCTTGCTGTGGTGTGGGGGGGAGGGAGGGTTGCCTGAGGGAGGGCTCTTGGGGTCTGGGAGGGGAGGGGTGGAGGAGCACCTCTCATAAGTTCAGGCAACTCCTCTAATTTCCTGTCGTGTGTGTTTCTATGTGTCCCTTTCTGCAGGTGGTAACATCCATCAATTCGGAGCTGCTTCACAGGGCTGTCCGCCTCGGAGACCTGGATAGCATTGTGGCTGGATTTATGGGGCTAGGATTTCCGAACTGTGGTGGAGCACTCGATGGGACTCACATCCTGATCTGCGCACCGCCCCATCGAGCAGCCCAGTATATTAACAGAAAGGGCTACTTTTCTATGGTGCTGCAGGCCCTGGTCGACCACTGGGGACAATTCACAGACATTTCTGTCGGGTGGTCAGGCCGGGCACATGATGCCTGCATCTTCCAGAACTCCTACCTGTACCGCAGGCTGCAGGCTGGGACATTCTTTCCAGAGCTAAACTTTGCAGTTGGGGATGTGCAGATGCCTATGTGCATCATGGCCGATGCAGCGTACCCCCTTATGCCCTGGCTCTTGAAGCCTTTCACTGGACACCTGGATGCGGGCAGGGAACTATTTAACTCCCACCTGGATTGCGCTCGCTTCCAGGTAGAGTGCGCCTTTGGCCATCTGAAGGGCAGGTATAGATACCTGCTCACTTGGATGGACATGGTGGAATGCAACATCCCCAAAGTGGTTGCTGCCTGTTGTGTGCTGCACAACCTGGTGGAGAGGAAAGGGGAGGCCTTCCTCCCAGGATGGGGGAAATGGGCTGATGTGGAGGGGATGGAGTTTGAAGAGCCCCGGACAGCTGCCATCCACCAAGCCCACCAGTTATGATTGCACATTCGGGAAGCCCTGATGGAGAGATTCTCCCAAAGAGCCTGATGAGATTCCCCAGGGCCTTCCAAATGTGGGTGTGCCCCGTGCCCCCAGTGCCTTCCCCCCAAAAACCCATCCCTGCCCCACATTGTACACATTCACACAGAGAAGAGAGACAGGTGTGCTTGACAAAATGCTTACAGTTTACTGCACTGTTGTATGTTACAAAACCTATATCACTGTTTTGTAAAGAAAAATAAACTTTTTTGTTAACAAAGTAAACTGCTTCCCTCATGTCAGCCGATGGTCAGGGCAGTGCGTGTGTGTGTGTTATACACCCGAGTCTTCAACTGCTAGGACACAAGGTCCTGTCGCAGTGGGTGGCCTTAGGGGAGGCCGACGGGCGCCCCGAGAAGTTTTACGTCCATGTCTTTAACCGCTAGGACCGGGGTCCCTTCGCGGCGGGCAGCCAACAGGCTGACAGATGCCCCAGAGTTTACAGGGAGAGCTTATTACATCTGTGTCTTTGGCTGCTAGGACCGGGGTCCCTTCGCAGCGGGCGGCCTAGGGAAGGCCGACGGACGCCCCAAAGGATCTGTCCCGTGGAGGCGACACGATCCAAATGCCCCAGCTCTCCCTATATCTGTCCCTTATGACCAGCTGGAGTTCTGTTGATTGTGTTTGGTTCTGTTACAGCAACAGGAGGAGTCAGGTTAAAGCTTAAACAGTTACAGGTTTATTAAAAGGGGCTTATAAAAGCATGTGGTTACAATGGCTATTGCTCTACTTCTTAACTGCTAGCAAATACGGATCTTAAAATGGTTACAAAGGAAAAGGAAAGATAGAAAATAATGGTACCAAGTGACAGCTTAATGTTTAAAGAGCTCTATTCTATGCATGCACTAAAAACAAAAGGACACATACGGGTACAATTTTTACCCCCTTCTGCGTTGCTCGATCTCTGCGTGTCAGGCCAGGATCGGTCCCTCAATTCCTTGGAAAGGCGAAATACGAGGTGGGCGTCCCCGTGGAACCTCGGGAGGCAATTCACCTAACCCGACCAGCAGGCAGAGGGTGGATTGACACTCAGTGTGAGTGGGCTGCTGGACCCATCTTTATACCCGTGGGGTCATGTATTTCCCTTTCTTATCTATCATGCCAAATGGTGCTGGGTCGTCTTTGAGACACCAGTTCTTACAAGGGAGTTGTGAATTTAATTTACACTTGTAAGAGAGATAACTAAATTGAGAGTACTGGACATTCTTTTCTCAGTGGGAGATTCCTCTCCCAGGGACGACTGTGTGTGATCGTATCAATACAGGTGCCAACCAAGGGCAGTTCTCGCAGCCTCTAGGTCAGCTTATTGGCTTGATCACCCTCTCATATCTATGTTTATGGTTATCCAGGGTCAGATGAGCCAGCATCTCCGGGCCTCTGTCTAAGGCTTCAAAGACTATGCTGATTTTATTGCTCCCTTTGCCCTGTATGCTCCAAGCACCTCAGAGGGTCAAGCAAGATTGATGTAACAGAGTGGGCTCTGTGTGGCTACACCTTACTGACTCTCACAGGTGGGAAGGGGGATATAAAGCTGGAATGGGAAAGGGAGGCTCAAGGCTGAGGGTGCCGCCTGGATAAAGAGCTCCTGCCACCTTGGGTGTGGGAGCCTGCTCGGAGACGGCCGTTCATGCGTACTGGGACAGTAGGGGGCTAGGCAGGAGGTGGGGCTGCACCTGGGTCTGGGATGGCAGGGGGTGAGGGGGTGCAGGCTGAGCAGGAGGAGCAGGAACAGGCACAGGACCAGGGAAGGCCATCGCCTCCCAGATAGCAGCGCAAATTGCAGTGCACTGCTGGACAAACTCGTCCAGCAAGCGACTGCACCACTCTGCCTCTGCCTGCATCCTCTGTGTAAATGTGTCCTGCATCCCTTGCAGGACTGAGATGTGCTGGTGCGTCAGGTCCAAGTATGTGCGCCAGTGCCGACGGGTTCCCTGCAGCTGTCTGGGTGGTGGGACAGGTGTGGCGCTCCCTTCCTGGACAGCTGGTCCAGCTGTGGAGGACAAGAGGGAAAAGTCATCAGTCGTGCATGCTCACACTTTCCCTGAGAGGGCATGCCCTCCTTCTTAGCAGCCAGTGCCTGTCCTATGGTCAAGGGATGCTCATGTGGTCTCAGGAAGGCAGAGTGTGGCCAGCCACCACGGCCTCCCTGGAGCCCAGACAGTGTGCAGGACACCATCCTGCCCTCCCCCGCCCCCGAACACACACCATGGCCAAGCAGCATAGACAAGTGTCAGGCCACAGTTGGGGTTCCCACAGGTTGCTGAGCGGCCTGAAGCTGTGTGGCAATCCCAGGGTCCCCAACCCATGCCTGCACCTGGCATCAGTGTCTGCAGGAGCAGGTAGTGCCTCGCAACCATTCGGGTGCAGGGGTAGGATGGCCCTTCCTGCAGTCGGCCATGTGTGGGGCCCCTCCAGGCTGTGATCAGCATGACATGTCACAGTACTGCACCATCCACTTTGCTCCTGCCTCCCCTGCCCTGTGGGTGTTGGACCCTCACAGCACTCACCTGATGTTCCCTCCCCGGTGTCCTAAGTTGTCTGGGAGGCCTCCTGCATCTGGGTGTCCGGCTCCAGGGTAAGGGTCACTGTGCTCCTGGTGTCCTCCTCCTCCTTGTCTTGGAGCTGCTGGTCCTCAGGGATGTCATCCTGGAGCTGTGGCCGCTGCTGCACAGGGGTGTCCATCCCAGACTCCACTACCTTCTCTGGAGACAGAGGTTCCCCTGCCCCCAGGATCCAGTCCAGGTCCTCATAGTATGCACAATAGTGGGCCTTAACATACCCCTGCCACAGCTCCTTCACCTTTGCTCTGACCTGTTCTAGTGTGCGGTGGCGGTGGCCTTTTTTGGCAAGGCCATTAGCTATTCTGCCATAAATGTCCCCATTCCTCTTCCTGGACTGTGAGGCCTAAAGAGACTCCTCCTCAGTCCAGAGCTCCAAGAGGCCTTTTATCTCAGGCACAGACCATGATGGTGCCTGGCGTTTGGTGCCCCTGGCTTGCTACGGGGATGTGTCCCTGGAAGGGCCAGAGAGATCTTGGGAGGCTTGTCCCTGGGACATGGCTCTGAGTGGGCCTTCCAGCAAGAGCCAAGCAGTCAGGGTCCTGGTTGGAGCTGGCTTGCTGCCACAATGCTACTCCTGGGTGCCTGTGCCTTTAAAAGATGGCTACAGGCAGGAACAATAGAGGTGAAAGGTCTGGCAGGAGTGTCCACCAGGGCTTCTTCCTGGAGGCCTTTATTTTAGAAAAAAACTCTTCCCCGCGTCCACATGTACCTTTTTTCAACAGATCTCTGTCGAAAATAGTGTTATTCCTCGTAAAACGAGGTTTACTGCCATCAACAAAAGAGCTGCGTTCTTTTGATTTACTGTTGACAGAACGCGATGGCAGTGTAGACGCAGGTAAATATTTTTTGAAAAAAGGCTACTTTTTCGAAAAATCCCTGTAGTCTAGACACACCCCTATAGTCAAGCCCTTAGATATAACCACATCTGCTACAATCCCACTGACAGAGACCAAAAACTTCAAGATCTCTACCAGGCATTCGTAAAACTCGGTTACCCACCAGGGGAAGTAAAAAAGACAGATTGAAAGGGCCAGACGAATACCCAGAAACCAGCTACTTCTAGATAGGCCCAAGAAAATCAACAATAGGACACCACTTGTCATCACCTATAGCCCCCAACAACCACAAGGCATACCACATTAAAACTAACCCCGGGACTTTCCCTTGCAACAAACCCTGTTGCCAGTTTTTCCACATATTTACTCTGGAGACACCATCACTGGACCTAACCATGTCAGTTATATGATCAAGGGCTCATATTCCTGTATGTCCAGCAATGTGATATATGCCATCATGTGCCAACAATGTCCCTCTGTGATATATATTGGACAAACTGGTCAGTCACTCCACGGGAGAGTTAATGCTCACAAATCAGACATCAGACATCTCCAGACAGAAATGCCTGTTAGCCTACATTTTAATCAAACTGGCCATTCCCTTAAAGACCTTACAACATGTGTCTTACTACAAAGAGACTTTAACACCAGATTACAGAGAGAGACTTCAGAACTCTTTTTTATGCTAAAATTTGATACATTGCGAATGGGCCTTAATTTAGATTATAATTACCTTACACATTACAAAGAAAGCCTCCCCACCTTTTGATATTTGTAGTAACTCCAGATAAGCCACTTAATTGACGCTTACAATAAGCAATTTCCTCCTTCCTTGTCACTTCCCCGCTCCTCCTCGCCCTCACCTTCTATGCTATGTATCTGATTCCTTACTGTATAGTTTGTTTACTTTTTCATTGTATCCCTCCATTGTATTACATAATGGTCATGCGTATTCACTTTCAGAATATGATCTGAAGAAGTGGGTCTGCCCCACGAAAGTTCATCACCTAATAAACCATCTTGTTCGTCTTTAAAGTGCTATAAGACTGTTTTTTTTTTGTTTGTTTGTTTTACTTGCTATCTGGTCACTCTAACTATTTAGCACATTTGTACTGTAAGGAAGGTTGAAGTAAACTTGGCAATAAAGCCTTCAGTGTTTCTCAGAATTGTTTTAATGATGGAGCTGAACAAAATATAGATACATGTATTGATACCAATATACTGCAGTAAAATACTATGATCACTGTATGGTGGGTGAAATCATGGCTTAACTGAAATCAGTGGGTCAAGATTTCATCTGGAGAATTGAAATTCAATCACATACCCTTTCATGGTGTCATTTAATTCCAGTTTTCTCTGTACTGAGGATAAAGTCAGGTTTATTTGGCTCTGGTTCTGGTTCTGTCTCTGTCTTCTTGTGAGAAAATTTGTTAACCTTTCTGTGTTCTCCCAGTCGTGAAATAGATTTATAATACATACATAACTGGAGTAAAAAAGAAGTATTTCACAGTTTTTCCAAAATATAACTCAACTGTATTTGATACTGATACATCATGTTTCTCTTATCAGTGTCAAATTAATAATCAAGCTTCACAGCTATTTGTTCTTTAAAAACATCCGCAAAATAATAAAAAGTCTCAACTTTTTTATCTTCAGCTGTCAACATGATTTAATAGGACATCTTACCAGATTTTAGTAAAAATTCTTCTGAACTATTATCTCAGCTTTTATGTTGGCTTATTTCTGTTCCCATCATACCTCACCAGCAACCTACTCCAAGATCCTTTCAGCAGGAGATTGAATATAAGAAGTATTAAGAATTTGTACCAGTGACGAAGATCTGAAGATGGATTAGATAGGAGTGTATCTTCTATGGCAGAACATACCAGTAATTAAACTTTAAAGCCAAAGGTAAATTGCACATGGTCAAATATCTGCTACTTAGTATTTTGTAAGATCATTGGACTTTTGGGAAAAATGCACTATTGCTTCAGGGACATTCCCTTGGTAAAATTAAAGTTGACTTGCTTAGCTGTGTTGATTCCTATTTACAGTAACAGGTTAGAAGGAAAGCTTCAGGATAGTAAAATAACAAAATAAAAGAGCCATCATAAGATAGATGCTTTGATAGAGAAAAGTAATTTTATATACAGGACATGAGGCGAGGGCAGCTGGCATACAGCCTAGGCAATTATCTTTTAGAATCACTAGGTTCAAATCCATGAAAAAGGCAGCGAGAGCTGCTGCATAATATCCTTTCTCTGAATGACCATGAATTTTGGTTTTGGCATGTTGTGTACCTTCTGGGTTCATTACAACTACTGCCCATGAAACCGTTTCTAAACTGCATATATTGACTTGGATACAAAATACATTGTGGAACAAGGTTTTCCCCACCATTCCCCCTCGCTCTCATACCTGCTATAAACATGGAAAATATGTACATCCTTTGTTCTCTTATTTGCTCTGAATACGTGAATGAAATCAGGGATTTGGTTGAATCTCTCTAGGTTCCCTGTGATCCACTTATGAATGTACACATTTGCAAATAAAGCCCATCATTCAAGAAGTGATCAGGCTTTGTAGTCAGGCCAAAAAAGCAATACTTAGCACACCATATTTCTGGCTATTTTCATAAATCCCTGATTTATTCTGTGGTGTTGACAGCTTTCTTCTTCCTAACTGCCATGACATGGAGCATTATGTCAGATGGCCTGTTGTGAGGAGCTATTGCTTCTATGAAACAATGGCAACTGAAAGTGACAACGGCCTGCAGCAATGCAATCGTGTTATCTTGCAACAAGTCAGAAAATACCTTTCTACCTTCTAATGACATGTTTTAATCTCTTAGGGTATATCTACACAGCAGCGTTATTTCGGAATAACTGATGAACTAGGGAGCTATTTCTCATTTGGGAATGAGAAATTTTATGTGAGAAGGAAATTCCAGTTCTACACAGATCTAATTTGAACATGTAGAGTACTAGGGTAATGCTGAGGACTTTGACAAATCAGTTGCTTCATATCTCAAACTGAACAAAACGATTGGACGCTTTTGATTTTAATTTCTCTATGCTTCAGCTCCCAACTGTAATATGGAAACTAAAAAAGCCAGAGATTTTGTGAAATAAAATATTTGTGAAGTGTTCATACAAATTAGTGATGAATGCCATAGAAAAGGCCCTAAAGAAATAAATAATTTTATCTTTGGAGCAGGGTTTGATTAGTGTGCAGTAATTAAGGTATAAGGCATCACTGAACAATAAGAAGAAAACAAAATATTGCACATTAAGTGAGTACTATCTATACTGTGCACTGTATGAGGTAGGGGTCATTGTATCAGCCCATTTTCACATGGGGGCTGAATTAAGGTTGCATGGACAACTTTAAATCTGTCATTTCCTAACTTATGAGTGCTTTTACCACCTGATCCCCAAGTGGCATGCTCCAGTTGGTGCTAAGGGCTGGCTGTGGAAAGCTGGCTCTATCCTGCACCTTCTATCTGAGGCCCTGCCCCATCTGGGGGTGTGGAGATGCCCTCCTCTGATCTTGGCCGGAGGTCCTGCAAATCTGTTGGCTATTTTCTCAGACAAGAAATTATTACATGCTCCCATAACTAGAAAAAAATCAGGAATCCTACCTGGAGATTATGCAAAACACCTCAAGCTCTGGGTGTGTGGGGTCATTGAAAAGTGACTCAGCTCCTTTCTCTCCTCTTTCCTCCACTGCTGACCCAGGCAGTGAGAGAGGCTGCTGAACAGCTGAATTTAGCCTTTGGCCTTAAAAACAGGAGAGGCCAAATTCTGTTCCAATTATTACTCTGGATGAAAACTGGCATAGCTGAGAGTAGAATTTAACCCTAAAAGAATAGAGAGAATTTTGCTTGCTTTCACTTGAAGGAACTGTTTGTTACATTTTCCTTTTTAAGTGCTCAAACTTTTTTTGTGATTTTATTGAATATTTCTTCCTGTAACCTCAAAACATTTATCATTCCTTCCTAATGGTCCATCCCTTCCAAATGAGTCATGCCTGTTACATAGCAGCATCAAAGCCAGCAGGGGCCAAGTTTCAAAATTATATTTTATCTTCATTGCTTTGACATTTTTCTGCAACAGTGAAACAGTCCGAAAACATGCTAAGTTGCATCAGAAGAAAGAATGTCCAACACTGATTAGCCTGACCGTATTGTGATTACATTTTTATCAAAGATTTGGTGCCCTGAAATTGCATGATTTCCGACTATTACCATTGTTTATGGGATTGGGCTGGGCATATCTATCAGAAGGATGACACTGTTCTTAGTGCTACTGTTTGAATAATCATCGCTTCACGTCAAATCTCTCCTTTGACAAGCGGTGATATATGATTTATATAGCCATAATGTGTAAAACTAAAATAGTGAATTAGCAATGAGAATGTACCTGCTGTTAGAGAGATGATGGCATTAGAGGTGCCTCTGAATATTTTTCTCCAGATGGACGTGCCATTGATTATTTCACAACAGCTCAAATCAAACCCAGAGTAGATAGATGAGATGGACATCACTGAATTACATTTCCTTGCTATGTTCAAACACAATCCCCACTCTGCGCCACATGTCAGTATTAAGTGGGGAGAGGTCCCTTAATCCTTGTCATCTGGAAGTCTAGGGTCTTCCGTAGACCCTCGGGTCTAGGGTTTCCTCTTTTCCTCTTTCTTTCCTGGCTAGTGGAGCACTAGAGCATTGTGTTTGTCCGAGCCAGCCAAACAACTTTAATAAGAAAACTTCTTTGGACAGTCATAATTTTATTTTTAATAGCTAAAGCTTCAATCCTGCAAACAGTTACCCATGTGCTTCACATGTGGGCTCATGAGACCACTCTCGCACATAATGTAAGCATGTTGCGTGAGTAGAAACTAAGTGCGGTAAACTCGTTCCCCGCTCACCACTTTTAATTATATTATGTCTAATATTTGGGAATAAGGTTTCCCTGTTTTAAGGAAATCCTCCCTTTCCTCTTCTGCTCTCCCCCCACCACCTTGCCCTCTCTTATTCCCTTTGTACTGTCCCATACTATTGTACATTTTCTACCATCTTCCCCACATCTCCCATTCTACTTTGTTGTTCTTCTCCTGCTATATTATCCTTATTTTCTGGTTTGTGTGAAGTTTTACTGTGCTGTACAAAGAGCTTAGAATATATTGTTTTATTAAAGTGATATTTCAAACAATGCATTGTAAGCTCTTTTGAGCAAGGACTCATCTTATATTCTATATGTATAAAATGTGTAACAAAGTGGGCTCCTGAGCTCACTGTGAAATATAAACACAAATTAATAATCATAACTAATAAATTATATACAATTTTACAATATCTTAATCTGTGGCTACAGTTTTAGATATAGTGCATAGGATTCTAATTATATTGATCTGAACACTCTTAAAAGGATCAATAGGGTGAGAGGACTATTTTCCATACAATACTGGAAATTAAATTAGCATCAGTGTTTCATGGAACTCAGAGTTGAAATGCCAGAGATTAATTCAGGAAACTAGGTCAAATGTGAAAAAACAATAACAATCCCAAATGCATGTTTATAGAATGAAAACATAGTTGCTGGACCTTAAAAAACCCTTTAGTCTCATCCTGGTAGACATGTTGTGGCAGATGAAAGTACTTAGAGGGATAATATAAATCTGTAGGAAAAAGAAATGTAGCTCAAAACTTTAAGAAAGAGGTCCAAAGAGTTCTAGGTGCACTCTTCATTGGTGATCAAGAACCTCAGATAGCAGGACAGAGATGTTACCTGGAAAAATATGCACTTTATTGATCATAATAAAAAAATAACCAAGAGACAGATTGCATCGTTGCAATGCAGACAGTGAGTGACAGCGTGGGAATCATAGCAATAGTTCTCTTCCTGTTTACTTCCTTCCTGGAACAATCTGCACCAGCCCTTTTACTGGCACAGATTACTTACCATGTATGTACATGCACAGGATGTGGAGCCAGGGTTATAGCCACTCCTCATCCCTTCTTGGATAGTCCTTGCCCATCTGCATCAGATGAGCACTGCCAGCTCAGCATTTGCTGCTATCCACACTCTACACAATTTCCTGTGATATAGATAGTTTCTGAAGGAGTGTAAAGAGGCTAATTTAGAGTTCTTTACTTTTTTAGGTGTACATACAATATGATTCACAGTGGAGCCCAGAAACAACGGTGTTGTTCTAACACCCACACACTCTGTCTCTCATGTCCCTCAAATGTAGCGTTACCTTTTCATCCCCTTCCTGGCTGGCTTCTTGCTACAAATATGGAGAAATAACATTCATATACTCATAACAGTTGTCTGCATCTGGCAATTTTCAGGTTTTAATTTTTTATCTCCTTTTAGTAGACCAGGGTAATTTGAATTGGATAATATCTTTTTAAGATTTACTAATAAATTATAGAAAACTCTGTTTATCGATCTTGGATAGATGAAAAGTTGAGATGAACCTGTTCTGGATTTGGGGACCTAAATTTTCTTCTAGCAGTTCTGTAATTAGTCTACCCTATAACTTACAGATTGTCAATTAGTGTTTCTGTGAAAATTCACCTGTTTTAATTTCACTACTTACCATGCTTAGAACATACCATGGAACTGAATTCACCCTAACCTGTCCCTGTTGCTTTCCTGGAGCTATCAAAATATATAATTCAGCTAAAACATATTAATAAAATACTGCAGTCTGCAGTGTTTCACATTTTCTGTGCTGGTGCTAGGATATGAGAGGAACAAGGTTAGTGAGGTAATACCTTTCATTGCATCAACTTCTGTTTGTGAAAGACACAAGGCTTTGAGATCCACAGGTCTCCAGGCCTGAAGGTGTTGTGTAGAGCTCAAAGCCTTGTCTTTTTTATCAACAGAAGTTGATCCAGTAAAAGATATTGCCCCATATGCCTTGTTTCTCAGTGTTTTACATGAGATAAAATAGCCCTGTATTTTAAGTATCTCACTTTTTCTAAATCCATAAACATTACTTCCTAAAATGTGGCTTTCACTTATATGAATTTGATTATTTTCTTGCTACAGTTTTTGATCTGGCTGACCTTCTCATGTCCTTTGAAATGACCCCATGAAAAGTCAGTGCTGGCAAATTATTGTTCGGATAGATATATCTCTAATGAAATGCTTTTTGTAATGCTTTAGTTCTGATTTTTCTGCTGATGCCTATTGCCACAGTTTGGCAAATCAAGCCTAACCACTATAATTTGGGTGCTGAACAAAACTGCAGTAATCTTAAAATTCCTTAATGTATCATTTGGATCTGAGCACAAAAATGAAGAGAGTAATTTTGTTAGGGTATGTCTACACATCAAAGTTATTTCGAGATAACAGCTGTTATTTCAAAATAACTTTCCCAGCGTCTACACAGCCCAACCGCTATTTTGAAATTAAATCAAAATATCGGAGGGCTTATTTTGACATTGGTAAACCTCATTCCACAAGGAATAACACCAATTTCGAAATTGCTATTTCGAAATAAGTGCTGTGTAGACACTTATTTTGAAATAGGGGGCCTCCAGCCCTTCCCAGGGTGCCCTGGTGGCCACTTTAGCCTCAACCAAGAACACTCCTCTCCCTCCCCCACTCCCCAGAGCCCTTAAAGGGGTAGACTCTGGCCACAGTGCCTGTGCCAGCTCCAAGCCTGCCAGCCCAGAGCCAGCAGTCACTGCCCCTGATCCAGTGGCCCCAAAACATGAACCAGCAAGCCACTGGCAGCCAGCCCTCCACCGCTCCCCAGGAGCAGTCTGCCAGCTCCCAGGAGCCTGCCAGGACCTGGAGAAGGCGGGCACCTTCCTGCTCCAAGGCAGAGATCATGGACCTTATTCAGGTTTGGGGGGATGTCCCCAATGTCCATGATCTCCGCACTAGTTGGGGGAATGCGGTCGTGTATGGCAAGATAATTGCCAGCCTGGCCACCAAAGCTCACATGCGAACCCAGGAGCAGGTTTGCATGAAAATCAAGTTCGTCCGGCAAGACCCCCAACCCTGAGCCCTGAGCTTCCCCTCCCCCTTCTTCCCCTTGCTTCTCCCTTCCAGCTCCCTCCTCCCAGGTTTCCCCCTCCCCTCTCCCACCCTCTCTTCTCCCCTCTCCCGCCTTCTTTCCCCAGTCTCACCAGAGTTTCATCCCCCCCCCCCCAGTTTCATTAAATAAAGAGAGTTTGTGTTCATGAAAATACATGTATTTTATTTGATATCAGGAAAGGGGGTTAGCGAGTGGTAAGTGGAAGGACATGAGGGAGGAATGAGGCACAAGCCCCCAGTGGGGCAGACCAGGGAGGCTCTTAGTGCTCCTCAGGGTGGAAGCTCTCCCGCAGGGTCTCCTGGATACTGACAGCCCCCTGATGGACCTCCCGGATGGCAGCCTGCAGAAAGTGCAGCCAGGCTCACAGCAACGCGTCCAAGAGAAGCACCAGAGTGCCCAGGGGTGGCTCCGGCTCCATGTTGCAGAGTGCTGTGGTGTCCTGAGTGAGGGCAACCAGAGCACACAGAGACAAAATGCTTTGCTATCCCTCATCAAGGTAGGCAAGCAATCAGGGAAACCTGAGAACCGGCTGTCCGGGGGGTGGGGTCCCTTTAAGCACAGGCCTCAGATAGCCTCAGGCAGCAGACACACAAAGTAACTCCTGACCTAATGCCCTGCCGGACCTGGTTCCAGCCGGTCTTAAATGCGATTCAGAGTCCACTCAGTGTGGACGCGCTATTTTGAAATAGCCAAACGCTATTTCGAAATGCATTTTGTGTGTAGATGCGTTATTTTGAAATATCTTATTTTAAATAACTATTTCAAAATTGGATATTTTGAAATAACACTGTAATGTAGACGTACCCTTAGTTATTAATTATAAAAACTCATTTAACTCTAATCTGAGTACTGCATGGTTGGTATTTTTGTCAGGTGTTCAAAGGGGTTTACTCTATAAAAACATGGATTTAAAGAAGAGTCTGACTCCCTGTAGACAGGAAAGAGTACTGTAGTTCAGCCTCTCATTTGCCAACACTTAAGAGATAATGCAAGACCCATCTGCTGTGACATCCTACCTCCGATCACCTGATGAGCTCAACAGACTAGCTTGTCAAATGTGTGTGTGTGGAATGCTTGTTTGTACATATGGGAGCTCCCAAAATTGCAGAATCTTGAGACAAATGGCTTCTGGGAGATAAATGATATTCTTGAGGGAGGGACAGTGAAGATCTTTTTATTTTTTAAATCCCTTTTCTCTCATGTTTGTTCTGAGTGATAAGATTAAACAATAAATTGGGATTCAAGGAGGCTCTCAAGTCACAGTATTGACTTGAGTATCACTAGTCACTAGCTCCTGAGGGGAAGAACCTCAGGTACTCTGTCTGGTCAGACCTGGTGGGGAAGCATAGTTGATAGAAGTGTCCTAAGCTACATTGCCCTTAACACTGGTGGGAGAATCACGGGATTCTATTAAGAGAGGTAAAAGCATAGGGGCTGAGGGGGTGCAAAGAGCCAGAGAAGGGTTCAGAGTTCGGCTAGTCCTAAACATGTGAAGCAATTTCTTTTTAGAAGATTAATCTTCAGATCAGAAATTCAGTAAATTCTAGATACAATTGTTTTGTGTAAGGTATCTCACCCCACTCATATTTGCTCTTTGAAGTACAAATATGTCTTGCTGACAGTACAGTAGATATATTAAATGGTGTGGGGGTAATTATGGATATAATCATAAATATTTCCCATGCATATTTTCAGTGTTTCTTGTAAATTTGAATTCTGCACTGATATACATCTGACTGTTTTGTTTTACTGAGTTATTTATTGAAGTCATCTATGTTTCCTAAACTTAGTTCTTTGATGTTTTGATTGTTGATATGAATGTTAGACACAATGATTTCCATTTAGAAGACAACACTTACCAACAGCTATTGCACAGTGGTACTTCCTAGCCTGTTAGTTCCAAGTATCTCAAACACCACTTTGAGGTGACTGGGCAAATTCTCTATGATCTACCCTAGTCGAGTTATCACAAGATCAGATGATGTCCCCATCACCATTAGATGGTGTCCTCATCACCATAAATAGCCCTGGGAGAGGGCTGAGTCTGGGAGCCAATTGGGAGAAGGCTTGTGGTAGCCAATCAGAGCCCAGCAGGGCTGTATAAAAAGATGGCTAGCAAGGAGGGAGAGGGTCCTAGCTGCCTGCTAGCATGGGGTACCTTGGACGGAGCATCTTGCTTGGGTAAAGCAAGGTGAACCAGGGTAGGAGTTCAGGCCTAAATAAACCCCAAGCTGAGATGCAACAATGAGGGCGTAGGGAGGTACTAGGGCTGCAGAGGAGCAGCCAGGGCAGGAGGAGGCAGCAGGTCCACACCCCTTTACAAATAATGAGTGGCCATTTCATACTGCAGTTTGCCCTGAGACAGAAGCTTGATGACAACTGTCAGTGAGCCACTGAGGCATCATGGGTATAGAGGACAGGAGAGGACTTCAGAGTGTAGGTGCACTGCTGAGGAGCAGTACCCAGAGGGAAGGGCACCACAGTCTGGGAGGTATGTGGGTCCTAACGAGTTATGGAGAATGGACAGAAAGGGGTAATAGCGGATGAGATACTGCCAGAGAGGCTGGACTTCAGCTAATTCCCAGAGTGACCAGCAGGAGGCACCATGGTGGTGAGTGCACAACTCGGTATACAGCACCTTCCAGAAGAGGAAGCACTGAACACATGAGTCTCTTACTTTCCTTTTCAGGGAGAAACCTATTTTTTTTTACCATTTTTTAAAAAGTCTGCTGTGCTATGTTCTTAAATGCAAGGCCAAAGAAATGTGTCTCTCACTTGTAATGGGCTATAGTGACGTTCTTAGATGTATGAGAGTTTGTTCTACCAACTTGATTTGTTCCCAGAGAAAACTGTCTCTTGCTAAAAGGTTTTTTGTCCTTCCTGACCTTTTAATTGGAGATCACTGTGCTGCTAAACAGACTAGGTACCTATATATATATCCTAACATTTTCTACATGAGTTGTTTTTCGAAAGATGGCTGACCATAGAAGACAACTTCTTGTGAAGCTGGCATATTAAACTTCATATTTTCATTTTAGTTCTTAAATATTGAACAAGTGAAAAGCTTATCTGTTTGACACACAATTAACTATTTTTAAAGTAACTTATGAGGAAATTTAGAAGCATTTTTTTGCAAAATCAGTTATGTGCCTGTACTTATTTGGAGAGAATTTGCAATGTTAATTTGATAAAGATACCCTAGTGCATATTTGCATACAAAATGTAGGCAACATAAGGCAAAAAAGCAGTCTGTGTATGCAGTATACTAATTTTAACTACAGTGAAAATGTCAAATTAAACAGTTTTATTGTACTTGAAAATATAGCTTATAAAAGATTTCTAATTAACACTATTTAAAATTTATGAACAAATTAAGCATTCCATTTTTTGTCTCTTTAAATGGCAATATGGCTCTGTTGCCAAGAAAATTGGTCTGAGATTACAATAAATGTATAGCCACATTGTTGAGGGAATGCAAACTGTATTTATTTGCTAACTTTTGCTCTTTGTTTCTATAGTGCCTTGCACAATGTATTCATGAATCGATTTCCTAGGCACTAGGAATAATAACTAACTGTATGTAATGACAGGTTTATAGTAGGGTTTCAACAGTATGGTCATTGCAAACTTTCTGCAAATAAAAAGTTATCCTGTTTGTCCATCTCTGACTGTTGTGAGCTGTATTTTTATCTCTGGACACAGTAGATAGGATGATAACCATTGAAAGCACTCATTACAAAAATTTACAAGTGCAATATCAAGGAGATGCTTGGAGATGCTTAATCAATGGTTACTATGGCAGAGCTAGTAGGGACCATGGGAAAAAAAATCAAATAGCATTCCTTCCTTATGGCTGAACACGTTTCTCTTCCATCTAGGCCAGGTCTCTTGTAGCTGCAGTCTTTCTCAGTTGATCCCACAAGAGAGTTTTCCTGCATCCTGGAGGAAGAACTCTCTGGTCCCAAGTTGGAACACATGAACTGATATGGTCCTTCTGAGGATGCAGAATATGCCCTCCTACCCCTGTTCTGTGGATTAATATGGAAGGGACATGGCTAACAGTGAACAAGTTAGAACAGGAGACATAGAATGTCAAGAGTGTCAAATAGTGACCCTCCACTGGAAGTGGGAGAGAATCTTGGATTGTAAACAAAATGACCAGCAAACTGTGAAACTAGCAGCCATACCTCCTATATATCTCAAGGAGGGAGATGCAGAAAGAACAAAAGGAATCCATGCAAAGACAAATGACTGGCTATCTGAGCCTTGAGGATGTTCAAAATACATCAGAAATAACATGTCCCCCAGTCGCTAAAAATGGTACATGCCAGAAGTAGAAAACATGGGGTCCAGGATGTGACTTGGTCTCACTAACTGAACAGAGTCTTCCAGAAGGAACTGTTTTCTCCCACTGAAGCTGTTCCACTGCAGAAGTATGAAATGACTCTTAAGCTTGGTGATTAGAGCACTCATTTGGGCTTAGGGGAGACCCAGGGTCCAAACCTCCTCTCATGACTTTTTAAAATTATTTACCCACATTGGAATAGCTTTAATAGGAAAGAATGAAGCATTCCTCCACCCCCATTACAACCTCCCATATCTCATTGATTAGGGCACTCCCATGAAAGGTGGGAGATCCCAGTTCAGGTTTCAGTCTAAGCTCTCCCAATCTTTTCCAAAGCCAGGTTACTCAAATGTGGATATGGAATAGGGCCATCGAATTGTATTTGTCCTACATTTGGGAGAAGCTACTACATAAAATTTGCAAAACCACCTGTTCTATTTTCAAAAGTGATTTAGGCACTTGGGAGCTTCTGTTTCATGGGATGTGGGTTCCCAAGTCACTTGGGCCTAGCCTACACTAAAAAGTTGGTTCGAGCCAGCTACTGCTTGAATATCCATATGAAAAATCCACATATCCCCAGGTGTAGAGAGCTTTACTGCCTCCTGTGGAAGTGGATTACCCATCTTGACAGGAGAAACCCTCCCATCAGCCTTGGCAGTAGCTACAGTGAAGCAGTACTATGGCAGCATGGCAGCTATACTGCTGTGGCATTTCAACTGTAGACAAGCTCTTACACCAGGGGCAGGCAAAATACAGCCTATGGGCTGGATTTGGCACACCAAGCCACTAGATCTGGCCTGTGACCCAGCGGGAACCTCGGGAAGGCCCCCTCCTTGCCACACTCTCACATACTGCTCAGAGCAGCTGGCTGTGGGGGCCATGTGTTTCTCTGAACACTGTGAGCCTCATGGAGAGGAGGAAGAGGCATCACCATCCAGCACAGTCTCACAGCTCCCATTAGCCCATTTGCAGCCAACAGGAGCTGCCTGTTTGCATGATAGGCAGTGCTTGAAGAATCCACTCTGCCCCTCCCCCCAGGCTTGAAGCACATGACAGTGGGGATATGGCAGACAGGGAACCTGGATGAGGAACCTGCTGGGCTGCTGGCCAGGAGCTGCTTACCCCAAGCTTGTCCTTCTGCTTCCCTCCTGCCCCCTACCCCATGTAACCCAAACTTTCTGTACCCATTCTCCCTCCCAGACCCTGCACTTGAATCCCTTGTCCCCAGTCATAACCCAAATCCCTTCCCTCCCCCTCTCCTGTTCCCCTGCCCCAAGTCACAATCCCCTCACAGACCCTCTGCACCCCCTCCTACACCCCTCCTCCAAGTCAGAATCACCTGCACCCATACTCTTTCCTGAACCCTGCATCTCCTCCTGCACCCAAGTCCCCTACCCCAAGCCACAACCCCCTCCTTCACCCAAATTACCTCCAAGATCCCACACTATCTCCTGCACCCCAATCCCTTATCTCAAGCTCCCTTCTGCACCCAACCTCCGCCCTAGACCCCACACGTCCTCCATTAATATCATGGAAGTATGTGGCCCTTGACCACTTACCAAATTCTTGGAGTGGCCCCCATCAAAAATTATTGTCCATCTCTGCCTTAAACACTTCTGAAAATTGTACTTATTATTTTTTCCCTGAGTAGTGAAATAAAAGATTATTTTCTTTCCAAAGAATTTCTGTTGGGAGATTTGATATGGTCTTCATTTTTTAAAGTATGTAAAGTTGTTAGCTCCAATGTGATCCCTCTGCAGGATGGGAAGAATTTTAACTGTGTAAAACTACCTGCATTATTTTGTAAGAACAGACAGGTTCAGTTCAGAATATTCAGTTTTTTAGAATAGTTACACCATGCATTAAAACAATGCTCTGTGTTGCTATGGTTTACTTTATTTAATTTTATTAAAACCGGATGTTGGGCCAGCAAATCTTCTCTTAAAATGTATTCCATAGTCTTATATTTCTTTTCTCTTGATGAATTTGCTGTAGCATACCTTTTCTGATGCAACTGCCAGCTTCTGTAGAAATCAATGATGTGACATGTGGTAGAAAGCCATTCAGTGACTGTATTTCTCTGAACTAGTTTTCTAGCTCTCTTTGTTAATAGGTTCTCCATCAAATGTCATACCTGATGTAAGGAGACCCTGTTTTTTCTGCAGCTATTTTCTGAATCTTTGCAGCTGTTGTAAAAATAATATTTTAATTTTGTGTTTATATTGTTTTATTTTCAGTCATTTGTAGCAGTTTATTAAAAGTTTCTCTGTTAAGCACATGATCTGTTTCACTCTTGATGTTTTATGCCTCTTTTTGATACAGGACATCACCTGATAATAACCACTGGCTCAGTGAATGCTGAGTGGAAGAAATAGAGGACTGCATTCTGCTCCTAGTTACAATTGTGTCCAGAACATATTCACTCTAATCAATAGGTTTCACTTCATTAGATGTGCATGGGTGTAACTGAGATCTGAATATCCTAGGCTGGATCCTGTGAAAGTCCATCAGTCCACCGGGATGAGATATGAATTGCAATGTCAACAGGGTATTTCCATTGATTTCACTGATTTCAATTTAAACTTGTATAAATGACAGTGGAATTTGGCCAAAGTTTCTGAAAGAAATTGACCATGTTGACATTTGCCGTATCACTTAAATATACATTTAAAGTATGACATACATAAGTAATGCAGCCAAGTAATTGGTATTGTAGAAAAGTACGTTGAAAACATATTGACTCATTTTGGCTTTAAATGTGTAATTTTAGAGTTTTACTTACATATTTAATGATTATTAATTACCATGGAGTTCATTGTGATTTGAGGGAGCTCAAGAAATACAGGAGCAAAGCCTTAGGTCTCGATTCTGCAAAGACTTGCACATGCTTAAATTCACATGCTGTGACTGCTCCTATTCATATTGATGGGGGACTTGAAATGAAGAAAGTTAGCTGTGTGTGTAAGTCTTTGATGGGTTGAGGCCTTCGTCTGTAATTGTAGCTAGTTCTGTGGAAACTGTGACATCATAATAGTGTTATTATAGTCTATAATATAATACAAAATTGCATGCAGTCTTATAAGCCCTCTCAGATAAGATTATATGGTAACAACTATTAATAGTAGAACAGATGACCCTGCCACTGACCACCATTAACACTTTGACAAAGACAGCTCATGGGGCAAGAATTAAATTAAAACCCTCTGATTAATACATTGATTAGAAGGTCAAATCATTCTTCAAACTTGTCAGTGAACAATAATATAAAATAATTAATGTCAGAAGGTGGCCATCTTCTAGCAAGTGGTAATTTTCTGAACGGTTGCTTTGAAGTTCCTTAAAAGTTCTACTGTGGGAGTTAAGAAACTGTTTACCATTTTTTTCCAAGCCAGCTGAGAATACAAGAAACTAGATAGGTTTGTATTAGGTAAACCAAGGTCAGTGTAATTAAAAATGCTTTAGTCCTAGCATATTATCCTTGCATGGTTCAACACACCCTGATAACTAATCAAGTTGCAATCTTTCAAGGTTGTCTATAGAGCAAAACTTCTCATGGAATAATTCTTTTGGGGTAAAATGTCTGCTTTTGATGAGGAAGCCAGGTTAGCAATTATTCCCTATTGAAACTCTCATATCAATCAGTTGCCAAGCAATTAGTTTAATCAGAAGTAGAATGGATTGACTGAAAGAGCCAAGGAGATTTCTAGAAAAAAACCCCATAACAGCAAGCACTATGAACAATAAATTGCCATATATTGTTTGATGGATTATGATTATAGACGTGGCGCTAGCTGCTAACAAGCTGGGCTGATGGATTTTTCCCAAAATTCAGCTACAATAAATGACAGCTTGAAGAACTTGAGAACTGAAATTCCACCTTTGTTCCATTTTTTCCCCTGTATTTGCTTAATTTATATTTGAAGACTTTCCCCTTCACTAATAATAGCTCTCTCTCCCCTCATCTCCTCCCTAAATGACACTTGCCTTTTGAGGTACCAAACAGAATTTTAAGGGCCTGGCCTGCTCATCAGTTGCAGGTTTATACCAAATTACTGGCCTTTATTATGGCAAACTTGAGCTCTTATAGTAGATGGTAATGGGATATAGCTTCATGGATTTTGCAGTAGTTTTGAATTGTTTGTTTTTAATTCTATTCTTGCCACTACTACCTATGGGCATCCTGAGCAAAGTGAAGAAATTGGCAACACCAGTGTTCCCTCTAAGCTACGGGGCAGCACAGCTTCACAGGTGATTAATCAGCCCTGCCCAGTCAGTCAGCTCTGTGCATGGAGCCCTGAGACTCTGACTGGGCAGGGCTGAATAATCACCTGTGAAGCTGTGTGGCCATGCAGCTTAGAGGGAACATTGGGCAATGCTCCTCTATTCATCAGCTCCCTAAGATGCTCATACAGTGTAAAAAGCCTTCCCTGATTTCCAGAGGATACCAAACGTTTGGGGTAGCAATGCAAATATGCCGATACCGAGGTCTGACCTGTGTGATTAGTCTGAAGTCGTCTGAATTGTATAGACTGCTCTAATTTTACAAAATGCTAGGTTGTGGAGTGCTTGGTGTCAGTCTGAAACAAATGCTTTGCTGATATTTACCCAATATTGCATAGGGTATGCTAATTAACAATTTATATAATGCTACTAATGAACAACTTCGGCCAAAGACAGTGTCTCTTTCTCTTCTCACTTGTTTCTCTATGGCTGTAGGAGAGGCATGTGATATTGCTAGTTTAACTTAGCACTTTGTACATAGAGGCTGTTTTAAAGATAGAACTTTAAGTGGACAAATGAATTAGAAGGAGGAGGCAATGATAAGCCCCAGTATGGAGTTTAGGCAGATCATTTTTGTTTTGTATTATATTCATGTCAAGGGGCTTCCCTATGCTAGGCCCTATATAGTTGCATAGGAAGAGACATCCCTTTCCCTCCAGAACTTTATAATCTAATAAGTTGACAATGGATGGGTAGAAGGAAGTAAATATTACTCTGTGGGGTAATTAATGCACAACATAATAAAAAACTTGCTCAAGGTCACACAGGAAGTATGTTTGCAGATCTAGCTTGCAAACTGCACCTACATCATCAAAATGTCTAGTGGCCTAACCATAACACCAACCTTCCTCTCAAATAGTGACTGTAGGGTAAATTGAGGCAGCACATGGTATCTTGCTGAGAACTGACAAATTCAAATCTCAAATCATTAGGTCAGCCCTGGGAAGCACCCAGACAGCAGTTAACTTGTTAACTTGACCCTGGTCGTCCTGGCAACTACATTCCAAAAGTGCCTCACTTTGATAAGGCCGGTACCAAACAACCAAACAACCGCACGGGATTGTTTTTCATTGTCTGCTTTGTTCCTAGAAAATAAGCTTGGATCCCAAAGATCGCGCCAAGGCATACCACCCCCGCAGGAGACGCATTATAGTTCCGGCCGACAAAATGACCATCAACATGCCTTTGTTTATGTTGGCTCATTTAGCTTGTTAGAAATAATTACTTGTATTAGTGATAACATGTTTAATTGGCAATGGGCGGAGATACTGTGTAACTGTCTTCGACCATTGGCTTATGTGCATATCTCACTTCCGCTGCTAGACCTATCAAATCACTTCTCCTCCGTCCATCTGCTACCTATATAATCTAATGTATGTTTTGGTTAAGTTAGTGCTCTCCGGGCTAACACCTGGTCCGCACTCCACCAGCTCTGTGTGTTCAATAAATCCTCTGCTTGTTTTCACCTGCACCCAGTGTGTCTAAGAATTATTCCCAACAGTGACCTAGGAATGGAAAGAGGTGTAGAGGGAAGGTAAAAATCAGCAAGAGGCAAGAAACAGAAAGTGTGTTGGCGTAGTAGTATTGATTCAATGGTGTGAGCTGGATGACCAGTTTCTTGGACTACTGTAGTCCATCTGTGTCACCTCAATATACTACAGTGCATTGTATCTGTGTACATCTAATATATTGATATGTATTTGGACATTTGGCTTTCTGTTAGAAGAATGTTATACCAGTACTTTTATATATTTTTAAAAGACTGCAGTAAAAAGACAAAGTTTGTAACCTGCGTTAATTACAGCAAAGCTGCAGGTGGTTTCCAGATTGCACCGCTTTTCCTTATACCTAATGTGGTTCATTTGAATATAGGATTGTAATAGAGTGGTCTGCCTTTTTGAGGCCTGGGGGCCAGCCTGTCCTGGCTGATTATTAGATTATCTGGAAAGGGGTTAGATGATGGCTGAAAGATTTCCCTTGGAAGGGGAGCTGCAGATGGAAGTTTGGGTCCTGTGGCTGGCCCTCAAGTGGTTATAGAGCAATAGATGAAAAAGGAAAAGCCTCTGAGCCTCTGTGTTGGTCAGGAGAATAGATATATCCTATTTGAATTAATACACATGCCTTCAGGGAAGGGCTAGAAAGTGACTTGGGCATGATGTTAATTCTCCCTGTGTTGGGGAAGACAGCACTCCTGCAAGCATATTGAGAGATTGCAGGAGTGGCCATTTCAAGATAGTACAGACTTATTCTTTTGTTGTCCTTCATTTGTTTGCACTATAGAACAGATTTCCTAATTCATTTCTAATGTCTTATTTGACATGAAAGTGACCAACAAGCATAAGATACAGATTGTGCTTCATCTTTCCTTTATTTGTAACTTGGTTTCCAAATCCTTATACTTGCTTTCATTTGAATCTCTGTTTCATGCTCTGTTTAATAAACAGCTATTTGGTTGTACTATACATTGTGCTAAGGAGAGTGGTGAACTGTAGTACACTGTTCCCACAGACTCAGTGAGCAGGTCAGGGGTGGACAAAAGGGCCTCCACGGGCCGGATCCGGACTACCAAGCAGGTTGATCTGGCCCATGGAGGCCCTGCCGCTCCCCTACTCCCATGCCAATTAGGGCCTGGGGGAGGGGGAAGCGCATGAAGTTTCCTCTGCCCTGCCAGGAACATGCGGCGCTTTGAAGTGCCACGTGCTTCTGTCAGGGCGGGAGGAGGCTTTGCATGCTCCCCTACCCTCCCCCCCCGGATTGGCCTGGGGGTGGGAGGAGTGTGCAAAGTTTCCTCCGCCCTACCCCCACCCTGTGAGGAATGCACTGCACTTAGAAGTGCAACGCGCTTCTGGTAGGGTGGGAGGAGGCTTTGCATGCTCCCCCTCACCCAGGCCCTAAATGGCCTCTTCTCACCACCAGGGGCCTGGGTACTTAGTGGGAAGGGGGGAGCAAAAGGGCTCCCCCACCCATAGACCAATCATTGTCTGTGGGTAGGGAAGCCCGAAGCATCCTTGCCCTGGCCCTGCCCCTTCCTCTTGAGGCCCTGCCCCTTCTGGAGTGGCCCGGGCAAAAAATTATTGCCCACCCCTGGAGTAGGTGAACTTTGTGGTTGTTCAGAAGAAAAGGAGCAGGGCACTTGATTGAAACAAAGGGGCATGTAAATTGCTAGACTGTATTGGGAATAAGAAGGGGGCTTGTGAAGCCTGTCATGGAGACTCTGTGTTGCCAAAAGCGAGTAGTTGGGGCGGGTTTCCCTTGGGACAACAGACATGGCAACAGACATGGCTCCCGCACATTGTAGGTAAGTGGTAGTAATTTACCACAGGCACCTTGGGTAATCCCCCCAAAAGTTCATAAGTACCAACTCATAACTAGCCAGATTAACAGTAGTAGCATGACCCTAGGAGAGAACTTTTGCGTGGTGTTGGCTGGGGAAGTATGTTTGGACTATGAAGTGAAAGAAACTGTCAATTGTATGATTCCTGACAGTTTTCAGGGCAAAGAGGCTTTATTATTTACATTCTTCGTAAATAAACATTCTTCAAAAAATATCTGACTGTTATCAATTTCTCCCAATGGAAACAACCCTCAAGTCCCCAGATAATGGCTAATTGCTGGATTTAAAAGGCAATATCAACAACCTTTTTTTTCATGCAGATTTTAGTTTTATATCCAGTTGGGGGAAATGGCAGCTATTTCATAGTAAAAAAAGTATTAAATATGTATTACTCCTATAGAAAAAAATGATAGTTTTAAGTGAACTGAGAATGCCCCTCATTTTCTCTTGTAAGTCAAGTGGAGACATATTGTGGGTCTACTTAAAAAGTACTGAAGCATTCTCTATAGTTAGCATTTGTACTGCTACATCAAGACACACATAATATGCTCCAGTAAAACATCAGCTTAACTTTTGACCATGAGATTCTTCCTGACAAGGGCAGAAATAGGTTACTAACAGATGTAAGAAAAGGATAGCTGAAAACAGCTGCAAGTTTAAGACAGATTTTCCAGACTAGCTTCTATTCATTGGCTTCACTGATTCAAGTTATGGTACTTGACACCTCTGAAAATCAGGCAATTTTTGTTTAGGCACTAAGTTTCTGAAAATACTGGCCATTATCCTCAATAAATTCATAGATGCCTCCTATCCCACAAGAAATTCACTACAATTTTGATTGCACTTTTAAAAAGTTAACTGAAATTTTCTGGGGAAGTGTGCTAAAAATGGTGTTATCCTTTTGATAATGTGCACCATTATAATCTACTTTTTTTTTTTACCAAACATATGGGTGCTTATCTCTCATATTATAGGTAACAATTAATAGCTTGTAATTAAAATTCTGAGTGACCAATTGCACCATTTACTATAAGTGTGATATCATGAACTGAAAATAAATGTATTGGATTTCCCCCCACTTTATATAGGTATATAGCAAATTTTTCACAATTCCTCACTCAAATCCAGGAGAGAAAGAGCTGTTTCATGTCTTTAATAATTAAAAGGCAGTCAATAATCTAAGTCCATATTAGCTTGCAGACATTCCCTCCCCCCATTTGGTGGCTCTCAGTGCACAAATCATTCAGGGTTGCTAGTTATTTGTAAGATTGACAGGAGAGCTGAAAAAAAGTCTGCAGTGTGCTAGGCATAACAAAGCAGCCTCTTCTCATATTGCTTTTTAGCTTGGTGATGAATGATGACATTAAACATTCTCTTAACAAAAAAATACTGCACAAAATCTTCATCCAATTGATTGAATTAGTTTTAAAAGCCAAGTTTAAAGACAAAGAGTAAATATTGCCATTTAATTCTGTCAAAGCCTCTTCAGCCTCAAGTGACAGGGCTCTTGTAGGGTGTTGTGGTAATTATGCTTAATTAGATTCCGATCATTTGCTCCATTCCATCTTTATGAATCTCACCTGATTGACAGAAATAGAAAGAGGGAGAACTATAATACAAAGAAGAAATGTAGTTCCCCTTTATACCTGTGATATGCAATTTCAATTAATTTAGTCATATCAATCATAATAGGAAGTCTTTTGAGAGTTCATGTGCACTGTAGGAAGCCCTTGCTATTCATGGGGGATACATTTTTGAGATCATTGCGAAGGTTGAAATCCCCAGATACTGAGGGCAGAGAGGTGTTCCCGACACAAATCAAGCATATTTTCCATATTAAAAAAGTAACGATGCAATAGATTAATATTTACATATAAATGCCATAAACACATATAATATCTAAAATTTCCTGGTACGGTATTATTGCAGCTTCAATTCCTCTTTTAACTTTCAAGCTCTGTCACTAGAGTGCACTGAAAAAGCATCATCATGTGCTTGGGCTGATGTGGCACAGCGCACCATGAATATGGAAAAGCGCAGATAGTGAAACCGCAAATGGCAAGGGCTTCCTGTACTACTAGCTAGATTGATCTCCTAAGTCCTCCCACCTGTGAGGTACAATGCTCTGTTTACAGAGGGGGAGGTATGGCACAGAAAGAGGCTAAGGTCTAGATCCACAGACAGACTTTGGCATTGTAGTGTTGAGCACCAAATTAAAGTTTATTTACCAAAATTTGAGACAGATTCCAATGAAAGCAAGTCTAAGGGTTTGGAAAAATAAGGTTACAAATAAAAAAATAATAAAGCACTATCTCATTAATAAATTACTTTCCTATCTAGTACTCTATTTTTCATCCAATGGTTAGTCATTACCGTGCTTATCCAGTTCAGAAACCTGTAATGCACCTTTATGAGACACCTCTGCTGGCAGAATCTCTCCTGTGTAGTGGATAACAACTTGTACTCTTTCCTCACGTAACAATACATTACAGATCATTGTCTTTTACCCCAGGATGTGTCCTATCCTGAGACTTTTCTTGGGGCTCTTAGGTCTTTGTAAATTCCCAAGCCTGCAGGCGGGCCTGAGAATAAGCATAGTTCAGCTCCACAGATGTCCAGTGGTCACAGTGTTCCTTGAGTTAGCCCTGAGACCCTTCTGACCTCAGGTGACAAGTTTTAATTCAACAATTTTGAAACAAGATATCACGATATAATGGTGATTTGAAAAATTCCTTTACTGGAAAAAATAATAGAAACCTGCACAATCAAAGGACTTTCTTGAGCTTTTCTATGCTTTCCTTTGTCTCATATAAGCCATTCTATAGTCTAACATTGCAGTCTGTTTTCTTTCCTTTTTTGTAAGAATCTATGGGTATATCTACACTACAGAGTTTTGTCAGAAAAATGGCCATTTTTCCGACAAAACCTGAGTAACATCCACACTGCAATTGCATTCTTTCAAAAGTAAATCAAAAGAACAGAGGGTTTTTCCCAGAGTTGGTAATCCTCTTTCTATGAGGAAGAAGCCTTTTTCCAAAAGAGCTCTTTGGAAAAGATGTGTATGGATGGGGAAGAGAGAGTTCTTTCAAAAGAAGAGGAAAGAGGAAAAAGCACAGGTGCCTTGGTGACCACTTGGTGATGTAATCACAGCTTAAATGTGAGATAGCGTCTATTCAGTGTGGACGCTATCTTTCGAAAAAGCAGATCACTTTTTGGATGCGCTTTGGCAGTGTGGATGCTCTCTTCTGGAAAAGCTTCTTCCAAAAGAAGCCTGCAGTCTAGACATAGCCTATATCTTGATATGTTTAAATTGTGCTCCCCAAGCTGTGATCTATTTTTTTCCTTCTTTTGCAAGAACATGTAGAGGAACACATTAAGTCAACCCTACATATCTTTAATGGAGTTAGTACATTCTCCCTGTGCAATGTGACTGATGGGATGCAGAGATGGAAGGTCTAGGGCTTACAGAAGCAGCAGAGGTGGGGAGTGTATCCATAGGCTAAAGCCATCTTGTTAGGGAGACTCTCCCCCACCCTTATTATTTCCTTTCACATCAGTCTTGGAAGTTTGATCAACTGTATACAGCCAAGCCCTAAGATACAACCGGATTTGCTCCGACCCCACAGACAGAGACAATCACTTACAGGATCTTTACAGAGCATTCCTAAAACTGAAGAAGTAAAAACTCCTGGAGAAGTAAAAAAACAAATTAACAGAGCCAAAAAAGTACCCAGACATGAACTATTTCAAGACAGACCCAAAAGAGAAAATAACAGAACTCCAGTTGTTATTACCTATAGTCCACAACTCAGACCCCTCCAGCTCATTATACACAATTTACAACCCATCTTGGAACATGATCTCTCACTCTCAGAGGCCTTTGGAGAAAAACCTATTCTAGCTTACAGACAACCCCCCAACCTGAAACGAATTATTTCTGGTAACCATGCCACACAACCACATAATAAGCATCCAGGAACCCAGCCCTGCAACCAAAACCAATGCCAACTCTGCCCACATATCTATACTAGCGAATTCATCACTGGAGCCAACAACATAAGCTACCAAATCAAAAGGTCATTTGACTGCACATCCAGCAATTTGATCTATGCCATCAAATGCCAGCAATGCCCCACCGCTATATATATTGGACAAACTGGACAGTCTCTGCGGGAAAGACTCGATGGACACAAATCAGATATACGTAAAGGAAACATACAGAAACCTATTTGGGAACACTTTAATCTTCCTAATCACTGTTTAAAAGATCTTCAAGTAGCTGTCTTGTCACAAACCAGTTCTACTAGCCAGATACACAGAGAAACACTGGAATTAGAGTTCATTCGCATATTCAATTCACATGCTAATGGACTCAATCGTGATGAAGGTTGGTTGGGGCACTACCAACTTAACAGCCGATGAAGGTGCAAACAGCTCTTTGTAGAGACTCCTATGTCAGGAAGGATACTATCAATTGACTTTGATTCTTATCTGCTTTGTTTTAACTACCCAATCTTCAGATACTTACTGATTCCCTCTAGCTCCTTGTCTCCCACTCCCCTCCTTTTTTTACCTCCCCCCTCCCCTTCCCCTCTCCTATTTATTTTGGGTGTGCTCATCCTAAACTCATAACTCTGGCCATCTGAAGAACTGGGCTGTGCCCACGAAAGCTCATGATACCATCTACATGTTTTGTTAGTCTATAAAGTGCTACCAGACCATTTGTTGTTTTTTTCTGTATAGACTAACTTGGCTACCCCCTGATGCCACTCCATAGTTTTGCATTGCTCATGATACACACCTGAAGGCTTCATATGATCTTGCATGATCTAAAAATAAAAAAGGAGTCCTATAAAAAATGGAAATTAGGACAAATTACAAAGGATGAATATAGGCAAACAACACAGTAATGCAGGGGCAAGATTAGAAAGGCAAAGGCACAAAATGAGCTCAAACTAGCTACAGGAATAAAGGGAAACAAGAAGACTTTTTATAAATACATTAGAAGCAAGAGGAAGACCAAGGACAGGGTAGGCCCACTGGTCAGTGAGGAGGGAGAAACAGTAACAGGAAACTTGGAAATGGCAGAGATGCTTAATGACTTCTTTGTTTCGGTCTTCACCGAGAAGTCTGATGAAGAAATGCCTAACATAGTGAATGCTAGTGGGAAGGGGGTAGGTTTAGAAGATAAAATAAAAAAAGAACAAGTTAAAAATTACTTAGAAAAGTTAGATGCCTGCAAGTCACCAGGGCCTGATGAAATGCATCCTAGAATACTCAAGGAGCTGATAGAGGAGGTATCTGAGCCTCTAGGTATCATCTTTGGAAAATCATGGGAGACAGGAGAGATTCCAGAAGACTGGAAAAGGGCAAATATAGTGCCCATCTATAAAAAGGGAAATAAGAACAATCTAGGAAACTATAGACCAGTTAGTTTAACTTCTGTGCCAGGGAAGATAATGGAGCAAGTAATTAAGGAAATCAGCTGCAAACACTTGGAAGGTGGTAAGGTGATAGGGAACAGCCAGCATGGATTTGTAAAGAACAAATCATGTCAAACCAATCTGATAGCTTTCTTTGATAGGATAACGAGTCTTGTGGATAAGGGAGAAGCGGTGGACGTGGTATACCTAGACTTTAGGAAGGCATTTGATATGGTCTTGTATGATACTCTTATCAATAAACTAGGCAAATACAACTTAGATGGGGCTAGTATAAGGTGGGTGCATAACTGGCTGGAAAACCGTACTCAGAGAGTAGTTATTAATGGTTCACAATCCTGTTGGAAAGGTATAACAAGTGGGGTTCCGCAGGGGTCTGTTTTGGAACCGGCTGTGTTCAATATCTTCATCAACGATTTAGATATTGGCATTGAAAGTACGCTTATTAAGTTTGCAGATGATACCAAGCTAGGAGGGGTTGCGACTGCTCTAGAGGATAGGGTCATAATTCAAAATGATCTGGACAAATTGGAGAAATGGTCTGAGGTAAACAGGATGAAGTTTAATAAAGACAAATGCAAAGTGCTCCACTTAGGAAGGAACAGTCAGTTTCACACATACAGAATGGGAAGCGACTGTCTAGGAAGGAGTATGGCAGAAAGGAATCGAGGGGTTATAGTGGACCACAAGCTAAATATGAGTCAACAGTGTGATTCTGTTGCAAAAAAAGCAAACATGATTCTGGGATGCATTAACAAGTGTGTTGTGAGCAAGACACAAGAAGTCATTCTTCTGCTCTACTCTGCGCTGGTCAGGACTCAGTTGGAGTATTGTGTCCAGTTCTGGGCACTGCATTTCAAGAAAGATGTGGAGAAATTGGAGAGGGTCCAGAGAAGAGCAACAAGAATGATTAAAGGTCTAGAGAACATGACCTATGAAGGAAGGCTGAAAGAATTGGGTTTGTTTAGTTTAGAAAAGAGAAGATTGAGGGGGGGACATGATAGCAGTTTTCAGGGTGTCATAAGGAGGAAGGAGAAAACTTGTTCATCTTGGCCTCTGAGGATAGAACAAGAAGCAATGGGCTTAAACTGCAGCAAGGGAGGTTTAGATTGGACGTTAGGAAAAAGTTCCTAACTATCAGGGTGGTTAAACACTGGAATAAATTGCCCAGGGAGGTTGTAGAATCTCCATCTGTGGAGATATTTAAGAGTAGGTTAGATAAATGTCTATCAGGGATGGTCTACACAGTACTTGGTCCTGCCATGAGGGCAGGAGACTGGACGCAATGACCTCTCGAGGTCCCTTCCAGTCCTAGTATTCTATGATTCTATGATTCTGTATCTCCTGGGTGACCAGAACGAGTTGGCTGATCACCTCAGCCACTCTTTCTCTTGTCACAAGTGGTTACTTTGCCCCAACATAATCAGGTTTGTTCTCTATAGCTCCTAGGATAAACTCCCACAGCATACAGGGGAAGTCAGTGGTACATATAAACTGGCTCTTCTGGCAATTCCTGGAGAGAACAAATTACTAAATTTGCCAGCACACACAGCCACACTTCTGGGTGATCAGAGAAGGTGAAGCAGAAGGCTGTGTCATGCAGAGAGCATCTCACCTAGCCACAGTTACTCTCCACAGTGTTCTCTGAACTTTCTGTCCTTTGGGTGCTGAAGGCACAGGAGTAAAGGAACATTTGAAGATGTATTTTTATATTGTTTATATTGTTCTTCCTTCTAAACAGGTGCTTTTTTTTATCATACAATTTAAAAATCACATTTAACAGGTGTTCAAAGGAAGAGCTATCAAAAGTAAAAGCATAAAATTCTACTAAATGTAAGTGAAAAGTAAGCTAATATATAGGTTGCTGTGCTTATATAGAGTAATAGCAGGGCCATTTGCTACCTACTATCAGAAAACCCATGAGAGGGTGAAAAGGTGGGAAAATCTTGATGTGGCTTTTTTTGTGTGGAGTCTGCCCCATGCAGAACAAGCTGTAGGACTAGCCCCTGAGCCTATGGAGCCCCAGAAGTTCCAGAGGAACTGAATGAGGTGACCGCATGCCCCTACCTTTTCACAGGCTTTGGAGCTCCAGTGCTTTTTCTCCCCACTTTTTGACAGGGCTCCCACAACTGGTAGTCACCCCGCACACTGTCCCCTTTAAAGGGGAACCAACTTGGCAGGACACTGTGCAGAAAGGTTACAGCTCAGAGCTGTGTTATTGCTTTTTCTGGTTCTTCATGGATCTCAGTGGGGGTTGATGGTTACTTCTAGCTTGGTCATGCCTCACTCCTTTCCCATGTAGATCGCAGGAATTAAGCAGCACCTCCATTGGATTTAAGAGAAAGGAGGTGATGGATGCTGTCCTGAAGGCTGATGATGTCACCTTCTATGCAGAAAAGATCCTATACAAAGTGAAATATATGTTAATGTTGGTTGATACTCCCAGATTTGTAACCTGACCTTTGTTTGGGAAATAATAGGATAACTTGAGAAATAGGAGTGCAGTAGTTGTGCAGTAATACTTCAGGTCTGGTCTTCATGATTAATAATTTCTTCTCTCAATGCATTCTTTAGCTATAAACACCAGAGAGAGGTTCCTTTCTACATGCAGATCTAAGAGGTGCAATCAAACCTGAAGTTACTAGACTTTATCTAAATACTGCCATGCAATAACTTATTTCTGTGTTGGAATTTTGTGTGTATTATGATAGAGAACTTGTAGAGTCTCTTGAAATATCACATTTTCTTGTAAATCCACCTTGATTGCTGATTATGATTAAAATTGAGGTACTAGAATATAGAAACATTTTATCAAATGATTAATTTTTCCTTCTCTAGAGGTTTGTCTTTCATCCATATTCAGAAATCTTAATATATTTTTATTTCCTGCTGTAAAAGATATTATGAGACACAGTCTTCAAGTAGCTGATCTGTTAAAAATGTGTTTCTCTAGAGGTCATGCCCTCGCAGAACTGAAATTCTAAAGAGTTCTCCTGTTTTGTACTGCTTATGTAAGACTCTGTCTGTACCCTAAGACGGGGTGTGAGGCTGTGTACACATAGTTGGACTAGCTGTCCTTGAGCTCATGTAAGGATAAATAAACTAGACTGCTATTTATGCTCACGTTAGCTTGAGGAGAGTTAGCATGAGTAAATATACACCAACAGGGGCTCCTATCTATAGCCTGTAGTGTAGACGTAGCCTTTGATAGAGCTGTATATCATGTTTTCCTAAAGTACTCTTGAATAATTGCTTAACAGCTCTTCTTCAAGAATTGCTGGTGCTCAGGAGAAAAAATGCTTTATTAAATCATAATGAACTTTGAGTTTTTAAAATAATATATTTTTTCCTAACAATTTTCCTTGAGAAACTGGGTGTAACTAGCAAATTAATTTGATGTGATTGCTGCAACTAAACTGCTTCTACATAAAATTAATTTCTTTTGACATTAATTTGGACACTGGACCAAAACTTGTTTTCAATGGACATTTGTATGACCCAAGCTATGCTCATATTAATAGTCACATAAAATGAATAATACAGAATGCAAATATTCTGAAGTGTCCAAAGTTGTTTGATTGCCCTGGATACTACTGTGGGACACAAAAGACTTGTCTTTGTCCCCTAATAAGGCACATGGCTGATACAAATATGGATGGAGCTGAGAATGTATATTGTACTTTGTGAGGATTTATGAACTCTGACTGGTAATACTAGCATGGCCAGTCACTTGTAAAAGGGAAATCTACCTGTCAGAGCTCTGCTCGTATGATGAAGCTCAGTGGATGAAACCCTGGTTCCACTGAAGTCAGTGGCAGAATTCCATTTATTTTCAGTTTGCAAAATATCATGAAAGTAGCGTTTTTTTTGCATAACATGATTTTTACGTAGTTTTATGAGGTTTTGTATTGGGTATGAAATGCAATAATTTACAAAATACATTATTAGCAGTTACAGCCTGTGATGGCAGGGAAGACTGCTCTTTTTTGTCATATTGTAAATGTAACTCCAGCATGTTCCAACATTTAGCTCTAAGCATAGCATCTTCATGACGCCCAATGAAGCGTCATTTTGAGTTTAGTTTCTGAAATGAAAAAAAAACAGTCTTGGACTGTAATTCTCAATGGGTGGAGGTAGATGGTCAAGGCTTTGTAGCCTATGGTTAAGTACTACTTTGAGATAAGATAAGGGTCTGGGATTCTAGGCTAAGGAGGACTAAAGCTAAAAGATCCATTTTTCTTAATGCAGAGAGATAAGAAAGTTTGCACCTTTTTTTATCATCTAGGGCCCCCTTCACCATGTTCAAATATAATCATTAGAGAATATGATTTCTGTCCTGGGACTGGGTTGTTTTCTCCTGTATATTGTTTTCTCAGCTCCTGGGGTAAAAAGGATTTCAGTGTATTGCCCTGGAAAAGGATATATTTGGGAAGGAAACATCTTTCTGGACATGTTTAGCCTACATTAATCTATTAAGATTATGTTGATTCAGTGTCATAAGAATGGGTGGTGATCCAGAGGAAAAATAAATACAAACAAACAAAAAAACCCTCACTGCCTCGAAGCATTCTCAATCTCTGGATCTGATTCCCTTCCCTAAAGTAGCACATACTTGCATGCTAGTCATATCTGAACACCTTCCAGTAGTGCTCTGAGGCATAGAATACGTTTACAGTGAGAATGCTGCAGTTTAATTTTTCCTGAGTATTTTAGGTGGAAGAATTAATTGGCAATAACTTTTGTTAGATTGAAGTTTTGGTTCCACATTTCCAATGTAAAGCTTATGACATGAATGACTCTGGAACTATCTCTCTCTCTCTCTCTCTCTCACTCACTCTCTCTCTCTTTTTCTCTCTCTCTCTCCCCCTCCTTCCTTCCCTTTCTCTTTTTTTCTGTGCACTGTTACATTTTGGAATTTTTACCAACTTTTTACGTTCAGTATACTTGTGCTGTAGCTTGGATTTTTACTTGGTCTCTTTTGTAAAGCCCATTGATTCCCTTTTAATCATATGACAAGGGCAGGGGGATAATTATAGGTGAGAACAAGGGTGGAGAAGGGCAACAGTATTTGTCCTCTTCAGCCTGAAGATGGTGCTTTACACATCAATGCTCAAAGACTCTCAAAGACTGTTGGCCTGGTTGAAGTATCAGATGCAACCTTCCACCCAGATGTGCCCACATGTTCCCCAGCTAAGGAACAGACTGCAATGAAATCCTTTCTGTAACCAGCTCATCTCCTTTCTTGCCCTACGTAGGCCTTTCTCTGCTGGCTTGGCAGCGTGGTGGAGAAAGAGTGTGGGGATGGGGGAAAAGGTGAAAGAGAAGGCAAGCAGAATTGGCTTGAAGCACAGTCAGAGCCACTGCTCCAGTAACGTTTTTTCCTTCTGTTACCCAGAATTGGAAGTGGGGTGAGGAAGGACCATGAAGCTGTGAAGGGAGAGAGACCTTTTCAGGGACAGATTACTTGCATGAATTAGAAGGGCCAGTTTCAAGACATCAAAGGACCCTCTTTTGTTCTATTCAGTGGAATGCTGTTCTGCAATGTCTCAGATTCAGAATATGAACTTTGTCCCCCAATCCTCCAACTGATCCTCTGTAGCATTCATATAACAGCTAGGGGAAGGTTTTGGTTCCATATGGTGGGCCAGCAGGAAATGTATTCAAGCTATCAGTTATTTGTATCCCAGACCAGATGTTACTCATAAATGAGAGGTAAATATCCCTATCCGTTCAAATGACGGGATGCCCTACAATAATAGGTTAGGCAACATTGTTTGAAATTAGGCAGTTTGCTTGCTATCAGGGCCTGAATACCCTTCGCTGATCATCAGGAATGCGATCTCCTTTATGAGCTCTTGCCTGAAACTTGACCTATTTGGCCTCGTCAAATTATTACTTTAACAATGGAAATAACATGCTTTGCAAACAGCACCTCCAAACCTTTAATGAAACTAAGCTGTGCTTTTTCAACGTGGTTACTACCTGCTATCTCAGTTTCCTACTGCCGCATCCAATAGAAGGTGGTTCTGCCACAATTGGAGGACAATAAATGAAACCTGCTTGCCCTTTGTATAAAGCCTCCAAAGCCAAATATTACTGTTATAATAATGATTATGATAAAAAGCACTGCAGAGCACAGCTGCAAGTTCTCTCAGGTCAGTTCTTTTTGGTTCTACTACTGAAGTAAATGTCAACCTAAAATTGTACCTGTCATGGACGAGAAGGGGAAATTTGCTTAGGAAAATTCAAACTGCAGGGGATGGGAGGGAATAGCAGCAGCAGAGCTAACTATAGTGTTATAGAAGAAGAGATACACTAAGTACAGCATAGGCCTTCAGGATTAGGGTTTCCAGGAGTCCATTTTTCAACCAGTTGAAAAGGGACTGTGGTGGCTTCAGTTGGTATGGCTGACTGTTAAAAGTCTAGTTGGTGGCACATATGAGGCCTGGGGCTAAAGCAGGCTCCCTACCTGCCCAGGCTCCATGCTGCTCTTGGAAGTGACTGCCAGGTCCCTTGGGCTCCAAAGTGCTGGAAGAAGCTAGGGACAGAGAAGCTCTGTGCTAGTACTACTCCAAGTGCTGGTGCTGCTCTCCCATTGGCCTGGAATGGAAACCAATGGGAGCTACAAGGGTGATACCTGCAACCATGAGAGCAGTGTGCAGAGAATTCCTGACCATGGCTGCTTCCTGGGAGCAGCAGTAAGCACCACTGAGATCCCATAGCCCCTCCCACATCCCAACCCTCTGCCCCAGCCACAGCCCAGCGCATATGCCCCCAACTGGTGCCTTCACCCTCTGCCCCAGCCCTGAGCCCCTCCCACATTCCAAACCCTTCATCTTTAGTCCCAGCCCAGAGTCCATACCTCCCCCCCACTCCAACACTCTGCCCCAGCTCAGTGAAAGTGAGTGTGGGTGGGGAAGAACAAGCAACAGAAGGAGGGAGGATGAAGTGAGCTGCGGCCAAGGCCTTGGCGAAAGGGCAGGGCAGTGCATGGATGTTCGGTTTTGTGCTATTAGAAAATTGGCAACATTACCCTTTGTGCTGACTGTGCCATAACGAAGACCAGTGCCTGTAGATACAAAATCCATAAAGAAACCCTGTCCAAGTTCATAGGACAAAAAGTGTACCTTTGGGCTAGTGCTCTCTTAACAAGAATGAGAAAATAAAAATCAAAGTAAAATGGGCTTGTTGTCATCGGAACTGTGTGCTGCTAAGTCTTATTTGTGAGCAATTTCTTTTGTGCCCCATGCGGTGTAAGGCATATTCCATCAGGGGCTCTAGAGTAACAGAATGATTTCAGGGTGTCATTCCAGTTTATGCATAATGCAACAGGACAGTGGAACACTGAGGGATCCGTATGCAGCTGAGGAGGGTACAATGCTGTACCTAAAACAGGGATAGGCAAACTCTTTGGTCTGGGGGGCCCATATCTGGGTATGGAAATCATATAGCAGGCCATAAATGCTCATGAAATTATCAATTCAGAGACATTCAAATAAACTTTTTTTAATAAAGATATATTTAGTGGAAATAAACATAAAACTTTACTATTCTAAATGTAATAACAATGTATTACAAAAATTCAACCAACCTTACCCCCATTCCATGCCCTCTTTGTTTAATGTCAGCAATGCAGCTGGTCACCCTCCTTTACAATGGCATCAAAATCCAGTGTCATCGATACTTCTTCCAAACTCTCTTGAGGCATGATGTTTTCTTTAGCTTCAATTTTTATGATGATTAGATCTATATAAAATCTGGTTTCTACCATTTTTTATATAGCTATTACAAATGTATATAAAACACAACTACAGCTGGTGAAAATGTGAGGGTTACGAGGAGGTAAATATGAAATCATGAAAGAACTAAATATGATTTGAAAAAGACTTAAATGCATGAAGCATAAGAATACCTACAGGAACAGTAGTTAATAGAAAATAGATAATAGAAAATATGTAAAGGACATATGATTCTTTAGGGCATCAGGCATGTAATATCTTGTGATGCCAGCAACAACATGCCATGTAAATGCCTGTTCTGACTTTCAGGGGACTTTGTAAACAAGAAGAGGGCAACATTATCTCCCGCAAATGCGTTTGAGCAATTGGCCGAACAAGAAGCAGGGCTGAATGGACTTTTGGTATTATAATGTTTTACTTTTCAATGCAGTTATTTTTGTACATAATTCTACTTTTGTAAATTCAAATTTAATGATAAAGAGATTGCATTACAATACTTGTAGTGGGGGAATTGAAAAAGATTATTTCTTTTGTTTTTTACAGTTCAAATATTTATAATCAAATATAAATATAAAGTGAGCACTGTACACTTTGTATTCTGTGTTATAATTGAAATCAATATATTTGAAAATGTAAAAAACGATCCAAATATTTAAATAAATGATATTCTATTATTGTTTAACGGCATGATTAATCATGCAATTAATCACAATTTTTTAAATTGGAAGATTAATTGAGATTAATTTTGTAATAGAGTGACAGTCCTAAAAATAATGATTATTTGACAATATTGTGTTCTGAATTATGTACATGGTCTCTCCATTTATCCTTTTCTCTGAAGTTTCCTACTGCTCATATTAGTGATTCATAGCATGCATTCCATTACTAGCTTTGTCATAACAATACATTTCCAGTAGGCATTCAACAGTCTCAAAACAGTACTTGCATTCCAATCATGTTCAAGTGCTTGTGCATATGAGCTGTAGGCTGAAAACTTCTTGTCTGCTCTTGGTGGCTTTTCCATTTATGTTTGCTCTATCGTGTCTCACTCAAACAGTAAACTATTTGAATTTCCTGGATGTGGGATCTGTAGGGCAGCAATGAGATTTACAGAATAATCTATTCTACCTCATATTACACTAATGGATTTCCTATAGCTTTGTATAGTACTTCATTTTTTGAAGTATCTTTTGTTTAACCTAAGTTCTGAGACTGTCACATTCAGATAGCCCAGCGAAGTATTCATAAATACAGAGGCAGATAAAGAAAGTGCACCTGCTTCTATTGCCAGCAGTCAGTAAGTTATGTGGGGATTAGGTATCTAAATACCTTTGAGGACCTGGATCTTTATTAATGATCCTGTGTTTATTCACTGATGGCTCCTTTGCTTTTTCTCAGCTGTGCTGTAAGCAAGGGAGCAATATCAATACAAAGAGCATGGAGCAGGACTGTGCCACCCAAGCTCTTATAACAATAGCTAACAAGGACTAATTGTACTATAGTAACAAGGGCGCAATTATAGTCATTGAACCCCAATTTAAAAAAGTAACCCAAATTGCTAATTTGGTATGCAACATGAAAAGTGTGCAGGTAGTTTTGGTAAGTGCAGGTGAGTTGTAAATATCAAGTTAAAAAAACTAAGGCCAAATCCAGGCTAGAGCTGAATGCCTGATACTCTCACTGAAGTAGCCGGCTATGCAGGACCTCAATACCTCTCCCATTTTCACTGGCAGTCCCGATCCTGCAAACACTTAAGCATTGTCTCCAGTGAAAAGAGCTAAATAATTGCTACAGTGCAAGCCTGGGGACCTAATATGAGTCAAGCTGGTTCATGAAGTTAAGATTCCATCATGACTGGAATTAGAAATACCTAGATAGTTATAGTGACCAACAATTATACTGCTTTTTGGTTGCACAGGCAAGTGCAGAGAATTGGTTCCTCAGTGTGTTTCTTGCTTTCCACAGACTTCTATTCAGTCTTTCACCAGAATTGCTCTTAGCAATTCTGGGCCCCAGGGCCGAAAAGTCAATGAGCCCTCCTCCTCACAAGTTATGCCCATGTGGAAGAGTCCACCTGACATTTGGGTGGTGCTGCACCTGCACTGGCTGGTGCCCGGCAAACTGCTGGGTGGGTGTACTCTTCTGGCATGGTCAAGGCTTCCACATGCCTGCCCAGTAGGGTTCCCAACTGTCTAATCATCCAAACACAAAGACCATTGTCCTACCCCTTCCCCAAAGCCTTGTTTCGTCCTGCTCCTTCTCCAAGACTCATTCCATCGCTCCTCCAATGGAAGGGCGGGAGTTTAGATCCAGAACAGGGTCTAGAGCGTGGGGTCTGGGATGGGATTTGGTTGTGGGCTCAAGACTGGGGTAAGGGGTTGGAGTGCAAGAGGGGGTGCTGGGTGCAGGGTCTAGGAGGGAGTTTGGATCCAGGAGAGAGTGTGAGGTGCAGGGTGTGAAAGAGAGTTTGGGTGCAGGCTGTGAGGTGGGGCAGAGAGTTGGCACTTACCATGGGAGGCTACTGACCAGCACTTCCCTCTGGCAACAGATCCTGGAATAGGAGCAGGGAGTCTCCGTGCAGTGCTACCTGCAGGCACACCCCCATCATCTCCCACTGTTCGTAATTCCTGGAATGTGGAGTCAGCACCCTGGGTGGGACAATGCACGGGGATTCCCTTCCCCCCTAAGGGACTGCAGGAATTTGTTGCCCCCCTTCTGAGAGTGGTGTGGCGCAAGGGTGGGTAGGAAGCTTGCCTTCGTGCCTCTGCATGGCTGGCGATGATGGCAGTCAGGGGTCCCTGAGCCCTTTTCAGTTGAGTAGGCCCCTTTGCCCCCAATCAGCAGGCTTGACCTCCAAACTAAAAGATCTTTGGGAATACGATGGAGACAAATAATTTAATATTCAGTCTGATCTTTGAACTGTGGTTGATCTTATGTAAAACTATTTAAGAAATATTTTGTTTATTTTGTTAAACATTTCTGTTTTTTCTTCACTTGAACTGGAAAAATAAGATTGTCTTCCATTTCATGAAACATAATGAAATTTTCACATTGGTCCTCCGCATCACATAGCAACTACAGATACTATACGTACGTCATTTTTCGTACAATCCATTTTAAATAAGGTTTTCACTAGCATTACTACTTTTTAATTAAGACAACTTTTAAATTATGATAATTAAATTGAGATGATACTGTATGCATGAAAGGCTGATTTTTCCTCCCATGCTACATTGCAAGTCATGTCTCAATACATATCATGTTTAAATGCTACCTTTTCGGTATTTAGTTAGTTTCTAGCTTGTTAACAATCAAATGTTTCTGCTGTGTGCTTTATAAAATAGTGCACATCTCAATGAGAACTAATAATAATAGGCTAAATAAAATCTACTATCTTCATGATATATAGAAATATTGGTTATTTCTTTGGCATTTGGTTTGATATAATAAATCTATTAGAAAGCAACAGGTTTTAACTTGTTTTATTGGCACTTTATTTCATGAGGTGAAACCTAAGACTGATTTACATGCATGTTTTTCTTGAGTTCCAACTGTTGCAAAATTAAATGAGTTTTCTGAAAAAGTTAAAATTATATTTAATCTTATTTGCTCTAGATTGTCTGTCTATTTGAACATAGAACACAAACACTTAGAAGACTTTTCTCATTCTGTATGTGGTTGTTCAGAAACATTTGAAATTTCAGTTTATTAGCCAGTTAGGTTTTTTTTCCTTTGCTCCTTCTTTCCAGTAGTTATAATTGTAGTGTGTACAATGTAACGTCACTACCTAGTGGAGCTTAGGGTGAGAATTCTCATCATCACATGATTCCCACCCTGAGGTCTGCTGTAGGAACTACTGGGGAACATCCTGGCTGTCTTTGAGTGGTTGTGGATCACCAGGTCACTACTGATCACTCAGTCACTACTTCCCATTGAGCAATAATCTTATAGTAGAAAAGAACTACAAATATTTAAACAATTTTGCCATGGCCTCACTAATATATATTACTCACCCTCAAAATCTTCCCTAAATCCCATAAACTAGAGAGAAAGGGTTGACAGCTTATTGTAGAGGTCAGCAAAATATGACTGTTTCAGTGGCTGAGAGTTTCATGTTGATTATCAAGAGAAAGAAGAGATCTAAGATTTGGTAATGAAAGTAAAACCATTTCCAGATTCACAGGCCTATGGTTTTTGAAATGCATCATTCTAATGAGGATGTTTAAAATTGATATTTATTTACAATGTTAATACTTCAGTGAAGTTTTTGTTTGGAATTAACTAAAACAATCTAGCATTATCTTAATGACTGTATTTCTATTTGTAATTTAACTGTATCTTCAGACTTTTGAATGTATTTGAGTAAATAAAAAAATCAGTTGTAATCCATGGTGAATGCATCTATTCAAAAGCAATATGATTTGGATTTATAGAAACATTTAGAACATTGGTGTCAACTGTCAGCCGATGGTCAGGGCAGTGTGTGCATGTGTATGTTACACCCAAGTCTTCAACTGCTAAGGCACAAGGCCCCGTCGCAGTGGGCAGTCTAGGAGAGACTGAAGGGTGCCCCAAACAAAAGTTTAACGTCCGTGTCTTTACCGCTAGGATCGGGATCCCTTCACGGAGGGCAGCCAGCAGGCTGACAGATGCCCCAGAGTTTACAGGGAGAGCTTATTACATCTCAGATTTTAACTGCTAGGATACATGATCCCTTCGCAGTGGGCAGCCAGGGAGACTGAGAGATGCCCCAACAGATCTGTCCTCTGGGAGGGACACGATCCAACGCTCAAGCTTCCCCTAAATCTGTCCCTTATGACCGGCTGAAGTTCTTTTAATTGTGTTTGGTTCTGTTACAGCAACTGGAGGAGTCAGGTTAAAGTTTAAACAGTTACAGGTTTATTAAAGAAGCTTATAAATCGTATGGTTACAATGGCTATCGCTCTATTTCTTAACTGCTAGCAAATATATATCTTAAAAATGGTTACAAAGAAAATAAAGATAGAAAATAGAAATAATGGTACCAAGTGACAGCTTAATCTTTAAAGAGCTCTAAGTCTATGTGTACACTTAAGACAAAGGACACATCCAGGTACAATATTTACTCCCTTCTGTGCCTCTCGACTCCAGCGGGTCAAGCCAGGGCTGGTCCCTCAATTCCTAGGAAAGACGAATACGAGGTGGGCGTCCCCACGGAACCTCGGGAGGCAATTACCTAACCCGACCAGCAGGCAGATGGTAGATTGACACTCAGAGTAAGTGTGCTGCTGGACCCATCTTTATACCCATAGGGGCTCGTATCCTCTTTCTTATCTAAGATGCCAAATTGTGTTGGTCTGTCTTTGTGACGCCAGTTCTTACAAGGGAGTTTCGACTTAATTTACACTTGCAAGAGAGATAACTAAATTGTGAGTACTGGACATTCTTTACTGGGCGGGAGATTCCTCCCCCCGGACGAGTGTGTGTTCGTATCAATATGGGTTTCAGTCAAGGGCACTCCTCTGCAGCCTCTAGGTCAGCAATTGGCATATCTCTGTTTACAGCCATCCAGGGTCACAGCAGCCAGCATATCCGGACCTCCTGTCTATGCTTCAAAGACTATGCTGATTTTACTGCTTTGTGTGCCCTGCATGCTCCAAGCATCTGAGAGAGGGGCAAGCAAGATGTTAGGCGGGGGGGGGGGAGGTTCCTGTCTGGCTACATTCCACCCCCTGATACGACACACCACGTCCCAGCATACAAGATGGAGGTGATACGAGCACCTCTTGCCCACCTTGGGGGAATCTAAAAGTGCCCGATGGCCAGAATAGAGGGTTCAGGATCTAGGAATTGGCTAGGGTCCTTTCCTAGTGCTGTATATCGAATGTGCACAGAAGAGATATCTACATTGACTAGGTATTGCACAATGCATAGGGTTATGCAGAAAATGATTACAACAATCAAAACAATTTAAAAAAAGTGGTCATAATAGAGTGTAGGAAAGGAGTTAGGGAGAATCCCAGCTGCTGGGCTAACCAATTTAGCCATGGGTTGTTTACATTCTTAGTTACAGTATGTCTTACCCCACACCATCCATTGCCACTTCCCATGCCTCCCCCCAGAGTTAATTTTGAGGATTGTGGTAGTCGCTGTCATCGAACCATACCGGTCCTCATCGGAAGATGTTGCTCTTGTTCCACCTGTCGTTTGGGCTGAGAGGGACAAACTCGATTCCCAGTCCGGTAGAGGAGTCAAATAAGGTGCACATCCAGCAATCTATGGCGGCAGTGGCAGAAACAGTGGTTTGAATAGCACCTTTGAGCGGGTGTTCTGGTACAGTAGTAACAGTTGGGATGAAGAAGAAAACCATGGCAAGTTGGAGTACCATGTCTTGCTTCAGCTTAGGTTTTTCCCCATAGTTCAGTCTATAACCAACAACAGCGATTGCAAGTACTATAACAGCAAGCGGTATATATACAAAAAGTTCATGGTGGTTTCCCAGATCCACACCAGCATTGGGAGGGATCCATCCCACTGGAGCACTGTTGGGGACCATTGCCTCAGTTTCCTGTAATAAAACATAAGGTTTGCCGGTCTTGGATATAATCCAAGCCTCAGTAATGGTTATTGGTGTCAGCCCAGCGTCTGCAGTGGTCCAGACTCCTTTTTTTTCTTGTAGGAGTGCAGTACGCGGGTTTGCATTCCCAAACTGGGGTGTTTGATTACTACAGTGTCTCCAGGTACATATTTAAAATCTTTGAGTGGTACAGTGGGGCTAGGAGAAATTCTCCCTGTAGGGAAAAATCCCTTACTGATCAGACTGCCCGTAGGGGTCTGCCGATTGTTTAATCTTTGCGCTACAGTATGCCATTAGACTGGGTTTCCTGGGGTGTTGGGACAAGGGCTATTAAGCGGTTTGTCTGGCTACATCAACTTAGTTGAATTTCCTGGGTAAAATTCCCTCCTTTCCCCTGCTCCATCAAAAGTTCTCCAGAAATCTAAACATTTCACTGACATTTTTGAAACAAAACACTTTCAATTTTTTAATCTGAAATGACTTTGCTTTTGAAACTTCAGGTTTATTTATTTAAAAAACCTTTAAAACATATGAAGACAAAACAAAACATGCTCTTTCAGGTTGAGGAATAAAAGTTAATATGATCTGCTATAAGTTCAACTTTTTAATTCACTGAAAAAATTGTTTTTTGGGTCAACCCAAAATGATTTTTACTTTTTTTTTAGTTGCCTGCAATTTGAAGAATCAGTTATTTGCACAGCTGAGTGGGAGTTCTCACTTGGAATAATGACACCCTAGGGATATTTTTATCCATATATATCAACATAGACGTGGATGGCACTTCATAGGCAACTGAAAATAATAGTGCCTTGCCTTTAGACAAGTAGAGAAGTTGTTGACAATTATAAATATGGCACATTAGAAGTATTCAGATGCTACAGAGATGAGCACTGTAAAAAAGCTAAACTGTAAGAATAAAATATGAAATCCTGCTATAATGATCAGTTATGAGACATGCTTATTGTCATGTCTGCATTTTGCTAGTTCAGCTTTGTTTTCTAAGAATACGTTTAAAGATGATGGCTGAAGACCAGGCTTAATTCCCTCTTGTGAGGCACAACACTCCAAAACCATCTTTCCATTTCACTGGTCTGCAAGAAAGACTAATTTGAAAGAGCTGCTGGATAGAGCAAAACGAAACTCTAGCATACTGATGGACAATGATTCATAGATTAGAAGGGACCATTATATCATCTATTTGATCTCAAAGATCTTATTAGTAGCTATGGCCCAAATCCCATGTGTGTGTCTACCTACCTTTAAACACACAAAGATTGACTTCAGTGAGATTGCTTGTGCTTAAAGTTAAGCACATGCTTAAGTATATGTGGACTCAGGCCTATGTTTAGTTCATTTTTACTAAAATATGCAGATTTTTTAAAAATAAAACCCTTGTATTTTCATTAGTTGCTTCATGTAATTTTGAACACTGAGACATTTTGGTAATGACATAATGTAATTCATAATCAGTTCTGAATGAATGTATATCAGGAGAACACCCTGTGAACAGAATGTAACATTGGTTTTCATTGTTTAATTGTTCAGAAGCACCAGGCTCTCTCTAATACCCTATGTCACTTCTAGTTAACCTGAAATCATCATTTCCATTAGAAGCCATGGAAAATGGTCCTGATACACTAAAACCTATTAACTAAATAACTATTTTAGTAACCATGAATAAAATATTTAGGAATTGAGGTCATTCAGCATTTTGCTGGGTCAGGGTCTAAGTCCCTAACCCTATTATATAGTTTGTCTGTGATAACTGCAACTATTGAATTAATAATTGTTACACTATGGAAGAGAATTAAAATTGTCCCCATTATTCAGTGAAGTATTTTAGTGCCTCGGTAATTCTGAGGGTGAAATCCATTTTAGATTAGCCACGTTGTTAAGTGTCTCTTTGCAAGTGCTGATGAAGTGCAAGAAATTACCTTCAAATTATAGCAGTGTCACCTGTGAGTGCACTCAGTGCCTCCTTGGATATTTTTCACCTTCTGTGAAGATGACAAAACCCAACATTTTGCATTGTAAGTTGAGCTGCACCACATTAACACTGTAGATTTCATGAGAATTCACATATTAGAAAGGGTGTGTGGAACCCTGCAAATCGGCTGGGCTGCTGTAAGGTCTCTTGTCTAGACATAGCCTTAAGCTTTGATCTGGAGGGTCATTTGTGTGTGCTGTCTAAAGTCATCAAGAATGGAAGACACTTAGCAGCCCTTCTCAGGCAGTAAACATGCTGCAGAACAGGGGTTCTAAAGACTATAAATAGGCTACGTCTACACTGGCCAGTCTTGCACAAGAACATATGCAAATGAGGTGTGGTGATGAATATCGCTGTGCCTCATTTGCATACTTAATGAGCCGCCATTTTGCGCAAGGGGCTTTTGTGCAAGAAGGAGCAGTCAACACTGCTCCTTCTTGCACAAAAGCATCTTGCACAAAATGGTGGCTCATTAAGTATGCAAATGAGGCATGACAATATTCATCACCATGCCTCATTTGCATATGTTCTTGTGCAAGACTGGCCAGTGTAGACGTAGCCTATGTTTATGTTTATACTGCAATAAAAGACTCATGGCATAGTCATGACAGGCCCAGGTCATTTGATTCGGGCTTACAAGGCTATGTAATTGCAGTGTAAATGTTTAGACATGATCTCGGAGACTGGGCTCCAGACCAGATTGAAAGAGCTCTATTGCAAATGCATAGCTCTGTGACACTGGGCTCTGAGACACAGCGCTGCAGGGTTGGTTTTTTTTATCACAGTGTAGACATATCCTGTACGTCTCTTTTTAATTGATTTCCTGCTGTTTTCTAGGAAAGGAGAATCTCCCTAGCTCAGCTCCATTCTGCCTTCTCCCTTTTCACACACACATCTCTAATCCCACAAAAGGGCACAGAGCAGCAGCACCATCCATCTCATGCCCTGAATGAGGCAGGAATTCAGTGGAAAACAAAGTGTGTAATCATAATGAATACACATAGCAGGGTGAATTTTGAATGTTTGAATTTGCCACTTATGTGTTCTTTACATATATAATACATACAATCATGCATCTTAATGTACTGCATGACAATACTAAAAAAAATCCACCAGTAGATGATGCATTGGTGAGCATGTAGTAGCAAAAAGGGGTATGGTTTCAATGAAAATGAACATGTAAGGTCAGCACAAATGTGTATAGGCTCACTTAGCTCTGGTCTACACTAAGATATTATTTTGAAATAATCCCCCTTTGGTTGAATTTATAAGTGGAGTGTCCACACAACTAAGCCCATTATTTTGAAATAATGGGCTGCTTATTTTGAAATCTATACTCCTGTTTTCCTTGGGGAATAATACTAATTTTGAAATAGTTATTTCGAAATAGCATTAGTGTGGATGCTCTGGTGCTGCTATTTCGAAATAACTACTTCCCAGAGTAATTCAAACTAATTATTCCTGGGGCTCTAAGTCGAGGTAGCACATCCACAGTAATGGAGCCTGCCTTGGACTAATTTAGAGGCTTCCCCATAGCGGGGACACACTATTGCAACTTTGTAAAATCGGGAGTTAAGTCGAATTTAATTATTTTGAAGTGTAGACATGCCCTTACATGTAGCTGCTTTGGCGCTATACACAGAACCAATATTTCACCTCCAAATATATAAATTACTGCTTTTACCCCAAATTAAAAACAAAACAAAACAAAACAGTAAAAAGACAAAAAGCCAGCATAAAAGAAGCAGTAAGAGGCAAAAAGTGTCCTCTAAAAATTGGATGTTATACCGTATTGAGAAAAACAGAAAGGAGCATATTCTATGGCATGTCAGATATATAGGTTTAATTAGGCAGGCCAAAAAAATTGAAGAACAACTAGCAAGACACAAACACTAACTGCAAACAGTGGCACTGGAACATTTTTACAGTGGAGATTCTGAAAGCTAGTGGCCCCTCCCTTTTCCCTTGTATGCAACCTCTTCAGTCCCACAGCTGGTGCCAGGAATGGGGCTGTGGCTCCTGAGGGGGAAAGTTGACAGGTTAAGGAGGCCAAGGCTGGGACCACAGCTGGGAGCTGGAGCAGAGCTCCAGGTGGGAGGCCAGTGATGGCCAAGGCCCCAGGCATTGGCCAAGTGGGCTTCAGCATCACCCTCACCCCACCTTCCAGTGCCTGTGACTGAAAATTTCCTTAAGTGCATCAGAAGAAGTAAGCCTGTCAAACATGAGTGAGGCCAGGCTACTAGATGATCAAGGTACTTTCAGGGAAGACAAGGCTGTTGTGGAGATGCTAAATTGATTCTTTTCATTGGTCTTCACTGCAGAGGATGTGAGGAAAAGTCTCACACCTACGCCATTCTTGGTGGGTGACAAAACTGACATGTCCAGAGAGGAGGATTTAGAAGAAATTGATAAAATCAACTGTAATAAGTCCCCAGGACCAGAACTCAGACATGAAATTGCAGAACTATTAACAGTAGTACGACCTGTCACTTAAATCAGCTTCTCTACGAAATGACTGGAGGATAGGTAATGTAGCACCGACTTTTAAATAAGTCTCCAGAGGTGCTGCTGGCAATTATAGGCCAGTAAACCTAATGTCATTGTCTGGCAGATTGGTTGAAATGATAGTAAAGAACAGAATTATCTGACGCATAGATGAACATGATTTATTGAGGAAGCATCAACATGGCTTTTGAAAAAGAAAATTGTGCTTCACCCATTTATTTGAATTACCTGAGAGTATCAACAAGCATATGGACCAGGTTAATCAAGTGGATATCGTATATTTGGACTTTCAGAAAGCCCGTGACAAAATCTGTCACCAAAGCCTCTTAAGCAAATAGGCAGTCATGGAATAAGTGAGAAAATATCATGGATCAGTAACTGGTTACAAGGTAGGAAGCAAAGGGTTGGAATACATGGCCAGTTTTCAGAAAAGATAGAGGCAAATAGTGGTTTCCCCTGAAGGGTTTGTAGTGGGATCAGTATTGCTCAGCATTCATATATGATCTGGGAAAGTTGGTGAACAATGAGGTGGCAAATTTGCAGATGATACAAAATGATTCAAGATAATTCCAAAGCAGTTTGAAGAATTGGAAGAGATGGGATCCACCTAACGAAGAGAGGAAGAGCATCTTCGCAGGCAGGCTTGCAAACCTAGTGAGGAGGGCTTTAAACTAGGTTCGTCGGGGGACGGTCACCAAAACCCCGAGGGGAGTGGGAAAGTCGGATACTGGGAAGAAATGCAGAGAGGAACGAGCAAGAAAGGAGGACCTCTGTTTCGAATGGAGAAGATAGGGTGATCAACTGGTTACCTGAGGTGTTTGTACACTAATGCGAGAAGCCTGGGCAACAAACAGGAAGAACTGGAGGCCCTGGCCCAGTCCAAGAAACATGATTTAATTGGGATAACAGAGACTTGGTGGGATGACTCGCATGACTGGAGCGCTGTCATGGAAGGGTATAAACTGTTCAGGAAGAACAGGCAGGCGAGAAAAGGAGAAGGAGTTGCACTATATGTAAGAGAGCACTATGATTGCTCTGAACTCCAGTATAAAGAGGGAGAAAAACCTGTTGAGAGTCTATGGGTTAAGTTTAAAGGAGCAAACAACAGCAGTGATGTTGTGGTTGGTGTCTGCTACAGGCCACCGAATCAGGTAGATGAGGTAGATGAGGCTTTCTTTGGACAACTGAGAGAAGCTTCCAGATCGCAGGCCCTGGTTCTCGTGGGGGACTTTAATCACCCTGACATCTGTTGGGAAACCAATATGGCAGTACACAGGCAATCCAGGAAGTTTTTGGAGAATGTTGGGGATAACTTCTTGGTACAAGTGCTGAAGGATCCGACCAGGGGCCGTGCGCAGCTTGACCTTCTGCTCACAAACAGGGAGGAACTAATAGGGGAAGTAGAGGTGGGTGACAACTTGGGAAGCAGTGATCATGAGATGATAGATTTCAGGATCCTGACCAAAGGAAGAAAAGAGAGTAGTAAAATACACACCTTGGACTTCAAAAAAGCAGATTTTGACTCCCTCAGAGATCTGATGGGCAGAATCCCCTGGGATGCTAACATGAAAGGGAAAGGAGTCCAGGACAGCTGGCAGTATTTTAAAGAAGCTTTATTGAAGGCACAGAAAGAAACCATCCCGACGCGTAGAGAGGCAAAAAGGTAGGAGACCAGATTGGCTTATGGGGGAAATCCTTGGTGAACTTAAGCACAAAAAGGAAGCTTACAAAAAGTGGAAACTTGGACAAATGACCAGGGAGGGGTTTAAATGTATAGCTCGAGAATGCTGGGGGGTTATCAGGAAGGCGAAAGCACAAAGGGAATTGCGACCGGCTAAGGATGTGAAGGATAACAAGAAAGGTTTCTACAGGCATGTTAACAAGAAGAAGGTGATCTGAGAGGGTGTGCAGCCCCTACTGGATGAAGGAGGTAACCTAGTGACAGATGATGGGGGAAAGCTGAAGTACTCAATGCTTTCTTTGCCTCTGTATTCACGGACAAGGTCAGCGCAGAAGTCCAGGAGCCAAGTGACGCAAGATGGGACGAAGATGGACAGCCCGGGGTGGGTAAAGAACAGGTTAGGAACTATTTAGAAAAGCTAAACGTACACAAATCCATGGGTCCGGACTTAATGCATCTGAGGGTACTGAGGGAGGTGGCAAATGTCATTGAGGAGCCTTTGGCCATTGTCTTTGAAAAGTCGTGGAGATCGGGAGCAATCCCGGATGATTGGAAAAAGGCAAATGTAGTGCCCATCTTCAAAAAAGGGAAGAAGGACAATTCAGGGAACTATAGGCCGGTCAGTCTTACCTCGGTTCCTGGAAAAATCATGGAAGGGATCCTTAAGGAATCCATTTTGAGGCACTTGGAAGAGAGGAAAGTGATTAGGAATAGTCAGCATGGATTCACAAAGGGCAAGTCGTGCCTGACCAATTTGATTAGCTTCTATGATGAGGTAACTGGCTCTGTGGACGTGGGAAAGTCAGTGGATGTGATATACCTTGACTTTAGCAAGGCTTTTGATACGGTCTCCCACAATATTCTTGCCAGTAAGTTAAGGGAATGTGGATTGGATAAATGGACAGTAAGATGGATAGAAAGATGGCAAGAAGGCCAGGCCCAGCAGGTAGTGATCAACGGCTTGATGTCAGGATGGTGGTCGGTTTCTAGCGGAGTGCCCAAGGTTCGGTTCTAGGACCGGTTTTGTTCAATATCTTTATTAATGACCTGGATGAGGGGATGGATTGCACCCTCAGCAAGTTTGCGGATGACACTAAGCTAGGGGGAGAGGTAGATACGCTGGAGGGCAGAGATAGGGTCCAGAGTGACTTAGACAAATTGGAGGATTGGGCCACAAGAAATCTGATGAAGTTCAACAAGGACAAGTGCAGAGTCCTGCACTTGGGACGGAAGAATCCCAAGCATAGTTACAAGCTGGGGACCAACCAGTTAAGTAGTAGTTCTGCAGAAAAGGACCTGGGGGTTACAGTGGATGAGAAGCTGGATATGAGTCAACAGTGTGCCCTTGTAGCCAGGAAGGCTAATGGCATATTAGGTTGCATTAAGAGGAGCATTGCCAGCAGATCCAGAGATGTCATTATTCCCCTTTATTTGGCTCTGGTGAGGCCACATCTGGAGTATTGTGTCCAGTTCTGGGCCCCCCACTACAAAAAGGATGTGGACGCATTGGAGAGGGTCCAGCGGAGGGCAATCAAAATGATTAGGGGGCTGGAGCATATGACTTATGAGGAGAGGCTGAGGGAGTTGGGTCTGTTTAGTCTGCAGAAGCGAAGAGTGAGGGGGCATTTGATAGCAGCCTTCAACTTCCTGAAGGGAGGTTCCAAAGAGGATGGAGAGAGGCTGTTCTCAGTAGTGACAGATGGCAGAACAAGGAGCAATGGTCTCAAGTTGTGGTGGGAGAAGTCCAGGTTGGATATTAGGAAAAACTATTTCACTAGGAGGGTAGTGAAGCACTGGAATGGGTTACCTAGGGAAGTAGTGGAGTCTCCATCCCTAGAGGTGTTTAAGTCTCGGCTTGACCAAGCCCTGGCTGGGTTGATTTAGTTGGGATTGGTCCTGCCTAGAGCAGGGGGCTGGACTTGATGACCTTCTGAGGTCTCTTCCAGCTCTATGGTTCTATGATTCTATGATTCTAATTACAAATGGATCTCCCAAAACTAGGTGACTGGGCAACAAAATGGCAGATGAAATTCAGTGCTGATAAATGCAAAGTAATGCACATTGGAAAATATAACCCAACATTTACATACATATTAATGGGATCTAAATTAGCTGTTACCACTCAAGAAAGAGTGTTTGAAATAATTGTGTATAGATCTCTTTAAACATCTGCTCAGTCTGCAGCAGCAATGAAAAAAAGGCTAACAGTGTTAGGAGCCATTATGAAAAATTTTAGAATTGGAAGAGGTGTAGAGAGGGTCAACAAAAATGGTTAAGGGTATGGGACAGTTTCCATCTGAGAATAGATTTAAAAGACTGTGATTTTTCAACATGAAAAAGAGACAACTTAGTGTGGACACAATGGAGATCTATAAAATCATGACTTGGTGAGGTGAAAATAAATAAGCAATTATTATTTACTCCTTCCAATAATACAAGAACTAAAGGTTGTACAATTAATAGGCAGTGGGTACAAAAGACAGCAGTACAAAAGAAAGTACTTCACACAGTTCATAATCAACCCATGGAACTTGTTGCCAGGAGGTGTTGTGAAGGCCAAAAGTATAACTGAGTTCAAAGAAGAATGACATAAGTTCATGGAAGATAGGTCCATCAATGGCTATTAGCTAGGATGGGCAAGAATGGTGTCCCTCGCTTATGTCTGATGGAAGCTGGGAATAGGTGACAGGCTCACTTGATGATTTTCTATTCTGCTCATTCCCTCTGAGACACCTGGCATTGGCTAAAGGATTATATAATGGATGGACCATTTTATGGCCCAGTTTGGCTGTTTTTATGTCTGTATGATAATATGTGCATATGAAAAATTCCACTAACATTTTGGGGCACAATATTCCATATTTTCAAACTGCCCGGCTGTGTCTAGACTGGCCAGTTTTTCCGCAAAAGCAGCTGCTTTTGCGCAAAAACTTGCCAGCTGTCTACACTGGCTGCTTGCATTTGCGCAAGAGCACTGACGTTCTAATGTAAGAAATCAGTGCTTCTTGCGCAAATACTTTGACGCTCCTGTTCGGGCAAAAGTCCTTTTGCGCAAAACCTTTTTTTTGGAAAAGGTTTTGCGCAAAAGAGCCAGTGTAGACAGCTCAGTTTTGTTTTGCACAAAAAAGCTCCGATGGCTAAAATGGCGATCGGGGCTTTCTTGTGCAAAAGCGCGTCTAGATTGGCCACAGACGCTTTTGCGCAAAAAGTGCTTTTGCGCAAAAGCGTCCGTGCCAATCTAGACACTCTCTTGCACAAATACTTTTAACGGAAAACTTTTCCGTTAAAAGCATTTGCGCAAATTCATGCCAGTCTAGACGCAGCCCCCTAGTCTTCAGATTTGGGGTTATGTTTAATGCAGATGTTATTGTGTATATGCTACCACCCTTTTGAAGATATATATGGCTTCATAATAGTAATAATAATAAGCCTGAACTTGGCTCTCAAATCTTAATTGAGCATGAATCTTATTTGCTCCTTTCCAGTCTTCTGGAAATTTTCCTGTCTTCCATGGCTTCTCAAAGATAATTGCTAATGACTCAGATATCTCCTCAGTCAGCTCCTTGAGTATTCTAGGATGTATTTCATCAGGCCCTGATGACTTGAAGACTTCTAACTTGTCTAAGTAATTTTTCATTTGTTCTGTCCCTATTCTAAATTCTGACCCTGCCTCATTTTCACTGACATTCACTATTTTGGGCATCCACAGATATGACTGTGTTCTCTTATATTCTGTAACCCTTCTGCCAGGCCAAGTTAATAGCAGTAAGGGTCGGGTTCAGTATCTAGGGGTCTCCTCCCAACAAGGTAATACAACACCGACTCGAGCCCCCACCCAGTGACCTGGGAAATCTTACATACACCTCTGGGCGCCTCAAAGAGGCAATTCTTCCCCTCTCGCAAGCACAGAGCCTCAGTATAGCAGCAAACCTTTAATAACATGAGGTAACCGACATCAGCATTAAATTGGGAAAACACCACAACTCGGATTCATAGACCAAACATGAGCAAAGACCCACCCCCCAGCCACGAATCACCCAAAGTCCCAAAGTCCAACACCCCAAGAGTCTCTTCAGTCCAGCAACCCAAACAATCACCCAAAGTCCCAAAGTCCAACACCCCAAAAGTCTCTGCCCTGGGTCAGTGCTGCCCCAGGGTTCAAAAGTTCACCCGGCAGGGTCTTACCATCCCAACCTGGAGGGGGGCGGGGATTGATACACCTTATGTGGTCCGCCGATGGCTCCGCCTCTCCATAGGGTTCTGCTGCCGCCGTCAACGTGAGTCACTCCACTTGTTGTCCAGGGAGCCGCCTCAGCTGTCCCACGAACTGTCCGGCTCCGCCAGCCATCTCGGTCCATGCCCCAGGCCGCCAGCTGGTTGCTCCTGCAGCTGCTCCACTGGCTGTCTGCTGCCGCTCCTATCGACCACAGGTCGTACCCACCAGCTGCTCTGCTGTCCACCTGCACTTGCCGGTTGTCCCCGCAAACCGCTCTGCTGTCCGCCTGCACTTGCCGGTTGTCCCTGCAAGCTGCTCTGCTAGTAGCTCAGCAGCATAGCGCCAGGCTCCCCACAGCAATAGTGATTTCAGCTCTTCCGCAGCATAGCACCAGGCTCCCCTCAGCAACAGTGATTTCAGCTCTTCCACAGTATAGCGCCAGGCTCCCCACAGCAAGTTCAGCTCATAATAGAGGAGCCTTAGTGCTAGTGCGCCACTGGCGCACAGTGAAGTCAACTCAGCAGCTCACAACTAGACTCCTAATGGAATCCAAATTAGTTCTGATATTCTACAGTGGAGAAAGGACAGGGTGCAATCAGTGCTGTTTAGGCCCTCAGACAAGACAAGACAAGACAAGACAGGCCAGGCCCCGGCCCCGGCCCCGGCCCCGGCCCCGGCCCCGGCCCCGGCCCCGGCCCCGGCCATATACAACAACCTGTCCCCAACCTCTCTCAGCTTGACTGGGTTTGGAACCCATGCCCCTTGTCTAGCGAGTGCTACTTAGTTTATGGCGAATCCCTCTGTCATAAACAGTTCCACCATTCCATTGTCCTTGATTCACATAATCAGGGTAACAACACTTTTATCCCCCCTGACTGGGGATCCCACAGTGGCCAAAGTGACCATTTGGGCTGCTGTGAGCCCATACTAGGCGGGGTGAGTGTGTCTATGCAAATTGGGTGTATCTATGCAAATGAGATCAGTCCTTGAAGTCTCTTTGCACCACTCACCACAGTTCACCACCAGATGTCAGGGTAGAGCTTATCCTGACCCTGCTTACATATTCTATACTGCCAGTTTCTCCCTCACTGTCACTGCAGAATTGGGTGAAGGAATCGCTCACTGAGAGAGGCTGGTGGTATAAGGGAAACCCAACAGTTATTTCCTTTGGAGCAGTGCCTCTTTGTAGCAGAAATTAGGATTCTCCTCATCTTGCTACCAGTAGATGCATTGTGAATTCTAATGTCTGCTTTACGGTGCTAATTCTATTTACTTTCTTATGGAAAACAATGGGTGACATATGTCTGTCCCATATATAGTATTGGCCTTTACTTAGAAATTACAAAATTGAAATCCGAATGTGCATAGGTGTATTATAATTATTATTTGAATTTATTGTGCATAATCCATTGTTTGTTCAGGAGGAGGCTGTTCAAAGGGAGAAAGTTGAGTTTGAGAAGGTGCTGTGAGAATGGAGTTCAGGTGGGTGCTTAATGACTTAACTGCCTATTTCTTTAGAATCTGTAATTTGTGTTGGATGCACTCTAAAAACCTTAACTCTGAGTTAATGACTGTTTCTGTGCTATATTGTGCTATATTGTGTCATTTGGTCTGGTTTATTAAGCTGTGAATGGCTTCACAATTCAGTTAGCTTTTCTTCAAGCAAATTTACATTCAAGATCAATATTCATGCTTCTCTAGTTGTATAGCTAAGTATATACAGAATATAAAATCTATGAGCACTTTATTGTTTGTGAAGAAAAAAATTGATTTATGCAGCTGTTTAAAGACAAAATATTCTTTGAACTTGCTCCTAAGCAGCTGTAAGCCTGGAGAAAGAACAGAAAAATCAAATTCTTTCTAACAAAAATTTTATTATATTACTACTTTGCAGAGTTGCATTAGGCCAGAGTTTCCACTCCATTTCAGAGTAGAAATTTTAAGAACAAGGTTTTGCAACAGTAGAATCATTTTCTGCTAGTACCACGATCATCTGCTAGAATTCTTTGAGGGGGTCGACAAGCATATGGACAAGTGGGGATTCAATGGGAACGGTGTACTTATATTTTCATAAAACTTTTGACAAGGTCCCTCACTAAAAGATCTTAAGCAAAGGAAGCTGTCATGAGATGAGAGGGAGATCCCTCTTATGGATTAGTAACTGGTTAAAAGATAGGAAAGAAAGGTAAGCATAAATGATCAGTTTTCAGAATGGAGAGTCTGTTCTGGGATCAGTTCTATTCAACATATTCATAAATGATATGGGGAAAAGGGTAAACAGTGAAGTGGCACATTTTGAAGATGATATAAAACTACTCAAGATAGATAAATCCCAAGTGAATTGCAAAGAGCTACAAAAAGATCTCAGAAAACTGGTGATTGGGCAACAAAATGGCAAATGAAATTCAGTGGTGTTGATAAATGCAAAGTAATGTGCACTGGAAAATCCTAACTCTCTCTCTAGTGATGGAGTCTAAATTAGCTGATTCCACTCAAGAAAAAGATGGTGGAGTCATTGTGGATAGTTCTCTGAAAACATCCACTCAATGTGCAGTGACAGTCAAAAAAAGCTAAGAGAATGCTAGGAATCATTAAGAAAGGGCTAGATAATATGAGAAAAATATCATATTGCCTCTATATAAATCCATGGTACACCTACACCTTGAATACTGTATGCACATGTGGTTGCCCCATCTCAAAAACATATATTGGAATTGGAAAGGTTGAGAAAAGGGCAAAGAAAATGATTAGGGGTTTGGATTGGCTGACATATAGGGAAAGAGGACTGGGACGCTTCAGCTTGAAAAAGAGATGATGATGGAGGGACCTGATAGAGGTCTATAAAATCATGACTAGCGTGGAGAAAGTGAATAAAGCAGGTTTAAAACAAACACAAGAAAGTATTTCTTCACACAATGTACATTCAACCTGTGGAATAATTTTCCAGAGGATGATGGGAAGGCCAAGACTATAACAGAATTCAAAAAAGAACTAGATAAATTGATGGATGTTAGGTCCATCAATGGCTATTCACCTGGATGGGGAGGGATGGTGTCCCTAGCCTCTATTTTCCAGAAGCAGGGAATAGGGAACAGGGGATCGATCACTTGATGGCTACCTGTTCTGTTCATTCCCTCTGGACAACTGCATTGGCCACTGTTGGATGGCAGGGTACTGAGCTAGAAGGATCATTGCTCTAACGCAGTATGGATGTTCTTACATAAGGAAAAGTGACAAGGAGTCCTGTGGCACCTTAGAGACTAACAGATGTATTGGAGCATAAGCTTTCGTGGGCAAAGACCCACTTCATGAGATGCATGTAGTGGAAATTTCCAGAGGCAGGTATAAATATGCAGGCTAGAGATAACGAGGTTAATTCTGTCAGGGAGGGTGAGGCCCACTTCTAGCAGCTGATGTGGAGGTGTGAACACCAAGAGAGGAGAAACTGCTTTTGTAATTGGCTAGCCATTCACAGTTTTTGTTTAATCCTAAACTGATGGTGTCAAATTTGCAGATGAACTGTAGTTCAGCAGTTTCCCTTTGAAGTCTGGTATTGAAGTTTTTTTGCTACAGGATGGCTACCTTTAAATTTGCTACTGTGTGTCCAGGGAGATTGAAGTGTTCTCCTATAGGCTTTTGTATATTGCCATTCCTAATATCTGATTTGTGTCCATTTATTCTTTTACGTAGGGACTGTCCAGTTTGGCCGATATATATAGCAGAGGGGCATTGCTGGCACATGATGGCGAATATTATATTGGTAGATGTGCAGGTGAATGAACCAGTGATGGTGTGGCTGATCTGATTAGGTCCTGTGATGGTGTCGTTGGTGTAGATATGAGGGCAGAGTTGGCACTGAGGTTTGTTGCAGGGATTGGTTCCTGAGTTAGAGTTACTGTGGGGTGGTGTATAGTTGCTGGTGAGAATTTGCTTCAGGTTGGCGGGTTGTCTGTGGGTGAGGACTGGCCTGCCTCCCAAGGCCTGTGAAAGTGAGACATCATTGTCCAGGATGGGTTGTAGATCACTGATGATGCGTTGGAGAGGTTTTAGCTGAGGACTGTAGGTGATGGCCAGTGGTGTTCTGTTGGTTTCTTTCTTGGGCTTGTCCCACAGCAGGAGGCTTCTGGGAACACGTCTGGCTCTGTTGATCTGTTTCCTTACTTCCTCATGTGGGTATCGTAGTCTCAAGAATGCTTGGTGGAGATCTTGTAGGTGTTGGTCTCTGTCTGAGGGGTTGGAGCAGATGTGGTTGTACCTTAGTGCTTGGCTGTAGACAATTGATCATGTGGTGTGTTCGGGATGGAAGCTGGAGGCATGAAGATAGGCATAGCGGTCAGTAGGTTTTCAGTATAAGATGGTGTTTATGTGACCATTACTTATTTGCACTGTGGTGTCCAGGAAGTGGATCTCTTACGTAGACTGGTCCAGGCTGAGGTTGATGGTGGGGTGGAAGCTGTTGAAATCATGGTGGAATTTTTCCAGAGTCTCCTTCCCATGGGTCCAGATGATGAAGATGTCATCAATGTAGCATAGGTAGAGAAGGGGTGTTAGTGGACAAGAGCTGAGGAAGCGTTGTTCCAGGTCAGCCATAAAAATGTTGGCATATTGTGGGGCCATGAGGGTGCCCATAGCGGTGCCACTGGTTTGGAGGTATATATTGTCACCGAATCTGAAATAGTTGTGTGTGAGGATAAAGTCACAGAGCTCAGCCACCAGTTGTGCTGTGGCATCATCAGGGATACTGTTCCTGACAGCTTGTATTCCATCTGTGTGTGGGATGTTTGTGTAGAGAGCCTCTACATCCATGGTGGCTAGGATGGTGTTTTCTGGAAAATCACCAATGCATTGTAGTTTTTTCAGGAAATCGGTGGTGTCACGGAGATAGCTGGGAGTGCTGGTGGCGTAGGGTCTGAGTAGAGAGTCCACATATCCAGACAGTCCTTCAGTGAGAGTGCCAATGCCCGAGATGATGGGGCGTCCAGGATTTCCAAGTTTATGGATCTTTGGTAGTAGATAGAATAACCCCGGTCGGGGCTCTAGGGGTGTGTTGATTTGTTCCTGTGCTTGTGTAGGGAGTGTCCTGAGCATATGGTGCAGTTTCTTAGTGTATTCCTCAGTGGGATCTAAGGAAAGTGGCCTGTAAATCTGGTATTGGAGAGTTGTCTGGCAGCCTCCTTTTGATAGTCAGACCTGTTCATGATGACAACAGCACCTCCTTTATCAGCCTCTTTGATTATAATGTCAGAGTTGTTTCTGAGGCTGTGGATGGCATTGTGTTCTGCACGAATGAGGTTATGAGGCAAGTGATACTGTTTTTCCACAATTTCTGCCTGTGCATGTCGGCGGAAGCATTCTATGTATAGGTCCAGACTGTCATTTCAACCCTCCTCATTTACATAAGGAAACTCCTCTTATCCAGTGAGGATGACTATTTACTGTGGAAGATGAGAACAGGTTAGAGGAAAAATAGTATCCATCAATGGCTGCCCTTTTCAGCCATAAAAGAACTATAATCTCCAAAGTGAAAGTAATGATTATTTCATTTTGATTTGAATAAACACCTTGTGTCTGAAAGTCTACCCAAAACTGGGAGAGATCCCGTGTCCCTTATTATTATTCTTTCAGGAAATCCTTATTCAGGTAGACTGTTCCATTCAACCATGTATGCAAGTATACCGCTTGCTTGAATAAACATTGCAGTACCAGATCATGTGTCTCATTTTGTGGTCTTGCCATTTTGTCAATTAAGGGCCCTCTGCTGCAAACTGTTATGCAAATTTGATCCCTTGGTCCCCTTCCCAATCTACCACTCTTGTGTTTGCAAAATTGGCCTAAAACAATATAAGAACAGGTTTCCTTTCATGACTTCATCTGTTTTCCTGGGGAACCAAATAACACACTAAAAAACATCTTTCTCTAACTACCACTGTCTGTAGTAGTGGTATTTCAACACTTCTGCTTCTGATCTTGACATGTAGAGCTCCTACAAGTTAATAGTTAAACACATTTACAAAATCTTAGAGGTGTTTGACAGGGGTGTGTGATACTTACGTTATATACTCCCTGTCTTCCCCTCCTCCTTCCCCGCCTTCACATCCTAAACTCAGACTATGGTCATCTGAAGAAGTGGGCTGAGCCCACAAAAGCTCATGATACCATCTACATGTTTTGTTAGTTTATAAAGTGCTACCAAACCATTTGTTGTTATAGAATCAGTTTGTCCAGATTCATTACTATGTATCTCTGGTTTCTTTCCTTCCATGAAATCAAATATAAATTTGAATTGAATTTTGGGCACACTAAAAATTATGTTCAAATAACATGTATTTTGAATCCTTAAAGATTTGCAAGCTCCCCTTTCAAACAAGAGAAAGTGTTGCCAATGTAAGCTCTGTGGCCTGAAGCTTTTCATAGTTGAAAGGAGCTCACTATTGTCAGCTGTTGGTGAAGTAAGAGAATAGCAGTCCAGAGGGAACTCTCTGGGGGCATCTGTTGGGAAGCAAGAGAAATTGACTAAATGGGACAGGCTTCATTTGCATTTCAGTCTCAAGATGACTGTTTGGGTCATGTTTATCATAGTTCAGTTACATTTGTGTCTGGGGACAATAAAAGACTATTGACTTGTCTTGGAAATAACAAGACAAGACATTGACACTGATGGCACCAGGGTCTCGCTCATCAAAACTGCTGTCAGGCATAATCGAGTAAGGAAGCCTGGGCACAGTTAGAAAGGGAGAAGAAGCTTGTGTTTCACGTAGAGAGTGCTTCTCTGGTGGCAGCATCTTTGAGGTGATGTCAGTTCTGGGTGATGGTGATGGTGGTGGAAACTGCACAGAGAGCAACTACCTACCTAATGGAGTCAAGTGTGGGCCTCCTTACCCAGCAATTAAAGCTGAAATCACCACAGCTGGGTCAGATAGCAGAGCCTCAGAGAAACTCAGCCTACCAGCCTCCTTGGACTTCTTCAGCACAGGACAGCTAACTGTAAGTGGGAAGCTGAGGTGGAGGGAAGTAGCTAGAATGCACAAGCTAGTCCCTGCATCTGGAACTATGGTTAAAGGACCTGGGGGGTAGGAATCTTACGTGCTCAAATTTGTTAATTTCTGGTTCCTCCCAATTTATTCTGTTGTCTCTTTGCCCCTTCGGTCTCTTTGTTTTAGACCCCTGAACTCACTGCTTGTGAGTGGGAAAGTATTGCCTCTCAGGGATTTCCTGGGTGGGGACTGAATCTGGGGTTATTTAAACCATGGAAAATTGAACCCAGCCCTCTTTTGTTGCCCTTAACACCTGGAAAAAGTGTTATGCCAATATCAAAAACATCCCCTCCTCACTTGTGTTAAATACCATGCACTGGGCTGCATGATGTGGGTGTGTAACCCACATGCCTTAGATGTGCATGTGCAGAGAAAGGAGGATGAGAATATAGGAGAATTGCTTATTTGTTCTTCTATTTAAATCCAGATGGAGGAGTTATTGGGTGTGTTTTTTTCCATAACTCCTATAAGAAGGGGAATAATGACAGTGGGCAAACCAACTCAGTTAAGTCCACTTGTTGGAAATGTTTGTACTGAAAGATATCCTGAGTGATGACATAGAATCTGTTTAATATTTTGTAATGTGAAATCAGTGTGCGAGCATCCTCTTTTAGGGAAAAAGACCAAAACATATATCCCAGCACTCTGAAAATAGCTGACATTTAGTGAAATCTGGTGCTTTCCAAAGTGTGTTTAAAAAAAACCCCACACACACCTCTAGGCACTTTAGAAGTAATTATATAAAGCCCAGGATAAGTCATTAGTGCCAAGGATGAGTTACTTAACTACAGAGGAGGTCATTTCCACCAGAGGCAGGGAAATCACCTCCACCTTCTATTCTGGTGGATAACAGAATCTTAACAAAGGCTGCAAAGCCACTGTAGTTTCAAGCCAGCCTTTGATCTGACTCTGGCAACATAATAGAGTAATAAAATAGTCTGTACTATTGGAGGAGGGAGAGTGAGAAAGGTGAGAGAGAAAAGAAACTATCATTTTAAAGTTCTTTCACTGCTTTCAGATTTGACTTGCTGAATGATGAAATAATGTTAGTCACTGCTGAATTCATACTCTGTCCAGGTGCTTTGCAGGAATTGGATTTTTAAATAATTTGATTGCTCACTGAGTGCTTGAATTGCCTTTTATGGAGACAGAGTCTACTGGCACTAAAAAATCCTCCTCACCAGGCATTGTACATGAACCAGCTCCACTGCTTTCCCTCTGACTCTGAGTCATTGTTATTGAATTCTGTACCTTTCTCTGGGGATGCTGAATAAAGTGATTGCTTTGAATAGAATTAGACAGGGAAATGTAGTAAAGCTTGTTGCAAGATGGAAAGACAACTTTGTTCTGTTTGTTTGTTACTGATCATGACTGCTAACTATGCTGATCTTTGCCCCTGGGCTCTGGAAAGAACAGCAGTGCTGTTCTCAACTGTAAAGAAAAAGGAATGTTATCTAATATCATTAACTATTGCATTAAAATTCTGGTATTCTAGGCAGAGTTTTTTTCAAATTGCACACATTGTGTTTGAATGTACATCTTGTATACAAATATTATAATTATTAAAAAAGTATTAGTTTTACCAGTACCTTTACTGTATAATACAGTTGTATACAACTGCAGCATGAATCTCTATATATGGTTTGTGCTGTTAACACGGACTTAGCCTGTCATTCTGGGCTTCCAGACTTAGGCTGTTTTCTGTCTTCTTTAGATAGCATGGGAATGAAAGTCCTAGTATATTATTTCAGTAGGGGTTTCTTTCTAGTGATACTGTAGAGCACTAAAATTAATGTATTCAGATAATTATATGATATTAAAATAATTCTCAAATAGCTTTGGGAAGCAATTATCTAAAAATGGAACCTGATTGGCAGATTAGACAATTTTCAATATGATAAACTTATGTCCATAACATCACTCACACAAAGCCTGCTATCGTAAAAGTGATATCACAAGAAAGATTAAAGATATTAATGAAAGCCATAGGTCTTCACACAGGAATGTAAATAAGTGGAAAAGAGCAACTAATCCAAAAAGCATTTGAGTTCTTCAATAAAATTACAAAACTTTGAAGAAGACAAAATAAAAGAGAGAGAGAGTGTGTGTGAATGCATGCACTTAGGGTACGTCTACACTACAGCATTATTTCGAAATATTTAATTTCAAAATAGTTATTTCAAAATAAGATATTTTGAAATAATGTGTCTACACACAAAATGCATTTCGAAATAGCATTTGGCTATTTCAAAATAGCGTGTCCACACTGAGTGGATGCTGAATCGCATTTAAGGCCAGCTGGAACCAGGTCCGGCAGGGTATCAGGTCAGGAGTTACTTTGTGTGGCTGCTGCCTGAGGATATCTGAGGCCTGTGCTTAAAGGGACCCTGCCCCCCCCCCCCGGACTGCCGGTTCTCAAGTTTCCCTGATTGCTTGCCTACCTTGATGAGGGACAGCAAAGCATTTTGTCTCTGCGTGCTCTGGTTGCCCTCACTCAGGACACCACAGCACTCTGCAACATGGAGCCAGAGCTGCCCCTGGGCACTCTGGTGCTTCTCGTGGATGCGTTGCTGCGAGCCTGGCTGCACTTTTTGCAGGCTGCCATCCGGGAGGTCCATCAGGGGGCTGTCAGTATCCAGGAGGCCCTGCGGGAGAGCTTCCACTCTGAGGAGCTCTAAAAGCCTCCCTGGTCTGCCCCACTGGGGGCTTGTGCCTCATTCCTCCTCACATCCTTCCACTTACCCCTCCCTAACCCCCTTCCTGATGTCAAATAAAATACACGTATTTTCATGACCACAAACTCTCTTTATTTAAGAAAACTGGAGCGGGGGGGAATGAAACTCTAGTGAGACTGGGGAAAGGAGGCGGGAGAGGGGAGGAAGAAACCTGGGAGGAGGGAGCTGGAAGGGGGAAGCAAGGGAAAGAAGGGGGAGGGGAAGCTCAGGGTTGGGGGTCTCGCTGGACCAACTTGATTTTCATGCAAACCTGCTCCTGGGTTCACATGTGGCCTTTGGTGGCCAGGCTGGCAGCTATCCTGCCATAGATAGCTGCGTTCCCCCATCTAGTGCAGAGATCATGGATGTTGGGGGCATCCCCCCCAACCCTGAATAAGGTCCATGATCTCCGCCTTGGACCAGCAAGGCACCTGCCTTTTCCAGGCCCTGGCAGGCTCCTGGGAGCTGGCCACGGGGTCAGAGACAGTGACTGCTGGCTTTGGGCTGGCAGGCTTGGAGCTGTTACAGGCACTGTGGCCAGAGTCTACCCCTTTAAGGGCTCCGGGGAGGGGGGAAGGGAGAGGCATGGTCTTGGTTGAGGCCAGAGTGGCCACAGGGCACCCTGGGAAGGGCTGGAGGCCCCTATTTCAAAATAAGTGTCTACACAGCACTTATTTTGAAATAGCAATTTCGAAATTGGCATTATTCCTTGTGGAATGAGGTTTACCAATTTCGAAATAAGCCCTCCGCTATTTCAATTTAATTTCGAAATAGCGGTTGGGTTGTGTAGATGCTAGGAAAGTTATTTCAAAATAACAGCTGTTATTTCGAAATAACTTTGATGTGTAGACATACCCTTAGTGTGGTGAGATAGATATAGACACACAAAATCTCTGTAAAAGTGAATCAGTCACTCACAATTCAGAGTAGTGCATTATTTTTAGATTAGCAGGGCGATGGCTAACACAAACAAATTCAGTTTGAAGAAGTAGCAACAATTCTGAACCTTCTATGTTTTGCTCAGAAATCAGAGGTCAGCTCTTATCCTACATCCAACTACCTGAACCTGAGCCAACTCATTCTTAATTGACACTCACTCTCATCTTTCGTAAATGTAATTTCAGAGATGGTTGTAATGGATAACTTTAGGGTGGTATGAAAGAACTGAAAAATGTTGAGTGACATCATCTAACCTCACTGCAACTTAGAAATGCTGTACATTTTCTTGAAATTGAAAAGTTTCCCATTTAAAAAAACAATTGCTTTGATAAGTGTAACTTCAATTATGGCTGATGAGAAGTAGTGAAATCTGTTGCATGGAGTCTTGACAAGAAATGGAGAATGGCTGGATCTAACTTCTGCATTAATAAAATTCCACTACAGTGAATGGCACATGGAATATGGCTATTTTGCTAGACACAGTAAAAATATTATTACAGGGGTGGGCAAAAGGGCCTCCATGGGCCGTATCCGGCCCACCAAGTGGGTTGATCCAGCCTGCAGAGGCCCTACTGCTCCCCCATCCCCAGGCCAATTAGGGCCTGGGGGCGGGGAAGCACGAAGCTTCCTCCCACCCTGCCAGGAGCATCCTGGCTCTGCCCCTTCCAGTTTAGGTCCCGTCCCTTCCAGGGCAGCCTGGGGCCACTTCAAAAAATTTTGAAGTGGTCCTGGCCAAAAATTATTGCCCACCCTGTACTATTAGGTAGACACAATATGAAAATATCAACATGAATAGAACCCTACTCAATGATCAATGAAGATCAGGAGAGCTAGACATTTGCTGCAGAGTTTTATGTTCACGATGCCAGGGACTTTGTATTGTACTGTCTTGTATCCTATTAACAAACAAACTAATGAATCTAGCCTCCTGAAGCCTTTGAATTACACTATACCTAATGATGCAAAATAAACCTGATTTACAAGATATACATTATTTCTCTTGTGATCTATACCAGTTTGACTCTGCCCTGGATGTGATCTCCAGTGTACAAATTACTGTCTGTATTTGACTATCCTGTATCTTTTGTCATCTGCTTGACTATGAGTCTGCCAAAAAATGTTTGTGACCATACATTTTTCAGAATTATAGAATCATAGAACCATAGAGCTGAAAGAGACCTCAGGAGGTCATCAAGTCCAGCCCTCTGCTCTAGGCAGGACCAATCCCAACTAGATCAACCCAGTCAGGGCTCTGTCAAGCCGAGACTTAAACACCTCTAGGGATGGAGACTCCACTACTTCCCTAGGTAACCCATTCCAGTGCTTCACCACTCTCCTACTGAAATAGTTTTTCCTAATATCCAACCTAGACCTCTCCCATCACAACTTAAGACCATTGCTCCTTGTTCTACCATCTGTCACTACTGAGAACAGCCTTTCTCCATCCTCTTTGGAAGCTCCCTTCAGGAAGTTGAAGGCTGCTATCAAATCCCCCCTCACTCTTTGCTTCTGCAGACTAAACAGACCCAACTCCCTCAGCCTCTCCTCATAGGTCATATGCTCCAGCCCCCTAATCATTTTGGTTGCCCTCCTCTGGACCCTCTCCAATGCGTCCACATCCTTTTTGTAGTGGGGGGCCCAGAACTGGACACAATACTCCAGATGTGGCCTCACCAGAGCCGAATAAAGGGGAATAATGACATCTCTGGATCTGCTGGCAATGCTCCTCTTAATGCAACGTAATATGCCATTAGCCTTCTTGGCTACAAGGGCACACTGTTGACTCATATCCAGCTTCTCATCCACTGTAACCCCCAGGTCCTTTTCTGCAGAACTACTACTTAGCTGGTTGGTCCCCAGCCTGTAACAATGCTTGGGATTCTTCCGTCCCAAGTGCAGGACTCTGCACTTGTCCTTGTTGAACCTCATCAGATTTCTTGTGGCCCAATCCTCCAATTTGTCTAAGTCACTCTGGACTCTATCCCTGCCCTCTAGCGTGTCTACCTCTTCCTCTAGCTTAGGGTCATCCGCAAACTTGCTGAGGGTGCAATCCATCCCTTCATCCAGGTCATTAATAAAGATATTGAACAAAACTGGTCCCATTTATAAGTATTTATAATTTAAATTATAATTTATATTATAAATTACTAATTACTATTGCTAGTGGATCAGATTGTAGCAAACATGAATAGCTTAACCAAACTTCTTTCTAAATTTTCCTTGTGGTTTTTTCCCTTGACTAGCCTCATGTCTCTGTAACAAGCTAACTACTTCTGCTTCAGGTCATTTATAGAGGAAAAACTTCTTCCATTACTACCTCTGAATTCTGACAGCCTTCTGTGTTCTGGAATCATAAGGGCAGAACTTGGAATGCCCATGCAGGAGTTAGACTTATCACAGCTCTTTGGGGATCTTCTGAGTATTGTCATAGAGGATAATTTAGGTTTTGGAGACAAATTTGCGAAAGGGAAAGAACAGGGTTAGTGGATTCAACATTTTTCTCCCCCAAAATGGCAGAGGTGCAGTTGTCATGATGGCTGTTGCTGTTTATTGCGTTTCTTCTCTCTAGAGAGTTCATAACCCTATGCATATTGAGGTGTTTAACTTAATATTCCAGCAGTATTAACTGACACTACTTCTGTATCTCCCCTTCCCTCTATGAAAAGCAGTAAGTGTAGAATGCCTGTCCTATGGCAGGGCTTCTCAACCCTTTTTTTTCTGAGCCCCTGAAATATGCTATGAAATCTTCATGGCCCATCTGTGCCACAGGAGCCCCCACAAAGCTACATTGCTTAGACTTCAGCTTCAGTCCTGCATGGCCGGGCTCGCTCAAAGCTTGGGTTCAACTCCATGTGACAGATTTTCCAATTTCTGCCTCTGGGCCCCAATGGGTCTAATGCTGGCCCTGCTTAGTAGCCCCCTTTAAAACCAGATTACAGCCCATCCCTGATTGAGAATTGCTGTCCGATGGGACCTGTTTCTGCTAGTAGGGAGCCACATAAGAATGGAGATGCTGACCCTTTGCAGAGTGGGGGTATGTAGGAATGGGAGGTTCTACCACTGGGGGAAGTTTTCCAGTAAATGCCATGCATAATAAAACATTTCCTGTTGCCATGAGGGGACAATCTGTTACAAAATATTATAATAAGATAGCTGTATTGTATTACTGCTAAATCTTTATCATCTGGATCTTAGCTTCACAATACCAGAATACTTCTGTCATACCTATAACAAGGCCTAAATAGACATATCTGTGGATTTCATTTTACCAATGCTATGTTGTGTTCTGGAAATTGGATTTGGGTAGCGGGTGGAAAATAAAACTACAACCAATCCATTCACTCCTTGATAAAGGTCTAAAAAACCACATAAACTCTAACTTAAAATTAGTTAAAAGTCAGGAACTCAGACATTAGGAAGTGCTAGAATTGAGACAGATTATTATGTGAGGCCCCTTTTGCATATTCATGATGATAATCTTTAATTATATTGCTTACTATTTCTCCTCCCATACATATACATACACCCCACCCCACAGGGCATATATTTAGGGTACAATTTTCTAACATTCTTTAAAAAAATTGGAAACAAAATGTTTATTACACAGAGCCATATTGACCCCCAGCTTGGGTTATCAGCAAATTTTGGACACAGATGCATGACTTTACAAAGACGGTAAATGGTAGCAGTAATCGGATGTTATCCTTTATGTGGACAAGCTACTAAAGGGAGATGAGGAACTCTTTGCCAAAGGGTTTCACATCTACAGCAGTAAAATATAGAGACTTGGCACTCTTGGGTTGAGATTCTGGAGGAACATAAATGGTTATAGATTGTTCTACCAGTGTCCCCCTGTTCTCCTTCAAAACATCAACAGGCTGCTGGCTCCCCCCATCTCCTTCTGTCTAATGCCTTTTATTCTAGGCCTATGAATGGCCCAGTCTCCTTGTCCTCTCCTTCCAGCTATCCCCCCACTGGCTCCTGTCTTTATCCCCTTCTCTGCATTCTCTGGCTTCTCCAGTCCCACTCCCTCTGGCTAATGCCACAGTCCTCTTCTCTGCTCTTTCCCTCTCCCACTTCTGCATTTCTCAGCCTGCTTCTCTATGCTACTTGTGTGGGACTGAGAGCACAGTAGAGGAAAGTCCTGCTGAACTGCTGGGATGGAGCATGCTGAGTCAGTCTTGGGGCAGGTACATGTGGTCTGATCACACGTAGGAGCTAGGAAGGGAATGTAGCATCCTCAATGCAGATGGAACCTTTGGAATTTTAGTTGCCAAACTTCTCTTAAGAGATTTTTGCTCTTCTTGTGTGAGCTTAAATTTTTTAGTGCCTTAAAGCATAGAAAGTTTAGAGTGTTTCAATGAAAAGTTTGTGATTTTTCTTTGTTTTGCCCAGCGATTTTTATTTAAAATATATTTACCAGATTAATTCTTGATATAGCTGAATTTTTTAGCTAAAGTTTATACATTCAGTCCTAGACCAGGCATTGAGCATTGAAAATTTCAGTCAACATGATTAAACTTTGCAGTTTAGAGCAACCAAAAATATAATCCTTATAATGGAAAAGTCAGGCAGCCTTAACTACAGGTGATGCTACCAGCATCAACTAAGATGGACTTTTGGGATAACAACTAAATTGCACTCTTTTGTATCTTTTTAAAGGCCACTTCAATATCTGCACATTATACTGCTCTTCTACTTTTTCCCTCCTCCCTTTCTCTTGAATTTTGTCTTTTCTCTTAAGATTCTTTTTCTTCTCTAACCCCTCTTCTCAACTTCTTTATTCTCCATTCAGTGCTCACTTGTGCTCTCTCTCTCTCTTTTTTGGGGTGGAGGGTAGGAGTGGGATGTCTGTTTTTTTCTCTCAGCTTCTTTCAGAATTTATCATGGACTAGTCTGGTCTTCTTGCTCAGAGTAGGTGGGACATTTAGAAAATCTTGCTTGCTATGAGAGGTGGAGTTTCCCAAAGTGCCTATTCAGCTCTGGGGACTGTGGGTTGGACTGATGCCAAGTCAAATGCACATTAAACAACTGTTCTGGCCAAAGCCAGAAAATTGCAGAGCTGCATGTTGAGACGATAACTGTAATATACACACTTCTATTGTGCCTGCAATATTCTAGTGGTCTTTATTTATGGGTCACTAAACAATCCAAATTAAAGTCTAATTAAGCACTTATAAGAATAATATCTTATACAAGACTGTTATGCCCTTGTGCAAGAAATTGAAATGATTTTTTTCTTCTTGAAAATGTAACTTTTGTTTCTATATGTTTAGAGAATTAGTAACAAATTAATAATCTTGAAATTTTCCTTGCATGGAATTCTCTAGATATCTCTGGGGCATTATCATTAATTGCATGATCACAATCTTAAGTTACCAGCTCTGAGAATAATAGAAGCAGGCAAATAAAACCTGATCACTATAAGGAACACTGGGGAAAAAATACTTACTGATAATGATTACAAGTGACAGTTTCTTTCATGCAATCCACAAGCCAAGATTTCAACCTGTAGCAGTGCCACATTTCATTATGCAAAGTGATTGTAGCTAGGAAGATCAGCACAGGCAAAATATAGCATTCAGATAATATCAAGGAGCACTGATTTAAATAGAAATGTTTAACTATAGGTCAGGAAGTCATAGCAACATAGTCCACAAATAGAATATTAATCAGATTTGTTTAAGAACTGATAGGAGTACAGTATGTCCTGCAACCTTTTTAGCTTGAGAATTGGGGACATAACGATTTCATCACCCTCCAAAATAACTAAGGGTGTGTCTACACAGCAGGGCAATAATCAAACTAAGCTAGGCAACCTCAGGTATGTCAACTGTATAGCTTAAGTTGAAATAGCTTAATTCGGCTTTGGGCGCAGTCTACATTACAGCTGTCTGTAATGAAAGCATTGATTCAGACAGCCCCTAGAGATGGTGAAGATTTTCTTTGTTTTCTGGAGGCTGGCAGGAGGGAGCAGCCAGCCAGAGCTGGGTCCCAAGCCATCTCTGTCCCCCTGCTGCACGTCCGGGGAAGATGAGTTTTCTGCAGCCCAGCATCCACGGCATGGTTAGTACTAGGCTAGGGCAGCAGCAGCAGGATGGCAGTGGTGAGCAAGAGGCTTCAAATGCAAGTTCCAGACAAGCTCCCACTTGTAACTGCCACTGGGCAGATTTGAACCTGGACCGCTGGAGCTTAGCATGAGCTTTAAAGCCAGCTGGCTCTCAGCTTAGGTGGTAGAGCTCCCTTGTTCTTATCTCTCACTGTAAGTGGTTTAAGTGCCATTACATGAGACAGTGAACCATACTAGGTGTGTGGGTTATATTCTTGTAAGAAGCACAGGATATTAGCCTATTAAAATTTAGCTTAGATAAGGGATGGGGAACCTTTTTTCCTATCGGGGCCACTGACCCCCAGAAAAAATTAGTTGCAGGCCGCACACATCCCTGCAGAGGGGTGGGACAAAGGCTTGGGTCTTTCCCTAGACAGTGGCATGGACCAAAAATGAGAGATTCAGGATGTGGGAGGGGGCTCCAGGCTGGAGCATCTAGTTAGGATACAAAAGGGGGTGAAGTCTGTGGGATGGGAGTGGGGATAAAGGATATGCAGTGTAAGAGGGGGCTCAGGGAAGGAGGTTGTAGTGCAGGAAGGGGTGCAGGGTTTGAGCTCAGGGTGGGAGTTTTGATGTGGGAGGGAGCTTAGGCTTGGGGCAGAGTGGTGGGGTGTGTGGGAGGGAATTTGCAGGGGTGGAGCAGGGAAGGAAGGAGTTGGGATATTGGAGGAGGCTCTGGACTGGGGTGTGGACTCTGGGGGCGAGTTAGGCACAGGACAGGGCTCAGGACTGAGGCAGGATGTTGGGGTGCATGATACTTATCTCAGGTATCTTCTGGTTAGTGGCACAGCAGGGTTAAGGCAGGCTCTGTGCCTTCCCTGCCCTCACATCACTCCCACAAGCAGCCGGCACATCCCTGCGGCTGCAGGGGAAAGGCAGGTGGCTCCACATGCTGCACTTGCCTTCAGGAGCCATACTTGCAGGTGCCACCCCTGCAGCTCCCATTGGTCACAATTCCAAAGGTAAGGCAGGCAAGGACAACACAAACTTTCCTGATTGCCGTGAGCCAGTGCTCTCAGCTCCAGCCCAGCATGAGGAACTAAGGCTCAGGGCTTCCAGCTCCTGGCGTGGAGACTTGCCATGCACCAGATCATATTAACCAGAGAGCCAGAGCCAGCCCACAGGCCAGAGGTTACCCAACCCAGGTTTTGGGAAGCATGTTATATGTTTTGTTTTATAAGTATACATTTCTGTTTCCATCATTATCGTAGAATCATAAGGTTGGAAGAGACCTCAGGAGGTCATCGAGTCCAACCCCCTGCCCAAAGCAGGACCAATCCCAACTAAATCATCCCAGCCAGAACTTTGTCAAGCCAGGACTTAAAAAACTTCTAGGAATGGAGATTCCACCACCTCCCCAGGTAATCCATTCCAGTGCTTCACCACCCTCCTAGTGAAATAATTTTTCCTAGTATCCAACCTACACCTCCCTCACTCCATCCTCTTTGGAAGCCCCCTACAGGTAATTGAAGGCTGCTATCAAATCACCCCTCACTCTTCTCTTCTGTAGACTAAATAAGCCCAAATCCCTCAGCCCTCCAGCAATCTGGGACCCCTTATCCATCCTTTGTTCTAAGTCGTGTGTTCCAGCCCCCTAATCATTTTTGTTGCCCTCCGTTGGACTTTCTCCAATGCGTCCACGTCATTTCTGTAATGGGGGGGTCCAGAATTGGACATGATATTCCAGGTGTGGCCTCACCAGTGCTGAATAGAGAGGAATAATCATTTCCTCAATCTGCCTTTAGCCTTTTGTCAACAAGGGCCACACGGTTGACTCATATCCAGCTTCTCATCCTCTGTAATCCCTAGGTACTTCTCTGCAGAATTGCTGCTCAGCCAGTCCATCCCCAGCCCGTAGCAGTGCATGAGATTCTTCCGTCCCAAGAGCAGGACTCAGCACTTGCCTTTGTTGAACCTCATCAGATTTCTTTTGGCCCAATCCTCCGATTTGTCTAGGTTACTCTGATCTACCTCTCTCATTGCTTAGTATAATCTGTGAACTTGCTGAGGGTGCAGTCCACCCCATCATCCAAGTCATTAATAAAGATGTTGAACAAAACTGGCACCACAACTGATCATTGGGACACTCTGCTTGAAACCAGTCAGCAACCAAACACTGAGCAATTGATCACCACCTGTTGTGCCCCAGGATCTAGCCAGCTCTCTAGCTACTCTATCCTTATTCACTCTTAATGAAATCTTAGCCTTTGATAATAAATTATGATTGTTTTCACTATAAATATATCTCTGTGCTGTGGTGTTATATTGGAGCTGATTTTTAGTTGAACCAAACAAGCTGGTATGTGCGTTGTTCCTTTGGGGATAGTTTACCTGGTAATTGTGAGTGGTTAAGGGCTGAAAGCATTGAAAGCTTGGGGTTGGTGTATCATTACTAATCCCCAAAGAAAGAGTGAGGCCTGGAAGACAGTGCTTGTGTTGCCAAAGGCTATTGGTTTCAGTGAACTGAACTACAGGCACAGATTAGATTGCTTCATGCTAAGGGTAGGCAGTAGGGAGATGTCTCAAGGTAGCATTACACCTAACTTAGTGTCTAAACCACAAGACAGTTCTTTCTCTCAAATGGCACATGCGTTGCATGAAAATATAAATTAGGGAGGGGCCAGAATTATTATGCCATATCTGGACCATCCTTCTTCCCTAAACTTTGGAAACTTCAGATCCACTGACAAATTAGCTTTAATATAGATACCTTATAGAACTGTATTTTAACTAACTAGTTCACCATACTTACAATAGGAATAACAGAAGTGCATGATGAGTCTATAATGATAATCCAACAAATATTTTTTTAAAAAGGAATGACTGATTATAGCACAAGACAAAGACATCTCATTTATGGAAAAATGGTCTGTGTTTAGAAAGACAGTGAAGGGAGGGTGAAACAAAAGAGGACCCTCCTTTTATATAATATTTCCCCTCCAAATGTTGAGTAGTTTGGCTAGAGCAGGGGTGGGTAACCTAAGGCCCGGGGACTGGATGCAGCCCCGGGTTGCCTGGATCTTGCCCCCCAGGCTTAGGGTCTCCCCTACATTGGGGAGCTTGCTCTGGCACTCCAGCCCCCGCCCCCGCCACCTTCCCACAGATTTTGGACCCTTCAACCCTGACTAACTTTTCTGTGGATTAGCAGCCCCCAACCCCAAAAAGGGTTTACTCTCCAATCTTGGGCTAGAGTAAAGTTTCAGATTGGCAGATTGATAGCTTATCTGGCATGGTAATTAATATCTCTTCTAGTATTATGATGACTTCTTAGTCTTTCTAGTTGGTAGAGTTTTGGAACTTGTTGATGAAATATAAAGTCATCCAAGGGCAGTTTAGTTTCAATATAATCTTATAGGAGTTATGAATATTTAGTACATAGGTGTGGATATAGTTGGTGGTCCCTATTCTGTCTTCATATGAATGCAATAGGATTTTCAATAGAGAGATGCTTTTGCCCCCCAGAAGCTGATTTTACTGCTGTACAGGGAACAAGACCAAAGCTCACTTCTGTCCCCTTATTCGTCCCCTGAAAAACCCTTAATTAAAAAAAAAGAACCATTTTCTGATAGAAGCTAACTTTGACTGTCAATTTCTGGCAAAGTGAGTGTCAATGATAGAATAGCATGAAGTTCCCATTAATGATTAATATTTTCAAGGTTCTCGTTCAATGATTTTTATTTCTAAGTCTTTAGAAAGAAAATTTCTTTCAGATATTTATTTAAATAGAATTATTTTCATTTCTCTATCATCTTTATTTCTGTTTATGTGAGATCATTTAAATAACTTCTGAACTCTAAAAAGATCCAACAGAGACATAATCAGCTCCTGGAGTAAAAGAAAATAATGTTAACAGGTGAAGTATTTGAGTGGTAATTGCCCCAGACTGCATTAAGAAGCTCCTGAAATGAGTGGATACTAAGTTCTCAACTAACCTCTGTGAGCTAGATCCTCCACTGGTGTAAATCAGCAGAGTTCGATTTACTTTGTTAAATAACAGCAGTTTTTACCAGCAGACATTTTGGCAAGGGTTTCTTATTACCAATCCTGTGTGGGAGAACCATATTACATCATGTACCACTGCCACCTGTAAAATTAACCTTAGCACAGAGTGAATTCATGTGAGTAGCCATCCTTCTTCATCAAGCCCACCTCCCTGCGCACCCTGACCACCAGAAAAGACTGCAACAACATGTCCAATTAGACAAACTATGTAATAAAGCTGGATAACCTAATGGTAACTCTTGCTGTTCCTGGTGGTTCTGATTTGCCAAAGTATTCAGAGACATTGCCTTTTAACTATGAGCAAGAATTCTAATGGTCTCTCTCTGTTAAATGGGGGTGAATATTGGACATGAAAATTAAATAGTACCTGGAAATCTTGTGCCATGCTTTATCCATTTATACTCTTATCTAACAATTTTCAATTATATTCTTTCATGTGATAAAGCTCCAGACTATTCTGAACTGTGCCTGTACAGTAAAAATGTTCACTATGTCCTGGATTTGGTGACAGTAACATTAATCAAAGAATTTTCAGCTGAACACAACCAAGTGGACAAATTGCAATTGGCCTTAATTTTTACTGATAATTCTGGAGTTGTCGTGAATGGCCATAGAGAAGTAATTGGAGCTTGCTTTGAAATTAATTTGCTTGTCAGAATATGCGGCTGATACCCAGTAAAGAGTAATGATCAGTCTCGTCATTTAGAAGCGTTAGAGTCATTCACCTCCTATCCCTATGCCATTATTTACCTGAGGTATTTTCTTTGTACTGCCTACAATACAAAACTTCAATAGTTTTAAAAGAGATGTACAATACTATAATTCTAATTAGACTTCATTTTGTGTGTCTGTGTTGTAAACCTGGAGGTAATCTACACACAAGGACAATTGTTCCTTTTTACCAAGAACCCATTAGTAGTTATGGAACGTGCTTGTCAGAAACAGCAAGAAATGTGTTCAAACTTGAACACATTAATAAAACTCTTGTTCCGCTGTCTAACAATGTATTTTCTACTAATTCTCTTCATGGAGAAAGTCAACTACTTTCTCTTATTTGTCTTTTCTCCACTTCCTCAGCCCTTTCAGTTTAAATTGGTTGTTCACCTGGATTAAATGTAACACAACCACTGAGTTTAGTTATTACCCAAGTAAGTCAGATTTCAAATGGGATAAGCATTAGAGGCTGGCTGCATTCCATAGACTTTGGCATAAGGGGAAAAGTGCATATTTTTATTATTGTTAGTTTTGAAATCATTGCACTAAAACTAAATAATAAGGTATGCTATCTTATGCTAAGAAATAGTCATCTATTACTTAGCTATACTGTAAAGTGCATAGCTTGTGTTAATGGTCATCTTTCTCCTAAATACATCTTGCATACTATTCATAGATTTAAAGGTCAGAAGGGACAATAAATCATAAAGAATGACCTCAGCTGTAAAACATGCTACACAATTTCACCTAAATACCCTGTTATTGAGCCCAGTGAATTGTTTGACTAAGGTGTTTCTTCCAGAAAATGTTGGATATTTCTGTGGTAGGAATAAAGTTTCTGCATTGCTTCTATTTTCTCTCCAGCAGATGCCCACTTCTCCTAGGCTACTAATTCTCAAAAGCAAAATATTAACTTATTTCTGTGTTAGAAAAAGTTTGCTTTAAGCAGAGCTCTTCAAATTTAATATAGACAGCTTGATAAGTTATAATTTAAAGTAAAAATATATTAAGAGGAAATCAGTATTGTGGGCTATTGCACTAGCCTTTCACCTCCAAAGAAAACTTGGTTCATATTTTTATTAGATTACAAAAAAAGTTGTAGAAAAGGCAAATGATAAGAAAAGTGCCATACATTGTTTTCTTTCCTTCGGCATTAGGTGATACATCTGATTGCTACTCAAGGAATAGATACTGTGTGTATATTCATCTTCATTTCCAGTGATTAGCAAACTTTGATCCAGTAATTCATAAACATTGCCTGTGAAGATAAAGGCTTCAACTTTTTTTTGAAGAGTAATCGAGTTTTTATTGCCTCCATTCCATATTACTTGATTAGAACTTCATTTAAATCATAGGATTCAAAGATTCTGAGGTGTTTGTCTGAATCAGGGTCATGCTTATAGATAATTTTAATTTATTCCCATAAGTATTTCATTGACAGAATCACTTATTGCTTCCCCTGGAGATGGTCTCAAATATTTCCTGGTGATGACACAAGGCAATAAAATGAACATGGGGCAAATCTGACATAAGTCCCCCTCAAATAACTTTTGAACATCCAGTGAAAAGTAAGAAACCAGATTGCCCTGAAATTTTACTATATACACAGATGTAGGACAAAGATTATAGTGTTGTAAAAGATTCCCTAACATAGGCGCTGACTCCACAGGTGCTCCAGGACTGGAGCACCCATGGGAAAGAATTAATGGGTGCTGAGGATCCACTGGAAGCCAAACTCCCCTTTTGCTCCCTTCCCCCACACCTTTCAACCATCAACTCTTCTCCTTCCCTCTCAAAGCTTCTAGAGCATCGCAAACAGCTGATTTGCAGCATTCGGGAAGCTCCAGGAGGGAAGAGCAGGAAGGGGATTGGGGCACACTTGGGAGAGCAGGGTATGGTTTCATAAGCCAAAACAAAAGTGGATATGTAGGTCACCCAGTATAATGGTGGGGACAATAACACTATGTCAATATCATTGGTGGGATGAAAGTGTCCCAGCATGACTGTGAATGTAACCTCCTGATCAGCAAAAGCCCTCTTTTCAAGAACTTTCCTAGTGAATCCACACTGATATTCATAAACTGCACTCTATAGTCCACGAGGGCATGCATGACAATGGAGAAGTGCCCTTTGCATTTTATATACTCATGTATTCTTCAAGGAGAAGGAATTATGGACATGTGTGACCCATCAATGGTCCCATCACAGTTTGAAAACCCATTTGCTAAAAGCCAGCAATTACATCAGGAATTGCATTTATGCCTACCACTTTGGGGTAAACCACATTCTCGATTGCCTCAGAAACATCTGCCACCACTTTACCCACAATCATCCTGCCAGGCCAGCCTCATGAATGTGTCTTTATGATACAGGACTGTGGCAAGCTATTCACAAAGCTCCAGAAATGTAGTTTTCTTCATATGAAAGTTCTGCACCCACTGCTGGTCATACCAGTTTGCATGATGATGTGATCCCACCAGTCTGTGCTTGTGGCTCACTGCCAGATGCACCAGTCTATATAAGGGATAACAGCAGCAATTTCAAGTGTACAGTGCATCATCAGTCTGCTCGAGTCTGCCATGTCTGGGTACGCCTCTTTCTTTGCCACCTTCTCCATTATAAGCTCTGTCTGTTGCCAAAATGTCCATCAGCATCTCCTGAAAGCACTGCTTGTTTCCTAATATAGGAGCAAAAGCTCAAGGAAGAGAAATTCTTTAAAAAATGCTTCCTCCATGTTGCTAGCTCTGGTGCTGGGAACATGCTGACCAAAATGCCTGCTCCTCGGGATGTGTTGGTATGCTGTTCACGCTTCTTGTAACGTGCAATATGGCCAAAGGGGAAGAGTGGTCACATTTTAGGAAGGTGCTAAGGAGTCTGGGATATAGTTGACTTCACTCCAGTCTGGGTACTGTGAGAGCTTCAAGTGTGACCCTGGGTTAGAAAATTCTTAACTCAGGTTCAATAATCAGTGTAGATGTTCATGTCCTAGGTTTTCTAATTCTGGATCAACTGACTCAAGTCCTGCTTACCCCCTTACATTGCATTGCAGATTGACATGTGTGGTGTCAAGTACCACAGAGCTGGGGTTGATACTATACAGAGAATGCATGCCCTTTGTGCAGCTTCTGAAAATCCTGCTATCCTGTTGCAGGAAAATTGCGCAGCTTCTTCCCCAACAATATCCTCTGCATTCTTTGAGGAAGAAGCAGGATTTCCTCTTTGTAGAGGCTATTATCAATGTATCTTTTCCCAAGTTCTATTTAGGGGATCCTCCCCAGCAATGAATTCATTGCAAATGTGTTTCTGGAGGTTAATTACATGAGAGTAATAAATCTAAGGACACATACTGTGCGCTCACTCTCATTACTAGAAATAAAAAGAATGATTTCTGAGGAGCTGGGCTGAAAACTTTCATAAGCATTCATCTGATGAGAGCAATCAGTGATAGAACTAACAGCTTGCTCTTTAACTCTCATATCTGAGGCTCATTAGATTACCCTGCATCACATGTCTTAAACATCTGAGCTGGCCTAATGAGACTAACTGTTCCATAAAGTGAACAAAAATAGTTCTACATTGGAAGTAGATTTAACTCCCTTCTCCCACTCTGGGAAAATTTTAAATGCTGATTTGACTAAGCAAATTAAAATGGATAAAGTAGAAGTTAAAGGAGGTTTGAGGGAAAGTTCACTAGCTACAAGATAAGACTCTTTTGGGAACTCCAACTGCATTGATTCAAGTGAACTGCAACTAATATTGAGTCATCAACGTGACATTTATTCAGTGCTATTGAAACAAACGCAATCAATACCTTTTACGTGTCTGATATGTTTTTAAGATATGCTGTGCATTGCTGTAGATATATAGGACTCTTTATATAGCATTGCACATTGCCTTATAGTGACTGGCGAGTCTTACCCACCTAAATTTCACCACAATTCCTACTCAGGCTACAGCATCTATTAAGTACAGATAGCCAATTGTATTGTTAATGTTTGAAATAATGAACACATACTTACTAATATTTTAAATTGAAGACACTGATTTGCCTCACAGTTCCATAAACATCTGTCTTTGTTGTTCCTGTAAGTTTAGGTAACAGCTGTTTGCTTCTGCTTTCTATTCATTTGATATCCTGCCTACTTTTCTTGGGGGATGTGTCAGCTTAAGTAGGCTGGTTTTTGAAGCAAAGTTGTTTAGGGGCCATGTCGGGCTAACTCCTTCATGACATGCTTGCCTTGACAAACAAGCTTGTTGAATTCTGTGGAGTTTCCCCTCAGGGTATCTATAAGCTCGGGATGTTCCCTGAAGACAGATTTGTTTAATGTCAAGTTCTTTTTAGCAATCAATCTTCATTCATGAATTAATCAAGGAGCACATCTTTGAAATTTTTACTTTCACTATGAAATGGCTTCATAATTCAGACTCAGACATTTAGGTATTGTCTACAACTGATGCATGTTGATAACTCATTAATACTAATGAAAATATTAAGGCATAGTTTTCACAAGTTTAAGTAGTTCAGGTAAAAGCCGAGTACAATATTTACTTCAAAGGAAAGGAGCCGTTGGAACCAGAACTCTTTAATTCCTGCTGCTTAACCTTTTTACCTGCCTGAATGAACTATTAGAATGTCTTCCAGGTACTGTACTCAATCATTGATTTTCTGATAACACCAAAGACCCCAGTCAGTGTGGGGATTCCACTGTGTTAGCCATAAAAATATATAAATAGAGATGGTCACAGTCCTAAGGGAGTGGAGGGGCATCTTCATAAAAAGGCTCTCTGCTGAGGAAAAGGTGACTAGCTCTGAGTACTCAGAAAACAAGAAGAACTTTAAGGGTGTTTGTTCTTTGCAAACTCTGCATATAGTAGGGACCTCCAAAATCACACTGCTCTCAGCTCAGCTAATAGGGTGTTCAAACCCCATTGCTACATAATGGGCCAATTACCAAGATGTGTAGAAGCACAGAATAAAGTCAGTGGGGCCAACAGCTGTCACATGCCCCAAGGCAAGGTGTGTAGGGGGGCCCAGATCTGTGCCCCTGGAAGGGACAGGGCAGAAGGGGTGGGTCTGAGGGCAGACAGTCCTTACTGCCGCCCAGACTATGGTCCACCCATCTCGATTGGCATTCTTGTGGCAATTCAAAGGGACCCGGGGCACCAGCGGCTGGAAGCTCTGGGCTCCTTTGAATCTCTGGGCCCGGGGGCAAGTGCTCCTTTTGCCCCTTCCCACATTGGCAGGCCTGAATAAGGCAAATCCTGCCCTAACACATTTACAATCTAAATAGACAAGACTGGAAAGAAAGGGACACTGCACAGAAGAAGACCGATGGTTTGCAAATGTCATGTGAGTAGTCTGATTTTTAATTTAAATCCTGTGGTTGAGGTTTAGTGAAGAAGGGATTAATTAGGTTAAAAGACAAAAAATGGGAGAAGAAAATGAAGGATGAAGAGCCATGGGCAGAAATATGGAGGATGAATAGCGAGGGTCTGGGTGGGTGGCATGCAGAATGTTGCAAAAAATAGCCAGTCAGCTCAAGGGAGGGAATGAACAGAATGAAAAACTATAGAAGGCAGTCTGATGACATCCTAATGTTATGGTTTCCAGGTGATGCTCTTCTTCCTCTTTCCCAGTGTCACAAATCCTCCACTCAGAGCTAAGATTATCCAAGACATCGCTGAGATCCTTTCATAGAGCATCCGTGCCTGCTGGGATAGTACAATCTTACCGATAGCTGAACTGATAGTAAAATCTAAATTGGAAGGTGGATAGAGAGGGTGCCTGCTTTTTTTTTCTTCAAGGATACTAAAACATCATTTCAGATGTATTCATGTCATCTGAAATGATCCTTTTAAGGCTCAATGATCCTTTAAGGCTCTATCTCCTGTCCATCTTTAGAGACATCCTAAAATATATTAAACAGCTGTGAAGCCCACAAAGTGCGCAACTATGATTCTACAAAATATCTGGAAATTAACACGTGCCTTGTCTAAGAAGGTAACCCTACAAGTAACACTTCTCTCCTTGATTTAAATTACTTTAAATCTGGAGGTTCTGCATTGCCCAACAACACAATACTTGCAACTCTGTAATAAGACAATGAATATAATTAAATTCTGTATCATAATTCAGGGCTTTAGCTAGTTTTCTATAATGGGTAGGAAAGAATCCCCTCCTTCCCCAACACACACAATGTACAATTGTCCAGATGTAGGGTTTTTTTCACATTCCTTTGAAGCATCAGTCTTTGGCCAGTGCTGGAAGTGGGACATCAGCTGGACTAGATCAAGTCTTTGAAGTGGTGCAGAGAATTCCCTCTCTGGGGTATGTCTACACTACAGCACTATTTTGAATTAACTTAATTCTAAATAGTTAATTCGAATTAAGCTAATTCGAAATAACGCATCTATACACAAAAACTATTTCGAAATAGCATTTTGCTATTTTGAAATAGCGTGTCCACACTGAGTGGACCCTGAACCGAAGTTAAGGCTGGCCGGAACCAGTGCCGGCAGGGCATCAGGTTAGGACTTAGTGTGTGGGGCTGCTGCCTGAGGCTAACTGAGCTCTGTGCTTAAAGGGACCCTACCCCCACCCTGGACAGACAGTTCTCAGGGTTCCCCGCTAGCCTGTCTACCTAGATGAGGGACAGCAAAGCAGTCCTGTCTTGGAGTGCCCTGAGTGCCCACACTCGGGACACCACAGCACTCGGCCACATGGAGCCAGAGCTGCCCCTGGGCATGCCTGTGCATCTCGTGGGGTCGTTGCCATGAGCCCGGCTGCACTTGCTGCAGGCTGCCATCCGGGGGGTCCATTGGGGGGCTGTAAGGATCCAGGAGGCCCTGAGGGAGAGCATTCACCCCAAGGAGCCCTCAGAGCCTCCCCGGTCCTCCCCACCAGGGGCTCGTGCCCCATTCCTCCCTCACATCCTTCCACTTACCCCTCCCTAGCCCCCCTTCCTGATGTCAAATAAAAGACACATATGTTCTAAAATAGAAACTGGGTTTATTGAACAAAACTGGGGGGGGGGGATGAGCCTCTGGGGAGACTGGGAAAAGGAGGTGGGAGAGGGGAGGGGGAAACCTGGGAGGAGGGAGCTGGAAGGGGGAAGCAAGGGGAAAAAGGGGAAGGGGAAGCTTAGGTCTCAGGCTTGGGGGTCTCACCGGACCAACCTGGCTTTCATGGTAACCTGCTCCTGGGTTCGCATGTGGCATTTGGTGGCCAGGCTGGCAGCTATCCTGCCATAGACGGCCGCATTCCTCTGTCTAGTGCAGAGATCATGGACGTTGGGGGTATCCCCCCCAAACCTGAATAAGGTCCATGATCTCCACCCTGGACCAGGAAGGCACCCGCCTTCTCCAGCCCCTGTCAGGCTCCTGGGAGCTGGCAGACTGCTCCTGGGGAGCGGTGGAGGGCTGGCTGCCAGTGGCTTGCTGGGTCATGTATTGGGGCCATTGGGTCAGGGGCCCCGGTGGCCACTGCTGGCTCTGGGCTGGCAGGCTTGGAGCTGTTACAGGCACTGTGGCCAGGGTCTACCGCTTTAATGTCTCCGGGGCTGGGGGAGAGGAGAGTAAGCTTTCCTGGTTGTGCCCAGAGTGGCCACCAGGGCTCCCTGGGAAGGGCTGGAGGCCCCCTATTTCGAGTTAAGTGTCTACACAGCACTTAATTCGAAATAGCTATTTCGAATTTGGTGTTACTCCTCGTAGAATGAGGTTTACCAAATTCAAAATAAGGGCCCCACTATTTCGAATTTATTTCGAAATAGCGGTTTGCCTGTGTAGACGCTATTAAAGTTAATTCAAAATAACTGCTGTTATTTCGAATTAACTTTGTAGTGTAGACATACCCTTGGATACTTGGCTGGTTTGTCTTGCTCAGATGCTCAGGGTCAAACTGATGACCAGTTTTGGGGCCAGTTCATTGTAGCATGGGGTACGGCTTTCCTGCTTGTATCATGTATCATTTGGGCACATCTCAGCGAATCCATTTACTGAGCATTGTTGGCCCACCATTTCTCCTCTTCTCAGTTAGCGGCAGATTAGGCATCTGAAAACTGAAGTTCTTTGAAAAACTTAAAAACAATGACTAGTCTAGCAGCACCTTAAAGGACAGCCAATTCCACAAGTCAAATACACAGGGAAGGATTGCAACTTAACTTCATTTATAAGTTTGATTCCCATCATAGAGGTATGAATAAAGACATTGGCTGGCTAGCACACTACCTTCCACATCCTAATGACTTATCCAACTAAACAATGGGCACTTAGAGAAGGTGTAAATTGTTCTTATCAGCTTCTTGTAACTTGAACACTTTAATTCACTTTTTTTCCTCCCGGCCTTCCCCCCTCTCCTCCCTGCTTTCCTTATTTATTCTTTGATCTGGACTTTTAATGCTCCATTCATATGAAGAAGTGGGTTGTACCCACGAAAGCTCATGATAGCAGCTACATGTTTTGTTAGTCTTTAAGATGGTGCTAAACTAGTCATTGTCTTTTAAGTTTTTCCACTTAGGGTACATCTACACTTGCTCCCTAGTTTGGACTAGGGATGCAAATGTAGCTGACCAAAATTGCTAATGAAGCAGGGATTTAAATATCCCACTAGCATAATCTTGCCCACTCTCATCAAAAAATGAGGAGTAATGTTAGTTCAGACCAAGGGGTTTGATTCAAACTAATGCGTCCCGGAGTGCACTTCCTGGTTCGAATCAGCTGTTGAGTGGAATAACGCGCAGGCGAGATTATGCGAATGAAGCGTGGAATATTTAAATCCCCGCTTCATTAGCAATTTCGGTCGGCTACATTTGCATCCCCAGTCCGAACTAGGGAGCAAGTGTAGACGTACCCTTACAGACTAACTCGGCTACCCCTCTGAAGCTTTTGAAGTGATTTGATTTAACTTAAGACACTGAACTCAATATGAGAGTAACTGGGTGAAATGTAATGGATTTGGGTGCAGGAGCTCAGACTGGGTGTTCTGGTGATCCCTTCTAGTTCTGACAAATCCCCTTCAGAATGATATCATTTATTTGCTGCAAAAATACCTCACATCTCTCTCTTTTCTTACCTTCTATGCTGTCTTCCTGTCCTGGTTTCCACTTTTTTCTTCTTTGAACTTGTACCCTCTCCCCCCTACTCCCATTTCTTTCCTGTGGAATTTTTCCTCTCCATGTTCCTTTTTCCAAAGATAATAATCAACAATCTTCAGAGCAAAGGATTCAGTTACTGGAAGGGAGTCTCTCCCTTTCATCGCCCTGACTCCATTTTATCCACTTAATCCACATGTAACTCAAGATCCAGCCTTCCATTGTTATCTATTAGGATTTTTATTAATCTGCAATAAAAGAGTGGTCATCGGGTGGCTGAGGAGACCTGGACAATCTTGTTAAAATATACTTATAAAAAGCAATCCGAACCATCTGATATCTCAGGTCAGATCAAACCAAATAGCCCTGTGACAATATAAATATAATAGAAAATGAATTAACCTTTTGACACCAATTTATCCAACCCTCCACCCAATATCCATTTCCTCTTTGGAAAGGAAGACAAAGTCCCAAGGAAAAGTCGCAGAAGCATGGAGAGTCTCTTTTGGTTAACTGTAAGAGGCCAATCTACACCAAAACATTGCAGCTTATTTCAATTTTGATTAGATTGTTATAATTTGTTGCGCACTTTATCATATAATTACAGGATACACATAAAAATATGCACTCTTTGTATTTAACTATTGGGCATATGAAAGAGAAATGTTGACCTTTAATGACCAAAAAACCCCAAACAAACCAAAACCAGCCACATTTGGTATTTTGTCACACATTCCTCTGATCTTTTGTATGAGAAAACTTGAAAACCATTTCTGAGTAGCTGTTCTGCATAAAACCCTTTTATAGCTTATAGAAATTACCTCTTTTGTACCATCCACGTAAGCTATTCCTAATGACATAAAGCAGAAAGAAGGGAGTAGGGAGGGATAACGAAAAGCATTTTTTCAATTTTGTAAATATGGGGGGGAAAATTAAACAATTCTGATTCGATGACCATTTGAAAAAGTATTAATTTATTTAAGAGTTATATGTAAAATTTTAATTGTCTTCATATTACTACTCATGTAACAAACTCATGTGCTTGATTTACAGCAACAAAGGATGAATAACATTTGCATTAAAAGAAAGTTGGAGAATAATCTTCAAACTGAGATGCTAAGCCACAGATCAGATTCTCTTTCCAGTGCTATAAAGGCTTGGTCCAAAGCTCGGTCTAGACAGACGAACCTTCAAAAAAGAGTCATTAAAAAGAAAAACACCATATTATATTGTAATTGCAATATGGTAAGGGAGAGACTTGAACCATACTGGACTATTTCTACTCGCACTTAAATAAATGGTAAAGCTCCATTTGATTTCAGTGGTTGAAGAATGAGGCTGATATAAAGTGCTTTTAAATTTCAGCCCTAAAATTGCATGCCATGCCTCACTTTGGCTTGGCCCTTTGGACAGGTCACTATAATTTTCCCTGTCTAGGTTATTAAAGTCTCACTAGAGAAATTCTCTCAGGCAGTCTTCCAATCCCTTCCCCAGATTGAGCCAGTTTGCAAGTGGCTGGTAGGGAAACTGGGGTTCACCAAGATGTTTAGGCTATGTACACACTACCACTTATGCTGGTATAAGTTATATTGCTCAATTGCTCAGGGGTGTGAATAAGTTCCCCTCTCCCAAGGAACATAAGTTATACTGACTGAGGGTTAGTCCCCACTACATGGTGAATCGATGAATTGGCCTTCAAGCATTTTCATGTCGACTCTGGTACTCCACTAGGATGAGAAGAGTAGGTGGAATTGATGGAGAACCTCAGCCACCAACCTTATGGCATGTAAAACACCATGTAAAGTCTAAGTATGTTGACTTGAGCTATGTGAATAGCATAGCTGAATTTGTGTACCGTAGATCTACCCAGGGGTGTAATTAATATAGACCAGGCTTCAAGCATCAGTGTGGACCAGAGGTGTTGAGAGCTTCTCCCTCTGACACTGACATAGCTACTGCCGATCATGCGGTTGGAATAATTAAATCAGTGGGAGAGTTCTCCCATCCGCTTAGAATGTCTGCAATAGCAGTGCTACAGCATCGCAGCTGTATTGGTGCTGCTGCGTCACTGTAAGCTCCGTAGTGTAGACATAGCCTAAGATAGACTCTGGGCAAACATAATGAGTAAATGGGAATCTTAGCAAACGTCAGGCAATATTCATATTTTATTAATTCATTTAATCTCTTTTAGGTAACCATGAAGGGAAAATATAAAATGCTTTAATTTGATACTGTTGCCTGTAAAATATTTTAGACATTTGTCTTTATTCTTGTATTCCCTTCTTGTCACAAAAGAAGCTCTTTTTTAAATGATCAAACTAAACAAAAGGATGCTATCTAAAAGGGTTTCAGAATCAAAGCCATTTACTTTCTGCCTCAGGGGTTTTGTTTGTTTTTCTTTCTGATGTTGCACAAGGGGACATAACATTTAAAATAATAAGTGTAGTACTACAGTGTGCAATTTCACATACCTTATGTAAGAAATCATCCGAGTGAAGTTACTGAACTCTATGACTAAGGAGAAGCATCAGAACTATGACAAAAGAAAGATTTATTTAACTTGAGTTTTAACAACCTGATTTATGGTAATGAAGAGCTTTATAATACCAATTTGGCTTTAAAGAAATTAATTTAGACACTGGATATCATTCATTAATTCTGAGATTTGTGTTTCTTTTTAATAATGTGCAATTGACTTTAATTAAGCTCTCCCTCATTTTACAAGTCAGTAGCATGTTCCTTAAAAATAAAGCTTCATCAACAATGAGAGCTTTCAGTGTGCATTTTGATTACAACTTTTGTGCTTGAACCTGTGTCCTTGGCCCCTGCAATCAGAACTTACTCTTTCATTGAAGTCAGTTGTACTACACACACAAGTGTGTGCAGGATCAGGGCATTACTTTGTTAAGCCACATGAGTGATGGCTGCTTGATTCAGACTCTGTAGGTCAGATTTAAAGATGCACAGACATGTTTCATCTCCTCCCTCCACCCCCATTTTTAAATTATCCCTGCCTCTAAGTGGTCATATAACACGAGTCAGAATATCTTTCCAGTAAGTGGAAATAAACAACCCCTGGCTCAATCCTTTTCCACTTTTATCTTTTATAGAAAACAAACATTTGTACAATATTCCATCCGACAATCATCTAACACTCTTTAAAAGGATTTTAAAATCTAGCTTACAGTTTTCCATTCAAAATTTTATGAAACCACAAGAGCAAATTCACTAATTGCATGGTATGCTTCTATCAAGGAAGTGAGAATTGTTAAGAATAAATTGGATCACATTTTGTTTCTGTGCTCAGTTGGAATTCTCATGGGATTCATTAGCAGATTGCTACAGAAAACAGGCATCCTGTAGCATGTACTGGAGAATATCATTTTCCTTAATTATTCAGTAACTAGCCTACACAGGTTGGTCTTGAGGCAAAAGGCATTAGACTTACAAAGCTATACATCACAATAAATTAGCTCACTTTCTTTCATTCCTGTTTATGTCCCAGTGCTACTCCTTGTATTTCCATAACAGATATTTATATTCTGCATTGCTAAGTAATGTAATTTTAGGCCTTCTAGCACTGTGTCTTTAGCAAATTTTACAACATACTCCAAGAACCCATGGTTACTGGTACCCAAGTTTTCTGCATTCATCCCTAATTCTTACAAGTAAAAAGAAACTGCTTGAGAATATTTGAGTACTAAGTAAGGTCCTAATCCTAGCTATCATTTATTTGTCTACAGACTACTTCAGCTGGGGCCTCACCAGTGCTGAGTAGAATGGAACAATTATCTTCTAAGTCTCACAAATGACATATCTGTTAATATAACTGTAATATAACTCCCCTCCCACAGACACACCAGCCTTACGGGGGTTAAGGTGGCACAGATAGGACCATTTAATTTTATAAGCCATGCCTGGTGAAGAGTCTGGCTTGATTGACAGTGGCCAATAGCTGATAAAGCCCAGCTGGGGGGAGAAGCTGGTTAAGGTATAAAGCCAGGAAATCCCCAGCAGAAGGTGGTTACAGCATGAAAGCTAGCAGCTACTTTCTGGGGTTGGAGAGGGAAAAGAGGAAACCCTGGAAGAGAAGGAAGTTCTGGAATCCTAGTCCTCAAGGAAGAGTCTATGCAGGAGCATGGAGAAGAAAACCTGTAGGAGTCAGAATAGAAAGCAAGCTACTGAAGAAGCTGTGAGGTTAGAGATTGCACTAACTTTCAAATTAGACATACAGGTAGAGTTCACATTGAAAAAATAAAACATAGCAGTCTGTCATGCTAATGCATGGAACTAATTCTTTGCCCTCTGCTTTACACTAAAAGTTACAATTACCTGATAAAAATGGTTACTCTTACAAATAAAACATGGCTTGTTTTCTTTCTGTGAACTGTTCACTGCTGAAATAATTTTAAAAATCTTGTATAGTTGTTTGGTTATTCTTTCTTACAATTTCTTGTTTCTTTTATTTATCCCCTCTTTAGCCAATGGCAAGACTTGTGGGTTCTTGTGTTTTCAAGCTGCCTTTTTGGCTGATTGCTCATTCCTCTCATGACAAACATGTTTGTTAGCTATTTTTGCTTAAAAAGGCCTACTCTGCTTAAATAATGAAAGTTCAATTTTTAAAAAAGGATATTGTCAAACTGACTAAAAATTTGACTAATTTTTGAAAGATTAACTGTCTAGAACAGTTAGAATATCCTTTAATTAGCATGTTCTGAAATGTGCTAAATATTGTTCATGAGTCCATAGTTCTAATGTTGAATTAGGTTGAACAAAGGAGAGTCAACAACCTCATTATGTATACTATAAGGACTACTATGTATCCTCTCCCAGATGATAGACTTCTTGGGGAATTTATAAGTACAATGAAATAAGGGTATTTCTGCTTCTTGACTTATAGGATTTTTTTTTTTTTTTTTTTGAGGATCTGAGAACAACAAAACAAACACACACATTTTCAGGCCCTCCTGGTATTTATCCTTTTCTTTCTGTGCACATTGCAATTGTTAGTGCTAAAACTTGTATTATAGGACCAAGGGAAAGGCATAAAACTTAGAAAAGGTGAAATTAACTGTACACACACTACTATGTAATATATTTTAAAAAAGAAGAGTGAATCAACTTATTCTGATCTATACGGTTACTTGTAACAATACCCAGTGTATATTGAGATGGAAATGTGATATATATATATATATATATATATATATATATAATATATATATATATATATATATAATTTTTTTTTTAAGCCAACCATTTCATAGTAAATTGTAGTTTCTGATGCAGGCCCTTCTTGTCATTATCCTTTTCTTTCTGTGTACAGTGCTGCTGTTAGTGGTAAAACACCTATTATAGGACCATAGCACTTAAAAAAAAAAAAAAAGTTAAACTAATGGTGTACACACTACTATGTAATATTCTTTCTCTCTAATGTTTCTTATTTTGGTCTTTGGGGTTACTTGTAACAATAGCCAGGGCATACTGAAATAGAAATGTGACTTTTTTTTTTTAAGCCAACCATTTCATATTCAACTGTATTTTTGGATGTTCCTCTAACAACTTAAAACAAGTGTATCTTCTAAAATTGAAAGGGCAGGCAGTTATGGTATTATGGAGTCGCTGGTCATTGTTGCATAGTTACGGCTGAGTGGAACTGTGCACTAAAAAAAGGATTCAACTGCTTTATTATGCATGAGAAATACAGTGTATGTTCCCTGAAATTATAGCACTTGTTCTAACAATTTTAATACTGTCAGACTCTTTTTTTTTTTTTCTGTGGGTAGGCTGTATTTGTAAAAATTAAATTGTAATTAACCTAAATTATTGAGGATTGTTGTGTTAGATTGTTTTAATATGGAGGCACCTGGAACTGGATCCATAAATGGGGTTGTATTCTAAGGTAGCTTAAATTCCTCATTTTTTCTTCTGTAAAAGCAAGTGGTCCATCTTTGTAAAGTTTCAGTGTGTTGGTTTTTATGTCCTTTGAGTCCTCTTTATATCACTTTTTTGGTTTCTCTTTATCAATTTGCAATAAGCACACGCTTTGCCATTACCAGAATTACTGAACACCACAATCTTAACTTTGACTCATCATAACAGCCTTTGGTAAGTGTAATGGACATGACACATTTGTTGCATTCAAGGGTGCATCTACACTGCACCTGTAGCTCAAAATAAGATATGCAATTTGAGCTACGCGAATTGTGCAGCTTATTTTGAGTTAATTTTGAAATAGCTTATTTCGAAATTTGGGGCTGTCTACACAGGACTATTTCAAAATAAATCACTATTCCGAAACATCCCTTACCCCTCATGGAATGAGGTTTACAGGGACGTCGGAATAGCAAGCCCTTTATATTTCAAAATAATGGGCATGCTCAGAAGACATAGAATAGTTATTTGGAAGGATCCCAAAATAGCACTGCAGTGTAGATATAGCCTAACATCTACAAAAATAGTGTCTGGGAATGAAAGTAAGTTGAGGGAGAAATAATTAAATCTGTAGAGTGTGGTCTGTGGTATACAATAGGGCTACGTCTACACTGCAGGCTTCTTGCGCAAGAACTGTTTTGCACAAGAGTTCTTGTGCAAAAGGTCTTCCACAAAAGCACATCCACACTGCCATGTGCTTTTGCACAAGAGCATCCATGGTAGTGTGGATGCTCTCTTATGCAAGAAAGCTCTGATGGCCATTTTAGCCATAGGGGTTTCTTGCACAAGTAATTCATGTTGCCTGTCTACACTGCCTTCTTGTGCAAGAACTCTTCCACAAGAGGGCTTATTCCTCCTGGGGAGAGGAATAACTCTTCCAGAAGGAGCCCTGTTTTCTGACGCTGTACTGTAAATTTACTTGTGCAAGAATGCACGTGCAGTGTAGACGATCTGCAAGTTTTTGTGCAAGAACAGCCATTCTTGCACAAAAAGCCTGCAGTGTAGACATAGCCTAGTGGTGATAAAGGTAAGGTGTGTGCCTGTGGATAGAGGAGAAGATGGTATGTTCTATTAGTTGACTTGACTTTCATTTTTGTAGGCTTGTGTCAGGTGTACTATTTCACAGCTGGATCTACATGATGAATAGGGTCAGGTGAATATCTCAGTCATTCTTAACTGGCACCTTTGTGACACAGGATAATTCAACCAATTTGTATATAACTAATTGGTTGCAAAGAGTCAGTGGTATGAAAGATTATGCATGTATCAACAGTTCTCAGTATTAGATGATTTAGTTCCAAGAGTAATTTCTCCTCAAAAGTTCTATGACAAATGTTAAATGGGGTGTCGGGGGAAAAAGCATGAAAAAAGATTGTCTGCAAATTTCTTCTAATCTGAGAACAGATATACAAAATTCCATTCATCATAATTGTATGGTGACACTACAGGATGGATTTATGGTTATTTGATTCTTTGGAGGGTGCGTCTACACTGCACCATTATTTTGAGATAACTAGTGTCAAAATAACAATGTGAGTGTCTACACAGCCATTCTGTTATTTCAAAATAATTTTTACATAATGGATGGCTTATTCCAAAATATGTAAATCTCATTCTGCGAGGAATTGCCTATTCTGAAATAGCTATTTCATGTATAGATGCTCCACTTCTGCTATTTTGAAATAGAATGGCCCTAGTGGGGGGCTAAGTTGTTCCTCTCCAGTGCCTTCTGGGGCTCTAAATTCAGATAGCACATCTACATTAGGGAAGCCTGTGTTGGACTAATTTTGAGGCTTTCCTGCAGTGTAGACATGCTATTTTCCGGAATAGTTATTCCAATAGTTTATTTTGAAATAAGCGTGTAGCATAGACATACCCTGAGTGTGTACTTCCATATCTTAACATATTTGGCTTGTTCTGAATTTAATTTCCTGGATTTAGGGATAGTTATAGCATCCTTGTCCATAGTTATAGTGTCCTCTTTGTCCATAAATTGCTATTATCTACCCTCAGCTTTAACTCTATATTTACATAGTTAACATGGTTTTTATGTAGGAATCAGAGTTCCTGTATTTTTTTCCATTGATGTTCAGGCAGAATTGACATTACTAGAATAAGAATTCTGCATCTGTGTGTGTGTGTGTGTGTGTGAGTGAATTTTTTTATTTTACGCTTCTGTCATACAGTGCCTATTATCATCTTACTCTCTAATCTTCTCCAAGATGTTAATTTTTTTTTCGTGTCTCATGGATTTTAAAAATTAATTTATTATGCTCTGATAGAATTAGAATGCCAGTCACATTAAGATGCCATATCACTTTGCCTCTATCCTCACCCAGGATCTTAAAGGATTGTATGTTTTAAAAGGAGATGCATCTTATGAGGCCTTCAGATATACTACAGTGATGAGCACTATATAAATGCTTATGTAATATAATACTAATAAACTTATAACAGAGCAGGATCTTATTACCAAAAAAATATTTACATAATAATCAATCCTATAATTAGGATATATTTATTCATTTTAAATGTATATAAATTGAGTACTCTGATAAAGGACAAATTCCAGTGACAGTCTTAATGTGAGACTAAAGTCAACTAAAAGTAAGTGGTGTTTTGAAAAAAACCCAGTGGACTCTGACTGTTTGGCTTCTAGAAAAATATCATAAGATGGATACGGGGCAGTGTCTCTAATGGTCCTTTTGTAACCCTGTAGAAGGAAAGAATTATTTCTTAGATAAACAAAGGGACAAAAACATCAAGGCCAGTGACTTTGTCAAGTCATAAAGGCCCAATGTTGGCCTTAAGATATTTGGAACCAGGAATACAAGAACCTAAGATACAAATTCTCTGAGCACAGTTCTGAATCTCATATACCTTTTATATTCACCATACAAATATGAAATTTTAAATCAATCTATCAAGTTTGTGCAATAAAACATAGAGCAACCTTTCTCCCCTCCAGAGGAATAAAGAAGAGATTGAGTCTGAGGAGATGAAAGATAATGCCAGTATTTTCAAAAGCAGATAGAATTTGAGTATTCAACTTGGGACACCTTTAAAGGGATTTCAATTTGAGAGGGTGAATATTTAACACTAGGCCCGAGGAAGGTGTTTCAAGTTGGGAAACCAAATACTGAGGCACCTAAAATCATTAGGCAGTTCTGAAAATCTTAGCCTAAAGGCAATGGGTGGGCATATCTATCACTGACAGAGAGAGAGAGAGAGAGGTCAGACTAGGTTTTCTGGAAAAACTTGGGCTCCTGAGTCTTTTTTTACCAAGTTATGCAATAACATGAACAACTTCTTATCAGTAGATTTATTAATGCAGTTTTTATTTATTCTACATTTCCTATGTTGTGTGCCAAGATATTAATGCTTTAATTTAATTTGACTGAATTATGTTTCAGGGCATATTTCCTCTGTCTGTTGGAGGCATGATACCATGAAGAGAATTCATGCAGCATGTGAAAAGCTGTCTGACTTCATTAGCTAGTGGGATAAGGAAGGGAATTTGAGAAACAGGCACTAGAACAAAACAAAACTCTTATCCAATTCCAATGTATTTTGTCTTTACAGGGGAAGGTGGTAGTTGTGTTAGTAGTGGAAATGCTTGTTTTTACTTAGTCTTTAGGCTCTCAAACAATAAGTGAAGTCAATGGAAGTTTTCTTTGGATACAGATTGCAAGATTTGTCCAGTAACTCTGCAGGAGATATTCAAAGAATATCTGACATCCACTTCCCATTGACTTGTCTTATAGTGACACTATGCAATAAACACACAGTTATGGTGATGTCATTCTAGTGTTTGTGTTCCCAGATTGAATTAGACTAATTTTTAAAAACAGAGGCTTGTTTCAATCTTTTCCCACTCTAATGGTGTTACTGTAGGGTAGAGCGAAGGTTGTTTGGGTGTCCCTATGGTATATTGTTATATCTTAATTTGTTCAGATTTTTTTTTAAATTTAGATCTTGATTTAATGGGCTGGGTTAATGAAACCAAACCTCTGTATGCAGAAGGGTAAGAGGAGCAGTTGCAGGAGTCAACCTCAGTATTTCTGCTCTACAACCATTTTAATGTTAAGAGGACTCTGAAGCTGATGACAGTGTGAGTGACATGGACAACAGCAACTTGGCATTGCATTTGGTTGTCATAGAGCACCTGTGTAGAGTATGCCATCACTTTTGGGCTAGGGAAACCAGAGGGGATCACATATCATGCAGGTGTGGGATGAACTTTCAGATGCATAAACAACCTTCCTGGAGCTATATACAGAGCTGGCTCTTGAACTGTAGCACAAGGACACCTAAATGAGAGTTGGTCTCTTGTTAGAAAAGTATTTTGCATTGATTTGTGGAAGCAGGCAACTCCAGCTTGCTACTGCTCAATTGAAAATCACTTTGGAGTGGGGAAGTCTATCATTGGGGCAGTGCTTCTGCAAGTGTGCAGAGCAATAAATCACATTTTGCTGCATAGGACTGTGACTCTGGGAAATGTGGTTGGCATATTTCTGCAAAGCCTGCTACTGGGCTTCCAGACTGGTGGGGCAATTGATGGCACACTTATTCCCTTTGTAGCACCACCCCACCTTGGGGTATATATCTGAATGGTGTATAGGGGTATATCTCAATGGTGCTTCAGACACATGTGGAGCATCACAGGCTTTTCACAGACATAAATACAGGGTGATCTAGAAAGATGCATGCATCTTCAGGAATAGTGGCCTTCCTCCAGGTTAACTCCTGTTTCTGCTGACTCTGCCTTGGGAAGTATCCACAGGATATTGGCTGTGGATGTGGGGTCCCACTCAGGATTGCATCCAGTTTTTCATAAATATGGCATGTCTTGGGTGCAGCACCAGACTGGCTGTTTGTCTCCTTCACCTTATGTTACAAGTGCCAGAATTCCAAACTTGGTTCTCATTGCAGGTTGTCTCGCTCATACCCCTTCTCACACACAGATGGAGAAACGTGGCCATGGCCCAGTTCCTACAGGTCACTCACAGTTCTGATTGCACCGATTCTTTACTCCACATACAAAAGCTCTGCTTCAAGCAGAAAAGCATCTGGAGCTCTAGCCACCCTAGTTTCCCTAAGAAGACGCTATGAGAAGCACTTTATCCTGAGACATCAAGCAGGAAATGGATTTTAAAAGTTCCTGGGGCTTGCAGTGGGGAGGGGGCACATTTCTGTTTGTTTACCTGGCTGCAGGCCAGAGGGGCTAATCAGGCATTCTGGGTAATATCACAGCATTCAATAGCCTTAGGGGGGGGAAAAAAAGCCTCCTGTAGTATACCATGCATGATTGTCCACAGTAAAGGGAGAGGAAAGAACAAAAGTCCCTTATGTAGGTGGAAGCATTTTGTCACTGAAGCAGGGTGTTTTTCACATCTTTTGTTGTGTTGCAGTGTGAACACTCTCTGGGTTTTGTCACCAAAAAGGCTTTTCGGATACCAAACTTGCCAGTGTAAATGAGTCCTTAGGTTACTAGCTCATGTCTAGAAGATGCAAAGCCACTGAATAGGAAGAAGTGGGTGAGCGGACAGTGAGACCTAGGGGTGTCCCAAATTTTTGGGGGCCCTGCGCAGCTGCATATTCTTTATTCCCAACAGAGCCATCCTTACCCCATAATCACTTTGCTGCTTTTGATGGAGTAAACAGATTGAGAAGGAGAATGGTAGTAAAAGGTAGTGGGGAAATAGCACTCTTCTTGATCTTCAAAATACAGGGAGGCTAGTCAGTCATGGACAGATGCTTTTGGATGGCAGGAGGCCATAGGTGGTGCTGTTGTGGACCTCAAGTTGCCTCCCTGATCAAAAACATTATCTGGCTGGTCTGGCTAGATCCCTTTCCTTCACTGGTCCTTCTCAGGGTGAACAAAGCTGGATGGGCCATTTTATCTCAGTAGGCTGCTGACATGCAATGTATTTCATTTCAGGATCAGATGAAAAGCTGAGAGAGGAAAAAATAGAAGGAAGATAGCGGGGGACAGAACAGGGGACACAAGGGATGGGAAGAGAGCAGGATCTCAGTTGCCAGGCTGCAGTCCTTTGTTGAGGCAGTGTTGATATTCAAGCATCCTCACTGCTGAGTCAGGGTTTGGGTGCCACAATAAAGATCCTTCCACTGTCTTTAAGGGTATGTCTACACAGCAAAGTATTTCAAAATAACAGCTGTTATTTCAAAATAACTTTCCTAGCATCTACACAGCCAAACTGCTATTTCAAAATTAAATCGAAATAGCGGAGGGCTTATTTTGAAATTGGCACTATTCCTCATCGAATAAGGTTTACCAATTTCAAAATTGCTATTTTGAAATAAGCGCTGTGTAGACACTCTATTTCGATATAGGGGGCCTCCAGCCCTTCCCAGGGTGCCCTGCTGGCCACTCTGGGCACAAACAAGAAAACTCTTCTCCGCTGGAGCCCTTAAAGGGCCAGAGTCTGGTACAGTCTGTTCTGGCTAGCTCCAGGCCTGCCAGCCCAGAGCCACTCTGTTGCTGCCCCTAGCCTGGCCATAGCATGAGCCAGCAACCCAGTGGCAGCCAGCCCTCCACTGCTCTCCAAGACCAGTCTGCCAGCTCCCAGGAGCCTGCTCGGGGCCAGAAAAGGCAGGTGCCTGCCTGGTCCGGTGCAGAGATCATGGCCCTGATTGAGATTTGGGGGGGATCAATGTCCATGATCTCTGCCCTAGAGGGAAGAACGCAGCCAGCTACAGCCACATGGTTGCCAGCCTGGACACCAAAGGACACCCTAGGAGCAGGTTTGGATGAAAACCAAGGAGCTGTGGCAGGCCTATGCCAGGGCCACAGGGGGAAGCTTCCAAACAGGGGCAGACCCAGACAGCTGCTCCTATTATGACACCCTGGACCACATCCTGGGGGGGGGCAAATGGTCTGTTCCCCCCAGGTGGTCATCAACCCTAGGGCAGAGGGCCCTGACCAGGGCACAGGGAGGGGCGGGGGGAGAGGAGGAGGAGGAGGGCCAGGAGCTTCAGGAGCCCAGAGGGAGCATGCCATGCAGCCAGGGCCCCTGAGCCATCCCGGTGGACCTGTTGCCAATGTTGTCCAAGGCCGGGGAGGCAACAACATGTGAGTGACATCACTGTCCCTGTATGCGGGGGCAGGAGGGGAGGGAGACCAGGGACTGCTTGCATGGGCCTTGCTGGCCATGGCTCATGCAGCAGCCTGTGCATGTGCTGTGCCAGTCCTGGGCATGTGGCCCCAGCTGGCTGCCACACAGCAGCCTTGGCCTGTTACCCACACATATGTAGCACACAGCACGCCTCCACCATGTGCGGAATATTTCACTCAGAGAGGTCCAGGTGGGTGAGGAGGCATCTAAAATGGGCCTTCAGCCGGCCGAAGGCACTCTCCACCACAATGCAGGCCCTACCAAGCCTGGCATTAAATGCTTGTTGGAAAGGGTTGAGGGGTCCTGCGTAGGGCTTCATGAACCAGGGTTGTAGGGGGTAGGCTACATCCCCCACCAGGCACACAAGCATGTCCACGTCCCCAACTCAGATGTGGCGCTCAGGGAAGAAAGTCCCGGCGTGCAGCCTCTGGCACACGGAGTTGCGGTACACCAGCCTGTCATGTGCTTTGCCAGACCAGCCCACGTTGATGTCCATGAAGTGGCCCTGGTGGTCAGACACAGCCTGTATGATGATGAAGTGTCTCTTCCAGTTTATGTACAGGGAGGCCTGGTGGTCCGGGGCACAGATGGGGATGGGTGTCCTGTCGATTTTCCCCCCTTTCTCCCCCCCACATTTGGGGAAGCCCAGGGCACCAAAGCCCTCAATGACCACGTCCACATCAGTGAGGTGGATGGCTCTGCGGAGAAGCACTCTATTGATGGCCTTGACCACCTGCAGAGGAACACACAAAAGTGAGAGTCACTGGGGTGCCAAGGTGGCTGAGTGCTCCTGCCACTGCCCCGTGCCCCCACTCCCACGAGCAACCCCCCCCCCCCCCCCCCGCGATCCTATCCAGCGAGGGCAGCCCTTAGTGCGGGCGGGAAAGAACAAACCCTCCCGGGGTGAGGACTTTTACCACTTCCTGCCCTTTTCCCTAGGGCAGCCCATCCACTCGTTGCACCACCACCCCACCCCGGCACAATGGCCGGAGACTGTCATACCTGCATGAGCACTACTCTGATGGTGGATCTCCCCACACTGAACTGGTTCCCCATGGATCGGTAGCTATCCAGCGTGGAGAGCTTCCAGAGGGTGATGGCCACATGCTTCTGGAGGGGAATGACAGGCCTCGTGTGTGTCCCATCACTGCAGAGCAGGGGCGAGCCACTCAGAGAGCTCCAAGAAGGTGTCCTTCTTCATTCTAAAGTTCTGGGTCCATTGTTGGTCTCCCCAGCACTCCAGGACGATGTGGTCCCACCAGTCGCTACTGGTGTCCAGACAGCAGATGCGCCGGGGCATGCTGGCATTCGGGAGCTGCAGCTGCCCCTCCACGTACCCCAGGAGGCTCCAGAGGATGGCCTGGGGGTTGGGCTGCAGCAGATGCTGAGAGGCAGCCTCCTGAAAGTGCTGCCAGGCTTGCAGCAACACATCCAAAAGAAGCACCGGAGTGCCCAGGGGCAGCTCTGGCTCCATGGTGCCGAGTGCTATGGTGTCCCGAGTGAGGGCAACCAGAGCATGCAGAGAAAAAAATGCTTTGCTGTCCCTCATCGAGGTAGGCAAGCAAGCAGGGAAACCGGAGAACCGGCTGTCCAGGTGGGTCCTTTTAAGCACAGGCCCCAGATAACCTCAGGCAGCAGCCACACAAAGTAACTCCTGACCTGATGCTCTGCTGGAAGTGGTTTCAGCTGCCCTTAAATGCAATTCAGCAAAACACACATTGAAATGCATTTTGTGTTTAGATGTGTTATTTTGAATTATCTTATTTCGAAATAATTATTTTGAAATTAGATATTTCGAACTAACGCTGTAGTGTATACGTACCCTAAGAGCCTTGAAAAGAGTTGGTGGGTAGAATAGCTCATTCCCACATTAGCTTGTGCACCAATCAGGTCTAATTTTTGGTTCCACATGCCTCTTGTTTGCCAGACATGATCTTAACACAGTCCTTGGATGATATCAGTAGACTTCTTTATTTAACTTAATTCAGTCTTTCTATCTCCTGTATACATAATTTCTTAAACAATTTTATGTACTAGGTCATTGTGGCAACTCATTAAACATTACCCATTTTTTACCAGTTAGGCTAACAATTAAAGCAAGCCTGCTAGACTCCAATTACTACTAATCTCCCCCTTCATGTTTCTCTCACACATGAATAAGAAACAAGATGATTGTCAAAATGAATATGATTTATTATGCTTGAACAAATATCTAAGGATTTGGGAAAAAATTACCAACAGTGAAGAGGAATTAATGTAGCCTATCAAGAAAAAGATGCCAACACAAGATTGGCAGCCAGAGCACAAGTTACATTTATTTCAAGGGTGCTGTCGCATTTGCTTTTGTGAGTTTCATTTATATGCTTCTCTTAAAAGAAGGCAGTGTTTGCCTATCAGCCATAGAGACTAAAGTTCTGATTTCACTTCAAAACACATAGGCTGCATCTAGACTGGCATGATTTTAAGATTTGTTGCACAATCAGAGACCAAGAAAGGACTTGAAAAACGCCATACACTGCATGAACTGAAATTGGAACAGCTTGATAAAATGTTCAATGAATGGTTCGCATTGAAAAGATCTGAAGGACATCCAATTTCAGGACCAATGCTGATAGAAAAAGCAAAGGACTTTTATAAACAAATGGAGTTGACTGAGCTTTGTGCATTTTCTGAAGAGTGGCTGCAGTGTTTTAAGCTTTGACATGGCATCAGAAGATTGGATGTGTCTGGAGAAAAAGCATCAGCAGATCATGAAGCTGCCAAAAGTTATTGTGAATCGTTTCAGAAATTGGTCTCTGAACATGAACTAAGTGCAGATCAAATATATAATGCAGATGAAACTGGCCTTTTTTGGTGGTGTTTGCCAACTTCAACTCTGGCTGGTGAAGGTGAGTCTTCTGCTTCAGGATTCAAGCAGAATAAGGATCGTCTGACTGTTCTTACTTGTGCTAATGCCTCTGGGAATCATAGAATCAAACTTTTAGTTATTGGAAAATGTTAAACCTAGAGCCCTTAAAGGAGTTTTTCATTTGCCTGTTGAATACAAAGCATAATATAATGCATGGATGGATTGTGATATTTTCTCAAGTTGGTTCTATCACACCTTTGTGCCTGCAGTAAAAGAACATTTAAGAAAATTATACAAGCCAGAAGACCGTAAAGTCATCCTACTTCTAGACAACTGCAGAGTACATCCTTCTGAAACAGATTTGGTTTCAGGAAATATTTTCACTGTCTTCCTTCCTCCCAATATAACATCTCTCATACAACCAATGGATCAAGGAGTTACTCAAAATCTTAAGTTAATCTACAAGAAAGACTTCATGCAACAGTTGATCCAGTACCAAGGCAGCATCAAGGAATTTGAATCCCAGTACACAATCAGAAATGCCATCTTTAATGTTGCTTGTGCACGGGATACAGTTAAGAGTCAAACTTTAAGGAGATCTTGGAGAAAATTATGGCTGAATTCTATATTCGCAGAGGGGTCATCTGATGAAGAAGAAAATTTTCAAGGCTTCAGTGTCAGAAGAAGGAAGACTGAAATTACAGATATCATTGAAGTACTGAATTAAGCTGAGCCTAAAAACCCACTCAAGAATCTCAGAGAAGATGAAGTCGAAGAATGGGTTAACATAGACAACAATGCAGAGTGACCTATAGCCCTAGTGATACTGAAATCATAGAAAAAGTTCTCAACCCAGAAAAGTCTTTGCCACCTGAAAATGATTCTGAGGAAGAAGAGCCTGAAGATAAAACTTCCTGGGCTGATGCAAGTGCAGATCTTTCAACTTTGATCAAGTTTGCTGAACGGCATTCTTCTTTTTCATCTCAAGAAGTAATGCAGCTGCATAATTTTCAGAAGAACTTTATGCACTAGAGACAGTAGGCCTGTAAGCAGGCTGATATCAGGAAGTTGCTGCAGAGAGCTTCTGTACCTTGTGCAGCTACACCTTCTACATCTACATGTACCAGTGATTTGGATCCAGAGAATGACTAAATTTTTAGTTTTAATTTGTTACTGTGCCTTATAATAATTACAGTACTGTTTCTGTTTTATAAAATAAGTTTTACTGTTATTGTCCGTTGGTTTTTCCTAGGTTGATGGAACCCTCAGATAACCAGAATGACCTAATCCCTGAGCGTGCCGGATAACACAGATTTTACTTGTACTAGCTTCCTGAAACAGCATTGACAGTTTTACTGAGCCTTGACTAGGAGAGACCATTTCTAACAGTTCCATTGGCCAACTCTAACATTGTCATCCAATGGACTAATTAGATTGTGTGTGGTTTTTTTCTTGATGTGGAAACTTTTTACCAAAGATCTTGACTAAGACCTCTGACTCATTTCACATTGAGTGCAGCAGAGCCATGTGATGGTTGAATCGTACAAGTAAACATCAGATAAAAGGCTCTGAATCCTATTTTCATTGCCAACCCCCATAGCCATTCATTCTGTTCCTATGTCAATTTCCAGTGGAACATGTAATTTCACAAGTGCCCACAATTTATATGACTTTATTAGTAGCTCCTTTTTGTGGTCTGGAGGAAAGTTATTGGGGCTTATTGATGATTACCTTCCCAGTCATAGGTGCCAATGTCAGGGATGGTCTGGGGGTAAAGTACCCATCAAAAAAAATAGAGGGTGCTCAACACCCATGAGCCATCAGCAGCTGGCAGAAACACATGCATGGTGCACAGTGAAACTGGAAGGCAGAATGTACTCCCTGACAAAAACAAAAGTCAGTGCCTTTGTTCCCAGTTGAGCTGTAAGAAAATACTTAAAATACCACACTAAATTCTTTGACAAGTGTGCCACAAAATGAGTTCTAATTTATTCTTTATAAATCTGAATTCTTAAAAAAACATGGGATGGAATCAATATGAAGTTAAAGACATTTACTGTAATTGTTACCATGTCAATATTTTTTTCCATGTTCCAGCAGAAAATACACCTCTTGTTAGCTGATGTTATACAGAAAGGAAGGGGAACCTCTGATATCAAGCAGAAAGGAAAGGAGCTGAACTATCTTTATAAAATATCTTTAGAGGCAGGTCAGACTCAAACACACAAACTAAGTGAGCGAGCACAGACATCTGATCTCTTCCCAGAACAGGTCCTCAAGTTGCTCAGCCTCTGGGGAAGCAGGTACCTGCCACAAATTAATTTGGTCCACATTACACCAAGGATCACCTGCTATGTTAAGAAGACTAATAGGTGGCATGTTGGCAGCAACTGCAGGGCTTCTAAAATTCTTAGAGTAGCATTTTCTAGTGGCCTAGAGCCTCTAGTTTGCTGGGCATTATATAAAGTCTGCCCTATAACAATCCCTTTCATCTGTTTATGAAAAATAATTATATAGGAACATCTGGAATTTCATCTACCAATTTCTTGTCATTGATTTTAAAATACCGGATGGAAACTTAGTAGAATTAAATCCTCATTGCCATGACTTTAGTCTCTTTCTGTAGCTTCCAAAGAACTATTTTAAAGTGACTTTGGTCTAGTTTGTAGAGTTTCTTCTTAAATAAACAATAGAAGGTGAACAGATAGCTGTTAAATGGGAATAAATGGCTCCAACAGTTCAACACATGCTGCTTCAGTGACTGTCCATAGGATATTACTCCCTTCACAAAGAGAGAGTCTTTACCTTCTTTGGTTGCTCAGTCATTAATTATTGATAAGGATCGTGTGGAGTGTCTGCTGAACAGTGTGGAGCAATATACAATATGTTTCATTAACATGGTTGGAACAGAACACAATTCAGTTTACAAACCATGATACATTTCAAATATGTTTTCTGGAGCACTGAGCAGTGATCTGCTTCCCCATAAAGTCAATGGTAAAATTCTCATTTTTAGTTGGGAAGGGGTTAGTACCTGTGACTATTTCATGCACAGCAACTCGGTGTAATTTTGCAATGGTTCTGGGAATTACCATCCGAGTGACTGTAAAGTGGTTTTTAAATTAGTTGGTGAAACTTTAGTGACTTCAGTGGTGCAACATGGATTTGCTGCTGCTGAGGATCTAGTACAAATTTCTTTGCATTTTACAAGTCTTTGTTCCTCCATTCAGAGACATTTTTCAGTAGATTGTCTTGCCCATGATCCTGAAAACACTAACTGCATAGGACAAGTTTTTACCCCCATAACTCTCTCTTAAATTAATCAAAACTGAGAGCTCTTAACATTGTGAACTATTTGGAAATATTAAAGGTATTAAGTTCACCGCTCAATCGAAATACCTTCAACAAGCAGGCCAAACTTAGTCCCTCTCTTGAACTCAGTGGGGATAACTTGGCCCTGTTTAAAGTGTGGTTATGTTGAAAAGAAAACATAAAGTTGTGGGATTACAAATGAATTCTCCTTCAATGACTTTCAGTTTTCCCATAAAAAAGGTGTGTTTTGTTTGTTTTTTGTTTTTGCTTTTGTGTGTCTACCTATCAACTTTGTAGTCCCAGGCAGGGATCGGAAACTTATGCTATGTTCCTTAAGATATAGTAGAACCAATATAATATACTTTCTATTACCAGAAACTAGCTATTGGTGCAATACTCATATATTTGCAGGGAGATGAACAGGTAATAATCTATTTCTACAATTTATGCACCTGTGACAATTTAGCTGATGAAGAAGAATGAGATGCCTTCTAATCTTCCATGTCTGCATTGGTTCTGTTAACAGTTCTAAAAATTAGTTGAGTTAGCCGGATGATCTGACAGGGAGTAAGGCCTGATTTTTGGAATATGCTAAGCAGTTACAGCTCCCATTAACTTGATTGTATTTGTGGATACTCAGCACCTCTGAGAAGTGAAGTGGTTCAGTGAATAGGGAACTGCATAGAGATTGTGCCTGGGACCTTGGACAAGTAATTTCAATTTTCTGTGCCTCTGCTATCTCCCTTGCCTTTTTCTGTTCTGTTTGTTCGGATTGTAAGCTCTCCAGAGCAGGGGCTATTTCTTACTCTACAGTTGCTTGCACAAAACCAAGCACAATGGAAGGCCTCTGGGTGCCACCATGACATAAAATATAACTACAATGAGCATGTTGGGCACCCAAAATTAATAGCTGTTTTTGAAAATGTGGACCCTAAAAGCTGTTCCAAATGTTTGTTAATCATTTCCTTGCCTACAAAAACAGTGGCTGTAAAGTGCTGTGAAATACAAGTTTCTAAATACTCTAGCCCTGTTTGTTGTTGACTCATACTTCTAAATTGACAGCAAGGAAGCTTACTGATGTTAAAAATACCTTCCCTAGAAGGGAAGTTGTAATAACATCCTATAACACTTGATTCATGGTCCATTGAAATTAATTCAAGTTCTTCTGGTAGGTCCAATGGGCTAATAAAGAAAAATGTATTAAGGTAGCAGAGATAACAGGGAATCATAGAAGATTAGGGTAAGAAGAGACCTCAGGAGGTCATCAAGTCCAAACTTCTACTCAAAGCAGGACCAACCCCAAGTAAGTCGTTCCAGCCAGGGCTTTGTCAAGTCTAGCCTTAAAAACATCTAGGGTATGTCTAGACTACATGCCTCTGGTGACAGAGGCATGTAGATTAGGCTACCCGGCATAGGAAAATGAAGTGGCGATTTAAATAATCGCTGCTTCATTTAAATTAAAATGGCTGCCGTGCTGAGCCGATCAGCTGTTTGTCGGCTCAGCGCGCTAGTCTGGGCGCTCCGTGGTCGACATCAAAGGCATTTGTCGACCTCCCTGGTAAACCTCATCCCACGAGGCATACCGGGGCAGTCGACAAATACCTTTGATGTCGACCGCGGAGCGTCCAGACTAGCACGCTGAGACAACAAACAGCTGATCGGCTCAGTGCGGCAGCCATTTTAATTTAAATAAAGCGGCGATTATTTAAATCGACAGTTCATTTTCCTATGCCGGGTAGCCTAATCTACATGCCTCTGTCGCCAGAGGCATGTAGTCTAGACATACCCTTACAGATAGAAATTCTACCACCTTCCTAGGCAACCCATTTCAGTGCTTCACTGTGCTCCAAGTGAAATAATTTTTCCTGATATCCAGTCTAGACCTCCCCCACTGCAACTTCAGACTATTTCTCCTTGTTCTGTCATCTGCCACCAATGAGAACAACTTAGCTCCATCCTCTTTGGATTCCCACATCAGATATTGAAGGCTGATACCAAATCCCCTCTTCCCTTCTGCAGAATAAACAAGACCAGTTCTCTCCGCCTCTCTTCATAAGTCATGATCCCCAGCCTCCTAATCATTTTCATTGGCCTCCACTGGAGTCTCCCAATATGCCCACATCTTTTCTGTAGTGGGTGGGTGGGTGGGAGGTCTTCAAACTGGACACAGTACTCCTGATGTGGCCTCACCAGTGCCAAATATAAGGGAATCATCACTTCCCTAGATCACCTGGAAATGTTTCTGTTAATGCAGACGAATATTTCATGAGCATTTTTGGTAACAAGGGCACAAAGTTGACTCGGATCAGGCTTCTCTGGTAATCCCCAGGTCCTTTTCTGCAGAACTGCTTCTTAGCCAGTCAATCCCCAGCCTTGGGATTCTTCTATCTTAAGTGCAGGACTCTGCACTTCTCCTTGTTGATTTCTTCTGGCTCAATCCTCCAATTTGTCTAGGTCAGTCTGGAAACTATCCCTACCCTCCAACATATCTACCTCTCCCCGTAACTTAGTGTCATCCACAAGCATGCTGAGGGTGCAATGTATCACATCATCTAAATCATTATTAAAGATGTTGAACAAAACTGGCCCTGGGACTAACCCCTGAGGCACTCTGCTTGATAACAATGGCCAGCTAGACATTGAGCCCTTGATCACTATCTGTTGAGCCCAATGATCTGTCCACCTTATAATCCATTCATCTAATTCACACTTCTTCAAATTTGCTGTCAAAGGATACCGTAGGACAGTGTTTCTGAAAGTGCTCTGTGAAAGCACTTTGAGAAACACATTAACTGGCTGCCCCAGTTTGTTTATTTACTGGTGCCATGGTCACAGAGCCTCGTGGCTCCCATTGGCTCCGTTTCACTCTTTGCAGCCAAGTGGAGCAGCGGGAAGTGGTGGTCCGGCCGACGCCGCTTCCAGCATCTCCCTTTGGCTGCAGAAGACAAAACAGAGCTAATGGGAGCCGCAAGGCTCCCATGGCCATGGCACCAGCAAATAAACAAACTGGGGTGGCCAGTTAATGTGTTTCTCAAAGTGCTTTTGCAGAGCACTTTCAGAAACACTGCTATAGGAGACTATATCAGAAGCTTTACTAAAGTCAAGGTATATCATACCAACAGAGCCACTTATCAACTCCTTCCTCTTCAAAATGCTTCAAGTGCTTCAAAATGGATTTCTTGAGGATTTGCTCCATAATTTTTCTAGGACTGAGGGGAAGCTGACCGGTCTGTAGTTCTCTGGATTTTCCTTCTTCCCTGTTAAAAAAGATGGGTGCTACATTTGCCATTTTCCAGTTGTCTGGAACCTTCCCCAATCACCCTGAGTTTTCAAAGATAATGGACAATGGCTCTGCAATCACATCAGCACCCGTGGATGCATTGCATCTGGCCCCATGGACTTGTGCAAGTCCAGCATTTCTAAATAGTCCTTAGCCTGTTCTTTCCACCAGTCCCGCATACTCTGCTGCCCAGTGCAGCAGTCTGGGAGCTGACATTGTCTGTGAAGACTGAGGCCAAAAAAAAAAAGCATTTGATTACTTCAGGTTTTTCCATGTCATTTGTCAGTCAGTTGCTTTCCCCATTCAGAAAGGGTCCCACTCTTTCCCCAATCACCTTCTTGTTGTTAATATATCTGTAGAAACTCTTGTTGTTATACTTCACATCCCTTGTTAGCTGCAATTCCAGTTGTACTTTGACCTTCCTAATGCTCAAGCAATATTTTTATGCTCCTCCCTAGTCATCTCTCCAAGTTTCCCCTTGTTCTAAGCATCCTTTTTGTGTTTAAGCTCATTCAAGATTTCTCTGTGAAGTCAAGCTGATCACCTGCCATATTTGCTTTATTTATTGCACATTGGGATGCTATATTCCTGCACCCTGAATAAGGCTTCATTTAATATAGCCAGCTCTCCTGGACTCCTTTCCCTCTCATATTAGCTTTCAAGGCAAGAAGTGTCTACCCCACCCCCACTCCCACCCCCACCCCCAGCTACTTAGCAAGACAATGGATGCACAATGGGTTCCAACAAGTAATGGTGATGTCAGTATCTTATGCAACTTTTGATTTGGCATTAAATAATGTAGGGAAAAACATTGTCTGTGAAACATTGCAGCTGGACATCACAACAAAGTTTTCTGCCTTTGATTCCCTGCCTTTGATTCCCTTGATTGCTTGTTGTTGCCTTTTTCCTGTTTGTTCTCTCTTTAGGATTGTTTGCAAAATACACCAGCCATTTTCAAAATAACTTGATCATCACAGACATTATTAATTGCCATAGACATTATTAATATTTAAAGTAAATCTTGGTAGGACTTGAGTAGATAAAATAAAGGTAGGAACATTGTACAGTATGATGTGTTATTACTATAGAGCTAATAGGGAGATTGGGGTGAAAGAAATGACTGGTGTTTACTGGACTCCATATAGCAAACATAGTTTTTGTTTTGGTTTTGCTTAAATCAGAAAAAGGATATTTCAGACTGTTGCTCCAGTGCTTATGGAAAGTAGGTGATAGTAGCACTTTATTGCACTAAGGCTCTTCATACTGGACTCCGACATGATAACAGATGTGCATCCACCCAGGAAATTACCATTTTCAATAAAAGACAGAGCAGCAAATGCATTTTCATGCATGGAAAAATAATGTAATAAACTGAGCAAGGCCCCTGACTTGATAAATTATATGTTTGTAGTAGGAAAAAAACAATTTGTTTAAATTTTTAAACTTTTAATAGCACTGTAAAACAGGAACACTTGTTGCTCCTAATAATAAAATGGCAAGAAGAGAGTTCACTAGGAAAATATGTTGAAAAGTCTTGACACTTCTATGTGGCTTTGTTGGAAATCTTCCTATAAGTAATTTAATTTTCAGTATAAAATATTGAACACATTTAGGAAGTATTTGGTAACTACCTTTGTTTGCACATCTGTGTTTACAAAACCCATAGTCTCCCTCAAGAGCCTTACCAGTAAAAAAGGAAATAACTTCCAACTACGTAGATCTTTTCCAAGACCGGAAAAGATGCCAGCTGGAGTCAATAGAAAACAAAAATTCCCACAGAGTTTAGTGGATATTGTCTTAGGTGACAGGTACCTAGAAATTATATGATTTCAGGTTCAGACAGATCCAGGACTGAATGTAGGGGGGAAAAAAGCAGAAGTCTGAGGGACTTTTCACCTGCATTACAGCTTTCTTGTAAATCCAGAACTAACCATTGCAGAGACAGGTTTCCAATCTGAATGTTTCTGTGGATAGTCATTCCTCATCCAATATCCAGCTTGTTATGGAGTACTTGGATACTTATGTATGGAAGTACCTTGTTTAGGCCTTATTGATCTTTAGTACTGCAGTCACCTATGTCCATCCTCCTCAGAAATCCCCTTCACTGGCTTCCCATTGCCTCTCCAATCAAATTTTAATTCTTTGTACTTATTTTCAGAGCTCTCTGCAACCAGTTCTTTCCTGCCTCCAACCTGTTTTCTCCTCTTACTTTCACACAAACCTCTCCATTGGACTGAATAATCCTTAATGTTCTTTTCCTAGGCCAGTCTCAAGGCTTTCTTTCCTGATCCCGCTCCTATAGCCAGAAATCCTGTCCTGATCCTGTCTGTGCTCTTCTTTTAAATCCATCAGTGAGGCTCATAAAGGATAATAAATGACATTTATTTGTTGTTTAATATAAAGTTCTCTTCTTGCATTTACCTTCCTGATTGTTACTTTATACTCCCAAGTGAGTGCATAATCTATTGCTCACTCTTTTCTTTCCCTCTGTGCTGACATGTTATCTTGTTTGTTTATTTAATTTGAATAATATACTCCTCAGTGAATAGAATCCATCTTTTTTTTTCTGTATTGTAAAGTGCCACGCGCATCTAGGTTTCTATACAAGTAAATGATTATAATCATATTAACTAGCAGAAAAGCTCTGTGCATAAAGACTGACTATATTTCTGGGTTTTGACAGAAAGCTTTCCATATGCTATGTGGCTGGGCTCTGACTCATTAATGATCTGCCGAACATAGTTTCAGAACTTGCGTGCTGTACCAATAGAGAAATCGAATTTTACTTTGGGCCTGGAAGATTCAGTAGTGAAGACCCCAATCAAGATTGGTGGAGTTCAGTTGTTGTAAATTGCACAAAATTTTAATTAAACTGTTTTCCTAATCTGCTTAATTTATGATTGTGTCAAAGATGCTAGCAGTAATTCTGTGCTTAATTTATGAGCACAGCATTACCACTGGCTTCCTTGACACTATTAAGGTCCCATCCCATAATATTCACATTTCTTTTTGCTAGTGTCAGATAATGGGATTTCATAAACACAGATTCAGAGGACAATGCAAGTGATGTAAGTTGTACAGCAATAAGTCTGCATAAAAGTGAGACCTACTTCTCCCTTATCTTACACCCTGCTGCTACCCCACATCTCTATCATCCCTTATGTCACTTTTTATTCTCCCTGACCTCTCTGGGTAGACTTGCAGTAATGTACGAATGTGTTGCTTACATTCCCATTTACATAACCTCTGAATTAGTCCCAATATGTTGGGTTTTGTTTAATGTGAAAGACAAGCATGATGCACATTCCTGACATAGTTCTATCTATCATTTTGTATTCGCATCTGATGCAGAATACCATCACTGATTAGCTGGAATGCCTTCAGGCTTTAGTGACTTCCTCATAATTTAAAATATGTTTACATTTTTACCTAGTGGAAAATCTGGGGTTATTTCTGATACTTGTTTTCTAGCTGGAATACGAGTGTATATTTATCACCATTAAAATCAAGCTAAGAACGTTCTGACTGGTTATGAAAAAGTTACATATTGCTGATTGGGATATTTCCAGCGATTGCAGGCTAATTTGACATGTTTTTCACAGTGTCTGTCAGAAATCCTGACCACACCACTCCTATGAGCAATCATGAAGTGACTAGCAAATGCAGAGACTGAAAGAGGAAAAACCCTCAGAGAGCAAATGAAGATGCTCTGTAGACACCTAACCCTGCCCTTCCCCCATTTTTGCTCCATGACTCCAGCCCACCAGCATGGCAGTGATATGGTCAGGATTTCTGATCGACACTGAATGGCACTGGAGAGATATTGTGCACCCTGACAACACAGCACAGCTGCCAAACAAACTGAGTAACTGAATACCTCTTGCAGCTTACCCCAGCACTGGGGCTAATAGGTATGTTTCTGAGTAGACGGCTAGCAAAAGGACCCACTGAGGTGAACATACTGTTTGACACCTTCTTGTGGTGCTCAGGACTGAGGGTCACTTTGTTACCCCCAGCTTCATCAACAGGAAGGCTTGCTGGTGTTTAACCTGCTGATAGCTCACTGACACCACCTAAACAACCTCCCCTAACTCTGACTTTGTCTTGCAGATTAACAATAAGTGCACTCCAGTTTCTGAGCTTCCTCGAAGCGGTCCCCTGCAATGTCCAGCCCTTAACACTGGACCCTCACAGCAATTGCAAGGAAAGTTATCCCTTAAGGAACAGTGCACACACCAGCTTGTTTGGTTCAAGTGAGGATCATCTCAATATAGCCTCACAGCACTGAGATATATTTACAGTGAAAACCATCATAACTTTTTAAAAACAAAAGCTAAGACTTAAGAGAGAGAGAGTAAGGATAGGGAGGAAAACAGAAATGGTTATATATAAAAGAAAAAGGATAACATTCTTCCTAGAGTCTGTACTTAACATAAATAGATCTTTCTTTTATTAATGCAAAAATGATGTCCTTACTGCTTCCTCATTGAAGGGTGAAGTTGTCTTTTTCCCTTTGTTATATTTCCCAAAGTCATTGCTTTGTCCTCAGAGTCAAGATGACCTCTGTAGTATGTTGTCTCCATGTTGCATTCTCATGTTGACTATCATATGTAAACTGGCTTCTATAGAATTGGCTTACAATGCAGACAGCTGAATACATATCCTTTGTCCAGTCAAAAACTGCTCATCAACCCTGCTTTGATTCAGATTTTAGAAGATATTTTCCAGTGTATATACACAACTTCTTAATATATACATATATTTGTGAAGTAGCACTGTTACAGAACAGTTATTTCTTTTGCCATTTGGCAATGAGGAATTCTTAGGGTCACATGAACCCACCTCCAGTGATAGAAGAAAGTTTCAAGGGGCAATAGAAAAGTCTCATGGTCCCCCTGTCCTGAGATCCCCAGAAGCACAAATTCAGCCAACTATCAGAGATGTGTGCAAGTTAACTGCCACAAGGCATTGGTGTCGTTTGTTAGCATCAACCCCTCTTTCTTGTAGCCTGTTTCTCACATATCTGTTTGTTATTGTGCTGGCTGTTGCAATACATTCTGATCTGAATCTATTAGGGTATGTCTACACTGCCACCCTAGTTCGAACTCGGGTGGCTAATGTAGGCATTCGAAGTTGCAAATGAAGCCTGGGATTTAAATATCCCGGGCTTCATTTGCATCTTGCCGGGCGGGCGCCATTTTTAAATCCCCTTAGGTCGAACTCCGTGCCCGCGGCTACACGCGGCACGGAGTAGGTAGTTCGAATTAGGATCTCTAATTCGAACTACCGGTACACCTCGTGGAATGTAGCCGTGGGCACGGAGTTCGACCTAAGGGGATTTTAAAATGGCGCCCGCCTGGCAAGATGCAAATGAAGCCCGGGATATTTAAATCCCGGGCTTCATTTGCAACTTCGAATGCCTACATTAGCCACCCGAGTTCGAACTAGGGTGGTAGTGTAGACATACCCTCAGTCTCTCTCCTTTTATAAAGCATTCTTTTATAAGCAGGTCTTTGGTAGTTTCTCTTCCACAGCTTTGACTCAAAGAAATGTGACTTTTGCTTACCTTTCCTGGCCAGCAGCTTGTACATATATAAGGTACATAGATTTTTTTTTTTTAATTACAACAAATTCAGTTTTGTGCAACATCTTACAGAAATGACATAAAAATTCAGTGGTGTAATATAAAATGATGAATCAGATATAGCCATCCTCAAACCAGAATACTGAGGAATTAGTATTAGTGATATTACATGTATATATAAAAATATCAATATGTTATCAATATTTATATTGTGTAATATTAGCATTTTGTAAATATAAACACATTTCGATAAACCTGACTGTACGAGATCTATAATGGAAAAACAGATTACCACTGAGTAATGAATACTCCAATTTCCCAAAGGCTGGAAATCTGCAACCAGATTCCAAGTGACTTCACCTTGTGCTATCTTCAGTTCTTGTGTAATTGAATAACAATTCCATTCAGCTGAAACTTTACATGAGAACATCACATGAGGTCTGATTCTCTGTTGCCTTCCACTGTGTGGAGTCATTTATATCAGTGAGGGCAAAATGAGTGTAAAAGACTATTCGATTTGATAGCATTTTATATCCACTTCACTCTCCCTTTTCAATGGTGCATATTACTAGACAAGGGTTCAGGACAACAGAGAATCACTATGACTAGCTGCTTTTGTACTCTGAAACAGCTACAGTAGTTTGCTTATAATGGAAGGAGCCATTTTAGCTGCTGCTGCTAATATTATCCTACTTAACTTTAATTTGTGTATACTGTATTGAGTTCTGCCACTGTGTGTGTTAAATGCAAAGACAACAAATGGTAAAGGCTTGTCTATAATTTAGTGGGAAAGAATCTGGATTGGGGACCAGCCTGACAGGTCTATCTGATTCTTATTGCTGCTGCTTCACACAGCTTGCTGTTGTTGATCCTGATGGCCCTCTTTCCTTAATGGAATGAAGAGATTTGACTCCACATGCTGGATTTTAAAGCTGCTAGTAGTATGAGTCCATATTGTTGTATGCCCTTTATGTGTGACACAAGATAAGAGCTATCTTATGCTCTACATTCTGTATTTTTGCAATAGTTTAATGTTGAAACCTTAATTCTTCATCCAAAATAAAGGATTCCAAAAACTCATGGAGCTCCTATCCTCATTCCACTGCATACATAAGTTTCTCATTCACTCTCCCACCCTCTCCTCTTTTAAAAATTTCAGAGGGCTGCTGTCCAGCTCAACTTCAGAAGCTCAGCACTTTCTGTGAAATTCTTTCCTTATTTTGAAACAGAAAATCAAGGCTTAAATAGCCCTGACATTATACATGATTTCAGGTGCAATTTTACCTGAAATGTAAACAAAAAAATACCCTAACTTTTGGCAATGAATTTATTTATTAGACGTCATTAGCTGCATTCTGTTTTGGTTTTGGTCTGTCAGGAAGTTGCCATCAGCAGTACTAATTTTGGCCAGGAGGAGGTGAATAAATGAAGAGTAAAACTTAGAATACTATCCAAACCTTCCTTTACTTCTAGGAACAAACTTTACTATATGAGATGTTCAAATAAATTTTTTCCATGTAATTTTCTAATGGCTCCTGAAAAAAGAATGGCCATAATTTTTGTGAAAAAGCTTGTTCTTGTGCGACCTCAAACTCAGTTTTGATGCCCCCTCCCCCCCCCCGCCAGCTCTTAGCGTAACTTGGAGCAGTAGCAGCTGGGAGCTCCAGGCCCTTTTGAATTGCTGGAACCTGGGGTAAATGCCCCTTTTATGCCAACTCACCCCATTGACATTGACAGGCATGAGCATGGCCTACCACGAATTATGAAGCTGGTGCATTCCTATCCATTAGGGGCTGGATTGAGACCACCAGTATATTTCCTAAAGGTCACTGGACAGCCTTAAAATAGGAAAATTTGGGGGGCATTAATGACGTCCACTAGCTTGGCTTGGCAATGAAAGGCTCCTAATCTCACTACTAGTCTCTGAGCCATCTGATCTGCAGTGACATTAACACCTGATGGACAGTTTTAAAGCAATGGACATCTGGAATATTCATCATCAGTTGGAAATGCATTAATCATATATTACTCCCCTTCTGACCACACAGTTAATTCAAGATTGAGCTGTTTCCTAATTCTCTTTCACCTATTCCTAGACAGTTGTCACTTACAGTAAATTACTGTAATTGAGTCATATTGTGTTTATTATTTATATAGTGACAAAAGTGCACTAGGTGCTTCTCTGTCAAAGAGTCATAGAACTGGAAGGGACCTCAAGAGGTCATTGAGTCCAGTCCCCTGACCTCATGGCAGGACCCAGTGTAACCCACACACCTAGTGTAGTTACTGAGCAATGCAAGCTTGTAACCACCACCAGGCAGATGTGAACCTGGGACTGCTGAAGCAGAGTATAGGAGCCTCTACCCTCTCCCCTCTGAGCTTAGAGGCTCCTATATGCTGCTTCAGAGGTCCCAGGTTCAAATCTGTGTGGTGGTGGTTACAAGTGGGGGCTCATGCGGGATCTCAACTGGGTCTCTGAAGTTCAGGACGTGCTGCCTCATCTAGGGGAAGTATGTAACCCACACACCTAGTGCGGTTACTGAGCAGTGCAAGGGGTACCTAGACCTCTACAGCAGGGGCTAAGAGTCAGGTGGCTTTTAGCTCAGAGGGTAGAGGCTCCTATACTCTGCTTGCAAGGTCCCAGGTTCAAATCCACCTAGTGGTGGTTACACCAGCACTGTCTAGATCATCCTTGACAGGTGTCTTTCTAACCTCCTCTTAAATATCTCCAGTGATGGAAATTCCACAACCTTCCTACACAATATATTCCAGCATGACAGGAAGTTTTTCGTACTGTCCAACCTAAACCTCCCTTGCTGCAATTTAAGCCCATTGCTTCTTGTCCTATCCTCAGGGGCCAAGGAGAACAATTTTTCTCACTCCTATAACACCTTTAGATATTTGAAAACTGCTATCATGTCTCCTCTCAGTCTTCTCTTTTCCAAACTAAACAAGCCCAATTCCTCAGTCTTCCCTCACAGCTCATGTTTTTCTAGACCTTTAATAATTTTTGCTCTTTGGACCTTCTCCTATTTTTCCACATTTTTTTTTGAAATGTGGTGCCCAGAACTGGACACAATACTACAATTGAGGCCTAATCAGTGCTGGGTAGAGTGGAAGAATGACTTCTCATGTCTTGCTCCCAAGACTCCTGTTAAAGCATCTCAGAATCATGTTTGCTTTTTTTGCAAGTGTCACACTGTTGACTCATATTTAGCCTGTAGTCCACTATGACCCCTAAATCCCTTTCAGCAGTAATCCTTCTGAGACAATCACTTCCCATTCTGTGTGTGTGAAACTGATTGTTCCTTCCTGAGTGGAGTACTTTGAATTTGTCATTATTAAACTTCATTCTGTTTACCTCCGACCATTTCTCTTTGTCCAGATCATTTTGAATTATGACTCTATCCTCCAAAATGCTTGCAACCCTCCCAGCTTGGTATCATCTGCAAACTTAAGTGTACTCTCTATGCCATCCTGTAAATCATTGATGAAGACATTGAACAGAATCAGCAAGAGCCCTGTTCCAGAGAGTGTTACATTCAGTTGGCCAGATTGTGTTGGGTCCTTTGTGGATGAGTATGAGAGGAAGGGCAGGCAGCAGAGACCTTTTATTTCCTGATGTGTTCCTGTACAATTCCACTCCCTGGCTATGTCTACACTGGCGGCTTCTTGCGCAAGAACATCTTGTGTAAGGGTTCTTCTGCAAGAAGTCTTGCACAAGAAAACATCCACACTGCCATGTGCAAGCTGTGCTTTTGTGCAAGACTGCTCATGGCAGTGTGGATGCTCTCTTGCGCAAGAAAGCTCTGATGGCCATTTTAGCCATAGGGGTTTCTTGCGCAAGAAATCCCTGCCGAGTGTCCACACTGCCCTTTTGTACAAGAAGCCCTCTCTTACCATGCTGTACTGTAAATTTCCTTGTGCAAGAGCAGGCGGGCAGTGTGGATGCTCTGCAGATTCTTGTGCAAGAATGGCCTTACTTGTGCAAGAAGCCACGAGTGTAGACATAGCCCTTGTGTACAGTGAGTGCAAGGACTGATTGAGGCTAGCCCTGATAACTGATATTGAGGAGACTATTTGGGACCAAGGTACAGATTGAACCTCTGTAGTCTGGCACCCTTGGGTCCTGATGGGTGCTGAACCAGAGTATTAGCCAAACCATGGCAGACCAATATTGTCTAGCAGCATTAACAACACTTCCATGGCTTACAGGGCTCTTAGAAGACATTCAAGGATACATTCATTACCTCTAAATAATAGCACAGAACACTGAGAATCAGGACTGGTGGCCATAAATAAAATGTATGGGTCCACAGGCAACTTGGTCACACCCATGATAAGTGGACATCTGGCTAAGTAAAATCATGATGGACTGTGGATATTGCTGGACCAGTACTACTCTCAGGGAGTAAGAGTGCCAGAATCAGACCTTTAACTTCATTTCCTGAATTGATCTATGCAATACCGATCAGCTCAATGAGATAATACATTAACAAAATTAGTTATATAAGGGAAACTGAGGAAGTGGTTATTTTTTAAAACCTCAAAGGTAAATTAAATACTGTCTCAGAACCTTCAATCAATTACTTCATTATGCTGAATGTATTTCTTATGAGTAATGGCCATATCTATTCCATGACACAGCATTATACTTCTGTCTTGAGTCATTCAGGAGACAAGTCTCCTGCAATAGTATCCACATCCTAATCCATCATGCTTTGAGATGAGATGCTTAAAAAATACTAATTTATGCACTTTTGGATCACTTAAAAATTATTTGCAAGCCAAAGCGGACACATTCTGAATGCAAGCCTTTTTAATGGATTTGCTAAAGTAATAACTGTAAGTGAAGCCAAAAACCTCAGACAAAGCTTTGAAAAGTTGATGTCTACTTACATTAAGTTAAACTGGACTATGCATTTGATGAGTTAATGGATATTATACACTCCATAAATAAAATACAAGTGAAAACATGATTAGTCTTCTAGGAGATACTCAGTCACTTGCAAAATTTAGACAGTTAGATGGAACGATAGAAAATATTCTTCCATATATATCAAAACTAATGAAGAAAACAAGACATATAATACAGCCAAGTTCAGTAGCAGCAGGATAGACACAGCAAGTCAGCCACCTTTCAAGAAATTAAGGCAATTAGCTTTCACAGAAAGACTCAGAAAATAAAAGCTTTAAAGCAGCCACTTTAAAAATGTAAATTACTACTTTCTTCTTCATCGATTGGAAAAAATAACTAACCACCCTAAACAAATTATTCATTAAACTTTGCCACAGCAGGAACTAAAGAGAAAAATAAACGTGCCACCATAAAATATAGATGCACAGCACAGCACAGCAGTCATAAGATGAATGAATCATTTAAGAAAAACTCTATGCAGTAACATATTGAGAAATGAGAAAACCTCTTATGGAAATTGCAAAGTTATAAAAATACTACATTTTTATACCAAGTTAAAAATGACAATGACTCCTGAAATCATTACTATGCTTTAATCATGTCCTACTTCAATAAGTGCACTTCCTTTGTTTTTCCTAAAACTTAACTCTAAACTTTATGGGGTCCAAAATGATCTCTTGCTTTGAGTACAAGTTATTTTTGTCCTCTGTTACCTTCACAGGCTCTGAATCTGAACTTTGAATCCAGATCAAAATTGACTTTTTGATTTTGAAACTCTTCATGAACTGCCTCCACGCTCCTCTCTAACTTTGTATTGAAATCTGTTCTCTTATCATTATTCTCTATCTTTCTCCTTTTCCAATCCCTCCCCCATTTTTTACTTGCTCTTTCAAATGTGTCCTCCTTCACTTATTTGGAGCTCTCTCTGATCCACCTTTTTTATTAGTTTATTTAAGCAAGTTTTAGTCTGACTTCTCTGTAAGTTTTATGCTTGATTTCATCAACATTTTGTGGCACTGTCTTCTGAGTATGTTTTGTTCTACACGGATTCTTTTACAACCCTCATCCCCCTAGTAAATGAGTTCCTTCCAGGTGTACATTAAATCTGCATTATGGTGATTCTGCCCTTTGTGGTTCATTCTCTTTCTGCCTCACCTTAAGGGGGAAAATTCTCTGTGTAGCGCGGTGGAGTGTTTTTATAAATTTTATGCATATTGTGAGATGCATTTATATTACTGAAGACAAGCTAAAAGAATTGCATCTTGCCCTTGTTGTTAATGATGGGATGGTTTGTGGTGTTCTTAGTCTACTCCAAGGTCTTGGACCAGTGTTTGAGAAAGCTATCTCCTTCATAAACAAACTTTGCTCTTCTAATAGACAGTTCCACTGTGCCTGAGGAGCAGAGATGTTAATCATGATTTTTTATTATTATAATATAATCCATTGTACAGCAGCATAGTCACAATGCTACTGGAATTCACTTTCACATGCCATAGAATGCATATTCTACAGAAGATGTGCACTTATGCCTCCATTTCAGATAAAGAGACGGAAAGAAACTTGGAGTAGAGCTAGAGCAGCTTTTTCAGTGATGAACATGTGCCTCTGAACAAGAACAAACACAGAACTAAGTACTGCAGTTATAATTCCTCAATTAATGTTCACCCCTGGTTTGAAAAGTTACATAAATAGCATTTAAGGCCTTTCTGTGAAAGGTCTATGAAACTTCAAACAACTTCCAGAAAATAATGTGTGGACCATCCTCAGAGCTTTTCATCCCTCTCAAACCACATAGAAAGTAGTCACTTAAGGATCATTTCTATACATTCATGTTCCCATACACATTTTTAATTGTTTTTCTATAGACTGGGTATACCCCCTCACTAGTTATTACAGAATATATTTAATACAAATTCTACATGCCCACCTGAGTAACTACATAATCTTTTACTGTAACTCTCATGATTTCTCAATCCATCCTCTCACTGATTCCCACTTGGACTTCAGATAGTAAACTATTTGGAACAACAATCTTATTTTTCTATTTGTTTTGTAAAGTGTTTAGCACATTTTGGGGTTGTGTCAAATAATAAGAAATAATAAAAACTTCAAGCAACCTCCACCGCCTGAATTTTGAGGCCTTGTTACCCATTTAAAATAAATATCATTATTCTCCTATTAGGAATTCACCATATTGTACCATAAAGATAGAATGTTTTGGAAATTCCTTGGTAATGTTCCCTCCTGAAATTATCATTGTAGTGAATATTTGAATAAGAGCCCTATCCATTCCTGTACTCTAAAATCCATTCTTACTGAAAATGTCTTGAAATTTGCTGTGCCTCATGCAGGTGTCCAAATCTGAGGATGTCCCAAGATGCAATCCCCTAAAATGTTTACAAAACCACTTGATTCTTATTGGATTTGTTTGGAGGTTTCTTTGGTTTTTTTGTTTTTGTTTTTTTGCACATAATTGGACCTCATCCTATGGTTCTAATCCTCACCAAATCTACCATGCCTGCTTTGGATTTCTCTCAGTGCATGACATCCACTTCCCCTTTGGGGAAGCAATATTTCCAAAGAACTGGAGGGTTAGGTTTAGAATTCCAGATTGGGTTGAACCCACCTGATGAACCAGAAAGTAACATCCACATGAGCAGCAAGATTAGAGCATTGTTCAGGTCAAAGGCACTTGCAAGGAGCTTGTCCTTGCAGTAATTGGATGGCTCAATATGACATGCTGTAGCAACCGAACCTCAGCAACACTGAATTCATGTCTTTGGAGACTTTAGTTGTTCTCTGCCTGTGTTTTGCGGGGGCTCCTTTTTGGAAGTGTTGCTCATGTCTAAGACCAGAATAGTTAAAGTGCTTTAAAAACTCATTCAGATTCTGATTTTACTTTAGAAGTATGCACAAGGAAAGTAGCATTAATAAATTAAGGAGAGATGAAAGACTCTAGTGAGCATGATAATTGTGCTTCTCAACCATTAATGAATAATGGAATTGAACGTGATCAAAAGACAGTGAGTCAATGGGTTGTTTGGTCTAGGGGTTCCTGATGCTCCAACCCGCATAAAATCAGCCACTCATAAAATTTCCAGGTTCATTAAACTATTGTGTTCAAGGGTAGGGAGTATGGGGGCATAGGTGACTCATTGAAGCACTCAGGATGTGCACTGCCTCCTGTGTCCCCACCAAAATTTTAATTGCTAAATGAGGTGGCCCTACATACTCCCTCCCTGCCCCTCTTAGTGGTCCTCCCTGCACCCTTTCCCATGCAGGCACCAGTTACCCCTATATGAGGGTGTGGAAAAGGATTTGGTGGATGGAGGGTGGGGGATCTCCCCTCTAGGACTATACTCTTCCACCTCTTTCTGGGACTCAACCCATTTACTAGTGTTGATTTATTGTTATGACTTTTAGTGGTGTAAGGATCATCCAGACACTAAGTTTTGAAAACCCAGTTCAATGACTAGAGCTCTGAAGAACACTGTTTCCAAAAACATAGTTTTTCTTGATATAAGGGTCATTAGTGAATTCATAAGCACTGACAAGCAAGATCCATAATAGGACAAAGTTGTGCACCACAATCCCTTGCAATCACATACTAGGAGGGGAAGGAAAGTGATCCTATCTATGCCCTCCTCTACTTCTGGTCTACCCTCTTACAAATATTCCCCTTTACCCATCATTTACTCCCCATGGTTGTTCACCCTTGACAACGGAGGGAGTTCTAGAACTCCTCTTTCCTCCACTACTACTTATAGTGGGGATGGGACACCAGATTCACTATTCTCCTTGATTGTGCTGCTTCTAGAAGAAAGGGGAAGGTCAGAGCAGTGCAGGAGAGTGTGGGGAAGAAAGGAAGGTATCAATGCCATGGAGAATGTCAGGGAGGGGCCTTCAGCTGTGCCCCTGAATCTCCCTCCCCTGGCATTTATATCCCTCTTTTCTGTCCCTCCTTACTGTATACTGGCCCCTGTAGTATTTTTGCATCTGCCCAGGTCCTCAACCTGTTAGTGTCCTGCCACGACCTCTCCTCTGTAGGGAAGAGGACTAGGGAGGAAGGATTAGGCTGTGCCAGATAGGCAGAGAAATAGAAGATGGGAAGATGATGCAGAGGAAGCCAAGGAACTACTATGCAATCTACACCTTCAGGGGCTGGTTGAAAGCTTCCCCAAATATTGAAGGAATGTGCTGAACTTTCTGCGCTGAACTTTCTGACACGTTCTACAGCTGTACGAAATGTTCCACATGCACACCCACAGCACTACTTTCAGTGAAAGGGGGACAGATGCCTTGGCTTCTCCTAACTTGGCCATATCATCTTCTTTGGGGTCAACAGGGTTGTCAACAGTGTTACTGGGCAGATGGGGAGCCTATGTAGTGGTCATAACCATAAGACTAGCTTTTTCACAGCTTTTTCCCCAGTTTCCACATTGCTGGTCCCAAATCAAGTCAGACTTAAGTTTTCTCATCTGTTTGTGGCTCTAGTCTTTTCTGCCAACCTCCACACAGCCCAGCAGCTTCTCTGCTTTGTGCTCAGATTGCTAAGTGACACCAGGCAGTGCATTCCTACCACCTGACTGGTACTTCACAAATACAATATATTTTCAATTCTGAAGTGTTGGGCTGCTTTTTTTAATACTTGCTCTGCTTTGAATGGCAGCACCTAAATTAAGCAACATTTGGTAGGATGTCAATATTAAGAAGTTATAATACCACTTCTTTACTTGCCTCAAGGTATGGGCTCACTTTCTCTTTCTGGATGTGCCTTATGAAGGCCTTATGGCTCCTCTCCCTCCCTAATCAGTGAGACTCAGACAGCTTGATTATTACCTGCTGCTCTGAGCATATACATCAACTTTGCTCATGAGTGTTGAATGTGTGTCACTCAAATCCTTTCAAAGGACCACCTTGATGTCATCTTGAACTTCCCAAGGTGTGGGAATGAGAGTTTTACATAAAATCTCAGTGACAACAAAGTGTGTGCATGTATCATTTAAATGTGAAGGTAAGCCAAAACACATTTTATTTATTTGTCTGGAGTGCAAGTTGTCATGACGTGTCACTTAGGCACACTACACTCCCAGAAACAACTTGTTAAAGTTGATGAACTGTGGATTTCCTGCAGTGTTTCTTTATATGCTTGCAGAATTTTGTCACATAAATAATTAATATTGGGGCAGATTTCTGTTTGAGAAATCAATTTGGTCTCAATTTTAGCATATCCTGCTTATTCATTTTGTTTCTCTTTTTTTTTTCTGTTGCCATTACTGGAGAATAAATAGAAATTTTTGCCTCAAGAATAGATTTTTTCATCTGTTGCCCACAAGCCCTTCAGCAATATTTCAGCCAATAAATACTTTTGGAAAGGATTGATGGATGTGACAGTGCATTTTGCACATGGAGACATGTTTCTTTTTTAAGTTCTGTTTAGAAATCAGTTTTGAACTAGGTCAGGTTAATTTGCTCCACCTGAGCCCAGACACAAGGGTCACAGGATAGGCAAGGGAGAGAGGAAATGTTAAAGCAAGAGTGAGCTGAGAGATTAAGAACACTTCACCTGAAGGGATAGGATAGAGGCATCTTGGTATTGTGGAAATCAGTTCGTTAAAGAAGATAGATTTTCCTTCTCTGCATCCATTGGTTCGAGTAATAGCAGAGCATCTGGTAGGTCTATGAAGACCTGATGTAGATTTCTTTAGCTCTCAGAACAGAGGATGGCAACAGGGAGTAATGAGAGATAAATATCACGTGACTTTCTCATGAGTAGAAGTCACAGAATGGGACCTAATGGTTAGCGTTGCCACCTGCACTCACTTCAGCACAACTGGAAATCATTTTAATTCAGTTTCTCAAGTCTTTTTAGGTCTAATAATTGAATACTTACAAAGTGTCAAAAAGATTCTAACCACTAAGGAGACTGGCTATCTCTGAATGATGTATTTTTACTACTGTGTTTTTAATGTATAATAAATAAACTTGTGAATCGGAGTTCAAAACCTGCATTCACCAGTTTATCCACCTTCAGTCCTGCTCAAATGAAAATGAACCTTTCCATTCCTTATCTTGTAATGCTGGCTGGGGGGTAGCAGGTAGGTGTGGGATTGAGTGAAAAAGGTTCAAAATAGATCATTAAAAATTCACTTATGGTGGAGCTCAAGTATTAAACTTCTAGGATCTGGACTTTCCTAGATATATGCAAAATATTTTTGGTCAAACTCTGTTGCCACTCACTATCTGCAGAAATAAAGAATTTGTGTATAAATTAAATAAAAATATGGCATCATTATTCAAAGTAAAATTTAACCATGAAACAGATGTACCTATCATCACCACTGGACTTTAATTAGCATTCAGTCATCACATAGGTTTTTTTTTTTCTTCACAGCTTTTTTCCTGTAAGTGATCCAAAAGGTTTTTTTCTTTAACCATGAACTCAACAAATGCTCATGTGACATGGTCCAATTCAAGCTGTCAATTGCTGTTAGAGATTTTGTTTGTTTTTTTGTTTTTGTTTTGATTTTGGTTTTGTGCTTTTCAGAGGAGGAAAATGCATACTAGTAGAAGGTAGAGTCACATTTACAAATTCAGGTTTATTGAGATGTAATGTCAATGTGCCATCCATTAAGAAGTTAACCTATTAAAACTAGTTTTGCAGATGCCAATTAATGTTGTGTTTAAAAAATAAGAATCTTATTTATAATATTAACTGGCAGGCATACAGTGAATACATTAAAATGTTCATTCTGGTTCTAAATGATTCAGGTTTTGGGGGTGTAGTCTATACTTAAAATCGACCAATGCTGCTCTAAGGTGGTTAGGTCCCTGGAACTAGCATATATTTCCTAGGGGGTACATCTACACTACAGAGAAAGATCGAAGATGCCGCTTTCGATCTTCCAGGGTTCAAATTAGCAGTCTAGTTAAGACATAATTTGAACTGAAAGGGGCACTCCAGCCAATGCCAGTAACCCTGCTTTCATGAGGAGTAAGGGAAGGCAAAGGAAGAGTATTCTTCCTTCATCTTCCTGCAGTGTAGACAATGCCAAAAGCCGAGGTAAGCTACTTTGACTTCAGCTATGCAATTAACATAGCTGAAGTTGCGTAGCTTAATTCGACTTTGTCATGTATTGTAGACGTACTCTCGGAGGGCTCACTATGTTCAGGTATATTAACCTCATATTGATAAAATGTGCTGCCTATTTAGAATCTAACGTGTAAACTGATTTTGGGGGAAATACATACACTTAAAAATGATCTTTGACTGTCACTAAGTGGTGAACAGTTGGCAATCTTAAGTATTGTACCATAGCTTAATATATTTCTTAAGGGCAAAAATGACCTCTCTTCTGCAATCTTGAGCAAAGTGTCATTTTAATTATTTCTGTCTGTCCTCCAACTTCTCAACTACTTTAACTGATTCTATTTGTCTTATCTACCATCTGTCAGCAATGGTGCTCTCACCATGGATGCAGCTATTAACTTCATTGCAGGCTCACAGGATGAGAGACCAAGAAAAATGTCTCAAGATAAATCATTGAACAGCAGTGAAATGAGAAAACAGGATATTTTACTCTAGAAAACCAGTTTGTTTCTGGAGACTTGAGCTTGTAATGCATATGAATTTAAACAAACAATCCAAGGTTAATAATGGTTCCAGGCATGCTTTCAACAAGTAGTGAAAGAAACTATGGAAGAAAAGAGATTAATTTACACTTCACTTTCTGTTCTAAGTGTGTGGGGAACTGTATTATCAGGATAATGCTATTGCTTGGAATCTAATGCTCAGGGACATATTAGTGGAAAATCCAGATCCAGGGTTTATTAGTTTCTCTGGTGGAACAACATAGCATTATAATGAAAAACTCAGTATTTTCCAACTGTTAGTAAAATTGATACTTTAGATACCATAGTTATTTTCTAGTCTGGGGTTGGGGGGGCAGGAATAGTGATATCCTATATATCACTCTGTGTTGTAATTACTTGCAAGAGTTGACATTTTTCATGGTAACCTGTCCAGTTTGTTCGGTCGCTCTTTACACCATGAGTGCTAATTTTCAAGTTGCTGTTGCTTTCTACAAATATATCCTATAATGTAAATAATAGAGCTACATGGTATAGAAATCCATACTCCACATGACACTTGCTGATAAGATAGTGCCTGTGAAAATGACATATCAAAAATCTAGAGCTTCAAGTACTGAAACCTTTAAATTGGTGGCCAGATCCAGAGATTCCCCAAGACAGTAATCTAAGGTTCTGATCAGCTGTGTGAGGATGGCACTTTATTATTTGATTTCTCTCTCTTGAACATTTACCCTCCAGAAACTGCATAAGATGAATATTGCATGAAATTTGGTATTCTTTTATTATTTCCTCCAGCCAGGAACTGAAATACCATGAACACTCAAAATCTCACACTATTTTGGCCAGAAAATGGCTACCTGAGGCATTGAGAAGGTAGTGGAAAAACATAAATACAAATGACCATAAATATGAGATCCTACACCTAGCCTGAATTGCTTGGTTTTAAGAACCCATCTATACAATGCCTTAAAATAACGAAATACAGAAATGTGTTTATTTTCTGTATTGGCTCAGTAAAGCCCAAAGCTTCATTGGCTGGGTAAAGTCAAATCTTAGTAATCATAAGAATGGCCTAAGCTGAAGGAGAATTAATTTTAATGTCACTATTTTAATTGCTTTGACCTATGTCATTATAACTTCTATGAAAATTTCTGCTGGTTACATGAACTATCCCATATTGTTTTGGTTTAGGAATAAAGACATCAATTTATCAGAGTAAATTGTGTCAGTCTGAGGTGACTGACAGCCATAATACATCTACTTTGCTTATTGCCTCTGAGGAAAGGAGCTGGAACTATTCCTGGATGAACCTGGGGAATACAAGGATGACTCTCAGAAAAATTGCCAAATACAGAGTCGGTAAACTATGCAATAGCTACGAGGGCACAGAATACTTTATAGCAGAGTATTGTGTAGCTGCCAAGTGGTGTATTGACATTCAAGCAGACTTAATTAATTAATAGAGTCTTATCCCCCGTCCCTCCCTGCAATCTGGTGCTTGAGCTCACAGGGTGTGTGCACATCCTGAGCATTATTTCAGCCAAGAATTGAAAAAAAATATGCTTGTGGTTTATGGGCTGCAGTTATTTTACGTGAGCCAAGATGGAATTTCCTTTTCTACAGAAGAACAGTGCTGCTGTTGAATTGAAGTCAAATTAAGTTATTTAATGCATAGTAAATTTAGAAATGAGGGAACAAAATGTAGACTTAGTATTTAAAATGTACATAGCACATAGACACACAACATACTTTACAGCACAATACATGTGGAGTCTTTGCATCAGAGAAATTAAAAGTCTAAGGACTTGATGTTTGCAAACTATTCTCATGTTGTGTGGCATTTATTTCACATGAACTTAGTTGAATCATTTGAATAAGTAGAGCTCAATGTATTATGAAGGGTTGTAGAATTAAACCCTGTAGTAACATAATGTTAAGTGGACATGACAACACTGGTAGTAGTTTGGAGGAAAGAGGATTAGAAAAAAGACAATATAGTCATATGGTCACTTAGGAGAGTAATGCAGGTGTAGAAATTTTTTTAAAAATCACAGTGATCTATTTTCAAATATATATGATAATTTTTTAAAAAATGATCACTTCTTAGAATAGGGCTGGTAAAGATGCAGCCCAGGGGCCAGATCTGGCCTGCCTAACACCATGATCTAGCCCGCGGCCTGCATCTCACCGCTTTCTGTTTATATCCTGCTGCCCTTTCCACTGAAATTCCAGGCATTGGCTCAGACAGTAGGATCCTATTGAAATAGTTCATGGCTCCCAGCTGAGCCACTACCCTGGCAGGGGCTGAAGCAGCAAACCTTTTAAATAGCCTCAGCAACTCTAGATGGCTGCTGAACAATGTGGTAGTGGCAGAGCTGGGAGCCCTTTGCTGTGTTTTTAATTCAAATCCTACAGCCCCAGACAACTCTGGGAGGAGGCTAGTTCCCAGCCCTACCTCTTCCACCCCATTCCCCTCCCCTTCCAGAGGGAGGGGAGCTGGCCTGTGATCTGATAGCAAAATTCATCAAGTAGCTCCCTGCAAAAATTATTCCCATCCCTGGTTTTGAAGCTAAATGAATGCAAAATGAATTCTTTGCAAAGGTCTTCACTGCAGAGGATATGAGGGAGATTCTCACACATGAGCCAATCTGTTTAGATTATAAATCTGAGGAACAGTTCCAGACTTAGGTTTCAATAAAGGAGGCTTTGAAACAAATTGATAAATTAAGGAGCAATAAGTCACCAGACCAGATGGTATTCACTCGAGTTCTGAAAGAACTCAGATATGAAGTTGCAAAACTACTAATTAAAATAATCTGTCATTTAAATAAACTTCTGTACCAGATGATTGGTGGATATGTGATGCCAAATTTTTTAAAAAGGCTTCAGAGGCAATCCTGGTAATTACAAGCTGGTAAACCTAAATTCAGTACCAGCAAATTGGTTGAAACTATAGTAAGGGACAGAATAATCATACATATAAATGAACATGTATGTTGAGCAAGTGTCAACACACCTTTTGTAAAGAGATCAAACTTCACCAATCTATTAGTATTTTCTGAGGGAAGGCACGGTCAACAAACATGTGGACAAGCGGGGCGCTCAAACTCAATTTACCTTAGGGCCAGTGCCAGTCCTCAAATCCTCTTAGTGGGCCAGTGGGCATCTGCCTCTGGCAGGGCTCCAAAGCAGGGGCGGGGTCTCTACATGTTCCCCTCCAGGCCCCGCCTACCAGCCCCTGGTGATTTAATCCTCCTCTCCCCAGGTCTCCCCCGCTGCTGCCACCAGCAGCACAGCAGGCCTAGAGTGGCTTCCAGCAGCTAGCTCTGTTCCACTGCCTGCACATCCCTGTGACTCAGTAGAGATGTATGTAGAGCTGTCCCATCCATAGAACAGTTTTGGGTGACTGACTCTGGCCCTGTGCTCTGGGGAGCCCCATGGCACCTGTCCCAACTGTCCAATGTACTCAAGTTAGCTGGGGCAGCAGCAGAGGTCATGCCCCCTACCTGTGGTGGCAGGAGCCATGGGGAGGTGGAGTGACACAGCAGCCTTCTCTGCTCTGCTGCTGTGGGGTGAGCTGGTAGAGCTGGGGCTGGGCTTGGAGGAAGGGTATGGACACACAACACCAGGTTGCAGAGACTCATGGGCTGGCAGCTGTGTGGGCCAGATTTTGGAATTCCTTGGACCATAGATGGCCCATGGGCTGTGAGTGTGAGACCTCTGTGGACAAGGATAATCCAGGGGCTATACTGTACTTTGATTTTTTCAGAAAACTTTTCACAAGGGCCCCACCAAAGGCTCTTTAGGCAAAGTAGGCTGTCATGGATAAGAGGGAAAGTCCTCTGATCCGTAACCGGTTAAAAGATAGAAAACAAAGCATAAGAAAAAATGGTCAGAATTCAGAATGGAGAAAGGAAATAGTAGTGTCCCTCAGGGGTCTGTACTGGGACCAGTGCTTTTCAATAAATGATCTGGATAAAGGGGTAAACAGTGAGGTGGCAAAATTTACAGATAGAACAAAATTATCCAAACCAGTTAACTCTTTTCAGTTAGCTTCAAACTTACAAAAGGTACTCTCAAAACGAGGTGAATGGGCAACAAAATAGGAGATGAAATTCAATATTAATAAATGCAAGGTAGTGCATATTAGAAAACATAATTCCAACTACACAGGCAAAATAATTGAATCTAAATTAGCTGTTACTACTCAAAGATCTTGGAGGGATTGTGGATAGTTCTCTGAAACTTCTGTTCCATGTGCAGTGGCAAAACAAACAATCAATCTTAGGAACCAGTAAGAAAGAGATAAGACAGTAAACACTTTAATACCACTATATAAATCCATGGTTCATCAGACCTTGAATATTGCATGCAGTTCTGGTCTCCCCATCTCAAAAAGACATAGTAGCAATGGAAAAATTACAAAGGGCAACAAAAATGATCAAGGATGTGAAACAGGTTCCATATGAGGAGAGATTTAAAAGACTATTCACCTTGGAAAAGAGATGATTAAGGTGGGAATAATATACAGGTCTATACAATCAGAAATGGATAAAGTGAATTAGGAAGTGATATTTACCCTTTCCCCAAACTCAAGAACTAGGGATTACCTAATGAAATTAAAAGACAGCAGGTTTAAAATAATCTTAAGGAAGTCCTCCTTCAGACAATGCACAGTCAGCTAGAGGAACTCATTGTTAAGAAATGTTGTGTATGCCAAAACTATAACTGGATTGAAGAAAGAATAAGAGATACCCCAGGGAGGATAGGTCCACCAATGGCTATTAGCTGAGATGTTCAGGGTGTATTAGCCTCTGACTGCCAGAAGCTGGGACTGGATGACAGGGAATAGATCACCTGACAGGCATGTTCCGTTCTGTGAAGCATCTGGCATTGGCCACTGTCAGAAGAGAGGATAACAGACTAAATGCCATTCTTATGTTCTTTTGGTTTATTCAATTTTTGAGTCTCAGTATGAGATGCCTGAAAGGAGGCCTGCTGCTACAAAAATGAGACTGTTTAAGAGTGTATTGCTATGTGAAAGGGCAGAAGTGACAGACGACAATGATATTTTAAAAATCTCTCCAGAAGAACAAGCCTTTAACTGCAAAAGCAGCATGAAAATAGGCCGCCTATAATACATTTTTATATAAATGTCCCACCAACAGAGTGCGAACATTCAGTTTTGATAAGGTTGTAATAAAAGTGACAAAAATGATTTGAAATACAGAAAATAACATTTTGGAATCAGATTTTAAAAGGCTAGCTAAAAGTAATGTCAAAAACTCAACACCTGTTACTTGATAGCCCAAGCCAATGGATGATGTAATTACCCAAGGAATGAAATATTGTACTCTTAAAATTAAAAAAAATTGTGTTACTTATATTGGAATTATGCCTCCTGAAAGTACTGATCACCTGCTCTTTGAAAATAAAACAACTTTAACATGCCTCAGGCTGAACACTCAGAAATTCATACCCCAAATCACTAGCCACTTTTCAAAAGTAAGACCTGCTGGCTTGTCTACCCATCCATTCCAGCACCTCACCTTGTCTCTCTGTCATCTCTTCCTAGATGTCTCACCAGCAACACAAGCCTAATATCGTTAAGATGACTTCCTTGTTTTCCTTCCCAAGCCTCCTAGGGTGTGTCTAGACTACATGGTTCTGTCGACAGAGCCATGTAGATTAGGCAGGATGACAAAGGGAAATGAGGCATAAAGGATCTGCTGATGAAGTGTCCTGGGGTCGGCAGATCCCCATCTAGACTGCCGCGCTGTGCTGACAAACAGCTGATCGGCGCAGCAGATGGCCATTTTGATTTAAATGAAGCGGCGATTATTTAAATCGCCGATTCATTTCTCTTTGTCATCCTGCCTAATCTATGTGGCTCCATCGATGGAGCCATGTAGTCTAGACACACCCCTATATTCCTCACACTCTATGCCACCACAATTGCATTTATTCCTCTTTCTTGCTACACACATCCAAGCCATATTTAAATCCTGATTTTTCTTCCTTCAAAACATTGCTTTGGCCAGTGCACGTCTTTCTTTTCCTACTGATAATCCTTATCAGGATCTTATCCCTTAGATCTTGATCCTTGCAATCTCTTCCTTGTGCTCACTGAGTCACACTGCTTGCAAAAAACTGCCTTTGAGTTTCCCTAGCCTCTGTTTGCCAGAAGCTGGGAATGGGTGACAGGGTTCACTTGATGATTACCTGTTCTGTTCATTCCCTTTGGGGCACCTGGCCTTGCCTGCTGTCAGAAGACAGGATATTGGGCCAGATAAACCTTTGGTCTGACCCAGGATGGCCATTTTTATGTTCTTATGAGTCCAGCTTCCCTGCCTATTAATCTCACCATATCCCCACTCTTTAAATCTTTTCATTGGCTTCTCCAACCCACTGTATCAGATAATTATTTTTTAATCTTCTATGCCTGGCCTACCTTTGTCCCTCCCTAATTACTTGTGCTTATTTCTTTTCACATCCCTCTTCCCATATTCTCAGCTATGCCACCAATGTCTGGCTAACTAGCCACATCTCTACTCTTCCCACAATCATTTCTGTGTGTTCTTTCTGTCTCTCCCTGAGCTGGTCCACATAAGACTTTTCCATTTCTACTGTACACTTAAAAATAACCCTGTTTGATTATGGAATTAAACCATCAGATTGTGGTTACCTGGGAATAATTTCTCCTCTCCCCTTGCCTCAAGCTCAAACCATTTAGCAACTTGATCACTTTATTGTACTAGAGAGGACCACAATGTAAAATTTCTGTTTTGCAGAAAATTTTGACATCTCCAGGTTTTGCCACTCTGATTCACTCTGGCTTGAGCCAGAACTTCCAGGTTCCCAGCTCCATGACTGGGAGCCAAAAGCTCTGGGACCCTGCAGAGTTTGCAGGTCCCTGCTCAGTGGCATAGTGAGGGAGGGCTAAGGGGGCAGTTGCCCCCGGGCACCATGCTAGGGGGGCACCAATTTAATCTCCCTCTGCTCCCCCTGTCATCCCTCAGCTTGCCTGCTCCTCCTCCACCTGCCACCAGTGGCTGGAGTCTCCTCCTCTCCTCTCTGCCCCCAGCCTGACCCTCTTCCATCTCCACCAGCGGGTTAGTGCATGTGGGGGCCCAGCCCCAAACTGGAGGGGGTAGGGGAAGACACAGTACAAGCTCCAACACCCCCCCCCCCCGCCAGAGTTGGGCTTAGCCGTGCACCAAGTTCGGCAGAGTAAGGGGAGGCAAATTTTGCCTTTGCTCCCGGGCACATAAGACCCTCGCTATACCTCTGTCCCTGCTCTGGAGGTGAGAACTTAGATTCTGAGATGCTCCCAGCTGGCCTGGGATTCTGGGAAGCCCTGGAGTCCTGATTGTGAGGCCACTGTCAGCCATGTTGCTGAGAAACTGAATGAGCTGGCAGAAAACCAGGCAGATAAGTTCTGAGAACAGCCTGTGTTCCATTGGAAGATTTGCCAAAAGCCAGACATTTCTATGAAATGTTTTGCTTCCAATGAATTTTTTTTTTCTGATGGAAAAATCAAGCTTTCAAGAAAATTTCTGACAGGTTGAAAATCAACCTGTTTTTGCTATATAGAATACAATCTTTTTGGAGTAGTAGTCATGCCTCCTTTTATGTTTGGAAACCACCTAGTGTGCTGAAAATAATAATCCTAAATTTGTTGCAGAGTGGTGTTAAACAGGTGTTGCATTTCAGCCCAGAGAAAGTAGCATTTCAATAATAGTGGATGTAATTTTACATATGTCAGTTTGAATATACAGTTCATACAATAGAACAAAAATGCCTTATTCAAATTAACCTACACAGGGACTTCAGGTAAGTAGAACAGGCCTAATTCATATGTTTTGTAACTCCACTGATAGCAATGAAGTTATATCAGAATGTATATATGGCCCAGCATAATTAACCAACTGAGATTTAGCTGGGGCACAGGTCTAATACTTATATTCTTGTACAAATTGCCATTGGGTATTTAACCGCAACTGATTTAGCATCTTGATTTTTACATCTCATCTGTAATTGTTTTTTAATACTGTAGAGCTCAATGTGAAGTTAGCAGAAAGATTCCCATTGATATTAGTAGGATTTGGCTTAGACCCAGAGCAGGCATTAGTGTGGTAGTGACTGTGACAATGCTATTTGCTGCATCCCTGCTTTCTCAACACTAATGCTTTCCTCTCATGAAAGAGCTGACCAGGCCAAGCCTTGCTTATCTTATGAGATCTGACATATAATAGCTCAAAGAAGAAAAACTAAAGATTGCCAGTCCACATCCTCCATTTCTCTATATTTAATGAGTCCATGCAGCAATATTTCACTCTAGAAGTATGGCATCAATTTCAAAATAAAATATCCAGTACAAAAATACTTTAACAATCCAAATAAGCTTGTTTTTCCTGTCCCACAAATGTTTTGATGCATTTTTGGAATGAAGGAGCGGATTAGGCCTTTCAGGGTGAGGAGCTTGAAAGATGGGATGGTCCAGTCGATAGGACACTAGAGTGAGAATTCTGTTCCCAATTCTGCTGCTGCTATGATATTGGAAAAGTTACTTCTCCTCTGTGCCTCTCTTTCTCCCATTTGGCTCGTCTCTTTAGATTAACATATTTTTGGGCAGAGTCTGTCTTGAGTTATAGGTTAGTACAATTCCTAACATAATAAGACTTCTTATTTTTGCTGTTCTATTTTAGTAGATATGTTAATAAATGAAACTTGTATATACCATTCAGCTATGCTAACTAGTGTTTGGCATGTCTTATATCTTGACTAGTCAATACTCTGTCTTGGCATAATTTGTGGGTTATAGTTCTTGTCTCCTGGTTCAGTCTATAATCTAGTTAGCTCAGGGCAGAGAACTTTTTAAATATAATAACTTTACCAGCCATCTAAATCATCAATATATTTGCAGGATATGAACTTTTCAATAAAATACAAGGGTTTGATCACATTGAAAGCTTTCAATTTAACCATCTAATAAGAGGTAGGATGGAGGGTTCAGAAGAGTTCCTAATGTTTACACTTCAGGCATGGCTACACAGCAGGGCTAAACTCAACTTGAGCTATGCTAATTGTGTAGCTTAAGTCGAAATAGCTTACTTAGACTTTTGGTGGTGTCTACACAGAAGTTATTTCGAAATAGAGCACTCTTCCCCCAGCTTCCCTTACTCCTCATACAATGAGGGTTACAGGAGCCAGAGTAAGAAGCTCCAGGCTTGCTGTGTAGACACGCACTACATTATTTTGGAATAAGTGACATTATTCTGAAATAACGCTGCTATGTAGACATAGCCTAATTGATTACTAAAATGAGAAGCAAGAAAGTTATTAGCACCAGGGTGGCCAACACACTAGCCACATGTGGCTGGTTGAGAGTGGCTAGATAGCTTGAACAATGTGGTTATTTGGCTGGTTGAGTGTAGTTAGTTCACTATAGCAGGAACCTCAGAACTGGTTGGACACTATGCTATTGGAGGCATTTGGAATGACTGCTGGTTGTCTACCTGAAAATAGACCAAGTTGCAATGTGTCCTGTCCAGTAATATACACAGATTATTTTGTAAAACCTGGGGTGGATTTTAGGCAAGTACCCTGTTATATCATTCTCTGCCAACCTGTCATCAATGTTGCTTTCAAATATAGAGAACTGACATATGACTCATTTATTTCTGGAAATGTTTCCTCAGCATCCACAGATGGTGTTTACAGAGCCTTTATAAGTGGTGGCCTTTTGGAGATTTGCTGTGTCAAAGACTTGGCACATATAGTGCTCTTGCTACTGTATTGGCAGAGGGCAAACATCTTCACTAGTCTGATTTAGAAGGATTCACAAAATGATTCACTCAGAAGCCGTTTACTATTCTTTTGTCCGTTTTAATACTTAGCCCATTCTTTATGAGGAATGCAGAACTCTTTTGTCAATACAGCTTGCATCAGCTGCTGTCATGGAAACAAGCTACCTCTTTGCTGAAATTTAGCTAAACTATAATTTGGACACCAAGTGAAGCAATACATTGCTGAAATCTAAAGTGGTCCAACTGAGCTCTTCAGTCAAGTTGTATGCTGTTAACAATTAGATTCTGCTTTCACACCTAGGCAACCTCTCTGAAGTTAACTGTGATTGCCTGAGTGTACGTGAAAACAGCTGGAGTCATAAAGGATGTTACAAAAGGAGAAAGGAACATTTATTTCCTGTGGGAAGTATTGGCTTCTGTGTCTCCAGACTTTAACTTTTCACTGCATGTTCTATTGGAGGTGTTGAATAGGATTCAGCAAAGTGTAGTGTCCAAATCCTGGCTCTAAACATGTATTGCCATTCCAGTTTTGAGCCTAACACTATCATTTATTCATTTCACTTATATAAGGTCACAGAAGGAGGTAATGATGGCAAAGCTTTCAAGCTGAGAGTAATGATGTCAAAGTTTCCAAACTTTTCCTTGGGAACATTCCTGGAATTTGAAAGCTTTTCCTCCTTTGGACTTAAAAATAGAAGTTTAAAAAGTATTATGTTTTTAAATTTGTGCTTTGTTACTGCTTGTGCATTCCTTATTGAGTGGGCCTTTCCCCCAGAGTACTATTTCAAAAGACAATTAAATTCAAGGATGTGGTTTATCCTGCTTAGAATCAGTTCTAGGAGAAAGCAGAGTCATAGTCACAGTTTTCTATATAGAGTAGTAGTGCTGAATATTGTGTTTTCTTTAGCTTTTTGAAAGGCTGGGGGCGGGGGGAAAATTCCACTGTTATAAGCCAAACTTCATTCATTTCAGTGTGTTTAATAAAATGCAGTTTTATATAATAAAGCCTGCAGAGTTGTCCAGTATGAATGTATAGCCAAAATCTATGCCCAAAAGGAGATCTTCCATCACTGCCATTGACTGTTCCATTCTTTGTAAATAGCCTGGTATAGAATACAGACTGTTGGAGGATAAAGGAATAATCAAACACTTTTTTTCCTACTACTTCCATCCATTTTTGGTCAAACCTTAGATCAGTTCCTTCAGACTGCATATGTAGATCTTCCATTCACTTCAAAGAGAGGTCTCCACATTGGACCTAATCCATATCCAATTGCAGTCTATGGCTACAGATCCCCACTTTTTAAAGCACAGCAGTCATAGAAGCCGTGTTTTGCCACACTGACAAATTAGTAGGACCAAATCCTCGAGACCTACATTGCTGGTCTAAGAGTAGTTATTTGTCCTTTAATGAGATTTTCTTTATATAAAAATAATCTTGCTCTTCTCCATAAACAACAGTTTAGGGAGAGTTTTGCAGTTTATGATAGCGAGTTGCCAGCTCCAGTTGTCTCTGAAACTACTAATTAACATTAGAAAAGTAATTGTCTCATAATTACAGGAGGAAGAGAATGAAAGGTTGGGGTAAATGAAAGATGGAGTTTTGAGAAAACTGTGTTTTGTTTCATTTTCAAACAGCATGAAACAAAAATGAAACAAAAGTCTTTTCAACTTTACTGTGACAGTCCTGTCATTTTATATGAAATGCATTTAAAATTTGTTGTCAAAATTGTTATAACTTAAAAATACTAAAAAAGACAAGTCAACGAAATAAGAACAAGCTCTTTGTAATCATGACATGATTTTTATGGCATTTCAATATATCAATTTTCTGAATACTAGTCACATCTTAGAGAAATTTTATCTCCGCAATTTCCCTCCGCTAATAGAATGATTTAACAATCAAGTTACTGGATCTTGACGTTATGACATTCACAATACTAACCCCCATTATGGTTACGTGCTTTTAATGCATTCTATTTAACAGTCCATTGCCAACAAGCCAATTGTAAGCATTGGGTGAGGAGAAATAATCTTTTCTTTATTCTAATTATATGCTCTCCCTCAAGGCAGCCCACTTCCTGCAGCAGAGAGAATATTTGAAATGATCATATGCCCAATGAAGAAAATATTAATCTTTCAGTTTTAATTTCCTTTTTATGTTTTTTTTTCTTTTTATGAAGCTTTCCACCACAATTAAAGAACTGGAATTGAAAAGCCTACAAGTTAAAACAAATGTCCCAGACACGTACACAGGTAACACTACCCCTATTATCCTTTCCCTTCCAATGTTTGGGCTCTTCCATGGAGATGTTTTTGTGATGAAATGGGCTAAATCATTTCAATAGGAGTTTTGCCTGAATGAGGACTGCAGGATTGGCCTTAATTGCTTACCTAATTTCTCCTGCTTAAAGTAAGTGCAATGACAAGCTTGGGTTGTTGGTGACTGGCAAGATCAAGAAAATCTACATTCCCCTCATAGCATGGCCCTTAAAATTAAATGGCTGGCAAGGATACTCACTTCCAGACAGTGTAAAAAAAGTGATTATAAATGCAGAATGCTTAGCTTTCATATTTTTATATTTTCTAACCTATTGAAGTAGATACTACATGATGGGTCAAATTACAACAGGCGCTGTGGGTTGGCTAGAAGGGAAAATCATAAAAAGAACCCATTGCCATTAAAATGATGCAGGAAGAAACAGGATACTAATGCTGGGTCCCCTCTCAGAGGGAGTTTTAATATTGTCAGCAATGCTTAGAAAGGATGCTTCCTGTAGATGCCATTGTGCTTTGGCTGGGGAACATTAGGGTACAGCATCAGCATATTTCTCAGGGACACCTCATCTGAAGGACAAGCCCCATTTCAGTCCCAAAGTTCCCTACATATCACACAAATTTCACAGAATGATCTACATGGAAATAAATCATTAGAAAACCTGAGGTTATAGAAGAGATTCCCCAAAAGTGAAGAATCTTAAGAATCGTGCATCATTTCAAGTTTCCTACATGTATGATGTTTCTGCATCCCTCATTTTGGGTCCTATTCACACATTTGGGCTTTGTTGCATTAAAAGGCAGAAACACTGGCAATACTTTGGCAAGAATGCCTGTTCATTATGTTTCCTTGTGTCATTATGCCTCTTTTCTCCTTCATCAGAGGTCACACATGTTGTATACCCGGGTGGGGAATAAGCAGCCTGTGGGCTAGACAGAGCTCATCAGGGTTAGCTCCTGGTGGACCGCCAGGTGGTTTATTTACCTGTGTGTCCATAAGTACATCTGCTTGCAGCTCCTGTTGGACATGGTTTACTGTTCAAGGCCACTGGGAACTGTGGAAATTAGCACAGCAGGGCTACCACTTCCTGTAGCTTCCATTGGCTGGAAATGGAAAACTACAGCCAGCGGGAGTTGTGAGCAGCTGTTATCTGTGGATGCTCAGGTAAGTAAAATGTCTGGTGACATTCCAGGCACTAACCCTGGTGAATTACATCCAGCCCATGGGCCACTTATTGCCCACCTTTGCTGTACACATTGCGCCATTCCATCACTTCAGCTAGCTCACCACATTTCTCCATGCCATAAATTAACCATACAGATTGGTAATGAACTTTGATTCCATACTGATGAATCTGTCCAAAGATATTTGTAACACAGGGAAGAAATTACATACTGCTTCTTGAGTTCCTGGTCAAAGACTGGGTGCAGTAAGGTTAGAGTGAGTCCTGAAGAATGCTGATGAATTTCCACAAGTTTCACAAGAAGAAACAAGTGACATGAGTGACTATTGAACTTCAGGGTGATGCATGTGCTCTTTTTGCAAGAGTAAGTGGAGAAAGAGAAGAGAAATTTGCTATGCTTCTGCCATCAAGCTGTAATATCAATGGCCAGCCCCTCATTTCTACTTGCTGTCTGACTCCATCCTATCTACATTTCCCAGCTTCCTTTGTGCTACATACTTTGCCTACTGACCATTTTGTGACTATATGTTTTTAAAAATATGGGTAATGGCAACAAAGCTGACAATAATAACTCAGGTGTTACCAAAATATTTTATTTTCAATTAGAATAGTTTACAGGCTATAGTTGTTAATGTAGAAGCAATGTAGGATGTATGGTTATTATTGCTGTTAAGCATTGGGATTTTATCTGAAGTGATGTTACAGTGATTGATTGGTAAATTGACTGTGCAGTGTGTTTCTTCTTCTTTAGTATTTTAATTAACTAGTGAAGTCACATGCTGTGACTGGAATAAAGGACAGTGCTATAAAACAGTAAGTGGTTTGATTGCTGCCAGGGTATCCATATAAGGAGAGAATACAAGTGTGTGAAATGCACATAGGGCCTGATCCAAAGCCTGCTCAAGTCTTCCATTGATTGAATTGGGGGTTGGATCAATCACTCATCTTATATATATTTGAGAGACTTTATTTGTCTGTGAGTGAGCAAGTTTGTCCATTTGTTCAAGAAGTCCTCCTGAATGGTCAGAGCTAAAATTTGGCATGCAGCTGCTTCTTATCATAACTTTAAACGCCAGTCATCTGAAGAAGTGGGTTGTGCCCATGAAAGCTCATGATACCATCTACATGTTTTGTTGGTATTTAAGGTGCTACTAGACTATTTGTTGTTTTTTAAGTTTAAAAGCAAGTAAGGGTTTGGTTTTGTGGGGGAGTGGGGGTCGAACTGCCCTCCCCCCCATTCACATGGGGACACATAAAACCATACAGAAAAGAGACCGAATCACCAGGCAGATAAAAGGCTCTGGCTGGGAGTGTGCCCCCCACATCCAGGACTGCCCCAGCCCCAGCCCCAGCCCCAGCCCCAAGCCTTCTACTCCCCAGGTGCCCTTTAGGGAGGCTGAGGGGAGTTGCAGCTCCCTGCCCTCCCCATTCATACAGAAACATAGATTATGGTTCCCCTTCATCAGGGAGTGAGGGGAAAGTACACAGTTTGCTCCATTCTTCAGTCTGGCTGGGGAGAGCAAGGGGAAGGCAAACCCAGTCAGGGGACATGCACCCTTCCCCCAACTGTGCCCATTTAAGCTGCAGTGGCCAGACAGATGCTTCTCACTTTGCCCCAAGCTGCTGCAGTGAGAGAGGGATGGGGTAGTCCTCTCTCCCCTGGGTAGCCTGCATACTGAGCCCCTCCATATCCAGCCCCACCCCAGAGCAATGATTTAAATGAAGGAAAAACAAACAAAAAAATTAGTTAAGAACCTGAGCAGTGCTGGGTTAATATTCTAGTATGCTTTATATGAAATCCTTGCACAACTGAAGTCAACAGCAAGCTCTCAGTGGAGCTGAATTTCGCTGTATCTCCAGTCCTACAAATGCTTAATCATGTCTAGGACTTTACTTATGTGAGTAGTGCCATTAAGTTTAATGAGCCTACTTATTTGAGTTATTTTACTTGTATGCTTAAATGGATGCAGGGTTGGTCCCAAGTTAATAGGAAGAAACTACCAATATTTGTTCTATGAAAAATTGCTCACGGACACTAGTATTTTGGTGATACTGTTTTTTGTGACATCGAGGGCAGTCAGCTAACAGTGCCTTTTGTTACAAATAGGGTGACATTTGAGCTTTGGTGCAACAGGAAGCTGTCTTTGCCCTAACTGAGGACAAAAATAAAACTTTTTGTGGCTAAAGGAGTGCTTGTGGCTATAAAACCTCTTTCTTTCGGGGGAGTGAAAAAACGCTAGCCCAAAATGCAAATAATACTTCTACCCAGGAAGGCATTCCTGTTTCATATACTTACAAAAGTTGTTTTGGGGTTTGTATTTTAATGTCCCGTGTTTCATTATTTATGCATTAGAAGGGAGTCTTCTCTGTGCATATGTCAATCTTCCCTGTGCATTTGGCAGGAATTTCTGTGTTGGTGTCATAATACATGAAGAGATTATTATAGAACTGATGAGAAGTCGTAATCTGTTCTTGAACAGGTGTGCATTCTTAATGCTGAGTCTGTTTTTTGTCCAGCATTTGCAAAAAACTGTAGTTAGGTCTCAAAAGTAGGACCTTATAGGATTAGAATTTTGAGAAGCATTGAATTGTCATTTTTTCCTACTATTTCCTACTCCATGTGTTTGTGAAGTACCAGGGGAGCACATAGCCTTTGTGGACCCCTGGCCAAGGTGTGGGAAGGTTTGGCTTTGTGCCCCAGAAGAGGCAGGGCCTTGGGCAGAAGGGGCGAGGCCAGGGAAGCCAGTCCTCATAATTGCCCAGACCAGGGTAAACCCCCCTCCCCGTCCTCAGGGCTGTGCTGAGCACAGGGCTGGCCCACAACATTTTGGCACCTGAGGCGGAGAGCTCAAATGATGCCTACTTGCCCCCTCACCTGGGCCAAAACTTTGAAAGGTCTCAATTCTGCCTTCTTCCTGTTCTTCTACTCTTCATGGTACTGCAGAGAGAATACATATGCACCAGCAGCAGACATGATTTTCTACACTCTGGGTCCTAGTGGCGCCTCCCCACAGTCTGGCACCTGAGGCGGCCACCTCAGTTCACCTCATGGTAAGGCCAGCCCTGGCCAAGCATGCAGAGTGGTGATGCTGCTTCCCTAGGCAGCCTTAAGGGCCACCAGGAACATTCTGCATGGCACTCTGGCAGCATTTTAATGGGCCTCACTTTCATTGGAATATATTTTCTAATTAATAAATCTCATCTACACACAATCCCACCCACAACAAACTGTGACCAGCAATATTCTGCCATGTATGCAGATGACATTACACTGGCTACTCAGTCTTCCTCATTTGAAATCTCAGCAAAAGTTCTAGAATAGGACCTAAAAGTACTAGCAACCTATTTCAAGACATGTTGCTTAATAAAGACAAATGCCTCAAAAACAGTGATCTCAGCTATCCATTTGAGTAATACCCAGGCCAAGAAGACATTAAACATCAATTTATGTGGGTCACTGTTGATGCATGATCATATTCTGTGTTACTTGGAGATAACCTTGGACCACATGCTTAGCTTCTATTGCCACCTTGAACAAACCAAAAAGAAAATGAAGGGTAGGGTTGACATCATAGAGAAGCTTGCAGGAAAACCTTGTGTGTTGGCTTTCGCTCCAAAATGGGGCACAGTGTTCCATGGCGAAATGGAGCGAAAGCCAACACACTGTTGTAGTGGACACCAAACTCAACATTGCTCTTCATATAATTAGTGGCACCTTTTCATCAAAACCACTTCCATGGCTATTGGTCCTAACACTGCACCAGCAAATATCTGATGAAAACTGTGACAGGCAGGGAGTACATGAAGATCAAATTACTACTCCACTAGGACCTACAAAATCCCCCACAGTCCCAAGTAAAATCAAGAAAATTCTTCTGGTCTCTTTTCACAGTCCTCCTTGCAGAAGATAACTATGTTCACAGAAGACAGTCTGAAGCCTGGTCAGGTGCCTATATACCAAACAAAAATCTAATCAATCAATTGTGCAAGTGCTGGACTTCTCCTCCCCAATGAACTTTATCTGCGCCTGACATGGAAAGTGTACGGTCTTACTCCAGAAAGGGAAAATGAGGGAATCATAAATTTGTGACACTGGTGGAAACTGAGCAGCTGTCCATGATGTGGCTGACCATCTTTGCTCATCCAAGAAGTGTTGCAGCTAAAGTCCTTCTGCTCTGGACTGCATAAGATAACTTAAGATCTAACTGTAGTCACACTATTGCTTTCACTGTGCCACTATCGCCATCTGAAAAAAAGATGTATAAAAAAAGTTTAGCATTCAGTGCTGAGTTTCTCTCAACTTCATTTTGGGACCCCTTCATTATTTATATGCTGTCCTTAGGTTGACTAATCAGTTTAAATGTTCATATACTGGTGACATGACAGTATCTGATACTCCCTGCTGACTTTAGTAATGGTATATCTGTCTTTCCTTAGAGGCTAGCCAAAGTGAATGTTTGCATGTCTTATAGCATCTAGAAACAGAACATTGATTTTAACAGAGCATCCACATAAGGTACTTTAATGTGATGGATTTTTAAAATCCCTAATGTATAAACTTACTCTCTTCCAGATTGAGGGCTAATATTGGGCTGTGCTTGAAAATTGCAACCAAGCTGTGGCATCTCTATATTCTTACAGTCCATTAAAAACAAACTTGAATTTTCAGTATTATCTTGGGACACTTTGGTACAAATAAAACATGAGCTGGATAAACAGATATCCCATGGATCTTGACAACATTTTAAGAGTATTTGTTCTAAGGGGACAAAGTATTTATTTGACACTCTCACACAACTTACAGGCAAAAGAGAGCTGCCTTTTAATAATGCTATTTATTATATGGATGGTTGTACCTACAGCCCCCAGACAAGACTGGAGCCCCATTGTGCTAGGTGCTGTACAAGTACATAGTAAGAAACAAGCTCTAGCTTAAAGGTTTACAATGTACATAGATACAGAATATGAGAAGATTTTTACCTCATTTTACTAATGGCAAATGGAAGTCCATAAGGCTGGATCCACAAAATGACTTAGGCATTACAACTCCTAACTTTTAGGCAACTAAAAAGTCACAGGAACAACAGTAGAATCCACAGACCTTAAGTTAACTAATTAGGCTCCCTATGCAATGAATGGGGAGAGGAGAGAGGCACCTAAGAATGGGGTCCCCAAAAGAGAAGCACAGGAAGTGGGGAGCTGTCTATGATAGCCAATAGGAGACATCAGTGAGAAGGGTATATCCTAAACTCAGCCTCTCTTGTGGAATTAGGTGCCTAAGGACCCCTCTATGCCAGTCTAAAATTGGGACTATAGGGGTATGAATAACAATGCACACCAAAGTGCTGTGCCGTGTCTCCCCCATGTGGATGCTGCAGGAGTGAACTAAGTTTCCTAGTTCACATTAGTATAATCCTTGTAAAAAAAAAAGGATCTCATTAATACAAATAAGGAAACTTTTTGTTTGCGGTCACAGTGTGCACATAAGCGAATTACAGCCACGCACACTGCTATTTACTGGGAGACTGAACGGGGGTGAGGGGAGGGGCAGTATAGACATGGCTTTAGTCTGGGCTGCAGGCAGGCACCCCTCTCTGCTTGTAATCCACAGCCAGGAACTCCTCTCCTTGAATTAGCCATTTTAGCTGTTGTGAATGCCAGAAGCAAAGGTTGTGGTGGTAAATAGTTACTGGAGCAGGGGGACTGGAAACTGGTTCTTTCAGCTTGACTGCCTTAGGTACCCAGCAATTGAAGTATTTATCCAAAGTGGATCAGCTTTAACAATGGAGATTGAAATGCCTATAGATTAGAATAGCCAGTAGTTCAGTGATTAGAACTCTTTCATCAGAGGAAGGATTTGACCTGGGATCTCCCACATCCCCGCTGATTGTTCTAACTCGGGGATCTCAAACTCTCATGGCCCATAGGCCATCTACGGCCCAAGCAGTTTCACAGTCTCAAATGGCTGCCAGCATGTGAGTTCCTGTGGCTCTGGAGGGGGGTGTCTGTGCATCTCCCGCAAGCTCAGCTCCTGCTCTGCCTTTCCCACCCCTCTTCTGCCCCCTCCTCCCACAATTGCACCCCTTCCCTCAAGCCCTCTGCCCTGAGGGATGCAGCCTGGGGGGATACTGGAGATCTGGCACAGGATGGCAGCAGAGCCGCAGTGAAGTGGAGTGTCCTAGATGGCCTGGGAGATGGAGCAGAGGGTGCTGCATCACTCTGTTTCCCCATGACTCCCACCACTGTAGTGTGTGCAGGGGGATGGAGTGACCCCTGCTGTCAGCCCCAGCCCACCCACGGCCTCATGACTTAATTGATTAGGGGGGACTGTTTCATCCTTAGGAAAGCTAAAGCAGCCGCATAGGACTCCCCAAGTGCAGTGTCAAAGGCAGCCACCCCAAAGAATCCTATGGATGGGACCGCTGTGCACACACTTTCCCTGAGCTACAGGTATGCTCTCTAGCCTTGCTGCACTGCTGGTGGTGGCAGGAGGGGCCTGGGGATACATAGGGGAGAGCACATGTGGAGTCTGACCCACCCTTCCCCCAAAACCCCGCCAGAGGAACTTGAAGATAGCTGCTTTTGTAAGACCTTTTTCTGAGACAGTATCGTTTAGTGCATAGAGCATGAGATAGGCGACAGCTTTATATAATCTATTGTTATGTTCACCCAGGAGTCACAAAGTACTCTTGGGCAAGTCATTTCTTCTCACTGTGTCTTGTTTTCCCCAAACGCAAAATGGGAGCATGACATTTATCCTTTGTTGTAAAGCACATTTATATCTCTGAATGCCAAACATTGTATTAGAACAACTATGGAGAAAAGGTTAAAAATCCAAAAGGTCTGAATACTTGGGTCCTGCCTACAGCTCATCACCCCTTCCAAAGTTTAGGTGAGCCCAGTTGTTAGACACATTCTGCAGAACCCCTACCTTATTTCCACAGCCCTGCTGGAGGTTCTGCTTAACTTTGGGCAGGGAATAATAGACTCTCCTTCCCTCTTCCTATGTTTCTTCTCCTCTTCCTCTGGGCAGTTTTGATCTTATGGCTTGTCTACACTGACATGTTTTGTCACCAAATACTGCCTTTTGGCTACAAAACAATGAGAGCATTTATGCTGTAATGTGAATTTTGTTGGAAAAAACACCCTGTTTTGGCAACAAAAAACTTCCACCCATGAAAGAGGCTTTTGTCTTTTCCCCTCCTTTTATTGTTTACAAAAAGCCAATGTAGACTCCGCTGTTTGTTTTGCCTGTTTTCATGCTGTACTCAGTGTTTTGTAATCTCTGTTGCCCTGCAGACATGTGCCCTTCCCCTTTCAAAGCTCCAGGGAGTATCTGACAGCTGAGTGTGCTGCTCTGTTTGGGGAACAAAGAACAAATCATTGGAATGTTCCTGTTCTGCTCTGCTATGAACATAGTGTCAAGCAGTTTGCTGCTGCAGGGGGAGGGCTGGAGAGACTGCTGTGCTGCTTTCCATTCCTCAGCACAGATTGCTTACAGAACTACGAGAGACTCCCAAGAAGCACCGGGATCAGCTCTACCTCCCCAAAACACTGCTCTGTAGGATGTTTACCCACTTTGCTTTGTTCTGTCTGTGTACTGGGTGATAGCAATGGGGCCATGAAAAGTCAACAATGGGAGGGAGAAAAAACAGTTGTGGTTTTCACTTTTGGCAACTTTTGCATGTCAACAGCACTTTTGATGCCAAAACTTTCCAGTGTAGACATAGGCTTGGAGTCTCAGCTTGGGGAGATAGGCCTGTTTCCTGCTGTCCCTGGCTAGGATAGGAATTTCCAACTGAACAGTTTGCTCTTTGTTGTCTTAAGAACCTTTGGTATTCTACCTGAAGATACCTTATCTCTCATTGTTTCAATTCCTCCTTTTTCCGCCTCCTTTGATTTAACTTCATGCAGTCCACTAGAATAATATCAGGCAGATAAACCAAGGTACAAAGAATAGGCATACAAAATAATACAGAGATCTCTCACATTCTCCACAAACATATGGGAAGGTGGGGAAGGGAGAAGGTGAGTTTCTGGTACCTTTACAGATTTGTGTATGTGCGGGTATCATATACAGTCCTGCCATTTGATGTACTAGCAATGGGTGCCGCAGTTCACTGGGGCAAAACTGCACGGAGATGGGGGTTGAGTGCACTGGGTGCTTGTGGATGTCTGCGGGGCTGGACAGTGAAGGGGCAGGTGTGGAGTGAAGCAGGGGCCAACTGGGGACAGGATGGTGGCTAAAATGTGTTGGCGGTGAGAAGAGGGTGTATGGAAAACAGTTTTGGGACACTGGCTGTGGGGGAGGGGGGAGAAAGGGGTGTCAGTCATGGAGCTGCTCCATCTGCAGTGCTAGCAACACCAGGAGTGCGTCAGCTTGGTGTTCAATAATATTTAAGAGCTGCTTCGTGGCTTCATTCCAGGGCTCAGCGTACTTCTGTTCCCTCCTCTCATTATCCCTCCACTCCTTCAATTCTTTTCAGCAGCAGCCTGAAGCATAACCTCACACATCAAGTCATCTTTACTTTTCTGAGGCCACTTCCTTGCACAGTGCAGCCATTGAGTTGGCAATAACATGGGAGGCTGGGATCCCAAAGATAAATCTGTGAAGCCAAAATGCAGCATTTTACAGTATTTAAATCTGTGAAGCCAAAATGCAGCATTTGGACCATTGTTAACACGAGCCAGAGCACTTGCACAACCTAGTTTAAACACAAGCACTGTTCCTATACCTACCCCTGATTGGCTGTCCTAGGGTGAGCACACATAAGATACAAGACCCCCAAAATGATGAGTTCACCACTGGGGTGGGGTGGGGGGATTCATTGGTGCAGGGCTGTACTGTAGTCTGGGTACATGTATCTTGGGGAAAGGCACAGGGGGCCCTAAAGTCCACACATTTTCCACAGTTTGTATTCATCCTGGAAGATATTTCACTGTTGAGGATGAGAAAGGAAGCAAGGGAGGGTCTTCTGCAAGACTGTGGCTTCTATCCTGGCCCTTATGTGGCCTGTCTGTCTGCAGCAATGGTCCCCTCCCTTATGGCATGAGAATGTTATCCTTAATTGTACAATGAACACAGTAGCTCTGCCAAGGAGCTTGAAGAGGCAAATAACCCAGCATCTTTGTTAGAGGGCTGTCCCTTTAGCCTCCCACTTGTATGGTTCTTCTCACATGAACAGAGAACAGCAATATCTGAAGTCCAGAGATGTAAACTATTTGATGTTTATTGGGGTTAGCTTGAGCAAGCATAAATCCAGTTTCCTTTCCTTTTTCCCTTGTTTTTTCCCCACTCATTTCCTGTTTGTCCCCAATATATATATAGCAATATTTTCAGGTATACCTTAACCCAGCGTTTCCCAGTACTGGTCCTTAGGAAAAAAATACCAGGCCTCAGAAAAGTTCTTGCGAGAGCCCACCTCGCTGCCCGCAACCCCCAAGATGAACGCCGCACTGAACTCCCAGTGTCAACGGAGGTAGCGCGGGCTTCCTGCAGGGTAGGGGGGCAGTTCTGCAGCTGCGCACCAGGTCCCAGAAGTGCACGGCTGCTCTCCCCCTTGCCCCAACAGCCGGCGCGGTGCCTAAAACGCCGGTCCATCGTGCGCTGGGGACTTTGTTCCCCTGCTGCCTTCCTGTGCGCGGTGGAGTGGGTGGGGATCCGGGATGGCACTGGCTCCAGCTGCTCGGGCGGCACATGCTGCCGTGGGAAGTGGAGGAGCAAGGCGCGTGCTGCCCGAGCAGTTGGGGCAGATGCGGTCTGGGACTCCCCCTCTCCTCTCCCCCCATGCGGGAAGGCAGCAGGGGAATAAAGTCCCCCACACACTGGCTCCCGCTGCTCGGGCGATGCATGCTGCCGTGGGGAGCAGAGGAGCAAGGCACGTGCTGCCTGAGTGGTTGGGGCTGGCGCGGTCCAGGACTCCCTCTCCCCCTGCGCAGGAGAGCATCAGGCATGCAACGGACCAGAGCATCAGGTACCATGCCGCTGTTTGGGGTCGGGAGAGCAGCCCGTGCACTTCCTGGGCCTTGGCAGCTACAGGATCCCTGGGTATCGGTCCCTGTCCCCTCCCCCCCCGACCCCAACAAGTCCCCTGCCCCAGCACCCACAAGCACCCTGTCCCCTGCCCCAGCACCCTCAAGCACCCTGTCCCCTGACCCAGCACTCATTGGCACCCTTCCCCAGAATTTTGTCCCAGCACCCACAAGCACAGCTGGGGCCACATTAGTGAGGTTTGAGGGGTTTGGAGGGGTTGTGTTTTTGTATCTCACTTTTGTGGCCCCGACTGACTTTTCTATGGGCTAAAGTTGGCACTGGGGGCTTTGGGAGGACCAGAAACCATTTATTTGCATATTCATCATTTGCTTAATTAATATGCAAATATGCAGATAAATGTTACCGGTCCTCCAAAAGCTCGTGAATGGATTTACTGGTCCCCAGTATCAAAAAGTTTGGGAACGCCTGCCTTAACCAATCATCCTACTGAAATTTAACTAACTAACCCTTACATATTATAATAAGATTATCTAACCAATGATATCCCACAACCTGAATAGGTTTATACACAGCAGAAGTAATTATGCAGGAGACAGAAACAATCAAAGAACCAGACAGAACCAGACATCAATAAAGCAATGAAGATTTCACAACCCCAACTATTGATAAGTGGGTCCTTGCCAGACAGAAAGCTATCAGCCTCAGTTTCTAGGCTAGGGGTCAGCAATCTTTCCACAGTGGCATTCCAAGATTTAACTCTTCCGCCCTGGGCCATGTCGCTCTCTTGCGGGGGAGAGGGCTCTCTCTACCACATGCCCCGTGGGCCACCTGGGTCAATGTAAACCTTTCCGCGGACTACTAGTTGCTAATGGAAACTCACCATTAATTACATAATTATGCACGAGCCATTTTGCTAGTGTTGCAGCTGTGGAGAACAGTTTAATTTAAATTAGGAAACAGATTAAGTGTTTTAACTTTCTCACGTTAGTTTATCAAACTTCATTTTAAATAAAATAAAATATTATGTCCAACACAAAAGGTTTCAATGTTTTCTTTATTTATGGCAGGAGTGGTGAACCTTTTTTGGGCTGGGGATCACTGATCCATGGAAAAGTCAGTTGGGGAACTCACAAGTGAGAAGCAAAAAAACTCCCTAACCCTCACTGATGTGGCCCTCAACTGAGACACCTCACTCTTCTGGCATTCTAGCCCCCACAGGGTGTGGGAAAGGAGTAGGAAGGACTGAGGTTCAGGGCTTCCCATAGACCAGATTTACTTTTCTGGGGTTCTAGAGTTAGTGGATTTTGTGGACCCTGTTAGGCTCTGGGGTGGGAACAAAAATGAGGGATTCAATGTGCGGGACAGGGCTGCTAGTGAGTGGGATAGGGATGCAGGAGCTGGGTGGGAGGTGGGGTGAGGAGGGTAGGGTCTGGAAGGGAGTTTGGCAGCAGGAGAAAGTGTGGGTATGAGAGGGAGTTTGGGATGGGTTGGGGGAGTAACACAGAAAAGGTGAGAAGGTGAGAATGCAGCCATATAGCTAGTTGGGGAGGGAGGCAAAGAAGTAGGGAGTAAGGGAAAGTGCAGCTTCTGCAAAGTAATATTGTATTCTCCCCTCAGATCTTCCCTCTGCTCCAGCTTTGCTCCCCTCAGCTCCATGATCCTTGCAGCCTGATTACCTACATCATCTCCCCTCAGTGCAACCCCTTCCCCCTCCAGCCTTGCTCCCCTCAACTCCATGATCCTCGCAGCCTGATCACCTATGTCATCACCCCTCAGTGCAACCTCTGCCCCCTCCTCTCCTGCGTCCTCCTATACCCCCACTCTGACCTCCACATCCCATACCCCCAGCACGCTCACCAACAGGGAAGCAGCGCCCTGGGAGCAGTGCTGGGGCAGGAGAGGTGTGTGTGTGTGTGTGGGGGGGGGGGGACAGAGTCTCTTCCCTGCCCGGCCAGCCCTTTGCCTGCCACGTGTGCTGGCTGCCCAGCCCTGCTCTGTGGAGTAGGCCCAGTCCCGCCCCCACCCAAAGCACAAGGCAGCCCCAGGGATGCACGTGCACCTCTCCTGTCCCCTCACCTCAGCAGGAAGCCAGAGCTGGTGCTCCAGCCTGCAACTGTGTGGCTGAGGCTCGAGCCACAACACTGGCTCCCCGCTGCATTGGGGGGGGGGGGAGGGAATGAGCTCTCACCCCGTGTGCCAGTAAAAATAGACTTGCATGCCACTTGTGGCACGTGTGCCACAGGTTGCCAACCCCTGTTCTAGGCTCTTCCCTTTATCTGGAGGCAGTAGTTCAACCCCAAATTGCTGGAATGTGCCTTATTTCAATCTGAATGATTTGGAATGTATTTTCCTTACTGGTCTGGAATGTGCCAAAAGCTTTAGCTTAAGAACAAGGTCTCAGACAGATTGTGATTTTTATTCTGTGCTCTTATATAAGCCTTTACAGGCAGGCCTGAATATTAATGTCCTAACTATCTGTGTGACACTTTCTCATTTCATGATAATCAGTCTCACAGATCTCATTGAGAGTCCACCAACCCCCTGTTCCGTATATGACTAGCCCAGTGTCAGTGCTAGCACCACACAAACCCAACCCTGCTTTCTAAAACCCTCCCGCTCCCAACAACTCGCTTCAGCATTTTCAGAAATCAAAGCCACTTACAAGTCATATCCTCTGCTGTTTATGCTTCCCCAACCTCCAACTGTTGCCTCACTCTTCCATCTTCTTTGATGGTCCAATCAAACATTTCCTCTCCCTACCCCCACTTCTCCATGCTGAGTAGGAGATGTTTTTTAGAGATATTACTAAATCAGGCTGAGAAACTTTGCTTTGTGTTTTGAATTTTTAGAGCATCTTAGTTTACTGCGTTCTACTCCAGTGACACGCAATCCAACATTCAGAATAGAATGTCCATAAAGTGCATTCCCTTCCACTATATGACCCAAAAAACACATTCACTCAAAGTATGTTATCACGTTCCTGCAGATCTTGCTGAGGGTTGTTGTGCTAAATAGCCTGCAGATTTTTTTGAAGTTGTAGCATCATGGGGTGAGGGGAGAATAAAACCCCTTGAAAACAGCTTATCACTAAGGAACACCTCTTCTTTTTTTGGCTGGACTCCATAATTTCCTTTTCTGGGGTGACTCACCCTCAGAAGGCTGAATGACTCATTCAGGCTATTTAAGCACAGGCCAATGGGAGAATAGTCAGGTCCTTGGCAAAGTTAATTTTATTTAGTTAGATGCTAAAAAAAATCTGTGCATGTATACACTTCAGCACAAATTCTTTATGACTTTTGTCACTATTTTCCTCACAACTTGCCTGCAGCTAAGAGATATATTAACACATACGTGTGTTGTGGTTGAGAAAAGTTCCACTTCAATTTGTAGGTGAATATTAGTGTGTGTCAGTTTTTCTGGATGGACAAACGCATACAAATCCTTAAATATAGTCATCTTTTCCTGTTTGCCAAATAGTAGAAGAAATCCTTTCTCATCAGACTTCCCTGACCAAAGTTAGTAAAATCTGCTGCTGAGCTGATTTCTTATTTATCATGACTGGTTACCTAAATTTAATTTAATTGTTTCTCTCTGCCTCTAAAAGCAATCAATGTCTTTTTGTTTTATGGATAATCAAAATAGAAATTTGCAGCTAATGCATCAATTGACTAACTATTCCTATTCACTGACTTTATTTCAAAGCCAATCATTAAATCATATCTAATTTAACTGTATAAGAAAAGAGCCAGATGAATAGCAGATATGTTATATTCTATCAAAGAGCTAACCTTACATTTTTATATTCATTGAGTCAGAATGAGAAAATAAAATAAAATTTAGAGTTTGCGTTTCTAACCATAACTACACATATATTACTCTTCCTCCACCTTCCTGAGGCCATTCAGTGAAATTCTTATTACATTATTGTAAAAACACAGAAAAAGGAGATGGTGATTTTTCAAAATAATTTCTTGTTAGATACTGGCTTTCATCGTGTTGTTTACTTACTGTCTGTCAAAAATTGATAAGCGATGAACATTTTAAAATTATTATAATTTATAATTGCCTAGCCTCCTTTATTTTTGGTGTAATTTCCATAATGCAAGTCTTGAGGCTAAAAAAGATGGTTCTGATTTGCTTTATTTCTGTATTTTTATTTTACTAGCTTTTCATTTTTAAAGAACAGCTGGAAATACACCATCAAGTTCTATTGTAGAACACCAATAAAGAGAAATATATATAGTTATTGTTTTGTATTGTGGTAACTCCTAAGTGCCCCTCTTAACATGATTTTCCATTATTTTAGTTGTTATAATAACAGATAATCAAAATATGATTCCTATGGTGGAGTTGATAAATTACAATTTATCATTTAGTTTGGCAGGTAAATATCAGCACTCATACACTGTTTGTGTCTTTGTTTTGGGACATCCCGCAACACTGTTTGTGTCTTTGTTTTGGGACATCCAGTCTTTGTTTGAGACATCCCGCAACTGAGGAAAGACATTAGAAATGGATGTAACCAGCATAAGGAACTTGTCAGTGTTGACTGGCTTTGTGGAAAGATAGGCAAAATAAAATGATGTACCAGAAAAAGGACAAAGGAGAAGACAAAAGGAACAAATTCTTGACCAAGATATTCTGAAATTGTTGGGAATGTTCATATTTAACTATCTAGTTATTAGGTACTAATAGACTATCTGTTATTTTCCAATTTTTCCAGTTACATACATTCTTGGCTTTCTCTTTGATACTTATCTACCCTCTGCCTCTTTCTGTCCCTGCCCCCCATTTTTTCCTTCTCTCCTCCCCCTCCCACCCCCCCTCCCGCTTCCCTTCTCCCCTCATTTATTTTGGTTCTGGACATCCAACACTCCAGTCATCTGAAGAAGTGGACTGTGCCCACAAAAGCTCATGCTACCATCTACATATTTTGTTAGTCTTTAAAGTGCTACCAGACTAGTTGTTGTTTTTTAAAGTTTTTCCATGTATAAGAAGGCATGCTTTTGCCTTTGGACTTTGGGTTTAGTCCTGCAAGCCAAGCCTCAGAGGAATCTTGAATAGCATTCAAAGGACCCCGGACTCCTCACTCAGTCAGTCTTTCCTGGCCAGTAATTCCACCTGGTTACTATACCGTCTGCAGGATTTGTGTGTGTGTGGCCTTGTCTTTATGAAGCATACGCTGGCGGCTTTGATATTGCATTCTTAGTAAATGTGGCATCTTGCCTTTTCCCCGAAAAATATCTGTGGGCTTCTTATAAGCATAACACCCGCAATGCCCAGGTGACTGTCAAGTTTGTCGCCCCCCCCCTCCCCCCCGGCAAACAGAGTAACTTCTACTAGATTAGTGTTTTTAACTAGGCTGAAGGCCTAATAATGACCACCAAACTTGACCATTTCTGTATAATTCATTTGGAATTCAGCTCATTCAAAATTTATTTGCAGAAGGATGCTTATCTAAGTTCACTGGAGCTTTATTGATACGAATAGTTATTATTTATTACTGTTATTTCCAGGAGTGCTTTTACCAACTTTCTGAAACCCTAAATCCAAGGAGCCTGTCACAGGAACTGGCATAATGTCAGCAAATCTAACAGGATGACTCATTTTTGTATGACACTGACATCTCTGTAAAGTCAGATGGAATAGCCAGAAACTGGAAGTATAAGAATTCCAAATTTAACACTGTGGGAAACCGAGATGAGCAAATTATCAGAAATGTAGGGAGAGTTGTAGATTATTTTAAATCTCAAATGGCCATTTTAATTTCTCTTGTGAAGATTAAATGCACCGCTATGTGAACAGAGAACAGCATATTGTTGTGCAGCTGGGCTACAGAAGATGTGTCTAATCCAAGCAGTGGCTGTTTTTAATTTTATATTTATTTATAGTAGCACATGGAGGAGGCCCAATTTTCCTAGGTTCTGTACAAAAATAAATCAGGGAAAATATTAGTCCCTTACTTTTTCTGATGATTTCATCTCAGGGAAATGTGGCGTTCAGTTATCAATCAAACAAGTTGCTTGACCAAAATCTGTTTTATTCAGTGTCACAGGTCCAATGATCCTCTGGCTGTGCAGGGTGTGCAAGGGTGCACATGCCCCAAAGCACTATGAGTAGGAGGGACAAGATGCAGGACAGCAGCCAGCTGAGGGACTAGAAAGGGAGGCCTGATACCCACAGCTGGAGTATGCCCTCTCACACTCACCGGCAGTGGTGGGGCAAGCAAAGCTATGGCCCCAGTTCATTGCACTTCTCCAGCTGCATGGATCAGGGGAGGGGAGCAGGAGTACCCCATACTCACTGACAGGAAGTAGAGCGATGAAGCCAGGAGAGCAAAGCGAGCCGGGGCCATGTTGCTCCTCTTGCCCCACCACTGCTGGTGAGTAGGGGGGAGCAGACCTCCCCCACTGCCAGTGCCAAATCCCGGCCCCACTAATGCCTGGGCTGCATTGCTTGGGGAAGAGGGAAGAGTCAGGGCATGGGGAGACCAGGGGCAGGGATAGGCAGGGCCTGGGGCAGATGGGGGTTGTCCCAGCCCTTCCCCAGACTGAGAAGTCATATGGCTCGTGGCCCCCTGCCTCCCTTCACCAGTTGCCTGTGGCTGCTGGGCTTGGAATGTTGCTTTTGTTGTTAGTAAGAAAAGGGAAAATAGAATGAAGTAAAAAGTTTCTGTTACTCTATATATGGATTAATTTTTCACTAACTGCTTAGACTGTTCTGAGGGGTTTTTTTCTCTTCAGTCTTGAGGATCCTTCCAGACTTTCAAGGAAAATGTAGCTCTTGGAACTTTCTAGAATGGTGTCAGCCATGCCCTCGCATGTGTATATGAGAAGGGTCACTGCCAATCAGTCAGTGAGATATAAGAATAAAGTGAGCGCCTAACAACAATATTATGAACCTTGTTTTACTGTGTAACAGTGTATAAGATGAGAAAAGAGACCTTTGAAACTAAATGTCTAGAGTTAAAATTCTAAGACTGTCACCTACTTAACATTGGTCTATCCAATGTTGGTGGAGAGTTCAATTCCTTGATGTTACTACATTTCAGTTATTCTTAAAATGCATAGAAAAAATAAAGTTTTTCTAAGCTTACAGGAACCGTTTTTTAAAATTTTGCTTATAACTGGCATGAATAAATACAGATTTACAGATCCTGGGATACACATTTATCATCTTATATGACAGGGATAAACCATGCAATAAATAATGAGGTATTCAAAAGTTTAACAAATGGAGGATGCTGAAGACACTCCTTGATTGGGGTGCTAGTTAGTCTAGGGGTGGCCCTGTGTTTCTGAGTTACATAACAGCCTTTTGCATTCCATAGCATGATCTGCATGTTCCCCATAGAAATAACTAAAAAAGTGAGAAATTCAGAATGTGCTAGGGCACGTCTACACTGCACACTTATTTCAGAATACTCGATTTCAGAGGAAATACTCCAAAACAGCTTATTTTATTTTGAAATAGATTCGTTTTATTTCAGTTGGCATGGGAAGGTGTCAGCCAGACTGGGAGCCTGCAGGTGGCAGGGAGGCCACAGCGTGGCTGGGCTTCCCTCTGTGCCACGCACATGCCGGGTCCAGCAGTGGTGGTGTCCCATAGGGAGAGGACTTGTATCCCTTGCCTCTGGAGAAGAGTGGTCCAGGGTGTTGAGGCAAGGTGTGTGTGAGCAGCAGATGCTCCTCTGCCTCTCTGCGCTGTCCCCAGGAGTGGATGCTGCCCCAAGAGTATGGGTATGCTCATGTGCTATGTGTGACACTGCTGTATGTGTGTGTCTAAGCCCCCAGCCTCCTTCTAGTGGTGGCTTGTGGTGGGAGGGTGTCCTGGTGTTGGGAGTAAGGCAGGCCTCTCCAGACATCCTGTGAGTCAGAGGACAGGGGTCCTCCTTTGCAGCCTCCTGGGGCTGTGTGTCCCAGACTGACACTCCACGTGCACCCATGTGCACAGGCTGCTGTACAATCCACAGGCTGCTGCCTCCACCTGTGTATATCTAGGGAAAGTAATGGCACTCACCTAACGGGCCTTCCCTGGCTTTGGATTATGCCTGGAAGACATCCTGGGAGGGGGGGTACTGGCTGCAGGGTGACCATGAAGTCTTGGCTGGCAGGCATGAAGCTGGTGCTGGCCTTGTTCGGCTCCTCCTCCTCCTTTTCCACGCTGGCTCTGCCCCCCAGGAGGGCGATGATGGGCGTCTCCAGCCCAGAGTCCACAAGGAGGGGGGTATGAAACTGCCCCCCCTACCAGGATGCGGTGGAGCTGCCTGCAGTAGGGGCAGATCTAGGGTGCTTCCCCTAAGCGGGAGCTGCACCCCCTGACCTTTGTGTAGGTCTAGTGCAGTTCCTTAACCTTCATGTGCATCTGCTCCTGGGTGCGCATGTGGCCCTTGTGGACCAGGCTTTTGGCCATCCAGCCATAAATGTCTGCATTCCTTCACCTGGTGCAGAAATCCTGCTGGTTTTCCTCTTCACCCCAGATCTCAAGGAGATCCAGGATCTCTGCACCAGATCAGGATGGTGCCCTCCTCCTTCGGCCCCAGGCCAGGTCCTGGGAGCTGCCTGAGGCAGTGCTGGCAGCTGTGGAAGGCTCAGCGGGCGTGGTGTACTCAGCTATGGCAGCAGGGAAGGCTGTGCAGGGTCGTGCTGTGTGGCATGATGCGAGCAGGGCCTGCTTTGTGCCACAAGCCCTTTTCCTTCTGCCTGCAGCTTTAAGCACTGCAGGGGAATGGAAGCTACAGAGTTGTGATGAGTGTGGACAGAGTGGCCAGCAGGGCACCTGTGGGATTTCCTGGAGGCCACTTATTTCAAAATAACTCCATCTGCTCTGTCTACACATGCCCTATTTTGAAATAGCTATTTCAGGATGGGTGTTGTTCCTCATAGAATGAGGGTTACAAAATCTGGAATAAGATGCCCGTTATTTCAATATTATTTCAAAATAGCAGGCTTGCTGTGGAGACGCTTGCATAGTTATTTCAGAATAATGTTCGTTATTTCAGAATAATGCTTCTCTGTAGACATGCCCTTAGAGTCTCCCTAAACCTTCTGACCGAGCTCCTTTTGCTCTATAGAATGCTCTGCCCTCTCCTTGACAGAATAGAAGACCCAGTAACTTAATTAAGTGCTTGCCTCCCCTTTTGTAGCTGTCTATACTTATCCAATCAGGGAGCACAGTTTTGTGCTTCTATTCTACAGCCAAGAATCTGATTTGTATTTCTTTTAACAGAGTTGTCAAAGCCTAGTGTTGTACAGACATACTTCTTTCTTTTGGGGATTATTTATAAATTGGTGAGATGGACATTGAATTGTTAGTGGATGCTGACTTGTTTTGATGACTTTCCCAATTTATTATCTACTTACTGAATATTGATTTGAAGGCACAGTGGGTGTTACCTATCTTGGTGATATCTCTTGATGTTTCTGAGAAGAGAAATATTATTTCTATTATGTGATTGCTTTGGGGACAATATTTCCACAGATTTAATGTGTGGCATATTTTAGGCATATTTTATTCATAATGAAAGAAGACTATATTGATACTTTTTTTCTGGGACATGTAATTGAATTGATTATAGCTGGGAATAGGAGATCACAACGTTGCCTGTTAAGGCGAGTTTTTGTATACCTGCAAACTAAGGAGGATCAACTAAAAAGTGAGAAAATGGGATAACAAGAATGGAAAATTAAATAGCCATCTTAGATTCCCTGTTCCCTGATGTTTTCTAACATGTCATATATGATCCGTCTCTGCATAAATATAAGTTACGTCTCTCTTTTGTCTAACGCTTTTTTCTTCTGCAGATAATTCATAAAAGAATGAAAAAGATTGAGGTCAAAATATTGCCGCTAACTTTATTTTCTATTTTCAGTTTGTGTTTAAGATGATACTTCAGTTCTATCTGGTTTTATTTTATCTAAGTTAGGATTCTTGGAGTGTTGAACCCAGGGTGACAACTACAGGACTGCAATCACATTAACAAATCTACCACAATGACTCCCTTTTGTATGACTCTCAGAGATCTGTTTGAAGGCAGATCAACTAGCCAGGGACTGAAAATATGACTTCAAGCAGAACATTTTTGAAAGGCTCTAGGAAATTAAGATTAGCAAATTATCAAAAACCTATTTTGATAACATAACAATAGCCAGGCCCATATTTTTAAAAAATGGGACCCTGTGCTTATGGAAATGGGGGCCTTCCATGTTCCCCTAAAGTGTTCCCATTCCATTTATATTTCACCCCACACAGACACTATAATTCCCTTTTCTCCCCACATATACTGTAATACAAAACAACCCTCACATAACTCTGCCTTACTGCAAAACTCAGTACCTTAGTTCCCAACCTCTGCCACTCACTATCAATGTCCTAGCCCTTGACCTCTTACCCCACAAGTCCCCAACATTCCCAATTCACTCTGTAGACCACCACCAACTCTTCCTTGGTCTCTGTCTTCTGGGACCTTTCTAGCTATTCACCAGTGTACCCCTCTCCTAGCTCAGTGCTTTGTTCCCACCCTGAGCTAGAGTGTCTCCTCTCACTTCTGGTTCCTGTAATCTGATCACTCATATCACCTGCCATGCACACTCATAGAACCATAGAAGATCAGGGCTGGAAGAGACCTCAGGAGGTCATCCAGTCCAACACCCTGCTCAAAGCAGAACCCCAACCCCAACTAAATCATCCCAACCATGGCTTTGTCAAACAGGATCTCTTCTTCCCCACTACATTTGTGCTAAGGGATGGAGATTCCACCATCTCTCATTCCAGTGCTTCACCACTTTTCTAGTGAAATAGTTTTTTCTAGTATCCAAACTAGACCTCCCTCACTGCAACTTGAGACCATTGCTTCTTGTTCTGTCATCTGACACCACTGAAAATAACCTAGCATTATCCTCTTTGAAATTGCTCTTCAGGTAGTTAAAGGCTGCTATCAAATCCCCCCTCATCCTACTCTACTGCAGACTAAATAAGCCCACTTCCCTCAGCCTCTCCTCATAAGTCATGTGCTCCAGACCCCTAATAATTTTCATTATCCTCCAGTGGGATCTCCCAATTTGTACACATCTTTTCATAAGTGAGCGCCCAAAACTGGATGCAGTACTCTAAATATGACCTGACCCAGGAAATAATCACTTCCCTAAATCTGCTGGCAGTGTTCCTACTAATGGAGCCAATTATGCCATTAACCTTCTTGACAACAAGGACACACTGTTGACTCATATCCAGCTTCTCGTCCACTGTAATCCCCAGGTCCTTTTCTGCAGAACTGCCACTTAGCCTGTTGGTCCCCAGCCTGTAGCAGTGCTTGGAATTCTTCCATCCAAAGTGTAGGGCTCTACATTTGTCCTTGTTGAACCTCATCTTAGTTTTTGGCCCAATCCTCCAATTTGTCTAAGTCGCCCTATCCCTACCCTCCAGCATATCTACCTCCTGCTGCAGCATAGTGTCATCTGCAAACTTGCTGAGGGTGCAATCCATTCAGTCATCCAGATGATTAATGAAAATGTTAAACACAGCGGGCCCCGGGGCACTCCATTTGATACTGGCCATTCATTGGACATCAAGCTGTTTGTCAGGCTCAGAGGATAATGATCATCTAGCTAGCTTTATATGCACCTTCTAGTCCATTCATCCCATCCAGACTTCTTTAGCTTGCTGGCACGAATACTGTGGGAGACCATATCAAAAAGCTTTACTGAAGTCAAGGTATATCATGTCCACCCTTTCCCTATATTCACAGAACAAGTTATGTCATCGTAGAAGGCAATTAGGTTCATCAGGTGTAACTTGCCCCTTGTGAATCCATGTTGACTATTCCTGATCACCTTCCACTCCTCCACGTGTTTCAAAATGGATTCCTTGGGGACCTGCTCCTTGATTTTTCCAGGGATGGAGGTGATGCTGACCAAGCTGTAGTTTCCCAGATTCTTCTTCTTCTTCCCTACTATATTGGCCTCTTTTTCAATCATCTAGGACCTCCCCCAATTGCCATAAGTTTTCAAAAATAATTTCCAGTGGCTCTGCAATCACATCAGCCAACTCTCTCTGCATCCTTGAATGCATTTGGTCTGACCCCATGGACTTATGCATGTCCAGCTTTTCAAAATAGTTCTTAACCTGTTCTTTCACCACTGAAGGCTGCTCATCTCATCTCCATATTATGCTGCCCAGTGCAGCAGTGTGGGAGCTGACTTTATCTGTGAAGACTGAGGCAAAAAATCATTGAGTACTTGAGTTTTTTCCACATCATCTGTCACTGGGTTGCCTTTCCCATTCAGTAAGTGTCCCACTCTTTCTTTGACCTACTTATTGCTAACATACCTGTAGAACCCTTCTTGTTATCCCTTGCTAGCATGCAGGGATATAATTGGGAAGCTTTGGCCTTCCTGATTACACCTCTGTATGCTTGAACAATATATTTTTTTAGTCCTCCCTAGTCATCTTTCCAAGTTTCCACTTATAAACTTGGTTCTGCTCTGCTCAGGTTTGGCCCATCCAAACTTCCATCCTCAAAGAAGGGTGGCTGGGCCAAATCCAAGTGAATGGCTTTGTCACCTAGTGACAAATGGGGTATCACCGCCACTCCATTTTTATTCCTGGTCTCCTGAATAGGGGCATGTAAGGTTGGTCAGGGCAGAAGATTGTGTCCCCTTGCTATGATCCTGCCAGGAGCAACTCTATTGGGGGGAACTAGTTAGAAGTCAAATGGCTCTATCCTGCAGGTGGACTGAGTAGTACTGAGTCTATAAGCCCAGGGGCCCTCAATCAGGGCAGAGGAACAGTTGTTGGTCCTGGTTGGCAGCTCTGGCACTCCTTCTGGGCCAGGGAATTGTATACAGTTGTTTCTTAATTTGCATGGCTCTGGACTCTCTTGTGATGTTTTATTATTTGTATTATCATAGTGTTTAGGGACTTAGTCATAGACCAGGCCAACATTGGGTGCAGTACAAATTGAGTGCAGTACAAATACAGAACAACAAAAAATGGTCCCTGACTTACAGTATAGAATAGAGAGAAAATGTTTAGACATCCATCTGCAAAGCTGTCTTATTTACTTCCACTATCATGGGACTCTGAGAGGTTAATCTGTAAACCAAAGACTCACAAGGGTGGAGTTCTGAGGAGGGTTTGTCTAAGTTACTAGGGATTCAGCACTAGTTTTGGGGTCAAAGGGATCCAAACTGTGGGGTTCCACTTCTGTAAGGGGTACCTAATGGACTCTATGCCCATGGAATGAGTCTAGGAGCTACCGCAAGAGAGAGCCTGGAGGCTATCACAGGGATCCACTGTTGGGCTGCAAGCAGCCTTGGGAGTGCCTGAGATGAAGGAGCTTGACCAGGTTTGTGATGCCTCCTGTAATGATGAAGGGTCTGTAAGTGGCTGGACAAAGTTCCTGTTGAAAATCTACTTTTAGACATCCCAGAGAATAGTTAAAGAGAAATTTTGTCTGAGCAAATTTTACCATCCTACAACCACAGGTATTATATTTAGAGCCCTGAACAGATACAAAATTTTTATCTGCATCCACTTCTCTATCCGTAAAAATTAACCATGGATATCTGCATCCACAATATCCATGGATATAAAGCAGTTATCCATGGATTAGCAGGGCTCTAATGATATTTATTTTTGTATTCCTGTAGCACAGGGGTTCCCAAACTTTTTGATACTGGGAACCAGAAAATCCATTCACGAGCTTTTGGAGGACTGGTAACATTTATTTGCATAATTGCATATTAATTAAGCAAATGATGAATATGCAAATAAATTGTTTCTGGTCCTCCCAAAGCCCCCAGTGCCAACTTTAGCCCACAGAAAAGTCAGTCGGGGCCACACAAGTGAGATACAAAAACACAACTCCTCCAAATCCCTCAAACCTCACTAATGTGGCCCCAGCTGTGCTTGTGGGTGCTGGGGCAGGGGACAGGGTACTTGTGGGTGCTGGGGCAGGGTACTTGTGGGGGTCGGGGGGATCGGGGACAGGGACCGATACCCAGGGATCCTGTAGCTGCCAAGGCCCAGGAAGTGCACGGGCTGCTCCCCTATCCCCCAAACAGTGGCGTGGTACCTGATGCGCTGGTCCGTTGCATGCAGGAAGCCTGTGCTACCTCTGTTGACACTGGGAGTTCAGGGCAGCATTTATCTTGGGGGTTGTGGGCAGCGAGGCGGGCTCTCACAAGAACTTTTCTGGGGCCTGATATTTTTTCCTAAGGACCGGTACTGGGCCATGGACCACAGTTTGGGAAACGCTGCTGTACCACTTCAAAGCCTTGTTAGACAATATTTCTTACAGTCAAAGAGGAGGAATTTCCTGTTTTTCATTTTGTGTCTTGTAACCAACTGATATTCTATGATTCTATATGTCTATCAGGGATGGTCTAGACAGTATTTGGTCCTGCCATGAGGGCAGGGGACTGGACTCGATGACCTCTCGAGGTCCCTTCTAGTCCTAGTATTCTATGATTCTATGATACACAAGAGAACAGATTATACAAGTGACTTGAAATCATAGTGTTATGCTTCACGGGGATAGGTTCTGTTCTCAGTTAAGCTGATTGACATATACAGCTAAACTGATGTTAATGTCAATGGAGTTATCGTGGATTTCTGTTGGTAGGGTTGAGGTCAGAATCAGGATCATCAAATCTAATAGACTCACATCCTCAAAGATAGGTAGACGATGGGTAACCTAAATAGCCTTGAGGATTTAAGACCTAGAGCCCATACAATGACAAAAGACTCCAATGATATTAACAAATGTCATGGTTTATATAAAAGACTGTTTCTCAGCTCTGCAACTATTCTAATGTGTAAAATGTGGAGTGATACTATATTACAATGCCCTAGTATATCAGCTGGAGCTGTGGAACATAATCATCTTGGAACTGTTGCAAGTACTCATTAGCTCTAGCTGATGGGGAAAATGTATAAATCTCCTAACAGAGATTGAATACATCTTAGAACTAGCCACTGCAACGTAATCAAAAAGCAATTAAATACTTTCCCTAACCTGCTATTGTTCTTTTGCAAATGATGTCCTTAAATTGCTGAAGGTTTCACTGCTGAGTAATGGACTTGACAGACGGTAAACTTGATGCATTAATTATGATCAAGATTATGGACGAACGAATGCCCTTATTGTTGTAGCGACTCTACTAATTAAATAAATTATTATGATGAAGAAAGGGATTTATTACTATTAAGAATTATGGTAGCAGGCAAGTTTGGGGAAAGGGTTTATAATTTCCACAATCATTGCACTTGCATAGTATAGTAACAGTAAAATTGCAGAAGGTTTACTTTTTTTAATCACTATTTTATCTTTATATTCCAATCTATTTTTGGCACCAGACTTTGTACTATACACCTTACACAAAGAAGTAGGAAATATCAATGGCTGCTGCTTTATAAATGCAAGACCATTTGAGACTAACACGCTTGGAAGTGGTCCACCCAGAACTACATTAATAATGTTTATGGAATATATAACACTCTGGAATGTTCTTGGTAGAATCCAGAAGTGTTTCTTTTAAAGAGTTGTGAAAGAAAATGTGGGTAGTTTGTGTGTTTTGTGCATTTGAACTGCTTTGCTTAGAAGCTGGGAGACGAGACAGCAGACCAGGTTCACCAGACTCAACATAGTGGCTTTGTTTTCATTCGCCCAGACACTGTCCATTAGATATTTCCACAGCAAAGATGCTGGGCCTATAACTGGAGAAACATGAAAAAATAATTAAGGTAGCACAGATTTAATAAAACATGTCTTCCACCAGAATGTGTTTATATTATTGCCTACTTAACTAATTTTTAATTCAGTGCATTAGACTGAAAATCATACAAACAGCTAATGAGTTACTTTATTTCTGACCCGCTATTTTCCCTAAATCTCTCATTTTCTGGTGTCTTATCTATACTTTTATTTTCCTAAGATCAAACATAAATTATAGTGAGCCTAGGCAATGCTCCGTTGGCTTGAGTCTCTTTGAACAGTGATACTGATAGCTATGGCTAACTTTTTTTTCCTCTCATAACTTCATTCTGTGCCTTCAGCTACCTCATCATTATCATAAGATACAGCCATCTATTAATTCTCATTATCTCCTAGAATTACATTGGCTCTTGGAACTTCCAAACATGTACCCAACAAATACTGTTGGAGAGTATCCAAGTTATACTGATATCAACTTGTACGTTGAACAATTCTTAATTTTTATTCATCAAATCCTTCTCTGTGGTGAAACAATTTTCCAAATAACTATTAGCCATATATAAAAAGGTAGTTCCATGCCTCTAGAAAGCTTGATTTCATTTGAACTTCTGAGAAAAGCTTAATGACCATGAAAGCCTTCCTTTCTAGTAGGCTAGAATGGACACCCAACCATAGTGTAGAAGAGAGAAATGGTCAAAGAATAAAAAAGAATGCAAAAATAGAGAAAACAAACCAAACCCCACATATGCACTGTTTGATATTTGGATACAGAGATTCTAATAAAAATACAGTAGTTGTGTTCATTTTGTAACTCATTCTTAGTAAAATCTTAAATACCCAACGAACTTTCTTCAAATATCAGGAATATTTGTCAAAGATAGCCATGGTGGTTGTTTTTTAATTACACTACTCATCCATTACAACAGTACAGATTCAGTTCAGATCTATTCTGATTAGGAATGCTGTAAAAATATGTTGTGGGGTCCTTTTGTTAGCTGTCAGCCCTATAAACTCAACCTGGGGGCTGAAAATTAATCTGGGTTCTTTCCATCATATGTGTCATAAATGTTAACAAATGCAAGCCGGATTAGAATCTTAATTGCCCTGTTCGACTTCATTGTCTTCACCTTGTTCTCCATTAAGCCTCTACAAATATCAAAGTGCCATGAATGAACACTGGCCCAAAATTTATTTAATACTCAGTCACACATATTTGGGCTTTGTGTACACTGCAACTGAGCAACAAAACTTGGTTCTCACAAGTGCTTAAACCCCATTGCCAAAATGACAAAAGCTCTCCTGCCAACAAAGCAAACACCACTCACATAGGGGATGGAAGTTTTTTGTCCGTGAAAATGTTGACAGTGTATGCACTGCCTGACTTTTAACAACACAGCTGTGTCAACTAAAAGCTGTATGGTGTTGACATACCCTTAGTATCCAATTGTTTTATATAGACAACACCACAAATGGTTTAATATGCAGTGATCAAACATAGCTAGAAAAGGAGAGTTGAACATAAACTTCAGACTAGCTTCTACATCCATTTCTGTAGCTTAACAATTTTTATAATCCTGAAGAAAACTTTAGAATAAGGGATACATTTCATACAAAATTACTCTAAATAAAGAATTTAAGGCATAGTGGAATTTAGCTTGGTATTGTCTTCCTCCAGCATCTTGTGTTGTATGCATCTTCACATTTCTTTCCCTCAACAAACTGTTCCTAGTAGGCACATATTGATTTAATCAAATCCTACAACTGTAGCTGAGAAGTGTTCTGAATAACAATAAGGCTTTTATACTGAATATGACTTAATTTAGAGACCTGTGCTTATACAAGCTGGCAGATTCATTAAATAGCATAGCTGATCAATGTATTCACACTTTAGAAAATGCTAGTTTTTGAATTAAATAGCCTGGTTGTCAGTCTTTTAAATATCTTGTTCTGCATTGTGACAGATTTATAAAAAACAGCTTTAGGCAATCAAAAGATTGTCAGCAATTTGGAACTACCTGCAAGAGACAGGTGAGACTTCTCAGTTTGATGCCTTTCTAAAGGGGTGGTATACCAAGCCTTTAGAGGCAGCTACATGAAAAACAAGAATTGTTTTCCAGATAGTCTCTAATAACATACAGTGGAAAAGGTCTCACTTAAATTTTTTTTAAAAGCAACAGATTAGCTCTTCCTAATTGAGGGCCTGCTAAATTGAAGTGGCAATATTTACATACTTATTATGTGTGCCTATAAACATATTACTTACAAATGTATTGCATAGTAGCAAGGTCCTTGAGTCACAGTTTCCACACCATTTTTCTTCTTCCCCTTCCCTGATAAGCATATACTTATTTCAGAAAAAGACTATGGACATAAATATTAACCCATATTGCACTGAATATTGCAGGGAACATAATTGTCTGCGGCTTCATCTACATTAACAGTGCCAACTAGGATTAAGGTTCAAGCAGTGATTGCTTGCTTGAAAGGAAAAGCTTGCAAATTCTAGGCATCTGGCTGTCATTCCAAACATCAGCTTACCAACACACAACAATTATAAGGGTGAGATATTAACACTTTAGTGACTTTTGTGAGTCTCTCAAATATGTGCTGCAAATTTAAAATCTCCTAATATTGTGTAACACTGATTTATCCTGTTATGCTTTGCACACTTTGGTAACCAATATTTTAAAAGGATGATTTGTGCAATACTGTCAAGTTGGAGAACTTTTAACGCCAACTCCTGTAACCCTCATTGTATGAGGAATAAGGGAAGTCGGAAGAAGAGTGCTCTATTTTGAAATAAGCACTGTGTGGACGCTCCTTATTTTGAAATAAGAAACGCAATTGACGTAGCTCAATTTGCATAGATTATTTCGAGTTAAGCCCTGCAGTGTAGACACACCCTTAGAGACTAACAAAAATATGTATAGTATCATGAGATTTTGTGGGCAAAACCCACTTCTTTAGATTTTCATGTAATTCTTCTACTTCCTGCCTACATCTGAGTCACAGATCACCGAGAACAGGATGTTTTCGTAGTTCTTCTCTGGTTCTCAATAAAGACAGGAAGTTGAGAAGTGAGTGAAAATTAGAGCGAGGCAGTATTTAAAAACATTTATGTCAACATTAGCTCAAATAAAACATGGAACTTGTTTTCATTGCAGTAACTCTTTTTTTGGTTCACTTTTTGTGACTGTTTGAACAAATAACCATTTTCAAGTTGTCAAGGCTTTTTCCCCACTCTGGAACGATAAATGCAGAAGTTGGGGCCTGCAAAAGTACCCCAAAACCTTCTATTTACAGGTTTTGGTATAAAGCTTTCCCCCAAAATCTTAAAAACCTAGATTTTGGGGATAAAAAATCCACTGCCACCACCCAAGTAATAATAAAGAAACCAGGGAGAGACTACTTGGGAAATCTCATCCCCAAAAGTAAAACCAGGACACAAAAATTAACCAGTACTAGGTTAATAAAAAGAAAAGAGAGAGAACTTTTATTATCATCACAATATTCCTGTTGCAAGCATAATGACTAGATGGAAAAGTCACCTACTAATAAACTCATGGGGGAACCCCACCATGGCCCAAGAGCTTAGTTACAAAGGAGAGGAAAACCCATTTTTAAATGCACAGACATCAGATCTCCATTACCAAACCATAAAACAATAAAACCTAATGGATTTAACTAAACTTTACCCTACTTACAGATAGTGAAGAGTCTTTTCTTGGAGACAGACACGATATCTGTAGCTGGAGAGAAACTGCCCTGAGACAAAGGAGGGAAAAACCCCAAAATTCCTTTGTCCCAGTTTGAAATCCCTCTCTGCGTTTTTATTGGCTGACTCTACCTGGCTTAGGTATAGTTAACCCCTTAGTCCCCAGGCTACTGGCCATCTCTCATGATCATGACACAAGTACATAAAATTGTGTTACAAGCAGGAGGGAGAAAAAATATTGTCCTTAACATCTGATGATAGGACAAGAGGCAATGGGCTTAAATTGTAGCCAGAGAGGGTTAGGTTGGACATTATGATAAACTTCCTAACTGTCAGGGTGGTTAAGCACTGGAATAAATTACCTAGGGAGGTTGTGGAATTTCCATCATTGGAGGTTTTTAAGAGGAGGTTAGAAAAACACCTGTCAGGGATGGTCTAGATCAGAGAGGGCAAACTAGAGCCTGTGGGCCACATCCAGCCCATTGGACCTTTCAGTATAGTCCTGAGCTCCTACTGGGGAGTTGGGTTGGGATAGCCTTGCCCAGGAGCCAGCCCAGCTTCCAGCCAGCTTCATGAGAATAGGTAGCCGGGGATCTAGCCCCTCCCCTTCTTCTGTCCCTCCCATGCAGCGTCAGCTACCTCAATGCCTGGCAATGTGCTTGCTGCCATCCCCAATGCTCCAAGGTAGCATAAGAACATAAGAACATAAGAATGGCCATACTGGGTCAGACCAAAGGTCCATCTAGCCCAGTAACCTGTCTGCCGACAGTGGCCAGCACCAGGTGCCCCAGAGAGGGTGGACCAAAGACAATGATCAAGCAATTTGTCTCCTGCCATCCCTCTCCAGTCTCTGACAAACAGAGGCCAAGGACACCATTTTATCCCCTGGCTAATAGCCTTTTATGGACCTAACCTCCATGAAATTATCTAGCTTCTCTTTAAACTCTATTATAGTCCTAGCCTTCACAGCCTCCTCTGGCAAGGAGTTCCACAGGCTGACTACACGCTGCGTGAAGAAGAACTTTCTTTTATTAGTTTTAAACCTGCTACCCATTAATTTCATTTGGTGTCCTCTAGTTCTTCTATTTAGGGAACTAATAAATAACTTTTCTTTATCGGCCCTCTCCACACCACTCATGATTTTATATACCTCTATCATATCCCCCCTTAGTCTCCTCTTTTCTAAACTGAAAAGTCCCAGTCGCTTTAACCTCTCCTCATATGGGACCCATTCCAAATCCCTAATCATTTTAGTTGCCCTTTTCTGAACCCTTTCTAAGGCCAAAATATCTTTTTTGAGGTGAGGAGACCACATCTGTACACAGTATTCAAGATGTGGGCGTACCATAGTTTTATACAGGGGCAGTAAGATACTCTGGGTCTTATTTTCTATCCCTTTCTTAATAATTCCTAGCATCCTATTTGCCTTTTTGACCGCCGCTGCACACTGTGTGGAAGTTTTCAGAGAACTATCCACGATAACTCCAAGATCTCTTTCCTGATTTGTCGTAGCCAAATTAGCCCCCATCATACTGTATGTATAGTTGGGGTTATTTTTCCCGATGTGCATTACTTTACACTTATCCACATTAAATTTCATTTGCAATTTTGTTGCCCAATCACTCAGCTTGGTGAGATCTTCTTGGAGTCCCTCACAGTCTGCTTCTGTCTTGACTATCCTAAACAGTTTGGTATCATCTGCAAACTTTACCACCTCACTGCTTATCCCTTTCTCCAGATCATTTATGAATAAGTTGAACAGGATTGGTCCTAGGACTGACCCTTGGGGGACACCACTAGTTACCCATCTCCATTCTGAAAATGTACCATTTATTCCTACCCTTTGTTTCCTGTCTTTTAACCAGTTCTCAATCCATGAAAGGACCTTCCCTCTTATCCCATGGCCATGTAATTTACACAAGAGCCTTTGGTGAGGGACCTTGTCAAAGGCTTTCTGAAAATCTAAGTATACTATATCTACTGGATCCCCCTTGTCCGCATGTTTGTTAACCCCTTCAAAGAACTCTAATAAATTAGTAAGACAGGATTTCCCTTTACAGAAATCATGCTGACTTTTGTCCAACAAATTATGTTCTTCTACATGCTTCACAATTTTATTCTTTACTATTGTTTTGACTAATTTGCCCGGTACTGAAGTTAGACTTACCTGTCTGTAATTGCCCGGATTACCTCTTGAGCCCTTTTTAAATATTGGTGTCACATTGGCTACCTTCCAGTCATTAGGTACAGAAGCCGAGTTAAGGGATAGGTTACAAACCACAGATAATAGTTCAGCAATTTCCCATTTGAGTTCTTTTAGAACCCTTGGATGAATGCCATCTGGTCCCGGAGATTTGTTAACATTAAGTTTTTCTATTTGTTCCAAAACCTCCTCTAATGACACTTAATCTGGGACAGTTCCTCAGATTCATCACCCACAAAGGATGGTACATATTTGGGAATCTCCCCAACGTCCTCAGCCATGAAGACTGAAGCAAAGAAATCATTTAGTTTCTCCGCAATGGCTTTATCGTCCTTGATTGCGCCTTTTATAGTTCGATTGTCTAGGGGACCCACTGGTTTTTTAGCAGGCTTCCTGCTTCTAATGTACTTAAAAAACATTTTGTTATTTCTTTTTGAGTTTTTGGCTAGCTGTTCCTCAACTAGTTGCACAGTTGCAGCTCCATGGAGACTAGAGCTCACCTCAACTCCACTTCTAATTTATTTATAGAAAGTGAAATTGTTTCAAGAGGCAGAGGGTGGAATTGAATCCTGCTCTCCTACATCTCAAAAAAGCGCACTAACCACTCTGGTAAAGTTTGTAAGAGAGGCTCATCTTCACTTCCACTTCCAGCTGTTTTGTGACTCCTTTGCTTTTATCAAAATGTGTTCAATCAATATAGTTTGTAATTAAAACAAAATGTTTCATTTTTGACATTACCAAAATGTTTTGACTTTTTCAATTGAGTTGAAATTGTTTGACCTTGACATGAAATTATGAATAGTTCTGGTCAACCCAAAACTGCATTTTTCAGAGGATAATCTGCTTGTCTGAATATTTTGTCCAGTTCCAACTTTATATCTCTGAAAAGTTTCAATAGAGATCCATAGTAAGTTATATGGCAGGATCAAGTATACCACAATAATAAAAAAGGAGGACTGGAATAATAATTAGCATGAACATGTAACTGTTTTTTGAGTTTTCAGCTGCAAAAAGAGCACGACTTAGATCCTGGGGCTTTGCCTGCGAGTGAAGATACTTGCTAATATTAAGAGAACATTAAGAAGGTCCCAGGTCTTTGGGCATTCTAATCACAATCTATTTGACATTTAACAGGATAGTACTTATTGTTGGACTGAAGCCTAGCAGTTGCCCATGCACACACATATACATACATGCACACACAAAAGAACATGCAGTTGCCTTGTGAATAATGTTAGGAAACTACTAAAGCTGGTGTCTGAAAGAAAGCACAAAAAATGTATTCTTTTCTGTCATTTCAATCCATTTTTTTCATCACTTAGAACCATGTCTTTGAATGGATGGTCTTATATCAGTCCCACATAATCTACACTCATTTGATGAAGTGGGTTTTACTCACAAAAGCTCATGATACAATATATTTGTTAGTCTCTAAGGAGCCACAGAACGGCTCATTGTTTTTAAAGTTACAGACTAACATGCCTACTAGGGATGTAAGTGACTAGTCAGGTGAGTACTCAACTAGTCGCTTCTCCCCCACCCCCACCGACTCTGTGTCAGCAGCAGCAAGGGGAGGGGAAGCAGGAGCCGGTGCTGGGGGGGAGCTGGCTTAAAAGCTGGTCCCCCCCAGAACCAGCTCCACAGTTTTGGGGGGCAGGGTAGGCAGAACCGCCCCTGGGAGCTAACCTCACTGCAGTTCTACCCTTTAAATGTAATAACAGCTCAAGTAAGAGTAGATTTGAGTAAGAAAGGCTCTTGCGCAAAAAGCGGGGTGTTGCCCACTACGGCTTGTAGTGTAGCCGTAGCAAACGTGCAGAGCTGCAACAGGAGCACCCCTCCCCTATCAACTAATCGAGTAGTGGATGGAAATTCAGTTGACTAATCAATTAGTTAATTAACTGATACCTAGCATCCTTAATGTCTACCCCTCTGAGATAATCTACATATGTAACTAAGTGAAGGGACCTAAGGATTATGCCACATGACTTTTCTCTTAGATTGTTAGACTGCTGTCTGAGCTTTTTGCTTTGTCCACTGTCCCATTTCACATAGATCTTTCTGCATTTGTCTCAGCATCTTTGCTTTTTCTCAGGCTGATGTAGAGATCTAATTCTGTCTATTCTCCAAGTTCTGTTATTTTCTATTTTTGGAATACAGGGGCCTCTAGCATTATTAGATGAAAAAAGAACTAAAGCATGAGCGACATATAACAATATGATCGGGTAATGAAATTTGAAACTAACATTCATTGAAGAATTGTATTCATAATTGATTTATTTTGAAAATTTATATTTTTAAATTAATTTGTATCTCTGTAAATATATCACAGTCTTTAAAGGGCTGAAAGTTTTATTAGCGTAAAATATGGTACAGCAGATCCAGCAAATATGGACTTGTCATTGACAATGATTGCCTTTTCAGTGCACTTATGTACAACGTCTGTACTGCTTCATTAGTGTAAAACAATCCCAATAAACATGAAAATCTTAAAAGTGTGCCATTACAACATTACGGGTATACAGTAGGTACATGTAAAGATTCATCAAGTCAAATGTAATTAATTTCAAGGGAAAATATTGTCCTAAGGAAATGAAAAAAAATATTTTCTGGTTCAGACAAGATCAGAAATGATTTATTGATGAATTTAGTAGGAATTCTTGAACAATCAGACTCATAGACGAACTGACAGACACACATTTCTAAAATATGTTGTAAGATAGAAACAAAAGCCTGCTTCCTCTTCAGGGCTAAATATTTGGTATGGTTCTTTGGGGATTTATCTATGAATTTCCCATTAATGTTATTAAAGAATTGCATGACTAAACCTCAAACAGTACTCTGAATATTTACCCTTAAGTGTTTTATGGAATATATGCTGCCAATGTGGTTGAAACTAAGCATACAATTTGTAATCACATGAATTAGTGATTTGCTAAAGACAACAAAATGTATGTACTCTAATATAATAAAAATCTGCTTTGCTATTGTCTAGAACATTTGTGGCCACAGGCTACTAGTTTTGAAACTGTGATGTACAATATCTCTGCAATCATTTCCTATTCCACGTTTTGTGAAGCATGGAGAAGAAAACTGTCATATTGTCACTAGTGGTGATCATCTTCATTAAATATCATTCAAATACCACTCAAAAGGTTGATGTCTGTTGGCTCTAATTCAATATTAGAAGTTTTCTGGCTTCTTTGACATTTAAGCCATCACAAGAGGGTGGAAATTATTTCCACACCCAACTGGTTGATTCCACAAGAAGCCAGGCAGATTACATTTTCAGTCTGCATTCTTTTTCACAGCTTCAGACTACCAAGAGTTGTAGAATGGCCTCTTAGGTGGGTGATAGATCATGTAACTGAGGTGTAAATAGGGTACTTACTCCTGATGCAATTTTTCTTTCCCTCCTGAAAGCTGCAATACTAATTTCACACAGTTCTCAGATACAGTCACAAAGGGAAGGCTGACTGGGTAGCACAATGACAAAGAGCAACACATTTGTTTTTAAATACCTCCATGAGGAGACATTTTCCCTCTTTTCTTGGAAGGCTAAAATTCTCTCATCTCACTTACCTTAAAGAAATCCATTTATCATTTTTGTTAGCTATTTGTACCATCTCATGTAATTTTAAAGAAATTCTTGTTTGAAATTCTATGGTGGTGTGCTGTCCATGTGGTTGAAACCAAACATACCATTTAAGTTGAAGAAGCTCATATGGAGGAGATTTAACCTAATGAGCACTGCAGTGTTATTTTTATAGAGGTAACAGGCTTTTGTGCTTCATTTAATATTTATTGTAATGAATAAATTGGTTCACTCATCAGATTACTAAATAAGAGAAGCTGATCAAATCAGATCCAGAAATAATAGAATTATAGAACACTAGAACTGGAAGGGACCTCAAGAGGTCATTGAGTCCAGTCCCCTGCCCTCACGGCAGGACCCGTACCAGCTAGACCATCCCTGATTGATGTCTGTCTAGCCTGCTCTTAAATATCTCCAGAGATGGAGATTCCACAACGTCCCTAGGCAACTTATTCCAGTGTTTAACCACCCTGACAGTTAGAAAGTTTTTCCTAATGTCCAACCTAAACCTCCTTGCTGCAGTTTAAGCCCATTGATTCTTGTTCTATCCTCAGAGGTCAAGGAGAACAATTTTTCTCCCTCCTCCTTGTAAACCCTTTTAGATACCTGAAAACTGCTATCATGTCCCCTCTTAGTCTTCTCCTTTCCAAACTAAATAAGCCCAATTCTTTCAGTCTTCCTTCACAGGTCATGTTCTCTAGACCTTTAATCATTCTTGTTGCTCTTCTCTGGACCTTGTCCAATTTCTCCTCATCTTTCTTGAAATGTGGTGCCCAGAACTAGACACAATACTCCAATTGAGGTCTAATCAGCGCAGAGGAGAGCGTGGGAATGACTGCTCATGTCTTGCTCTCAATGCTCCTGTTAATGCATCCCAGAATCATGTTTGCTTTTTTTGCAACACTGTCACACTGTTGACTCATATTTAGTTTGTGGTCCGTTATGATCCCTAGATCCCTTTCTGCAGTACTCCTTCCTAAACAGTCGCTTCCCATTCCGTATGTGTGAAACTGATTGTTCCTTCCTAAGTGGAGTACTTTGCATTTGTCCTTATTAAACTTCATCCTGTTTACCTGGACCATTTCTCCAGTTTGTCCAGAATATTTTGAATTATGACCCTATCCTCCAAATCACTTGCAACCCCTCACAGCTTCGTATCATCGGCTAACTTAATAAGAGTACTCTCAATGCCAATATCTAAATTGTTGATGAAGATCTTGAACAGAACCGGTCCCAAAACAGACCCCCGTGGAAACCCACTTGTGATGCCCTTCTAGCTAGGGCTGTCAAGCGATTAAAAATGTAATCGTGATTAATCGCATGCTCTGCCCCTTTGAAACGCTGCAGTGGCGTTTCACAGGGGCAGCTCTGCAGAAGCCCAGAATCAGCTCGAGTCCTCAGATGACCCCAGGCTCAGTGGAGCTGCCCCTTTGAAACACAGAGGCAGCGATACAAAGGGGCAGCACCACAGGAGCCTGGGATCAGCTGGAGTCCCCAGCTGACCCTAGCTTGGTGCAGCTCCCCCCCTTGGAAAGGCTGCCCCGGCATTTCCAAGGGCAGCACCGTGGAAGCCCTGCACTGCCCCTTGGAAAAGCTTCCCCGTGCCTTGCTGCCCCTGGGAAAGTCCGGACCGGCACCACAAAGGGGCAGCATAATGCGGAACCAGGGATTAGCTGGACACTGCAGCTGATCCTGGGCTCCATGTTGCACTGCCCCTTTGAAGCACTACTCCGGCGCTTCAAAGGGGCAGTGTGTTAGGAGCCTGGGATCAGCTGGGGACTCCGTGTTGCACTGCCCCTTTGAAGCACTGCTGGAGCGGTGCTTCAAAGCGGCAGTGCAGCATTAACGCCTGCTATTAATGCGTTAACAAAATTAACACGTTAATCCTGCCTTGTGTTAACCTCAGGTGTTAACACAGATCAGTTAACATCCCTAATTCCAGCAGGATTGTGAGCTGTTAATAACTACTCTCTGAGAACAGTTATCCAGCTAGTTATGCACCCATCTTATAGTAGCCCCATCTAAGTTGTATTTGCCTACTTTATTTATAAGAAGATCATGTGAGACCGTATCAAATGCCTTACTAAAGTCTAGGTATACCACGTCCACCACTTCTCCCTTATCCACCAGACTCGTTATCCTATCAAAGAAACCTGTCAGATTGGTTTGACATGATTTGTTCTTTACAAATCCATGCTGGCTGTTACCTATCACCTTATTATCTTCCAGATGTTTGCAGATGAATTCCTTAATAACTTGCTCCATTACCTTCCCTGGCACAGAAGTTAAACTAACTGGTCTGTAGTTTCCTGGGTTGTTGTTATTTCCCTTTTTAAAGATGGGTACTATATTTGCCCTTTTCCAGTCTTCTGGAATCTCTGCTATCTTCCATGATTTTTCAGAGATGATAGCTAAAGGTGCAGATATCTCCTCTATCAGCTCCTTGAGTATTCTAAGATACATTTTATCAGGCCCTGGTGACTTGCAGACATCTAACTTTTCCAAATGATTTTTAACTTGTTCTTTTTTAATTTTATCTTCTAAACCTACCCCATTCCCACTAGTATTCACTATGTTAAGCATTCCTTCATCATCAGACTTCTTGGTGAAGACCAAAAAAAGAAATCATTAAGCACCTCTGCCATTTCCAAGTTTCCTGTTACTGTTTCTCCCTCCTCACTGAGCAATGGTCCTAACCTGTCCTTGGTCTTCCTCTTACTTCTAATATATTTATAGAAAATCTTCTTATTTCCCTTTCTGTCTCTAGCTGGTTTGAGCTTGTTTTGTGCCTGTGCCTTTCTAATCTTGTCCCTACATACTTGTATTGTTTCCTTATATTCATTCTTTGTAATTTGTCTTAGTTTCCACTTTTTATATGAATCCTTTTTGATTTTGAGATCATACAAGATCTCCTGGGTAAGCCAAGGCAGTCTTTTGCCATACTTTCTATCTTTCCTATGCAGTGGAATAGCTTGCTTTTGGGCCCTTAATAGTGTCCCTTTGAAAAACTGCCAACTCTCTTCAGTTGTTTTCCCCCTTATTCTTGCTTCCCATAGGACCTGACCTACCAGCTCGCAGAGCTTACCAAAATGTGCCTTCCTGAAATCCATTGTCTCTACTTTGCTGTTCTCCCTTCTACAATTCCTTAGAATCATGAACTCTATGACTTCATGATTACTTTCACCCAAGCTGCCTTCCACTTTCAAATTCTCAATCAGTTCCTCCCTATTTGTTAAAATCAAATCTAGAACAGCTTCCCCCCATTAGCTTTTTCAACCTTCTGAAATAAAAAGTTGTCTTCAATGCAGTCTAAGGATAGTCCATTGGATAGTCTGTGCCCTGATGTGTTGGTTTCCCAACATATGTCAGGATAATTGTCCCCCATCACCACCAAATCATGTACTTCAGATGATTTTGTTAGTTGTTTAAAAAAATGCCTCATCCACCTCTTCTGCCTAGGTAGGTGGTCTGTAGTAGACCCTCTAGCATGACATCATCCTTGTTTTTTTAACCCCTTTTAACCTAACCCAGAGACTCTGAACAACTCTGTCTCCTACATCCATCTCCACCTCAGTCCAAATGTATACATTTTTATTATATAAGGCAACACCTCCTCCCTTTTCCCTCACCTATCCTTCCTGAGCAAGCTGTACCCAAACCTCTGTAACTGAGTAACTATGCAGCAGTGCAGGAAGGTTAGATAATATTTGGAGAAAAATTACTGCAACCTCGAAAATTAAACTTGACATTTATGTATGGATTGGAGCACTTGTCAGGTGATTGTGTGTGAATTCACTCTAGAATCTCCTTGTTAGGGGGTTTGTGCTTAACCCAATAATGATGAAATGTATTTCCCTTGAAGATAGTTAGTTTGATAGATCCCAGAAAGTACAAGAGAGTTTTTGGCCAAAGATTAAGACAATAGTTATGCTAGTGCAATACCACCCCTCATACTTACTACAAACACCATAATTTTCAATGGTATTGTCAATGAAGAGTATGGTTGAGCAGAATATTATTTTCCATCCCATGAGAATTTTCAGATTTTTTTTTCTTGTCCCAAATTGGGACAAAAGTAACCTCTCTCCCAAACTGACACATTAAAATTTTTTGTTTCCTATAAATTGAAACCATTCATTGTGATAATTTTGAAACTGCTTGTTTTAATTTTAAGCTTTTTGAAAAATTGTTTTATTATAAGTTGTCATTTCAAACCAAAGAATTGTAACATATAGTTTAGAAAATGGTGAAATAGGACTTTGGACAATTTTCAAAGTTGTGTGTGTTTCAAATTGGCAAATTTGTCTAAACCAACCTCTGGTCACAATGTCACTTCCCTGTTTTTGCCTTGCAGAACCTGTGCAGACTCCATTGGTTTTGCATTCATACAATGTCATATTATTACCATTATATTTCCCATATACTCATCCATTTATAATATCTTCTGTGCTTTTTGTCCTCTCATTGGGACCTGAAGGGAACAGAGATCTCCTTCCCTGGGGCCTCTGTGTGTGACTGGGCTCAACTATTCCTATTACCCTCTCTCTCACCTTTTGGCGTTTTCATCCTGAGCCTCTTTGTTAGACTTGAGTTGAAAGGATACTTGGCTGCTAGACCTTTCCCCCATACTTCCTGGTTTATGTAGCATAGCCCCATAAAGTTGCAAGATCACCTCGTCAACCTCAATCTGGCAATGGCAAAGGTGGCCATGTAGAAAAACAGGATGAGGATGCCGGACAGAATGGTGCTTTGTGACTCTGTGGCCCATTTCCATTTTTGTCTTGATTCATGAAGGTGCATACAAATGTTTAGCACATCTGCTAAATATAAATAGCTTGCAATGCTGGCTACAAAAGTGTCATGTGAATTCCTGTTCTTACTTTGAGGTGACATTGTGAATAAAAACAGGCAGCCTTATCTCCCATAAATATAAAAAAGCGTATTTGTCTTCGTGATTGGCTGAATATGAAGTAGGACTGAATGGACTTGTAGGCACTAAAGGTTTATATTGTTTTGGTTTTGAGTGCAGTTAAATAAAAAAAACCTCTGCATTTGTAAGCTTCACTCACAATAAAAAGATTACACTATACTACTTTTATGAGGTGGATTGAAAAGATTATATCTTTTGTCATTTTCACAACACAGTTTGAACATGTTTGGTCCAGGACTCTCTAGTCCGGAAACATCCATCGTCCAGAATAATTTTAGTTAGCTGGATGTTCACTTTACATGGGTGTGGCCAAGTTTCCAGTGGTCCCATAAAGTTTGTTTATAGCCACCAGTCCTAGCTCTCAATGTTCATTGCTGTTATTTCACTCTATTTTACCCCTAAATGTCCTCTAGCAGCCCACTAAGCAGTGCAAGTGTTGGTAATGCTGCTAGACAATACTTCTATGGCCCAGAAAATTCTCTTGTTCAGAACTGGTCAGGTCCTGAGGGTACCGGACTAGAGAGGTTCAACCTGTAAAAATATTTGCAATAAAAATATAAAGTGATCACCGTACACTTTGTATTCTGTATTGCAATCGAAATCAATAGATTTGAAAATGTAGAAAACCATCTAAATATTTATCTATTTTCAACTGATCTTCTACTTTTGTTTAACTGTGTGATTACAACTGAGTTAATCAAAATTAATTTTTTAATTATGATTAACTCAAAAAATTAATCATACGCCTTAATTGTTAATAATCAAGAGCTTTTATCTCTACTGGAAATACCTTATCTAATGCATCCTAGGACTGCATTAACCTTTTTCACGGGTGTTTCACACTGCTAGATCATCGTCCTGTGACAAAGCAATATACTCAGGTCTTTTTTTCTCTCCTGTCACTTCCGACTGATACATCCCCAACTTATAGCAAAAATGATATTGGTAGTCCCTAAGGCTACCTCCAGACTACATCCCTTTGTCAGCAGAGGGATGCAAATCAAGCACTTTGAAAGTGCAAATGAGCCCAGGATTTAAATATCCCGGGCTTCATTTGCATACTTACATTTGGGCACTGTGCTGATCACGCACCCTTTCGAAAGTGAAAGTAAAGTCTAGGCGCGGCTCTGCCTACAGCGGGGATCTTTTTTGGCAGATCCTGTAATCCTCAAAATGAGTACAGGATCTGCTGAAAAAGCTCCCCACTGTCGGCAGAGCCGCGGCTAGACTTTACTTTCACTTTCGAAAGGGCGAGTGATCGGCACAGCGCCCGAACGTGAGTATGCAAATGAAGCCTGGGATTTAAATATCCCGGGCTCATTTGCACTTCCGAAGTGCCTAATCTACATCCCTCTGTCGGCAGAGGGGTATAGTCTAGACACAGCCTAAGTGTAGAACTTTGCCACATTACATTTCATGTTTCTCTTATTGAATAACTTTATTGAAGCGTTGGAGTTAACGATATATACCTACTGAAGAACTAGTCAAAGACCCAAGACTTTAAGGAAACCTTAATACAGGAAGGCTTTTAAACTTTTAGGCATCCCAAATCATGTCCAAGCATATTTCATTTGGGTCTAAGAATGGACTTTCTTCAGTTCCTGAGGAACCAATTCGTGCATTGTTATCTTATAGCCACACTATATAGTCATGAGCACTATACAAGTTGAATATAATGCTGTTATGTTTAATCATTAAAAATAAATACATTGTTACTCTTCAGTTTATTAAATCAGGAATTTCCAGAACACTAAGGGCACGTCTAACCTACCCCCGTCTGTCGGCAGAGGGATGTAAATTAGACGTATTGAAAGTGCAAATGAAGTGGGGATTTAAATATCCCACGCTTCATTTGCATAATGGTGGCTGCCACTTTTTTTCTAAATGGGGCTTTTTTGAAATAACCCAGCTTTTTTGACAGAAATGCCCCATTTCGAAAGATCCTGTACGCCTCAAAAAATGAGGAATACAGGATCTTTCAAAATGGGGCATTTCTGTCGAAAATGCCCCATCTAAACTGCCGGGTTTTTTCTGAAAAAGCTCCATTTCGAAAAAAAGCGGCGGCCGCCATTATGCAAATGAAGCACGGGATATTTAAATCCCTGCTTCATTTGCAATATTGACATGACTAATCTACATCCCTTTATCGACAAAGGGATGTAGTTTAGAGACAGCCTAAGAGTTTAAGGAAAAAGTAACATAGGTTGGAGTGAAGAGATTTGAAACCTTTTCTTCACTCAAGTATTCTTTCCCTGTCTACACCAATGGCATGGAAAGATTTGACCCTCCTCTCTCTTCAATGTCACATAAAGTTCACCAAAAATCTAAATGTGTCCACCTTTGTCAGCTTTCTAAACAAAGGCCTGCTTCAAATGTATATGTTTGATCATTCTTGACAAATGACTGCCTCATGCTAAACTTAAGCTTTCTGCTGCCCCAGAATCATTAGATGAATCCTAATCATGTCGGTAGATGGTTCAGACTAGTTTAATCAGCCTCAGAATTCTAATTTTTCTCTTTATCAGTGTTCTCCATAGAGGTTTTAAATAATCTTAACAATATATTCTACAGTGACATCAATTTTGTCCCTATTATTGTTAATAGAAGAATATATAATAGAGTTGCCTAACAGTCCTGCAGTGATTTAAGCCACTCTGCAAGCATTTAGAAAGAAAGATATCCCTATTAGATACTTCATTATTTTTAAACAACCATTAAAATCACACGTGCATCCTCATATTTGATGGTATCTGTTTTTAGTGGACTAAAATGGAAACCCCTCATTATCTGCCACCTTTGGGAATTTCTTGGTTTTGGACATATGGTTTGCATCCTGCATTTTGGTTTAAATTTAAGAATTAAGGTTTAATAAAACAGAAAATACAGAACTAGTGATTTCTCTCTCTGTTTACTTAATATTAAAAACCATTACATCTTTTTTATCCTTTTTGACATAGTTGGAATTAGGCATTCAAAATAATTTCAACTGCATCTGATATTATTATATTATATTCCTCTGTGGTTTCATTCAAATTTTTGTTTCTTATAAATACTTATTTTCATTTTTTAAAAACAAAAAACATAGAATCAAATTCAGCTTTACAAAAGCACTGAAGTTACATTGCGGGTGAAATTTGGTTGATGCAATGTAGTTGGTCGAATGTGTAGTTGCAAAATGTTACCTTTTTTGTGTTAGATGACTAGTCTTATTAGAGAAATACTATTATTTGAATAAATTGTTCAGTGATTAATGATGTTTGGTTAATAAATTATTAGTTGAGTTTTTGGTTGTTCAACCAGCTCTGATTATAAATAAATATGCAATGTATTACCTTGTCCGAAGGCCTGGGTCATGCACATATTTTTGCCCAAGAAGCATGATTCAAAGCTCATTAAAATTGATGAGCAAACACCTAATGACTTCTGGGAGGGCAAAAATTATATCCCCAGGTTAAATAAAATAACAAAAGTAGGATTCATTCATTCCACAAGTATTAGAGGAGTGGGCGTGTTAGTCTGTATCCGCAAAAACAATCAGGAGTCCCGTTTGGGCATAAACTTTCACAGGCAAAAAATCGCTTTTTCAGATGTTTGATGGTATCTGTTTTTTAGTGCACTTGAACAAATTGCAACAAAGTGGGTGTTTACCCATGAGAAGTATGTACCCAAATAAATGTTAGTCTTTAAGGTGCAATAGGACTCCTTGTTGTTCATTCAACAGCTGCTGAAAATATATTCACTTCAGAATTATGAAAAGGTGCTTTGTTGAGATATCTGATTAGACAAAAACCAGTCATCATTTCAGACACAGTTTGCCTTTTAATATGTGACAGTGAGAAAGGATTATCTGGAAGACACATCTACTCTGTTGATTTAGTTTTAGTTGTCTCCTGGGCCACATGACTAGAATACTAATTGAATGACAGTCCTAAGAGAAAAGATTTTCCATGAACTTGGGGTGAAGTTAAGAGGCAGAAACCAAACAATTAATGGAAACAGAATATTGCTGGAGTTTCAAAGGTCAGCTATATAGGTATAAAGGGTAAATGTTCTGGTTTAGTCATCAGTAACCTTGTTCAAGACTGTAAATGTTTATGAATTATATATAATAAACTTCTATGGTTCCATTTCTTTTAGAATAACATAATAGCGCATGGCGTCTATACTTTGAATGATCAGAAACTGTGATATGAAAAGAAAAGAAGATGGAGACAGAGCAAAGAAAAAATAGGTTTCCCAGGAGTGCTCAGTTCTTCTTCGAGTGTTGTCCCCGTGGGTGCTCCACTGTTAGTGTTGGGCTCGTCCCAGTGCTGCAGTTCAGAGTTTTGATGAGCAGTTACCAGCCGGACCGTGCATGCACGACTTGCGCCTCAGGCCGTTCTCGCCTTTTGATCTGTTGCGTGGTCCGGCTCCCGCCAGTTCCTCCTTTGCCTCCCGCGGTTGCAGACGGAGCGAGCTCCTCTCCTCACAGATTCTGTTAGGAGTCAGAGAAAAGTTTCCTGTTATCGTTTGTTATAGTTTATAGTTCGTTAGTTAGTTTTTACATAGTTAGTTAGTTCAAAAGAAATCCCAAGTATTCGTTCTTAGTTGGATTAAGTTCTCAAAATGCCCAGCTCTCCAGGTTTTAAGAAATGCGTCATATGCAAAGACACCATGCCAGCCTCAGACGGACACTCGGAATGCATCAGGTGCCTGGGCAAGGCACATATTCCGCAAAAGTGTGCCCATTGCGCCAAGCCTACTATCAGAGCATGGTGCGATAGAGAAATGAGGCTTAAAATGATCCTATTTGACAAAGTCTTACAACCAGCACAGTTGTCGAAACCAGCCTCAAAGCGGCGATCTCCTTCATCTCAAAAAAGGAGAGCCGTGTCACCATTGCCTGGCCCAGCCCGCAAGTGATCTTCCCCAGCTGGCTCATTACCTTCTCATAGAATGAGCATAGGGGACAAACCAGGCACCTCGGGCATTACCTTGCTGAGGCACAAATAGGCTTCAGTTCCGAAATCGGGCAGAAGTTGACCCTGGTGCCATCAACTGCCATAAAAGCCCGTTGCTCAGCACCACTAGTGACCGTGCTGAATAAACCGGTGCCGTACTCATTGGCACCAGCCGTGCCCACACCGCAACGTCCACCGGCACTGGCTGCTTCTGTACTGGCTGCCCTGGAACCAGCGGAACAGGCGGCGCCCCCCTCGGTGCCTAGTGCGGTACTGGCACCAGTGGCACGGGCACATACGGCACCGGATACCTTGGCCCGCCCGAGCCCACATGTTCACTATCACCACCAGCATGGGAGGGCTCGGTGCCGCTATCATCTCCCACACGATCTACTGGCCGTTTATCTCCTCCCTACAGCCCTGCAACACCTCCAGTCCTTAAGAAGGCATCTTGCAAGTCGATCCCTCAGACACAATTAAGCCCAGAGGCTTTGTCTTTTTCCCCAACACCATCCTCTCCACCGCATTCACCATATTTGTCTAGAAAGGACAAAGACAGGTCGCGTTGTCATGAAATATACAGATCCAAATGGGACCATTCACCTTCACCTTACAGGGTTTATGCATCCTACTCTCCACCACCTTCACCGTACAGGCACCAGTGAGTATATTACAGATATAGAGGCTCTTCTAGACACTCTTCCCCTTACAGTCGCTACAGCCCAGTTCATCACCGGCAGTATTCCAGACAACATTCTGTTAGGTGTGACCATCATAGAGACCACTACGCACACAGACTATCTTATTCTAGGGATCCACTACCTTCAACTTCTCCTAAGCAGCATCAGACCCAACAAGTACCATGGACATCCCCGGAACCCCCCCCCCCAACTCAGTTCACTCGACTCTGGAAGGGGGGAGGCTTGTTCATCAGAGACCTCTTACCGTGATGGTGGTGTCTCTCCTGCAAGCACTGGTGGCATGTTTTACAGTTCCCACATTTAGGGGTAGCATGATTAGTGACCCCCAAAACAGCCCAAATTATTTACAATTCTCCACATTCCATTCCAACACTGACCCTCCATCAGCCCTGGCTGAATGGGATTTACATAGCCACACCTCGTATTCTCTCCCCATCCTGGCATGAGCTGTATTTACATATCAACAGTTAACAGTTAATTATCTTGCAGAGCTAAACAATTGTAGCGGGCACACCCACCCCTCCTTTTAGCTGGCTGATAGCAAGCAGAAGTTCAGCCCCTGCTTACACAGGTATTCTGTCAGATGAAAAGTTGTTTATTCATTTGTCTCTCTGTTGGCTTGTAAATTAAGTATTGTAAGCCATTGCAATGGCTACACATCTACATATAAAGTCAACAGGGGAATGTGAAATCAATAGGACAGTACTCCTATTTTTTTAATTTTTAAAAATAAGCCACTGAGATTATCCTGAATTGAAGTACACATAATCCGTTAGGGCAAAATGAAGAAGGAAAAAGATACTCCCCAAGGAAGTCATCATACAATGTGTTCACATACATGAAGATCTCTGCCTCCCTTGTTGAAAGATGCTGCAAAAGAATTGGGGTGAGATAAAACTTCTATAGTTAGAAGGTTAGTCTGTTAAATTTAGTCTAAGTTAGCAAGTATGTTATAATTTTGTTTTATATGTAACCTTTTTGTTTCCAGTACCCTTAATCACCATCCCCTGAATTTTCTATAATAAACTTATTGTTGTTTTCACTGTATAGTTCAATGCCATGTTGTGAAACTACGTGCTGAGTTGAATCATACAAGCTAATGTGTATATTACTCCCTTGGGAATGGCAGATCCTGTATTTCTGTGAATATTAAGTGGATAAGGAGCTACACATTGCAAAACTAGGCTTCAAAGGGCCTCAGGGACAGGAGTGCACTTATTGCTAACCTACAAGAGAAAGCAAGGGCTGTGTGATTAAGTGTCTACTCCATACAAGATCTGAACAGGTAAAATAGGCCAATTAACTTTATAGGCTGCACTTGAAGGGAAGCTAGGGACAGGTGAGCCCTAATGACCAATGAAACCCAGCTGCGGAAGGAGCTGAGCTAGACTTATAAATAGAGCAAGTTGAGGGTAGGAGAATGACTTCAGCAAGCAGTTCTGTAACTGCTTCCTAGCAAGAAGGAGAGTTAGCTAGGGACAGCTGCAGGGGGATTCTCCTCTGGCCTATAGGTTCTGGCAAGAAACTGCCAGGGGTGAAGTAATTGTCCAGAGAGGAGGAAGCTGCAATAGTAAACCCAGAGGGGCATTAGAAGTTAGGGAAAAGCAGTAGGAAAGAGCCCAGGGAAATGGCTATGGGCTCAGAGCATAAGTAGTCTGTGGTTGCTGGGCACAACGTTCCTTGGGATGGAACCTGGGGTAGTAGGTGGGTCAGGGTTCCCCTACTGCCACTGGGGAAGTGGCACAGATTTGAAAGTGTGTCCTCAGACTGCCGATAAAGTCCCACTGGACAAGCAGTCTATTACCCTGGAAGGCAAAGATTGACTTGGCTGGAGGAAGGAATTATGAAGAGGGAGCATGCAGAAGTCAGAAAGAGTGACATCACTGAGTGAACAATTGAAGGGGATGCAACAATGGAAAAGAGTGAACGCACTGGCTATGTCTACACTCGCGGCTTCTTGCGCAAGTACGGCCGTTCTTGTGCAAGAATCTGCAGAGCGTCCACACTGCCCGCCCTCTCTTGCGCAAGTAAATTTACAGTAGGGTGTGGTAAGAGAGGGCTCCTTGCGCAAGAGCTACGCTCTTTTTTTAACAGGTGTAAGCCCTCTTGCGCAGGAGCTCTTGCGCAAGAGGGCAGTGTGGACGCTCGGCAGGGATTTCTTGCGCAAGAAAGCCCTATGGCTAAAATGGCATTCAGAGCTTTCTTGCGCAAGAGAATGTCCACACTGCCATGCGCGCTCTTGCGCAAAAGCACAGCTCGCACATGGCAGTGTGGACGTTTTCTTGCGCAAGACTTCTTGCACAAGAACACTTGCGCAAGATGTTCTTGCGCAAGAAGCTGTGAGTGTAGACAAAGCCTCTGAGGTCTCCTGGTAGCTACATCAGAGTGGTGTGTGTGCCTTGTTACAGGTTGGGTAGCTAACACACTGGGGCTGTGTCTACATTGGCACGATCTTGCGCCAAAGCAGCCGCTTTTGCGCAAAAACATGCTGACTGTCTACACTGGCGGGGAGTTCTTGCGCAAGAACACTGACATTCCAATGTGTGAAATCAGTGCTTCTTGAGCAAGAACTACGATGCTCCCGCTCAGGAATAAGCCCTCTTGCGCAACTGTTCTTGTGCAAGAGGCCAGTGTAGACAGGCAATATGAATTTCTTGCGCAAGAAAACCCGATGGTTAAAATGGCCATCGGAGCTTTCTTGCGCAAGAGAGCGTCTACACTGGCTCGGATGCTCTTGTGCAAAAGCACGTGCTAGTGTAGACGCTCTCTTGCGCAAATACTCTAACGCAAAAACTCTTGCGTTAAAGAGTATTTGCGCAAAATTTTGCCAATGTAGACGTAGCCTTGTGGTATCCAGGAGTTGATACCACATTAAACACAAGTAAGCCTCTCTGTTTTGCTGGGATCAGGGGAGTAACAAGGTGACTTTCAGCCTTGTGTATCCAGAGAAATGTCACAGTAGAAGAAACCTACTCTGTTAGGCTGACTTGCCCAATGAATTCCATTTATATTGCAGTTCAAAGTTGCTTTGGAAACATGGATAAAAGCTGGAAGCTTCCTACCTAGCCTTAAAAATCCTCAATGAGATGAATTCAGAGTTTAGTAAAATGTAATCCACTTCAAAAAATAAAAACACAGTGGAACGAGCAGTCACAATTGACTTACTTCACAGTAGGACGAAGGCTGCTTAATCTTTTTAATCCCCGTAGTGAATATTCTCTCTATTGCTGGTGCTTTCTTACCTGAAAATGCCTTTGTGCAATTTGTTAATCTCCCTGTATTCATGTGTAGCTCATATGTTTGAAATTATTCAGTCCAATGGGGAAATGAAAATGTATACGGGAATTTGTCACGTGATCTTTTCTTACAGAGTTTAGTTTCCAGATTGCTTGTGGTTAGAAATTGGTTACCAGCTTGATGCTCTGAAAAGAAACAATATTTTAAAAAAATCAAAGCAATATATTAAATGTATGGCTACAAATGTTATAGGATATCTTTACTTTGTTTTAATTACTGCTATGTGGAATAGTCTAGGAAAACACTACTTTAAAAGCATTCCTAGATATAATTGGCCTGATTCTCTTCTGATTTACAACTGTGTAAATCAGGAGTAACTTCATTAGTCATTAGACTACTACTGGTATAGAACTGGTGAGGTCTGAATGGGTGCGTCTACACAGCGCCTTTACCTCAAAATAAACTATGCAATTTGCGCTATGTAGTTTATTTCTATGTTCTTTTGAAATAGCTTATTTTGAAATTTGACACTGTCTACACAGCGCCAAATTCTGAAATAAAGCACTATTCTAAAATGTCGTTTATCCCTCAAGCAGTGAGGTTCACAGGGACGTCATAATAGCAAGCCTGTTATATTTCGATATAAAGGGCTTGCTTTTAAGATGACAAATAGCTATTTTGGGATACTGGAGGTATCCCAAAATAGCTCTGTGGTGTAGATGTAGACAATCAGATCCAGTAGGACTAGTTCAGTTACTTCTAGCTCCTTTGAATATTGCACTCACTTGGATGCATGGTGCACTGGATTCCACTTCTACAGCAGAAAAGTAGGTCCCTGGAAGTTTTCTCTTCACTCATATTTATGTTTCTAAACTCCTTAGGGTGAAATCTTGGCCTCCTTGAAGTCAACAAGGGTTTTGCTATAGATATCAGGCCTGGTTTTCACTTCTGGATCACAGACAATAATTCTCTTTGATTGCATAGGTGGTGTAAAATGAAAATGAGTCTACTTAAACACTGTGTTTTCAGCTTGAAAAAACTTTTATCCACAAAACCCACAAATGGAAGCCAGTTGATTCTGGTGGAGCAATGTTTTCATGAATGTATAATTACCGATTTCAGTGGGAGCTGCTAGGTACTCTGTTCTTTTCAATGCCAACTCCCTTGATTAGGTACCTAGAAATAGATCAAGGAGCCTAATTTTGTAAATCTTTAGTTACTAGTACATGTTTAATAATTACTGTACATGCTGCTTTTCTTCCAAAAAAGATGCTATGATGTATATAAATATGTAACTACATGGAGACATTTTGTCTGGAAATGGATGACAGGAGAAGGATCATGTGAAGTTTCACCTGTTGTGTTCCCTTCCTCTGGGACATCTAGCACTGGCCACTGTTGGCAGACAGGATACTGGGCTAGATGGACCTTTGGTCTGACCAAGTATGTCCATTCTATGTTCTTATAAGACTGTTTCATTCTGTATAAATAGCGTATATTGTCATTTGACTGTCTTGCTGATAAAGAAAAGACTTCAGCATCTACTACTGGCATATTATATATGCTAAAATTCACTTCACTTCCCTCCCCCCCCCCCCAATCCATGGTCCTGTTTCTCCACTCAGTTATATCAACTTCACATCTATGTAACACCACTGAAATCAGTGTAATGGAGAGAACCAGGGCCAGAAACCTGAGGATTTTTTTGAAGTGTATTTTAAAATTTGTGATAGATGCGGATGTCTTCTCTTTATTGGCAAAACAGCTACATGACACTATATCATGTGTCACTGCAAACTTTGCCACTCTGCCTTAACCTGGAGTTTCACTTCTGTGGCTGTGTCAGTAATTGTCTCCAAGTCTATTCTTTCCTCTCCACTTCCATTCAGATTGCAACTCAAGGTGTCAGTGATGATGGACATTAACAGGTTTGCTGTTGAGTTAGACTGCTGTCAAATGTGAAAGTAGTTGATCATGTCAAACAGCTATCTACTGATTAGTTTCAAATAGTAAATTGTATCCAGAAAAGGTTGATATCTGCTGATCCACAGCAGTGGGGGAAACCATCATTATGCTCATTATAAGCCTCATAATATTGATTTTCATAGTCCATTTAGAACAATATCTAGCACTATCGAATTTAAGTCAGATACTCAACTAATCTAAATTAGTGTAGCTCCATGACAGTTCACACTAACTGAAGATCTGACCTATTTTGTTGAATATCTTGGTATGATGACTGTGTATTTCTGTAGTGCATCCTTCTGCCTTTGAAAATATTTGTTCTAGTAACAAAAGACTTCAGGTGTGACTAGGATACATATTTTGTTTTACTTTGGAATTGGGAAACTTGGAATTATTTTGTTTATTTGGGAAACAGTTATCTATAATTTGCTGGAAGCACATATTCATGACTGTAGCATTGTAGCCAGTAGCCCATAGTATTCAGTCTTCAAAAGAAATAATAGGTTATTACAATTTTTAATTATACTGTATTACATATTTTGTACTGAATGCACAGTTAGAGGAATGTCAACTCTGAGACATCGTGGGCTATCACTTTTTCTTTTTTAGATGGTATGGGCTTGTTTTCACTTACCCCGAGATAGATGCTCCGCAGATCAATCTCCTGGGGTTTGATATTTAGCGAGTCTAGTAAGGACCTGCTATATTGACCACTGGTGGCGCCCCCATTGACCCCAGTACTCCACCAGGTCACAAGGAGTAAGGAAAGTTGATGAGAGAGTTTCTTCCATTAACCTCATATAGTAGGGATGCCACAGAAATTCAAATTAAGGTATGTCAACTCCAGCTACACTATTCTCATAAGTCTCTAAGAGTTGAGTATCTTAGGTCAACTCCATTAGTGTAGACCTGGCCTTAAGTAGCTGACTTTACAAGTGACTAACCTCCTGTTTGGGAAAAGGAAGACTCACAGAGATGTTGTCTCCTGAGCTGATCAGGAAGGCCAGACAGAAGAGTAAATGATTGATTGCTTTTTTTCTTAGACAAATGAATTTTGCGATAAACCGAAACCTGCACAATGGCAAATTGTGCCGCAAGTTACAAGCCACGTCAGGCAAGATTTCGACTTCTGGTATTACTTCATAATGCATCTGTAAAAACAAATATTTTCTAAATATAGTGAATAATTTCTTGGATGATTTAACTTTGCTGTTCATTCACACTCTAAGGACAGACATTAGTCACAGTGCTTAATGCACTACTGGAAGGCACTCAGATTCTATGCTGACATGAATGATTTAACATTTTCTTTGCCTTATATGTTAGAAATTAGTCAAATAACTGACAATATTTTTGTGTATAACACAAAATATATTCAAAATATAAAGTGGGTTAGTTGACTTGCAAATATATGATGTGGCATTTTTTCTTTAAATACGGCTTTAAAAACTAGGTTTAGAGTGCAAATAAACATTCCTGTTTGTGTATTAAAAATTATTTTTTTAACATAATTTATAAATTACTGTTGAAATGAATGTTCCTGCCAAGTCACCTGGTTCTTAGAATAGTCATGGAAATCTGTTCACAAAGAGGGTATAAACAGGTACACCTGTAGTTCACAGCTTTGATTCAAGTAAATATTTGTGGAAAATGTTTTGAGGTATTCATCTACCTCTGGTCTATTTGTATCCTTTATAAGCAATCATTAAAATAACTAATCAAACTCTGAAAATCCAATGTACTTTTATAATGTTGACAGTAAGTTTAACTATAAAAAGACTGTTCACTTAGCTAAGCTTTCAAAACAAGTGACATCTGAGAGGTGGCTGATCCATGTTCAAATCCCTTCTCCCCCTCAGGAAAAGGGAAGTATCTCTTTAAAAGGGTTAATTGCTGGTTAATTGTTGTTATATGTAACATCAGATATCTACTTAGTCATATGACGATATTCTCAATTATTGTCTCTGGGAAAAAAAAGATCAGTGTAGTCTCCCAAGACGTATGAGGAAACTATCCCTAGGACTAGTTAAGCACTGGAAGAGGCTTTCAAGGGATTTTGTGGACTCACTATCACTATGTTTAAGAGCAGCTGGGATTAATAGTTGTCAGGGATGGTCTATATTTACTTGGTCCTACCTCAGCACAATGGACTGGATTTGATGATTTCTTAAGGTCCCTTACAGTCCTGTATTTCTATGATTCTGCTATAGCTGCACTGTACTCCCTGGCTGGCTGCTGCTACAATATGATTTCTAAATGTAACTTTGTTTATAAGTGCTTAACTGGTTAGCACTTGCACATAGTTTCACATTTCTTCTGTACTATACAAGGATTAGCTGATGTAATGACACATTGGTTGGGAAGAAGTTAATGAGCTTGGTCAAGGCCACTTAGTCAGATCCAGGATGAGACCAGCAGTCTCTAGCTACCAGTCCCATGCTGAGCCCACTGAGTGAGTCTTTTTTTCTGTATTCCTGTACTACCTACAGAACATCAGGTATTGTCATATTCTGTTTATAATCATGTGGGAAGAATGTTGATGGTATAATGAAACTGTTTTTTTAGGTCTTTTATTTGACCACATATCTTCATACTTATGTATTAAGTCATGCATAAACAAAAACAAACTCTTAACTTCCTTCAATATTGTATCTATCTATCTATCTATCTATCTATATATACTTTGTCCTGCTTATACATACAACAGAAGTGGATAAACATATGAAGAGAGATTATTTAACGTATCACATTGTTATTCCAATTAGATGGAACACAGATTCTACCATTAAGCCGTATTACAAACCAGAATCTGTAGTTTACATTTATGAAAGAGGAGAAACTCTTTTTAGTTAGCACTAGCTAGATATGCCAACAGTATACTGATCAAAATACGAACACATCTAAAGAATTTCCTGAAGTACTTCTGGGTGAAATCCCTGTTTGTATTAATTCAATAAACATTTTCCTACTTAATACAACAGAGTTCAGATTTCACTCAGAATGAAAAAAAAAATCCTTCTTGCCAGATATGTAAATCTTTTTTCCAGTACTGTTTTTGCTGAGAATTGGCAGCATTGTTTGGTGGTTCTTCTAAGAGGCTGTACTTTCTTACCGCCTTTTCAATTTCTGAGTGCACTCTGCTGTGGCTTAAAAGAAACACGGCATGTGTTCATTCTCTTATCACTCTGGAGATAAGCAATCTCCTCTTTACAGTTTTTTTCCATGTATTCTGTCCTAAGTTTGTCCATCTTTCACTATTATACTGTAAGGCAGTCAGGCACAGACATTCTTTTAATATTTCAAATTTTCACAGAAGCTACCTGCCTCTTAAGGTGAAATTATAGCAAGCGCAGATGTGCTTTCCATTGGGAAATGGTCCTTGATCTGAAAGTTTGTGTTTTCTTTCTTAAACGGTACTAATTATTACCGTCCTGTGATCAAGTATTCCCTGAAGCACACAGGTGTGAAGCGCACAGATAGGTTGTAAGCAAAGGTCTGTGGGATACATTCTTTTGCTCTATATGACCAGAGCCCAGGCATGAAAACAGGACACTAGATTCTTCTCAGTAGGACTAGTGGGGTCATGCTAAAGAATGTATAATTTTTTCAACTAGATTCTAAATATTGTATACATGAACCATTTTGTTCTTGATGTGAGAGAGCTTCTAAAAGAGTAGAAGTCTTAAAAAATTTAATTTTCCCTTGGGTGGTCCTAATATACCATGATCCTTACAAGTTTCCAGGCTTAATGGGCTTTCCTTCCAGCTTGCCAGCTGTAATTAAAGGCAAGCTCTATCTTAGTATGCTATTCTATTAGCTTGCATACAATCACTCACAATTGCACAAGCCTGTCAAAACTCATATTAAACCTGTCTAGTCTCCTGAGTGAAGCAGGAGATTTTCTCTTTCTGTTGGCCACCTCTGTCTTCTGAATTAATTGCTCAGGCCTTTTAGTACAGTAATCAAGAATCTGTCAGGTAATGCATTTCTCTTTAATGAGTTTTTTTCCCCCTCTTGCAGCTATGTCATGTTGCTGTCTTTTAGGTGTGCTGATTATTAAGACTAACTTACCTTTCCTCTAGTTGGGAGTCAAAAGGGATAAAGAGCACAGGATCTGAAAACTTCCTCTTTAGGAGTGAATTGTCCAGCATTAATTACAGAGGTATTTTCAAGACACAAAACTTGCAAAATGTTCAGTAATGGATTCTGTCTTTATTGGGAAAAATCTTTGAGTTGAATTACTGCTTCGCTGCATTCAAAACTTGGCAAGCACTGGCATATTTAATTATGATTATGAAATATAACCTGGTTAATCCATAATATTAATGTGGAAAACAGAGCAATAATATAGCCAATAAAGTTTTCCCCAATAGAATGTCTTTTCAAAGCTACTTCTCCTTTGTTCTCCTTGAAAAGTTGAAAATAAAATAGCAGATATTTGACACCCCCCTTTGTGTCTTATATACATGTTTTCTTCTTGTCTGAAGATCAAATATGACTAGAATAAAACAATCTTACATTAATAAAGCACTTTCTTCCAGAAATATTCTACAATGTCTTACAAATTGTATACTTCATCCTCAGTTGAAGGGTGGTTTCTTTGGTGAGAAATAGCTGTTTCATCATGCGAAGCTAGTCTGAAAATTGTTTAAGATTGTGAGGATTATCTTATCAAACTCCATGGCGATTTGTAGATAGGCAGAATGTAATTACCCAATTTAAATATAGGTAGGACTATTCAGTCATCATCTTATGTGACTGCCTTCACTTTGGCACCTGAGGCTTAGATCCACAAAGGTTACACACTGCATATATAGGTGCCTAAGGCCAACAATTTGGTACTGCTTCTATTCTCAAAACTAACACTCAGCTGCTGCCTGAAATTGTGCTGGTAGACATCCCTATCAGGATGTCACTAGACATCTAATGAGCTGCATGGAGCCCTACTTCACACCTAAGCCGCTGCAGGATTCTCAGTGTTCCTTTACCTACCTTGCCTATGGGACTCAGTCATGTTGGCATTTTTAGGGCAAGCCTGCCAGAGTGGGCCTTGACAAAAGACTGTCAGGAGTAAGCAGGTCAGGATTATCTGGACAAATGTCTCAATTTAATGTTCAGAACATTCACCAAGGCTTTAAGAAACCGACGTTAAAATCCTTGTTCTGTCTGATTCAAAGCAGGGACTTGAATCTCAGTCTCCAATATATCAGGTGAGTGCCTTATCCACTTTCAACATCGGTGACAGCTGTTCCACTGTGTTTATTAATTAGTCATCAGCCAGAGAGCAAAAGATAATTGACTCTAGCCCAGTGATGTGGAAGATCCATATTCTTAGTCCAAAACATTTATATAAAGTGGAACAGCTTCAACAGAAGAGATTAAAATAAATCCAGATCAGTGAGAGTTAGGTGCCTATATTCCTTTGAGCAGCACAAAGTAAGATAAGAACATAAGAATGGCCGTACTGGGTCAGACCAAAAGTCCATCTAGCCCAGTAGCCTGTCTGCCAACAATGGCCAGCACCAGGTGCCCCAGAGGGGGTGGACCGAAGACAATGATCAAGTGATTTATCTCCTGCCATCCTTCTCCAGCCTCTGACAAACAGAGGCCAGGGACACCATTTCTATCCCCTGGCTAATAGCCTTTTATGGACCTAACCTCCATGAAATTATCTAGCTTCTCTTTAAACTCTGTTATAGTCCTAGCCTTCACAGCCTCCTCTGGCAAGGAGTTCCACAGGTTGACTACACGCTGTGTGAAGAAGAACTTTCTTTTATTAGTTTTAAACCTGCTACCCATTAATTTCATTTGGTGTCCTCTAGTTCTTCTATTATGGGAACTAATAAATAACTTTTCTTTATTCACCCTATCCACACCACTTATGATTTTATATATCTTTATCATATCTCCCCTTATTCTTCTCTTTTCTAAACTGAAAAGTCCCAATCGCTTTAACCTCTCTTCATATGGGACCCGTTCCAAACCCCTAATCATTTTAGTTGCCCTTTTCTGAACCCTTTCTAAGGCCAAAATATCTTTTTTGAGGTGAGGAGACCACATCTGTATACAGTATTCAAGATGTGGGCGTATCATAGTTTTATACAGGGGCAGTAAGATATTCTGTGTCTTATTTTCTATCCCTTTCTTAATAATTCCTAGCATCCTATTTGCCTTTTTGACTGCCGCTGCACACTGTGTGGAAGTTTTCAGAGAACTATCCACGATAATTCCAAGATCTCTTTCCTGATTTGTCGTAGCCAAATTAGCCCCCATCATACTGTACGTACAGCTGGGATTATTTTTTCCAACGTGCATTACTTTACACTTATCCACATTAAATTTCATTTGCCATTTTGTTGCCCAATCACTCAGTTTGGTGAGATCTTTTTGAAGTTCTTCACAGCCTGCTTCTGTCTTGACTACCTTAAACAGTTTAGTATCATCCGCAAACTTTACCACCTCACTGCTTACCCCTTTCTCCAGATCATTTATGAATAAGTTGAACAGGATTGGTCCCAGGACTGACCCTTGGGGGACACCACTAGTTACCCCTCTTCATTCTGAAAATTTACCATTTATTCCTACCCTTTGTTTCCTGTCTTTAACCAGTTCTCAATCCATGAAAGGACCTTCCCTTTTATCCCATGACAATGTAATTTACACAAGAGCCTTTGGTGAGGGACCTTGTCAAAGGCTTTTTGAAAATCTAAGTATACTATATCTACTGGATCCCCTTTGTCTGCATGTTTGTTAACCCCTTCAAAGAACTCTAATAGATTAGTAAGACATGATTTCCCTTTTCAGAAGCCATGTTGACTTTTGTCCAACAAATTATGTTCTTCTACATGCCTGACAATTTTATTCTTTACTATTGTTTCGACTAATTTGCCCGGTCCTGAAGTTAGACTTACCGGTCTGTAATTGCCAGGATCGCCTCTAGAGCCCTTTTTAAATATTGGTGTCATGTTCCAGTCATTAGGTACAGAAGCCGATTTAAAGGATAGGTTACAAACCACAGATAATAGTTCAGCAATTTCCCATTTGAGTTCTTTTAGAACCCTTGGATGAATGCTATCCGGTCTCGGTGATTTGTTAACATTAAGTTTTTCTATTTGTTCCAAATCCTCCTCTGACACTTCAATCCAGGACAGTTCCTCAGATTCATCACCCACAAAGGATGATGCAGGTTTGGGAATCTCCCTAACATCCTCAGCCATGAAGACTGAAGCAAAGAAATCATTTAGTTTCTCCACAATGGCTTTATCGTACTTGATTGCTCCTTTTGTGCCTCGATTGTCTAGGGGGCTTCCTGCTTCTAATGTACTTAAAAAACATTTTGCTATTTTTTTTTTTGAGTTTTTGGCTAGCTGTTCCTCAAAATCTTTTTTTGCTTTTCTTATTACATTTTTACACTTGATTTGACAGTGTTCATGTTCCTTTCTATTCATCTCACTAGGACTGGATTTCCACTTCTTGAAAGATGCCTTTTTGTCCCTCACTGCTTCTTTTACATGGTGGTTAAGCCACAATGACTCTTTTTTAGGTCTCTTACTATGTTTTTTAATTTGGGGTATACATTTAAGTTGGGCCTCTATTATGGTGCCTTTAAAAAGTTTCCATGCAGCTTGCAGGGATTTGGCTCTAGTCACTGTGCCTTTTAATTTCTGTTTAACTAACCTCCTCATTTTTGTGTAATTCCCCTTTTTGAAATTAAATGCCAGAGTGCTGGACTGCTGAGGTGTTCTTCCCATCCCAGGAATGTTAAATGTTATTATATTATGGTCACTATTCCCAAGTGGTCCTGTAATTGTTATCTCCTGGACCTGATCCTGCGCTCCACTCAGGACTAAATCGAGAATTGCCTCTCCCCTTGTGGGTTCCTGTACCAGCTGCTCCAAGAAGCAGTCATTTAAGCCATTGAGAAATTTTATCTCTGCTTCTCTTCCTGAGGTGACATGTACCCAGTCAATATGGGGATAATTAAAATCCCCCATTATTATAGAGTTCTTTATTTTGGTAGCCTCTCTAATCTCCCTCAGCATTTCAATGTCAGTATCACTGTCCTGGTCAGGTGGTCGATAATATATCCCTACTGCTAAATTCTTATTATTGGAGCATGGAATTACTATCCATAGCGATTCTGTTGAACATGTTGATTCATTTAATATTTTTATTTCATTTGATTCTACATTATCTTTCACATACAGTGCCACTCCGCCACCCATACGGCCTGCTCTATCCTTCCGATATATTTTATATCCCGGTATGATTGTGTCCCACAGATTTTCCTCATTCCACTAGGTTTCAGTGATGCCTATTATGTCAATCTCCTCCTTCAATATGAGGTACTCTAGTTCACCCATCTTGTTAGTCAGACTCCTAGCATTTGTGTAGAAGCACTTTAAAAATTTGCCACTGTTTATTTGTCTGCCCTTCCCTGATGCATTGGATTCCTTTATATGTAGTTATTTGTCTGTTCTGGCCCATGGTTTGTCCTCTCCCCTCCTCTCTTTCTGATTGCAGCTTAGAGAACCTCTATCAATGGATTCTCCTCTAAGAGAAGTTTCCATCCGATTTATGTGCTTCTCCCCACCAATCGGCTTTCCCCCATCTCTTAGTTTAAAAAAGATCTACCTCTTCCCTCTTTTCTAGCTTAAGTGACTTCCCTCCAAGATTGCTGGGATTTAAAAATCCCTTTCTGAGATGCCTGCCTTTCCCTAGGCACTATTTGGGAAGCTTGAGTACCTGACCTGGACCTGAGGATTCCAGCAGGTGGCAGGGCACCTAGGGGTTAGGTGTTGTACCTATGAGGCACTGAGGGCTAAATCTACCATGTGAGGGACCATAGGGGAGTATAAGAATTCCAGTTTTACAGATCTTGAATGGAAGCATGCAGTGAAGTATAGTTAAATCCATTGAAATAAAAGTATAGTTAAATCCATTGAAATAAAAGGGAATCTTCCACTGACTTCAATTAGCTTTGCACGAGGCCCTAACGAACTTGGCTAATTTTCCTATGGGACTTTGGGTGAATTATGAGCCTGTAACTCTGCATCCCAGTCCAATGCCTTCACCACATGATCACCCTTCTGCAATAAGTGCAATGGGATCTATAGTAACCATAGCAGATAAGAGCATCTGTTGTGAGTATTAGAAATGCCATGACTGCTGTGCTAGCCATTCACAAGGGGAAAAATTAATAACTTCAAAGCTACTCTATTGAAGTAAAAATAAATACAGTAAGGGGACTTTAACTGTGGTAGAAGGATATCTCAATATTGGAACCAATAGAATTATAACCCCTGAAGATTTAATATAAATCATTTTGCACTTGCTATAAGCTGTGAATACAAAAGTTAAACTAGCTAAAGTATAAAATAGTGACAGTTCTTCGTTTTGATTTTGCTTTAACTATTACCAGAGAACTTATATTGAAGATGACACTTCTTTTTTCAAAAAAATCCCTAGTATTCAGTCTTTAAAATCTTTGTCATGCTGTTCTTTATTTTATTCTGTTTGATACATTTAATTACAGTGAGCTTTGGTGTAGCATGATGCTGGTTTCAGTAAAGATTAAAAAACTCCCCAAGTCTCATTACAATTATTCATATCAGTGAAGACTAAGGCAGGATCTATGCTAGAAAACATTATGAATCCCTTAATGACAGAATTCCAAATGAACTTGAAATCTTTGGTCCAAGGTCTCCAAGTGCTTATATTCTGCTAAATGTGTTTGTTAGGATCATAAGTGGGAATAATATGTGCACCTCCTTTCTACGTGGAAAATAAACGTAGAAATCATGATGGATGATATGGGATTTTAAACTTATGTTTTTAACACCATTGTAATGCACACTGAGACTTACAGTTGCATATATCTTCTTACTTTATCCTACTGCATTTTCAGACACATAGGATATCCAGCTCTTTCTCCCGTTCATTTTGGTCTTCTGGTGGTCAATTCAGATTTGAGTGTCATTATTGATATATATCTATAGTGTGTATGCATATATAATTTGTGTTTAAAAGTGCATGAACCAAAATATTTTATTTATATATCCTCATAAAAATATTGTGGTTAGAGTATCATGACCCGGCTGAGATCTTTAAGTGAATGATCACCAGTCTATTGTAATTAGACAACTCAACTTTGCATCCCTTGTGCTTTGAAGCCAGCTGGGCCTGGACAAGATCCAGTCAGTCTTTCCAATTCTGGGCCTCAACAGCATGCTCCTGGCATTTTTTTATAGTTACAATAAGAAAAGTTGACTGTAAAAATCCAATAACTAGCAAACAAAATCCACCTGATAACAGCGTCAACAAAAAATCCCCATAAGAACATTAGAACAGTCATACTGGGTCAGACCAAAGGTCCATCTAGCCCAGTATCCTATCCTCTGACAGTGGCCGATGCCAGATGCCCCAGAGGGAGTAAACAAAATAGGTAATCAAGTGATCCCTCTCCTGTCATCCATTTCCAGCCCCTGACAAACAGAGGCTAGGGACACCATTCCTATCCATGCTGGCTAATAGCCATTGATGGGCTGAACCTCTAAGAATTTATCTAGTTCTTTTTTGAGCCCTCTTAAAGAACTGGTCTTCACAACATCCTCTGGCAAGGAGTTCCACAAGTTGACTGTGCACTACATGAAGAAAAAGTTCCTTTTGTTTGTTTTAAACCTGATACTTATTAATTTCATTTGGTGACTCCTAGTTCATAAGTTATGGGAACAAGTAAATAACTTTTCCTTATTCACTTTTTACACACCAGTCATGATTTTAGACCTCTATCATATCCTCCTTAGTCTCCTCTTTTCTAAAATGAAAAGTCCTAGTCTTTAATCTCTTTTCATATGGCACCCATTCCAAACCCCTAATAAATTTTGTTGCCCTTTTCTGAACCTTTCCCATGCCACTATCTTTTTTGAGATGAAGCGACCACATCTGTACGCAGTTTTCAAGATGTGGGCATACCATTGTTTTGTATCGCGGCAATAAGATATTCTTTCTTATTCTCTATCCCTTTTTAAGATTCCTAACATTCTATTTGTTTTTTTGACTGCTGCTGCACATTGTGTGGATGTTTTCAGAGAACTATCCACAATGACTCCAAGATCTCTCTCTTGAAAGGTTATAACTAAATTAGTCCCCATCATTTAGTATGTATAGTTCAAATTATTTTTTCTGTTGTGCATTACTCTTATATTTATCAACATTAAATTTAATTTGCCATTTTGTTGCCCAGTCACTTAGTTTTGTGAGATCTCGTTGAAGCTCTTCACAGTCTGCTTTGTTCTCAACTATCTTGAGTAGTTTAGTATCATCTGTAAATTTTGCCACTTCATTGTCTACCAGTTTCTCCAGATCATTTATAAATACGTTAAAAAGGATTGGTCCCAGTATGGGCCCTTGGGAACACCATTAGTTACCTCTCTCCATTCTGAAAACTTACCATTTATTCCTATCCTTTGGCTATGTCTAGACCACAGGTTTCTTTCAGAAGAAGCTTTTCCGGAAAAGATCTGGAAAAACTTCTTTCAAAAGAGAGCGTCCACACAGCAAAAGCACATTGATTGGACACTATCTCTCATTTAAGTTGTGATTACTATGGACAGAATGGCCACCAGGGCACCTGTGCTTTTTCCTGGAAGCTTCTTCTTTTAAAACAAAACAAAAACCCTCTTCCCCATCCACATGTAAGGAGACTGTTAGCCCCTTACTAAAACTCAGTGGGAGTTTTTGGTTGGCCAGCTCCCAGTACCAAAAGGAGAAGGGTCCATGAGAAATCAGGGCTCTGAGACTGACAGACCCCAGGGACAATGGGAAGAGGCCAACACTCCAGGACAGCCTGATTGACAGGTTGGACAGGCCAATGAGGGAATTAGGAGGCCAGGTCCCGTCCTCAGTGTGAGCTGGGATTTTCTGAGTCTGAGAGAAATGGAGAGAGAGCTAAGAGGAGCAGCAAGAAGAGCAAGCTGTGCCGAGAAACAGACTTGCATTGTCAGAGCCAGACACACACAGAGACCAAGGAGTGCAAGCTGTGCTGAAAGGCAGACCTTCAGTGACCAGAGAGCCAAAGGGATCAGAGATGCAACACAAGGAGCTGGAGGCTGGCAAAGCAGCACAATCTGCAGCTGGGTGTGGTGAGCAGCTGGGACCAGCAAAGTGGGAGAAGAGGCTCTGGGCAGGGAGACGCCACCAGCCAAGAGGCCCTGCAGGCCACACTTGAAGAGGGATTTTAACTCCAACTGGGAGAGGGGTCCTGCCACCTAGAGCCTGAAGTCGTGTGGTCACTGCCAGAACAAGTGTGTCCAACCTGCAGCCCTCTCCTGCAGCACAGCCAGGGCCTGAGAGAGAGCCCTGGGATCTATAAGGAACAGACTGTGAACTGTCCTTACACTCTGCAAACTGCTCTTTGTGATGTCCCCATGCTACAGAGGGGGACTGTGTGTTCTCATTTAACCTTTCTCAATTTTTCCTTATTCTTTTCTTTTTAATCAGTTGCTGTTTAATAAATTGTATCTGCTTTGAACGGTATGTAATGATCAGTGGGTCAAGAAAGCATCCAGTGTGAAGCGAGCACCCTGGAGTGGGGACACCCTAGCTCCTGCCCTAAGTGACGACAAGGTCGGGGATTAAGCCCCAGAAAAGCTGGGCCCAGCCTTGTTTGGATTTCGAGGACTCTGCTACTCAGGAGAGTGGAAGGGGAGCCCTCAGGGTCAAGGACGCTTTTGGTATAGAAGCCAGGAAAGTTCCCCACGATAGTGGGACCATTCCCCTGCTTACACACACACACGCCTTTTTCTGAAAGAGCTCTTTTGGAAAAAGGCTTCTTCCTCCTAGAAAGGTTTACCGCTGTCGGAAAAACCCCTCTGTTCTTTGGATTTTCTTTCAAAAGAACGCAATTGCAGTGTGGACATAAGTGAAGTTTTTTCAGAAAAATGGCTGTTTTTTCCCAAAAAAACTCTGCAATTTAGGTATACCCTTTGTGGCCTGTCTTTTAAGCAGTTATCAGTCCATGAGAGAACCTTCCCTCTTTTCCCATGACAACTTCCTTTACTTAAGAGCCTTTGGTGAGGGACCTTTTCAAAGGCTTTCTGGAAATCTAAGTATACTATATCCACTGGAAATATCTCCAAACTACAGGACACCAATATATGAAGTGTTCTGTATGTTGGAAATGGGTGAGTTAAGGTTACCTCAGTTACCCAAGGTCAGTCAGATTCCAAATTGTTGTCAAGCAGGTGGAGAGTAGGAGGAGACTGAATTCCACTTTGCTCCTTTCCTGCAGATGTGGCTCTCCATCATCCATCTGTCTTAGGCCCTGAATCCAATGCTGAGATCTATGAAGCCTTCATGGCTTATTCATGTTGCCCCCCATTGTCCTACCATTCAGGGTTCTCTGGTTCATAATTTAACTTTTTGGGAGATCACATTGCAGGCTTTGAACAGAGGTGTCTAAAATCAGAGTAGCTGTTACTCTCAAAGTATCCTGGAAATGTAAATCTTCAGGTAAAACAAGGGTACTTACATTCCCCAGTCAAATTCTCACCCCTTCTTGTAAGTCCTTAGGTCCATTCTGTGAATTAGGCCTCTGCTGTTCTCTGCCTTCTGATACCTGCTGAAATTTGGCCCATGAGAGAGACAGCCAAACATTGCTGTTAAATAAGTTTGCTTTCTCTGTCATTTGGCCAGCAAGTCAGCTTTAGACCCCATTCAAGTGGTCAGCTGGGGAGTTCCAGTCCTCTCTGAGTTCTGAGTGGGAAAACCAGCTCCGTTTAGACTGTCCCTTCCCGGTAGCAAAACCATTGTTATGACAATCACCTTTTATGACTCTCACATTAGTCTGTCCAGGGGAGGTGTCAGCCATTCCAGTAAATTGCCCTAGTCTGAAATTTATCAGAGGGGTAGCCATGTTAGTCTGGATCTGCAAAAGCAACAAGGAGTCCTGTGGCACCTTATAGACTAACAGATGTATTGGAGCATAAGTTTTCGTGGGCAAAGACCGACTTTGTCAGATGCATGTAGCGGAAATTTCCAGAGGCAGGTATAAATATGCAGGCCAGAATAAGGCTAGAGATAACGAGGTTAATTCAGTCAGGGAGGTTGAGGCCTACTTCTAGCAGTTAATGTGGAGGTGTGAACACCAAGAGAAGAGAAACTGCTTTTGTACTTGGCTAGCCATTCACAGTCTTTGTTTAATCCTAAACTGATGGTATCAAATTTGCAGATGAACTGTAGCTCAGCAGTTTCTCTTTGAAGTCTGGTCTTGAAGTTTTTTTTGCTGCAGGATGGCTACCTTTAAATCTGCTACCTTTGAAGTATTCTCCCACAGATTTTTGTGTATTGCCATTCCTAATATCTGATTTGTTTCCATTTATTCTTTTATGTAGGGACTGTCGAGTTTGGCCATTGACATTTGTGGGCACCTACAGTTACACATTCACAATTTAAGTCAAATTGTTCAAAATGGTTATCAACCAAAGGTCACATATGGATACAGACATACCACTCCATCTCAGTACCTTTAATCAAAATCCAGAAATAAACCCATCATGGTGGCTCAGGTTCTGAACATTTTCTGAACTGACCCTTTCCACTGTCTGTTACGCTTCTTTAGGATGACATCTCAGTGTTTCTGATCCTCTTTTTGTGATTATGAAAAAAAGTGGATTCCAAATAATTTCATCTTTCTTCCTTGAAGATGGAGCCTAATATTTCTGAATAATCAATCATACATGCTCTGCTATATATAGTAAAATCCAAACTACAGTAACCTTTATGATTTATCATAATTATGTCCTAGATGTCATCATAAAGGTATAGAGACCTTACAGTATAAAGATTATGTAAACACAATATTCTTTCTTTATGAAAAAGGAGATGTGTAAAAGCAATACATCAGGGGTGGCCAACCTGTGGCTCCAGAGCCACATGCGGCTCTTTACATAGGTACCAAATCCAGGCTGGAGCTACAGGTGCCAACTTTCCACTGGGCCAGAGGGTGCTCATTATTCAACCCCCAGCTCTGCCCTAGTGCTGTCCCCCTCCACCCTTTCCCCCTAGGATCCTGCCACTTCCTACCCTCTCCCCTGAGCCTGTCACACCCATGCTTCCCCCCTCCATTGTCTCCCGCTGAGAGAGAGCTGATCCCAGTGGGCAGGAGGAAAAGGAGGAAGCGGCACTGACTGGTGGAGCTGCCAGTAGGCGGGATGTCCTGAGAGTGGTGGTGGGGAGATGATCAGGGCTGGTGACATAGAACTGTGGCTCTTAGGCAATGTGCATTGGTAAATTCTGGCTCCTTCTCAGGTTTAGGTTGGCCACCCCTGCAATACATGAAAGGAAAGAACGTACTTGTTTTTTCCATATGCAATGACTGCAAATCTCATTTTAATAAGAACTGGATTTTAATCATCAAGCTTAGAGCTTGGTACAGTAGTGTTTTGCATTATTTTATTTTCAGAGTTTCATTTCTGGATGAACTGCCATTCACAGGTGACCTCAAAGCTCAGAGCCTGCTTGTAGTGGTTACCCCCAAACTGAGCCTTTCTAGGAAGATAGGGTATGTCTACACTACCACCCTAGTTCGAACTAGGGTGGCTAATGTAGGCATTCGAAGTTGCAAATGAAGCCCGGGATTTAAATATCCCGGGCTTCATTTGTATCTTCCCGGGCGCCGCCATTTTTAAAAGTCCCTTAGTCCGAACTCCGTGCCCACAGCTACACGCGGCACGGAGTAGGTAGTTTGAATTAGGTTCCCTAATTCGAACTACCGGTACACCTTGTTCCATGAGGAGTAACGGTAGTTCGAATTAGAGAACCTAATTCGAACTACCTACTCCGTGCCGCGTGTAGCCGCGGGCACGGAGTTCGGACTAGGGGACTTTTAAAAATGGCGGCGCCCGGGAAGATGCAAATGAAGCCCAGGATATTTAAATCCCGGGCTTCATTTGCAACTTCGAATGCCTACATTAGCCACCCTAGTTTGAACTAGGGTGATAGTGTAGACATACCCATAATGTCCAGGAAAGTCAAGCTGTTATGCCTGGAGCATTGATGGAGGTAACTTCTCATGTGGCTTGGAGTAATGTGAATCCTTCCTCCTGCTATACTTCTCCAGCTTGTTTATGTTCCTCTTCTGTTCTAAAATAGAGGATAGCTTCTATTTTTAATTTTACAGTATTGTTTCTAATAGGGTAGAAGGCAACATTTTGCGTCTTGAAAGAAAATTGCAATAGTGTGCTCTTGGAGCAGGCTGAGTTAATACTAATGATAATTAATAATGGTAACTGTACCACTGAGGGGAAATATTGATATCCCACAGAGTTTCATGCTGAATAATACGAGTGAGTGTAAATCAGACTGGGTATTGAGGAAGGCAAATCATTGACAAAAAAGGAAAAAAGTCAGTTTTATGAAAGCCAGAGTGTAAAATCATACCTTATTAGCTATTTCTGCAAACTAGCCAAAGCAACTCGTCTTTGCTTTGTCAATTTCAGTCCCTTTTGCAATGGCAATAATAAATTTTATAGGCTTCAGGCTTGAGCTCTCAGTATTTTGCCTATAGATTTTTTTTTTAAGTTACAACAAGAAAAGGTGATGTGCCTATAAAATTCCAAGAGCTAGCAAACAAAATCCACCAACAAAAAACATCCTCAAACTGAAAGGACACGGACATATGAAGTGTTCTTTGTATTGGAAGTGCATAAATTAAGGTTACCTGCATGGGTGGCACGTGAACATCAGCTGGGGGAGACTACCCACTAGCAATGTCTTCTGCTCAAGGCCTTGCCCCTTTTGAAGCTCAGAACCCCTATCATGGCCACCAGATCTCTCACGCTGGTGTTTCCAGCTCTGGAGCACTGCCTGGGCAGCATGGCCTCGGCCCCTGCTAGTGCTGGGGGAACACCTCACAGCCCCAGCACCAGATGCAGCCCAGCCTGGGGTCATGGGAAAGAGCAGGAGGGGAACTGGGAACAGAGCATATCTGGCTGTTTGGGTAGCTTCAGCCTCCCACAGCCTATGATATATGCTGCACGTGGTTATCTCATTATTACTCAATCAGAAGATTCCAAAACATTTTCAAGAGAGTTGAGAGTAGTGGGAGACTGAGTACCATTGGGCTCCCTGAGGCATCTGCTGTGAGAAGGGAGCTTTTGACTCTAGAATGGGAAGGATAGATGCCCTGTAGTAAGAATACACTGAATCAGTGTTTCCCTTGTCTGGCCTAGCCACGAGCTGTCTCCCCTTTTCATGCCTGACTTTTGGGGCGGTGCTAATATAACCCACACACCTATTTTGTTTCATTGTCCCATGCAGTGGCACCTAGACCACAGCAACAGATAAGACCAAGAGACCTCTACAGGATAGGCTGAGAGCTAGCTGGCTTGTAGTTCAAAGGGTAGAGGCTCCTATACTAAGCTCTAGACATCCCAGGTTCAAATCCTTCTGGTGGGGCAGTTACACTAACTTGCTGCAGGCCTCTAGGTATTTTGCTCTCCAGAAACTCCCAGTTTGAATGGGCTTTCCATTTCTAGTGAACGGTTGCAAATGCATAGCCAGTGTGAATCTGGCCCTTATCCCATGGCTTTGTATTGTAATTAAACCAAATATTTTTTTAACACGGGTGGTTAAAGTAGATTGAAATGAGGAAAAACTCCTCCTGTACTAGCTAAGGGAGAGGAGAAGCAGTTGGGGGAGCCTCCTGAGGTCTCCTCCAGCCCTAGGATTCTACGTCTCCTAAGCTGGGGAGAGGAGTGAAGAGCTCTTCTGTTGTAAGAGAGGAGGGGAACTACCTTCCTCTCCTTTTCCCTTTATTAATACTACTTAAAGTGCTAAGTGGTGGAAATTGCTACCAGGTCAGGTTGTTGTACCAGAGTTGAATAGACTACTCACTCACCTTCCATCATGAAAACGGACACAAGAGATTCATTTCTTTTATGACACTTCAATGCACTGCCAGCTTGGGTGATACCAGCTCAGGCATGGGATGTTATATATGGCAGGACCTAGGCTGAAAATAATAAATCCCATTTCAGCATTCCATTACACAGGGTTTGGACTTGACTGAGGTGAAGAAGGACTGTAGGATTTAGCCTTAGGGTCCTTCCATCTTCAAACAAGTTTTTGCTACTATTCATGGGCTGAATGCATTTGTACCACTCCAACTACTCTGACACAGCTTTTTTTTAATCTTTATTTTCTTTACCTATAATTCCTATGGTCCTCCATTTATGGTGACAGATGGGCCACTTTAGCAGCTTCCACATATCCTCCCTCTCTCCTGCCAGGACTCATTTTTTAAAATGATCATTCCTTTCACTCTGCAGTTTGGCAGTTCATTAATAAATGCCTTGTTGCTGAAATTAGATGATACATTATTAATCACACAAGTGAATTTTTGTAAAGATTAATTTCCTTCTAGTTACTGTTGTATTGCAGTTCTTGTTGCATTAGAAAAATGTCCAGTAATGGGGGGAGTCTTTTAACTGATGTTTCTTTGCACTTTCATCCTAAAGAAAGTTATGCAAGTACTAATAATAGGTAATACAAATCCTACCAATTATCTCTTTCCAGGGAAATATTCCTCGAATTTTTCTGCCAGATCTAAAACCATGATCACTGAAAGAAGTGTGGAAAAATGTTTTTTTTTTTTTTTAATGCTTGCTAACAGAGCTCCTTAATGACTTCCTGCATTGAGGTGTGTGGGGCTAGGTCTGTGCACCCAATGGAAATACCATTACAAGAATGGGGCGTTAGGCTTTTTGGAGTACCACATAACTTTTTTCTGTGTAGTGGTGTGTTAGTGAAGTGACTCGGCCATTCTAACTTTCAGCTAATATTTTTTGAAGAAGAACCTGATCCTGAAAATGGATATGCCTATACTAGCTTGGAGCCCCATTGTTTTCATTGGATTCAGTTTCAGAATCTGGCCTTAATTAGATAGCATTTACAAAGTGCTCCAATCTGTACAGGGCTATATAATATGTTCTAAACATTTTCCAGAGTTGAAGCTAGAGGAATAACTCACTCCTCAGAACTTGATTCTGAGATCTTCCAAATATGACAGAACCAATTTACATTAGGACTTATCAAAATATATTAAAATACAGATAGTACAGTATTAAATCTTCAACAACTTGATCTAAAGCACATTGAAGTCAAGGGGTGTGTCTCCCCCTGACCTTAGTGGGTTCGGAACTATAATGCAACATCAGCCCTCAAGAAGACATTCCCACACACCTTTTATATTGCAGCAAAGGGAAAATACATACACTGAAAGAATTACTTTAACATAGAAATTAAAAAAAAAAAAACCTCTTCCCTTACAAGCAGGCTATTCAATATCTAGTTCTCAAAAGTAATACTCAGCTCATGTTCCCAATAAGAAACTTTCTGCTTTCCTTCTTAAACCTCTGTTTTCAGTTAATCCCAGACCTGTTGGTGGCCACTAAGGCCACACCTCTGACTGTCACCACTCTCAAGGTGGAGTCTTAGGTCCGTTTCCCTCTTCCAGAGATTTAGGTGCAGTTCAATGATCACCCCAGCAAGTCAATCTTATTACCTCAGGTACAATGACAGGGTTAACCAGTGACCAATCAGCCTTCATAAAGCAAAGTACTGTACTATTTATTCAGAACAAAAGAATTACAGAGAAAATGTATCTTAAAAAAATACAAAGCTTACATATAGGTCTTAACTTTCCAGAAAGTCTTCCATAGGATACCTTATTGGAACAAAGTATTTTAGGCCCTTTCCACGGGGTGTCTCTATCTTGGTTACAGGTACATGTCAGTTCTTGGACTTTTTTCATGTCTTTGTTTGTTATGTCTCTTGAACGAGGTCAAGTTAGTATATGCAATTTTCAGATAAGTCTCCACCACATTTGCTATCTGACTTGGAATTTGCATTCATTAGCCCTAGTGATTTTAGTTTCTACAGGAAAAAACTATAATTTCACCCCAGAGGAACAAAATACAATCCCTAGCTCATGAACAAATATTTATAAAGTTGATACAATAGCATTTCAGTATTCCATGGGGATATAATATTTGTCACACCAGTACTCTTATAGTTAAAGGAACATAAAATCAAAAAGATCCTTTCCTGGTTATTGGAGGTCAAAATTGCCTCGGTGAATTTTGTAGCCTTTTGAAATCAAGGTCCAGCAGGCTTAATAAAGAGTTTCTGCTCTAGAGCTAAATAAAATGTTTTGCCATTCATAAAATGTGTGAATTTTATACTATCTTATTTAAATATTCATGTATCCAGAATAGGGCTGTAATGGCATCTCTTCCCCACCACATAATCTGTTTGGTTTACAAGTAAATATCCTTTGCCTATGCATTGGTACATACAACTCTCAGTATAAACAAATCAAATAACCTACTCCCCACTGCCTGGTAAGTAGTCTGCCTTTTTGAAGTGACTGACGAGAAGAATGAGTCACCCTTACTATTGATTCGGGGATTTTTGCTGCCAACTTGCTATTTCTAAATTAATTGTCTAAACTGTAGTACTCATGACATGAAACTTATCACTGTCTTCATGTAGCAAAACATTTTTTTTAAAAAGATTACAGAAAATTAATTAGCAAGTAATTGCATTCATGAGCTGATAGCAAAGACTCTCTTGACACTGCTTTATAAAGGAGGAAAATATATTGGTATGGGGGTAGAAAATTTGATTTTTATCTAAAATTACTATAAGGAAAGGATTTTAAAGATATTTATCTAATATTAATCCTATCGTGGTTCAAGGAAGATATGAAGCTAACTTTAAATTGTATCTAAATAAGCTAGTATGATCTGTTTACTAACAAAACAATTAGACTAAGCTCAGTTTCAGAAACAGTGATAATATGATCAGGTATTTGATGCAGGGGTCTCTTTATGCCACCTTGTATAATGAATTGCATTTTTACAAAGTACAGGTCTATTGCATGGCCCATCATAGACGGGGGCTGCTCTGGCCAGGCTGGAGTACCCCCTACCCACAGCAGGCTCTGCAGGGCTGAAGCAGCCCCCTGCCAGTCAGGTGAGGGACTGCAACTGTCCCCACCCATTAACCATACCCAGTATCAGATTGGTAGTCTGTCTTTGAGAGACTAACGTTTTCTCTGGAAATTCATGCTTTGCACTGGCCTGCCTCCCAAGGTCTGTGAGAGAGGAATCATCATCTAGGATAGGTTGTAGATCCTGGGTGATGTGTTGGAGTGGTTTTACCTGGGGGCTATAAGTAATGGCCAGTGCCTTTCTATTTCTTTCTTTGTTGGGTCTGCCCTATAATAGGTGACTTCTGTGTACCTTCATGGTTCTGTCAATCTGTGTCTTCACTTCCCCAGCTGGGTATTATAGTTTTAACAATGCTTGATATAGATCCTCTAGGTGTTTGTCTGTCTGAGGGAATGGCAAAGTCACAAAACATCAGCAACCAGCTTGGTGCTTAGTTTGTACTGAACATGCTCAGCAACACTGCAGAAGCTGTTGTCCTCAGTCTGCCTCCCATGCTTTCACTCTCCCAGCTCCCCATAAATAGCAGGAACAGGTCACCCCCCCCCCACACACACACACCAAAATCTGAAATGGCGCCCCTGTTTGAACTAACAGAATAAATTACTGCAAAATAAAGTTTTCATCTTCTTTGTGGACCAGTACTAACAGGGTATGAGACACTTTGCATGTGAGTTTCATGGATACTGCTCGTAGCAGAGTAGTGGTGAGATTCAGGAACGTTGTCTTCTATTCCATCCTCTGAAGGGGAACATGCTTCAATTGACATTCCTGCCCATGTCCTCTCTCTTCCATCGCCCATGGCTCTTCATCTCAGGCTATATCTACATTTGCCTGTTTTAGTGCAAAAAGTCGGGTTTTTGTGCAAAAACCCTGCTAGCATTTTCTCTGGAAATTCATGCTTTGCTCTGGAACTGCTGAGTTTCAGCACTGGTCTGCACTTCTTCCCGCAGCTCCCATTGGCCAGGAATGTTGATCCGTGACCAACAGGAGCTGCACATAGTTGTACCTGCAAACACACAGGTTGGGCAGGGGATACCTGGGAATGGCTAGGCAAAGAAGCCTAGGGAAAAGGAGCCAGGAAGAGCGTGGGCCACTGAAATTAGAGATGGAACCCAGGAAAGAAGACTTGGGAGCCAGTGCGGTATAGAATATGTGATTTGGCAGGAGGGGTGGAAACCAGGGTGCGGGAGAGAGGCACATTGGATAAGAAGGGAGAGGAAAAGAATGACTGGCAGGATACAGAGACTGGGAACACAGAGCTGGTGGATAAGCAGATTGGAAACAGCTATGCAAGAAGACTGTGACAAGAAACTAGAGCAGAGGTAGCAATAAGCCAGAGGTGGCTTGCTAGAGTTAGGAGCAAAAAGACTTTGAGGCTGTCACTCCAGTTTAAACAGGCTCCGTGACTGAAATACCTCTGTGAGGTTTAGGTATGGGTGAGTGAGTTAATTTTAGGAACTTTAGTTTCCCCATGTGTAAATTGGGAATGGTAAGACATCTTTATGTCAAGGAACCATTATTCCAATATAACACAGCTTCAGTGGTTAAAAAAGAGCAACCCACAATTCAAATTTAAATCACCAGATTAACTTCAGGTGGATTTATAAATCCATTCCCTTATAAACTAATCTTTCCTTTTTATTAAGTAGGCAAGTTAAAACAGATCTATTTATCCATTAGTCATTCATTCACTCTTTTATAGAAATTATTGCTATTAAGAAGAGTATTATATGGAAATCAGCAGCAGAATAGAACTTCTTAACATCAAATTTTTTACTGTTACACAAATATGATCAATAATATTCTGAAAGAGCAACAATTTAGGATTCATTTTATTTCGATTTATTATTCTCCATCTTTTGGTTTTTTAAAATGTTGTTACTATTGTGAATGGTTCCCTCACATTTTTTAGTTTGGGCCACAGTGAGTATCTTTGTTTCTTTTGCTGACTTTGGGAAAGCATCAAGCTGTGCTAATACTATTTTTTGTCTATAGAAGAGTTAAAGCAAAAATGATTGATAGTGATGAGTCTGCTTTTGCCTTGATTCTAACAAGTGAGTATGAGTTGTGATGTTAGACTAGTCTAATATTGTTCCCATATATTCCTTGTCATTTCAGATTTGTTTCTTTTCAACAGATGAGTTTTGCAGCAGATTTTTTTTCTTTTTCTCATATATGATAAGTGTCTCAACACGTATATAATAGATGGGAAACACATCAAAACTGGCATGCCTAGTGTTCTTCAGCTTCAGTATTTATTGCTTGCTGTAGCATTGTATTTTAGAATCTGCTTTCATGTAAAATTGTTTCCCCTTATTGTTTCAAAGATAACCTTCAAATTGAGAACTGACTGTAACCAATGCTGTGTTGTCTTTTGAAGTTTGCAGAGCCCAAAACATGAGCTCTCAGAGGCGTGAACTTGCCTGATTCCTTTCATTTAGCACACTGGATGTAGTGATTTCATGATCATACAATTTGGCATTTTTCAGTGATGCCACAGGATTAAAAAATTTGGCTGCAGAATCCCCCATTTTGCAGAAGCCAGTTGCATCATATTTTTTTTCTTTCTGCCTTGCTAAGCCCTCTCCTGCAACAGCCTCTTGTTCTCCAGCTGTCCCTAGAAGGGAGATAATTAATTGAATTATGTCAGCTGATGGAAAACTTTCCAATGGATTAATTTTTCCACTTGAAAATTCTGATTTGATGGAACTGAAATGTTCCATTGGAACACACAGAAATTTTCATTGGAAATCAGCTAGACAGGCAGATGGCTGGCCCACTGGCTGGTGGGGTGCCCAGTTCCTCAGGCTGCCTGGCTCTCTAGATACCCAGCAACTCAGCCAAAAAAGACTTTCATTCTGAATGGGAATGAAACATCCTAAATGCAACATTTCCCACTGGATAGGAATTTTGTTTCCCGCACAGCTCTCTGTCTCACATCTTTTCATTAAACCAGGCAGCAGGGGTATAGGGAGCCAGAGCTGGAGTCTAGCCTGCAGCCAGGGAACCAGGGGAAATTAGAAGCATAAGCTGGTGTTCAGTTCTGTGGAGAACAGCATAACAGACAAAGGAAATGAGTCATAAAGTTGGCACACAGCAACCTTACTTGGCACACAGCCCTGGTGGGAAGGGTTAGAGGTTATGAGATGGACTTCCAGGACAATGCCATGTCAACAGAGGCTAATAGGGAAGGGCATTGAGAACACACATAAATAAATGAAGGCTCACCCTGAAAATAATCACTGTTGTAAATCATTATTATTGATTATGCATTTGTGTAGTGGTGGGTTTGTTCACAGAGATGTAATAAATATTGCTAAGGAATCTAGGGATTCCTACCATAGACTGTCAGGTCTTTGACAAATATTTTGGTTTCATTGTGTTGTGGAGTACACGGACTCCTGTGATATAATAGTTAGAGTCTCATTTGCCACTTATCCATGAATTTTCAAATGAATTTTTCAAATCCTTTTCTCCGAAAATCAAAAAGCATGTGAAAAACTATGCAGAACATTAAATTAGTAAATGCATACATAAAGTGTTGATAATGTTCTATTTTGAGTATTATTTAAGCACAAGACAGTCCCACCTCAACCTGGGCAGAATGCCAGATCTGCCTTCAGATATGAACCATTTCAGAATTATAATACAGAACAATCTAAATCTATTAACTGCTTTTATTTTTTTAAAAAAGCACAACAGATTGTTCATGTAGGTCTTGATAGCTGCCTAAATTGTCAGGAAAATATATGAATAATACATGTATAAATGTACTTGAACCAAAAGGAGTTTAAACAGTCAAATAAAAAAGATAGTTGAACTCTAACACCTAGGAGATGATTAAAAAGCCGACTGAATTCAATGAGTATCTTTTCCAGTAACTTCATTGAGCTTTGGATGAGGCCCTTAGTACATCAAAATGAATTATGAGAAGCACTATGACACAGAGCTCTGCACACAGAATATCTCCTTTACAGAAGAGATGCAAAGCTATATTTAAATATGTGTTAAATTCACAAGTTTTTGTGAATTTAGAGTATATTTTCAGTTTAGGTTTAAAAGTCTATGGATGCTAATCCTTTATTTTATTCCTAAATCATTAAATTGTAAAGTATGCACATTATACCATATGCCTACAGAGCATTTTATATAGAAAACTGAAGTAAAAATTTTAGCAAAGAATGTTACTAAAATCTTACTAACCTTGCTATATTTTACTGACTTCATTTGTATTCTAGGATGGCCTTTTTGGACTATTTGTATTCTTACTGTTGTCTACCTAGATCTGTTATTGCTCTTAAGTTTTAATTCTCGCAAGGCCTTCCACAAAATTCCTCTTTCACTTCACCCTGCTTTATACACTTGCTTCTGAAATGGACATTCACAATGGATATCTGAAGAAAGCGTGTGCCTTTTGGGACAAAATAAATGAAACAGCTTTTGGAACTATAACATTGAATTCAGAGAAAAATGTTTCACAATCTGAAATTCTTTAGCATGTTTGAACTGAGACTTATTTTCCTAGTGCTTGTTATCACAAAACCTTGTACTCTCAAGGAAAAATGTTCTCATTCATATTTAGTTATTCATTATACATTTGATCCCTCCTTCTGTTGTTACTATGTTAATATGGAAAGTGGGGGGAATTTAATTACTATTCTAATCAAAATAACTTGTTAGGAAATATTACTGACTGTACCAAATTCTTCTAAATTATGTAATTGCATCTGTAATATCAGGAGAGAACATAGTTTACTATGCACGAGAGACCACTTGCTTCATTTTTCTAAGATGCAGTTACCAAACCTAAGTTGTCTAATATATTAATCTTGTCCATATTTTAGGATACTGTCTAATAAAAACGAGCAAGACATCTAATAGAACAGAGATGGATAGGATCTTCACAAGAACCATGATAAGCTATCCAAGGCTATGTCTAGACTGCAAGCCTCTTTCGAAAAAAGCAAGCCACTTTTTCGAAAGAGAGCACCCAGGCAGTCTGGATGCTCTCTTTGGAAAAAGCACAGTTTGCATTACATAGCGCCTTTTTTCGAAAGAGCACTTTCGAAAAAAGGCAATCTTCCTCGTAAAACAAGGTTTTCTGCGGTTGAAAAAACTGCCGCATTCTTTTGATTTACTTTTGAAAGAATGTGGCACCAGTCTAGATGCAGGGGAAGTTTTTTCAAAAAAAGGCAACTTTTTTCAAAAAAACCCCTGTAGTCTAGACACACCCCAAGAGAGATGGTAACAGGAAGCCAGATAAGGTCATGGCAGAGAAATACATGTATGTTTACTTCTGCTGCTCAGTCCTCCTTTCTTGGACTTATTTACAGAAGTAACATTAATAGGAACAATGACCATTTATATTTGGAAGCAGAAAGAATTCTTGAGGAAAACCTCTTTTTTCATATAAGTATATTTCAGTGAAAAATTTTCCCCATTCTAGTTATAAGTACGTACATAGGGAACAAATATTTAATAATGGGCTTTTCAATTTGTCAGAGGAATATGTGACATGAACCAGTGGCTGGAAATTAAAGCTAGACGATGCTGAGCAAAAATAAAGAGTACATTTTTAAACAGTAGAATAATTATGAATCTATCAAAGCCACTGAAACAACATGCTCCCAGAGAAGTCAAACACAAGGTTCACCACAAGGCTATGGGGGGTGGAGGGGGCAATAATTTTTGATGGGGGGGCACTCCAAGAATTTGGTAAGTGATCAGGGACTTTTCTATTATACTAGTGGAGGAGGGGTGGGGGCTGGGGCTACGTCTAGACTACGGGGTTCTTCTGACAAAACTATAGGAAAAAGGTATGCAAATTGTGGAGCGTAATTTAGATACCTTTTTCTGATATAACCCCATAGTCTAGACATAGCCTGGGATGGAAGTTGAGTATAAGAGGGAGCTTGTGGGGAGGAGATTGGGATACAGGAGGGTGTGCGCTGTCTGGGACATTGGCAGCCCAGTGTATTATGGTGGGCTGGATTTGAATGTTTGGCAGGCTGGATCTGGTCCACAGGCCCACCCTGAGGCAAATTAAAATCACCATATGAGCTGATGGTTTTTTTTATAATGTGATGCTTGTATATTGCTGAAATCTCCATCCTAGTCTAACAAAAGACTACATGCATGCTAGATAAGGTCAAAAACTCATTCCTTTCCTGGGATTTGGTTTTAATACATGTCTTTCATGCTGTAGGCTGAAACCTTAGGATCAGTCTGACATCAAAACCAAACTTTTCTCAAGAGAGCCACGACCTATTCAGAATGGCATCTAACAACCACCACTTGCCTCAATGAACCCGTAGTTCTCTCGCAGATCCCAGAATGGTTCCAGCATCTCACAGCGTGGGGCAACTAGTGAATATTGCCACCATTGGGCCCTGATCCTGCAAACACTTAAGCCTCATATGTGATTTTAAAAAGTGACAAGGAGAAATCAGAGGATTTAAAATCCAGTATTTTGACATATCAAGAGCTCTTTCTGATACATAATGCTAGAAGGTTTACCCAACATTCCACGGGTCCTTACCTCAAATACATTTTGTTTTTCTTCATTTAAATCATTGCTCTAGGGTGGGGCTGGGGATAAGGGTTTCCATATGCAGACTCTCCCAGGGAAAGAGGACTATCCTGGTCCCCTCTCATGGCAGAAGTTGAAAAGTTGGGGCCAGTTGAGAAGTGCCTCTGTATGGTAGCTGCAACTCCAGTGGGCACAGTCAGGGAGGGATGCATGTCTCCTGGCTGGAGGACAGACACACAGACAAACTCTCTGAAATATATAGTAGATAGCTGTCCCTTTCTTCATTCCTACCCCCAATGGGTAGCTGTCCCCGTTATGTATCCATGCAGGGGAAATAAGCAGCACCTAATTCCAGATGAGATCCTGTCCCACTTTTCCCTTCTGGACCCTTTTGTCCTCTCTCCCTAAACCTGTGGTCCCTTTAGCCCATCTACCCCTGCTGCTCCCCCACATGTTTTTCCTGGTGCCTCTGTATCCTCCTGGAGTCACAGTTTCTTCTGGGAGGAGAAACAAAATTTGCAGATTGCTCTCCAGTTTCACTTCTGGTCAATCTCTCAAGAGCTAGATAAGATATACACAGACAGGACAAGTCTATTTTTCTCACTGAAACACGTGAAAGCAAAGACTATGTTTTATTCTGTAGTATTCAAGTATTTGTTTAATTACAGGCAGTACAGGTAGTGACTCCTATAGTTACATTTCTCCACATGCAACACTTCCAGTTCAATGAGCCTGTATTCAGAGGCCTATAAAGTTTGCTAGACTAACCATTCAGGCTGAAATCTTTGAGGCCAGGTGTCTGCCTCAGGCTGAGGTTTCTTTTTTTATTTTGTTTTTGTTTTTTGAGAATATCACCTTTCAGTCAGACAAACTTTAAACCACTAGCATGCTTTGAAAATGCATACCCTTTGGCTGTGTAACAGAACTATAAAAGGATTAATACTGCACATTGCAGTGTTTTCTTTCTAAAGAAAAAATGTATGCAGCAGTAGAAGAAAATACTATAAAATGCTAATTTCATCCATGCAGAATAACTACATTTAAATGTATTTTGAGGATTCATTTACTGTAATAATAAATCACTACTTTATACTTTTAGTTTAAAATAATTTGAACCTCAGCTAATAGGAATTTTGACTAACTTAACCAGAAACAGATTCTGACCCTCAGGAGTATTTTTAAATGAATGTAGCAGATGTATGTGTGAAAATCCTGAAATATAGATATTTGAAGAAATCCCTTAAAATAAGCATATATATAAAATGATTTGGGAAAGGAGGCAAAATTATAATCATTTGGTATTTTGCTACCATGTGTTTTCCAGTTAATCATTTAAAATAACATATTGCTAGTCACAAGAGGGTGTAAGAAGGTCAGAGTGTCATGTTTAATTGTGAAACATATTGCTTACGATGAATTAGATTAGAAAATTTGTTTCATTTTAAACCTTCAGCCAAAATAATTTAGCAGACCTTTTCAATTCAGTTTCTCTCTGTAAACCCAGGACAACAAGCTGAAACATCCCAGTTTTATTAATCAGTCCTCATATGGAAGCTGCAACCAAATTGTGAATAGAGTAGATATGCTTTAGCTTCAGAGATTTTAATATTATAAAATGGATTAGATTGTTTCTAGAATTATCTCTGAATTCTCATTACCTATGTATACCCAGAGTAACTCCATTGATTTAACATTTTCTATAAATCTTATATGCAAAATGTGTCTTTAAAAAAGTCAAAATGCTTTTGAAAGACACTGTGATTTTTGCTACTCTGAATTTCTATATACCTACCACTGCTTGATACTGCTGGCTGACTACTAAAAAGAAAAATAGCTTCCTGTAGCCAGACAGAACCTCCCCCGCCTCTCCTCCCTCTGACATCCTTGGGAGAGAGAATCCTTGAGAGCGAAACTCTGTCTTCAAAGGGCCTCCAGAGGTGCTGGAATAACTATGGCCCTGGATGCTAGATAGAAACCAGATAACAGCAGCAATTGGGCCAGCAGATGATCGGTGCCTTGGGCTGCCTTTGGGTGGTACCAGTAATTGATACTCCTACATACCATCCCAGAAGGGGAATCTACTGCCCCATCAGAAAAGAATGTCTGGCCCTAATGATTTAGTTACCTCCACCTCACAGGTGCAAATTAAGCTTCAGACCCCCTGTGGGAATGGGCGTCACAAAGACGTTCCGACTTAATTGGCATTTTAATGACAAGAGAAGCGTCTACGTGACCACAGGGGTATAAAGTAGGGCCCTGTGCCCCACTCTATTGGAGATCCACCCACATACCTGCTGGTCAGGCGGTCTTGGACCCCCAAGACTTTAGGGATGCCTTAGTCTCGTACTGACTGCTTCCTATTGGGATTGAGAGGAACCTGGCTTCGCCGGAGTAAGGATTGCAGGGGTGAGAATATACCTGCTAGGTGTCTATTTTGCATGCATTTAATAAGAGCTCAGAGAACCAAAAGGGTTTCATGGTACCTGTAAGTGACTTTTTAGTGTAATTTCTGTCTTGTCCTTTAGTAGTGGCTGTGTTATCTGTAACACAGCAGTAGCATTTAACAGCTAAGTTTGCCTTGTAACAATAAAATAGTAACTGTTTAAGCTTTAACCTGACTCCTGTTGCTGTAACAGAACCAGACACAATTAAAAGAATCACAGCTGGTCAGGGATAAACGCAGTAAGAGCTCAGCGTTGGGTTGTGCCGCCTCCACGGGGCAAACCCTTGGGGCACCCGTCAGCCTTCCTGGCTGCCCGCTGCGAAGGGACCCTGTTCTAGCAGTCAAAGACTCAGGTGTAAAACTTTGGGGCACCCGTCAGCCTCCCTTGGCTGCCCGCTGCGAAGGGACCCTGTCCTAGCAGTTGAAGACTCGGGTGTGTGATAGGGCTCACAGACCACTCTCTGCCCCGGCCACCGGCTGACACTTCCCCACCCTTTTTTCAATTAGGTTATAACTTGCTTTTTTATTTATATAAAAAAGAGTCATAAGGGGCTTAATCCTCCACCTTTAACATGAATGGGAGCCAAATCAAACTGTTGAAGAGTATTTTGTCATGCTCCCTGTGGTCATTGTGCTGCTGCAAGCCTCTGGGAGCCATTATAAATATTTGACTTGAGAATAATTGCTATTATTTCTTGCCTGCTTCCTCCACCTGTACATCCCCTCCCCCATCCTCATGCAGAACAAATGAATTAAGAAACCAGTGATAAACTGTGAAATAATAATGCACAGGAGATAATAACAATTTAGGAAAAAATAGTAATTTGTATGCATCAGAGACATCAGGCAACATTGCTTTAGATGCACAGTTATAAATCCTATTGGGAGAGGATTAAAATAAGTGTTTCTTTTAGAATGAGGAAGTTAGACATGAAGGACATTTTGCAGCTGAAGATACCACAAAAGCAAAACATGAGACTAAGCAATTATGATATTTTTTGCAAGAATACTCATTATAACTTATGCAAAAAAAGGCAGAGTTCTTTTTGTGTCTTTTCTTTTTGGATTATCAGGGAAAACATTGGGCTAAGGGTTCAATGGGAAGGCAGCATGAATTATGGTACTGTGTTGTTTGGTGGGGCAGTATGCTAAAGCACTCGTATTTTCCCATTTTTTAATATGCTGACCTTTCTATGTGTATAACTACAGGTTGAACCTCTCTAGTCCAGGACTCTCCGGTTCAGCAATATCCATGGTCTGGCATTGTCAAGGACCCTGTGGGTGCTCCGGAGTTGATACACTCATAGGAAAAAACAAGCATAGCAGAACCACAGATGTTGCTGGAGCAGTGGCTGTGAGTGGATCTCCAGGGCTGGGGGATGGGGCCTGGCAGCATGGGTCAGGGCTTAGCGGTTGGGGCTGGGAGTGGAGCGGAGCCTGGTGGCTAGGAGTGGAACCGAGTCCAGCAGCAGAAGGCCCATTATTAACCTCCTCTGGTCTGGCAAACTCCCTGGTGCAGGACTGGGCAGGTCCTGAGGGTGCCAGACCAGAGAGGTCCATAGTTCAGTTCTACCATAGTTCAGTTCTACCAATATGTGTAGTGGGATGCAGAAATGTCCTCTCCGTTAGGACTTTGCCTAAGAACTGATGTCTTGTGGCAGTTGGTACACACTGAATTTAATCAAGCTACATTAATTTGTTCTAGTTGACTACCTATTCCACTGTAGAGAGTCCAAAATTCCCTGCTGCCGGTGGGTTTGGTATTTATTGGTAATTCAAATGTTCAGAACAGAAAATGTGAATCAAAGGAAGGAGCTAAGCTGTTCTGCAACAGCTGAACGTTTGGCTTACATAGTGAAGATTCTGCTCAGGGTAGGACTTAGAGCTGCTTATAATCGCCAACTTCTCATCGGTGCTAAATTCATTTTCTGAAGAGCCTTTAGAAGAGAGCTCTTTTGCATAAGAAAAAGCATACTTCTATAAACCATCTGACTGTCAGGAGAAGAAAGTGTGTGTGTGTGTGTGTGTGTGTGTGTCAGAGTATGAATGAGCTTGGGTTAATAGAAAAGCCAAACAATCAGAAAATCCCTTTACTGTTAGAGATATCTTGACAAGTCAATTTAATACTCTCCTCTCCAGTAAAGAAAGAAGATCAAAATATATAACATTGCATAAAGAGGGGTCCAAAGCTCTATTTTAATAGAGATCTAGAAATTCAGATTACAAAACATTCAGTTCATAAAAACCCAACAAATTAGCTGCTAATGTGACTGAGTTTGACCTAAACTCCTAGTTTAGACCAGGTCTTAGAGTGCTAGGAATAATGCGGTAAAGAAGTTACAGTGCTGAGTGGCATTTGTGTACTGCTCAAACCAGTAATGGAAGTCTAACAGAAATATTTAGCATGTATATGAATTTTGTTCTGAATGAGGCAAAATACTGATCTAAATAACCTGCCATATGTAAATTAGTCATTCAAGAATTTGATCATACACCCACAGAAGTTGAAGTGTTTCCAAAGTAAACTCCATGAGTGCAAGCTCAAATCTTTAAGTGGTGTAAGAACAGTTTTCTCCATATTTTACCATGCGTTTTCCTATTAGTTGCTATTCAACTTACTTACCCACCGAACACAGTTATTGTAAATTACTCCAGCTGATGTATTGCATATTATACTAGAAGATTTATCCCATGTTGCTCAAGGTCCTTAACTCAATTAATTTTAATTTTTATTTATTTAAATCATTGCTCTGGGATGGGGCTGGGATGAGGGCTTCCCTGGAGAGAGAGGGGCTAGGTGAGAAGCACCTCTCCATAGCTGCTGTAGCTCCAGTGGGAACAGCCAGGGGAGGGTGCATGTCCCCTGACTGGGGCAGGTCTGGGTTCGTCTGCCCCCTAAGCTCGGCAACCAGATTGAGCAATGCAGCAAACTGTGCACTTTCCCCTTTTTCCTTGATGAACGGGAACAGCCAGTAATGTTCCCTCCCTAAAGGGTGCCTGTGGCATGGGAGGCTCAGGGTTATGGTAGTTCTGGTTCAAGTTAAGGTGCACACCCAGCTAGCCCCTTTCATCTTCCTGGTCTCTCTTCTGTATGGTTTTATGAGAAACAATCCCATTTCAGGCACATCCCATTATCCAAGCACAACCTTTACCTTGCTTTAAGCTCTGAGGAGAGGAATCTGTATACTGAATTTGGCGAACCTAGCTCTTACCATGTAGGAGGAATTCTTGAACAAACATATAGACAGACAGACAAACTCTCTCAAATATATAGTGGATATGCAGACATGTTTGGACATAGTTGTAGCCGTGCTATTCTTTAAAAGCAGAGACAAAAAATCTTCTAACTTCAGTTTTAAAAGAAATATCGTTAGGATTATATTTTAGATAAATATCATCTATCAAATAATGTAAATCTGGTCTACTTTATATCTTTCAAATTAAAGAACTTCCTGGCTGTATTTTATTACTTTCCTACTTAATATAATAACTTTTTATAGGGTTTTAAAAATATTTTTTCATTTTGGCTCAAAGTTTTGAGCCAGCTAATAAATACCTACCTATCTGCCATAAAAATAATACAGGTAAGGACTAGTAATGTATATTATTGAATGTGAAAATGATATTTTTCTTTTATAGCAATAAATTGGTTCTCCATGTTATTTAGATAAGATTAAGGACATAGAAATGTCTGGATTGGTATATTTCAAAAGAATAAAATCTGTATTTACATATTAACGTCTTTATTTTATATATATATCTATTTTTACACTTCATAGAGGACAAATCAACAAATTTGTTACATAAAAAAATCTGTTTGCTTATCTGCAGATGTCTGCATTTTCTCATAATTAGGAAGCTCTCACTGCTCTATCAAAGCAAGCAAGCCTGAAAGGGAAGCACCTGCTACAATTTTAACCCCCTCCCCTCAAAAAAAAGAGTTTCATCCAATTAGACCCTATTCTAAAATAAGATTTATTAAGAGAGGAAAAGGCTTGTGAAAAACTGTTCTTAAGGCTTTTAATTTATGCATTTTTCAATCATCTGATCTTTGTCTGCAGTGTTATAAATAAATGTAACCACTTGCAAAAGGCCATTAGTTTAGAACTGCCAATAAAGCTGTAAATCACAGTGTGCAAACCCCTGCATCAATCATTCTTTGGAACTAACCAGGATACATTCAGCAATAGCATGCATCATCTAGCTGGAAGCCTTTATTTTGTCATCCTGCAGCTGTACTATACTCCTGGGCTGCATCTAGACTGGCATGATTTTCCGCAAATGCTTTTAACGGAAAAGTTTTTCTGTTAAAAGCATTTGCCGAAAAGAGCGTCTAGATTGGCACGGACGCTTTTGTGCAAAAGCACTTTTTGCGGAAAAGCGTCCGTGCCAATCTAGACGTGGTTTTGCGCAAGAAAGCCCCGATGGCCATTTTAGCCAATCGGGGCTTTTTTGCGCAAAACAAATCTGAGCTGTCTACACTGGCCCTTTGCGCAAAAGCTTTTGCGCAAAAGGACTTTTGCCTGAACGGGAGCGTCAAAGTATTTGCGCAAGAAGCACTGATTTCTTACATTAGAACGTCAGTGCTTTTGCGCAAAATCAAGCGGCCAGTGTAGATAGCTGTCAAGTTTTTGCGCAAAAGCAGACGCTTTTGCGGAAAAACTTGCCAGTCTACACACAGCCCTGGTGTGAGGGATAATATTTTATATCCATACTTCTCTTATCAAAGCACTGGGGTGCATGTTTTCATACAACACCTTATATAAGAAGTTAGGAGGCATATGAAAGTCAGAAGGATCTAGATTTTAAATAGATTTGCATTTGAAAAGTGGGACTGTAAACCATACACCAGAAATTATAAGAGAAAAAGAAATACAGTTGATTTCCTTGTCCGGTTACATTCAAAGTAACTATTTTGATCATGATTTAAATAAATCCTCCCCTCTCTTCTATATCCTTCAAAGACTACAGATGCAGCAAAACCTGAGTTCTCCTGTGCAAGGAGGGGAAGATTTCAGTTTAGGGATGATATTGGAGCCAGTGAATCCACCAGGAAGTACTTTGGTTTCTCTCTGGAAATTCCTCTGTGGACAATGAGTGGAAGGGTAAGTGGGAGCTTTACGCATAGTTAGTAGGCACAAAGTGGCTTGGGTAGATAAGGAATCATGGACTTCTTTGCTCCAATATTGGCAATGAAGTGGAAGGGTTTAGGTTAACGGGTGTGTGTGTGGGGGGGGGGGGGAGAAGCGGGAAATCATAACAATCATAGTAGAGATGAAGATGACTCCCAATTAATCCAACCCCTCTCAGTGCAAAATTCTTTCCTACAAGTGTTTTTCTGGTGCTGTGCCAAATCTTATATCAATAAATCACAAGCAGTAGAACTTCCGTTTCACTATTGAAACTATTATAGAATGTAAGACCCTGATTCTGCAACTGATTCTGTGGGAAGACTTGTGTCTACACAGTCATTTACAGGATCAGGTTCTAATATATTTAATAAGCAGACTTTTTAAATATATAATCAGTATAAACTTTGCACTTAAAAAAAGTACTATTATAACTAGCCCATTTTCAATAATACCACCATCTACAATAATAATAATTATCAATAATAATACTCTGTCCTTGGTGCTTTCAGCCTTCAAATATTAGAAGATGGTCAACCTATCTGCCCTACTTGCCTCTTCGGAATTATAGTTTAGCCAAGACACTCACATTTAGTGACCTTTTTAAAGGAAAAAAGTTTAAATCAATTCTTCTAGCCCTTTAATAATTGTACAATACCTCCAGAATTCCCTTTGTGCCTTTTTGTTAGTGAGATGCCCAGCACTAGACACACACAATCAATTTATGTAATGTCCAAAAAAAGCCTTAATTAAATCAAACAAAGAACATTTTTCCCCCTATTTAAGAAAAACTGATAGTTTAGAGAGATGAAATTTATCTTTACAAATTCTTCAAGGGTGATTCATCCTTTTTTTATTACTCTTAACTATTAAGTTAAAATTTCCAATTATTTTTGTTCCGTACAGAAGAATCTATGTGCAACTTTTTAAAGCAGCCTCCAAAAAGAGAAATGAAAATAACAACTTGCCCTGGAGAGTAAATTATTTTTTTTAAATCAAGAAGTTGTTACTGGTCAGCTGAAAATCAAAGGAGAATATCTCAACCAATCCAAATAATACAGTGCAGCATTAAAAATATTTTCAAATTCTAATGAATAAATATTTTGTATATAGTATTGAATCACTACCTACTTCTGTTTCCAACAAAATCACTATAAAGTCTATAATACTGATGATTTTCAAAACTGAATTAAAACCGACTAAACTAAAATCTTGACTATGAACACCCACAAACTGCGAGAGAGCTGGTATTCAGTCTTAAATCTGAATATCTGCAGGATGGAAATATGGGACCAGTCCCATATGGTGAGCCTCATGAATGGAGTGCACATAGATCTACCTATGTCTCCAGTTAGCTAAACGAAACTCTCCAAAATCCAATATCTCAGACTTTGGGAAAATCCAGATTCTAATGGGCTGTTGATCAGAGTTTGGTTCCTAAGTGATTAAATGCCTTTAAAAATGAGATGTAGGCTCTTAAATGAGTTGGGCATTGCAAGGCTGAGTACAGCGATGCCTCAGTACCTCTAAAAATGTGGGCATAAACCAAAATGTCAGGCTTTTTTAATGTGTTTAGTACTATAGTATAGGAGACAGAGTAAATCATAATTGTTCATTACATTCAAGAATGTCGTGCAGTTAATTAGGAGAATAGTTTTTGTATACATACAAAGACAAATACACAGACTTCATAGTCCATCTCCCATCTTCCCATATGTTCTTCCAGAGAAAGATTTTATTATATTATTTGGGATTAAAATAGCCTTATTTTTTTTAGCTTTTATCTTTTACTTTCTTGAGTACACAGAATCTCAAATCTGTGCTTTCTGAAGACTCCTATCTCATTTGTACTTTCTATTCACTCTTATAGAAACACCCAGCCTGGGGCTTTCAGTCAGTTTAAACATGCTTTCCTCCATTATTTGATGTGGCGGGGAGAAGGGACTGGTCTTTGCTAACCAGGGAGAGAGCAAAGCCCACAAACTTTTAGAGATCACAAGATCTACTGCAAAATCCTACAGACTTTGGAGTATATGCAGAAAGCAAGAAGACTTGAAACAAATTACCTAGGTTCAATACTGTAACTAAACATTTTAATGCCTGAGCATATTTGTACCCCCTACTACTTTTTATCCACTTTGCTCCCCTCAGTGCCTCACCTCTGGGCACATGTGGGGCCATGTCCTCTCCCCCTGACTATTTGGGTGTGCTCCCCCAAGGCAGGCAGGTTGAGTGGGTTGCTGAGGTAAGTCAGGGGATAGAGATGGTGCTCTCTCCCTGAGCCCTGCAATGAGGGGTTGGTCCAACCCAGCACATAAAGCTGCAGGATGGAAATATGGGACCAGTCCCATACGGTGAGCCTCATGAATGGAGTGGCACATCCACACATACTCTCATTTTAGTGGGTCACCTAGCCGGTCTCCACTGGCAGGGAGTGACACAGAACAAAATCAGAAGAGGGGGAATGTGTCTCTGTGTCTCACCGCAATTGCTGACCAATCCCAGAAGGGGCTGCAAATATACTTGTTCACCCCAGATGCTGGCTCTGCAAATAACCCAGGCACCCTCTTCATGATAACATAGCTTACTTAGGAATAGATGATGTTGTATGAATTCAAAACTCTGAACCAAAATTTTGCCTGTGAATAAGCAAAGTTGGTTTTCTGCTTCTTTCATCCTCTTCATAAGAACGAAAAAAATAGGCTGATCTGTAAATCAGTGCTTTAAGACTAGTATTTATTGACACTTTGTGCTGCATTACTAGTGGAACAGGAATTACAGTACATCCCAGATGCCTAGAAAATAAGTTGGCATATTCATTTCTGCCTTTGTCCCAAAGAGAGGCTCTCATCTGTTCTTTTGGCCAGAGATGCACTATTTTTGTCACGGGTAAGCCACTGGCTTTACTTTCCAATTAATCAGTGGGAAAAAAATATATGAATATTGCCACTTTTCAAGCTCGTTTGTATCAGAAGCTTAATTGGTAAATGGCAGTGAATTCTAGAGCTGTTTCAAGTTGAGCCTAGAGGGGCTTGTTCAACAGATTTTATGGCTTGGAAAGCTGCTTGACATGTTGGTATTTGGAATAGCTTAGAGAAAAAACTAGGAAGACTTATGGATCATGGTAACACTAGATCTGTAAGATTTCTCAGATAAAAGAGAACATGGAATATCATCTCATTTTAAATTATATCAGTAAAAATGATAGAAAGAATGCCTAAAACCAACTAAACCCAACTTTGTGAATATTTGCCGATCTGAGATGCCTATAGCCAAGGAACTCAAATCTCCCACCTTCACCAGTCAAGAGAAGCACTTGAATAGAATGAACCCACCACCATGAGAGAGGCAGGCAAAAGAAAATGTAGTCCAAAACAAGCAGATAATGTAGAAATGATAGCAGACAAGGACTGGATTTGAGAACCCTCTTCCAGTTTCAGACAGGTACCAAAGCTGTGGTGCATGACTCCAGATGGTACTTTTCTTTTTCTAGACACATACATACTTTCTATTCCATGACAATTTACTGCCCGTCTCAATTATCAAAAATAACTTGCCTTGATTTTGTTTAAAAGCTCTGATTTCCCCCAAGTTGTTGAGTTCATTTCTGGAATCAGTTTGACTTTTCTTCATCCATTGCTAATATCTTAAAGAAACCCTTAATTTTACCTGCCACTAGTCATATAACTGTGAACAGACATTCTTTTGAAATGTGTTATTTTATTTATAGGCTTTTTTTATTGTGCTTATCATTGCTCCTCACAAATGTCACTGTTTATTCTTACAAAACTGCTGCAATATAGGCATGAAAGTACTGTTATCCTCATTTTGTAAATAGGGCATCTGAAACACAGGGAGATTTAGGGCTGGATTCAATTCTAGTTAAAGTCAGTGACAAAACTCCCATTTATATCAATGGGACTTGGATTGGGCATGGAGGTCCTTGTCCAGCAAAACATTTAAGCATGTGCTTAAGTCTCGGTGACTTTAATGGGATTTAGGCACCTGTGTCAGGTTAAGAATGTGTACAAATACTTTACTGAATAGCTATGTAGTCTATCCAGTGTCAGCCACAAAGTCATCTTTTCTTTCTCCCATTTTGATCATTTAGCTCTTCAGAGTTAAACATATGATTAAATAAAATAACAGATCGCTTTGTGTGTTTATAGAAAATACTTGAACTGACTAAAAATATGAGCTCATCAGTCACTGCTGCAGTAATCACAACTCTGAATTTATATTAATGCATTTGTAGGAAAAAACAGCAATGCGTTTCTACCTTCTTGGAAAAATCTAGTTATGTTGTCTCTATCTTTCAAAAAGGAAAGAGTTTTTTAAAAGCCATAAAGACTGAACAGACAAGTTCCATTCCCTATTGTTTATTCCATTTCCCTATAGTTAAAATATTATATGACTTAGATCATTGAACATATTTTTTAGTAGGCCTGGTTTTCTCCTCAACTGGAAGTGTCATTAAGTTGTGGATCTGGGATTTAAGTCTGAAAGTGAGATCACTGCTGAGATTTTGGCCATTATTAGAATGTATCAGCTATTCAAAATAAAACTGAAATATGATTGACCTCAGCAGGTTTTCCTATTTGTTTCTGACTGCACCACTCGCAAGTCTGCAATCTGCTTAACGCTGCAGGTGGCTGTCACTAAGCTTACTAAAATGAGACGCTAGAAAGCTGATTTTTTTTCCCACGCAATAAAGCTGAATGCATTCCTTATATTTAATAAGTAGCAGCTTGCACATATAGTGGGGAACAATAGTGATGGGGGAAACTCGTATTAATTATAGTTACATGGGCTGAGATTAATACGATTATAATTATGTAGGATCCTATATCCTGGTATTTTCTATAGAAAGAGAGGTTTGTAATGATTACTAACTCCTCTCAATTAAGATACATTGGTCTCCGATAGACTTTTACATCTATTTTTCATAGAAAGAGGACCTTGGTGAAAAGAAATCCTGTTACCTGAGGTAAAACTTTACTGCTCACTCTTATATCTTTGGTCTCCACTCTGCTTTACTCTTTCATTATTATACTATGTGTACTATAATGTTTGCATTTTGTATGCAGAGGACTCAAATGTCTCATATCCAATATGAGTGAAATTAAGCTTGTTGGCTGCATTTGTATCTAGTCCATAGGAGTTCCCACACACGATCAGGCCCAAGATCCATCGAGTCCAGTCTCTTGTCTTTGAGTGTGGCCAATGCTTAATGCTTAAGAACCCCATGGGGGACAAATGTGTGATAATCTGCCTTCCCTAATCCTGATGTCCAATTGCTAGAGATGCATGTAAGCCCTGAAGCATCGTTTAAATTGTATTTAGTAGTGAGTGGTCAACACTATATTTCTTTTTTAATCTGGATCCCTCCAAAATTTGTGGTACAAACAAAAGAGAAACTGATCCAAGTGGACTCTCTTTTTTTATCTCTGCCAAATCAGAATAGTGTTCTTGCCCCACATTTAGAATCTAGCTTCAAAAGAGAGACCCATCAAAGTTTAATATTTGCACATGTATCATTTTATAGTCTCCCACTTCTGGCCTAGGACAATGTACTCATCGTCCTAAAATGTCTTTAAAGTACAAAAAGCAAAGACATAATGGAAATTTAATTGCAATTCTAAAATGTCGACTATTTGAAAACTTGTTGAATAGCATAATTGTGTATCAATTGACAAATATTAATGAAGCTTTGAATGTAGCATATTAAATGAAATGGTACTTTGAGAAGGATATCACTGCAACATGTGTCTCTGTAAGTGGAGCCTAGCTGAAAGCTAAATGATGAATTACTATAGAGGGGGACGCACAGAACTAAAATTTAGAACTATAAAACAAAGCTGACGTTTCTTACTTTGAGCAAAAAAGCAACACCAAAAAGGGCACTGAACCCCCCCACCCATGTGTTGTTTTTTCCCCTCTAATGTGCAGTGAATGGCAAAGCCATATTCTGTCTTAAATTTTTAATGCAAAGCTACATTGATTCTAATGAAAGTTCCATGAATGAACTGAAAACATTAACCCTAAGACTGAACAGATAAGTGTGGATTCTCAGTTCAAACATGACCCTTTCACACAATCCTGTATTGAATATCATGATCGCTGGTGAGAAGAAGCAGCCATTTGGGCCATAGGAAAACAAATGTGATTGAAACTGACCCCAGTATTCCTAGTGGTGGTGAACGGGCATTTTGATAGGTTTTTGAAAGACAGGAAATACAAAAGAATTAGACTATCTTTGGAGCCAATTTTGGACTAGTGGAAGTGCAAATAAGCCAATGCTCACTGCAGATATCTCTATTTTCTAATAATCTTCCTGGGCAAAGGAGCCTTAATTATTCCAGCAATTTCATTTCTCTGTTATTTAATAAGAGTTTTCAATCTATCATTTTAATAAGAGATTGTTAGAGTCTGTTAGCCAAACATAGTCACTTTTGGTCAACCAAATAAATATTCAAGGATTGTGTACTCATCTGTGAATTGGATGCACATTGTCTGAGGCCAACAGTTAGATTTAGAGTACATTCAAGTATTACTAAATGACCTTTATATGCAATCTTAGATGATATTCACTTTAAGGAGAAACTGCCAGTTTATTTTCATTTCCCAAAGCCTTTGTGAAGGCACAAAAGGATCGTAATTACCCTGTTGAGCTGCACCAGGAATATGAATCTTCCACCAATAATTATGAATGTTGTATTGAATACTTTCAAAGTAACATTTCAGAAACAATTAAAATTAATTAATGGCAACTGTGGTGCAAACTTGTCTAACTTTTAATGCTTCCTAATCAAAGGAACACTTACTTGATCTGCTGTCTGAATTGGTTTACTGATGTGTAATCTTCTGGTATAGTTATAAGAAGTAGAACTACAGCACATAGCAGACCTAAAAGGCTAGATTTTTGGGTCTGGCTGAGTTGTGCATGGTTGAGTATTGGAGGGAGTACTACAGGGTGAAGTGGGTAATGGAACTATTAATTGATCTTTGCAGTCCCCAAATCCAGCTGGCCAGAACTTGACCAGTTCCAATATAAATTAGACATTTCTAATAATGAAGATATCTGGGTTATAGTCAGAGTTTTACCACTCTTCTGCTGGGTGACCTTAATCAAGTTACTTTGCTGCTCTTTCCTCAGTTTCCTCATGTATACAATGGATATGATAACTTTCTTTGCAAAGAGTTTTGAGAACTACAGATGAAAAACTCTACATAAGAAAGGTATTATTTTATTACACTCAACTACCTGTAGCCCTAAAGGGATATCCCACAGGTGGGAATTACTGGGTTATGGAGGCATCCTACCCATGCCCATTGTTCTAGGTAGCAAAGATTGACCCATGTTAATACAGGTTGACTCATCCCTCTTTTATGTGCATTATCCAGTAAAAGGTATAATAACGAACCCAAATTTCCTCTGTTACCTGGTTCAAATAGTTTTGGGTCTCAATCTGAAAGAAGAATTGAGGTTTTTGGACCAATTTATAAAATGACATCTCTTGAGTGGTTTGATGGCAGAAATTTTAATTTAACAGTTTCATTTTACTTCCAAAGATTGGTTACCAAGCTTTGCTGGCTCACAAATGTAGAAATCACAGTAGATATTTTTGCAAGTAATTACACTTCATTTTATCAAGTTAAAAAAAAACTTCTCTGTAGCACTGACATTTACCAAATCAGTGTATGCAAATTAATTATAAAATAACACTAGCCCACAAACATTGATGCAAAATGCTCTTCCTAAATAGGCTTTGTTAAAAGTAGCACTGTAGCAAATGATTTTACAGAGTATATAACAAGAAATTTAACAAGGCATTGGTGCTTTGCAAAATGAGGTGGAAACAAATGCTTTTAAATTCTTTTAAAAGAAATTTCTTGTTTACATTCACTGCACTCTTAACCAGTTTTCATTTAATATGCGAGATTCATAGATTGCAAACCAGAAGAACCAATGTTATTGTCTTGCCTGATTTCCTGTAGTATATAGGATATTCTTAAATTAATTCCTGTTTGAATTTGAGTATATTTGATAGAAAAACATCCAATTGTGATTTTTAAATTGCCAGTGATGAAGAATCACTTTGGTAGCCATTGGTAAGTTGTCTCAATGGTCAATCACCATTGCTCATAAAAATGTATGCCTTATTTCTAGCCTGAATTTGTCTTCCACTTTTGGCCATAGGATTCTGTTACACCTTTTTCTGTTTGATTGAATAACTCTCTCTGTCAAATTTCTGTTCCCATGCAGGTATTCATAGACCGTGATCAAGTTATCCTTCAACATTCCCTTTACATCAAATGGATTGAACTCCTTGAGACTGTCACTCTCGGGCAGGTGTTCCAATCTTTTAAACATTCCCATGGCTCTTCCATGAATTCTGTCAAATTTACCAAATCCTCTTTAAATGCTGGACATTAGAAGTGGATATAGTATGCCAGTAGCAGTCTCCCCAGTGCTAAATACAGATGTAACATAATTTTCCTACTTCAGATTCCCCTATTTAGGCATCCACAGATCACATTAGCCCTGTTTTAATAACATGGTCAAAGATTCACCTTGACATCTTACCAGACAAAAGCTCTGCATGTTGATTTTTTACATCAATTTCAAACAGAAAGAAAGTCAAGCAGCAAACCATATACCACTTGACACTGTACAGGTATGTCTACACAGCAGCGTTATTTTGGAATAACTGATGTAATTCTGAAATAACAAAGAGCTTGTCTACACAGAGAGCCCGTTATTTCAAAATAACTTTGAAACAACAGGCTTCTTACTCCATCTCCTCTAACCCTCCTTTCATAAGGAATAAGTGAAGTCAAAGGAAGAGTCTTTTTCTTTTGACCTCCTGCTGTGTCGATAGCGCCAAAAGCCTAATTAAGCTCTTTTGACTTGAACTACCTCAGCGTAAGTTGTGTAGCATAATTTGACTTTTGCCCTGCTGTGTAAATGTGCCCTCAAAGACTCTGACATCCTTCACAATCCCGAAGAATATCACTGCTTAGGTAAATATAATTGTTTGAAATAATGGAAGAAACTTTGTTAAATTCAAAACCCTCTTTCTGTAGATCTGATTCATAGCCCACTGAAGGCAATTGCAATTTTTCCACTAACTTCACTGGGCTTTGGATATGGATTTATATCAGCAAAGCTTTTTGTTGTTACATCCTCCAGAGTATGGTAGAAAAAAACCCGATAGCAGTATTTTTTTTAAAGACAATCTCCAAAGAAATGTTTTTGCCATAGTGTGATGTTAGGAGAGAGAAGTTCAATATTTCTGTGACATTTTATTTGATTTTGAACTGAATTTTTCAAGACACGGTTATGCCCTTTTCTTATATCTTTTCTATGAATATTTAAGTGAACAACTCTTGCTGTCTAAAATGTGAGTGCAAATTAAATTTAAAAGTTGCATGTATAACAAGAATAGGAACCGCTTTTTAGATTATCTTTTGGCAAGTATTTACCACAGAAGAACCTGTGTGCTTACAGTATTCAATCAGGCATCAGAAAGAATCTGACTAGATTTATCTGACCAATCTCAAGTAAGCAACGCAGTTTGAATTTTGAAACCCACAATAAACCAGAGTTAAAAAATTACTGGACAATTGTAAATAATGAATAATTTTTTAAAACACAATATGGTCTGCTCATGGAATTCCACTGGTAGAAAAGAAGATAAATTAAGCAAATATATTATTCCTTGCAAAGTTTGGGCCTAGATCTAATATACAGCTAATTACTTATCCCCAATTTTAAATACATTAGGGAAATTAAAACAAAATCTTAGAAATAATTGCATGAATATTCTTACTCTTGTATAATGTAGTTAGTTTAAAAATATGTGGAGATGTTTGTCACATAGCTAAGATTTAAAAGAGTGTCACCATGTGTTAGTAAAGACTATTATTCCACTATTGGCTGGGGCTTGAAAAAAATCTATGAGCTATTCTTTCAGGATCATAAAACCCTGATCTAGTATAAATAAAAAGTTCCTACAGAGGACTCAGATATTTTCTTTATAAATTATTATGGGCTAATCATGCCCATGCTACATGCTGCTGCAAGATAATAGATGGCATCTTGTACCACAGTGTAGGGGTAAGCAGGCTGCTTGGAGCCACTGCATATCTTTTGTAGGGGTAAGTGTGAAATAAGAGAATGGATGAGCCTTGACTCTGCACACCAACCATGCCTGGTGATGTAATTCCAGTGGCCTGTTGGGCTTGACAGTGTGTATTCTCCCTGTTTTAAGAGTACTCCATTATAAAGAGCAATAGAGTCACTCTGTCATCTCCCTTCCAGAGTGCTACAGGGGAAGTATCTCAGATGGGTAGCTGTGTTATCTGTATCTGCAAAAACAATGTGGCACCTTAGGGTGCATCTACATAGAACCCTAAACTCAAAATAAGATACGCAATTTGTGCTGCGAAAATTGTGTACCTTACTTTAAAACTGCACAGAGCCAAAGTTTGAAATAGCACACTATTTCAAGCCATCCCATATCCCTTGTGCAATGAGGTTTACCAGGACGGCAAAATAGCACACCCACTATTTTGAAAAATATTTTGAAATAATGGGTGGCTTGTGTAGACACAGGGTAGCTATTTTGGGATACCTCTGGTATCCTGAAATAGCCGTGCAGTGTAGACGTACCCTTAGAGACTAACAGAGCATAAGCTAAACGTGAGAGTGTAGCTGCAAGCAAGGGGTAGCAGACTGGAATGCCACAAGCTATCTTTTAATTAGTTACTGGCATAGTTCCGGGGTGGGGGGCCGGGGAGATGAGTGTGTGAGAGAGGGAGAGACCATACTTTTTTTTTCCACACTTGACCTGCCCATGAAACCCTTGTCTGAAATTTTGTGTACAAACTCTCTGACTTTAAATTATAAATCAAAACTAAAGCCTCTGTCCAAAATTTTTTGAAAAATGAGTATAAATTAGGGCTCATTGTCCATATTAAGGCATGTATAGAAAGTTTTTGAAAAATGCTGAGTACCAATCAATTCCCATTAATTTCACACAGATGGATCCAAAAGTACTTTCCAAGTCAGAGTACTGCATAGGAATTTTCATCACTGAAATGTAGCCATCACTCAAACAAAAGAAAGGCTTTTAAAATCAGAACTAAAACTGCCATTATAGTATGTTAATAACTCACCTCATTGTGCACACATGATAACATATAGCATTATCTGACACTAAATCTTTGCAATCTTTAACACAAAATATTGCAGGTAAATATAAAACTTTATCTGTGAAATATCTGTCTTTTGTCGTTCTCAGAGTGGACCTCAAATCTCAAAATAGCTAGATAGAACTAGAAAACAATGGGTGAGATTCTCTGCATTGTTCTGTCCAATTTTCCATCTTCTGTTGTCCCACACTGATGCAAATTTCTAACTGTGAAATCCTCTTGTGCAGGGGAATCTATATATGGTGTAAAGTTGGCAAGATTAGCTTCCAGATCCCAGTCTTCACAGCTTAGTATGAACAAGGGTCATGTCCTGAATACCTTGTATTCTACTGATGCTGTGCCAATCATAGAATCATAGGGCTGGAATCATAGGGCTGAACCAAGAGTCTAGCCCCCTGCCCAAAGAATTAAAAACCTCTAGGGATGGAGATTCCCTAGGTAACCAATTCCAGTATTTTACCACCTTCCTAGTGAAATAGTTTTTTTCTAATATCCAACCTAGATCTCCCCCACTGTAACTTGAGACCCTTGCTCCTTGTTCTGCCATCTGTCACTACTGAGAACAGCCTCTCCCCATCCTCTTTGGAACCTCCCTTCAGGAAGTTGGAGGCTGCTATCAAATCCCCGCTCACTCTTCTCTTCTGCAGACGAAATATGTCCAAATCCCTCGGCTTCTCCTTGTAGGTCAAGTGCTCCAGCCCCCTAATCATTTTGGTTGCCCTCTGCTGGACCCTCTCCAATGCGTCCACATCCTTTCCATAGTGGGGAGCCCAGAATTGGACGCAATACTCCAGATGTAGCCTCACTAGTGCCGAATAAAGGGGAATAATAACCTCTCCAGATCTGCTGGCAATGTTCCTCCTAATGCACCCTAATATGTCATTAGCCTTCTTGGCTACAAGGGCACACTGTTGACTCATATCCAGCTTTTCATCCATTGTAATCCCCAGGTCCTTTTCTGCTGAACTGCTACCTAGCCAGTCGGTCCCCAGTCTGTAACAATGCTTGGGATTCTTCCATCCCAAGTGCAGGACTTGGCACTTGTCCTTGTTGAACCTCATCAATTTCTTTTGGCTCAATCCTCTAATCTTTCTAGATCACTCTGGACTCTATCCCTGCCCTCCAACATATCTACCTGTTCCCCTAGCATAGTGTCATCCACAAACTTGCTGAGGGTGCAATCCATCCCCCTCATCCAGGTCATTAATGAAGATGTTGAATAAAACCGGCCCTAGAACCGATCCTTGGGATACTCTGCTTGAAACCAACCATCAACCAGACATCGAGTCATTGATCACTATCTGTTGGGCCCGACAATCTGGCCAGCTTTCTATCCACCTTACAGTCCATTATCCAATCCATAGTTTCTTAACTTGCTGGCAAGAATATTGTGGGAGACCGTATCAAAAGCTTTGCTAATGTCAAGGTATATCACATCTATTGACTTCCCCATGTCCACAGAGCCAGTTACGTCATCATAGAAGCTAATCAGATTGGTCAGGCATGACTTGCTCTTGGTGAATCCATGTTGACTATTCCTGATCACATTCCCCTCTTCCAGGTACTTTAAAATGAATTCCTTGAGGATCCCCTCCATGATTTTTCCGGGGACTGAGGTAAGGCTGACTGGTCTGTAGTTCCCTGGATTGTCCTCCTTCCCTTTTTAAAAGATAGATAATTCATTTGCCTTTTTCCAGTCATCCAGGAGCTCTCCCAATCTTCACGAGTTTTCAAAGATAATGGCCACAGGCTCTGCAATGACATTTGCCAACTCCCTCAGTACCCTTGGATGCATTAAATCCAGACCCATGTATTTGTGTATGTCTAGCTCTTCTAAATAGTTCTTAACCTGTTCTTTCTCCACCGAGGGCTGCCCACCTCCTTCACATATTGCATTGCCTAGTGCAATAGTCTGAGAGCTGACTTTGTCTGTGAAGACAGAGGCAAAAAAAGCATTGAGTACTTCAGCTTTTCCCACATCATCTGTCACTAGGTTACCTCCCTCATCCAGTAAGGGTCCCACACCCTCCCTGATCACCCTCTTATTGCTAACATGCCTGTAGAAACCTTTCTTGTTCCCCTTCACATCCCTTTTTAGCTGCAATTCCAATTGTGCCTTCACCTTCCTGATTACGCCCCTGCATTCTCGAGCAATATATTTATACTCCTCCCCAGTCATCTGTCCAAGTTTCCACTTCTTATAAGCTTCCTTTTTGTGTGTAAGCTCCCCAAGGATTTCCCCAGTAAGCCAATCTGATCACCTACCATATTTGCTTTTCCAATGCTATGGTCTCTAGGGGCTCTTACCAACCAGTGTAAATTGGAGGAGTCTAGGGCTACTGTATGGAGTGCTGTGGGCTGAACTACCTCCCAAGTTGTCCCCAGGGTCAAGGAGGAAGAGAGGTGGCATAAAACATGTCTTTGTCTGTCTCCAAATGATCGAACATAGGTGGGGCTGATCTGAAGACTGGGCACAGGATCCCAATACCTCTTAAATTGTAGAGCATAGGTCTTTCCGAATCTGGTGTGGTTGACTCTGTTTGGATCCTTTGGATCAGGATTTTCAGCTTAAGTCCATCTCTACATTAAACACCTTTTAATGTTATTTTTTGAATAATTTTATGTGATAGCATTGACCAAATGAAAGTTATTCAGGCTAACTTAGCTCTGAAGTAAATGTGAAAGTCAGGAGTACTGAAGCTAAGACTTACATGCATATATTTTAGGGACTGGTCCTAACCTAACTTGTTTGAATTTTTTCACATTCCCCCTTGGATCTGTTGGGTGTCCTTCTTAGCTGTGACACTCTTGTTTCCTTTCTCAGATCTGAAGGAGAGCTCTGAGAAGCTCAAGAGCATGTCTCTTCTGCCACCAGCAATTGGTTCAGTAAAAGACATTGCCTTACTCACTCCCGCTCTCTGTCATAATAAAAGTTGCAAAGTCAAACCCTCCAAAGTTAGGGAATGCCAGAAATAAGGCTGCTGGTGCAACCTTAATTCAACTCTCCCATGCATATGTATTATGATACAGACTTCATTTAATTACTTGATAATCATACTTTTTCCCCTATTGACCCATTGTCTCATTTAGTGTACACAATGGATGGCGCTCACTTACACTGCCATTTTAATATTTTGTTTTCTCCTCATTGCTCAATGCATGTCCTATGCTATATCCACTGTACACTACTCAAAACTTACTCTGAAAACACTATGTGTTTTCTTCCAACCCTCTTTCTCAAAAATGGCTGGACTGTTTTGGCTGAAACATTTTAGAAAAACATGGCCTGAGGCAGACATCTGCTATGGAAAATTTCAGCCCAAACCTGTAATCTGGCAAAGTTATAAGCAACTGAAAATAGGGCATTACAATAAGCAGTGTTGGGCAGTCTTAATATGCAAATGCTACCAGTCCTGCATATAACCAGCCAATTCTACATTTAGTATTCAACTTCTCATCTGCTATTGAAAGTAACCCTGAATTTCAGCTCTTCACTGAAGGCTATGATGGCTCTGGAGTAATAAGCAAATGCCAGATGATAAATCAAGTAGATTTTTCCTTCATAGAGCCTTGCATTTCTTACAGATCTCATCAATCCTATGACCTAAAATAAATAGTGTGTTCCAATAAGGGGAGAGAGAAGATTAGGTGATAAGAAAAATGTTCATAAAAAGAAAGTGATAAAGTTCCTGGCCGAGGGGCAGTCTACAAAGCAAGGCTCTCCAGGAGAACTGTCAAGGAATCAAACAGGATTATGACAGAAACCTGCCTGTGATTCAGCAAACGTTCATTGAACACTGAGACATGTTGGATATAACCTTGTGAAATGTTCCAGCAAAACTGTTTCACTGGAAAAATTTCCAACTGTCTATAGTCAATAAATATGGGTTTCCCATCTGTGATAAATATGTACTTAGCACACTGTGATGGGATGGCTGTCCTTCACTGGCAAAAAAGCAGCCCTAGGGAGGCTATGCCAGAGGCAGCCAATTAAAGGGGCTGAGAGGAGCAGCCATTTATGGCCTGGCAAGTTCGTGTAAGAGATGCGGGGCAGAGCAAAGTTCAGTAGCTGACTAGAACTTGAGGAAAGAAAACCAGGCTCCTACCAGGAGGGAGGTGCACCAGCACCCTCGGATACAGCAGTGCTACAAGCGGGGTCTAGAGGAGCTAGAGAGCTTTTGGGTTGCTGCTAGGACCTGCAGGCTGAGGTCCTGAGCTGAAGGCAGAAGAAGGTGCAGGAACCCAGGGGAAGCCGCTTAGGGCCAAAAGACTGTAGTTGCCTCTGAAGGAGTATCTGGCCAGAGATTGTAGGTCTGCCTAGAAAGGGGGGAATACATAGTGCGGCACAGCAGGAGGGCAGTATCACTGAAGAAGATACTGCAGTCCTGGGAGTGGTACAGGTCCTGGAACAAAGGTGATGGTAACAAGGCATCACCAGAGGAGGGAGCTCTGGAAAGCAGAAACAATTCCCATGACAGCTGGCAAGAGGCACCTCAGTGATGAGGAGCTCTGTCACATGCACATAGATTAAATTGCCAAACCTTTTTCCTCTAATGTGGTGGAAGTCCTATAATTTAAATATTCATTTCTGTTCATGGTGGTGAGGACTCTATCCCTAACAGACTCTTCAGTGGCTGTGTAAATTGATTCTATAAGGGCTAGATGATAGGACAAATCCACACAACAGGAACAGTATCCCAAGTCCTATCTTGATATCTCCAACATTTATCACTCTCCTGAAGGTCCCCATACTTTGTGAGCATGATAATCAGTGCATAAGATGAATCAGCTTATATGGAAGCCTGCTCTGTTTGGTCTTTGTTGCATCATTATAAAGGATTTGTATACAGGTGTATCCTGATCCTATTGCCCATTTAACATTAAGGGTTAGATTTGGTGCCTGACTTCTGCTGGTGGACCCTGAGCTGAAGGTCCCTGTTATTAGGCCAGCCCCCTCCTGAATGTGCCTTCATGCACTGAAGTTCCTCATCAAATGCCCAGCCTCTGTTTCCCTCTTCAGAGACTCAGCGGGGCACCCCATCTACAAACTCTTTTTAAGTTCAGCAACACTCCTTTCTGGGGCTAGATTTATTATAACAATATTCAAAATAAATGTTCTCCAGTCTCAAATGAGTCCTGCTGTGGGCCCCCTGGGCCTTCCCTGAGTCCAGAAGTAACTTTGGCACCTAGCAGTCTAAACCCTACTGACTTTCAATGAGACTGAGGATCCTAAGTAGCTAAATTACTTTTGAAACAGGGACTTGGGCTCTTTGGTCCTTTGGAAAATTTTAGCATTTATTAAATATAACATAAGGCACATCTGTTCTAAACTCCTACAGTTGGAGATGAGCTGTTTAAAATGTGTGGTCTAAAAAGAAAAAAAGACAGTGGAAATAGAAGGAGTGTTAATTTTATAAAGAGGCCTTTTTAACAGTTTTCTATAAGGCAAAACACTATTTTTATTTAAAAACAAAATTAGATCAAATAACAAGGAAATGGAGCTAAGTTAAATATTTTAGTGCTACTTCCAGAGTGCAGACTTCACCTTGGAAAGTGAGGGAAAGAATTATTTCTCTCCAGTGATATCTCTTTATTTTAGCATCTGCAAATGGATTGTATAAACTCTCTGGGAAAATGTGCACTTCTGAAATATTCCTAGAATACCATAAACTGTAGCTTCTGTTAATGAGTTATATGATCTAGGTCCACTGCTCCTAAAAGTTCTGTCCCTTGAGCTCAACAGTCTTTCCCTTGTTTCTCAATTGTTTCATTTCTTTGACAGAAAACAGCTATCATGGGGTCAGGAAGGTGAGGGTGTAGAAGAAGCTAGGATACATCACCAGTTCTCTTTCTCTATAGGGAGCTAGTGGAGATATTAGAGGTCTTTTAGGTACACTTCAGAGCTTCAAGGCAAACATCCGTCTATGAAAAAATATGACCCTACAATTATTTATCATTATGTGGGATTTAGGAATTGATGTTAGATTTTCTTCCTTTCTAATTTTCCGAGACAGTTTATGTGTATGAACGAGAAAAAAACACAATTGGATTTTTTTTATGACTTAATATGTTTTAACTTAATCTGAATATTAAGAACAGGTTTAAAGGGCCTTTCAAAAAAAGTCTTCTATTTCTGAAAGAACCATGTCTAGACTTCGGTTTCACTTTTGAAACAGCGCTTTTTCAAAAGAGCGCCATGACGTGATTATGCAAATGAAGAGCGGGAAATTCAAATCCCAGCTTCATTTGCAATTTCAAAGTGTCTAATTTACATCCCTCTGTCGAAAGAGGGATGTAATCTAGACACACCCTAACTCTACATTGGCAGGTGAGGCAATGTATGAACAGAAACCTGATTCAAAATTCTTTTTTAAACAAACCTCAAATATTAATCTGCTAAATGAATTGTAATACTAATAGGAAATGAAGGGAACTCTGTGCCTTTTCTGTTTATCAGGCACTGACTTGATAATTCCAGCAGCAGAATAGACACCACAGGTATATTTTTGATGGCAGTGGAGAGCGGTGAATTGCTTCTCCATGGCATTGCACAAAGTAGCCAGGTTTAGCCCAAGCTGAGGTCCTCTAGCTGCTATTTAACCCCTCTCATTAGTGCCAAGTGAGGACATGATGTATGCATGCCCTGAGGTAGAATACTCCAGGCAGCCCAATCTATAATGTAGTCACCTACTCTAACTTCCTTCCTGGTGTGTCTGTTCATGGTTGCTGTATGTGGGGAATCTATGGTGATTTACTTGGAGTCCTTTGGCTAGTTGCCAGTTGCCTCTAGGGTTGGGAAGAATGTATAATGCATAATGGCATGAGGAGCTGGGGAATTTTTCATCTTTCCGAAAGTTCTGAGTACTTGGAATTCTTTAGTGCATTATGATTGTCCTCCTTCTGTGGGGCAGGTGCACAGATCAGACTTGTGGTGATAGTAGGAATGGTTACCAAATCCCATTACAGGGCTCAGCATCTTCTACCCAGGACCTGCTGTGCTACATTGATTTTAGAGTTTTCTACAGGCTGACCCTTCATTGAGACCCTCAACTTTCACATGAGGCAAGTGTGGTCTGGAGTCTATGACAAACTCTGTGCTTGGATCTAGGATACTTGCCTCATTACACTGAAATACTTCTGAATATCTGGGTTATAAGCTAACCCTGTAAGTCATACCAAATGTGTGAGAATACATTCTCAGGTCCAGGATTGCAGAGAGACTTGTCAGGCCTCGTGCAAGGTAGGAGGGGGCCTGGCTCCATGCTCCTGGAAGGGACTGGCTGAGTCTAGCTTCTGCCAGCCAGCCCTTGGGCGGGAGAGGGGGAGAGCAGAACCTGGAGTGTGCTTCATGAAGCCGCAGTGGTAATTTAAAGAGCCCAGGGCTCCAGCTGCTGCTGTAGTAGCAGCAGTGGTGGCTGGGGGGTCCCAGGTCCTTTTAAATAGCCAGCAGGCTCCTGATTGACACATATACCCTAGCTGTCCTGCCAAGTCATCCTGTTTACCCTTTTTAAAATACTGTCAGAACATTCGTTTTCTTCCAGTCCTCTGAAATTTCAAGACCCAGTGTTTCAAGACTTAGTAAAAATTAATAAAGCAATTCAAAGAGCTACTTATCCAGCTCGTTTAAGACTCTTGGATACAAGTTATCTCTAACTTGAGTAGCAGCTTGAAGCACCTTCCTGTGTGGCAGGTGATGAGCCAGCAGGTGCACCTGCATCAATTTACTCCTCAGTTCATGTAGTGGGGCAGCTGCCCCTGCTCTGGCCAGAAGGGGTTGCAGCACCACTGCTAGGTGTATTGTACTGTCCCATGTAGTGGCACTTAGACCACTTATAGAGAGAAAGAACGAGTGTGCTCAACAACCTTAGCTGAAAGTCAGTTGGCTTTTAGCTCAAACAGGAGAGGCTCATGCACGATGCTCCAGAGGTCTTAAGTTTGGTTCCACCTGTTCATGTTATACATGCACAGAGCTCCAACCAATCAGAGAGAGGCTTATAAGGAGTAATTGAGAAGGCAGCTTGCTGGAGTGGCCCTGTTATAAGGAGCTGCTCAGCAGAACAGAGGGTAGTTGGCTCCTGACTAGTGAGGCTGAAGGACTGGCTTCCAGGAAAGGATAAAGTACCCTGGAAAAAGCAGTGCTAGGCTGTCTAAGGGGAGCTAGAGAGGGAAGTCCTAGCCTAATACACCCAAGGATGTGGCCTTGATTCAAGGGCCAAGAAGTTACAAGGGATCATGGGGAAGTGGCCCAGAGAGCAAGAAGCAGGAGAGAGGAGGGGCAGGACAAGGCTGCTGCCCCAGGGCCCCTAGTTGGGGCCCAGAGTAATGGGCAGGCCTGGCTCCTCCCCCTTTCCTTTGCATTGGCATCTAGCTACACTGAAGAGTGTCCATTACGGACTGTGGCTTGCCTCTGAGTTCAGGTGCTAGGCACTGGCTGCAGTTGGTCACGATGGCATAGGCTGAGAACTGAGGCTGAGGTGAGATTGAGGACTGCCAATACCCCAGAAGGGGTCGAGAGGGCACCATGGTTTTTGAGAGCAACATGGATCCAGAGCTAGAGCATGGAGAGAGTGCAGAGCGCAGACATGTGAGCCACCAGCCAGAAGGGAGTGCCTTGCTAAGGACTGAGCTAATTCCTGGAGTGACCAGCAGGCGGCACTGCACTGGTGAGTCTCCACCTGCTACAGTCCCGCTACAAAAAGAACAGCCTCTCCTTGTGTCCGCTCATCATCCCATTTTTAGCATAATGCAGTGTAACGTGCAACAATATATAGAACCCTCATAGTACCTTTTCTCTCAATTCCTGCAATAAAAGTGTACAGTGATATATTTTTTCCAAACTGCTCATCCATGAGTCAACTAGCACTCCAGAACTAGGAACAGCCTTCTGTTCATCACACAGTCCAATAGACTCTTACCCTAGGTGCTGCCCTGTCCTCTCACTTTGCCAAAACAGATAATCCCAGTTTGGCCCAGGGGTTATGGACTTGTATAATTTACAGGGGCCAGTCAACCTGTGATACTGGTGTTTAGCATCTTCCTTATTACTGTTGAAATAGGAAGTTCTTCATCATTCCATGACATGATTATATATCATCTGGTTTATTTCCAAATACAGAACAGAAATATGTATATAACACTTCCTCGATCGCATTATTATTGATAATTCCATCATTTCATCCAGTCAGGGGCCAATACCAATGCCGTTTTGTTCTCAACACACTAAAAATACCCACTCTTATAGACCTTAACTCTCATGGTTATTTGTTTACATATTTTATTTTGCGTTACTCCTTTCATTTTCCATCCAAACCAGGCAGAGTCTGTTTTTGTTTTTGTTTTTTGTTTTTGTTTTGTATTAAACCAATGTAACTCTTTTCTCTACTGTGGGACTGTAGAAACAGTTCCCAATTATTTACATTTTTCTATTTGAATTCTTTCTCCTTCCTGCATTGGGTCATAATAGCTTTTAGTTTGTGGAACTGTTTCTTTTAAAATGCTATATATAAAATATTATTCATTGAGATGTTATGCTGTTTGCACACAAATTTAATCAGGTCTTGCTCACTTCCATTTAAGCAACCACTAACTTTTAATTCTACACAAAGCCATCTGTAGGATTTGTGGCCCCATGCAGTACTATTAAAATGGTGTCCCTATGTCTGATGGCAGTCGGAGAAGATGACCATTTTTAGAGATGTGATTTTTAGACAATCTTTCTATTAAGCGGCCACTGTTCTTGTCTGTGTCATGGGATTTTTAACGTGCCTGTCCCGCGCACATGCCAACGCGGCCACCCCCACCAGCTCCTGCTGCCGCCTGGCTCAGTGCCACGCTGTGCGGCTCCACTTGCGGGGAGGCGCTGCCAGTGTGGCAGTCACGGCAGGCATGCTCTGCCGCCACCTCTTGCCACCACCCTCTTCCTTGCTGGCCTGACTGCGGGAGCTTTCGCGGGTGAACCTCGGCTCATGGAGAAGGGGAGCTGGCTGTGCAGTGCTGCAGGTAAGAGCATGCTGCAAGCGGCCGTCTCTTGCTGCCACCTCTGCCCCCCGCCGGCCTGACCACGGGAGCCATCACGGGTGAGCCTTGGCTCATGGAGGAGGGAAGCTGGCTGCACAGCGCTGCAGGTAAGAGCACTCCTCAAGCAGACCTCTGTCCTGCTATAGGCATGCCCCAGGCCATAATACTCCCACCCCCCCACGGAGACCCAGCTGGCGATTCTCCCCAGCCTGTCCTGAGCATCCCCTGCCAACCCTGCTTGCCCTCCCTTCCCATGTGTAACCCCCCGATGTGTAACCCCCCGGGCACAGCCCCACCCCCATTTGTAAAAGCCTCACGAAGAACTAAGAACTTCATTTTCTAGGCCCTTCAGCTCACCTCCTCTGTGGAGATGTCTGCCCTGACTTGCTGCCAGCTTGGATCACTCATTTCCAATATTCCAACAAACAGCTCCTCACTACCCTTATCAAATGCACTCCCCATCAACATCCACAGCTCCCTCAACTCTCCCCTCAAAGCTTACTTGCACTATAATGTGTGCAGCACCCATAGCTGGGCAGTTGGTGTTCCGTGACAGTTCTTTGTGTTCCTTGCCTTCTCTCCCCACCCTTTTTCTCAATTGTGCTCATCTGTTGTCTCACTTATATTTGGAATGGTAGGTTTGTTCTGTGTTTCTACAACACCTAGCACCTTGAACACTCCTACACGAATTCCAGTGACATCGAACTTTCCAGAAGCCCTTCCAAAAAAAATTTGTGTAAAAGCTCCAAATACATAAGCGAATCAAAATGAACCTTGGCATTTTTTTTAGTTGAAACACACTAGATTTAAGACTAAAAAGACAAAAATAAAAAAAAGAAACTTTCTAAAAAGACAATTTTTCTAAACGCGCACCAAAAGGCTAAAAATAATTTTAAAAGTGCACCAAAAAGTCAAAAATAAAGTTTTAAGCTACCAGTTTAGGAGAGAGTGGATGGCTAACAGTTAGCAACTAGCTTGAATTGTACTTAGCCATCCACTCTTTCTCCTAAATTGCAAGCTTAAAACTTTATTTTTGACTTTTTGGTGTGCTTTTTAATTATTTTTAGTCTTTTGGTGCGTATTTAGAAAGATTGTCTTTTTAAAAATCTTTTTGTATTTTTTTATTATAATCTTCAGCAATGCACTAATGAAACAGATTTTAAACTAAGGTCCTAGACTAACACAGTACATTTGAAAACTGACAGTATATACTTATTGTTGGCAAATGCCTCTTAAATGGCTTAATTACCACTTGAATGGTTCTTTCACAGGTTCAGTGTTCTGCTAATAAGCATGGCAGTCTTTTTCACTTTTAAGTTAGATCCTCTGCGGAGGAAGTAAAGCCATGGAACCAGGATAGGAAGAGGCAGGTGGGGACATTAAGACCCAGTAGTGACCCAAATTTGGGGGCTCCCTGTGCAGCTGCATTTTCTTCATATGAGTAAGGCTGGCCCTAATTCTGTGAACAACTCCTCTTTATGTATCAAGCTGAAGTCTAATATAATATTCACCCATGTTAGATGCAATACTTTTTTTGAGCTAGGAAATAGTAACTGAATTTTCAGAAATTCCAAGAACGTGTTAGTACTGGAATTATGAGTCCTCGAGCACATGTTGCTGAGACTGAAGTCCACCATGACAACACAGATTTTTTTCTTACATGATATAGAAGATAGGTGCTTAAGGAGTTGGTCATCCTGTTCTCTTGTGAGATTTTTTGTGGTCTGTGGGAGACAACTAATACACCCTTTTTTTACCTGCTAGGACAGTGGTTCTCAGCCTAATTATCATATGTGACCCACAATGGGCTACCTGTGCTATATGTTGAGAACCACAGCACCCTTTGATCCCTATGTCAGTGCCCCTGGCTAGAGCACCCTCCAGAGAGTGGGGCCAGGACTGGAACCCCAAGTATAGTTGGGTGGCAGCCCTGGACTTGGCCAGCAGTAGCTGTTAGCTACAGCCCTGCTGTGTGCTATGTGCTAACTGATCTGCATACAGTCTGTGAGTCGAGAAGCACTGTTAGGGAACTGACCTGCAATAAACATTCAAGATTGTTTACTTCTGAACTGTCGGTGACTTGGAAGTGGGTAATGCTGTTTTTGACTGAGTGCCACTCCCTTTCTGCCCACCTAATTAGTTTAAATAGAAATATTTACAGTACAATCATGTTTATCTTCCCACCAGATTTCAGTCATGACAGCTAAATCAAATTTATGCTTATGAAGGAGCAATTCTAAATCCAGGCTCCTAGCACAAGCAATTAAAGAGTTTGAAAGAACTAAGGGCTGGAATGTCGCTGGCTCTTGCAGAAGCACAAAGCACGCATGAAGGAGAAGCAAGAAACCTCCATTACTTGTATGACCTATGTAAGGGCCGTTTAGATTTTCAGCCCCTGGATTAAAGAGTGCTTCCAAGATGCAAAAAAACAGAGGGGGGAGTAAAGAACACAGATGCACTGCTGTTCATTGTTTGTATTCTTTATACATTTCCAATGGATCAAAATCCATTAAATTCACCATTGGATTTTATATAAAATTTAGTCTCTATAAATGTGCTGAATAGTAAAGCGGTTTCCCCTCAGATCTGTAATGTATCAAAGTATCTAAAACCTTTCCAGTTCTTGATATAATTCTTATGTAACCCTTCCACCGGGTAGGCCCAGCAGCAACCAAGGCCAGGTTCAATATCTAGGGGTCCATCTCACACAGAACCAGTTCGAGCCCCCACCCAGTAGCCTGGGAAATTCACACACAACCCTGGGCGCCTCTGAGAGGCAATGCTTCCCCACTCACAAGCACAGAGTCTGAGTGTAGAAAAGAAACTTTTAATAAAAGAGAGAGAGAAGTCACATGGCATTATCTTGGGAAAATACCACAACAGAGTTCGTAGCCCTCTCTCCCCCACGAGTAACTGTCCCAGCTCAAAAAGGACTGAAAATGTCTTTTGTTTATTGGGCTCACTAGTCCAACAAGGTAAGGGTTCCATTCACTTACCCAAACTTTCTCCGTACCCCACTTCAGACGCCCCACTTACAGCTCTGTCCAGTAAGTGCAGACCCTGACACATCATCCGGATGACTCCCCTCCTTGAGCCTGAGGCTAGGCCACCTATGTGCTGCTCCTGTAGTCCACTGGCCGTTCCCGCCAGCCACTCCGCCGGCCGCCCGCTGGTCATTCCCTCCAGCCGCTCCGCTGGCCACCTGCCGCCACTCCTACTGGCTGCCCACCGGTCGTTCCCGCCAGCCACTCCACTGGCTGCAATGGGTCTGGCTCCCGGCCAAACCAGTGATTTCAGCTCTTAGTGATTTCTATTCTTTAGCCACCACCTAGATTGGCAAAAGATTCCAGCTTCCACTAGACTAAAAAGACTCCTCATGGAGTCTGTTTTAGGTCTGTCCTTAAAACGAGGGGAAAAGGGGCAGGTTGAGCCAGTCTTACAGCTCACACCTGGCAGCATGAAGCAGGATGACTCAGCCCTCAAGCCCTTTCCCGCCCCCCCCTCCAACTCCATCAACTCTGGAAGCAGGGAGACTTGTTCCTCTGAGACCTCTTACAATGATAGTGTCTCTCCTGCAAGCACTGGTGTCATATTTTACAGTTCCCACATTTAGGGGTAGCATGATTTGTTACCCCCACAACAACCCCAATTTAGTTACAATACACCACATTCCATTCCAACACTGATCCTCCGTCAGCCCTGGCTGAATTGGATTTACATAGCCACACCTCGGATTCCTTCCCCCTCCTGGCGTGAGCTGTATTTACATATCAACAGTTAACAGTTAATTATCTTGCAGAGCTAAACAATTGGAGTGAGCACACCTACCCCCAGTTTCGAATTAACTTTAATAGCGTCTATACATGCAAACTGCTATTTTGAAATTAATTTGAAATAGCGGAGTGCTTAATTCAAATTTGGTAAACCTCATTCTATGAGGAGTAATGCCAAATTCGAAATAGCTAATTCAAGATAAGTGTTGTGTAAACACTTAATTCGAATTAGCTGGCCTCCAGCCCTTCCCAGTTTCCCCTGGTGGCCACTCTGGGCCAAACCAGGAAAACTCCTCTCCTCTCCCCCAGCCCTGGAGCCCTTAAAGGGGTAGACTCTGGCCAGACTTCACGTGCCAGATCCAGGCCTGCCAGCAGTCTCTGCCCCTGACCCAGTGGCCCCATCATGAGCTGGGCAGCCAGCGCCAGCTAGCCATCCCCCACCCAGTCTCCCAGCACCCAGGAGCCAGCCAGGGGTCGTAGATGCTGCGCTCCCTCCTGGACTAGTGAGATCATGGACCTCGTTGAGGTTTGGGGGCAGGCCCCCAATGTCCATGATCTCCACACTAGACAGAGGAACGTGGCCATCTACAGCCGCATAGCTGCCACCATGGCCCAGAAAGGCCACAGGCACACCCAGGAGCAGGTGCACCTGATAATTGAAGAGCTGCGGCGGGGGTACGCCAGGGCCACCCGGGGCAGCTCCTCAGCAGGGCCAGACACCTGCCCCTACTTCAAGGCACTGGACTGCATCCTGGGGGGCGGGACGGTCTGTGTCTCCCCAGGGGGCATTGAGCCGGGACCAGAGGGCCCTGACCAGGGCGCAGAGGAGGAGCTGCCATAGAGGGTGCCACACCAGCCGGACGCCCGAGCTGTCCCAGGGTTGGAGTCACCAGGGTCATCCGGGGAGTTCATACCATGTAAGTGCCATCATTGTCCCCTTCCCGGGGTGGGGAGGGAGACCAGGGACCGCGCGCGTGGGCCTTGCTTACCACGGATCACGCAGCAACCCGTGCACGTGCGAGCACGTACCATGCCACCCCTGGGCAGGTGGCTCCAGCTGCATGCCACACAGGGGCTGTGGCCTGATAGCCACACGCATGTGTGAAGAGACCTGACATGCTCCTGACCCCGGGAAGGGACACAGCAGGATGCCCTCCCTTCACAAGCCCCCTCTACACAGAGGCAGGGAACATCTCCCCCCCCCACCCCACCTCAGCCGCACTATACATGGCACAGGGGCATGGGTGTGGGTTAGGGGCAGCTTCCACTCCCGGGGATAGCTGGAAATTCTGACCATGGCCTCTGTGCAAGCACAGCGGCTCTGACGGTGCAGAGCACAGTCATCCTCACCTCGCAGAAGGGGGCTGGGCTTCACCCACAGTGTCCCCAGGGTGAACTGACCTCTTCTCTTCTTTCTCCACAACCGCACCAGCTGCATGTGCAGGGTGCACCACCCCACCTGCACCCGAGGGCTCCATAGGATGACCGCAACACGGCAGGGGTACCAAGAGCAGCACTTGGGAGCCCTGCGAGCTCTGACCCACATCACGGAGCAGCAGGCACAGGAAGAACAGGAGTTCCGGAGGGAGCTGCTTGCCCAGGGTCGTGCCATCTGTACCCATCTGCAGACCCTGGTGCAGAGCATGCAGCCTCGTGCTGCTCCACTGCCTGCTGCCCGCCCAGCTACCGTTCCTCCTCCCACTTCTTCTCCCCCTCCCGCCTCTCCCTCCTCAACCTCCTCACCCTCCTCCTCAATCTCCACACCCCCCAGCTCAACCTCCACACCCTTCTCCCCATCCCCTCGGGGATGCCGAGGCCCCTGCACCCGCCGTGCTGGGAGACATGTGGCCCGACAAGATCCCCACCCCTGAGCGCTGAGCTTCCTCTCCCCCTTCCTCCCCTTGCTTCCCCTTTCCAGCTCCCTCCTCCCAGTTTCCCCCTCCCCTCTCCCACCCTCTCTCCTCCCGTCTCCCGCCTCCTTTCCTCAGTCTCCCCAGAGGTTCATCCCCCCCCGCGCCGTTTTGTTAAATAAACAGAGTTTCTATTTTTGAAAATACATGTATTTTATTTGACATCAGGAAGGGGGGGCTAGGAAGGGGTAAGCGGAAGGATGTGAGGGAGGAATGGGGCACAAGCCCCCAGTGAGGCAGACCAGGGAGACTGTTAGTGCTGCTCGGGGCGGACGCTCTCCTGCAGGGCCTCCTGGATACTGACAGCCCCCCCCCCCCGATGGACCTCCCAGATGGAAGCCTGCAGCAAGTGCAGCTGGGCTAATGGCAACAACCCCACGAGATGCACCGGCGTGCCCAGGAGCAGCTCTGGCTCCATGTGGCCGAGTGCTTTGGTGACCCGAGTGCGGTCACTCAGGGCACTCCAAGACAGGACTGCTTTGCTGTCCCTCATCGAGGTAGACAAGCAAGTGGGGAACCCTGAGAACTGTCTGTCCGGGGTGGGGGTAGGGTCCCTTTAAGCATGGAGCTCAGTTAGCCTCAGGCAGCAGTCCCACACACTAAGTCCTAACCTGATGCCCTGCCGGCACTGGTTCCGGCCAGCCTTAACTTTGGTTCAGGGTCCACTCAGTGCGGACGTGCTATTTCGAAATAGCAAAACGCTACTTTGAAATAGTTTTTGTGTATAGATGCATTATCTCGAATTAACTTAATTTGAATTAACTATTTCGAATTAAGTTAACTCGAATTAACGCTGTAGTGTAGACATATCCTTAGATATTGAATATTATTCAGTGACTATGTAACCTAGAGGCACCCAAGATTACTAATGTCTACACCACAGAGTTTTTTTGGAAAAACAGCTGTTTTTCTGAAAAAATTTCACTTACGTCCACACTGCAATCGCATTCTTTCAACAAAAAATTGAAAGAACAGAGGGTTTTTCCCAACATCGGTAAACCTCTTTCAGCAAGGAAGAAGCCTTTTTCCGAAAGAGCTCTTTTGGAAAAAGGAGCGTGTGGATGGGGAAGAGGGAGTTCTTTCGAAAGAAGAGGAAAGAGGAAAAAACACAGGTACCCTGGGGGCCATGCCATTCATTGTAATTACAGTTTAAATGTGAAATAGCGTCCATTCAATGTGGACACTGTGTTTTGAAAAAGCAGATCGCTTTTTCGATGCTCTTTGGCAGTGTGGACGCTCACTTTCGGAAGAAGTTTTTTCAGAAGATCTCTTCCGGAAAAGCTTTTTCTGAAAGAAGCCTACAGTCTAGATATAGCCTAAGGATGGAGAGTGAAGTCTGATTTACAGTCTTAGCTAAGAGACAATTGTTTTTTAGCTCATGCAGGTGAGGCACATGGCTTTAGCCCCTAAAGGTCCCAGGTTCAATCCCATGTGCTGACCACCCAGTCAACAGGCTCTACAAATGCATCATATCAGCTACAAGGAAAAATAAGGGTTAACATGTCCATTTCTCCATACCTACAGCAAATGGAAATCAAATCAAGTTATTAGCTGTTTTTGAATAATAGCAGATTTCCATTTATAGCAATTAGGTGGAAAAATCTCCATTTGTGTAAATAACCTATCAAAGAACAAAGTCATAAAACCAAGAATAAAGTCAGTGGGCCAATTTCATCCCTTGTATAACTCCTGGTATGAATTTGGTATGGTACATTTTATATGCATTGGTTTAGATTAGCATATGTCCTCAAATGACTGACTCTGGTAGTGCATCTAGGGCCGTGTCTAGACTACATCCCTTTTTCAATAAAGGGATGTAAATTAGGCACATTGATATTACAAATAAAGCCTGGATTTGAATTTCCCATGCTTCATTTGCATAAATGTGGCCGCTGCTTTTTTTCGAAACTGGACTTTTTCGAAAAAAACTCGGCAGTTTAGACGGGACATTTTTGACAGAAATGCCCCTCTTCAAAAGATCCTGTACTCCTCAAAAAATGAGGAGTACAGGATCTTTAGAAATGGGGCATTTCTGTCGAAAATGCCCCATCTAAACAGCCGGGTTTTTATCGAAAAAGCCCCGTTTTGAAAAAAAAGCGGAGGCAGCCATTATGCAAATGAAGCATGGGAAATTCAAATCCCAGCTTCATTTGCAATATCGATGTGCCTAATTTACATCCCTTTATCGCAAAATGGTTATAGTCTAGATGTAGCCTAAGTGACTTTATTCTGTGCTTTGGAGTTCTGTCAGTAAGATTTCACTTTTATGATAGAATTCGGGTGGTTTTGCTTTGTTTATCATTTTGCTTCACTCATCTTAATTAGTCATAAATGTGTAGCTTTTGTAATAAGTATTGATACACAGTGGAAATGCAGTATATATAAGATAAATGTGGTGAGCCACAAAGTTCATGGGCTCTAATTACAAGATTGAATTGAATACATTTCTTTCCCTAAGTGATATTGGATTTTATACATGATTTATAAGATCTGAAAGGCCAAAATAATGTAAAGTGTTTAATATTCAGACTGCAGACTGATGTTCCCTGACTTTAGGGAAACTGCAGCTGAATTTAATTTGTGTATTAACTGTTCAGGAACATCACCATTGTTTCTAGAAGTGTGTAGTTTTTTTTAAAAAAACAAGAATTTAAGATGTCCTCTTTAAGCTAGCCAATTCCTAAGATACATCTATCATTTCTTTACTCTGGAAGACTCTCTAGAATGCAGTGAGGATGATAGAGGTACCATTTTAACAATGCATTTAAGCATGTGCCCAAAGGTGCTACTTGCTGCTTCATGTTAGGGATGTGATTTTGAAGATTTAGCTGCCTTTTTAATTTGTAGTTGAAAAGATTTTATTTCATTTTGCATATGTTACAGTCATATGACTGATATCCGATAAAAAGCTAAAAAACTTCTCCCAACTTCTGTTTCTAGAAAGGGAAAACTACAAATAGAGTGAATTCATTTTAAGGTGCTTTTTAATTTATACAGAAAGTGCATCTGGTGGCTTAAACTGATCTTTATTTTCCACTTTTCAAATCAAAGTTCTCAGCAAGAAATATGCAAAAATGAAGAAAGACAATGTTTTTCATGACATTATTGTAGGCTCTCAAGACTTCAATGACATGATATCTAGTTCAACTTAAAGTTGATCTGTATACACAGTGTCATAAGTCGTCATGTATGTAATGCACTTCTTTAAACATGATTATAATAGAATGCCAGCCTCTCAGACATAATAGGAATATAGGGTTCCTCTATTAATTCATCCTGATTCCAAGTGCTTGATTTATTCATAAAGAGCAAGGTAATGGCCACTGTTTCAGAGAGATATATGCATCTTGTTAACTGTAGCCAGAATATAAAATTGGTTGTAGTGTCCCTCATAGGCAGAGGTAATTAGGGGAGGGGCAGAAGAGGTTGTGCAGGAAAAAGTTAAGGCCGGCCAAGTTTGGGGAGAAAACTTAAGCATATGTTATCTGATGGTTCCCTCACTATAGAGGGAACTTGAGCTAGGTTGATTTGAGAGAAGTAACTTGATTGTAGGAAACTCAACTGAGAGCAGCCACTTTGTAAAATAATACTTGAGGTGCTGTGTCCACGCTGGTCCTGCACACTCTTGTGTGTGATACTAAGACTTTTGGGCACATATTCCATGGTCCTTTGTAGAGCAGCCAGCTGAACTGCTCTATGAATTCTTTGTTAGTGAATTAATGGGACAACTTGCCTGTCCTTTCTGGACACATGAAGGAATTGTGGGATGTTATTAGAGGACCAATGGCACTTGAGTGGATCTAGGCTGCATCCATATTGCAGAATAGCCATTTTAGCAGTGGGCAATCTGTGTTAACTCTTAGGGATGTCTACATTGCAATACTATTTCAAAATAACTAGCGCTATTCTGAAATAACTTAGTCCGCATCTGCACAGCAGGCAATTATTTTGAAATAGTGTCAAAATACTGTCAAACTGGAGGACTTCTTACTCTGACTCCTGTAAGCCTCATTGTACGAGGAATAAAGGAAGTCAGAGGAAGAGTGCTCTATTTCGAAATAAGTGCTGTGTAGACTCTCCTTATTTTGAAATAAGATACGCAATTGACATAGCGCAATTTGCATAGCTTATTTCGAGTTAAGCCCTGCAGTGTAGATGCACCCTTAAGTTAGCCTGTGTCTCCTCACAGGCCAGCCACTAAACTTGAGGTAAGAGGTTCTTGTGTGTTTGGCACTCAGGTTAAGATAGCTGAAGTTACAATTCAGGTGCTAATTTTGCAGTTAAGACAACCTGGAATTAGCAAAGAACCAGAGTAAAGGAAGAGAGTACATTTGGATTAGACAAGGTGAATTTATATTCAGTTCAGAGCAAAATGGGAAGTTCATCTGCTTACTATTACTCTGTATTAACTGTATATAAATAGAGATTTTAAGGCTGCATTGTATGTGAAATGTTGAAGTAGAGATAAGATATGTCAAGTAAGAATGAAATCACAGTTTCTCACAAAGAGGAGACAAAATTAGACTTTTGCTCATCTAATTTTCTGGAAAATAAGTTCTTTTCTTAAGAAACAATGAAATATATTTCTTGAAATGGTCTACTGATTTTCACAGAGAAAGAGAAGTCTTTGAAATGGACTCATAGAAATATTCTGAAATACTCAGTGTTCAGTAAAGCAGAACAATAGAACTGTTCACTCTAGATGAGATTCAAAACTCATGGGACTGAATCTTAATATTCAGAAATTAAAAGTAAATGGAGAATTCGGGCATAATAGTTCTACCCAGAAAATGGCAAGCATACAAAATAACTTGAATTGCCAAGTGAGACTATGATTGGCATTAGCGAGTCTAGGAATTGATGAAATCAGAATAGAATCTGCTTCTATATGCCTATTTTGATAAAATAAGCAATAAGGTATATGATGGATAGTTGTAGTAGACTGCTATACATGGCCACTATATGTATACGTGCAGGGCTTCTCAAACCGTGGCGAGAGCTACTCACCAGCCCCGCACCGTGCATGCGCCAGACCAGCACTGTGCATGCGCACAGCACCAGTGAATGGGGTGCACAGAGCGACCGGCTGAAATCTACTCACCATGGGCGAGTAGAATCAGCGGTTTGTCGAACCCTGTATATGTGTATGCTGGGATTTGTGTGTGCTCACTGTCTAATGGTCTAGTAGTGGTTCTGTTATTAAATCTATGCAGATTACACATGTGGTGCTGTATGATTGAAATGACTAGTCAAAAAAATGAAATTGCCACTCTTAAGATACGTCTACACAGCAGGGCAAAAGCCAAATTAAGCTATTTAAACTTAAGCTGCATAATTGATGTAGTTGAAATCAAAATAGATTAACTCAGCTTTTGGTGCTGTATACACAGCAGGAAGTCAAAGGAAGAATGCTTTTCCTTTGACTTCCCTTACTCCTCGTACCATGAGTCAGAGTAAGAAGTCCTCCAGCTTGACATTATTTCAAAATAAAGGCTTGTAGTGTAGACGTGCACTATGTTATTTTGGAATAACATCAGTTATTCCAAAATAACGCTGCTGTGTAGATGGACTCTTAGACAATTGCAACAAATCTTATACAAAGTATGTCATGTAAAGTGTCGATAGAAAAGTTATGTCTTCTTAAATAAGCTTAAACTTTGTATCCTCACTTCATCTGAAGTTATGACTATTGGCTATAGATCTGTATCCCAAATGAGTTTATTCCTGGGGCAACACCTGCCAGGTAAAATCTATATTGAAGCCAGACAGCTTTGTGTTGATGGTCTCACAAAGACACTGAATTCTCACAATGGGTCATAGAAGAAACTCATTCCACCCAGGTAGTTCTTCCTGTGGATGCTCCAGTTTGTCCTGAGTTGGAATTCTCAACTGTGACACACTAAAGCACAGTGACAACACATTAAAATCTGCACAGTATGCAGGCCAAACATAGATCTATATTCTTGTTAGACCACATTTCTTGTTAAATGGTTTTTTTTTGTTCTTTTTGTGCATAATCACTAATGATAAAGTAACGTGCTCTCACCAATACCTAGTAGTGCCATTTTTACAATAAAATTACTACTACTTTGCAGAAACTTTATAAGTAGTAAAATATAATTCAAATGAGTAGTAAACATTTGTCTGCAAGTAATCAACTATTCAGTTGCTGTCCTGCTCCCTTAATCTCTTCTTTTAAAGTGGTGATGGGAAACAGAGAGATTTTCTTCCTTTCCTTTCAAGGAAACTAGTACAAGTTGGTAGTATTATGATGTACAGTATTGTGTAGAAGTATTTGTAGAAGCAAAATAAGTTTAAATACTTCAAAATCCCATTATGATAGTTAACAATTTAACAGCTATGCAAAACAGATTTTTATAAATTATATTGACAAACTATGAATGTCACATATTAAGATTTTAATGAGAAACTTTTTAGCATTCAGGAAAGTACAAGAGCAGTCAGGGTGTTGACAGATCCCATAATTGAATCTCTGATTTCTTGTTTCCTTCTGCATCACAGTCAAACACATCTTAATTCTGTAGACTTTCTATGTTCTGTCTGCCCACTTTTCAGCACCTGTCTTCTATTGTTGCCTTTTACATTCCCACAGCTCTGTTGGCACCGTTCATGCTCTTTTAGCTTCCTCCTCCCCTTGCACCTAAAGCAGTTTCCCTTTTCGTAGCAAGTTCTTGTCCTTCAATTCCCTTGTCAAAACATACACCCCTTCTCATTGTTCCTGTGTTAGCAATTTAAATATATATTCGATACAAAATGTTACATTGAAAGCACTCAAGACAGGAAATGCCAAAGTTCAGATTGTCTGTGTAGCATGAATTTTGGCCCCTCGTGTATATATATGATACACCGTGTGCATAAAGAGAAGAAGCTGTTCAATATTTAACATAATTGTTCAATGCCTGTCCTCCATCTCTTTGCATACCATGCAGCCACCATACCCAGGGCCAGATTGAGTTTCCTTTGTTACAAAGTAGTACCTTATTCCTTGAGTGATCCCATTGAAATCATGACTGCAGTCAGATACTACTCATTGTGAATAAGGATATTTCAGACTGGCTTTGGGAAGGAAGCCCAAAAGATACAGCATAGTTAGGGCTAGGATTTTACCAAGCATATTATTTTTTAAAAAATTCATGGACAGGTTCTGAATATGGGCTTCTGTAAATGTCTCTTTAGTGCCCATAATCTGTCTATGTGACATTTAAAAAAAAAAGTGCATGAAGCAATAGAAACTGTGTGGACCCCGCACAGCTCTCCCACCCACAGCAGTTGGAGCTGTGGAGCCGGCCCCAAGTCATGGATTCTATGTCTTCCATGATATCACCTTAAACATGGCTAAGCTTTATTTCCATGTCAATAAAATGAGGCCACTTAGTCTGGCATTCCTTACAATCCCTGAATTCTTTGGGAGCATAGCAATATCAAACACCAGTAACATCAGACCAGTGATATTTCAGTAAGTATCCTATGTCTGACAAGGGCCATTATCAGCTACTTTCAGAGGAAGGTGCAAGAATTCCTGTAGCATAGACTGATGGGAATAATCTCGCTATAGGGAAACATTTATCCTAATACCAGGCAATTAGTGGTTGGCTGATGCCCTGAAGCATTGAGAATTTATATCCCTTAGAGGATTTTTTTTATTCCCATGTAACTATGAATGTTTTTATGATTCATAAAAATGTCTAATCCTCTTAATCCTACTGAGCTCATGGCCTTCCTAAGATCTGCGACAGGGAGTTCCACTATGACAGTGAGGCTAATTTTCTGTTCTGTCTCTTTTTTTGCAAACTGTATTTATTTAACTTCAATGCATTTCCTTTTACTGCCATTGGTCTAGTGTTCTGAGTGTAGCAAAACAGATGTTCTGACTTATTTTCTTTATGGGCTAGATTGCCTGCAAGCCCCAAGCGGATGCACAGAGGTGTAGGGCCCTGGCATGCCCCAGTGCAGCCACCCAGATCTCCAGTTTTGTCACAGGACTGCTACTCTTTCTGTGAGCATAAGGATAGAATGGGGAAGAACAAGGGCAGAGTTGTGACTCTACTCTTTCCTCATATTCCACATAGAGAGCTGAGCTGTCTTAAGGCAGTAAATTGCATAGCTAAATGTCTGCACTAAGTTATTTTCTCTTTCCACCCCACCCTCTACCTCCCATTGTAAGGGCCTTGTGACTCTGTGTCAGCTCCATCCCAAGGTTCCTCTTGGAGTAGCACAGCTCTACACCAACCCATATTCAGGGCTCAAGGGAACTCTCTCAAGCTTGGAGGACCCTCCATTATTTTAGAGATGAGGTGCATCTTTTTCCTGGACCAAGTAATATTGAAGTAATTTGTAATCAAGTAATTTGTTCACCTTTACATGATTCAATCACCTGTTTTGGTCTCCCATGCTACGAAAGACCTTTTCAGCCTCTAATTTCTGTAACTCTTCTGTGGCTCTTCTTGATTAGCCCCTTTTTGAGAAGGCTCACCATCAATTGGTATATAGAACCATAGAGCTGGAAGGGCCCTCTTGGATAGCTAGTCTATTGTATATACATTTAATGTAGAATATTGTATACAAACTATTATACTGAAAGCGCTTTAGTCAGGTAATGCTATATAAATGTTAGTGTACATGCCTGAGAGACATGGAACGCCCATACTATGTTCAATAGTATTCTGTGCCTCTTTCTTAGTACAACGATACAACTTGCATCCTCCTCTTTTGTTTGCTTTGTAAAGTCTCATCTCTTATTTATGAGATTGCCTATGTGGAGCTGCCCTCTGTTTAGCAGAGGTTCAAAAGTAGCTTAAATCTCATGTTAGCTCTGCCCTGATCCTGGGGGAGCTGCTATGAAGGCTGCTACTCCTATTCCGTAGTAGTATAGCCCGAGAGGTCCAAAAACTCATGTCAGCTGCAAACTTCTATAGGGAACTAAAAACAGCTGAGGACTGACACAATGCAGAATCATTTCAGGAGTGATAACCCCTTTCTGTCAGCTACTGTGTGCTCGCATCTGTGGTTGGGGGCTGGGATGGGGGTGACACACAGCATAAAAGCTCTTCATCGCTGAGAAGTCTTCCGCTTTGTCGATGACTTTAGGGCTGGTTCTGAAGTGCACCATAGCTGCATTGCACTTGAGAAAAAGGCCCTAACTGTTTAACATTTTTGAGCATTCTCTTACAGGTAGGTCAGAATTCACACATATTCAGCAGCATTTGTTGCTTTGAAAGCCCTAAGAATTCTGAGTCATTGAATGTCCAGGTGCCTGTTAGTCTGCAATTTTGATGTATGCATGACAGCTCAGAAGCAGAGCCAACAGAGAGAAATCTTACTGCAGGGAAACTAAACAAGCTGCACTTGGGAATTTAATCAACATTAAACAACCTGCAACAGATTCTTAAGCCTCATCAGTACCAGCTGAAAGCACTAAAATTTCAGTTAGAAATGTACATTCAGTTATTACAGTCTGTTAAAGTGTAAAAACATGCCAGAATCAGCTGTCTGCTATGGTTGACAAGCTTATTCGAAGCATTTCACTTGAACATTTTTGGCACCGTAGTAATGTGTTAAAATGCAAATTACATTTTGCAGAGAACAGGGGAGACACTCCATCTTTAATTGAATTTTCCTTGATTCAAAAGGTTAGAGTCCCCACTAGAGAGGCAGTTACATTGTTTCAAATGTGAATCTCTCATCAGACAAGTTTTTGTTTTGTTTTGTTTTTTTGTGGCAGCATTCCTCTCTCACCTCCTTTTGTGCTTCAATTGCCTTAAGAACCCTTCCTGCTGCCTGAGAAAGTTGATACAAAGGCTCATGTTGACAAAGGATATTTTATATAAGTTTTGTAATATGAGTAAGTTAGCTAACAGAGAAGACAAACACTTTTCACTCCAGTAAGTGCTACAGTAATTTATTTTATATTCTGTTTCATCTACAGCTCCATATTCATTTAAAACAAAATATTTGTATTATATTTCTTCCTATTCATACCCACAAAAAATTCAAAAAAAGATTCCAATGTAACACTGCAGAGCTAGAATTCATATGCAAACTTCACGCTATCAGACTGGGTCAGAATAGACATTGGGAGTGGCTAGCTCCCTCTTTTGGTATTCATGGTATCTCATCAGCTGTTGGGAATGGGTCACATCCACCCTGACTGAATTGATCTGGTTAACACTGGTGCTACCCATAGCAATGTGACACATGTATTGTTGCATGTGCATATATCCTTGACAAACTGAAGTTTCTACTTCATGCATTTAATGAAGTGGGTTCCCTTCCATGAATGCTTATTCCCCGATTTGTTAGTCTTAAAGGTACCATAGGACTTCTAGTTGGTTTTGCTGAAAAGGACTAACATGGCTACCTCTGAAAATTATTGGCATAAAAGCCATCAGCAGTTCCTGCAATTTGGATCTTACTGTAGCATGATCATGCTTACCAGGAGAGAGAGGTAAATAAGTAATAAAGAATTTAATAAATGTTTTCTTACAAATTGTTCCTGCAATTTTCAGTTTATTGTTTTTTGCAATTTTCATGAACCTCATCAGGGAATTACCACTTGTGTGTAGATTATTTGCCAGTAGCTTATATGAATAGTCACAATTTGTGCTGTCACAAGGCATGAGGTATTGTTTCAGTTCCTTGTCAGGAAGATTTGTGTAGCTATCCTTCACTGTAATTTGAAATCCACTCTCATACATCTTCCAATGAGTGAATGGAACCAATAGCATGTGACTTCAGTAACTGAATAAGTCAGAACAGTGATTCTCACAACTGAATATACAATTTAAGACTTTTGGTGACTATTTGAGCTAAAGTTCACTTTTTGGTTAAGTAATACAGTAAAGCTCAAGTGCACAAAGATTCATGACAAACAAACATAAAAAGAAATAATGGGTTACATCACAAATAATGGATACATTTTTAATAATTTGATTTCCATGTCAAATGGACATTAATTAAAAATTGTTTTCATTGTTCCTAAGTCTTCTTAATACTTTGACCATACAAGTGCTTTTGCAAAACTGAATGGAGTTGCAATTCCTGTGTCAGCAATTCCTTACCTTGTGTAGTAGCTCATTATGTCCTTAGAAAATGTTTATGTACAATCAGCATAGATTAATCTCATCATAGGTATGTGAATTGTTGAGACTGTTTCACAGTCTGTAGTAAGTGCACAAAGCTAGAGATGAAACCAGGCCACAAAATATGGCCTCACATTTAAATATGTGTTATTTGAACATGTTCTGATGGTCTCTGAAGCCTCACTCAGCTCAGATCTTTCACTTTAGGACTAGTTCTTTATAAATGTTAGCCTTTTTGAGGCACTAGACAAAAATTCTTTCTGTGCACAACTAGATTAACCACATTGTTTGAGTGTTAGACTGTTGACTGGTGTGAGCTGGCTGTCTTGTTATAGAACCGATTTTCCCAATCCTAACTATAGTTAGTATTTACTTTATTTTCATGATTTAAACATAGTCAATATTCCCTCCCCATTCCCTCCTGGGATGCTAGCACCTTTCTTTTTTATTTCTGCTACTTACATTCTGGCAAAAGACTAATCTGACTTGTCCTAAATAAAGAAAACCCAATGAGCCAAGCCAATCAGAGCTTTGCTATTGATTTCAATGAGTTTACTATCAAACCCCTAAATATTACTTAATGTGTACAGTTACATCTGGAGAAATTGAGTGATGTTGAAAATTCAGTCATTTCTTTTCTTGTTATAATCATCTGTAGGTCACTGCTTCTAATAAGTAGATTTGTAATGATTTAATACTGTTGCCAACTGTTGAGCACCCCACTCTCTGAAAATCAAGTCTCTGTAATAGTTTGAAAGTGGTTGCTTAAGAGTTGAAAATCCCCAAAATTTTAGTCTCTTATATTTTGGCAGCACAAATTATAGGAAAAAAGAGATTCAACAACTTGTCTAAGGTCATGTAGAAAGTCTATCTGCAAAGTCGGAAATTAAATCTTATTTCCTGAATTTCACTCCAGTGCCTTGACCACAAGACCATGATGATCTAGCCTCAGCTAGCAGATTGTAGGTTAACTACTGTTCATTTGAAAATACTATTCATTTTGTTTTCTACTTTTGTGGATGCTTCAGAGCTGTTATGTGTGGCCTTTCCTAACTTACAATAAAGTGGTCAGGTCAACTTAGCTAGACCAAGGAAGTCTAAACCAAGGAAATAAAGATTTTTACAGCACCTCATCAAGTGAAGGCAAGTTGCTGAAACCATTTATTTCTGGTGATAAACTAAAAATTTACCCTTTTATTTTCATGCTCCAAGTTAAGTCTCCTGTGAGGAAAAACATTTATTAAAATTAAAGAGAAAATTATAGAGAGAATTCTGTCATGTTAGGGGTGCATTTGTGCATATTTAAATGTTTGATTGTATTAGAAATGTTTAAATGTAATCTATAACTTTAAGTAATAAAAACTGTATCAACTATAAACTTAAATACATAATTTAATTTTAAAAAGTGTTCATGTTGAAAGTATTGCCACTCACAAACCTACTTTACATAAGCTGTTTTGAATGACATTGGCAAGTTCATTAAAACTAGTGTGAACTAGAGCTGTCAATTTACTGCAGTTAACTCACATGATTAATTCAAAAGAATTAATCACAATTAATCTGTTTTAATCGCATTGTTAAATAACAGAATACTGAAATTACAACATAGAATATGAAATGTACAGTGCTCACTTTATATTTTTATTACAAATATTTGCATTATTAAAGTGGCAAACAAAAGAAATAGTATTTTTCAATTCACTGCATATAAATGACAGCGCAATCTCTTTATTGTGTAAGTATAATGTACAAATGTAGAGCTTTTTTTGTTACATAACTGCACTAAAAAATAAAACCATGTAGAGTTTGAGCCTACAAGTCCACTCAGTCCTAACTCTTGCTCAGCCAATCACTAAGACAGACAAGTCTGTTTACAGGAGATAACACTGGCTGCTTATTTACAAAGGTACCTGAACGTGAGAACAAGCATTCACAAGGTACTTTTATAGCTGCCATTCCAAGGCATTTATATGCCAGATATGCTAAACATTTATATGCACCTTCATGCTTTGGCCACCATTCCAAACGACATGTTTTCATGCTGATGATGCTTCTTTAAAAATAATAATTTGTTAGTTAAATTTGCAAATAAACTCCTTGGGGGAGAACTATGTGTCTCCTACTCTGTTTTACCTGCATTCTGACATATTTCATGTTACAGCAGTCTCAGATGATGACCCAGGATGTTCTTCATTTTAAGAACACTTTCACTGCAGATTTGACAACACGCAAAGAAAGTACTGACGTGAGATTTCTAAAGATAGCTGCAACATTCAATCCAAGCTTTAAGAATCTGAAGTGCCTTCAAAACTTTGAAAGGGATGAGATGTGAAGCATGCTTTCAGAAGTCTGATGCAGAAACTGCAGAATCCAATCCACCAAAAAAGAAAACTAACATTCTGCTGCTGTCATCTGACTCAGCTGAGGAATGTGAGTTGTTCTGCATGCCTTTGGATCATTGAGCAGAACCATTCATCAGTATGGACATATGTCCTCTGGAATGTTGGTTAAAGCATGAAGGGGCATAAGAATGTTTAGCATATCTGGCATGTAAATATCTTGCAATGTTTGCTACAACACTGCCATGTGAACACTTGTTCCATTATCAGATGATGGTAAACAAAAAATGGGCAGCATTAGCTCCTGCAGATGTAAACAAAAATGTTTGTTTGAGCAACTGGCTAAATAAGAAGTAGGACTGACTGGACTTGTGAGCTCTAAAGTTTGACATGGTTTTATTCTTGAATGAAGTTATTTTTTGTGCATAATTCCGTATTTGTAAGGCCAGCTTTCATGATAGAGATTGCACTTCAGTATTTGTACTAAGTGAAATGAAAAATATTTCACTTTTAGAGTTAAATATAAAGTGAGCACTCAACAATCTGTATTTTGTGCTGAAATTAAAATCAACATACTTGCAAAGCATCCAAAATATTTAAATAGTATTCTATTATTTAATCATGCAATTAATCATGATTGATTTTTAATCACTTGACAACCCTAGTATGAATATTAAATAAGATTTATTGTCAAACTATTCAGATAAAGAAATTATGCCCATCAACCAAGCATTCATATTTTTGTAAAATACTCAGGATCAATAGTTATTTTATAATTTTAACTAGTAGCTAATTTTCCATTTTATCTATGAATTACTAGTCTATCTTTTGGGGATTTCATCTTAAAATCAGTTACAGTAAACAGACATAATGGTATAGCATCATTTGAACTAAGTTAAAGATCAGTTTATTGCATAGTGTAACTATGGTTACCAGTCATTTGAAGAAATCAAAGGATGAAAAGATTTGACAGTATTTTTTATTGAGTCTTTATTATTAGAAACCATAAATCAAATTAATCCATTTATATTTAGATATGAATTAATGCACAATGAACAAATGACCATTTGTTTGTCAGTTTCAGAACATTGCTTGTGCATGCAAAATTGATAAGGTATAATGTAAAGTGAAGAGAGATGTGCCCAGAGGGATGGAGAACATAGTGATGAGGATTGAGCAGTAAGTAATATAACACATACTGACAGATTCTTTTCAAATTAGGACCATATTTAACGAGTCCAGTCCATGTCTTCTTGATTCAGGGACTAGCCCTACTCCCATTGACTTCAAGAATAGGCACTTTAACTAAAAGCCACAAGCCCATAAGCTGTGTCTACACTAGAGAGTTAAAGCTGTCTCGATTGACTAAGGCTATGTCTAGACTATATCCCTCTTTCGAAAGTGGGATGTAAATTAGACATATTGAAATTGCAAATGAAGCCGGGATTTGAATTTCCCGTGCTTCGTTTCCATAATTGCGTCATAGCATTTTTTTGAAAAATGCTATTTCGAAAGTGAAACCATGGTCTAGAATGCGGTTTCACTTTTGAAATAGCATTTTTCGAAAAAAATGCTGTGACACGATTATGCAAATGAAACACAGGAAATTCAAATCCCGGCTTCATTTGCAATTTCGATATGTCTAATTTACATCCCTCTTTCAAAAGATGGGAGAAAGTCGTTTCATACAAGTGCTTCAGTGTATCCACTGATGCAAGCTTGTGTTCTCAACCACAACAGTTTTGCCCCATGCTGTTCTAAGCCTTTTCTGTTCCAATGGTCTGTTACTATCCCTCTTTCATTTCATGACCTACTTTGCACAAGCTATAGAGTCTGGGAGATTTCTAAAGGTCACCAATGCACTTTGGGAGAGCAGTGGGAGGATTTGTTGAACTGTCATCTTGCCCCCATACACAGTGGCACTAAATTGGTTTGATTTCAATGAGCTTTATATTTTCTAATCTAATTGGTTATTGGTATGGTACCCATGTACCCTGTATTAAGGACTTTTGTATGTGAATGTGAAAGGTGTTGGAAGACTAAACCAAATGGTTCTTGAAACAGCAAATTTCTCTAGACTTTACACTGAATAATCATTAATTTCCCGCTCACCATTACATTTGGAAATTAATGCAGCACTGTTTATTCAGGCAAAACTCATTAAAGGTTATATTATGAATGAGAAAAAGCAGGAAAATGCAAAGATCCCTGTGTTTTTACTCTCTTGTGCATCAGAATTGCATACCAAAAAGGTCAGTAACCTGTAATGCATATGTCCTGTACTAGTAAAGGATGTGCAATGTCTTTGGTTTTGTGCAATGAAGACTAATTTCTCCATTTAAATTTCATCACATTATGGGCCAACTTATTCCCACAGAAGAGGAGGGAACTCAGACTACAAGGACTGGGGAAGGGAGTAATGAATATTGAGGTCTGAGAGAATTCTTCCTGAGCTACTTAATATTCTCTTCTTAAACAAAAAGACTCTGGCAAGACACCAGGGAGAGAAAGAAGGAAGTAAAAAGTGGAACAAATGAACCTGCAGTTGACTTGTAAGCACCAGAGTTAGTCAAGGAAGATAAGAAGCAAGACTTGGAAAGAGAGGACAGAAATGAAAGATGACAGAAATTTGTAGAGGAGGAGGATGGTTTTTGTGCATGCATTATTCACCCAGCTCTAATCTAAAAGGTGTATTTATTTAGGCCAAATCTATACTCCTAGGGAATGCTGAATGAAGACGTGCAACTCTAGCTATGTTAATTACATAGCTGGAGTCAACTACCTTTTTTTGTGTTTCACCACAGCCGGAGCTGATGGGAGCAAACACTCCTGTTGGCTTCCCATGTTCCTCAAACAAGCAGGAGTACCAACAGCCAGTGAGGCACCCTCTGAGTTTGATTTAGCAAGTCTTAACTAGACTCGCTAAATCAAACTCTGGAAGATCAATCATGGGAGTGACGATCTTCTGTTTAGTGTCGACATGGCCATAGATATATGAAAGCATAGGACTATGAAAGCTCCTCTGGTATTGTAAGTGGACTCTAATTAAATAGAAATTCAATAATCCACAGATTCTATGTAGTTCTGGAGATAACCAGCACATTTTTTATAAGACTGCTCTAGCATTTTTTTAACAATTTCTCTCTCACCCTTTGCACACATGCCTCCAAAGTATGAAATGTTTTAAAGTTAAAATGTAGAAAGGAAATTCTAGGCTGAAAACAAGAATTTCAATTACTAAACTTGCTCAAAGAGGTTATCTAGTATCTAAATCTTATACATTCTTTAATTTCCTATGAAGACCTCTGTTTGTATTAATAACTATTTCACCCATTAGCTTCAGAGTTGAAAATACAAGGAAACAGTATTTGTCCAAAAGCAGTTGTATGACATCTGGTGGTGTGATAGTGGTATGGCATGTGTATTTTAAAGCTGTTGTTAGATAGCAATATATCCAACTGTGATTGAATGTCCCAATTTGGATAAACTTAAACAGTGAATAGTCCTGCAGCACCTTAGAGACTAACAAACATGAAGAAGGTATGAGCTTTCGTGGGCACAACCCACTTCTTCAGATGAATGAAGTAAAGAGGTCCAGATTGAAAATAAATAGCAGAGAAAGAGAGGGGATGGGGAGGGAAAGAGAAGGGAAAAAATGGAGGAAAAAAAATGTTGTCAATTAGTGTCCATTCTAAATGAGACTTATAGAGTGGGCTATAAGTATTCTAAGTACCTGGTGCTTAGCATTATATATCATTAGGATGTGGAAAGTAGCAGCCCATCCAGATCAGGTCTTTGGGTGCATCTAGAGCACAGGGTTTTTTTGGAAAAATGGCTGTTTTTCCAAAAAAAACGTTATCTACGTCCACACTGCAACTGTGTTCTTTCAAAAGAAAATCGAAGGAATGCAGGGGTTTTTCCAACATTAATAAACCTCATTCTATGAAGAAGAACACCTTTTCTGAAAGAGTTCTTTTGGAAAAAGGTGTGTGTGGACGCAGAAGAGGGAGTTTTTTCAAAAGAAGAGGCCTCAAGGAAAAAAGCACAGGTGCCCTGGTGGCCATTCCGCCCATAGTAATCACAGCTTACATGTGAGAGAATGTCCAATGAGTGTGGATGCACTCTTTCGAAAAAGCAGATTGCTTTTTCAATGCACTTTTGAAGTGTGGACACTCTTTCAGAAGTTTTTTCGGAAAATCTCAAGCTTTCAAAAGAAGCTTGCAGTCTAGACGTATCCTTTGTTTAAACCTGTATTCAAGGTGTCAAACTTGTAAGTGAAACCTTGTTCTGTAGTTTCTCTCTCCAGGGAACACTTGAAATTGCTTTGAAATAATACAGACACTTTTAGATCCATTAGTGAGTACCCGTCCAAGTTGAAATGTTTCCCAACAGGCTTCTGTGTGTTACCATTTCGAACAGCTGATTTGTGTCCATTCATCCTTTGTCGTAGAGACTGTCCAGTTTGGCTAATATACATGGCAGAGGGGCATTGCTGGCACTTGATGGCGTAGATCACACTGGTGGATGTGCAGTTATATGAGCCTCTGATGTGGAGGTTTCTGTAGTTAGGTCCTGTATTGATGTGGCTTGTATAGATGTGTGGACAAAGTTGGCACCAGAGTTGATTGCAAGGGTGGATTCCTGGGTGATTATGATGGAAGTGTGCTGCGTGGTTGCTGAAAAGAATTTGTTTGAGGTTAGGGGGTTGTCTGTAGGTGAGGATTGGCCTGTCCCCCAAGACCTGTCAGAGTGAGGGGTCATTTTCCAGGATAGGTTGTAGATTATTAATAATGTGCTGGAGGGGTTTCCCCTTAACCTTCTTATGCTTTAAAGGCACAAAGGTGAGTTAGGTGCTCAACTCACATTGAAAGTCTGTTAAGAGTCTCGTTCTCATTTGGGTCTTTGAAAATCTCCTTCCTCAGACCACCCAAGATACAAAACTAGGAAGAAACCCAATTTCCTGACTCTTAGCTTTGTACTCATTTATAGGTCCTTCTTGAAGGGCATTCAGAGAAAAATGGTGTTCTCTGAAGATAAATTAAAAGAGAGGATATAACTGGCCTCACTGGATCAACAGCAGCATTTGACCTTCTGTGCAATAAGCATTAGTTACTTTTGTTCACAGATTCTTTTATTTACTCTGAAGCCTAGACATTAAATGTGTTCTCCATGTGGATTATAGAATAGTTTGATATTCAAGGAGAAAAAAAAAGGGAGAAATTACCTTTATTTTCCAGCCCAGAAAAGTTAGTAGTACTGGAATTACTACCATGCTTTTTCCCACTTCTAATTTGTTACAAGACTCGTTAAGCCTCAAAACTGAACAGAAAAAATGTTTAACAATGAAGCTAAAAAAGAAAAGGATCAATTCAAATTTCCAGGAGATAAAATGGTTTTTGACATTAACATGTAGTCCAAGAAGAGTACTAATATGCTGTTTTTTTTCCCTCTTCATCAGAAATCTGCCATGTCAGTATTAAACAGGTTCCAGAAAGTGTGCTGGGAGTTTTTGTTTCTCTTGCTGACAGAATACATGGTAGTAATTAATACTGGGAATACAAGTTTGTGAATGATAAAATATAAGAGGGCTCTATTGGTAAAATTGTACAAACATATTCTAAAATGTTTTGTTCCGTGATCTGCCCTCAGTTGTGCACAGGTTCTGAGGATCCTTCCACATTCTAGCTTAAAATGTAACCATTTGTAGGGAAATGTCAGAAGTGTGGCTTCTTCATGAAGTCACCTGTGGGACTAAGAGTTAGCACTCCTACCCTTAGTCCACAAGTTGTGGCCACCTATTTAGAGAAGGGTGTCCCATGATCTGGGTCAGCGTCAGTCTCACAACTATTAATTAAAGAAGGTAAAGCTCAGAATTTGGCTGTCTGAACCTTTTAAAAAAAAAATAAAACTCAAAGGCAAATGATTAGCTGCAGTGCAAGGTACTGATCTTGCCTTTTCATGGCAAGCAATGAAAAGCATTTTCTGTGTTCCATTCTCTCCTGCACCATCCCCAAAAGAAGCATGCAACCCTTCTTAATTAGTTGGCTTGCTCCTGATTGGTCAGTGGCTTCTTTTGGCCTTTCTAGGCCTCTGGAGGACTTATTGGTAGTGAGGTTTGAATGGGTTTTCCTTGAACTGGGGGATGTTATGTGAAAATGCCTCCAGCAGGGGCTAGAGAAAGTTTCATAGGCTCTGTGCCAGGAGGGCCACCAAATCATAATAAACTTAGTAAAATAACCTGAGTCCATAACCCAGATCACTAAGAAAATGTATTCTGCCATGTCAATAGGAAATGCACAGCAGTTAGGGTATATCTACACTACCACCCTAGTTCGAACTAGAGTGGTTAATGTAGGCATTCGAAGTTGCAAATGAAGCCCGGGATTTAAATATCCCGGGCTTCATTTGCATCTTGCCGGGCGGGCGCCATTTTTAAATCCCCTTAGGTCGAACTCCGTGCCCGCGGCTACACGCGGCACGGAGTAGGTAGTTCGAATTAGGATCTCTAATTCGAACTACCGGTACACATCGTTCCACGAGTGTAGTTCGTGGATCCTAATTCGAACTACCTACTCCGTGCCGCGTGTAGCTGCGGGCACGGAGTTCGACCTAAGGGGATTTAAAAATGGCGCCCACCCGGCAAGATGCAAATGAAGCCCGGGATATTTAAATCCCGGGCTTCATTTGCAACTTCGAATGCCTACATTAACCACCCTAGTTCGAACTAGGGTGGTAGTGTAGACATACCCTTAGATAATATCATATTATCCTATGAGACTGAGCCTCAGTTAAACTTGAATTCTCTATACTGAACTAGCAGTGTGAGGAACTTTGTGATAAACATCAGAGCAGTGATAAGATGCCTTAGTGTAATGAGAATTCAGGCTTTGCACGTTCAAGCCCATTTGAACTGCTTTTAATCAGGCGAATTAGAGACAGCTACTGTTGAGATGGATAGTCTTCTACTAATGGCTCATGTTTCACTTTCTACTCTTATTTGTAGTGAATAGTAAAAATTAGATGGAAGTGGAGGGCTGATATTTCACTGGGTGCCTGCTATCACACTTACCAGAAATTTGTTGTCAGATTAACAACATCTGTTTCTCTTCTCAAATTAACAACAAGAAGCGGCTTCATTTGCTGAAAAATTTAGCAAGAGGGAACTTTTAACTTTTTGGAAAGTAGCAATAGCTTTGATTATTTATTCATATTATAATAATGCCTAGAGGCCCCAAATGAGATCAGGGTTCCATTGTGCTAAGCACTGCACAAATATCTAGTAAGAATCCCAGGTCTCAAAGAGCTTAAATCTAGAATAGGGGTGGGCAAATTCCAGTCCGTGGGTTGGATCTGGTCCACAGGTTAATCCTTGGTGGGCCCCTACCTCCATGTTTACCTGAACGTATCAGACGATCACAGCTCTTGTTGGCTGTGAATCACTGTTCGCTGCCAATGCACTGTTCCTGCCACTCTGATTGGCCACAAATAGCAATTTGTGGCCAACAAGAGCTGTGATCATCTGATACCTGGAGAAGCACATGTAAGTACTGTTACCCCCAAAATTCCCACTGGAGACCACCTAGGGTTACACTAGCATGGATTTATTGATTGAGGAATTAACACTCCACTATGTGCACTACAAGGTTAAACTAAAGAGCTGCCACTAAAGGTTTAAACTAAAGGGAGAACCAGCTATCTCTCACATACACAAACAAACACACACACACCTTCATTCATTTATACACATTCATGCCTGCCCTCAGGCACTCACACAGGCATATGGATGCAGAAGGAGCCAAGGCACGTTTCACCTGTAGGGTCTGTCTGCTGATCATGGCTGGGGAGCTGGTCAGGAAAGAAACAGGCTGCAGAAAGAGTTGCTTCTCAGAAAGAGGGCTACCGCCATGTGCTTTCTCCTTTTATTGCCTCTGTACAACTCCTGTGACTCATCCACATTTGTCACCAGGGACAATGGTTCCCAGACTTCCCTTGATCCAGCAGAACAGCAGTATCTCCTTAATTGGTTTGGTGACTCATCACCTGGTTCCAAGTACTTAGCCTTGCAGTTCCTAATCCCAAACACACAATAGTCTCCACTCACACACATTCATAACTCAGGGGAGAATGCAGTTTAGAGCAAGTTACAAGCAAAGTGGTAAAAAGTTACAAGGTTTAACAAAGATTGTGAGTTGCAGAGTTTAAAAGGCAATGCAGCTGAAACAATTACAAAGCTTCAGAGAATCATTTACAAATAATCAGTAACGAAGAGCTTTAGAAAACAACTGACCCCCCTCCCCAGCAATGCAGTCAGCAGGAGGTTTTTGTCAGTCTGTAAGTCATGTGTTGGCAGGATCTTACAGTTTAGTGTATTTCCAGAAAATCCATGTGTAAAATCAAGTAATAGTTTGGGTGGAGGCTTTTATGCAACACAGTGGTGGCAGCCTGCTAGGGACTAACCCTGGTGGGCTGCCTTTTTCTTTTTTTTTTTTTTTTTATTGCCCATCCCTGATCTAGAAGGACAAGACAAAGGAGGAGGAAAGGAAATATAATCCACATTTTATAGATAAAATAAGAGTCAGACTAAAGGTTTGGGCTTTTTTTCTTTCCAGGGATGCTAAGCACTTGCTGTTCCCTTTGACTGTTTTTTGAAATTTAGGTGCTTGGCACTTTGACTGTTAAGGCTCTGAATGGCTCATGATCTGACAGGAAGTCCACAGTGGCACCAGCAACTTAACTTGGATTTTTGAGTCCCAATTCAGTGTTTTAACATCCAGTCTGCCAATCTTTAGTAATAAGTCACTAGAGTTTTACCTCTATTGAACAGTAACTCTGGTGGAGGGGAGTAATGGGAAAAAGTTCTGATTAGGGTTCAATGTCTTCCAGATAAGCTCCCACAAAATCATCTCCCTTTAATGCAATGGTTTTACATGGCATTAGGAAAAATGTAGGGCATTAGTGAAATTTGGTGTCCGCACATTCACAAAGGTGTAACAAAATTAAGTGGTTGGAAACTGAAGCTAGACAAATTCAGTCTAGAAATAAGGTAGAACACTTTAGCAGTGAGGATAGTTAGCCACTGGGAAAAATTACCTAGGAATGTAATAGATTTTCCACTATTTAGTCTTTACCTCAAGGCTGTATATTTTTTTATAAAAAAGAGCCTATAGCTCAAACACAAGTTTTAAGTTTGATGCAGATATTATTTGGTGAGGTTCTTTGGCCTGCATTATTCAAGAAGTTAGATACACAAACATGGTGGTTCCTTTTGGCCTTAAATCTGTGAATCCAAAACTATGTACAATGAATTGTTTTCAGTGTCTATGTAGTGATGTAAGAGCGCAGTACAGGTGTTCTCATTTCATAATTGTCAATTTATAAAAATAGGGACATTATCCTTTTACCTGTCCATTGAAATGGTTTTTCTATTGAACCATCTAGACATGACCTACATCAGCTGAAATTTCATATGTTAATTAGAAGAAATGTTTGCGGGGTTGGCAGTTAACTACTACCTAGGATCTCTTATTTATTATCTTTTATATAATTACAGCACCCTAGCAACCTATGGGAGCCACTTCTTCAATATCCATTTGAGTAGTTTCCTCTTTCCTATAAAGATTTGAGCACATTTTCCTCCATGTGGTCAATTTTAATTCATCTATGGTTTATTGACTCTAATTATCCATGAATATAAATGGCTAGAGCAGTTTTGAATGCTGATTATGGAGAAAACGTCACCTCCTCTTTCTGGTGCAGGCTATCTTTTGAATTGAAATTTGTTTACTTATTTATCTAAAAGAACAACTGTAGGATAGAGAATATTTTGATAACTCCCTGCCACAAAAACTGGAATTGAAAGGCAGGATGGTGGGGATTCTCATCCTAGCCTCATGGAAAACTAGATTTTTGTGTGTGCATTTTTAGGAAACAGAAAGGAATAACCATGGGGTTATGATAATATGTACAGAATTGTACATATGTAGTTCAATGGAAGGAATGAATCCTGTGGTGTATTTTGCTATAGAGTAGAGCCATATTTATATTACTGTTCTAGAAACAATATGAAATTGAGTGTTCAAAGGGAAGGTATAGTTCCAAAATGTACATTCAAAGGCAGAGCCAGATTATGGCATTTTGAAACCTCAAACTATGTCAGATATAAGAGGCACCATACCATCAAATATATTTATTTTCAGTTAACATCTATGTCTCGGTTCTCCGGCCTTAAAATGGGAATAATAATACTTTCATTGATAACAAAGGTGTTGAAAGTATAAATACACTGCAAGACACTCAGATATTAAAGCAATGGTTCACATGTATGTAGCTATGATAGATTACAGAGGTAAACTGTGGAGGATCAGGAAATTGACACCAAGCTTCTTGCTACTTTGCAGAGGTGTAAATGACTGCAGAAGATGAAACACACTGGCAAATCAAGGTGCTCACAGAGAAATTGTTTAATCTTTTATTACTGCATTTTCCTGCAACTGAAGCTTAATTTAATAAACTTTATGCTAGACACAGAGGCCATCCTGTGGTAGAATGTAGGTAGCAGCACAGAATGCTTATTATTTGGAAGTAAAGTTGAAGCACTCTCTCAATAGTTTCATGATTATGATTACAATTTATGATTTGTATTACTCAGAACCTAGGAGCCCTCGTAATGGGCCACCCCATTATGCTAGGTTCATGTATGTATTTTGATAACTGGATCTAGAGTTGGTGCAGAATAAGTAGCTACAAAGAGAGAGTACTAAAAAATAATTGCTTTCAACTGATGTCTAACGTGTTAGCAGAGTGAGTGACAAATACAATAAAGCTAGATTCAACTGCTACTGACAAAATGAATGGCTCCACTTAAACGTAATCTGGTCTTAGTGGGGTTTTTTTCTTTTTATGGAGAAAAAGAACAAAAATATTCATTCATTTTGTAACTTGTATCTCACTGAATGGTTCGAATTAATTCCTGTGCTTTTTCTGCATTGCTTAAAAGAAATGCTAGCTCTTTAGGCTGAATCTGTCATCAGCAGATAAATTAGATTCAGACTATTTACCTTTCTCCTATTGTAAAATTATAGTTTGCTTACTGGTGATAGTTACTTCAGGATATTCTAATAACATGAGCACTAATAACTGGATATTAAAAACAAAGTTGTACAGTAAAAAAAAAAAAGACTAGTCCACTGTTTAGAATTTCTGTTAATTTAAGAAATTTAAAATTAATTTTGAATTTGAAGAAAGTTTTTTTTAATCAAGCTGGAAAATAACTAGAATAACAAGTCTGCACAAACTTACTGGATTTTAAAGACTATTTCTATATATGTTATATGTATTTAAGTATAATTCATAGTTGTATTTAAATATCAAACAGTAGTATCTTCCTTGCACCAGTCTTTGATTCATTGTGGCTTCCCAGCTATCTTGGGCTTTGAGCCTCTAATGTAAGTAGTGCATGTTACTCCTTAAATGGGTTTCTGGCATCCAGATGGATTGCAATTTATTGGTGATTAGGTCCTACATACTGTCACTTTTAATTAATGTGATACAAGAGCATGATAACTCATACAGCAATATATATGCCTTTTAAACTTGACATTAATTTTATACAAAGATTTAGGGAGGAGATGAATAAGAAGTGATAAGAGTAAATGAATAAGGAATGGTATGAAAATGTCAGTCAGGTGGTTCTATTTACCTCTTTTCATAATTTAAGAACACTGGATGAAACTACAAGGCAACAGATTTAAATATAAATAAACTAAATCTCCTGAATTTGGCATTGATCTGTGGAACTCATTGCTACACATATAGCAGTGAGCCAAAGGTTTAATTGTATCCAGAAGAGGTTCAGATATTCTTATGAGCCATAAGAGTATAATCAGAATTTATACTCAGAAAGATAAAACATTCATAGGGCACATCAATTCATGTACCAGAGATGACCACTAACTGCATGAGTCTGGAAAAAGCTTGCCCCATAAGTGTCTTATAACAATTGTCTATTGCTGTCTATTAGGAATCTGGTACTGACCAACATTAGAGCTAGGATACTGGACAAGGTCACCTATTAAGCTGTGCTCCTAAAATATGGGGAGATATCGGTAAACACCAGACCATTCTGCAGTCAGTGGAGCCCTACATGTATACCCAAAATCCAAATGTAATTATTTGTATTTTCAGCAACTCCTTTGATTTCAGTCAGGAACGCTAGTTATTATTAGGCAAGGGGAAGACTATAAATAAAATACTGAGTGTTATCATAAAGAGGATGAAAAATTCCTGAACAGTTAAAGAGCACCCCGCTGCCGGACTGGCCTCTTTCCACATCAGCCACTTCATTTTAATTTTTTAAAATAATTTATCAAGTTAAAGCAAATGTCACATAGAAATTCTGCCTCCTTATGCAGTCATTTCCTAAGGCAGAAACGTATGGAAATCAGTCTCTCAACTGTCCATCTCAAACCAGTATTTTTGCCAAGTGTACACTTTATTTTCCCACTTGAACCTGAGCTCTTCTGAAAGATCGCTTCTGCCACTCTTACGGAGATAACGAGATAGGAGTCGCTGTTTATCAGCTGATCTTGGAAGATTCTTTTTCCAGAAGCAAAGAAGCTCGTAGATCTGATGTGTTGGATTATCAGGGCACTTCAGTCTAACAAGCTGAAGTGTGCTCCGACGGATAGGCAGGTGCAGAGAGAGCAGTGATGCATTATCTTCTGAGAGCTCCTCTGCAAGCCAGTACATCAAGTGATCCCACAGAGCATCTGTTAGTCAAAATGTAAACACTTTAAAACTTGTTATCTAGAGTCTTTTTTTAAAAAATCTTGCCACTATTTTTCTATAAAATCATGTATTTTATATTTCTTGTTGCCTTCTCCTGGATAAATGTTTAATAGTAAAGATTTCCAAACTGGAGATACTGTCGACTTATGGCAAAATCTTGTTTCCATTGAGGTTAAAGGGCATTTTGTCACTGTCTTATGCAGAGTACAGGTAAAATTCTGTCTACCCTGGTAATTTTGCACTCTGGCACAAACTTGGATTATTAACTTCCCTGACCCAGTAATGATCATTAATACTTAAATTGTGTAGAGGAAATCTGCAATAAAATGCAGCAGCTCAAATATTTTTCCGCAACAGATTTGAGAAAAGAACAGACCTTCAATTTGGCTCCTGAGAGAAAGCAGGGACTCCCTTGACCACTAGGTTCCTCCTAGAGGAAAGGGAGGGCCTAATCTTGAAATACCATTAATGGGAGGCATTCCTTGCTCTTATTACCTCACTTGAGTTGTATTGATTTTTCCTTGCGTTTTTGTTTGTGGCCTGGAAGGGGAGAGACTTTGAAGTGACCTGGCTGGAGGGCCAAGTCGCAGTAAGCAGCTGGTCAACAAATAGTGGAGCAATCAGCAGCAGCAGACTCCAATGAAGAGAGGGGTGATGTAGCATGCCCAGTCACAAGGAGGTACCAATGCTGAGCTGACCCCTTCCCAGGACTTTATAAGTTATTTGTTTCCCTGGTAAACCCCCTTTTCATTTAATTTAATATCATTTTAATATATTTTCTTCTGACCTTAATATACAAGGATTGGTTTAATAAATGAAAATAATGGCATCAACTTGATTAGTGTATCTTAATAACATTAACTTTAAACATCTACTGCAGGGGAAAAAAACCCTCTCTTACCTGATGAATCAGTAGAAATTCTTTTTGTGCTTTGTGGCCTGTTGATCAATTTTTCATGCTACCAAAGAAACATATTTAGAGAAGGAGAATAAACAAATCTGTCAGGGAAAGTGTGACACGAGAATGGAAAGCAGTAAATCAACACTTCAAGTTCTCAGCGCTGCTTGTGCCATTACCACATATGGAGCCAAATTCAAAACTACTGTAAATAATCACACTCTGAAATAACTGAAACTGTGTCTTGACCACCAAATGACAACATGGCTAACTGTATTTGTCAATATGTCAACACTGTAATCATAGGAAGTGATTGGCACTTGTGTAGACATGCACAGTTTAGCTTTAATCTAGCTAGCCTGGACCTTGGAGCAGTCAAGGTGTGACAGCCTGGGCATCACCACTGGCTAATTATCCAGGGTTCTCGGTGGGCTTCAGTGATCTGGTACCCACATTGTCTAGGTTAAAGCTATTTCAGGTATATACATTTGAGTATCCTTTATAAACAAGTTGCTGTCTTTGTGCAGCTGTGCACAGTAGCAGATGTTCTAAGATAGCAATGTGCATCATGTGTCAGTGTGATATATCTAATTTCAGATACTGGAAGAAATATTTCTGTGCATCCATGTGTACTTGGTACAAGCAAATGCAAGTATCCGTGTTTTTAAAGATGATGATGGCACCTAGCACACATCTAGAAAGTCTCATTAATTTCATAGCATAAGTTTTAGGAAAGGCACACTATTTACAGTAATTTTGTGGGTTTCACTGTAAAGGGGAAAATGTATGAAACTTCGTAGATGTATAGATTAATAATGCCACTTTGCTGCTATATAATTTTAACACGTTATAAAGATCATTATAAGCAATGGTCTGTATTCTCAATGATAAAATTCAGTACTTTTCCCCTACTGCCCTTGATTCAGAGTTGGGGAATGGAGGCAAAGTTTTGCTTGCTATATTCCCCTTTCCTAGGTCCCTGTCTACCTGCTTGGAATGGGGGAATTACTGGTGCAGAGCTCCTCTTCTTACCTGCCATTCTACCTGCAAAATATCTGTATTGGACTTGGCCACAATCTGATCTATGTAATGTCAACAACCTTTAGAAAAGTGGCTTCAGGTGTTGCTTACAAACTGGAAAGAAGGAACTCCTTTTCCATAAGTGTTGTGTGTTCTAAAGACCACCACATCCTGATTTCTCTATTCACCTAAGGTCTAGCTTCAACTCTGCATTGAGGCTGATTGCATCCTAGTGAGGATTTTGTGCATAGCAGTGGAAAACCCAACCAATCTTGTATGCATCTGAGATCCTAATTTGTCATGATAACATTCAAGTTTTACAGGAATGCAATTTCTCTGCAGTCAGTGGAGTTGCACTAGTATGTAAAGATTTTTCTAGCACTTTATGGTAAAGTCTTATATGAAATGGGGGTGAGAATCTTTCAAAGAGGGACACTGTTTCTTTTTCAAGACCACAATGGTCTTTTTTTTTTCTTGCTTTGATATGCACTTATATTTAAATGTGGATTTTCAGTTGCTAATGGAGATTTAGAGTCACAAACTTCTGAAAAAGGCTTCCACAGATAGTAATTGTAAATGAACTCAGCAGCCCATGGATTGACTTTAATGTGAACTACTCTGTGCTCCTCAGATTAGAAAAAGGTGAAAAGTATGTGTATTACTAAAATATGTACTATATGTAAAAATTTTAAATCTGCCTCAAAAGACTCGAATCTATGATGAAATATCAAATTCACCCAGAGTTTAACTCCACTGACGTTTGGCTCCAAATATTCTGGTTGACAGTCTAAGTACTAGAATACTCATAAGTGGTTTTCTGGCCTAAAAGGCCCTTCATTTAGCAAAAGCAGCTGCTTTGTTTAAGAATAGTATCACATGCTGTTTCACTGTTAGACAGCCAGTAGGGATAAAAGTACAGCAGAATAGTAATTTGACAATGCTGGACAATATTACTACAATATGTATATGCAAATCACTCTGATAGCCCTTCCTTTCATACAGTACTGTAAAGTTACAATAGGCTCAGTCAGTTGGACTCCTTACATATGTAAGCAGGAGCTGAAGGAATATGTCCCTTACAGCTAGCTGGAAGTAGGGAGAGACCCTGGGTGTGTCTATGTAAATGCAGTTTGCTCCTGCTTTGCTTAGGTTTGTTAAATGTTCAGATGATGGAGTCGTATTTTGCTCATTGTAATCAACTTGGCAGGTGTTGGGTCACAAATTGTATTAATACCAATTGCAAAGTCTGTAATTATTGTGAGAATACAAAAGAGAGTGTGCTTAAACTGGCTCAAAAGAGGGGAATGCTCCTAGTTTAAAGAATGAGACTCTAGGCATGTGCATATAAATACAAAAAACAACAAAAAGTCTGGTAGCACTTTATAGACTAACAAAACATGCAGATGGTATCATGAGCTTTTGTGGGCACAGCCCACTTCTTCAGATGACCGGAGTGTTGGATGTCTATGACCAAAATAAATAGGGGTCCTAGACATCATGGCACCACAATATGCCAACATCTTTATGGCTGACCTAGAACAACATTTCCTCAGCTCTCGCCCCCTAACATCCCTACTTTACTTACACTTCATCGATGACATTTTCATCATATGGACCCACGGGAAAGAGACTCTTGAAGAATTTCACAAGGATTTCAACAACTTCTACCCCACCATCAACCTCAGCCTGGACAAGTCCACAGGGAAATGCACTTCCTGACACTACAGTACAATTAAAAAATGGACAAATCTCTACCACCCTATGCCAGAAACCCACTGACCGCTACACTTACCTTCATGCCTCCACCTCCCATCCCAGACACATTTTTCATTCTATTGTATACAGCCAAGCCCTAAAATACAACCAGATTTGCTCCAATCCCACAGACAGAGACAAACACCTACAGGATCTTTATAGAGCATTCCTAAAACTGAAATACCCACCTGGAGAAATGAAAAAAACAAATTGACAGAGCCAAAAAAGTATCCAGACACGGACTACCCCAAGACAGACCCAAAAGAGAAAATAACAGAATTCCACTTGTCATCATCCACGGTCCACAACTCAAACCTCTCCAATGCATCATCCACAATCTACAACCTATCTTGGAAAATGATCCCTCAGTGTCAGAGGCCTTGGGAGAAAGGCCTATTCTCACTTACAGACAACCCCCCAACCTGAAACATATTCTTTCCAACAACCATGCTACACAGCTACATCATAAACATCCAGGAACCCATCCCTGCAATCAACTACGGTGCCAACTCTGCCCACATATCTATACAAGCGAACTCATTACTAGAGCCAACCACATAAGCCACCAAATCAGAGGCTCATTCAACTGCACATCCAGTAATTTAATCTATGCCATCAAATGCCAGCAATGCCCCTCTGCAATATATATTGGACAAACTGGACAATCCCTACGGGAAAGAATTAATGGACACAAATCAGATACCCGTAAAAGGAACATACAAAAGCCTGTGGGGGCACACTTTAATCTCCCTGGGCATGCATTAACAGATCTTCAAGTGGCTATTTTGTTACAAACCAATTCCAGGAGCCAAATACACAGGGAAGGACTGGAGCTTCTGCTCATTCACAAGTTCAATTCTCATACCTCTGGATTAAACAGAGATAATGGATGGTTAGGTCATTACGTATCTAACAAACAATGAAGGCAACAATGGTTCTTTGTCTTTGAAGAATCTCATGATACCATCTAGATGTTTCATCAGTCTTTAAGTGTTTCCTGACTCTTTGTTGTTTGCTAATTAATGGTTCTTATTTCCCCCCTTTGACTAGCTAGTCTTTAGGTGCTTATAGACTATTTGTTTTCCCTATTGCTTTCCAGCTCGGCTTTCCCTTGATATATTTTTTACCCACTGCCTTTTCTTGTCCCCCCCCTCCCAATTTTCCCTTCTTCCACCCCCCCTACCCCCCCCCCCCCGCTCCCGTCTCCCCTGTTTATTTTGGACCTAGACATCCAACACTCTGGTCATCTGAAGAAGTGGGATGTGCCCACGAAAGCTCATGATACCATTTATATGTTTTGTTAGTCTATAAAGTGCTACTAGACTATTTGTTGTTTTTTCAGTACAGACTAACTTGGCTACCCCCTGAAGCATGTAAATACAGTTTGCTTCTGTTTGCTTAGATTTGCTGTCTGTTCACTCACCTGATACAGTGATGTTTTGCCCATTGTAATCAATTTGGTTGTCACAAATTGTTACTACTAAATGCAGGAATTGTGAAATCCTTGCAAAATACTGAAAAGAAGGACTGTCTTTAATCCATTTCAAAAGGAGAGAGGCACTGTCATCTTAAAGGACCTCGGATGTAAAAAGGCTTCACTGTCAATATTCTCCAAGTTTAAGAGGGGAGGTCAGGACTCTCAATCAGTAGGCTACATGCCCACCAGACCTGTTTCTCCCCACTGTCTCAATGATAGAGCTAAAACAGGCTCCAGAAGTAGTCTCTTTTATTATTTTAAATTTACTCCAGTGGATGCTGAAATTTCTTGTGGCTGGACTGTGCTTTGGGCCAAGAGCTGAACTCACTGAGCTGAAATCAATGGGTTTTTGCCCAAAGCCAAATCCACCACAAGTAGGTGGGAGCAGTGAGTGGCTGGCTGGCGGGGCGACCGGCGATGGGTGATGAGCAGAGTGGTGGTAGAGAGGCATATTGAGCAGCCAGCAGAGTGGTGGCAGAAAGCAGTGAGGAGGTGGATGATGGACCAGCGGAATGAGTAAGATGCTTCTTTACCTCCTCCCCACTCAGTATGGGAGGTGAACTCTGCAGATGCACCTCTGAACTCTGGGTTTGCTGTGACTCGGGGCAGCAACCATGAATGGAGTGCAGAGAAGAGTTGGGCATGTGAGAGGGACATTCAGATTACTGGACTTAAATGGAGATGAAAAGGATATTACCCAACCTACTTGGGGTGGGACTTTTACTCATGGTTTTGTTTATGAACTCTGTTTGTGGAGATTTTCCACATTAATGCCAAGTTACTTCCCTCCCTTTTATTAAAAAAAAATCTTTTCTATGCTCAGAGTCTGTGTTTGTGAATGAAGCATTGCCTCTCAGAGGTGCCCAGAGGTAGTGTATGAATTTCCCAGGTTACTGAGTGGGGGCTTGGGACCCATCTTTGTTGGCTGGATTCTGTCCTGCACAATTATTCTCAATAAACATTAAGGTGAAATCTGTGGTGAAACTTCAATGGAGCCAAGATTTCACCATTAGAATCTAAAACATGTAAGCTTTTACATCTCCTGATGTGTCTTTAAATTGGGAATTGAGGGTGGGAGGACACCATATTCAAGTGTCTTTCAAAAAAAAAATCAATTGCTGTTAAGTCTCATCATTTAAAAATAACATGTAATATAATCCTCAAACTTTCCTAAAATATTCTCTTTTGGTCAAAGACTGCACAAGAAAAATTTGAGGCAGTAAATAGCTTGTTGTTGTGTGTGTGGTTTTTTTAATGGTGAAAATTGGGCATATAGGGAAAACACGTACTATCATATCACTATAAATAAACAAAGTTAAGAGGGAACTTAATACCAAATAACTGAAAATATTATCAGGTGGGTAATTATTGGGCCATTTTAAAAGATATCCCATTTCCTCATGTCATCAAACAAGCAAATAATTGGAACAATCCACATGTCTGCTTAGGGGACATTGCTGACTGGCATAAAGTGCTGTAGGCCAAAATAATGGTGGCTTCTGTGTTGAGATAATTACACAGTGTTTATCTTTATTATTGCTATTGGTCTTCACTTATGTGTATATGCAACATAGTCCACAAACAATATTTAAAGTAAATGCAGAATTAGTGAAAGCAAAGTCGTAATTATTTACAGTTCCAAATAATAATTATAGAGAAAAATACATGAACTGAGGGGACAGATTCTAATTTCATTTACACCAGTTCAATTCCTAAGTAAGTACATTATAGTAGTGGATGCTGAGATCAGAATTTGACCTTAGATGTTTTAAGTGTTGTTAAACATAATATCCTCTAGATGCCAGTGTCATGTCTATATTTGCCTTATATGAAACATACTGTGAGAAGAAAAGGTCAAAAGCCTGTGGTTAAAGAATGAGCAGTTACGGTATAGAAGGAATGCTCATTATTCATTTTTTTTAAAATAGCGTAGACACTCATTTACGCTCATGAAAGCTGTGGTCATTTTAAAATATATATATTGTGTTATAGTAGATTGCAATGCATTTTATTTCTCTTACTGGAAGAAGATTGGCCCCAGGTTATCACATGTGGGCAAAAAGCCAGCATTCTCAGAACTGATCCTGGATCTCAGAGGAAAATGTAGCAGAATTTCAGAGGTGGATGCACATGTGGCTTTAAGAATACATAAGCACCATTTTCAATTTTATAACAATTTTTACCAAAATACTCTCAGGTTTTATAAAAAATATTCATTTTTTTCTCATTTTTTATTTTACTCTTGTATCATTTAAAAATATAAATTAACTTCCTTTTTATTAGGAAAATATGTTGCATGAGATATATATATTACAATAATACATTAGTCTGTGTGTGTATGCAAAGCCGTCTATTGAAGTAAGAGCTCTCTACTGAAGTAAAGTTATATATTGGTCTAGAAGATATCCGCAAGCTCCAAAGTACATGGTATCTGAACATAGTGATGAATTTCATGCTTACCATGTACACCTTTCAAGCTGATTTCATGCCTACCATGTACACCTTTCAACTCAAAAGTGGCAGTTTGTATTTTGAGTTCTGTTTTAGTTCTGCAGAAAACTGCATTGATGAACATAATTCAAAGCATTAATCTACTCAATACATTTTCCCCTTTTTTTCAGTCCACAAAAATAAACGTTAATGTTTACCCAGAAAAAAAATTAATAGTTTCTTGCACTGATTTTTTCATCTGTTTCTGTTGTAGTAATAAATACTGATAAGTTCCCAGGAAAAAATAAAATAAAACCTAGAAACTAAGAACATGGGCAGAGCGTGTTGAGGGGAATGTAGGAAAGTTTTTATATTAACCAGCTGATAGATTTATCATCCATATTTTCAGGATGACTGATCATAAAATGGTTTTAAGCTAATCCAAGCATTACAAAAGCTTCAGAACAACTTTTTGGGAGACAGAGTAGGACCTTTAATTATGACCAAAAGTAAGAGAAGCACAAAAAGACTAAGTATGGGCTGCATTTGTATGTTATGTGACTCTTCTATCTCCCTCTATTATAAAAAAGTTTTTCCTGACGGATGACAGAATGACATCATCACATCATCAGTTTCAACATGGGGGGGTGGAGTGGGATGAGAGAGATTTCCCCCAGTGACACGGCGATGCTGGGGGAGGAGGTGGCGTGGCCCCTGGCTCAGTTTGGGATGGCCTGTTACAGTGAGCGCTGCCTGGAGTGTGCATCACCCCGCTGCTAGAGCGCTGAGAGCCTTGCAGCACCTCCCCTGCCTGCTGTGACTTGACAACCTCTCCTGGTACCTGCCCCTGCAGTGCCCCCCAAAAGCTCCATCCCCTGCCCTCCCCATGGATGGGCCCTGCAGCGCCCCCCATTTGCTGCACCCTGCCAGTCCCATCTATGCTGGCTGGTTCCTGACCTCTGCACCAAGCCAGCTCCTTGCCATGCCTGGCTCCAGCAGCACCCCATGCCCTCTGCCCCCTAACTCCTCCCCATACCTGGTCTCTGCAGCACCGGCCACTTGTCTCTTTGGCTGCAGGGGGAGGGGGAATTTGCACAGCTACCCTGCACCCAACATCCCTCACAGTAGCATCCCACCTGGGTAGCTGCCAGCCAATGAATGATTGTGGCCAACCTATATTGGGGGGTAGGGGAAGCAAAATCCAGAGCCTCTTATCTGCTGCACAGAGGAGCAAGAGTGAGGAAGTCACCAGCAGGGAGATCAGGGAGTTCACCATGTCCCACCACTGCGTTGTGACCCCCCCTCCCCCGGACCACCCTGCTGTGGACCATGCTACCCATGGAGCTTCCTCCACTTTGGTTTCACCTGCAAGGGAGGCAGGCAATGCACAAAGAACTCTTTGTGGTACGGCCGCTGGCCTGTGCCCAGGGCTTTTCCATTCTGCATCTCTTGACAGTGCAGGTTGTGGCCTGGCCGGGCTTTCTCTTCCTCTCTGCAGTGCTCCCCCAGCATTGGGGCACCATGCACTCCAGTCAGTGCTCACTGTAATAGGCTGTCCCAAATTGATCCAGGGACCCGCCTCACGGCCGCCTCCTCCCCAGGCATCGCAGTGTCACTGGGGGAAATCTCTCTCACCTACCCTCCTCTTTCTGGCCACTTACCCACAGAAAAATCAGTTGGGGACCACACAAGTGAGAAACCAAAAAACTCCTCCCCAATCCCCCAACCCGCACTGAGGTAGCCCCCAACTGAGACACCTCACTCCTCTGGTGCTGCATTCAGGAGACAATGCAGTACAAGTGTATCATATACTTACTATGCTATAGTAAGTGAGTGTGTAACAAAAGGCAAGAAGTTAATTGTGCATGAGGAAAAAGAGTAACAAAACTGATTAAGGTTCTGATGAAATGACAATTTTATTCTATGTACACTACTGCGATAAGAGTATTGTAACTGCTTCATTAAGTACATCAAACACTGTTATACTACACGTGGAATTTGAAATTGCCTGCAGTAATTTATCAACACTGGTATTGTAATTGCATTTGTACTCTATGGTTATTGCACCTCTATCACATACCACCTCAATGCATCTTATCTTCGGTTATTTTTTATGACTACCTAGTGCATAGTTATTACATTGTATAACTTACAAGCATGCCTATCCTTGCTTCTCTAGTTTTACTTGTTTTCTTCTAATAACCATCACTTATTTTAAGACGGTTTTGTTCTTTAGAAGCTAAATTCAATGCAAAGGACATACATATAATTAAAATTTGTGGCTCACACCACTGAGTTGACAAATTAGGAACATTTGTAACTGCTTGGCCTACAGACCTTTTAGCAATGTTAGTAATTTTAGTTCAGGTTATAAGGCACCCTAGCTAATCAAAATCACCCTTTTAGCTACTAGAATATTAAACTGGGTAATCATATGATCAGACTGGAGTCTTTGTTCTTTGCTATGCCATTCTGTTTTTACTCTGTCACCCTCACTTTCAATAGCATAAGTCAAACTGCACCCTTGACCTAAGCCCACTGACTTCACTGTAAGCTTTTCTGAGCAAGGACTGAATCTTTTTTATGTATTCTATGACATGCCTAACAACATTTTTGGTGCTATAATATATCATCCTAGCTTTTACAAATCATACACCAAAATCAAAGACTATAATAACACAAATTAATGAAAATCCAAAAAAGACTGGCTTTTGTTGAAAGCCAAATTTTGATTTTATCAATCAAAACAAACTGGATGGAAAAGCCTGGTGCTTACTCAAATTCAGCATTGTACAAACTATTGCAAGTCTGTTTTTTCTTTGGCTCATATCTCTTTGTAGCAGCCTCTTGGATGGATTGTTAGCAGGGACTGAATCCAGAATCAAACAATCAAAATATAAGCCTGTGTTGCTTGAACTAAACCTATTATCTGGAAGTAGCAGCAGCCTCAAACTTAATGTTGACACACCTATCCCTGAGAATATTTATCCCAAATGTCTCATATTCATAGCACCTGAATTCCACATATGGAGCTTATGACGGGGAGAGCATACCCCGCACTGAAACGGGGGGGGGGGGGGGGCTAAGACTCTGTGGGCGGAGGAAGTCCGGCCCCTTTTCCCAGACTGGGCATGCTCCAAGTGCAGGAGCAGTATAAGAGTCAGCAGAGCAGCTCAGTCGGGGGGACCGCCAGAGGGGAAGGAGCTCAGGCCAGAGCTCCTGAGCTGCCCCTGCAGCAGCCGCCGCAGCCACAGCCACCCCAAGAGCAGCGACCCCTTTGCAACAATTGCGACACCGCTCCCATACCTAACAAAGAATTCTCAGCCCCATCAAGTAAAGTGGACACCGCAGTGTGCGAGGGCCTTCCAGAACCTAAAAAGGCGGTTGACCCAGGAACCAGTCCTAGTACACCCCTATTTTGGGAAGGAGTTTATACTCCAGACAGATGCTTCTGGAGTGGAGCTCAGAGCTGTCTTATCCCAGAAGGTAGATGGGGAAGAACACTCGGTACTGTTCCTGAGTCGGAAATTGTTCCCTAGAGAGACAAAATATTCTACAATTGAAAAAGAGGCATTAGTAGTAAAATGGGCTATTGACGCCTTGAGATATTACCTGCTAGAAAAGACTTTCCATTTGGTGACAGACCATGCACCCCTGCGATGGCTCGACAACATAAAAGACACCAATTCCTGGATCATGCGTTGGTACCTCTCCCTGCAACCCTATGACTTCTGCATGTCTCATCGACCGGGGAAGGCCCATGCTAACACAGATTTCTTCTCTAGGCAGGGGGAAGAAGATAGGGAGGGAAAATGCCAGCTGGGTGCCCTCTTAAGGGGGAGGGTGTGTGACAGGGAGAGCGTATCCTGCACTGAAGAGGGGGGGCTAAGACTCTGGGTGGAGGAAGTCCTGCCCCTTTTCCCAGACTAGGCATGCTCCAAGTGTGGGAGCAGTATAAGAGACAGCAGAGCAGCTCAGTCGGGGGGGACTGCCAGAGGGGAAGGAGCTCAGGCTGGAAGTCCTGAGCCACCCCTGCATCAGCAGCAGCCCCAGGAGCAGTGACCCCAGCAGCAGCCACTTCAGCAGCAGCACCAGTGATAGCCCCAGCCAGGGAGGCCATCCATGAGGACTGGACACACTGAGCAATGTCTGGAGAGCTGAGCAGTGCTGGGGATGGGAGGAAGTGGCCCAGGAAGGAGGATTGTCCTCCGGGAGCTCAGCATGCTTTGGCTGGCATCCCTGCTGAGCAGGCAGTGAAACTCTCCACTGTCAACAGGGCCTTGGTCTGGGACCTGGTGGAGCGGGAGGGCCTGGGTCCCCCTACCCCACGGTACCCTGCTCCCTAACAGCTTGGGGAGACTTACCTGTGGACTAGGCCTCTAGGCCAGAGTAACTCTGAAAGAGAGGAGTGTGTTTGGGACTAGGTTTGCAGGTCCATATTTACCCTGGTTAGAGAGAACTGTACTTTGGGACTAGGCCCAGAGGGCTGTATTTGCCCTGTGAAAAAAGGGAGGTCCGGCCCCTCGACAGAGCTATATGGGTATGTCTACATTAGCCACCCTAGTTCGAACTAGGGTGACTAACGTAGTCATTTGAACTTGCAAATGAAGCTTTATTTGCATGTTCCTGGGCACAGCCATTTTTAAATGCCCGGTAGTTCGAACTCCCTGCCCGCGACTACACACGGCACGGGCTAAGCAGTTTGAACTAAAGCCCCTAATTCGGACTACCGTTACTCCTCATTGCAGGAGGATTAGGGGCTTTAGTTCGAACTGCCTAGCCCATGCTGCGTGTAGCCGCAGGCAGGGAGTTCGAACTACCGGGTATTTAAAAATGGCGGCGCCCAGGAACATGCAAATAAAGCCCGGGATATTTTAATCCCGGGCTTCATTTGCAAGTTCGAATGACTACGTTAGCCACCCTAGTTCGAACTAGGGTGGCAGTGTAGACATACCCTATTAGACTAATAAATCACTTATGTTGACCAACCAACAAAGAAGGGGGAGAGACCTGGTCTGTGCTCCAAAATTAGGTCAGCATAAGATGCCTTTCATCGATCTAGTGGTGCACGTGTCTATACTTAATTTATCTCCCACCAGTGGAAGCACCTTGTTATGGTGACAGAATAACATCACTTCCCGGAGCAGCATTGATGGTCAATGTAGTGAGGTCGACACAGTATGAATGTAGACGTTGTTAACTTATATTGACCCTGGCAGTCCTCAGGCAGCGTCCCACAATGTCTGACCCCGGTTGGGTCTCAGTTGAAAACTCCACTGTCAAGGTATCAAGTAGTCTGGAAGGTTCCATCCCTTTTTCATGGAAGCAGACTTTGAAATGCCTTTTCCTCAATGCTGAGTTAAGTGAGCATACTTAGAAGCTCCCCACTGTTGAAGGAAGTGGCGCAGCTGACCATACTGCCTATATGTTGCAGCTTGGAGTAGACAGGAGATATTGGATCCACTGTGCTTTTGAAGAGGAGAGGCTGAGCAAGCGCTGCTCTGGATCAGCCATAGTAACATCAACTTCTATGAGACAGTGGATGCAAAATAAGGGGTATGACAGGGAATGACAGGGAGCTATGGCAATGTTGTGGGTAAGTGAAAGAAGGACAACTGACAAGCTGATACCAAGCTGCAGACCTGCCACTTTGCCAAGTATGATATGTATCTCTTTGTAAGGGAACTGTTACCGCTACTCTGCAAACCACTGTATGTACTTGTGAGGAATCTGAGCCACAGGCCCCTGGCCTGAATGGTGATGAGATGGAGGAGAAAGATGGCAGACATTCAAGAAGGGGACCATCCAACTATACCATGAGTCAGGACTCCACTGCACTCTAGTCTATTCAGGTAGCTGAGTATGGATGAACCTTATGCAAGACAAGGATCCTCTGGTAAATCACACATGTATTTCCCATTAGTGATGGCAACAGCAACATATAAGGATCCAGCAATTGACTTTGCATTCATTTACTTATACTAGAAGAGGTAGCAGTACAGCCAAGAGAGGTAGTGTTCTCTGAAACTCATACTTGCAGAGATAGGCATGGGGGAGGGGGAATGAAGTACAGTCTGCATGTAGAGCCTACGTCTAGACTATATCCCTTTTCCGGAAAAGGGATGTAAATTAGATGTATCGCAATTGCTAATGAAGCAGGGATTTAAATCTCCCCCGCTTCATTAGCATAAAAATGGCTGCCACTTTTTTTCCGCACGGAGCTTTGCTGGAAAAAAGCGCCAGTCTAGACACTGATCTTGCGGAAAATAAAGCCTTTTCCGAAAGTTCCCTTATCCCTCATACTACACTGTGCATCAATACAAACACTCAGCGTGTGCACGTACCTCAGGGTGTGCACGTACAGTGCTGACACACACAAGGAGAGGAGTATGCCTGCATACCTGCAATATACTAATTGTGGGGGCTTAATGACAATATGAATTGCTTGACTTCATTCTATAGGGTAGAGATAGCCAAAGTCTAACACTGTGCTCTTCAGGGTATCATTACCACTAAAATGCACATAAAATTCCCTTTGCTATTTTGCATATCTATCAGTGTCTTTAAGACATAAGGGATAAAGGATAAGGGATCTTTCGGAAAAGGCTTTATTTTCTGCAAGATCAGTGTCTAGACTGGTGCTTTTTTCTGGCAAAGCTCCGTGCGGAAAAAAAGTGGCAGCCATTTTTATGCTAATGAAGCGGGGGAGATTTAAATCCCCGCTTCATTAGCAATTGCGATACGTCTAATTTATATCCCTTTTCCGGAAAAGGGATGTAGTCTAGACGTAGCCATAGTGATTTACCTTGAATCCTACTCGGAGATTCTGATGAAACTTTCAAGGACATGCTCTGCATTCCTCACATGATGCTTTTTAGGCATGGCAGCCTTATTTTTTTCCTCTGTGACAGGACACTTTTCTATACCAGTCAGCAATAATGTTGGAAGGCACACATAGGCTAGAGCATATGAGGCTTTGGAATGCCAGCAGCAGCTGTGCTCTCTCTGCCTTCATCACCATCAGGAGTGAGAGCAGCTAAAATCACTGTCACCTATGGAAAATGGTGCCTCTTCTGTACTAATGCCCTATATGCATACAACTGAGCAATGCTCTCCTCATTTCCCTCACCCCTGGTGGATCATACTCATCTTGGCTGGTGCTGTAACTGTCACCATACTCAAACACTCTGAAGTAGAACCATCAATAAGTATGTCTTGCTTAAAACTTTAGGGAAACAAGGGAAGGAAGCAAGTGCAAAATTGTAAGTTTCACTTTCCAGAGTGCGTATATTGATAATGGTACCTCAGTGTGTTTTACCTGCAGTTGCTGAGCAGTTCCACAGGTGTGAAGGAGAACTCCTAAGACAGATGAGGAGACAGAGGAAGACACAGGATGATAAGTTAAATGAGATCCTGCAAGACCGTGCTGCATCAGACTGAGAGTGCAGGGTCTGAAGAATAAACATTGCAGACTTCCTAGATATGGCTAGCAAAGACGCCCAGGAATCCCAGCAGGAAAAAGAAAGGTGATGCCTCTAGAGATGCTTCTCTGGCAACAATCCCTGATGTTGCAGACTCTTGTGAAATTACAGGGTCAATAATCCAAGGTTTGTCTCCCTTTGCAGTCCGTGGAAAACTCCAGTGCAGGACCTTCTTATATTCCCTTCAGAATTCCACATGGCATCAGGGGCTGCATACTTACCCTTACCTCTCCAATCTGAGGACAACCACAGCTTCACATATACTGACCTGAGAGAGCCTTGGTAGCTGTATGTGTATGTACAATGGACATGAATGTTCTTTCCCCTTGATAAGTTCTCTTCTGTTAAGTTTTTAGTGTGTTTGCTTTTAAATTGCATGGATTTTTTCTTTTCACTAATCTTATTACTGAATAAAATTCTATTTGGAACATAAATCATCTTTGTTAGTTCACAACCCATGTTGCAGAGTGCCTAGCAATTCTGAAAGGATTCACTTGTTGCTGTATAGTGTGACACAAGTCACAGTATCAGTGACAAACATACAGTGTAATAATCATAAATGTACACCAAGCACTACACAAGTTCTAGCAAGTCCCAAAACAGCAGGGCCGGGTACAGCATAATGCACCACAACATAATACTGTGGTTTGCTGTTAAAGTGCTCCTTCAGTGCTTCCCTAAGCTGTAGAGTTTTGTGCTGAACTCCTCTAATAGCTCTTGTGTCTTGTTCAAATTCAGCAAGTAGCCACTTTCCCCCATTGCTTCATCCATATTATGCAGGTCACAGCAGGTATCTGTAACACTGGGATATATTTCTCACTGAGATCAGATCTCATGGGTAAACAAGTTAGCATTCTTTTAGTCTAGCAAAAGCACATTCAACTGTCATTTGGCACCTGCTGATTTTGTACCTGAATCTTGCTGCTGTACAGCAGCCAACTTGACAACTTATGAGTCATGAGAGCAAGAGTTAGACTGGGTCTCCCAGGATCAGTATTGATTAACATTTCATCATTTGCTAATGGTCATCTGCTAGGTGGAGGGCACAGGGTGTACTTGCTTAAAAGCTTTCTGAAAAGTCCTGTGTGCTTAAAGATACACTTTCCATGACCAGTTCACCCTGATGTTGGTGGCTTATACCTGGGGATCCTAACCATAGAAAAGTTGCCCTTTCTGTTGATGTACTCTGCAGGAAGGCGGTCTGGTGCCAAAATAGGGATATGCGTGCTATCTGTCATTCTCTCACAGTTTAGGAGCCCTATTGTTGCAAAGCCATCTGTGTCTCCTCTATGTTGCTGAAAGTCACAGCCCTTCATTGCAGTGTTGATTAAAGGCCCCGCACACTGGCATGACAAGAGCCCCCACACTGGTTTTTCCAGCTCAAAACTAATTGCTACCAGTCAGTGGGTAATCATGCATTACAAGCGTCCACAGTGCAATCGTCATCACTACTCCACTCTCAGTGCTGTTTTCATTCTAGGGTCCCTGCACTGGCGGTGTGGGTGAGTTCAGCCCACAGATCCAGGAATGTGGCCTTTCACATTTGGACGTTCTGCCGCCGCTGCTAGTCACTCCAAGCCTGCATTACAGTGCAATCATCCCAGTCAGTGCTCATTTCTTGGGACCACAAATGGCATGCCACCATCTGCAGCTGTTCTGCACAGGCCATCACCAATCTTGAATTGGTTCTCCTCAACTCCTGCAAGAGTCTGTCCTCCAAGAAGTCATCACATGACCTGCTGATTCAGGTATTCCTGTAGCTCTGCAAATATTGGAGGATCGAGGGGTCTGTGCTTCCAATGCTTATGTACTAGACAGTGGCAAGTTGCACTCTGGGGTACCTATCTATGGTATACTACACTGTGCATCAATACAAACACTCAGGGTGTGCACGTACCTCAGGGTGTGCACGTACAGTGCTGACACACACAAGGAGAGGAGTATGCCTGCATACCTGCAATATACTAATTGTGGGGGCTTAATGACAATATGAATTGCTTGACTCCAGTCTATAGGGTAGAGATAGCCAAAGTCTAACACTGTGCTCTTCAGGGTATCATTACCACTAAAATGCACATAAAATGCACATAAAATTCCCTTTGCTATTTTGCATATCTATCAGTGTCTTTAAAGAGACAGAAGCTGAATTAAAGTACTATTGCTATTTGGCTTATTTTTTCTTGCTAAGGTTAAAAACTAATTCAAAATGGCAATTCTTAGAAACTGTTTCCAAACAGATGTTGGTTCTGTACACAAAGAATATTTACAACATAGAGAAATTTGCTTATGAGTAGAAAAAATAGCATCATGGTCTTTCTTTTTCAGAGAAGTATTTGGGGGGTGGGGAGGCAAGTCTTGCCATATATAAGCAAACTATCCACAAATCTGTGAGAATTTCCAAAAACTCACTTTTTTGTATTAATATTTTCATTTAGTGCATAATCTGACCTCTTTTGGTCACTCCTTAGTAAACTCATCATCACCAACTTAGAAGGTACTTTGAATCATAGACTCATAGGCTGGAAGAGACCTCAGGAAGTCATCTAGTCCAACCCAAAGCAGGACCAGCCCTAACCAAATCATCCCTGCCAGGGCTTAAATACTTCTCGAGATGGAGATTCTACCACCTCCCGAAGTAACCCATTCCAATGCTTCACCACCCTCCTAGTAAAATAATTTTTCCTAATATCCAACCTAGACCTCCCTTCCTCCCCCCTCCCCAATGAAACTTGAGACCATTGCTCCTCATTCTGCCATCTGTCACTACTGAGAACAGCTTCTCTCCATCCTCTCTGGTAGTTAAAGGCTGCTATCAAATCCACCCTCACTCTTCTCTTCTGTAGACTAAACAAGCCCAAATCCCTCAGCCTCTCAAGGCTGCAATGATCCCCTGAAGTGATATATTACATATGTCTGTTATATATTTCCTATCAAGAAATGCATTTTGAGAATAATAAGGCCTGTCTTGCTGAAGGGAATTTTGAAAATTGCTATATTCAATATAGCAACTGTATAGTAGAAAAAAGGTTAATTTATTCTAGATCCACAGAAGAACTACAACTCTGACATTTCATCAATGTTTACAAATAGACTTATTTCTGATCTATACCATTCTAATCTGTGGAATAAATGCACTTTCTGCAATTTCAGGGATATTTAAAGTGTCCTGATTTACACAATTTGAATTGTCAAGAGACAGGGTATGATAGTAAGACACTTTGGACAGAGACTTTGCCCAGCACTTGTGTCCATTTGCAAAAGGCAAGACCCAGTGGGTATGACTACACCACCACGCTAGTTCGAACTAGGGTGGCTAACGTAGGCATTTGAAGTTGCAAATGAAGCCGGGATTTAAATATCCCGGGCTTCATTTGCATCTTGTCCGGCGGGCACCATTTTTAAATCCCCTTAGGTCCAACTACCTACTCCGTGCCTGGTAGTTCAAATTAGAGATCCTAATTCGAACTACCTACTCCGTGCCGCGTGTAGCCGCGGGCACGGAGCTCGACCTAAGGGGATTTAAAAATGGCGCCCGCCTGGCAAGATGCAAATGAAGCCCAGGATATTTAAATCCCCGGCTTCATTTGCAACTTCGAATGCCTACATTAGCCACCCTAGTTCGAACTAGGGTGGTAGTGTAGACATACCCAGTGAGGCTGGTAAATACAGTACCTGTTAAATTACTTGTGCTGCTACCACCCTAATAGGGGCATGGCTCTGCTCTCCAAACAAGCCAGCTCTGTGGACCACTGGGGAAAGCTTATGCCACCTTTTCTGAGGATGGCAGACATTCAGTTAGTTCATATGCTTATATGGGAACTCCAGGAGAAATTGTTTCAGCCAAAATTCCTCATGATGGCTTCTACTATATGGAAGCCACTATAAGCAAACTGTTTTTCTATGCCTCAATTTAGGCCTCTCTATTGAATTTATTCAGGTTGTGGGCTCATTTTTAAACACGGGGATCTAGATTTAGAGCCCACTTCCCAAAAAATTATTTCCATGGCTTGGCGGTCTTTCTAATAATAGTGAATAGTTTTCCAGTTCACTACAGAGCAAATACCAAATTACCATTGTTCCTCTGCTTGCTTCTTTCATAACCATCAGTATCAGTTCAGCCTTGACTTCCTTACCACTGGGAATGGAAGGTTGTATTGATAGCAAAGATGACCATAAATTTAAATGGGAGGGACTCACTGTAATGACTGCAAATTGATAGAAAGTCCCAGTAGAACATTTAAAGGCTAATATCCTTTGCAATAGAAAACAAAAAGCAATAAAAGGCCTTGGTGGATGATTAAGTGCCAAAGCAAACCTAAGGCACTTGATAACTGCAAATGCCATCCAATACCATACATAATATGATTCTTATTACACAATAAAATGAAAGAAGATAGAACAAACCACAGAATTACAGTGAAGGGAAGGAAAGAAAACAAAGTGAAGCCTATGTCCAAAGAAATAGATTTTCTGTAAGCTTCCCCATTTGACTCTCCAGGAGAGTGGCACATATAGATAGTCCTAAAGGAAGGCTAACTTTCTGCTGAAAAGTCAATAAACAAAACCAAACCAGAACAGCGAAGGAGTATATTGGCTTGAAACAGAATTTTGCATTATATTTCACTAAAATAAAATATATCCTGGTGAAAAATGTACACAACTTAATCATTCAACCTTTAGTTAGGAAAAAATAGCAGAAGAAGAGAGAAATAAAGAGTATGGTAATGGAGAAACAAGATCAAGGAAAGCTATTTCAGATCTGCAGAAAAAGGACTCATAACAAGAGAGCAAAACTCCGTAAAGGACAATGGTTGGAGACTACTGTTATAAAAGTGGGAGGAATACAATGGGAAATGGAGACATTGACCATTGATATAAATTGGCCTTGACTTGATGGAGCTATAGCAGTTTACAACATGGTTCTTGGGGTTTTGCAGCAAATAGGGGGAGGATTTTAAAAACAAACAGAAGAGCTCTGTAATAAAGTGGGAGATGGAGTAGAGATGTTTGAGGAAGAAGATGATACAATCTTGTTATCAGAGGTCAACTGGCAGTACTTTGTATCTTTAGAATCTGGAGATCTGGGTCCTAAGGAGGTCACAAAGTGAGAGTTCAACAGTCAAAGTGAGAGAAGATGAAAATCTTATGCATGTCTTAGAGATGGAAACAAGGCAATAACACACATGGCAAAGTTACAGAGACTTACTAGGCATGCAAGGGGATGGAATGTTCCTATCCAAAAATTACGATATAATCTATGGATACTCAAGTAAAATGAATAGTCTAAATTCTTCTCTGGGCTCCCCCTGAAACTGTGGTTTTGCCCCCTCCCCAACACTGGTCTCTGCTTTAACGGCACAATCCTATATATTTAATAGAAACGTTCAATGCTGACCACTTGTATCTTTCCCATAGTGTGTTTTAGAGAGCAGAGGGATGAATTGCAGAGGATAAACTTCAGTTGGGACTTACGTTCTCCCCACAATTAGATGCTTTTTTTCCGGCCCCAAGTTAACATGTGGTGCTGTGCAAGGTAAAATATTATGTTCCACCTCATTGGTAGTGACACTTTGTAGATGGGTCATTTCTGTGTTTGACTGTAGTTTTATAAAGCAGGTTAGGATCCCTCCAGACAAAAGGTCTATCAATCTCATAAAAATGTCTGAAAGAGAGACACTTCAAATAGTAAGCAGTTGTGGAACTTACTTTTGGTAAGGTTAGAGCTAACTTGCATAAAGGTGCCATGTGCTGATAGTCATCAGGCTGAAGGGGTTGATTCCAGTTCTTGGCTATTGTTTCTTTGGTCATTTTGTAAAAGACTGCAGTTCCCTTGTAATGAGGTGAGCTGTAGTTACCAAATTCATCCACTTCTTTGAGTTGGAGCTCCAGTCTGGGCTTTTTGTGTGAATGAAAAATAAGCCTGTAGGCTTTTCCAAAATTCTTCCCATCATCTGTATGCAATATAAAAAGATGTATTTCTTATACAGAGTTTTAATGTGGGGTTCTACAGTATATGAACATAATCTTTTGGGGAGCATGGTAAGTCAATAGGACTTATACAAATAAAACAAAACAATTGTTTTTAGGACTGAGACCTAGGTATGAAACAGAACAACAATTACATTTTCCTGGCCATTTAAGTTAACATTTACATTATCTTTGCAGTTAGCTGCCTCAAAGTGCCTCTGAAGAGAGTTGTACTGCTGGTTGAAAAGAAATGCACATGGAGATGACAAAATGAATGAATTACAAACCATGGAGAGAAAGAAATGAAAGTCCACGTTGACAATGAAATTAGTACAACAAAAGGAAAATATCATATATAAGGCTCTAGGAAATAATCTGTGCTATTGTGTTAAATATTATATTTTTTACCAGAATAGCTGGTCAAAGTTCAAGACCCTTCAGGCTGTTCCAGCTAGGAGAGAGAATTGATGATGGAATTGGGTGCCTTTGACACTATATTGCTTATTTACAAAGGATAAATGTTGTCCTTTTTTTTTCTTGAACACAAGAGGAATAACCCTCCCCCCCCAAAAAACCCCAGGAGACTATATCTTTGCACACTGGTGCAAACTCTTTCACCTCTCCCCACAAATGCTTTCTTGGTATACTTTTTTTCCCAAGGTTGTCTTAGAAATTGTTTCTCAGTCTCCTTCCATATCACCCTCCTGCTTCCTGCTCTGTCACACATACTCTTTCCCAAACAATAGACAGAAGAGTTCTCCACCTACATAGCTCAAATTTCTGAGTAGACTTAGATGCCTCTCTTTGAGATTGCTATTGTTTCTTACATTTATTTTAACTGAATGAAGAGAGACCTTTATATTCATCAGTTTAAGGAACTTTTAACCCAATTGCTTGAGATGTATATTATCATGTTAGGCTTTGTCTGAACAGCTTTTAGGGACAACATGTTGACAGGGCAGTGTCACTAAAAGTTGGGCAGTGTAACACTGTTGAAGCTTTAGCCAACAAAAAACTTCTATACCCCTCCCTATCCCAGCTGCATTTGCTTTGTCAGAAGGAGAGCACTCCTGCTAACCAAAACTGTTTACATTAGCACTTGCCTCTGCAGAGTTTTTGTCCCTCTGGTTTTTTTTTAAAGCATCTGTGAATGACAAAAGCTTTGTTGCTCAATTGCTAATGTAGACAAAGCCTAAGTAAACCTTGTATTATAATCACTACAGGAAGGGGGAGGAGTTGCATACATTTCACATTTCCTGTTTTTTTGAGTACTTAACTCTGCATCCTTAACATTTCATTCACATTTTTTATAACTATGCAATATATTTGGGAACCTGCAGACTACTATTTTTTTCATACTAGTTTTTATGGGATGGTTCCCCTTTGGAAGAATTTATGTAATGTGTACAATGTCACCTCTCAAGGTAATAAATTGCATACTCATGATTAATTGCAAAACCTGGCAAAGAAGAGCACAAATATTTGCAAAGGATTTCCTAGATGGCCTAGTGCTGAGCTACCTCTGCTCCCACTGCAGTGAATGGGTTTTTACACTGTAATAGTGAATGACAGTAGTTAGATCAACTGTGAGCACTCGCGAAATTTCTAAACAGCAGGTCAACATCACATTAATAAATTCAGAGGACCACCTGCAAAATCATCCACTACATTCAATTAAGTTATTCCAGATTTACTTTTATGTAAATAAGCAGAATCTGTCCTTTTAAAATTTAAAGTCCCTTTGACCACAATGAGATGTACTTAAAACAGCCATAAAAAGAGATTAGTAGAAAAGAGAGCAGTATGGGTAAAATATTGGCCTTATTGAAGTAACTGAAAAAAATACCAATTAACTTCCAGTGGGCTAGGATTTCATCCTATGTATGTCTTTTCATGTAATCAGAGTGGAAAGGTTGCCTATCCAATTACAATTTTACAAAATATAACAGTTGAATAAGAACACTGAAGCATGACATTCCATATAATTACTTAAATGCAAGCTCACTATTTTCAGCAGCTGGAAGGAATACCAAGTACTACATCATATCATAGTAATTCACTTGATTGGTTGCATTTATATTCAAGAAAGGGCCAGTTTACCTGAAGCAAATATGTTGCCACTAAATCTAAAATGAATCTGCTCTCCTTCTCTTAGTTGAAACTGTTGAGTTGGTTCTGGAGGACCAGAGTACCCCTTCTCATGCAGGCTTTGCAACTCCCGGTTCAGTTCTTTGGATGGAACCAGTAAAACAACTATTTTATGAGGGTTTTCTTTTTTCCGATATAGCACAACATTAGCCAGGGTGCTGCGAATGGCTTCCTCCAGAGCCTGAATAAATAGAACTAAATGTGTATTGTCCATGGCAAACGAAAGGCGAATGACAATAAAGCTGTGTTAAGAAGAAATGAGAGAAGAAAATATGTAGTCCCTCAGGTGACACTTTATTATTTATTGAATGATAAATCATTTTATTTACCCTTTGCAACTTCTCAAGCAAGATAATACAATTGTTCAGATAATTGATGACCGTTCTATCATGCTTTCCTCCTCATGGTGGGAAACAAATGCTCAGATTAGTTTCCTGGATATCAGACCAAAAGTCAAGCTGTTCAGGATTGAAAGCTTTATTGAAAGAGTCCGATGTTGTACATAATTTTTCTCAAAGTAAGGCCATACATAATATTTTCAGTTGTGAGTTTGGCACTTATCCTGTCTCCCTGACTTTCAACAAAAATTCCATTGATTCTAATGGGAGAAGAACCGGAGCTATTAGTAATACATTTAAAGGGAAAATGAAATGTATTTTGTGCTGTGTACCTTTTACATTTCATTGCCAGAGAATATTATTGAGTTAAAACAAAATAAGAATGGCTAGATATGAATATGAATAACTCATGCTTCTTGGCATACAATACAATGTTGAATAGCTAAATGGTCTTGGTTGTAATGGGAAGATTATACCTCCATCTGTAACAACAACTAATGATGCTGACCATTGTTACACAGACTATTAGAATAAACCCTCAGTGGTCAGATCAAGTATGTTAATCCCTATGTTATTTCAATTCTCACGGAGACTCAAAAACTAGCCAATGAACAAAAATATTGTAATTGGAATAAGACGGTAACTGATTTTGAGGGAAGTGGAATTAATGTGCATTAAAAATTTTATAGATGTGATGACTAATAGTATATAGGACCTTCAGTTGAAATAGATATACTCATATTTGATCAAATATATTGTAATTACAAAAATGTAGTACATACATTAGAAGAAAAATGTCAGACCTTTAAAGATTTTAAAAAGGTATTAAACAATATGAAATGATATATTAGTTTTAGATTTAGTTTTAGATTAGTTTTAGTTTTAGATTAGTATTAGATTTTGTTACATATTTTAATTGCAATATATTTATGAGTCAATCTATAGGGGACTGATGCTTTCCCCCATTTTTCTTCCTCACATGTTTACAAAGCTTTTCACTTCTAGAATCATTTAGAGTATTAGCTTAATGGAACAAAGCTCCAGAAAGCCTTTGACAAGGTCCCTCACCAAAGGCTCTTAAGTAAAGTAAGTTGTCATGGGATAAGAGGGAAGGTCCTTTTGTGGATTGATAACTGGTTAAAAGACAGGAAACAAAAGGTAGGAATAAATGGTAAATTTTCCAAGTGGGTTTCCCCAGGGGGTCTGTCCTGGGACCAATCCTATTTAACCTATTTATAAATGATCTAGAGAAAGGGGTAAACAGTGAGGTGGCAAAATTTGCAGATGATACCAAACTGTTCAAGATAGTTAAGACCAAAGCAGACTGTGAAGAGCTTCAAAAAGATCTCACCAAACTAAGTGATTGGGCAACAAAATGGCAAATGAAATTTAATGTTGATAAATCTAAAGTAATGCACATTGGAAAAATAATCCCAACTATAAATACAATATGATGTGGACTAATTTGGCTACAACTGCTCAAGAGAGAGATCTTGGAGTTACTGTGGATAGTTCTCTGAAAACATCCACTCAGTGTGCAGCAGCAGTCAAAAAAGCAAATAGAATGTTAGGAGCAATTAAAAAAGGGATAAAGAATAAACCAGAAAATTTCTTATTACCTCTATATAAAACCATGGTATGCCCACATCTTGAATACTGAGTACAGATGTGGTCACCTCATCTCAAAAAAGATATATTGGCATTGGAAAAGGTTCAGAAAAGGGCAACAAAAATGATTAGGGGTTCGGAACGGGTCCCATATGAAGAGAGATTTAAAAGACTTGGACTTTTCATCTTAGAAAAGAGCAGACTAAGGGGGGATATGATAGAGATCTATAAAATCATGACTGGTATGGAAAAAGTGAATAAGGAAAAGTTATTTACTTATTCCCACAATATAAGAACTAGGGGTCACCAAATGAAATGAATAGGTAGCAGGTTTAAAACAAAAAAAAGGAAGTTTTTCTTCACTCAGCACACAGTCAGCCTGTGAAACTCCTTGCCAGAGGATGCGGTGAAGGCTAGAACTTTAACAGGGTTCAAAAAAGAGCTAGATAGATTCATGGAGTTTAGGTCCATCAATGGCTATTAGCCAGGATGGATAAGGAATGGTATCCCTAGCCTCTGTTTCTCTGGAGGTGGGTGACAGGGGAGGGATCACATGAGGATTACCTGTTGTGATCCCTCCCTCTGGGGCATCTGGTATTGGCCATTGTTGGCAGACAGGATACTGGGCTAGATGGACCTTTGGTCTGACCCAGTATGGCCATTCTTATGTTCTAATAATGCAAGATAAGATAAGCCCCTCTAACAGACCCAGATGTAAATCTGGATATTTGACATGTGTAATAAACACAATTTACTGCCACTTTTATGAAACTTAAATGTTAGGTGTTCAGTGTTAGGGCATATTATAAAACCATATATTTTTCTTTCAAATTACACAGTAATAAATTATAGAGAAAATCAGAGGTAATTGCTGAACTTGTGCATAATAATCTGCACTTTCACTATACTCCCAAATACTTCCCAGTTCCACACAATATTCTAATGTTCAAGGTTTTGAGATCACAATCCTTATTTGTGCTGAACTCATGAGTAGGGGTCTATCAAGCATGAAGACTGCAAAACTCAAAATGTATGAAGTCATGTGGGAAAAACAAATCACAAATTGATTTTCAAATGTTTAAATGTATTTTCATCAACTGTGGTTAGACTCATGGGCTATGTCTAGACTGGCATGATTTTCCGCAAATGCTTTTAACAGAAAAGTTTTTCCGTTAAAAGCATTTGCGGAAAAGAGCGTCTAGATTGGCACGGACGCTTTTCCGCAAAAAGTGCTTTTGCGGAAAAGCATCCGTGCCAATCTAGACGCGGTTTGGCACAAGAAAGCTCCGATCACCATTTTAGCCATCGGGGCTTTTTTGCGCAAAACAAATCTGAGCTGTCTACACTGGCCCTTTTGCACAAAAAGCTTTTGCGCAAAAGGACTTTTGCTCGAACGGGAGAGTCAAAGTATTTGTGCAAGAAGCACTGATTTCTTACATTAGAACGTCAGTGCTTTTGTGCAAAATCAAGTGGCCAGTGTAGACAGCTGTCAAGTTTTTGCGCAAAAGCGGCCACTTTTGCGGAAAAACTTGCCAGTCTAGACACAGCCATGTTGTTTTGGTTCCCAGGCATGATCTATCAAACAAAGTTTGTTGGCAGGAATCTTTACATAAACAGAATTTTCAGTGAATACTGGAGAATATATATCAACATTCAAATCTTAAAACTCAGAGTTATGCTCTTCCAATCAAGGAGCAGAAACACAATACCCACTCAGAATTAATTACTATAACTCAAATTTCAAATGTCAAATATACAATATGCAGATGAAAAATTATTTACCAAAATATACATTTTGGCATAATTATTCATAACAAATAAATCTAAGAAAGTCATTAGCATCTCATGAAACATTTACAGACTAGTAGAGCCAAACTTTGGCAAATAAAATAATTTGTAGTGAATGATTTCTCAACTCTAGTAAGATCCCATTCATCAATTTGTTTGGATATGAATCTTTTACCCAAATAATTTCATTCAGTTATTTATGTTACCTTTCTAAACACTCATCTACTTCAAATGATACAAGTCCATTCCGTACATTCCGCACAATAACCTCATTAAGCACAATCCATTCCTCTTCTTTGTTTCTGTAACCCAATAATTTCAAGGATTCACTGAGATTCTCTCCATGTTTTCTCATCGAGGCACTCATTGACCTGGGACATGAGAAATCATTACAGAGGTTAAAATAAAGCTCTATGGCTATTAATTATTTGTGTTGTAACAGTGTCTTTTCCTTTCTCTTTTACCTGCCTAACTGCAGACCATCTGGGATGGTTTGGCTCTTACTGAAAACCTGCATCTAGAAAATGGTATGTAGGAACAGGATACTAAGGCTCTGTAATTTGGAAAGTTTCGTATTCATATGAATGTAGTTAACCTATAATCTACTATCTATTTGTGAGAGTTTGTCTGCCTGAGTGTCTGTCTGTCCATATATTCATCTGTCTGTCTGTTCAAGAACTCCTCCTAAATGGTAAAAGTTAGGACGACCAAATTCAGAATACTGCTTCCTGTTATCATAACTTAAAGCAAGGTAAAGATTGGTTGTGCCAGGAAAATGGGATGTACCTGGAATGGAATTACTTCTCATAAAATCATACAGAAAAGAGACAGAATCACCAGGCAGGTAAAAGGGACTGGCTGGGGGCACCTCCCCCACCCAATACTGGCCCAGCCTTGAGCCTCCCCCCACCCAGGTGTCTTTAAAGAGGACGGGGGGGAGGGACTGAAGCCCCCTTCCCTGATTTGTATGGGAAACTTCCCCCATCTGGCATAGGCGGTGAGTTATATGGGTTTGTGGTGCCCATGCTCCAGGAATATTCAGAGCCGGGGGCCCTGCTCCACCAATATTTGGAGCCGGGTCTCTTCCCCGGCCCTGCCTGGAGCGGGCCCCATCTTCTGAAGGGCCGAAGGGCCGGCTGCAGCTGCTGGAAGAGGAGGGGGATTATGACGGGGCGCCGCAGCCCCGCACTTTAAATTCCCCGGCGGGGGGCACTCTGGGGCAGAGGGAGCGCGCACGCGGCATGCTGAAATGCCATGCAACAGCTGAGAGGGCCCTGATGTCATGGCCTGGGACTTTAAAACTGCATGGCCCAGAGTTGCACCATGCTACCCAGCTTCAGGCCCAGCAAGTGGTCTGGAGCCCCGGAAGCAGCTGGGGCCTGATCACAGACTCCAGTGCTGCAAACTGGAAGGAAGAAAGTGGGGTAGGGAGGGGGAAAAATAGGGGGAAGGGGTGGGAGAGGAAGGGGCTTGTGCTGAGGGGAGGGGGGCAGGGCAGGAGAAGAGAGGGGAAGGTACCAAGGGACAGGGTGGAGGAGAGACAAATGCCAGGCGGCCTAGTGGAGACTGAGGAAAAGGGCAGGAGGGGAGGTATCAGTGGGAGAGGGGAAAGGGTAATGCTGGGAGAGGAGAGGGTAAGGGCATTGGGGGCTAGAGGGGGGAGGGGGAGGTGCTGGGAGAAGGCTTGAAAGAAGGGGTGGGCATGAGGAAGGCGGGGATGGAGCAAGTCATGTGTAAGAGCACAGGGGCATGAGGGGAACGGGGGGCAGAGGGTGGTGAGGGGGTGGGCATCAGGGAAAAAGATGGCAAAGGGGACAAGGGCAGTGAGGGAAGGGGGGCACCAGGAGGGTACAGGGGTAAGGGAAGGTGCAGGTGCCAAGGGATTCTGGGGGTGGAGCAGAAGGGCAGACACCTGCAGGGGAGGGACCAGCACCAGAGGAGAGAGGCAGGGCAGGTGTGTAGAGGAAGGTTTTAGGAGAGGGGATGAGGAGGGGTAGCTCACATAATCAGAGTGGGGCTACTGGAGGAGTGGGCACAGGGAGGAGAGAAGGGCTGGTGGAGGGGGGCAGGTCTCAGGAGGGCTGAGGGCAGTGAGAAGGGCAGGAGTCCGAGTCAGGACACCAGAGACTCCCGAGAAAACGCAAGCCACCGAGGGTTATTGATCAAAGAGTGCTTGGTTGTTTCCATATTCAAAAGAGCATTAATAACGTTGATATTCTTAGTTAAATAATTTTTTCTTACAATAGTGATATTATGCAATAAAGGGAAACTGTTAAACGCTTACAGTTTCCAGTCCATTTTTACATTATTTAATAAAATATATATCGGCTTACAGGGTGGGTAGGCGGGCGGGTGGGGGGTGGGGGTGGGGGGACTAGACCCATTCTGGGCACCACCAAAAATTATACAAACCTGCCGCCCTTGCCATCTGGTACTACCCCATCTCTGAGCCTCCCCCCTCCCAGGTGTCTTTAGAGAGGGCAGGAAGGCTGAAGCCCCTCCCCTGATTTTGTAAGCTGCTTGTTCCTCTTTGTCATGGAATGAGTGAAAAGTGCATAGTTTGCTGCATTCCTCACTCTGGCTGGGAAGCTCAGGGGGCAGCTGAACCTGGACCTGTGCCAGCCAAGGGACATGCACTCCTCCCCTGCCTGTGCATGCTGGAGCTGCAGCGGCCACGGAGCGGTGCTTCTCCCATGACCCCAAGCTGGTGTAGTGAGAGATGGCAGCTTGCATACTGAACCCCCCATCCTCAGCCCCATCTCAGCACAATAATGTAAATGAAGAAAAACAGAAATTAATTGAGTTAAGGACTTGAGCAATGCCAAGTAAGTCTTCTTGTCTAATATATAGCAAAACTTATATCAAGATTTGCTTTTGACCGGGTCACTTGATTTGTACTGATTCACAAGAAGTGGAAGTGTGCCTTAGCCCAGTGGAAAACCAAAAGTCTGATCTTGAGAAAAATAATATAAACCTTCCAAAACTAGCTATTATGCTTATGTGACTCAAAATATAAACTAATAATAAGACAGTTAACAACAACTTGGTAACATTGCAGACAATAACACTAAAATGCTGTTTTATCAGAGCCAGAGAAACACAGCTACTCAGGCATGTGGTTTATTTTTGACTTCTTCATGTAGATCAGTGGCTGTCTTCTGGCGGGGGGGAGGGGCGGTCGCAGCAGCCGGCCACCATTTTTTTTTTACCAGATTGGCGTACACGAGGCGGGGGAGCAGCAGGCGAGTGGAGCAGCATTTAAAGGGACCGCTTTCTTTTTTTTTTTCCCTCAACCAAAATTTTCCTGGGGGTTGCGTTAGAAAAAAGGTTGCGCACCACTAATTTAGATCAGAGACCGCAGCAGAAAGGCTACTTCTCAAGGAAGAACAAGACTAAAATAGTTTCTGTTGAACTGGCGTGAACTGTCAGATCACAGGGGACAGACTCAGGGTCCCAACCCCTCCCCCCCCTTCCCCCACTCGCTCCATCTAGCCTATCCCTATATTCAAAACTTGAAGTTTAAGGGCCTGATTTTCAGAAAAGCTGAGCTCCGCCTCCTATGGACTTCAACTAGAGTAGTGGGAAATTAAGTGTTCTGAAAAAAAGCCTACATACATTATAAACAGTGTCCAGATAAATTTTGCAGACATACAAAGAAAGCATAAGAGTGTACATCTAGATTCTGTAGATACTGCACAATGTTTCATGGACATGTAAATTCAGTGGTTTAACTTTTTGGACAAACTATTTTCCACCTTACCTGTTTTCCCCAGAGGTGATAATTTTTGGATACTCTCTTCGGGTATGTCTACACTACAGCGTTAATTCGAGTGAACTTATTTCGAAATAGTTAATTCAAATTAAGCTAATTTGAAATAACGCATCTATACACAAAAACTATTTCGAAATAGCGTTTTGCTATTTCAAAATAGCGCGTCCACACTGAGTCGACCCTGAACCAAAGTTAAAGCTGGCTGGAACCAGTGCCGGCAGGGCATCAGGTTTGGACTTAGTGTGTGGGGCTGCTGCCTGAGCTCCGTGCTTAAAGGGACCCTACCCCCACCCTGGACAGACAGTTCTCAGGGACAGCAAAGCAGTCCTGTCTTGGAGTGTCCTGAGTGCCCGCACTTGGGACACCACAGCACTCGGCCACATGGAGCCAGAGCTGCCCCTGGGCATGCCAGTGCATCTCGTGGGGTCGTTGCCATCAGCCCGGCTGCACTTGAGGCAGGCTGCCATCCGGGGCGGTCTATCAGGGGGCTGTCAGGATCCAGGAGGCCCTGCAGGAGAGCGTCCACCCTGAGGAGCCCTCAGAGCCTCCCCGGTCCTCCCCACCGGGGGCTTGTGCCCCATTCCTCCCTCACGTCCTTCCACTTACCCCTCCCTAGCCCCCCTTCCTGATGTCAAAAAAAGACACATGTTCAAAAATAAAAAATGGGTTTATTGAACAAAACTGGGGGGGGGGAATGAACCTCTGGGGAGACTAGGAAAAGGAGGTGGGAGAGGGGAAGAGAGAGGGTGGGAGAGGGGAGGAGGGAGCTGGAAGGGGGAAGCAAGGGGAAGAAGGGGGAGGGGAAGCTCAGGGCCCAGGGTTGGGGGGTCTCGCCTGACCAACTTGATTTTCATGCAAACCTGCTCCTGGGTTCGCATGTGGCCTTTGGTGGCCAGGCTGGCAGCTATCCTGCCATAGACGGTCGCATTCCTCCATCTAGTGCGGAAATCATGGACGTTGGGGGCATCCCCCCCAAACCTGAATAAGGTCCATGATCTCCACCCTGGACCAGGAAGGCACCCACCTTCTCCAGCCCTGTCAGGCTCCTGGGAGCTGGCAGACTGCTCTTGGGGAGCGGTGGAGGGCTGGCTGCCAGTGGCTTGCTGGCTCATGTTTTGGGGCCACTGGGTCAGGGCCCCGGTGGCCACTGCTGGCTCTGGGCTGGCAGGCTTGCTGGCTCATGTTTTGGGGCCACTGGGTCAGGGCCCCGGTGGCCAATGCTGGCTCTGGGCTGGCAGGCTTGGAGCTGGCACAGGCACTGTAGCCAGAGTCTACCCCTTTAATGGCTCCGGGGCGGGGGTAGAGGAGAGTAAGTTTTCCTGGTTGTGCCCAGAGTGGCCACCAGGGCTCCCTGGGAAGGGCTGGAGGCCCCCTATTTCGAATTAAGTATCTACACAGCACTTAATCTGAAATAGCCATTTCGAATTTGGCGTTACTTCTCGTAGAATGAGGTTTACCAAATTCGAATTAAGCGCCCCGCTATTTCAAATTAATTTCAAAATAGTGGTTTGTATGTATAGATGCTATTAAAGTTAATTTGAAATAATGGCTGTTATTTCGAATTAACTTTGCAGTTTAGACATACCCTTCATTTGGTAGCTGTGGTATAGGATAGATGTTTTAATTGAGCCCTGTTTTGTATAGACCCTGAGTCTCTGCTCTGCATCATATGTGTGTGATAGAAGCTTATGCTTTAAAGAGTTCTAACACATTTATTGGTTAAGCATAAAATGGTTCAAAGTAGTAGGAATAAGAGGGGAAAAAACCTTGCAGTTTGTTATTTTATTTTGAGTTAGTCCAGGCTTTGAAGACTATGTACTGTGTGGGGGGCGGGGAGAGATGAGCTTAAAGTCATGTGGCTCATTGTTAGTAGGGGACAGACTCAAGTTATTCCCTATGTCTGAGACATTTTAGTTTGAACTCTGTTTTGCCTTACAGATATATTTGTACTAACTCAAGTAATGAAAAATCCTGGGTCTTCAAATAACAGAATCTATGTTTTGAAGTAAGTTACAGGCACACTTCAGATGAGAATCTAGCAAAAATTCAAGTACTTCTGAAGTTCAACTCATGTAGTTTACACAGCTGTAGGCTGACAGCATTTCTTAGTGTGGGTAGATGAGATGTAAGCATTGGTGCACCATCCAGCACCCCTGCTACAGGATATGAGTTTGGAAGTTCCTACAGGTGGCGATGATCAACCTTGCTAAATCACAGGCTGGATGTGTGATGAGAATGAGGGTCTAGAAGGGATTAGAATGAGACTAAATCCTTTCCATAAAGTGATCTCAGGGCCATCCCCTGGATAAGGCAAATCGGGGTGACTGCTCTGGGCTCTGCACTGTGTGGAGCCCTGCGCTTTGGCTGCACAATGTCAGATGCGATGAAGACAGCAGCTCCCTGCCTTGAGCAGAGCAGGCAGAGGCAGCCAGTAAGCACAAGGCAGCATAATGTGTCTTGTCCTGCCTCCCCCTGCAACTCAGACCATTTGGCTTGGTGGAATGGTGGGGGGGAAGGAGAAGGTTGAGGGCACAGTGGGGCTGGGTCAGTGTTTCTGGCTGCCACACAGACAGATAGGTTCCCCCAAAGCACCTGTGCATGGATCATGCAGTCCCTGCCTCCTCCCTTTGATCTTGGGTCCCTGCTGGACCAATGGCAGTTCTGGCAGTATGGTGCTACACATATAGCTACTTCCCATCTCATGCTCTCACCCCAGCCCCACCATTATTTGAACGTGGAGGCCAGGGTATGTGGAGGTGCAGTGCAGGCTGGGCAGGGGGCAACAGTGACACCCAGCAAACAGGAGCTTCCAACCACCAATGGGAGTACCTTGCTCTAGGTAAGCCTCTTCAGCTGCAGCTGGAACCCCATCTCCCCCACCAGCATGGCCCATGCCCCAGTGCCCCCCAGACCCTCCAGAGAAAACCCAGTGCACGCCTTGCTCCAGTGGGTCCCATACAGGCAGGGCCTCACACACCCTTAGGGATGTCCCCAAGTGATCAAAGGAGGTTTCCAGAAGTAAACAGTTAGAACAGTTACTCTTCTTACCACCTTAACCCCAAAAGTTACCAAAAGTGACTAGTGATTATAGTTGCCTCTGTTTTCTAAAGTGGAGAGGGGATTGATTTTCAGACGATGGTATGGCGCTTGTCTTCACCCTCTGATCAAGCTGGGTAGTACTGGACACTATAAAACCAAGGCACAAAAAATCAGTAGGTTTTGAAATTCTTGACCCATATAACCTTCTGACTTTTTAGAGTAGATCCCAGAGATCAGGCTAGCCACCTGCCCATGATAACGATGCTGTCCTATGCAGCTGGAAACATTGATACTTCTTCCTTTGGATTATTTATGTTTCCCATTGTACTTGTTATCGTTAATGGCCATGAAGAAGCATTGAGTGGGTAATAATAAATTTTGAAAGGATCTTTTTTGTTCATTCTGCTAGGAAATAAACTCAACTGTGTACAGCAATAAAGTGTGAATCCTGGACATGACTGCAACTACACATTAAGAATCATGACTCATATTGTTCTGGATTCTGGTCTTCTCGTGAAGTAAATTACCACTACAGGTGGCAAAATCTGGTCTGAAATAAAATGAAAATGTTTAAAGTCTTCTTTTCTATAAATGTCTCTTTTTCACCATCTTCTGCTAAGAACACTGGGTGAAATCTCCAGTTGGTGTGGGTGAGGGAGGTTGTTGGAAGTCAGTGGAGCTATGTTATTTTACAGCAGTTGAAGATTTGGTTCATTGTATTTTTGAAGAAGACACTGCCACAACATTTTAAGCTGAAGGATACATTTAAATATAAAAATGGTTAGTCAGGACTATTTCCTTTGACGTTTTGAGCTTTCTGGAATTAGTGGTAGAAGTTCTCACTTACCGAAGCTGATATGCAGTTGCAACCCTGGTGACAGTGGCACTAGATGTTCTTCCATGTTCTCTTGAATCTCCCGGTTTCCTTTTTTCTGAATTTGGGGGACAGGGTAGAATAACACTGACTGCCTTGTTAAATGGCTCGGATGAAAGATGCTGGATATGAACCAGTGGACTCGTAGACACTACTGAATGGTACATGTCATATTTTGCCTTTAAAAAGGAAACCAGTGATGGCTCAATTGGCTGGACCTATGTGTAGGAAGTGACAGAGTAATTAATTTAAAAGTAATAAAACAAAATTGCTTTTTAAAATCATTTTAGTTCAACTTTTAGAAGAGTTGTATTTCACAAAATCTCTTGCCATTTTTTAATTGATCACATCTAGATTTTTTTTCTTTAATTCTCTAACAGTGCATCTATACTACATCCTTAGCTCAGATAAGCTACGCAATTTGAGCTACGCAAACTTCATAGCTTATTTTGAGTTAATTTCAAAATAGCTTATTTAGTCAAATTTCAGAATAAACTGCTATTCCGAAACGTCTCTTAATCCTCGAGGAATGAGGTTTATAGGGACATCAGAATAGCACACCTGTTATTTTGAAAGATATTTTGAAATAATGGGCATGCTTTCAAGACACAAAATAGTGCCACAGTGTAGACACACCCTAAAGTTCTTCTTTTTTCTCTATCATTTTATCCTGAGAGCAAGCAACACTTTGCAACAGTGCCATCAGAAACTACTGCCATAGTTAATTAAGTAATTTGGACTCTACTTGCTGTGCTTAATTGTATTAAAAGGTAGAATATCTTTGTCTGTATTCTTATATTAATGTTTATGATTATTTTATACACATTCTATTTGCTATAGATTTAAAATTCATGCTAGTTCTCTGATTTAATGTGTTAATGTTTTCATTTGCATTTGATAAGTGGGCCAAATCTTGAGGTTCTTCGATTAAACTCACATGACCTACACTGGGAATTTTGCTTTAGAAAGGATACAGGAGAGGACAAGAGGATTTCTATCATTATTATTAAAAGTAATTATTACATAGATTTGCACACATACGGTCAGATCTTCAAGATGTACAAGATCAGGGAAGCTATAATGTAGCCAGATTTATCTCCCAGATTCTCTGTCCCTAACATAACTGCCTTCAACTTCTCTAACTTTAAACCAACTGGTTATAATCTCCTACAAGCAATACATCCTCTGGGAATATCTGAGGCATATTATAGTCCTGCTATTCCTGACCTCCCAACCCTAGAAATACCCTCTGTGCCTATGTCTTCAGGGAGGAAGGTATAGGAACAGGTTTTATTGGTTCTCTGCCTCTTGGGGACATTCACACAATGGGGTATTCCCAGTCTATGACTTATAGCAGTGGTGCCCACACTTTTCCTGTCATGCCCCCTCTTACCAGTAATCAAAACTCTTTGGACCCACTCTCTGTTGTTGCACAGCTCAGGATAGAATTTGGGATGGAGGAGTAGCTGGGGCTAGAAGAGGAGATGGCTTTGGGGCACAGAGGAAGTGAAGACAGAGGTGGGCTGGGGGTGGAGTAGAGTGAGGAGTGGAGCTGAAACTGGGGTCAGAGCTGGGCTGAGACAGTGCAGAAGTGGGGCTGGAGCTTGGCAGAGGGTGGAACAGGACTATAGGCAAAAGCAGGGGATGAAGTGGAGCTGTGGCTAGGCTGAGGATGAGGAAGCTATACGGTAGTCAGGGGAGCAGAGCAGAACTGTAGCTGGGGTCAGAGTGGAGCTGTGTCTGGAGGCACAGCTGGACTTGAGGCAATGTGGAGCTGAAGATAGGATTGGAGCTAGTTTTGGGAGTGCAGTGGGACAAGGTGGCTTTCAACCTGCCCCCTCCAGGCAGCCTTGGGCTCTGCCACCCCTCAAAAAATTTCCTGAGTGCCCCCCGAGGTGGAGCATGCCCCACAATTCAGGGCCACTGATTTACAAGAAAAAGACTCCTCCTTGGCTCTGACAGACTAGCAGAAAGGGAATGGCTCAGAGCAGAGAAAATTTACCCCATAGAATTCAACCACTACCTGACCCAAAAAGTAAGGTACTGTGCAGATTTTTTAATAATTATTATTATTATTATTGTTGTTGAAAAAAAAATTTGTCTCCCAGACATAGCAAGCATACAAACAGCTACTGCTCCATTTATGGCTTCATCTACACTGCAGGGTTTTTGCGCAAGAAGCCTTTTGCAGAAGAGATCTTCCGCAAAAACGTCTTGAGTAAAAGTGGATCCAGACCCCAAAGCTCATTGCAAAAGTGATGTGCTTTTGTGCAAGAGAGTGTCCACACTGCATGGACACTCTTGCGCAAGAAATCTCTGATTGCCATTCTCAGAATGGCCATTGCACCTGTGCTTTTGCCAATAGGGGTTTCTTGCACAAAAACCCCTCCAGAGCATCCACACCTGCCTTTTTACACAAGAGCTATAGTGCAAAAAGGAGTTATTTCTTGTGGGGAGAGGAATAACTCTACTGGCAAAAGCCCTCTGTTCTGTCGATTTTCTTGTGCAAAAATGCGCTTGAGGTGTGGATGCTCCGCCGTTTTTGCACAAAAACCTTTTAGTGTGGACATAGCCTATTAGTGCAGATGACATGTTTACTATGACACTGAATAGTTTTCACAAATATTATCTATGTTTTTGCTACCACTCAAAAAGAAGTGACTGACCTTCTCTTTCAAATACATATTGGACACCTTCACATAAAGAAAGTCTGCCTGCTTATGCTAATAAAGTTATTATTATTCCTGAAGGGCTCTGCTCTGTAGAAAGGCTAATCATAAAGGTGAGCAATTTATTGTGAGTGGCCTTCTTAATCTTCTCAAAATGTGAAATAAACATTAACAATATATTTTGCTCTTACATCAAGCTTTAGATGAACGGATCCATTTTACATACTTTTGATTTCCTTGCTCACAGTGGTGAAACACTCACATGTAAAGCTGAAGTAGGCAAGCTTTTTTCTGGGGAACTTCACAAAAACTGCAGAGGATTGGAATTCACCTTTCCTTTTGAGGCAGATATCAGGCAAGTCTCATGTGTCTAGCTGGCCCTTATCCCTGCCCTTGGGCTGGTTTCTGGGCTGTAACCCACACATCTCTGTATGCACTGGATTCGTATAATTGTAGATGTCCTGGTCAAAACCTCACCCTACCCTAGCCTCCTTTCAGGCTGGTCTCTTTGGAGTTCTTATGAAGTACAGGTCTGTTATGCAGAAAAGTTGCAGGGTCCCGCTGAATGTCCACTCCATAGCTACCCTGCTTTCTAATCAGTGGAACCACAGTAGAACACTGTTTGGAGGCTTTCATCATCATGATGGATTTCTCTTTGGAACTACTCATGTGACATGGAAATGATATGAAGAAAACTATGAATATTTCACACTTACCTTTGACTGCATGATCACTGGAGAACTGAACGTTTCTGGATGGTAGTAGAAAGAGATTCTAGAATCCATGCTTAGCTTTTGTGAGAGCCCTTTCTTTGGAATGGTGAACGTTTCTTTTTTTAAGCATGACACCACAGAAAAAATACCAAGCTGGCAAATTTTCACCTCTGCAAAGATCCCCTTTGTGGAAGAAAAGGATGCTACAGTTGTTAGTGGATTATCATTTACGGTAGATGAATTAACTGTAGTCTGACAAACAAAATGAAAATAACTCAAATGTTATTACCATTTTGACAGCCTGGTTCCCTATTGTATTATATTGAAGGAAGTGGAATCACATAACACATAATTGAAGAGACCCAGTAGTGAATAAAGCTCTGCATTGTTAATAAATTTTCCATCCTATGTTTTGAGGGTGTGAGGGTGGATGTATGAAGATATAATTGTTATTCTTTAGGTTAAATGCAAAATAATTTCTTTTTCCTCTTTCACCTATTTCATTTACCAAAAAACTATCAACTTCACAGAAATGCTCACATTTAAAACAAACAGATCTGTGGTGTAATCTGTATTGTGGGGCAAAGCACTTCTCTAATGAATGTTTCTGAAAAGAGAAGGTGTTAACTAGTGAGTTTTGTATCCAATCAACCATGGGGAAACTTGGAGAGAAAAATCCAGTTTAATCTAGAAAAAATCAGGTTAAATCCTCATTTAACTAAATTATGCTCTGAACCACTTGAGGGATGAGGGAGGATAGGCAACTTTAGGCCACCTTTATGCCTCCCTATCTTGTGGGCTGTTCTGGGGAGGGTGTAAATTAGCACCAGAGCTGGCCCAAACTACAGGCTGACCGGGCTACCCCCTGGGGCGCCCCATTGTAGGGGGCGCCGCGCGTGGCTGCCGGACTGGGCAGGGATGGGGCCGCGCATGTGCTGGTGCCCTGGGGGCGGGGCTGCGCATGCGCTGGGTGCCCGGGGTGGGGCCACACATGCGCTGGGTGCCCGGGGGTGCCGGGTGCCCAGAGGCAGGGCCACACATGCGCCGCACTCCCGGGGGCGGCGCCGCGCTCCCGGGGCCCGGGGCGCATGAATGGCTCAGGCCAGCCCTGTTAGCACCAGAAGTTTGGGGCATCTAAAACTAGTGGTCACTTTAGAAAATGTGGGTCTTTGTGTTTAGGTAACCATGGCAATATATGAATTCATGACACAAAGCATGGCTAACTGTTTTAACTGAAAAATTCAACTCAACCTTAACAATGGACACTTTCATAATACTCAAATAAAAATTCACCGACCTTCTGGTTTCCCTGGTGCCCATCAAAAGAAATGGGAGTTAAGTAACTTGATTGAAAGTTCATATTGATCATCTTCACCATGATGTCTCGATAATTTCCTCTGTAGCGTGCAGTGAATGGTATTGCAATACTGATAGGAAAAGGGATAACTTTGTCATGGTCTAAGTACTCAATGCTGATTACATTGCTGACCAGCTCCTCAGAATCTTCCACCACCAAAGAACTCATGTCATTGATGATCCTGCATACTACATTTTCTAGAATGATGGAAGGTGCAGTTATATAACAGGCAACTTCAGGTTCAATCTTACCACTCACTTCTGTGAGATATCTGCAGACAAATACATAGTATTATTATGCGGGCTTTTTTGTTTGTCTTATAAGAAATAAAGCAATTCATCTTTACTGTATTTCTTTACTGTATTTAAATAATCAATACATCCAAATTATCTAACTATCTGTTCATTTTTTATAAAACATAGGGAACTCATCAGTAAAACCTTGCATTAACTAGTTCATAGGCCCTAGAGAAATGTAAGTGGCAACTGATTCAAAATTTACACACTACACATTACTGGAAAGCTGCCTAATTTGGGGACCTGATCTACAGCTCATTGAAATCAGTCAATGAAATCTTTCTACTGATTTCAATAAGTCTTGAATCCGATCCTTTATGTGCTCATGATTTCAGGAAGCTACCTTAAAATCTTCAGGCCAAATTTGTATTATGTGTCCACACTAAAGGGTGAACTGCCCTTTATGTATGTCCAGGGTTTGGAGTGTACACACAGATGTGTATTTACAAATAGTCAGCTTACTCTTTGTTCATCCAGGGACTTGATCTTTCCACTTCTTCTGAACCATTTGTTGAAAGGTTCATGGCAGGTGCATTCCATACATTTTCCAACCTTGCAAACACAGTTGTATTGTTTGTGTTGCTCCCAGGAATCTCATTAATTTTGTCCTTTATATTCTCTTCTTTCTTTTCTTCGCAAGAATTCTCTATTGGTTTGTGATCTTCATATTCCATCAGGGTTGGGGGTTCTTCATTTAATGCCTGCTTTTGATCAGAAAGATTGGTTATAGAGCTGTCACCGATATTTTCAGGTCTTCCAGATACAAGGATATCATTTCCATTGCTCCTGGGAACTTCTTGCAAAGCTTTATCTGGGCCTTTATTATTATAACACCTTGTTCCATGACTTTTCTCCATTCTGTTGTAATCTTTTTGCTCTGCAAGTGAACTCTGTAGCAGCTTGTGATCTTCATTTTCCATTTGTTTTACAGGATCTCTGCTTACTGCTTGTTCTTGATCAGAATTTTTTTCTCTTAATGATTTAGCGGTTTCTTTTTCCACTGTTTCGTTTTCACTTGATTGGACTTGGTCAATATTCAGACTTTCCCTTTCAGTCATGGGAGAAGTTATCTGGGGTGGCTGACTTACACCAGCAGATACTTGCCCAGAATGTGTCTTTTCTCTTTCACACACATCTATTTCAACAGAAACATCTGGAACAATCTGCGATTTAGTTTTAGCATCATGTCTGCATCTAATATCATACAATTTGTTGTTTGCCTCTTGAATTTGGGTAAACGTATCCAGAAAGAGTTCATTCATTTTCTGAAGGCAATCCACAAGAGTGATGATCTCTAGAAAAAAATGACTAATTGAATGTCACTGTGAAATGTTAGCAATAGGGTGCAAAAAACGAAAAGAGTACATACACAAGAGAGACAATGTGGGTGAAGTAATATAGTTTAGTGCGTCAACTTCAGTTGGTGAGAGAGAGGCAAGCCTTTGAGTCCCACAGAGCTCTTGTTTAGGTGTGGGAAAAGTACTCTGAGACCTGAAAAAGAGCTCTGTGTGGTTTGAAAGTTTCTCTCTCACCAACTGAAGTTCATACAATAAATGATATTACTTCATACACCTTGTCTCTGTAATACCCTGGGACTGGGATGCCTACAACTATACTTTCTAATACTTATACAAGGAACTTTGCACAGCTCCACAGAAACATGGAAATAGCTTCGATATATGCCCTATATTGCATAATATATTCTGTTTCTTTCTTTCATTTTTATTTAATACACACTAAAATATTTATTTCTATAGCAAAGTGAGTTTGAGTGATATAGTTTATGAAGAACTGGATACTGACATATAAAGCTGTCGTCTTAGTCCTCCCAGTACTCCTAATTAATACCAGTTTAGTGATCAGACAGTGGTTAAATTCTTAATGACAACCAATTCAAATCAGAAAACTGCTTCATAATAGCTGTAATTGGCTCAGGAGAAGTCCAATATTCAATCTTCATTACTTTTCTGTCTACAAGGCCTCAATCTGCAAGGTGACGAACACTTTGATGTTGATCCAGCAAAGCAATTAAGCATTTGAATACTGACAGAAACTTTCCACATGGTTAAAGACAAGTACCTTGCAAGATCAAACCCGAGAGATAGTGAAGATTTCTTCTGATGAAGCGGAGAACACTGCTGAAGTAGTGTGTGGAAACATGGGAATTAGTTGTCTCTGAGTGACAGGTATAGCAATTTCTTACCATATCCTTGGGAGACCTTAATGAATTAAGTTTAAGTATCTTTGAGGTCCACTGTATTACAAGAATTGTTTGTTATCTGTTAAAGAGGGAGATGGGACAGATATGAGAAATTGGGTTTCAAAGCACTATACTCAACAATGTGCCAGACAAGAATGGATTTATGGAAAAAAAAGTGATGAGTGATTTTACTGAGGAATACCTAATGGAAGTTGAATGCCAATTTCCCACCACTAGTTACATAAAAAACAAACAAATCCTCAAACCTAGCCTTTTGAAGTTGTGCCAGGAGAAGTAGGCCATTGTCTGCTGATCACCTGATACATGAAGTCAGAAAGGCAAAAGTTGTGTGAAAGAAAGACCAGACTATATACGGGTGTACTCATTCTGAAGTTGGGGTGGTTATGAACTTGTAAACACAAGGAAAACCCAGTTGCAGGTGTTGAAGAACTGACACCGACCAGACATCAAAGTTGGAGTTGGGGTTCATTCTTTCACCATGTTTGTAGGTTCTTTTATTGTTTTGAATATGTTTTCTCTTAATGTTTCACCTGATTATTTACAGAGAGCTGTGTGGAAACTAGTAACTGAGGACAATTATGCTGCTCATAGCCTCTAGAGCAGTGTGTCTCAAAGTGGTCTGTAAAACCACTTTGAGAAACTTGCTAACTGGCACTCTGGTGTATTTACTTACTGGCACTATGGCCACGGAGCCACACAGCTCCTATTGCTCCCGTTCGCCATTTGCAGCAGAGGGGAGCTGCAAGGCTCCATGTCTATGGTGCTGGTAAGTAAACACACCAGAGCAGCCAGTTAGCAGGTTTCTCAAAGTAGTTTTGAGGACCACATTGAGAAACACTGCTCTAGAGAGAAAGACACATGGGAGCTGTTCTGTTTATGCAGTCTGGCTTGCCAGAAATATTAAAGTAGATAAGGAACTTTGCACCCTGCAAAAGGGCCTGTCAGGAGGGAGAGAGATGTGGGTGTCTACCCAAGAAAGGTGTGATGACTGAGGAGCTGGACCCCAGTGGGTGCACTTGGTGGACTATGAGGGTTAACCTGAAATTGTGAGATATATAGTGGTGGTACGTAGGATCTGTATCAGGATGAATTGCCATATGCGCTAAGAGCAGTGAAAGCAAATGCTGTTGAAGGAAATAGCACAAAGAAAAGTCTTGTGGCCTTTTAGAGAAAGGAACAGTGAGAAAACAGATGTGTGTTGGGGGAGGGGGAGGAAATGAGTTAAAAACAACTGAAAAAAAGTCAGCAGAAATGCAGAGAGAGCTAATGCAACATTAAGGAGTTGTCAAGGGTGCAACTTATTGACTTGCTGTTTTCTGATAAGAAGAGAAATGATAGTTCAGGTAAGCAGAGAACTTTCAGCCCACTGGGCGAGGGTCCAGTAGGTGGGGAAAATCTTGGAGCCAACCCACTGGAGAAACATCTCAGAGAGGAGCTGTGTTTGTCTGTATCTGTAAAAACAATGAGGAGTCTTGTGGTACATTAGAGACTAACAGATTTATTAGGACATAAGCTTTTATTGGATGAAATGGAGTGGAAGTTACAGAAACAGGAATATATATAAGGAAGAAGTTGTTTGTGTTAATTAAGCTAATTAGTGGGGGAGTGGGTCAGTCATAGCATTTGGTCTGTAGATGTGAATATTCAGAGAGGAAAATCCATATTATTTCAGATTCAGAATCAGAACAACTATGAATAATTTCCTTTACACAGCTTGGGCTTTAGATGGGCTCATATACAAGGTGATCAACAGACAAGGACCCGCGCTTCGGCATAGCTTTAAAGGGCTATGGTGTAGATGAAAGAAAGAGCATGAAGCATGGGCCTGGTATAAGTCCTGAGACCTGAACCAAAGAAAGCAAGAATTATGTTATGAGTAAAGACCGGCCTTGTCAAAAGCTGATGTTTGCCTCCAACTCAGTATCCAGCACATGAACTCGGCACTAGAACTTCTAGCACTGCTAAAAGCACATGAAATATGTAAATACGTTCACCAGGACAGTACAAGGCCATCCCAATTTAGCACATGATAAACTAGCTTGACAGAAAGTGATAAATAGCAATATTTTGTCTGACACATCAGGAGTGAAAGCATAACAATAGGTGGTGAATAGGAATGCTTTGGAAGACAGTACAAGGGGAGTTACTTGTACTTGTCATTAATGCATAAGATGATACGTAAGGTGTGTATCATAGATTGTTTGTCTCCATCTATAAATGTTGGAGCACCTCAGTTTAACTCCTTATCCGGCCTAGGGAGCAATAGTGAACCCATACTGACTGAACCGAGTCCATGGCTACCAATAACTATTAATGTACTTTGACAATAAACCTGACTGGGGTGCCTTTGTATTTTATCTGAGTCTGTGGTCTTTGGGGGCTCTCTTGAAGTCTATTATGCTAGCTATCTGTGCAGAGCTGGCAGGATAAACTGAGGGAACATACGAGAATGCATGCACCTGAAAATTTATCATCGCTGATGGAGAAGGAGACATGTCTGGACACCACACCAATGAATCCTGAATTTACTACATCACTGTCCTGAATTACTACATAGGGATTTTTGCATAACCAGAGGTGAGGCATTTGCATTCACCTTCTATTAGGTATTCACTAGGAAAACCACTTAGCATTTATTGTTCCAAAAGTTAATTCTTGGACACACTGTTCAATATAATGTCTTGAAGCCCCCTGGCTCTTACACCTATCACAACTCTATACCTTGAGATTTTACATACAATCCCAGCCTACAATAATACATAAACCCTGCATGTAACACAACAGACTCCAAAAATACAAAAACTTAATTCACTAAGGTCCCCCAAGCATACGACAGTAAGTAGACGTATCTGTCACAATGTAACCTTAGAAGAAAATGAATTATTTTATTTTACTGATTTGTCTTGTCTTATGTCCTTTCCTGGAGATTCTTGCAAAAGAAAAATGTTCAAGGATTTTAGATATATTACTTTTACAGAAACCCTCAAGCCTTTTTTCTGTCAGCTCTGTAGCAACTGGAGAATTTTAGAACTGTCTCTCTTCATTTATTAGATGCATTACAAACCTCTGGGAGCATTTCTCAGCATATTTCTGTTCACTCCTTGGTGATACTCACAGGCTTGTTCTGGAGGTTAAATCCAGAGCAAGTCAATACAAATAAAAAAAGTGATAGAGATGAAACACCATATGCAACACTTACCACTTGCAAAAGATCGAGAGAGAGAAAGAGAGAGAAGCAAAAGGACACCAAACAGGGTGATTCACTGCTGTATAGAAACAAATGACTTACACTCATTGCTTCTTCTTTCACACCTAATGAGTAAGCTGCCTGGTAAATCAATACATTATTGTTTTCTACATGAAATATAATTGTACTATATGATAATGTTATTGGTGCGATGCCACAGATTTGATGGACTTTCCTTTCAGCCCTCATTTTCAGTGGCTTATATCTGTCTCCAAAAATTTGATTTTGGAATAAAGATTCTTATATTTGTTCTCAGCCCAGCAATTCACATTTGAAATACCAACAGGAAAAGTATTTCATATTTGTCCAATTACCAGAGTATTACATTTTAAAAAAATTTCTCAAGTTGGAAAAAAATTGTGCAGATACATTTTTGCACTCTGGCAATTCAAACAAAAAAGGCTTGGATCTAAGGTCTCACACTTCAAAAAGTGCAGATTTCAATAAAGAATGAATGCTTTTATAATGTGAAAAAAATAGTTGAGAACTGAAGAAATGAGGAGAGCATGCGCTGTATGCACCCTTACTCACTTAAGTATGTACCATTATGGAGCTAAATTGTGCATGTCATTTACTAATGTAAAGTGAGCAATTCCACTGTCTTTATTAGAAATACTTTGTAGTTACAGATTTACTAGAAAAACTTGGTGCATTGTTTGTACAGTAAACATAATGCACTCAAAATGTCTTGCCTTATGGACCAGTTAGAATATTCATGAGGTTCCCGACTTGGACCACCCGAGTTCCGACCCCCTGCATTTACAACCATTTTTGTAAGTGCGGAAGAGGTAAAAAACTCCAGACTTACATCCTCTGCCCGCATTTACGATGGCGCACAGCGCCTATCGTAAATGAAGGTTCGAGTTACGACGCCTCCAACTTGCGACGTTCCCCCAGGAACCAATCATGTTGCAAGTTGGGGGCTTCCTGTACTTGCTAAGATAACAAAGGGAATCCCAAAATGTCCCTGTTAAGGGAGTATAGCATTCTGGCCTTAATAGGGGCTTCATTTAGAATAAAGTTCCATTCTGCCAACATGCAGTTAAATTGTGGCCTTTTTTTGGGTTAAATTCATCATAACCTCTCTGTCCCACTCTTACACATCTGATACATGTATATGGTGCCATATGTGGGACGTCTATATTTTAGTTCCTATGGGTATAGAGAGTGGGATTCCAGAATGGATGGATGGATAAAAGGCCGATGAAGAAGATCAATTCTTAGTTGCATCTGAGATCTGCTTAATGAAACAGAGAAAGGGAAGCAGTAGCTGGACCCAAACTCTCTTGTATCACCTGACAAGACTTGCAAAACCTGTTGACCAATCTTAAGATTATTTACATGACCAAACTGTTACCTAGTACTGTAAATAGCATCCAAAGTATAAGGCTGTTACAAAAACATCACCACGGTTGCCCAATACAGCAGAAACTATTTGCCTGAATCTAGGTAGTTTTAATGTGTGTGTTATTTGCTAAAGTTGCATCCATTAAGCCATTTCACCTTAAATTTGTCTCATATTTTCCTTACAGCCTTTATACCAGTTTATTTACACAGTGAACATTCATATTAAGGCTTTAAAATTGGAACCAAATACAGTAATAGAAAATATTGCTACAGATGCCATGGAGCTTACATGTAAACTCTGGTTATGCCGGTACCCCATTTCTTGAAATTTGGAAATAAAAATATAGTTTTTTGTTTGAAATGTTCAATTTTCCCCAATTTCAATTTTTTCATATATTCTTGATCCATTCTGAAAACGGAGGTTTGCCTAACCTATGTACCTTTGAATTTCCTGACATATGTGTTTAAAAGCTGAACCGTATCAACATATAGTAATTTTAGACTATGTAACACTGTAGCCTTTCCACATTTTGTTACGTTAGCCATGAAATGTCCTTCAGTGCATTTTCTTTTAAACCCATGTCATCGCTTTAAGAACTGTACACAGTCTTTGTTTTTATGACCTGAGATAACCCAGTTTCAGAATACAGTGGCAATCTGTATTTAAGTCTCCTATCTTCTTTACTAACCGATTATTTTATATGAAAAGAGAGTCACTATGGAAAAGATTTTTTTTTAAAAGAGTCAGAGTTCTGAATGAATGAAAAGGAGTTAATACAGATCACACAGACATAGTTGGGAAAACCAACTTGCAAGCAGGTTTTTACTCACTAGAAGGCTTTGTGTGATCTTGGACAGCTTACAAAAAACATAGAGCTAAAACTCATAAGTACTGGCATTGCTGAAGATCTGAGTTAAGGAATTGTATCTCTCAGTCTCTTAATCCAGGTGTATTAAACTATAACATTATTAAATGCATACATTGTGTTTTTGCTATAATTTGCTAAATATTCTTGTGTGGTAGGATTTTTGAGAGATTTTTGGTTTGCAAAAACATGCTATCTTTTGTTAAAGAAAATATTTTTAATCCCACACTAAAATCACATTAAATGTAAATTTGTGTAATTAAATACTATTAGCAGCCTAGTTTAACAGTACATTAAGAAGGGAAAATCTAGAGTAATTTAGTTTCCTCAGTAAAGATTTGGGGAAGGCTTTCTGGCTTGCTTGAGCTGTGCAGGACAAGATGGCAGAGGTGTTTTTTTTTTTTTTAAATAATAATGCCAAACAATAGTAGATAAAGAAACTTTATATTAATTCAATTTAATTCATTATTCTATAATTAAACCTTTTAAACATACTTCCTTTTCTGAACAACACAGAGAAAAAAAACATTAAAATATATTCTACTGCAAGAATAAATACTGAGTTCCAATAAGCAAAAAATGTGACATCAGATGAGCATCAGAAAGCAAAATTTGACTTACTCTACATTAAATAAATTCTTTTTATGGTTAAAATCATGTTTACTTGCCTTGCCTTGAAACCAATTGCTTGTGTTGTTTTTCAAGAGTTTTCAATAGCTGGCAGGTGGCTTGTAGGATGTCTGTATTGTGTTGCAGCTGTTGGCTGAGGGAACTGCTGAGCTCTTGAATGACAAAGAGTAATCTAGACACACACTCTGCTGTATCTTCATTATTTTGAAGGTCAGTCTTTAGAAGTGTCTCTCTTATCATTAGGTTTTGATGCCAGATCTGTCCCAGTACTTGACTTGGTTTATCTGTGCCAGGCATTATCCTACATTCAGCTATTTCCATTTTAAATTCATAAAATACTATTGAAACATCTCACATTCAGGACACTTCCAAAATATTGTAGCTTTAGTTTGTAACTTATTTAGGGCATAATGTTGTATCCTAGTCCTACTGAATAATCAAGTACCTGACTCTGAAACTCTGAGCTTGGTGTTTACTATTAAAAAGTTACTAGGTGACAAAAGGGAGTGGCTTTCCTGGAACTGAAAGGACTACTGTAAAAAGAGATGTCAGCATGTACCCAACTGATTTCAGAACATAAATGTGGCAAGATTATATTACTGGAGTACACAGCACTGGTGTTATTTGCAGGGGATCTGAGCACCTGTGCTTCTTATTCAGTTCCACAGGAATCATCAACACCTCTGAAAATCAGACCATATATTTCTGTTTGTGATTTTACAGTACAGAATGTGGACAGCATATCCCAGTGAATGACCTGAACCTCTTGAGAACAAACTAGCATTCACTATTACAAAGAGGCCATAGCCATGCCAGTCCAAGTGAATATGTTTAATTTATAATTGTGTTTTAACGGTTGGTGGGATGGGGTATACTCTACACAGGCCCTGAATGAATTAATACAGACCCACAAGTTTAATTATGTTACTTTACTGCACCTGCAGGGAGGTGAACATGAAGCTCTGCTGGGCAGGATCATACACATTATTATAAAGAGAAGATATTTATTGCAGAAGAGAGTTGTAGATAGGGAGAGATCCTGTAGTTACTCTCTGGGAACTGAGAGGTGGTAGCAGGAACCTAAACCTGAGGATTCCAAACTTGAAAGATTGGTCATCTGAGAGAACCTATAGGGAAGAAAGGCTGGATGGGTATCAGCAGCAAGGAGTAGGATTGTGTAGTCCCTGGCTTGTTACAGGATTGCTGAGTTCAGACCCAGTGTAGAGATGCTCAAACCTAAGAAAGTAAACCAACAGAGTTGGGGCTAAAGACCTATTTTAAGGGTTTTGGGTGCTTATATGTGGAATGCTGTTATGCTAGAAGAGAAGGGCTACCGACATAATGACCTAGCTGGGTCCCATGTGAAAGAAGGGAGTGCCAGATGAGGAGATAGTAATCTCATGGCTTGATCTGGGAAGTGAACCCTTACACAGCAAAGATGTTGGGGGAGTGAGTCTAAACAGTCACACATCTGATAACAATACTGAATTTGAAATATGTACTTAAGGGATAAAAACATTGGCAAACATACTTTTCTAATGGTAATGTACAAATAAGAAAACATTGTGTCTTTGTATCTATTATACAATGAAATGCTTTATTAATTGAAAAGGTAAAGAAAAGGCACTAGAAATTCAGGTAACTAAGGGTATGTCTACACTACCACCCTCGTTCGAACTAGGGTGGTTAATGTAGGCATTCGAAGTTGCAAATGAAGCCCGGGATTTAAATATCCCGGGCTTCATTTGCATCTTGCCGGGCGGGCGCCATTTTTAAATCCCCTTAGGTCGAACTCCGTGTCTGCGGCCACACGCGGCGCGGAGTAGGTAGTTCGAATTAGGATCTCTAATTCGAACTACCGTTACTCCTCGTGGAACTTCATATAATACTAAAAACTAACTAACAAGTCTAGCTCTGTTGAACACTTTTTAAAAATAATATCAAGCCATAAAGAGTCAACTATGTCTCTTCCTCAGAGGTACAAGTGTCCTTATGAGAACCTATGCAAAGATGGCAGGAGAGGTTAGGAGTGGTGGTGACAATTGTGTCACCCAGTCATCCTGCTGAAGTGGAGCAGGATGGCTGATGGTAGGTAATTCTATTGTGTATGGGGGCATATGCTGCTGCTCCTTTGAAGAAAAAGGTAACCTATGTCTCTATTAATGTGCGTTGCAGAAAATGTGGGTTCATGAAGGAATGTATTTAGGTAGCTAACTTGAGCCTCTGCTTCATGCTAAGTACAGGGCTGTTGTTAGCATGCTAGCTCAAGGAAAGCTAGTGCAGGTAGTCTACTTGAGCTGCAAATCACACCTCCAAGATCAAATGTAGATGTACCCTAGATGTTTTAATCAAAAGTACACTGAAGTCAATTGAAAGATTCCTGTTGACTTCAGTGGCTGAAATCCTGGCCTCACTGAAATCAGTGGCAAAAGTTCTGTTGATTTAATTGGGACCTGGACTTCACCTAATTAGTTTTAAATCAAGACCTAGCTAAACAAATGTGGGCAATACCCCTAAAGTAGTGGATCACTTGTTTTCAAAATCATGGTGTTACCTGTATGGACATTGTAAAATCAAAATGGAGTCTGTACATGAAAGAACAATTCAAAATGGAACCCAAGTGACTTTGTTGCCAAAACACCACCTCTGCACACCACACGTGGGTATGCTCACAGCACCACCAAGCTGCACACAGCACTGAATGTGCACAAGGCCCCAAAGTTTTGCACTGGGTACACCCTGTTTTTGCACTCGGGACCTTCAGAGTTTTCCTGCCTTGGGCTCTATATAAGTTGGATTCCTGAGGAGATCGGGTTGGCACTTTTCCATACCATCCTGGAGGATAGTCATTCCGTTGTCAAAGACCGTGGTGAAGGCCCCATCCAGTGACAGACCAGACCCGACTCCTCTGCCGCCCACAGGGTGCTTTGGCCCACAGCTGTAGCAATAGCTCAGCTCAGTGAGCCTCAGCTACCTGCTTCTCCCCCACACCTTCGGAATTGTGACCACAGAGCTTCTTCCATCGTTCTGTGCCTGCTGTGGCGAAGGCCCTTCAAGGCACCCAGAACTGCTCTGCCTGCAATCCACAAACTGTACGTTGGTCCCTTGTGAAGGCAGGGACTAAGCAATGAACTGAACTGTTTGCCATACCACCGCTAACACCGGAGCATCAGGACACCTCAATGTTCCTCCCCTGAAAGCTACCACCAGCTAAAGGGTTGAAGGTCCTGAGCTTCAAGCTGCCTCAGACAGCTTTTTTCATATAAAGTTCTGCCATTTGTTATATCCGTCCTGTCTTCTATTATATCAGAGGGTGAGGGGTTGTTTTATCAATTCAGTGTTTGTAATCCATTGTTTTTAACTTACCTGTTACCTGTTGTACTTTACAATATATACTGTTAAATTTGAACACTATACATGTCTGTGTTTATTCAAACTCGAGCTGAGAAATCCACCGGTGACAGATACGGTGGTTTCCAGGTCGGGCCATCTTCTGAGACAAAGGCATTTAACATAGTTTAAGATCAGGCCCATTAAATTTAGTTTACTAGTGTGCCGTTGCTGGTAACAATGGAATTAGACAGCACTGTACTCTTTGGTTCTTCCTTACCAGTAGATTAGAACCTGCTATGATATTGAAGGGGAAAAGGGACTCTAATCCCCAGCACAGCATATGATAGTTGCCGGATTTGACTGATAATGTATACTAAAGACTTATAAAGTACTAGAAGATAGACACTGCATTGCTTGGGTTCTTCATGGCAGGAGGCTGCAGGTGTGGAGGGTGTAGGACTCAGGGAAGTGTGGGGAGCTGAAGGTAGGAAGGGGTACAGGGTCAGGGCAGGAGGGGATCAGGGAAGGGGGTTAATGGGTTGGGAGGGGCTTACTGGAGCCACTAGTGGTGGTGAGGATAGCATTGCTCTGATGGTGGCTCCTCCCAAAGGTGGCTCCTCACAGGCAGGGGCGGCCCAGCCTTCCCCGTCATGGCTGCTCATGGTGGGGAGGGACTGCCCAGCCTCCCAGGCTGGTGGTTCCTCGTGGGGTGTGGGTCTGGGGTTAGGCTGCCTGGATTCCCAGGAGCTCCTCATGCGGGGGTGGGGCTGGGTTGTGCTGCAGCTCCTTGAGGGGGCAGGGCTACTAGCCATCTGGCACTGTGACTGAAGTCCTGGGGGAGGGGTTTGAGGGTAGGGGAACCACTTTCCTGGGCCAGTGGCTGGCAATATGGAGAGTTCCAATCTCAGGTGGCCACACTCTACCTTGTGTAACCACCCTCCTGTGGTCATTCCGTAGTATAATCGTCCCCTGTGCTCACTGCCCCCTATGGTCATTGCAGAGCATAACTGTCCCCCTATCAGCCCCCTCCCTTTCCATATTATGGAAAACAATCAAATTCCAGGCACATCCCATTTTCCTGGCATAAACAACTTCTGACCTTGCTTTAAGTTAGGATAAGAGGAAATTGTATACCAAATGTGGTGGGCATTGCTCTTAACATTTAGAAGCATTTCTTGAACAAACATACTCACAAATGGACATATGACAGATGCACACACTCTCTTTCATATATATCAAGATGTCTTATACAATCATTCCGTACAGTTTTCCTACTAAATGCTTCTTTGTAGGGCCTGCTATTAATATAATTAAATAGCTCTAATTGGATTTTTAAAATTCTTTTTCAGAAAAAAATGAAGGTACATTTCACAGGAATATTGTGGGGATTAATTATGTAATGTCAGCACAGTGCTTTGAAGTGGTCAATCACCACGTAAATGCTAAGAATTACTATTAAATGTGAAGTCTCCTTAATCAAATTGAAAGGATTGGATGTAATGTAAAACAGAAAACAGCAGTGATACTATATTGAAAAGGAAGGCTAAAGAAATCATAATAGTTTTCTTAATTAGGCTGACAATGTGCCACTAATGTTAAGAATGATGTAAGAAAGACAATAAATCACTGGAAATTCTGATTATCTAGGGCTAGTTATTTAATAGCTATAGTTTCAATGAGAGCAGGTTGGATAGGGAGATCGAGAGACAGTTTTGGTGATAGTAATACAATGTTATGCTGATTAGCCATATTTTGTTAGAATAGAAATGAATGACTATCTCTTCCAAGACAAAATGTTAGGAAGTATAAGGAACAGGATAGAAAATAATGTAATGGTATTATGTACGACATTGATATGACATCATCAATGCTAGTGGACCGGATTCTCAAGGGTGAAAATCAATGTAGCTTTGTAGACTTCATTTGAGTAGAGCCAACAAAGAAGGATCTGGGTCCATTGTGTTGATTTCTCAAAAAATACATAGCTTTATTAGTATGGGTACAAACATACTTGAAAAAAGAGAATAGCCACTACTTTTTAAGTAAAAAGAATCAGGAACAAATTTTATAGAGGGGATGCTGATGATAAAAAACATATGTCATGTCTGTTATTACTTCTTTAAGCCAAGGAATGTAGCAGCATCCCAAATTCTAGCACTGCTGAAAAGGACAGTTGAATTTTAATTCCATTTCTCTTTCAAAACTTATAAAATGAATCTAATTAATTAACCTGATATTTGAAAGTTATCTGATGTACATTAAACTATGTTCAATGTAGCAGATCTTATTAGACTCCAGATATGTATCATTTCCCTAAACAATGATAGTTACATATACAAGTTCTTCCAGGCTCTGAGATACCTAATGTCTATTTTTTTGATTAATCAAGGAATTATACACTCATCTCTTATTTGCAGGGCTTGACAAACCCCGGCAAGAGCTACTCGCCAGCCCCGCACTGCGCATGCGCCAGACTGGCACTGCGCATGCGTGACGCACCGGTGAATGGGGTGCATGGAGCAACCGGCTGAAATCTACTCACCACGGGCGAGTAGATTCAGCGGTTTGTCGAGCCCTGCTTATTTGTATTAATGCATGCTACCTTCATGAATTCCCTCCGCATATTTGGGAGAATACATTAGTTAACTTAGAAAATACATTTCTCTAAAACCCATTCAATAATGCAAGGTGAAACAATTTGTTTTTCCAATATGTGGTTGAATGAATAAATAATATTATACCTTGGAACTGAAACTTATATTGGCCCTTTCTGTAATCTTGAACACAATACGAAAATAAGAAGACCTTTGTGAAAATGTGACTTCATGGTCCAAAAGTCCATAAAGTTCTCTATAGGATTTTATCATTTTATATTATAGGGGCAGTTAAGGAATTTACATACTTATTGCTAAGCTTTTTGTTCCTTGCAGCACAAGGAAATTACAACTTCCTTGTTGGCCATCTGAATTCAAACACTTGATTGCTGTTGAGAAATATTTCATGCATAAAGATGAAGGAGCAGTGTACTCGAAGTAAGTTGACTTTCACAGCTTGTTTACTATGTAAGAGTAGTTGCTATGCTAGAACAATGTATATACACTCTGTACAATGGACACTTTTAAAGAATTTATTGTATTTGGGTATTTATGTGACAGAAGCACAGGTTTTTTATTAATAAATGTTTAGATTTTAGTTACTAAAGGACTGGCAACAGTGTAATGATTGGGCAAGATCTGAGTTATATATTGGCCTGGCTATGTGGCTGATCTCTTGAGATTAGAATGCCCCTCTAAGTGGTGAAATTGGTTTTCAATAACTACTCATCATAGTTGTGTCTAGATGGTGACATAAGGGCTGGAATGCCTAAGGAAACCTCCTCTCTCATTTTATGTTAACCAGTGTGGTGAGACTTAAGCTATTTCTCGGCAGTCTGTCCTGAATCTGGTATGTCAGTCTTGACCCACTGAGGCAAAGTGAGAGTCCTCCTCCACCTCCTCCTAGAATTTTTATAGCCTGTTGAAGAAGCCTCAAAGAAAGTGGTTGGAAACTCTTGATCTAGACCAGCAGTGGGGAAACTAAGGCCCGGGGGTGGGGTGGGGGTGGGGAAGTGTGGCGGCTGGATGCGGCCAGCACTGGGAAGCTTGAACTGGCATTTCGCCCTCCCTTCCCCGCCACCGCACAGTGGGGCTGATGCACACCAAATCTACTAGATTGAGCCCTGCCAAGCTCCGATATATGAGGGGAAAGGGGAGAAGTGTCTTTCTGCTTCTGGGCAAGAGGGGGTTTTGCGCAAAAAGGGGCCATCTACACAGCTCTTTTTGCACAAAAGCCTCTTGTGCAAAAGCGGCCCCTAATTAATTATGCAAATGAAGCACAGCAATATGCTAATCCATGCTTCATTTGCATAAGCTTTTGCACAAGAGAGGTGCAGTATAGACTTATCCTCAGTTTGGTATCATCTGCAAATTTTATAAGTGTACTCTTATCTATGATGAAAATATGGAACAGAATTAGACCCAGAATTGATTCCAGCTTGACTGTGAAGCACTGATAATTACCCTCTGGGAACATTTTTCCAACCTGTTATTCACCAGCTTTTAGTAGCTCTATTTAGGTTATATTTCCCTAGTTTGTTTATTGGAAAGTCATGCAAGACTATCAAAAGCCTTACTAAAGTTGATACATCACATCTACCGCTTTCCCTCTTCCAGGGCTTGTTACCCTGTGCAAGAAAGCTACTTTATTTGTTTGACATGATTTGTTCTTAACAAATCCATGCTGACTGTTAGGCTACATACACATCACTGCAGGGATCGACGTTCTGAGTTTGATCCACCAGTGGTCGATCTAGTGAAGGCTTGCCAAATTGACTACCGATTGCTCTCCAGTTACTCTACTCTGTTATTCTACCCTGGATGAGAAGAGTGAGGGAATTCAACCGGAGAGTTTTTTCCATCAACCCCCTGTTGTGTAGATGCCACAGTAACTTGACTCCAGCTATGTTATTCATATAGCTGGAGTTACGTACCAGTCAAGGCTGTTCCCCACTCTGGCACTTTGAGTGCAGAAGGTGGGGGTCCGCAAGATACCTTAAAAATACCTTGCCTCTAAAGGCTTCTGTTTTAAAAATTCCCCAAGATCACAGATTTCCTGACCTTGGCAGGTATGCTGCCACCACTCAAGTAAAAAAAACAAGCAAGCAACCCTTCTTGAACCCAGGAAGATGCACTTGGGAACTTCTTCCAGAGGGGTATTCCAAGCTCTTTTACCATATGAGAACTTGAAAAAAAGAAAACAAACTGTAATTTCTGATAGCTGATCTTTAAGTCTTAGGCATGCATACACGAACCTCCTATTACCTTCCAAGACACAAGAATCAGATCACAGTCTTAAAAAAGGTGGTTTTTTATTAACAAAAACAAAAAGATATGCTTGGTAAAGCATACTTGGTTGCTAGGTGTTACAGAGCAACTGAGAAAAAACAGATTAAAGCACAGAGAATTGCTTCCCTGGGATTCAGCTTTAGTTACGGTGTAAAAGGAGAGGGGGCTCATAGACTAAGCACAGAGTTTAACCAAACAACAAAACAAAAAAAAATAACCTGATGGTGCCTAACTAACAACATTCCCTATTTATGCACCTATTTGTACTTCCAAGGTCCAGTCCAATTCTAGGCATGAGTATTCCTTTTCTAGCATATTATCCCTGCCTGCTTTAATTCATCATTTTCCCTCAGCTCCTGATTTAAAACTCCCACAAAAGAAAAAACAGCAGGCAAATATTCTTTCAATTGAAATCTCAACACTTTCTTGGTATTGGTTCTCCTGGCTCCCTGTCAACACTTCCTGAATTTTTTCAGGGATTCTCTGATTCTCTGAGTTTAACCCTTAATACTCCTCCCATCCATCACAGTACAATGTCAGCTTTCTGCTGTATTGTAGATATAGTCTCACTTATTGCCTTGTTATATTCTATATGTTTGCAAACTGATTGCTTAATTATTTGCTCCCTTAACTTTTGGGGTACTGAAGTTAAGCTGACAGGCCAGTCATTCCCTGGGTTGTCCTTATTCCCCTCTTTATATATTGGCACTATATTTGCCCCTTTCCTGTCCCATATTCCATGACTTTTTGAAGATAATTGCCAATGGCTCAGATATCTCCTCAGTCAGCTATTTAAGTATTCTAGGATATAAAATATTCTACATAGCATACACCAACTGAGGCCTCACAAATGCCAAGTGAAACAGAGTGTTTGACTTTCCTGTTAAGACACATTGAAAAATATACCCTAGAACAGTGGTTCTCAAACTTTTTGGGCTCCGGAGCCCTTTACATGTGTAAAAATTTATGCGGAGCCCCAGCGGTCCACTGATTATATGTGTTGTACTTATGCGGAGCCCCAGCGGTCTGCTGATTGTATGTGTTGTACCTATTGATGTTTCCAGTTTGTCAACCTCGCAGAGCCCCTGGAGATATCTCGCAGAGCCCTGGGGCTCCGCAGAGCACAGTTTGAGAAACACTACCCTAGAATATGAACTTTTCACAACTGCATCATATTGATGTCTCATGTCCAATTTGTGATACATTATACCTTCCAGATCTTTTTCAGCAGCACTATTACCAAGTCAATTGTTCCTCTTGTACCTCTCTATTTTTTTTTCCTTCTGAATTCTAGTATTTGGCACCTGTCTTTATTAAGTTTGTGTTATTTTCAAACCAGTTCTGAAAGATCCTGAGTAACATTTCAGGGTGGATTGCACAAGGAGAAATGTATTCAGGGATTGCCCCGCAGCTCCTAATATAGCTGCCCTAGCCCTGGTCTACACGAGGGAGTTATTTTGAAATAACAAGTGGAGAATACACAGTACCACTCTGCGGAGAACCAGTTCAGCATGGGGAAATCCATGGTTGGGGCTGTGCTCCTGTAGGTAATCAAGGCCATCAATACCATCTTGCTGTGGAGGGTTGTCTCTCTGGGCAACATTGACTCCACTGTGGATGGCTTTGCTGCTATGGGCTTCCCCAACTGCGGGAGGGGGGGCATAGACAGCACTCATGTCCCCATCTTGGTTCCCAACCACCAGGCCTCAGACTGGGTACTTCTCTATAGTGCTGCAAGGGATGGTTCATGGACATTAACAATGGATGGTTGGGGAAGGCGCATGACACCTCCATCTTTCAGAGTTCAAGTCTGTTCTAGAGGATGCAGGCTGGCACTTTTCCCCCTGATCGCACCATCAGAGTTGGGGATGTAGACATGCCCATGTGCATCTGGGGTGACACAGCCTATTCCTTGCTCCCCTAGCTGATGAAGCCCTACACAGGCAGACTGGACCCCACCAAGGAGCACTTCGGTGCCAGACTCAGCATGGTTGTGGAGTGTGCTTTTGGCTATCTAAAGGGGAGGTTCAGGAGTCTCCTCACCCACCTGGACCTCAGCGAGCAAAACATCCCCTACATAGTGGTGGTCTGCTATGCACTCCACAACAGATGTGATATCAAGGGGGAGACTTTCCTGCCAGGGTGGAGAGCAGAGGTTGATTGGCTGGCCAGGGCTTATGAGCAGCCAAACACCAGTGCCATCATGCGAGCTCATCAGGGGGCTGTGCTCATCCGAGACGCCTTGAGGGAGAGTTTCATGCATGGCCAGATATGAGACTCTCCCCAGGGCCTTTCCATAGGGGGCCCCTGTGTTGTCCCTGGGTAACTTTCCTCCCTCAGCCCTCCCTTTCCCAGCCCTCCCTTGCCATCTTCCCTGTAGACCAAATAAAAAAGCCTTTTTGTTTTGAAAACAGAACTCTGTTTTTTTTTTAAATTTGGGGGATATACAACAGGGGAAGGACTTGAATGGAGTAGGAAAGGGGCTCAGGGATGGGGTTGGGACTGGTGCTGGCTTCGGGTAGCTCAGGAGGCTTTGGCTGCCTGAGAGGTCCCACTGCCACATATTCAGAGGCCCTGATGGCCCCTGCAGGAGCTAGGAGAAGCCAGAATGTGGGGGTGGGTATGGGGAGTTGGGGGTGGGTAGTTGGGGTCAGGGAATTGGAGGGGACGAGGGTGGGGAGGTGGTTGGTAGCCCATTCCGTACACATGGTCATACACTCCGTGACAGATGTTATGAAGAAGCACATGGCCTTGTGCTGGCACACCAGCTGCTTCCCGTGGCCTTCCACTGCTCCCGATCAGCCCAGCACTCCTTGCAGTCGGTGGTCCACTCCTGGCACTCCTCATCAATCCTCTGGATGAGGGACTGGAAATGGGCCATCTGGTCCCACAGCAGGTCTTCCCTGGTGTGCTTTCTGTGGTGGAGTCAGGAAGATGGTGTGGAAGGTGATGGATGTGCCATGCTCACAGCTGGCCCAGCTGTGAAGAAAAGTTACAGGGACAGTCATCCCAGGAGACACTACGCATGAAATCTAGCCCTAATCGCTGAGCCAACACCAAAGGTCTTGGTTCAGACGATGGTGATGTGCTTCGAGCAAGGCCATCTGCTACCTAGACAGTGGACACTTTCCAGCAGGGGTACAGACATCCCAGGGGAACATTGCTACACCCAGATCCCGGGGACAAACAGGCATAAGAATGTGCCGACCAGGCCAGGGGTACATCTACACTGGTATCCTAGAAAAAGTCCGCCGCGTCCAAGGAATGTGTTTGCTCTTCTGCTTTTTTTTGCGGAAGACCAAAAGCGCTCTTTCGGGGAGCCCTGTATACCTCGTTCTACGAGGAAGATGGGCTCCTCCGAAAGAGGAGTCTTTTCCGCCATTTGGCCCCTAGAAAAGCCTCTTCTGGAAAAGAAATTGGAAAAAGCTACAGTGTAGACTTAGCCCAGGAGCCCGCAGACAGGAGCGGGTGGATAGGGTGGCTCAGCTTCCTTTCGTGTCCTACACATGTTGGGTCCAGCACTGGTGGCATCCCACTGAGAGAGATCTTCCATCCCTGCCTGCTGAAGGGGGCCTATTGGGGGAAGTGTGTGTGAGTGTCAGAGGCCACTTGCTGGAGAGAGTGCTACTGGGATCCTCTCCTCATCCTCCTCCCGGCAGGTTCCCTTGCAGGGGATTGGTCTCCTCTACATTGCCACCCTTTGCCAGGGGGAAGATGTTGCCCAAGAGTACGGCCCTGTGCTGTGTGCAGCACTGCTGTGTTTTTCCATGACTCCAGCCTCCTTAGTGATGGCTTGTTGTGGGAAGGCGTCCCACCACGGAGGCCGGAGTAAGGCAGGCCTCTCCAGGAACCTTATGAGAAGGATCGAGGGGTTCCTGTATGAGAGTATCATGGAGTTGAGTACTCCAGACTGGTGCTCCATGTGCACCCATGTTCACAGGTGCTTGTGTGACCCCCAGTCCAAGAAGGCCAAGTAAGGAGCACTCAATCCTTGCAGCCCACTGCCTGCCTCTGCATGTGTATAGGGAAAGATATGGCACTCACCTGAAGTGCCTTCGCTGGGATTGACCGAGCCCTGGGAGACATCCTGGGAGGAGGGGACTGACTCCAGTATGAGGAGTAGCTCCTGACTGGTGGGTATGGTGTCCTGGCCAGTCTGCTCCTCCACCTCCTCCTCCTAGTCATCATTGTCCTCCTCCACAATCCCGCCCTCATGGAGGCTGAGACCAGGTGTGTCCTGGCCAGAGTCAATGGTGATGGTGAGGGTAGGTGACTGGCCCCCCTCCCAGGATGGCATCTAGCTGCTCATAGTAGTAGGAGGTGTGAGGAACCTCCCAGGGCATCCACTTTCTTCCCCCGCCTTACTGTAGGATTGCCAGAGATTTTTTGTTTTCCTGTGGACCTGGTTGAGGGTCCACATGTGTCCTTTCCTAACTAGGCTGGCAGCCATATGACTGTAGACATCAGCATTTCTTCTTCTGGTGCGGCGATCCTGGAGTAGAGACAACTTACTTTACTTAAGATCCTTTGGTGAGGGATCTTGTCAAATGTTTTCTGGAAATCTAAGTACACTGTATCTACTGGATCCCCATTGACACCTTCAAAGAGCTCTAAAAGATTAGTAAGTCATGGTTTCCCTTTACAGAAACCATGTTGACTATCCCCCAACAAATTATGTTCATCTATATGTCTGACAATTTTATTCTTTATGATAATTTCAACTAATTTGCCTGTTACTAACGTTATACTTACTGATCTGTAATTGCCAGGATCACCCCAGAGCACTTTTCAAATAGTGGCATCACGTTAGCTACCTTCCAGTCATTAGGTACAGAAGCTGATTTAAAGGATGGATTACAAATCACAGTTAATCAATCATAGAATCATAGAATACTAGGATTGGAAGGGACCTCAAGAGGTCATCGAGTCCAGTCCCCTGCCCTCATGGCAGGACCAAATACTGTGTAGACCATCCCTGATGGACATTTATCTAACCTACTCTTAAATATCTCCACAGATGGAGATTCCACAACCTCCCTGGGCAATTTATTCCAGTGTTTGACTACCCTGACAGTTAGGAACTTTTTCCTAATGTCCAACTTAAACCTCCCTTGCTGCAGTTTAAGCTCATTGCTTCGTGTTCTATCCTCAGAGGCCAAGATGAACAAGTTTTCTCCCTCTTCCTTATGACACCCTTTTAGATACCAGAAAACTGCTATCATGTCCCCCCTTAATCTTCTCTTTTCTAAACTAAACAAACCCAATTCTTTCAGCCTTCCTTCATAGGTCATGTTCTCTAGACCTTTAATCATTCTTGTTGATCTTCTCTGGACCTCTCCAATTTCTCCACATCTTTCTTGAAATGCGGTGCCCAGAACTGGACACAATACTCCAATTGAGGCCTAACCAGCGCGAGTAGAGCGGAAGAATGACTTCTCATGTCTTGCTCACAACACACCTGTTAATGCATCCCAGAATCATGTTTGGTTTTTTTGCAACAGCATCACACTGCTGACTCATATTCAGCTTGTGGTCCACTATAACCCCTAGATCCCTTTCTGCTGTACTCCTTCCTAGACAGTTGCTTCCCATTCTGTATGTGTGAAACTGATTGTTCCTTCCTAAGTGGAGCACTTTGCATTTGTCTTTATTAAACTTCATCCTGTTTACCTCAGACCATTTCTCCAATTTGTCCAGATCATTTTGAATTATGACCCTATCCTCTAGAGCAGTCGCAACCCCTCCCAGCTTGGTATCATCTGCAAACTTAATAAGCGTACTTTCTATGCCAATATCTAAATCGTTGATGAAGATATTGAACAGAGCCAGTCCCCAAACAGACCCCTGCAGAACCCCACTTGTTGTACCTTTCCAGCAGGATTGTGAACCATTAATAACTACTCTCTGAGTATGGTTATCCAGCCAGTTATGCACCCACTTTATAGTAGCCCCATCTAAGTTGTATTTGCCTAGTTTATTGATAAGAATATCATGAGAGACCGCCTTACTAAAGTCTAGGTATACCACATCCACCGCTTCTCCCTTATCCACAAGACTTGTTATCCTATCAAAGAAAGCTATCAGATTGGTTTGACATGATTTGTTCTTTACAAATTCATGCTGGCTGTTCCCTATCACCTTGCCACCTTCCAAGTGTTTACAGATGATTTCCTTAATTACTTGCTCCATTATCTTCCCTGGCACAGAAGTTAAACTAACTGGTCTGTAGTTTCCTGGGTTGTTCTTATTTCCCTTTTTATAAATGGGCACTATATTTGCCCTTTTCCAGTCTTCTGGAATCTCTCCTGTCTCCCATGATTTTCCAGAGATGATAGCTAGAGGCTCAGATACCTCCTCTATCAGCTCCTTGAGTATTCTAGGATGCATTTCATCAGGCCCTGGTGACTTGCAGGCATCTAACTTTTCTAGGTGATTTTTAACTTGTTCTTTTTTTATTTTATCTTCTAAACCTACCCCCTTCCCACTAGCATTCACTATGTTAGGCATTCCTTCAGACTTCTCGGTGAAGACCGAAACAAAGAAGTCACTAAGCATCTCTGTCATTTCCAAGTTTCCTGTTACTGTTTCTCCCTCCTCAGTGACCAGTGGGGCCTACCCTGTCCTTGGTCTTCCTCTTGCTTCTAATGTATTTATAAAAAGTCTTCTTGTTTCCCTTTATTCCTGTAGCTAGTTTGAGCTCATTTTGTGCCTTTGCCTTTCTAATCTTGCCCCTGAATTCCTGTGTTGTTTGCCTATATTCATCCTTTGTAATTTGTCCTACTTTCCATTTTTTATAGGACTCCTTTTTTATTTTTAGATCATGCAAGATCTTGTGGTTAAGCCAAGGAAGTCTTTTGCCATATCTTTCCACAATTTCACATTTGAGTTCTTTCAGAACTCTTTGGTGAATGCCATATGGTCCCAGTGACTTGTTACTGTTAAGTTTATCAATTTGTTCCAAAACGTCCTCTAATGACAGCTCAGTCGGGGACAGTTCCTCAGATTTGTCACCTAAAAAGAATGTCTCAGGTCTGGGAATCTTCCTAACATCTTCAGCCACGAAGACTGAAGCAACGAATTCATTTGGTTCCTCTGCAATGACTTTATCATGTCTGAGTGCTCCTTTAGCATCTCAGTCTAAATCTATACCTCTGCCAAGTTAGTGTAACAGAATAGACAATCATCTCTTTTATGTTTGTTTTCCTTTTGAAATAAACAGAACTGTCCCATCTGAGGAAGTAAAAATATAATACACCATTTTTAAAAACCAAGGGATCAAAATACAAAGGTAGATCAAGACACTAGCATTTAGAAGGTGCATTCCTTTCAGAATACATTAATAGTAAAGCATTGGTGATCATAAATGAAGTGTACTTTGAGCTAGTTGGGTCATAAATTACAGCATGTTAAGATTATATTGCATCTTTTAAATGCAAAGTTCAGTGCTTGGTTTTAAACAAAAACATTCTGCTGAGTTCATAGATCCATTTGTATCCAAATATAATTGTAAGAACTTTTTTGTCTGTCTCTGGTTTTAAAATATTTCATGCTATATGAGAGCAGCTCATGGTAATACAGATATTTAGTCATCAATTTATGTTCTGAAGCATGTGTGTTTATATTGCTTTTGCATTTCTACTCTAGTGAGTGTAATCATAGCTTATTAGTAACTATTGTTAGTATTCTGGTAGTACCAACAATGTGTGTAGCGTTGTCCAAAAATGCATTTTCTGCCCCAATAAGATTAGTCTGACTTCATATGCTCCAGTAAGCTCTGCAGGGGCCTATATGGAGCCCCATTGACTTCAGTGGGCCTCTGAGCAGCTACAGTGGAGTTCATTGCAGGATCTGGTTAAGCATCTTAGGGCACGTCTAAACTACATGGTTCCATCGACGGAGCCATGTAGATTAGTTTACTCGAAAAAGGGAAATGAAGCAGTGATTTAAATAATCGCTGCTTCATTTAAATAAAAATGGCCGCCACTTTGTGCCGATCAGCTGATTGTCGGCACAGCGTGGCAGTCTAGATGGGGATCTGCCGACCCCAGAACCCTTCGTCAGCAGATCCTGTAAGCCTCATTTCACGAGGCATAAAGTAATGTCAGTGGTAATAATTTTTAATTAAGCACAATTGATGTTATAGTGTTACAACATTTGATTTAGCTTTTTCTATCTAGTTATTAGTGTAATGCTAATTTAATTATGTCTTTAATTTTTGTAATGGGAACCTCTGTGAAAGTCTGCCATGAAAGAGTTCTGTTTTGAAAAGGGCCAGCACCCTTTTTCCTAAGGACAATCCCTAAAGGCCAAATTCTGCTTGCAGTCATGCCATTGTCATTGAAAATGCAATTTAGCTCTTATTGTTGGTATCTGATACCTTAATAGGACACAATGCTGAGAGAAAAGCTTGAATCTTCTTAATCTGTGTAAAAATAAGAAATGAGATGTCAGATAAATAGGAGAAGAGAAGGTGTGGGGGGGGGGGAGAGAAAGATGCTCTGTCATCTGAAGAAATGGGCTGTGCCCATGAAAGCTCATGATACCATCTACATGTTTTGTTAGTCTATAAAGTGCTACCAGACCATTTGCTTGCTGTTTTTTAAAGCTTAAAGACCAGCTGCTTTAAAGCTAGTCATGGCTTCTCCAGCAGCTATTCAGGGCGGAGAGTTTGTTTTCAATATGACTCTTCTAGGAAAAGTTATTGTGGGTATACAAAAGCTTCAGAGGGGTAGCCAAGTTAGTCTGTAACAGGAAAAACTTTAAAAAAATAACAAATAGTCTGGTAGCACTTTAAGGACTAACAAAACATGTAGATGGTATCATGAGCTTTCGTGGGTACAACCCACTTCTTCAGATGACCGTTTTTTGTACCCATGAAAGCTCATGATACCATCTACATGTTTTGTTAGTCTTTAAAGTGCTACCAGACTATTAGTTATTTTTTGTGGGTATACAGACAGCCCTTTGAATAAAAACATCAGCCTTTGCTTTCTTGTGATTCTTTGGTAGAGATGAAGAGGATGGGAAATGGTGATGTACAGTGGAGTCTACTAAATACAATGTATAAAGTAAAAAGTCTATTGCAAGGCTAATTAGAAGTTATAGTGAGATTCTACTTTAGAAAGTATTTCTATAAAACTGGTCTCACAAGTTTCCATGTGTCTCAAACCTTTGTATGCTTAGTTTGCTCAGTCAACAATAAGAAGACGGGGATTTGTTTCTACTTGTTAGCCCTGCAGCCTCTCTTAGATACCTTCAGGTTAAGCTGGGTTCTTACATCAGCAGTCTGGGGCTTCAAAAAATAAAATCGGTAGGTCAACTGTTGCTGTTTATATCTTTGCAACCCTTTATCATCAGCCTAGGTGCTTGGTCAGACCTAAGAAAGCCTAGTGCCTTCAGAGGGGTACTGGAGTGTAAGTATCTCATTTATCTTGTCTCTATTTTATACTGGATCAGTTTTTGTTGGTGAGAGAGAGAAACTCTGGAGCTCATACAGAATACTTATGCTAAGATATTGTCTCATCCACCTCGTGTCTCTTAATATCCAGGCACCAACGTGTCAATAACACCACTTTAATTTAAAGATACTTTTGCAGCTGAAATTTGGTTAACAATTTTGCTAATGCATAAACCAGAAGATAGCTCAGTTCATTGTTTTGGAGCTGTTTTGGGTCTCCAGGATCACTAGGTGAAAGAAAAGCAGTAAAAACCTACTTGGTTCTCTGCTCGGGTATGCCAATTTTGTCATTGATTTAAACAGTTACGTAAGTATAAAGGTGTTATAATGGAGTGGTTCTAAATGCACATAGGAAGCAGACATGATGAACTAAGTCATGGTATGGTTTGCATAGCCAAGCTACATCGGAAGGTGGCATAACACAGAGTTGCTGTGTCATTCTACTCCAGAGAGATGATTGTAAAATGACAGTTTAGCCATACATATGTTCACTTTTATAATGGGAACCATGTTACACTTATTTAGAAAGTAGCTTGCATGTTGTACAACTAAAAAAATGTGATCCAAGTTGGCATGATGAAATATTCTCCATAATCTTCACTTAAAATAAAATAAAATAAAATAAAAACATATGGCTCACTAAGAGCTCATTGCTCAGAGGGTAGTACTATATTATTAATAATAATAATTATTATACTATATATTATTTTTGCGAGAGGTAGTACTATAGCTCTTATTGTGCAGGGAGCCAAACTCTTTGCTACCTCCTTATTGATCTTTGACAGCTGAATCCCAACGACTAGGTTCAAAACCCCATAGGAGAAGGCTGATCGGCCCCTTTTGCTCTGCCAGGGATACTACATATTGTTCCTTATCTGCTTAATTTCTTTATAAAATGATGAACTGCCATCCAACTAAATAACTGGTTCACTATGGAATACAGACAACCTGATTCATGAGCATTCACAACTTGGGGTATGTTTACATTGCAGAGTTTTTCTGCAAAAATGGCCATTTTTCTTGAAGAACTACACTTACATCCATACTGCAGTTGTGTTCTTTCAACAGAAAGTTGAAAGAATGCAGGGTTTTTTCAGACAGTGGTTTTTTCAGACTCTTTCTACAAGGAAGAAGCCTTTTTTCTGAAAGACCTATTTTGGAAAAAGGTGCATGTGGACGGGGAAGAGGGTTTCTTTTCAAAAGAAGAAGCCTCCAGGAAAAAGCACAGGTGCCCTGGTGACCACTCCACCCATAGTAATCATAATTTAAATGCGAGATAGCGTCCACATTGATTGGACGCTATCTTTCGAAAAAGCAGATCACTTTTTTCAATGTGCTCTTTCTGTGTGGATGCTTTCTTTTTAAAGAAGTTTTTTTGGAAGATTTCTTCCAGAAAAACTTCTTCTGAAAGAAGCCTGCAGCCTTAGAGTATATCCACCAGATTTTTTTTTTCTTAAAGTAGCTTGTGGCTTTTCTGTGTGGGAACTCAGTGGCATTCTTGACAGGCTCTTTCTTTGTCCAGTTGTATGTGTCCTACAAGTATGCACTGTGTACAAGGTTTTCCCTACAGTCTGGAAAACTAGACTACTGTAAATTACAGTAGTCGTCCCTTAATTCATGGTGGCTTTGAAGCATTAACAGTTTGTTTCCCTGTGATGAAAAAGTGTGCTCTCATGATCAAACCCTCTGTGCAAATGCATCAGTCTGCTTACCATATGGATGTGGTGGGGAAAACCAACCCCTCCACACCCCCCAAAACAAAAGTCTAACACAGGAAAAGAAAAAAATAACTTTTGACCACTGTAGCATATTCATATGTCTGAACATTTTCCACATCAATGAAGGCAGGATTTTTTAATCTTGTCAGAATATGCTTCTCAGTCTGCCATGGCTCAATGTAATAATGACCAAAAAAGGAGAAAACACAAAATATCCTGGAATACATTTTTAGAATGTCAATAATGCTCTATAATCTCAGCTTCATGACTCTGTTCCTGAAAAATAATTTTCATCAGTAACAGAAAGGGGACATACCCAATTAGTATGAAACACAGATGACATGATGGATTAAAATGAGGATACTTCCAAAATGAAAGACATAAGAGAGGAAATGTCTCAGAGTAAAGGAGATCGATGTGTAGTAAAGGGGAGATTTATACGAATGATAGTGTCAACACGCTAAAAGTATTCTGTTCTTGCGGGGTCAGTCTACTAGCAAAAGGAGGATACGTTGATAATAAAAGCTTCATAGATTTTCAGGCCACTTGGGACCATTGTGATTCTCTAGTATGGCCTTCTGTATAACACAGGCCAAAGAACTGCCCCACAATAATTCCCTAGAGCAAAGGAGGGTGCAGGAGTGGGCTTGGGGTAGGGTATCTGGTCAGGAGGGAGGGTGTTTGGCCAGTAGGGAAAGAGGGTGCAGGAGCAGGCTGGCAGAAGGGTATCTGGCCATAATGGAGTGTGCAGGAGCAAGGGAGGGTGCAGAGTGTGGCCAGGGGGAAGGGTGTATGAGCAGACTGAGGGTAGGCTGTCTGGCAGGAAAGAAGGTGCAGGAGCAAGCTGGGGGCGTGGGGTCTTGGCAAAGGGAGAGTAGTGAGTGAGGGGTTGAGGGTCTGGGCATGATGCTCAGCTGGCTTTGCACCCCCATTGCTCCCATTGGCTGGTGGTATGTAGAGAGCTGCTCCCTTGTAAGACTCTGCTGCTGGTAGCAGGAACTGCTTCTATAATATATTGCTACCAGAAGTACCACAATCCTACAGGCTATTGTTTCGAAACAGAAAACCAAATGTTTATAATTGATACCCGTTTCAGTGCTGGGGGGCTCCTCTGTTGTCCTCTACACTGGCTTTGTGTTTATGGCAACCCAAATGGCACCTCGTCAGCACAGGAAATCTTGAAATTTCAGACAGTTTTTACGGAGGTACAGAGCAAGCCAGGGGGTGGGGTGTACTGGGCACAATGCAATACAGAAGTGTTTCTTGGTTTACACCAGTTCTTTGGTGAGGGGTGAAGGTGGGGGACAGAGTTCCCTAGTGAGCCTGCTTCTTCTGGCTACACACACCCCTGACCTTCTGGGGAGACAGGCAGCCCCCTCCCCTGGCTTCTGGAGGAGCCCTGCTCTGTGCAGCTGCCCTACAGCCCTCCCTGCCTCAGAAATGGAGCTGCCTGCACCACTGAGCAGAAGGCAGGATGGGCAGGGCCCATGGGGGAAAGGCCTCAGGGTTCCTCTGGACATTTACCCAGCCTGGCAGCACAATGGCACTAGACCTGCTGTTTACAGGGTTTCTCCAGCAGCTGGCATGGTGCCTCCCCCAGGCAATACCTGGAGGCAGCAGGGCCCATGGGCAGATGCCAAGGTGCAGCACGGGAAGGTGGATGCCAATCTTTGGTCTAGCGGAGCCAGGTCCCTGTGGGTGGGGCTAGATGCTGGGCTGCAGCAGTGCTACGGGGCTCCTGGTGGTGGTGCGGCATGCAGGCTGCTGCTTCCCCACTGGGCACCACCAAGACCACTGCCTAGGTAGCACCAGCCAATGGCAGCCATGGGAAAAGCTTTGCTGCTGTTCCTTCGAGTGGGGTTGGGAGAGCGCAGCCCCCTCCTCCTCTCCCACGCAGCAGAGACAGCTCAGGTTCCCCACCTTATGGGGGAGGAAGGGGGTTGAGCTTGAGCCTGGAACCACTAGTGGAAGATCCTTAGGTGGTGATCATTATGATCATTTACCCCCCTGTGTATTTTAGATGTCAGTAGTTACTAGCTACTTAAACACCGTTCACCTTGTTTGCTGGATCACTGTTATGGACTAAATAGTGTTCAAAACAAATCATACTTGTTGATGATTACAGAGAAACAAGTGTTTTAAGAACTAAATTAGTGAGTGCAGTTGTGTTTAGAGGCAAAAAAATCTGTACATTCACCATGTATAGCCTTCTTTAAAGGTCTGTGTATATTTTTGGCTGTAACAGCCCCAGTATCTCCCTATTCCTTTTTTTTAGATGATTGGTTTGTTTGCTCAATGTATAAAATATACAAATCAACAATTTCTAATGGTACAGTTAGTGTCTTGTACCTTCTGCATAGAATTCATTTCTAAACTCACAATTTTATCTCTGTATACTTTCAACCCCTCCTTCCCCCACTACCTCACAAATAATTTTGATAGCAGCATAGAAATTCAAGGGAAGGGGATATTATCAGATAATAAAATCTCTGGAATTTTCAAGTATGTCAGCTCCTAGAATAGTGTTGTCCCTTACGTCATATCTGAATTGCATCAGGTTAATGGAATACAACTTCCTTTTTTCATTTTTAAAAAGAGTTTTTGGAGCTCTGCTTTATCACAGTGACAGAGAACTTACAATATGCTTTAGTCGTCCTGTCCAGAGATTTCCTAGAATCTGATAAACTAAGCTTTTTCATTTCTATTAAAAAGAAGAAAAAATCATATAGGGCTTAATTCATGAAACAGCTTACATACCAACCCATACAAATACATTTTATATCAAATTGTGTATGGTACAAAAACTGAAAGATAAATATAAGTGCAAAACAACTTCAGGCTGTCTGATATTAATGGGGGAGCATGAGGTATGGAGTCACTAGGCCCATGCTCTGGAACTGCTCTGAATGAAGCCAGTCAGGACTCTGCTATAGCATTCCTCCTCTCTCTGAGCACACCGTCACCAGGGCAAGAAACTTACACAGCTTTTGGCCTTCTTGGGACTGACCTTGGACTATTCAGCACTTCCATTAACCAATGCCTTCTGATTCACCATTCACGTTATCACAGAGAATTTCTTGGAAGGGGCTCTTGAGGAAACCAACGGCCATGCACTCCAACTCCACAGTCAGCTGGGAATCTCAGCCAGCATTGTAAAATGGGAGGTTTATTAATCCACAGGTACACAGTCTAGAAAAGAACTTTATTAGCAGAGAAATCAGTGACTCTCAGCCATGGGAAGCGTGTATAATAGGTGGGGGAAGGCATTGCCTTCCCAAACCGCCAGCCTGAACTCACCCATACTCCAATCCCAGAATGCCTACCGTAGGTGTACTAAGGACAGAGTGTTGCTGCCCCCAAGTGCCTGTCCTCCCTGTGCTCCAGGGCCGGGAAGTCTGGGGCCACATGCTTTCCTCCCTCCCCATGCTCCAGGGCTGGGAAGGCTGGGGCTGTGCACTCTCCTCCCTTCCCATGCTCCAGGGCTGAGAAGACAGGGGCTGTGTGCCACCCACCCTCCCTGTGATGCTGGGGCTGGGGAGGCTGAGGCAACACACTGCCTGCCCTCTCCATGGTGCTGGGGCCAAGGAGGCAGCTTGGCTTCTGTGGAGGTGGGGCCTGGATTGAAGGGGTGGGGCTGGGAGTTTGCTTCCCCCAGCTCTACCTCTGTCCACCACCCATGCTCAGCTGACTCCATCTTGGGGGAACCCCAAGCCAAATAGCTTGGATTCCCCTCCTCCTACCACAGATGTCCTACCACTGACTGAACTTGATTCCACCCATGCCCATTGCCCCTCCTCTGGTCTTTGTCCAGCTTCCTGTCATATGATCACATCCCTCTCCTGGTTTGCAGGTTATGAAGGGCCTCTGCCATAGCTTATGTGCACTGGGAAGCCTCACCCGCCCTGAAGGTCTCAGCAAATATCAGCCACCCAGTTCCCACCATCTCGGCCAGGGCTACTCAACTTTGGAAGTCCCGGGAGCTACAATGATACTCACAGCAAGTGCCAAGGGCTGCAACTTAAGTGTGGTTGCATATACATGCAAATATATGCAAATATATGCAAATAGCTTATTTCACACTGATGGGTATGAATAGAAAGATTAAGGCAAGACTACACAACACACAGGCCCCATTTTAGTCAGTTCTGCTGATAGTAATAAAATTCAATATTCAAAATTCAATATTTACCCAGTTTCCACCCATATGACAGCACTTGTAATGAGCAATGACAGTTCAGAAATTTAACTACTAAAACACATATCAACATAAGACCATTGTATTGACTACTTTTTTGTTTTGGCTCCCACCCGTGGGCCGCCTTTTGAGCCCCGTGTAAACCCAAACCGTACTGCGGGCCGCAAACAAAGAGGCCACAGCTCTGATCTAGGCATTGGTGTAGTACACAAGAAAACCAAGGCACCACAGTATTAATACAGCACAATAAGACTCACATGCAAATAACAAAGGGGGAGACTACACTTCATTACAGAGTTTGTCAGAAAAAAATAAAAGCAGACATGAGTAGAGAGACTCTAGAATATGCTGTGATCTTACTGTACATTTAGTTTAAGCAGACACATATTCAACTAAGCAGGATAGAGCAAAGATTGGGGTGTTCACATCTACTGAAAAAGTAAAAGAAAGGGATACTGTGACCAAATAACATCAGCCCCTCTTTATATCAATTTATGAACCTGTGAGTGAAGGTATGAGCACTGTGACTGCACAGGTCTAAACTTGCTGTTATAATGCATTCCAGATAGCTGATCTGCCTGACTGTCAATGTGAAGACATCAAGCCTATGATCCAGTTGTCTCTCAGTTGGTGGCCCACCCTATGACAAATGGGGAGGAGGTGGCAGAGAGCCAGGGTTTCTACTTAGAACAAGATTCTGCTCTGTGCAAGGAACCTGACCGTTCACACACCTAAGAAGGATTTTAAAGAGAGAGCAAGAAGGAGGGACTCTGCCCAGTCCGAAATGCTGATGAACCTTGGACTCACAAGTAGGGGTAAAATCAGAATGGGGAGGATGTCACGGAACCACATGAGGCCTGGCGATTGGGTCAACTTGCAAGACACTAGTGACTCTACAATGAGATATGGGACTAGGTTGCACTCAAAGAAAGAAAAAAGTTAATGAGAAATGTCAAAGCAAAATATGTTTCCAAAATAATCTACGTACATTGTGAAAGAGAGCAAAGGGCACAGCATGCGACTGAGTGAAGTTTTCTTGCATCAGAATTGCTTGCATGGTGGAGATTTAGGAGACAGAATTACTTTTTTAAAACCTGGGGCAGATTTTAATGTTATTTTGGCATTTGAAGATTCTGAATGGCACGTAGTAGGATTTTCCAAAGCACCCAGTCACCTCCCGTTGACATCAATATGATTTAGATGTCCAGGCATTTTTGAAAATCCCACTGTACATTATCTAAATATTTAGACACATAAATACCTTTAAAATTCTGCCCGAAGCACCAAATTTATGGTATATGTGAATAGTATATTCTAAGGTCTGGCTTGATGTGAGTAATTAAACAAGGGAAAGGCCTCATTATTTCTTGGAAGACAGGATTAGGGAGTTATATTGATCAGCATGCTGAAAACGGAATGTTTGTGGCTAACTAAAAGACAGGTAAATGGGTCAGGGAGTGAAGAGACAGAATGTCTGAGCTAGCTAAGATAAGGGGAGGGAACACCCAGGGAACTATTTGCAAAGAACAAGATAACAATGCACAAGATAGCCAGGGATGTAAAGATAAAATACAGTAGGTGGAACATGGACATTGCATGGACATAGTATACTGTGGGGCAGTGGTCACCAACCAGTAGATGGGGATCTAGATCTTGGAGCCTCTGACAGGTGATCCTGACTGGTTTGGCCGGGAAGCTCTCAAGCACTGGCACTTCAGTTGACCTCCACGCACTGTCATGCTGTTCCTGCCCTCTGCCTTAGAGCTGCCCCCCCCTCCCTGGGAGCCTCCGGCTTGCTGTGCAGGGTATGGGAGGGGGACAGTGGGGGTGGGGGAGCACTGTCAGGGTGTCCTTTCCCCCTCCCCCCCCCGTATCCTCCCTCCACACAGAGTGAAGGGGATGGAGGGAGCTTGGCAATGCAAATCTCTGTCCCTCTCACACAATGTTTGCGCCTCTGTCATTCTCTCTCACACACACACACTGTCCTTCACTCTCATCTCCCAACTCAACACATACATGCGGGGTTGTTGTTACTTCTTTTACTGCTTGCAAAGTGGGTTATATGTAGTTTTTGACTGGTCTGTGCATTTCATAATTTTCATTTCCCTCTTACGCTTAAATGTAATTCTTTGAGTAGTGAGCTCTAAAATGTCTAACCTGTCATGGCTAGAGTAATTATCCTTGTGGTAATTGCTGCTCCTGGAAGTGACTGGCATGTCCCTGCAGCCCGAGAGAGGTAGAGCAGGGAGTTTCCACATGCTGTCCTTTCCTGCAGATACCACTCCTGAAGCTCCCATTGATCAGTAATGGGAAACCGTAGTCAATAGAAGCTGTGGGCTCAGTGCCTGTAGATGAGGGGAACACATGGCACCATGGAGCCATTGCTGTACATGCCAACTGCTTTGAGGAGTGGTGTAGGGCCAGAGCAGGAGTAAGCCTGCCTTAACTCCACTGTTCTATCACCTGGAAGCCATCTCAGTTAAACAGTGACTCCCTAGCTGATCCCGGGTTCTGTGGAAGTGCCGCGCAGAGCCTGGAATCAGCTGGGGAGTTCAAAGGGGAAGCGCTGCATAGCTGATCCCAGGCTCTGCCACAGTGTTTCAAGGCGGCAGCGCCGCACAGAGCCCCAGTATGGGCTCTGTGCGGCGCTGCCACTTTGAAGTACCCCTTCTTTCCCTCCCCCTTTGCTGCCTCTAGCTGATTGAGGCAGAAAGGGGGGGGAATCGACTAGTCGACTCGACTATCCAATAAGTATTTGCTTTTCGGATAGTCTACTAATCCTTAACATCCTTAGTTTGAGGTAGAGCTTACATTGCACTTAAATTGAAAAAGCGATCTTGTGGTTAAAAAGTTTGGAGACTACTGCTGTGGGGCATTGGTTCCTACAAAGTAACCAAGCCAGTCCCAAAATATGTGATGCAAAGTAAATTAATGCAATTATATGTGCAAATGTATATAAGGGAAGAGAGTTTCTGTGTAACTTTGAATCTGTGATGTACCCTGCATCCACCCATTGGGTTTCAGTCTTTTCACCATAGCATTGCTGTATGCCAAATAAAGATAAGTGAGGCATGAAATTCCAGAGTCTGACTGAGTTCTTAGCAAGCCAACTGGAAAGAGGTCTTGGAAGGAATCTTAGTATACTCACCTCACTGAGATGAAGACCACATTTATTTTCCACTTTTCTAGTCTTTTCCACAGGCCTACCATTTGTGACACTGGTCAATACAGTGGCAGCAAAAATCCCATTCTCCCATTCTGGAAATAGTACTTTTTCTACTACGGGCTACTGTTGCTGACCCACTCATGTTATCAGGCTCTGCTGCCATCTGGCATAGCCCAAGACACCTGTCCTGTGGGAGTTAGGGCAGCACAGATATAGAGGAATGGGAATAGTAATGGAAATGGGGCAAAGGCCCTTAAGTCAGGCAGCCAAACAAAGGAGGCTGTAGATGGACATGATTGGGAAAATGGCTCCTGGGCTAGTAAGCTGTGGAGGGGGGATTAAAACTCTGGATAAAGGTTCTTTATAGAAACATGGATGAGATGGAAGCGGAGCAGGGACACTGGGTAGTTTAGAAGAATATTTCCATTTTCCCCCTACTTGACCCCTGGTTAAAACAATAAAATATAAAATTATAGTATCCTGTGTGGTATTAGAAACTACACCACAATGGTCTGAGAAAGGAGAACTTTCTCTTCCTCCTCCTTTCTAAAAGTAGTGCTGACCAACAGATGGGAATAAAATGTGAGATTTAAAGCTGTAGCTCCCAAGGTCAGTTTGCACTTGTTTAAAAATGTGTTTATTGGCTATACTTACCTAAATTGCCAAATGCAGAAATGATGTAAATTTGTACTCCCTTGCATTCATTCATTGATTCCCTTAAATCTAATCTTACCTGTTTATTGATGTGCAAGGCTATGTTTAGACAGATGTATCCCAAAATAGCAATTCTGCATCTTTAAACGCACCTGTTATTCCGAAATATATTTTGAAATATTGGGTGCGCTATTCCAGCATCCCTGTAATCCTCATTCCATGAGGGTTAAGAGATTTGTCGGAATAGTGCTTTATTTTGAAATTACCTAGAAATAAACTACGCAATTCGCATAGCACAAATTGTGTGTCTTATTTTGAGGTAAGGGTGCTGTGTAGACACGCCCTACGAGAGTCTAATTTAGTCTAACATACGTCCTGATAAACCAGAATAAGTTGTAAGAATATGTTAGAAAGGGAATGGTCTGCTTTATCTTACACATTCCTGTAACATCCTTGTTTTTGCTTTTTCTTCATATAGTGCTCACTTTTGACACACAGACTGGCAAATACATAAACATCAACCTAGACTCCCTTACCCTTGTTTAGATTTTTGTATGCATTCATTTGGAGTTGAGCTAAAAGCATAAGTCAGTGAATGTGAAACTAAATACATCTAAGGAAGGCTGCACCTTCCTTCTCCACTTCTAAGAATGCTACAGTTATGTTCCTGGAAGTGGAGACAGAAGGTGCAACATATGTGAACTGTTTTGTAATACTTATAGGTAGCAAATGATCATGCAAACCACAAACTAGTAATGTAATTAACACCCTTGTCTGCATATGTACCAATGCCTTCCACTGAATGGTACGAGAACTTCTCAACTGTGTGTCCTAGGCAATACACTGCTTCTACTAATGGAGATTGTTTGTTTTTCAGTTCAAGGTATAGCACTGTTTTTTTGCACTAGGATGATGGTTTTCAAACTGGGATATGCATACCCCTGGAGGTATGGGAACTCTTCATAAAGGGATATGTAAGAAAAATACTGTAAGAACACCTTATGTTATTCTTTACAAACCTTCTTCTCGTCATTTTCTTATGTATATTATGACCCTATCTCAGACAGTAGAATAAATTATTTGTAAAGGTGTAGACAGCCTAAAATGTTGGAAAACCACGGCACTAGGGGAATGTTATTCCTAAACTGCTGCTGAAATGAGGTTTCCCAGGGTGCAGTAGACAAATGTGATGTTGGTTGGTTGTAGGTGGCCACAGGTTTGTTACACTGGTAGCTGAGCTAACTATAGTTTTTACATTCAGAAAGCAAGTGTAATCCATGCACCTTCTGGGTGTGGTGTACTCAAGGATCTGCCTGGCACAGGGATGCACACTATGGTTGCAAAGGGCCAAAGGCAGCTCATGCCTCTGCTGCACTCTCCCTGAGAGTTCAGGCGAAAAACTAAAGGCTGGTAAGAGGAAACAAGTTTCTCATTTCTGAGCTGGGTTGTGTGCACCCAAGGCAGGAACATGGGCATGGAGCTAGGGTTGCCAGGTGTCTGGTTTTGAACTGGACAGTCCAGTATTTGAGTTTTCTCTTCGGGAAACAAATTGAGCAAATATAAATGAGCAAATATAAATGTCCAGTATTTTCTAAAGAAGATGTAATGTAGATTGTGATGTCATGTCAAGTCTGTCCAGTATTTTTGGTGAAACCATCTGGCAACCCTACATGGAGCTGGGATTTAAAAAATATCTCCATCCAGCTCAGCTGCAACCAAAGGGCAGCGGAGCTCAGAGCAGGCTCCCCTGGAGAAGGGACGCGCTTGTGTTAACTGTGGCCTTTTTCAGAACGCGGCTCCTGCTGCCTTGCAAGTGTCTCAGCACCCAGGCATGCGTGAAACCTCCAGCAAAGAGCTGCTGCAGCAGCAAACTTGCACAAAGCAAAAGCTTGTAAGTTCCCTTCCTCCAGCGCGCCCGGGGAGCATCCGCCCCCACCAAGGCCCTGTGCGCAGGGTTACTCCCCGGCACCGGGCTGCTCTCCTGTCCCCAGGTACAGCGCTCTTCCGGCATGGCCGCTCCCTTCCCCGCCAGGTGCTGCGAGCAACGCCCTTCTGGCGTTCCCTGCCCAGGCAGGCGCCCGGTTCCGATCCTTGCTAGGATCCTGCGCGCACGCCGCCTCCGAGGGCAAAGCCGAGGGTAGAGGCTGGCGGGAGGGGAGAAGGAGGAGGAGGGGAGCAGGAAGAGAAAGTACGGATAGACAGAAGGGGAATGTAAAGTGCTACTTTCCTCCTTCAGCTCCGTCTCTTCCAACGCACAGAGGTAAGTCAACCCCAGGGGGGAAGGGAGTTTGAAAGTTTTGTTACTTGCAAGGATTTGGGGGGAAGGTTTTTCCTCCGTTCTGCAAGTTCCCATAAAAGTGCACGGTGTACGGCTCCGGCCTGCCACATTTTTGTTAATTTCGCGTTTGGTTTCAAGAACGGCTGATGCGTGGGCGTCTCTGAAAGGAAACTAGTCCCAATCCCCCAAGCTGCCTGGGGACTTTCTTATTCAGCTGATTTGTTTCTTTAACATCTATCAGATAAGCCCCTCATTAAAGATAACTATCGGACGAGATGCGGACACCTAGGAAAACTATTAACTAATGTATATTATATTCTTGTTTGTAAAACAGCAGTGCCCTGCAAAGCTGAGGCTGACAGGCAGTTACTAATTTGTGGTTACCAGTTTGTTTACAATTGATGTTAAACAGAGTCTAATGTAGTGGGCATCTCGTTAAGGATGAATCCGGTTTCATGTTGTGTAATGTTTCAACACTATTAGTTTTGTATGAGCAGTCAGGTAGGGAGTTGAATAGGGGTGTGTGTGTGTTTTAAAGATCTGATTGCATCTTAAAATAACTTTACCACTTTTTTTCTTTAATGTTTTTATGTTATAATTTCTATTTGATTCCTTAATGGAGAATTATTTTCAGCCGTTTGGACAGATTAATGCAGCCTTCCTGGAAACAATCCATGCATCAGTAGACGCTTTAGCACACAGTGAATGAACTTTGTTTTTTTGAAAAACCTGTATAGTAATTATGACCTTTTAAAAGCACTAGACAAGACACAGTGTGTGTAACTATGCACAATGTTGCAGCAGCTAGGCACACCTCATTGAACTAATTCTACCCTTGAAGTGAATTGCTTGGGGCCATATTCTGCTTATTAATGCTGAGTAGTTGCTTACTCCAACGAACCTTACTCCTCAAGTCTACTGGGATTTCTTGCAGGCTGAGGTGCTATTTAAAAGGAATAAAGGTGGAAGAATTTGACTCTAAAAGATGAACATTTTGAAACTGAAAGAGTGGAAACACTGAGCAATATTTTGTCAAAAGATACTTTTTACATCTCGTAACTGCCCCTCTTAATCTTGTGGCAGAAATGGCTGAAAATTAATTTTGTTTCTGCATGTTACTATCTTGTTCGCATTTTTTGCTGACAGTTGACAGAACTTTTGAAAAGATCACTTTAGTATTTCTAATAAAGAAAAAACCCCAGCATGAATGGACTTATTAAAGATATATAATAATATGGATCAATGTCTAGGGCTACAAATATTTGTGAGATTATTTTTAGAGTGTAGGTAGAATGATTATCTGTGGACTTTTTAAAAAGTAAGAAATTTGTTTCCGTTAATACCACTCTTGGTCTTTTTCCTTCTTTCCCCTTCCCGCAGCCCAAGTTCCTTACTAGGCTGTTCTAGATTTGATTTTGAAAAATAGGGAAGAACTGCTTGAGAGTTGGAAAGTGGAAGGCTGCTTAGGTGAAAGTGATCATATAATTGGTAGAGTTCATGGTTCTAAGGACTGGTAGGAGGGAAAACAGCACAAAACAGGTAACAGATTTCAAGAAGGCAGACTTTAGCAAATTCAGGGAGTTGGTCGGTAAGATCCCATGGGAAGCAAGGGGAAAACAGTACAAAAGAATTGACAGTTTTTCAGAGACAGTGTGATGGGTTGCGTCACAGCAATCCCCTTGAGGAGGACACCTGATAGGCAGGCTCATGGGTATGAGCAACCCATCTGCCCTCTGGAGTGCCCCACCACCCTTTCTTGATGAGCCAGAACCTATGGTTTCCCGCCAGCGAAGTCACAGAGCTAGGATCACAGCACAGAGTAGAGCAACAGAGACACTTGAGATCAGCTCAGCTCTAGGAAGGCTCAGTCCCAGCGACTTGATGCAGCATCTAGGTCGTAGCCTTGATGGGCCAGAACCCCCAATAAATCAGTCTTATGTTGTATAAAAGTTTTATAAACAGCAAGCTCCTAAGTTCGCCCCCCCCATCAATGCAAGAGAGATATGCACAATAGTTGTCCCCTAAGGTAGCAATTATTTACACTGGGTTTAATAATAAAGAAAAGGGACTTTATTAAATATAAAAATTAGGATTTAAGAGATTGCAAGTGATAACAGACAGATCAAAGTAAGTTATTAAGCAAAATAAAACAACACACCAGCTAAGCTTAATATTCTAAGAAACCTGTTACATGCAATTTCTTACCCTAACAGTAGTTTAAATCATCTCTCTCTCAAGCTAGGCAGCCTCTTAGTTTGGGCTGGATCCTTCCCCCCTGACAGTCTTAGATGTTTCCAGCAGTCATCTTGGTGATACATGGAGGTTGTGTTGGTGTCTGGCAACTGTTGTTCCCCTTTATTGTTTGGTGTCTTGCCTATAAATAGATTTTGCCCGAGGCAGGAATCCTTTGTGTTCAGCTTGCACCATTTTACACCCCCATAGAAAAGTACTGCATTCAAAATAGTTTCCAGTATCAAGTGACCTGGTGACATATCTTGGTAGAACCAACAATAGTCCAGGCTTTCAGGAAAAACAAGACTATTCATAGATCATTGTCTTGAGTAGCAGGCCATTAAGTTCCTGGAGTACTACTAATGGCCTTCACTAGCACATCCAGATATCTAAACAGGTTTATATTTCTAATTTCAAATTTCTGAATGACACGTGCAGAAGTACAATGTACACACCCAGGGATTACAAGCTGTTTTGCATTATCTTCTCATGAACAAATTAGGGAAATATAGTGTACAGTAGTGATTCCCAAAGTGGGAGGTGAACCCTTTAGGGCAGGGAGGGAGCACCACCCACCCCAAACCCAGTCCCCAGCCTTGGCTCTGTGCCTGGCTACTAGCTCCTGCTGTGACCAGCTGCAACTGCCCCCAAGACTTGATCCCTGGCTCTAGGCTCTATCCCTGACCCATTCTTAGCTCCAACCCCCAGCCTCAGTTATCTTACCCCTGCTGCATACCTACCAAGTTTGAACTTTAATCTCTACAGACCAAAGAGATGTTACAATTATTTAAAAAATTAGAACTGTGTTCATACTGAAATTGCTGAACTACTTTTGCTCTGACTTTAAATAAACATGAAACTTGCTGAGCAACCAGGGCTGGAAAATTCCATCTCCACAGATGAAATTTCAGAAAGCCATGAGCCCCTGTAAGCAGAATTCTAAATGGAACTTTTATAGCACATTAGTTATAGTGATCTTTGCCACTTCTGCTACAATGCAAATATGTTCATGCTTTTTTCTTCCAACAGTCTGTGATGTGATGGCTATAGGCACACATTCATTTAAAAAAAAAGTCTTTCTATTAAGGTAAGGTTATAATAAAGCATTAAGTGATGCACAGTGTCATGGGTTCAGAATCAAGTTCATATGCCGAGAACCTCACCAGAATTTTGGCTTGCTGGCTCGGGAACTCCCTCCCCTTAAGTATGCTAAAAGGGATGACTGCATTTTTTTAAAATATCTCTGCTATTTTTGGCATGTGTCTTGTGTATGTCCTTAGTGTGAAAGCTTGTCACATGACAAGGACAGTCTGTCACAGTTTTACAGGAGGGAAACTCACATTTTTTTTCTGATAGTATTCAATAAAAAGTCTTGCTGCTAACAATAAAGCGGTTAATTTGTTGTTCTGCTCAACATGTAGATCTTTTACTTAAGCATTAAATAAGCAGGTCAGGGGCCTTTGGGAAGCTGATATTTTGCTATCAAATGAATTTTTGATAATTTTGTTAAAAAACCATGTAACTCCTGATGCCATTGCCACCAAATCATAGGATTTGTAAGAGACCTCAGCAATCATCTAGTCTAACGGCTTGCCAACATGTTTGAGCTGTTGTGTCTAAATCATCCAAGACAAATAGCTGTCTAGCCTCCTTTTGAAAATCTCCAGTCAAGAAGCTTCTGCAACCTTATGAAGCAGACTGTTTGTTTGTCCTGCTGCGCTTCCTGTTCTTTCTGAGATTTAATCTAAATTTGCTATGCTGTGGTGTAAACCACTGCCTCTTCTCCTGCCCTCTGTAGTAAGAGAGAACAATTGCCTTTCAAGTATTTGAAGACTGCTATCATGTCTCCTCCTTAATCTCCTCTTTTCAAAACTAAATATACCCCTGTTCTTTCAACCTTTGCTCATCTGGCTTGTATTCTATCCCTTTGTTCATCTTTATCACTCACTTCTGAATCCTTTGCAGTTTCTTGACATCCTTTCTATATATTGGTGAGCAAAATTATAGACAGTGCTGCAGTTGAGGCCTAGCCAGCACCAAGCAGAGTGGTGCTATCACTACTGTGACTTGCCTGCTATGCCTCTGTTAATGAAACCTAACATTGCGTTCGCTTTCCCCCGCCAACAGTATCATGTTGCTAACTCATGTTGAGGTTGTAATCCACCACAGCTCTCAGATCCTCCCTAGCAATGTTGCTGCCAAGCCAGATTTTCCCCAATCAGTGCATTTGGCTTTTCTTTTCTAAGTGTACCATCTTAGATTTTTCTGAGTTCAATTTAATCTTGTTGTCTATAGCATAGTTCTTCAGTTTATCAAGATCCTTCTGAATTTTATCTCTGTCCTGTAAAGTATGGACAACCCTTCTTCCCCAGTTTTCTGCAAACTTGATCAGTATGCTCTCTCCACCTACACACAGGCCATTAAAAATATGCTAAACATTGGACCCAGAAGAGATCCCTGTGAAACCCCACTTGATACCTCTCCCTCCAATCCATTCCATTAATAGTTACTCTTTGTTTGCAATTGTTTAACAAATTATGGATCCATTCAATGGTAGTTTCGCTGAGCCTGCATTTCTCCAGCTTACTTAGGGGAGACTATCATATGGAACTGTGTCAAAAGCCTATTTGATGTCCAGGTATATTATATCCACTGCAGTCCTCCCATCCACCAAAACATTTCCCAAAGAAAGAAATCAAGCTGGTTTGATATGATTTGTTCTTGGTGGCTAGTGATCACTCACTCCTTCATCCTCCCAAGTGTTCACAAATTCAATGTTTTATGCATTGCTTTAATAGATTCCCAGGTATCAAAGTAAAGCCGATGGGTCTGTAGTTCTCCAGCAAAGATGGATGCTACGTTAGCCTTTTTCCTGTCTTCCGGGACCTCTTCTGTCATCTCTGAGTTTGTAAATATTGTTGCCAGTGGTGCCGAGATTTCTATAGATAATGTCTTCGATACTCTTAGGTGAATAGCATCCAGCTCTACTGATTTGAATTCATTTAAATTGGTCAAAAGGTCATGCTATTCCCATGTATTCTTCCATTTCCTGTATTTATCCCTTTTTTGGTTTTTTGATAGCTAAAAAGCTCCTCATGCAGCCATGCTGACTTCCTGTGGCAGCTCTTTTCTTTTCTCTGTGTTGGAATAGCTTGATGTTGAACCTGTAATATCATATATTTTAAGAACTGCCCATTTCAACTCCTTTTTTTCCTGATGGTTTTTCCATTTAGAAACAAATAAATTTAGAAACAAGTATTAGAAATGTCATTTCAGATAGAATTTTTATCATACTATAAGATTACTCAGGGCATACTTTCTCAATCTGGAGTAATTGGCCAAAAATAGTAGCTATACTTTAACCATACATACAGACTGAGGGAAATGAAACATTTAGTCAGAGTTTATTTGTATATCTAATTATATACATGGAATATGTTCTTCTTTCCTAAAAGGCTACTACTGGATTAATAAAAGTCTATTATTAATAATTAATAATTAAACTATGTTTATCTCATCACATTAAACAGTTTAAACTGAAACAATCTTAAAAGTGTAACTTTTTTTATTGTCAACTTAGACAATGAATATAGGTTAGACAGTTTTTTTTGTTACAGTTAGTTTTGGAAGGATTAGAATTTTATTGATAAATGTTAGTAAATGTCGACTTCACTATGCACATACAAATCTATCAAAAATATTTTCATTGATGGTCAAATGTATGGATAGCAAAGGAAGAAAAATACTGCTTGAGAACTAATTAGTTTGACAAGCATATTTACTTAAAAGATTTTAATGTGATATTGACAGTGAGTTTCAACAGTTAAAGTTTTAACTTTTCAATTCTCATTGTCCACTGTTGTTAATAATGAGTGTCTGACTTGTTCATAACTTCCCCCAATTGCAAAAAATGGAAATCAACAGAAATAAATGTTCATAGTTGTGAAAAATTATGAATTTAAACATGTAAAAATAAAAAAGCTTAGAAATAAAAAAAGCTTTGTCAAAATGATAAAAAAGTGAATTCTGCCAAATGTAGGTGTAATCTATTTCATTTTCTGTTCTTACTGCATTGTGCTAGTGCACAGTTTTTGAATTGCAAACAATACAGAAGAATTTTAAAAAATTATTTCCAATGGAAGTAAAATAAATAAACCTAAATTTTGGCCCATACTTAACGTTACTCTAATTTTTTTCACGGAAGTTCTTGGAAATATACTTTTAAGTACTCTTTTGTTTATCTAGAAAAGAAAGTATAGTTATGATTTCTTGTTATGTAAAGTTATCATAACATGCAAGGATTAGTGTATTTCAGAGTTAATTAGTTTTGAAACTGACTAAAATGCTATAATTGGCTGAGCAGTGAAGAATGATACATATCTGTCAGAAAAAACATCTTGTCTGATTATTTACTTCACTTCCCTGTTTCTGTTCACCACTGACATATTCTATGGTTCCCCAATCCTACACCCTTCTTGAGACAAGCCAAGTCATTGGAATGAAATTGGGTTATTTGGCTCATAAATGTCTTGATAGCAGTACATCTTTATTTTTTTTCTCTCTCTTTATTGTATGCAGTTGAGTATGAGCCATTAAAATCAAATGATGAACAATGTCAAGTTGTCAATTATACATATTTGAAGATTAGTAATCATTAAAGTTCATGATAGATTAATTCTTGCCAAAACTACATTTCTCTGTCTCGATTTTTCGTTTGGGTAATTATTTTGTCTACCGAAACTCTTCTGCTGCTTCAAATGGATTTAGCATCCTTCACTTCTTCCTGTGTGGTCTTGTTGGATATTTTAAACTGGGTGAAGAGATTTCTGGATGCCTATAGGGTAAATCGTATCTTTCACATCCAAACAACATAAAGTGAAGGAAAGGGGAGTTGCTACAAGTAGCTTCTTTTTCATTAAGAATTCTGTCAGAACAGGGTCAGATTCCATGAGTCAGGACAGTTCAATGCAATGCTGTCTGTCTTTCTCTGTTCCTTTGTTTATGTTTTGCTTGATTTGTACATGCTAGTACAGGGGTGGGCAAAAGGGCCTTCGTGGGCCGGATCCGGCACGCCAAGCAGGTTGATCCGGCCTGTGGTAGCTCTGCCGCTCGCCTGCCCCCAGGCCAATTAGGGCCTGGGGGTGGGGGGCAGGGGGCAGGGGAGCGCACAAAACTTCCTCCTGCCCTGCGAGGAGCATGCAGCACTTCACTATGCTACCCGCACCTCACAGTGCAGGAGGAGACATCACATGCTCCTCCGCCCCAAAGCCCTGATTGGCCTGGGGGTGGGGGAGCTGCATGAAATTCCTCCCCCCTGCCCTGCGTGGAGTGCACGGCACTCCCAGGCCAGGGCAAAGGAAGCTTCATGCAGCTCCCCCGCCCCCAGACCCTGATTGCATGTGGAAGCATGTGGCAATCATGGTCTGCGGGTGGGGTAGCCCAGAAGCACCCTGCCCTCCCTTTCCTGTTTAGGCCCCGCCCCTTCCGGGGTGGCCCCTGGGCAAAAATTATTGCTAACCCCTGTACTAGTAGCAGACTTGCCGTGGTCCCTCAATTCAGGGTGTACTCTTCAGCACATTAATAAAGAACATCTCATGCACCTGAGAGGCATTCTGTCTAACAACTCTAAAAGCAAAAGTGTATGAGTGTGAGGTTGCTTTTCTAAACCTTGTTCCACATGGAGTATGATGTGGAATATAACGGAGCCTTTTTGTGAACCACATTTCCAAAGGAACCCATATAAAAGTATTTGTTCTGAATTTCAAAATTCAGATTTCACTATTCCCCAAGGCATAGGGATACAGATTTTACATTGTTTATCAATTTTGAGATTTCCATGTTGTAAGTAAATTCCAAAATGTATATAGAGAGAGCCTTCAATATTTTGGCTTAGATTGTGTATGCAATCACTATGTTCAGTGGAGAAAAAATACCAATTTTTAAACTTTTTTTTCCTGTGTTTACAGTTCACATCTTTGGCCAAGCAGAATTGCTACTTGTGGAAAAAAATTCATTTTCTCTAGAGTGACTAAAGAAGAGTGTACTTCTGGAGTTCGTTTACTTTAAACTGGAGAATAAGTAGATGTAGTGACTGTGCTTCTGTATTGTTGAAAACCTACATCAGGAATGAAGCTGTCATCATGTCATCCAGAGATGATAAAACCGATATCAAAGAATTCTTGGCCAACATCAACTTGGTGCAGTATCTTTTTAACTTCAAAGAATCTGGCTACAACGCTGTGGCAGACTGCATAGGAATAAATAATAATGTGCTTCAGCAAATTGGAATAATGCCTACCGGACATCGCAGAAGAATTCTTAAGCAGTTAGAGATCACACTTTCTAGAATGCAAGAAAAATCTGTCTCATTTGAAAATCTGAAGCCCAAGGACTTGGGGGAAAGTCATTCTTTGTGTTATGACCAGGATTCCAAAATATCCAATTTAAGTTCAGATGGGGTTACTAAAGATAGTCCAGTATCTGGAGCATTGCCAGTAAGATTTTTTAGTAAAGAAAAGAGTGAATTTACTGAACATGAATTACTGGAAGTGAAAGATGGTTGTTTTTCAGATCTGGAATCTTCTAGTTTGTTGTACCAGAACTCAGATTGCTCAGAAGATGCTGTTAGCCTTAGTGGAAATACTGAGAAAAGTGCAGTCTTTCAAAAAGTATCTAATATAGATGTTGCACTGGTAAAAACACAGGCACAACGAGGTAATTTGAACTTAGACAGCAATTCTGCACTATATGTTGAAGAACCAATTTCTTGGTCTTCTTTTGCCAACTTATCTGAAACCAAGTCCAGTGAGAATGAGCACCTAACATTCTCAGAGGTGGAAATCTCACCAAATGTCCTTCCAGATTCTTCATTCTTTGAGTTTAAAGGTGAAATGGTGGACAATGACTTGTATGGTCCTTGTGAGCAAAGATGTACTAAAGTAGTTCCCAGAACAACTCGATCTTTTATGCTAAGACATCGGCCTGTTCCAGAAATCCCAGGTTCATTTGAAGTTGCCACTTCATCCAGGTAAATAATTTTAAAAAAATTGTGAGACTGATACTGTAACATTTAAAATTAGCCAACTTTGTCAGTGGCTGTATGTGTAAGTATTTTTGGAGACTCTGGCTACATCTACGCAGCTGAGGTATCCCGAAATAGATATTCTGCGTCTTTAAATACACTTGTTATTTTGAAGTATATTTCAAATTAAGGGTGCACTATTCTGGCATCCCTGTAACCCTCATTCCATGAGGGTTAAGGCATTTGTCAAAATAGCTCTTTCAAGGTAAGGTATTTTGAGGAAAGAGTGCTGTGTAGACGCAGCCTTTGTGTGCTTAGAAGCAAAGAAATACAGATGAAATGGATTTATGGGTGAAGACATTGGGAATTTCAGTATGGCCAAGATTTCATTCATTGGGTATAAAATGCATATTTCTCAAGTGTAACTCTGATTTATAGGTTAATTTTAATATATTACCTTTAGTGTCTTGATTTCAGTACTTTAATACTTCAAATGGATACTGCTAAGGGAAAATATCAGTTAATGCATAATGTACTCTACCATTATATTACAAAATTGAGGAAAATACATGAACAAGCTACATTAAAAGAATGTTGTATAAATGGCAAAGTCTAGCAGTCAAATGTAAGGAAAGGCCTTTCTGTGCTTTGAATGAGAAGGAGTCCTTTGTGTGTGTGGGAGAGGTTTTGGTGGTATGTGATCATGTAATTAAGCATGACATTCTTCTGTCTTGTTCTGGTTTGAAATTTCTTAGGGAGCAGAGGGTGTTAAAAGTTAAAAACCAAATTAATGGGGATTAATAGGCTGCTGAGGCCTGTGCTGCATCTGAGAGAGTGTGGGGAAAACCTGGCTGGTGTACCTCTCCACCGGCTCAGATTGCTCTGGTAGGCCCCAACCATTCTCAGAACAGTGATTGATGGTCATGGAAGGTAGCTACTTTAGCTATGGGATAGATGCTGCAGGATTTTTTTGGTTTTTTGGGGGGGTGTTTGTTACTATTTCAGCATTCTGTCAAAGTAAGTTCTTCTGCAGAAGGCAACTGAGAAGGTGCAGTGACTCTTTTCTAACAGTTTCTAATCAAGTCCTGAATGGAATTTCACTGAACAAAGAAAAGGAACTTTTCTACCTAAAGGTCATTTCCACTGCCAAATTTCAAAGACCTATTGCAAATAGTGGAGGTGAGAGTTTCTTAGTCTGCAGGTATCTTCATAAAGCGTTACTCAATCTAAATATAGGTGTTGCTACCAGCTCTCATTCTCAAGAATCAGAATTGTACTCCATTGAATAGGAAAAGCAATTAGTGATAGCATAAGTTAGAGGAACATGCATTTGAGTTAACATATACATGTGCATAGATAAGTTTCCTCTTTCAAAATGGCTCATATTTTGACTTTGGGAAAAATGTATTTATTTTAATGTAATTAAAAAGTATTATTGTTTTGCTAAAAGGCAATAGCAAATTGAAGCTCAAAACCAAGACCAGAACGTTAATCCCATGAGGTTTGTTTACATTAGGAAAATCTGATTTCAGTACTCTTTATGATTAGCCAGTACGCTGTTAATCCAGGCTTAATGGCCTGTGTAAACAAGGCTGAAGCTGACATTGGAGTTGAAAAGCTTCAGGGGGTAGATGAGTTAGTCTGCAACTGGAAAAACTTAAAAAAACATAAATAGTCTAGCAGCACCTTAAAGAGTAACAAAACATGTAGATGGTATCATGAGCTTTCATGGGCACAACCCACTTCTTCAGATGACTGAAGTATTAAAAGTCCAGATCCAAGAATAAATAAGGGACGGCGGGGGGTGGGGTGGGGAGTGGGGGGGAAGGAGGAAGGAAAAATTGCAGTTGAAGTTATTAGCTTGTCAATATGATCTTAATTTATAACAGCAGTTCTCAGGCCCTGGGCCACATGCAGCCAAAAATTTCAAAATGTGTCATTCTGGTCTGCAGCCTGCACCAGCACTCTTTCTAACAGGGGGCTGGTGAGTGCTGCAGGAGGACAGGGAATAGGAGAGTGAGTTGGTGGGAAGGATTGTGAGGGTGGGCTCTGTGCAGGGAGAGCTGGGGAACAGTGTTCCCTCTATTTTTTTCCATCCATGGGCAGATTGAATTTTGGTATGTTCACCGATATTGAGATAATGTGCAGATACATGTCACCAGTACAAACAAAACACTTCAATGTATATATTTTTTAAAGTTCATAGATATAGAAGAATATTAAATCAAAGCATAATTAATAGGTCACTGCTATGATATTTAATATTTAAAACAATGCTTAGGGTTAGTACATGTATTTGGAGTACATGTATTTTATCATCCTTTAACAAAATGTGGTATATTCAAAACAGAAAAACATATCTATTATGTGAAAACATAAAAATATGCACCAGAGGCCCAATTTAATAACCTACTCCTCCTACCATACATAGACCATTAAACTTCAGGGAAAGCTTCTTTCGAAAAATGAAGCATCTGCCAAAATATTATCGTGCTATTGACTTTTGCAGTTCAAAACCATCCCTGTTGCATGCATATTATATGGACACATAGCTTAGCTTTTAAGATGCTAGACAACTAGAAATCTCATGCCCTCGTAGCAAATATTAATACAATATTCTCTGACGCTAGAAGGAGTGTAAATGCATTCACTCAGGCTTCTACAATTTCTAAGATCGAGTCGATTAATACTTCATACACATAAACAGTAATAATAATAATAAAGCAACACCGAGAGCAAACAAAACTGTAAACAAACAAATGACCACACTGAAAATACAAGGGGAAATGAAACAAGTAGTTTGTTATGTGTAGCTTAAGTGAGTGTTTTAGGACTCACACACTGCTAATGCAGCAGAGCCCTGTGGAAAAAAGCCATATTTTGGCTTCATCCTACAAAGCATAACACCAAATCTAGTGCTTGTTGCAGTATTTGACGTACTCTGAAAAGTCAGAACTGACAACAAAGATCTGGCCTTAATGGTTTTCAATACCTGTGCCCATGGGCAGCCAGTATCCTAGGTTGGGGAAGGCACTGCCTTACCAAACCACCAGCCTGGCCCTGCCCACACTCTGCCCCCAGAACTCCTGCTATAGGCTTTCTGGGGGTGGAGTGTTGCTGCCCCCAGTGCCCACCTTTTCTGTGCTCCAGGGCTGGGGAAGGTAGGGCCACACACCATCCCACCTCCCCATGGTGTTTGGGGGACTCGTGTGTGGGATGTCTCCCCGTGGGGGGGGGGGGCAGGGCTGGGAGCTTGCCTCCCCCAGCCCTACCTTCACCGACCACCCATGCCTGTGCCCAAACAAATTCTAAAACCTAATTGTTTGGGAAAAGACCTGGCCAATGCCACTGCAGCACATGAGCTGGGGCTCAGACATGATAGGTAAAAATACAAGAGTTTAGATTCCTTTTAAAAAAAAACCACAGTTACTGGAGCTATTATCCAGTCAGAACTTCTCTCTCTCCTCCTAGCCCCATAGCCAAGAGGGGGCTCAAAGGGAATCCCACTCCTTTCTGCCTGCCATCCCAGCATGTCTCTAGCCTGGCCTGAAACAGAATCAGACTCTCCCTCTGCCTGCTGACGGCACTCAGATGTTCATTGTCTACCAGCCCACAGGCAGCCCAGCTGGGCTGAAATGGAGTCAGAAGCTCCTCTAATTAGATGCATATGCCTTCATTTCCTCTTGCACGAGCGCGCAATTGTGCACCCTACAGGGAACTCTTGTGAGGAACACTGGGAACCAGGGGTTTGTGGGGTGGCTGCTGCAGCATCCCCAGGTTTTAGGTGGTGATGTGCTCATGGTCCCCCTTGTTCTGTCATGGATGCTGGCCTGTGCCAGGTGTCCCACTCCTTGCCAGATGCGACAGGTTCCAGCTACCCACCCCCTGCACAGCAGCATTTGTATCACAGCTGCCCCACATGGCAGGGTCTGGCTGTGACCCAGCCTCATGTGCTGAGGTCCAGGGTCCAGCCACCCGGCTTACACTCAGGGCTCTGCTCCTGGGTGAGCAGGAGTACTGGTCATAGGGGACTGTGGATGGTTTTGGGGGGCACTGCTGTGGTTCTTTCCCTGTGGCCTATGTATATGTGGCCCACAATGATAAACTTGCTGAGAATCACTGATTTATAGTAACCATATAGTTGTATTATCACAGCTAACTGCACTGTGAAAAATAATTTGCCTACAAATTTTTCCTAATTTAGAAAACATGGTGGTTTGAGAGTCAAAACCTGAACTTAGCCAAGGCCACATTTCTTCCCTGCTGTATTCCAAACCCCTCTGTCCCCTAGTTAACACATCTGTCAAATGTGACTAATTACACTTAGCACCTATCTAGTGCTTTTGCATTGTATGTGTCAAAGCAGTTTACAGTGGTGGGGAAATGTTCTCTCATTCACAGTTGGCCCGAGTGCAAATTTATTTTGATAAATGTTTTCATATTCCTGTCCTTGGCTTGTATAGCTAATGTTGAAAAATACTTGTGGGTTTTTTTGACATATGGTAATGAAAGGGTATCCTGTTGTACTGAGGGTACCTCTTGGGGGAGAGAAGAGACTCCAGTTATTAAGAAGAGAAAGATATTAGTAATGGAGGATTTGATCATTACAATCACATTTGAGTTTGTATCACTTGGAGAAGCACATGGTGACTTGCGTACCAGGTGCAAAAGTGGCAGATCTCTCAAGACATCTAGACAGATTTCTTTGTAGTGCTGGAAGGAGCCGGTGGTCGTGGTATATGAAGGTACCAGTATCATAGCGAAGGATAGGAGAGAGGTCCTGGAGGCCAAATTTAGGCTGCTAGGTAAATGACTAAAGTCCAAGCAATGTTCTCTGAAATGTTTCTAGTTCCATCCTCAGGGCCAGTTTGACAGGCAGAATGTTGGGTCTCAATATGTGTATGAAAGGATGACATAGGAAGGAGGGTTTAGATTTATTAGAAACTAAGAAAATTTTGGGAAAGAGAGAGCCTATAAAGTAGTGGTGGGCAACCTGTGGCCCAAAGGCTGCATATGGCCCACCGGGTTCTATGTGGAGCCTGTGAGATATTTTGTTTATCATTGCCAGTGTGCAGGGTTGCCAGATTCCACTGGTTTTCATCCACATAGTATTTTTTCTTCAGGTGTTATAAAGTGACATGCACATAAAGCAGAGATACATGATGTGAGCTGCGTGCTGATTGCACACAATATAGATTGCAAGAGCCATGAGCTTCCTCTGAATTCAATCAAAGCACTGCTATGGTTCAGTCAGTACACCTTACAAATTCTAGGTACGCAAGCACAGTGAGCAAAGCTACCCTATCCTGGGAGACCATCTTGGCTGTGACAATCTTGTGTCCTGCTGAAATGAAGGAGGGTCACTTATGCAGCCCATTTACTAGCCTATGTTGCCCATCATTGCTATAAAGGAAGGATGGTCTCCACCTAAATCAGAATGGAATCAGATTGCTGGCATTTAAAATTAAAATAGGTCATAGGGCAGTTTTTAAACTAAGGGCCAGGGGAAAAGCTGACAGATGCAGAGTAGCATCTGACGAGAAATGGTCAAATGAAAGGGTCTAATTCAATTATATATATTTAGGACTTTAACAGGGTTTAAAAAAGAGCTAAATGTTATGCTTAAAAGAAGCACATGGGATCTTTTTCAGGGGAATAAGGCAACACGCCTCATTTATTGATAATATAACAAAGTAGCATATTCATTGACACGCCCACACCCTGATGATGGAATAGTTACCAGTCTGTTGCTCAGCCCAACCTATTGGCCAGATAGGTCAGGTGCGAAGAAGGAGCCGGGTTTGTGTCAGTCCAGACTGATGCTCCTTTTGGTCTTGAGCCTAGCAGGACAGAGCCCGAAGAACCATACAAGACACCCCATCTTTTATAGGATTTTCCTTCCATGCAAGTCCTATGCATTTTGCCTTGTCAGGCCTTAATTAGTCATTCAGTATCACAATCAATCTTCCTACGACATGTGCTTATTGGGAAGAAGTTGTTCTCACAGTCATAGATTGACAGCACCTCGAGGGTGTTGTCTTTCCAGCGAAAGTTGTGATTGGTTCCCTATCAGGGGGTGCTTGCCACTAGCTTCGGGGTTGGTAAGTCTGCCCTGGTAGTCTGTGTCTTCAGTGTGCTTTCACTTAGTTGATAATTATGTGGTGCTTCTGAGTCTCCGGCCCCTCCTCTGTCCATTTGAGCATGCAATGGACTTCACACTTATCTCTCCTAAAACATTCTCTCTCTCATTCACATAAACAATACATTTGCAGAATTGCAGCATGGAACAAAGGGGTACTTCTAGTCACTTTAACCAAGTTACAAAGTCTTTCAACATTAACTTCTTTCTATCTACTACAAGGCCTTATCTAACACTAACATCACTATGTATTACAATATTCCATCCCTTCCCTTTAACATGCTAACATCAAACAGAGCTGGAGCTAAGTTAATAAAGCTGCCTGGCCCTGTCTGAGGCCTACATCTTGTATTTAAGTTTAATACAAACCTTTGGTGCAACATACATTTATTACAACTGACTTATTAGTTACAAAATTCCAATTTCAGTGCTACATAGATTCATGGAGGTTAGGCCCATCAGTGGCCTAATCCCTAATCTCTGTTTCTCTGGAGGTGAGTGACAGGTAGGGTTGCCAGATGGTCTCCCAAAAAATACCAGACACCTGGGAGTCCCAGCCACTCGCCCCGCCCTGGCTAGGCTTCTGAAGCGCCCAGAGCAGTGATCGCGGCCCAACCTACCAGCTGGGACTCCCCACCTGATAGCGCTCTGGGCACTTCAGAAGCCTTGCGAGGGCAGGGGGAGTGGCTGGGACTCACAGCCATTCGCCCCGCCTCGGCTAGGCTTCTGAAGCACCCAGAGCGGCGATCGCAGCCCCACCTCCCAGCTGGGACTCCCAGGCTGGAAGGCGGGGGCTGCCATCGGTGCTGGGAGCCTGTGATTGCGCAGAAGCCTGGCCATTCCCCCCGCCCCCGCCCCTGCCCCCACCAGGCTTCTACGCAATCACAGGCTCCCAGCACCGATCGTGTCCCCGCCTTCTAGCCGCTCCCCCCGCCCACACCAGGCTTCCGTCCAGTGCGCAGCCGGAAAAATCAGAGAATACCGGACATTGCACATGTCCGGTATTCTCTGATTTTTTTTTTACTGGACAAAGAGCACAAATACCGGACTGTCTGGTAGAATACCGGACACCTGGCAACCCTAGTGACAGGGGAGGGATCATGTGAGGATTACCTGTTGTGTTCCCTCCCTCTGGGGTACCTGGTATTGGCCACTGTTGGCAAGACAGGATACTGGGCTAGATGGACCATTGGTCTGACCCAGTATGGCCATTCTTATGTTCTTATATCACATACTAGCAGATAGCTAAAAAGTGACCATTTTTAAGGGCTTATATACAAATGTTAGTGGTCTAAATAATGAGATGGGTGAACTCGGGTACCTGATACCAAGATCCTAATTTAAGATAATAGGCATCACAGAAACTTGATGGAATAAGGATTATCAATGGGACACAGTAACACTAGAATACAAAATATGTTGGAAGGACAGAGTAGGTCATGCTGGTACAGGAGTGATACTATGTGAAAGAAAGCATAGAGTCAAATGAAGTAAAAATCTTAAATAAATCAAACTACCACAGAATCTCTAAAGTTAGCAATTCCATGCTTGCATATAGCATTGGCCAGAAATGGTGTACCGTGGCCACTGGGAGTTGTGAGTTGGCCATGTCTGAGGACACTCAAGTAACCAAAGTGTCTCTCAATCAGCTAGCAGTTTACCCTTACAAGCCACAACCCAAAGTTTGAAACCACCTGCCACAGTGTGTGTGTGTGTGTGTGTGTGGCAACACTACAGCAGCCCAACGCTGTAGCATTTAATTTCAGAAAGGGAGACTACACAAAAATGAGGAAGTTTAACTAAACAGAAATTAAAAGGTACAGAGCCAAGAGAGAAATCCCTGAAAGCTGCATAGCAACATTTTAAAGAATAAAGGCTCAAATTATATGTATGCTTCAGGTTAAAAAACATGGTAAGAGGACCAAAAAGTGCCATCATGGCTAAACTGTGAAGTAAAAGAATCAGTCAAAAAGGCAGCTTCTAAAAAGTGGAAATTAAATCCTATAGAGTAAAATAGAAAGAAGCATATAAACTATGGCACATGAATAATAAAAAATATAATTAGGAATGTTTAAAAAAAGAATTTGATTAACAACTAGACCAGGACTCAGAAAGTAACAGCAATTATTTTTTAAGACATGAGGTGCAGGAAGCCTGCTAAACAACGAGTGAGGCTCTTGGATGATCAAGATGCCAAAGGAGATAAGGCCATTGCAGAGAAACTAAATGAATTCTTTGCATCGATTTTCAGGGTTGAAGATGTTAGGGAGATTCCCGAACCTGAGCCATTCTTTTTTAGGAAACAAATCTGAGGAACTATCACAGATCGGTATGTCTTTGGAGGAGATTTTGGAATGAACTGATTAAATTAAACCATACATTCCCCAGGATCAGATGTCATTCACCCAAGAGTTCCTAAGGAACTAAAATGTGAAATTGCAGAGCTATGAACTGTGGTCTGTAACCTATCATTTACATCAGCTTCTATACAAACATGAATGGTGGATAGCTAACATGATGCTAATTTGTCTCTGCAACCTTTTCTGAAAGCTCAACAAATACAGGCCAGTAAGCCTAATTTCACTACTGGGCAAATTGGTTGAAACTATAGTGAAGAACAGAATCAGACACATAGATGAACAAGATTAGTTAAGGAGCACCAACATGATTTTTGTAAAAGAAAATGATGCCTCATCAATCTACTAGAATTCTTTGACAGGAATCAACAGGTATGTGGACAAGGGGTATCCTGTGGTTACAGTATATATAGATTTTTAGAAAGCCTTTGTCAGAAGCTGGGAATGGGTGACAGGGGATGGATCACTTCCCTCTGCGGCACTTGGTATTGGCCAATGTCGGAAGACGGGCTATTGTCGTCAATGAACTATTGGTCTGACCCAGTGTGACAATTCTTGTGAAATGTGTGGTTGGACACAGTGAGGAATGCAAAGAAACATTTGATATTTTGTAACAAAGAGCCATTATAGAATCACAGAGCTGGAAGAGACTTCAGGAGGTCATCAAGTCCAGTCCCCTGCCCAAGGCAGGACCAATCCCAACTAAATCAACCCAGCCAGGGCTTTGTCAAGCCGAGACTTAAAAACCTCTAGGGATGGAGATTCCACCACCTCCCTAGGTAACCCATTCCAGTGCTTTACCACCCTCCTAGTGAAATAGTTTTTCCTAATGTCCAACCTAGAGCTCCCCCACTGTAACTTGACATCATTGCTCCTTGTTCTGCCATCCGTCACTACTGTGAACAGCCTCTCTCCATCTTCTTTGGAACCTCCCTTCAGGAAATTGAAGGCTGCTATCAAATCCCCCCCTCGCTTTTCTCTTCTGCAGACTGAACAAACCCAAATCCCTCAGTCTCTCCTCATAGGTCATGTGCTCCAGCCCCCTAATCATTTTGGTTGCCCTCCATTGGACTCTCTCCAACGTGTCCACATCTTTTCTATAAAGCATTAACTTAAAAATGATACCCAAAAAATTTAAAAATATTAAAATATTTTAATGGAAAATATAGGCTTAAAATACTGAACACACAACTTTTATAGTTTAAAGAGAACCAAATTCTAAATGGGCCTTTTTAATGATAACTTTAAGTTCCCTCAACATGACGATAAAAGTCATGAGCAGATCTGAGGTTGGAATCTAACATTTCAGCTGCAAACATGTGGGCACTGAGGAAAAGAGTCAATCATAAAAATACCCTTAACTCCTCTCTAAGGTTCAACAGCTCCTGACTTTCACCTGCAACGATGGAGGGGTACATAGGCACAGCATGTGTAGTATCTTGTTTATACTGAATTCCTCCCTGCCTTCCCAAAGCACAGTCTTCCATTCTTCCATTGATGTAGGATAAGCCTAAAAATTAGCCACTGCATTACCAAGTTCTGTTTTTAAATAGCCTACTTGTTTTCAAATTGATCTCCCTCAAACTTTATATACCAAATTCTTAAGTGTTGTAGGGAGACCAATGTTAAGTCAAAATTTTAAAACAGACATTAAACTTCACTGAACTATTTTCCTTTGCCAGCATTTTTTGAAATCCCAAGCAATAAGATGAATAAATTGACAGCTGCTGTAATCTTAAGTTTAGTGGAGTTAATGTCTCTCCTTGAAATGTTTTAAAAAAGCATTCCTTTTTAATTGCTATTAAAAACATTGGCTTTGTCCTTGTTGAATCCAGTAGGGTTTTCACACCGGGGTAGAAATCCAGTTTTCCCCTGGGAGACTTAGTACTTCCTTCTAGGCCTGGGGAGACTTCAATCATAATTTTTTTTTATGGACAGAAGAGCTATTTGAGCATATTGTAAGTGCCTTCCAGCACAAAAAGTTAATACTGTGGTTCGCCTGACACCCAGAGGTCCTATGAATGTGTTATACCTTGTTATTACTAATAAAACACTTGCGTCCTTTGCAATTATATGTGCTCCTGGCTCTTGCCTGCCACAGAACAATGTACCAGTCTTTACCACAACATGACAAGTTGTAGAGGTTTTAAATGTTTGTTTCTTTTACCTCAGAAGCATATAGTAGAACTGTGGTCATAAGAGGGCCAGGAATACAAAAAGTCCTATTTAAATATGTAGTGTGCATAGGTTTTTTTAGATAACGTTTAGTAAAAAGATTTTATTCTGAGGTTTGCAGTAAATCAAACAATAATTCCGGGGGAGTTACCTTGGGATACTTAATTTCCCTGCCCAAACAACCAAATCAATGTAACCCCTGCAAACAATATGTTGGATCTTAGACTTGTAACATAGAAATTGCCCTGTTATGTTGTTTTGACCATGGCAGAAAAGGAAATGCAATGTTAAATCAATGTAAGTCATTCAGCAAATACATGCCAATATACAAAGATAAAGGATAACCATTGCTCTAACCCAGAGGTGCCCGTAGGGTTGCCAGGTGTCCGGTTTTCTACCGGACAGTCCGGTATTTGCGCTCTTTGCCAGGTAAAAAAAATTCAGAAAATACTGGACATGTACAATGTCTGGTATTTTCTGAATTTCTGGCTGGGCGCCAGACGGAAGGCTGGTGGGGGCGGGGGAGCGACTGGGAGGTGGGGCCACGATTGGCGCTGGGAGCCTGTGGTCACGTGCAAAAGCCGGGCGGGGGCGGGGGGAGTGGCTGGGAGTCTCAGCCACTCCCCTGGCCCTGCTTCTATACGCAACCAGAGGCTCCCAGCTGGGAGGCGGGGCCACAATTGGTGCTGGGAGCCTCTGGTCGTGTGCAGAAGCCAGGTGGGGGGAGTGGCTGGGAATCCCAGCCACTCCCCCACGCCCCTGCCTGGCTTCTGCCAGCAACTAGAGGGAGTGCCTACCGGGAGCTTGGCCCGTTGGACTCCAGCTGCGGCCAGTGGCTGCCCTGACCCCACGATGTCACTGGGCCCCGGCTCCGGCGCGAGACACAGACCTGCCGCTCAGGTCCCTGCAGTGGGAGTGCTCTGGCTTGGCCGGGCTTGGGACCCCCCCATGCACAGACCTGGCAGCCGCACCCGGAGCACCATGCAAGGTCAGAGACACGCGGCACATGGGGGCGCCAGGTCCTCACCCTGGGCAGGCAGCTCCTGCAAGCCCCCCCCCCCCACAACTCCTCCCTCGGAGATCCCACAACTGCCCCTGCGAGCCCCCAGCCCCCCCCATGTGCATCCTCACAACCTCCCTCTGTGAGCCTCCCTCAATCCCCCACTTCATCCCAGGGTGCTTTGACAGATACCCCAATATCCTGCAAAGTCGAGCAGTGAAGTGTCCCTGGCCTCTGTTTGCCAGATGATGGGAATGGGCAAGAGGGGGTGGATCACTTGTGGGTTTTGCGTCCTCTGTCTGGTAAAAAAAAAAATTCAGAAAATACTGGACATGTGTAATGTCCGGTATTTTCTGTTTTTCTGGCTGGGCACTGGACAGAAGCCTGGTGGCACCTCCTGTGGCTGCGTGCTGAAGCTGGGCGGTGCGGGGTTTTTTGTTTGTATGTCCAACATGCTCGACAAAAATTTTTAGCCCGCGTGTTCGGTATTTTTTGGGAGAGCATCTGGCAACCCTAGGTACCCAACCTTTTCCTGTTGCCTCCTCTTCCCCGTAATGAAATATGTTTGCGCTCCTCCTGCCAGTACTGCACAGTTGACTCAGCAGAGGAGCTTGGGTTGAAGATGGAGCTGGAGACAGAACTGGGATGAGGGAGGGGCTTGGGATAGAGGTGGAGTTGGCTTGGGTGGAGCAGGTGGCAGAGTGGAGTTGAGGCTGGGGTTAGTCTGGGGGCATAGTGGAGTTGCATGGTGCTCTGTCCCTATCCCCTGTGGGGTCTGACCCAGGTGCCTCTGTGTGCCCCCTTGAATGTTCCTGTGTACCCCCATGGATTAGTGTCCCACAGTTTGGGAGTCACTGCTCTAATCCCTGACTCCCAGGGTGAATGGTGTTGGAGGTTGCAGCAGGAGAGACAGAATTGGCCTTTACACCTCCCTCTGCTTAAGGGGCAGGGCAGCTCCTTCCTGTCTAATGGGCGTTAGAGCCAAAGGTGGGCTTTGCTTAATTAGAAAGCTGGGTTGTAGATAGTTAGGGAGGGCATAATGTCATTGGCATGCATCCAGGTAACCCCTCCTTCCATCCTCTATAAATCCATTCCGGACATTGCTTTTGTAGCCTGTCTGTGTGGAGTAGAAGGAGGCTAGGGAGGAGCAGGCACCCCAAATTGTGTCTTGTACCTCTTGATATTGCAAGTTATTGTACCTAATAAGCTACAATGATACAGTCTTTGATAGAGGAGGTATCTGAGCCTTTAGCTATCATATCTGAAAGGCATGGAAGTCGGGAGAGAATCCAGAATATTGGAAAAAGGCAAATATAGTGCCCATCTATAAAAAGAGCAATAAGAACAACCCAAGAAACTACAGATCAGTCAGTTTAACTTCATGGAATTTGCCAGGGAAGATAATGGAGCAAGGAATTCATCTTCAAACAACCAGAAGATAATAAGGTGGTAGGTAACAGCCAGCATGGATTTGTAAAGAACAAATCATGTCAAACCAATCTGATAGCTTTCTTTCTTTGATAGGATAACAAGTCTTGTGGATAAGGGAGAAGTGGTGGATGTGGTATTTTAGTAAAGCATTTGAGACAGTCTCACGTGACTTTCTTATCAATAAACTAGGGAAATAAAATTTAGATGGGGCTATTATAAGGAGGGTGTATACCTGGCTGGATAACTGTTGTCAGAGAGTAGTTATTAAATGGCTTACAGTCATTCTGGAGGGACATAACAAGTGGAGTTCTGCAAGGGTCTGTTTTGGAACTGGTTCTGTTCAATACCTTCATCAACAATTTAGATGATGGCACAGAGAGTATGCTCCTTAAGTTTGCAAATGGGAGGGGTTGAAAGTGCTTTGGAGGATAGTGTCATAATTAAAAATGATCTGGACAAAATAGAGAAATGATCTGAGTTAAATAGGATAAAATTTCATAAGAACAAATGCAAAGTACTCCACTTAGGAAGGAACTAACATTTTTACACATACAGAATGGGAAGTGACCATCTAGAAAGAAATACTGCAGAAAGGTATCTAGGGGTCATAGTGGCCACAAGCTAAATGAGTCAACAGTCTGACACTGTTGCAAAAAAAGCAAACATGATTCTGGGATTCTCATCTTTATTAATGACCTGGATGAGGGGATGGATTGCACCCTCAGCAAGTTTGCAGATGACACAGCTAGGGGGAGAGGTAGATACGCTAGAGGGCAGGGATAGGGTCCAGAGTGACCTGGACAGATTAGAGGATTGGGCCAAAAGAAATGTGATGAGGTTCAATAAGGACAAGTTTAGAGTCCTGCACTTGGGACGGAAGAATCCCAAACATTGTTACAGGCTGGGGACCGACTGACTAAGTAGCAGTTCTGCAGAAAAGGACCTGGGGATTACAGTGGATGAGAAGCTGGATATGAGTCAACAATGTGCCCTTGTAGCCAAGAAGGCTAATGGCATATTAGTGTGCATTAGGAGGAGCACTGCCAGCAGATCCAGAGAAGTGATTATTCCCCTTTATTCGGGTCTGGTGAGGCCATATCTGGAGTATTGTGTCCAGTTCTGGGCCCCCCACTATAGAAAGGATGTGGACGCATTGGAGAGGGTCCAGCGGAGGGCGACCAAAATGATTAGAGGGTTGGAACGCATGATCTATGAGGAGAGACTGAGGGATTTGGGTTTGTTTAGTTTGCAGAAGAGAAGAGTGAGGGGGGGATTTGATAGCAGCCTTCAATTTCCTGAAGGGAGGTTCCAAAGAGGACAGAGAGAGACTGTTCACAGTAGTGACAGATGGCAGAACAAGGAGCAAGGGTCTCAATGTGATGGACCCAGCGGGGTCCGTACTGATCCGGGGAGGGAGACCACCCCTCCTCCCGGGTCGGGGAGGGCAGGCTGACAGCGCGTGCGGCAGGAGTAGCCCCGGCTGGGCAGAAATCCTGCGCAGGGGAACACGCACGGCCCCATGGAGAGGGAGGTGGGGCCAGATGCGTCTGTGGCATACAGACCGGGCGCCCGAGAGGCGTTCCGGCTGCACGGGGCCGGGCGGAGTGCGGGGCGGAGCTCTGGACCCCACACGTTGCGCGACGGCACATGAGGATCCCGGGGGGGGCGGGGCCAGCCCACATGGCGTCTCTCCCCGGGACACTTGAAAAGCGGCTGGGTGAGTCGGTGAGAGGGGGCTCAGGGAGGAGCCGCTGACCCCTCCCTAGGAGGACAAGCATCCCTCCCCGCTGGAGAAAAGGAAGAGCAACGCCGGAGCCCCTAGGACTCCGGCCGGACGGGGCCGATGGCTCAGGCGTGATAAGTGTCCCGTTCGGGGACCCAGGTGCGGGGGGCGAAAGACAGGGAGTAGAAGAAGCTCGGGGCAGAGCGCTTTTGGCGCCCATGGGCAGGCGAGTTTCGGGGATCAACCCCACCTGTCATGGAGGGAGCACGTTAATTTCCCCCACTTAGGGCCCTGGGCTGGGACCCGGTGGAGAGGGCAGGCCCGGGTCCCCCACTCCCCTCTTCCCGACGTCTCAGTCTACCCGACTCACCCCGCAGTCTGAAATCTCCAGGAGTCGGGTGACCTCAAATTCTGCCTGAACGATTGACGTCCATCCGGGAAGGGCCTTAGGGGTAGGACCCCGAGACCTTTACCAGGGATAGGCCCCCCCTGGAACTCTTAACCCAGCGGGACACCAGGACCCCTAACGGGGACGGGGCAGTGGGTCCGCCAAACCCCGTCGCCTAACCGGCAACGAGTGATCGCACCCCCGAACCCCACCCCAGGGAACAGGACCCCGGGACAAGAATACTGTAGACCTAGACGGTGGGTCTGTTGAACACCCCCTGCTCCGCCGAGAGGGGGCGCTCACACCCGGTAAATCCGTCACACTCAAGTTACAGTGGGAGAGGTCTAGGTTGGCTATTAGGAAAAACTATTTCACTAGGAGGGTGGTGAAGCACTGTAATGGATTACCTAGGGAGACTGTGGAATCTCCATCCCTAGAGGTTTTTAAGTCTCGGCTTGACAAAGCCGTGGCTGAATTGATTTAGTTGGGATTGGTCCTGCCTTGGGCGGGGACTGGACTTGATGACCTCCTGAAGTCTCTTCCAGCTCTATGATTCTATGCATTAACAGGAGAGTTGTGACCAAGACACGCAAAGTCATTCTTCTGTTCTACTCTGTAGTGATTAAGCCTCAGTTGGAGTATTGTGTCCAGTTCTGGGCACCACATTTCAAAAAAAGATGTGGAGAAATTGGAGAAGGTCCAAAGAAGAGCAACAAAAATGATTAAAGAGCTAGAAAACATGAACTATGAGAGAAGACTTAAAGAACTGGGCTTGTTTAGTTTAGAAAAGAGAAGCCCGAGAGGGGACATGATAGCAGTTCTCAAGTATCTAAAAGGGTGTTACAAGGAAGAGGGAGAAAAATTGTTTTCTTTAGCCTCTGATGATAGGACAAGAATCAATGAGCTTAAACTGCAGCAAGGAGGTCTATGTTGGACATTAGGAAAAACTTCCCAATGGTCAGGGTGGTTAAACGCTTTAATAAGTTGCGTAGGGAGGTTGTGGAATCTCCATCCCTGAAGAGCAGGTTGATTTAAGAGCAGATTAGATAGACATCTATCAGGGATAATCTAGACCAGCGGAAACCACTGCCTGCTGGGCCACGGCAGCTGCTAGAACTCAAGATGGCTGTTCGCTGTGGCTCAGCTCCAGCAGCTCTTGTAACTGATTTTGCCTGGTGGCAGCACTGGGGCTGAGGCAGCATTAGGAGGATGCACCTCCCTCCTTCCTCCTCCCTTCTACTCAGGTAAGATGGCGGCTCAGCTGGGGCTCCGTTCTCCCCCTGACTCTACCCATGGGGGCACGAGACGCATTTGGGGAGGGTGGAGGCACTAAGGAGGAGGGAGTATGCACGCCACCAATGGCCACTCCCCCTGCTCGCGCAGCAGCCATGCTCTGGGGAGTGCAGGGGTGGGGTGGGGTTAAAGGACAAAAGGGTGTTGGATGAAGGTGTGGTGGGGTCAGGAGGGAGAGGTGTTGGCATGGGCAGACAGAGTCAGAGTTTAAAGGGTGAAAGGCCACAGGACATGGGGTGGGGGTCAAAGGGTGTTAGGGACTGGGTTTAGGGCTAGGTGGACAGATAATTTTTTATAGGCATATTTGTAAACTGGATTATTATGCAAATAATGAATATTCAAATATGCCAATAAAATGTTACCAGTCCTCCAAAAGTTTGTGAATGTGTTTGCTGTTCCATGGTATAAAAGGTGAGAAATCACTGATCTAGATGATATTTGGTCCTGCCATGGTGGCAGGAGACTGGACTTGATCTCTTGAGGTCCCTTCCAGTTCTCTTATTCTATGATTCTTTCATCAATTCAGTGGCACTTAAAGTAATACTGTAAATTGAGGTGCAGTTGGTGCAAAGTATAGGGGACAGGCTTGCTCTCTTTTATATTCTCTTTGAATATGCGCTGTTGTTTATTCTATCTGTTTGTGAAAAGGTAACTCAACAAGTAATCTGCCAGTCAGAAAAAGCAGAAATCTGTCTAGGAGTCAGCACCTTAATTATTTAAAGCAGGGATGGCCAACCCATTTAACAAAGAGAGCCAAACCAGCAGCGGAAAAAATGCCGCACCAGAATTGTCAAGCAAAAAAACCAACCAAACACAAAAAAAGTCCCCCAGAACAGAATTGTTGAGCAAAAAAAAAAAAAGTTTTTTTTTAAAAAGGAGGCTGTCCCTTTAAGGCTGCTGCCATCTTGGGCACCATTTTTAAACCCCCACAGCTCTGACCCAGTAAGCAGAGGGAAGCTGGAGGCTGGGGGGCCCGGGAACGGCTTCGCGAGCTGCACTTTTGGGGAGCAAGAGCCTCATGCGGTTCACGAGCCATGGGTTGGCCACAGCTGATTTAGAGGAACAATATGAAGTTGAATTAAACTCTAAAACAAACTTTCTCAGTTTTATCTAATCCAAAACAGGCTGCAGTATTTTGCTGTCCCAATTCTAGAATACATTTCATAGAGTATTTGTTTATTGGCAAACATTATATGTTTCATACCACATCTGTTTCCAAGTTATTTGTCAAACAGGTATTCATTAAGTCAGAGTAAATAAATGTATTTGTTCTGGTACTAGCTAGACCTCCTTGAGCTTAAATGATATGAAGGGAGATTTTCAAGATTCTATTTCCAAATCTTATTTCTGATACTTTACTGAAGGTCCATCGTTTGCTTACCAGTGGGTTTCCTTATCTGAAACAATCAAAAAAGGCTTTGGAGATATTTTGAAGCAATTTCCTACAATATAAAAAAAAGGAGGAAGGAAATTATATTTTTAGTAATCTGGTAGAGTGCCAGTAATAGCTCAATAGTAATGTAGGTAGGAATAGTGAGTCACTGCCATTGCTGAGTATTTGAACTGCTCATTTCTAAAATCTTTCTTCCTTTCCTCTTTCATGTCAAACCAATGACTCTTGTTTTTGACATGGTAGAGAAATGACTTCAGTTCTGAAGAGCATTTTAGCTATTTTTGTTTAATCAATGTGGATATCCGTAACACATTCAGACTACACCAAGTATGTTTTGCAATCTTAAGTTGTGAGGGAAATGTGTTTTGAAGAGAAATTCATATCAAGGAGTTTTAAAGAACAATCTTAAGCTTAAATGTTTTTGTCTGTTTGTTATGTTCATAGAATATACAGAAAGAAGTTAGATAAACACATAAATAATCTTGCTGGAAGGTAACACTTATTTCTTAGCATTCTGAATTCTAACATAGAAGAACACCCAAACAGAGCGAGAAAGCATGTTGCTCCCTTAAATGTGTAAGGGGACTGGTAGCCCCTTACTAAAACTCAGTGGGCCAGCTCCCAGTACCAAAAAGGGAAGGGTCCATGAAAAATCATGGCTCTGAGACTGACAGACCTCAGGGACAATGGAAAGAGGCCAACACTCCAGCTCAGCCTGATTGACAGGTTGGACAGGCCAATGAGGAAATTAGGAGGCCAGGTCCTGTGTATGAGTTGGGATTTTCTGGGTCACTCTGGGTATGTCTACACTACAGCATTATTTCGCAATAGCTTATTTCGAAATAACGCGTCTACACACAAAATGCATTTCAAAATAGCGTTTTGCGATTTCGAAATAGCACATTCACACTGAGTGGACGCTGAATTGCATTTAAGGCCGGCCAGAACCAGATCCGGCAGGACATCAGGTCAGGAGTTACTTTGTGTGGCTGCTGCCTGAGGCCTGCGCTTAAAGGGACCCCCCCCCCCTCCCGCGCAGCACAGCCAGGGCCTGAGAAAGAGCCCTGGGACCTATAAGGAACAGACTGTGAACTGTCCTTACACTCTGCAAACTGCTGTTTGTGATGTCCCCGTGCTACAGAGTGGGGCTATGTGTTCTCATTTAACTTTTCTCAGTTTTTCCTTATTCTTTTCTTTGTAAGCAGTTGCTATTTAATAAATTGTATTTGCTTTGATCTGTATAAAATGATCACCAGGTCAAGAAAGCATCCAGTGTGAAGTGAGCACCCCGGAATGGGGACACCCTAGCCCCTGCCCCAAGTGACTACAAGATTGGGGATTAAGCCCCAGAAAAGCTGGGCCCAGCCTTGTTTGGATTTCGAGGACTCTGCTACTCAGGAGAGTGGAAGGGGAGCCCTCAGGATCAGGGAGGCCTTTGGGTAAAAGAAGTGGGAGCGGGGACTCAGATCCTTTCGCTGGTCCATTTCACCGGGGTAGTATAGAAGCCAGGAAAGTTCCCCACAATAGCAGGACCATTCCCCTGCTTACAAATGGAAAGAGCCATCTACCTTGTCATGGGCCTACTGTGTGCAAACTGACTGCACAAGATCCACACCCCATGTTTTCCTACAGAGCCCTTAGATTCTAGCAGTACCAGGAACTCCCCTGAAATCTGAAGTGGCAGCTTACAGTTCTAATGTAGTTTTCAGTACAGGTTGGAACTCTCTGGTCCGGCATCATCAGGACCTGACCAGTCCCGAACAAGAGAATTTGCCGGACCGGGAGAGGTCTACTGCCACCTGCCCCCAAGCCTATCACCCACTGCTGGCAGGCTGTCCCAGTGGGCAACCCTGCCTTCCCTCCCCCCCCCCCGCTCCAACTTGACTGGGCTGCTTGCCCAGCTACTGCTGGCTCCCTGAGTGGCACAGGCTACAGCTTTTGCCTCTGGGCTCTGTTCCTGCACAGCCAGGAACAGCCATGGGGTTGGGGCTCCAGACCTGTCCTCACGCAGCCTCAGCCCGGCCCTGCATAGCTGGAGAAAGCCACAGGGTTCTAGCTTTGTTCCTGCACTCCCGAGGGCTGCTGGAGGGCTCCAGTCCTGCACTGCCTCCAGCTGGACTGCGGACTCTGATGTCCCACCTGGCTGGCCCTCCTGTCCTTAGGTTCCAGGGCTCTCTGCTCCAGGATGTTGGAGTTACAACCAGTACACCACAGTTACCTCGAAACAGTGTAACCTGTACCAAAATAAATGATTTATAGCTTATAGAACAGATTCAAATTCGAACTCGATACAGCTTTTGATAGAATGACCTAATTTTAACATAAAGTTATCTGCCCAAAAAAGGAAGTCTGTAAAGAACAGAGTGGTTTTTTTTTAAAGCAGCGTATAATGAAAAAATTACTAGCCATTTCCAAGTTCCAAGTCTCATTGGATCTTGTGTCTACAGAAAAATGTTTGGACATTTCTGCATGATGGAGCTGCCTTTTCAACACGAAAATTTCAAAGGTCTTATTTTGAAAGCTTGAAGGGATATAAGAATTTGGGATAAACTATTATTTTGACAATTAGTGTCTGAAAGATGGATGATAGCGTTATCTCCTGGAATATTATCTTACTGTATAGCAGCTGCAATCTCTTGCAATCACAGGGTTTCATGTGCTTCTAAGCTAGCTGCTAGGCAGTCTAGTCAATGTTCATAGCTCTGGGCTTGTCAGGTAGACTACAAGCTCAGGCCTCCTTATTTGTGTCTTTCCTTGCAATGCAAAACTGCCGCTTTTGAAATTAAACCAGTGCCTCGAACTTTAAGCTCTGCTGGTTCTGTGGATGCTCTGAGTTTCTAACTCAGTCTTTTCAGGGATAGCGTGGTAGGAAAGCAAGCAATTCAGGCTTAGCAAGAAATTTCTTAACCACAGTAACTTTACTGGACATTTCAGCACTTTTAAATAATAACGAAAGTCCTGAGATGCCCCTTTCCCATGTCTAATCTTATTAATAAATCTGTGAATCCAAGCTTTGTCAGCATTCCAGGCTGTATGGTCTCTATACTGTTTCTAGACCTTTTCTGCCTCTTCCTTGTAACACCCTTTTAGGTATTTGAAAACTGCTATCATGACCCCTCCAAGGGTACGGCTAGATATCCTGAAAAAAACTCGGCTGCGTCCAGTGAACGCGTTTGCTCTTCTGCTTTTTTTTGTGGAAGAGCAATCACGCTCTTTTGGAAGCCCCTGTATTTCTTGTTCCACGTGGAAGAAGGGGGCTTTTGAAAGTCTAGATGGGCCAAATTTCAGAAAAGACTCTTCCGATAAAACTATCGGAAAAAGATATGCAAAATGCGGAGCGCATTTTGCGTATCTTTTTCCGATAGATCCTCGCAGTCTAGACATACCTCAAGTCTTCTCTTTTCCAAACTAAACAAACCCAATTCTTTCAGTCTTCCCTCATAGGTCATATTTTCTAGCAGACTTTTAATCATTTTTCTTGCTCTTCTCTGGGCCTTCTCTAATTTCTCCACATCTTTCCTGAAATGTGGTGCCCAGAACTGGACACAATACTCCAACTGAGGCTTAATCAGTGCAGAGCAGAGCGGAAGAATTACTCCTTGTGGCTCGCTCACAACACTCCTGTTAATGCATCCCAAATCATGTTTGCTTTTTTTGCAACAATGCTTTTTTTGCAACTGTTGACCTATATTTATCTTGTGGTCCAGTACACTACTCTTTTCTAGACAGTCACTTCCCAATCTGTATGTATAAAACTAATTGTTCCTTCTTAAATAGAGTACTTGTATTTGTACGTATGTTTCAGTCTGCTACTCCAGTCAAGCTGGCACCAGCTGCATAGAAAATCATTGGTCCCTGCAGGTGGACCAGTAGGTGTGACTTTAAAATTCAATAGTTTCAGACTGTCATCTTTATGGTTTCTTGTCGATGGTCCTTCAATGAGGTGTCAAGTGCTATTCCTTGGTCAGGCGGTAGTATGGAATGGAATTCAATGGCATTGCTTTGAGCAAGTTGAGATCTGTTCAACACAATAAAAACAGGAGTGTGTCACACATAATGTGTGTTACAGTTAGTAGTTGGCTTGTAAGGAAAATAATTCAGCTTTGACTTCTTTATGAAACAACATTGTGGAAGTTATGAATGTAGACAGCATGAATAATAGGACGCTGATGAATATGGTGGAGAAGTGTAATACCTGGTAAAATATTGATCTTTATGGCTTTGGGATGAAAGATGCTGGTCTGAAAATTGTTATTGTAACACTTACATTTTGTATAGTGCCCTGAGAGCAGTTTAAAAAGGCTAAGTAATGATCCATATTATTATTTTTACAAAAGAGGAAATGAAAGGATAGAGCACTGTGATTTTTTACAAGGTCATAGAGCAATTTAGTTGTAGAGATTGATTCACAGCAATACTAAGGGAGAGTGTCCCATTTTCACCACTATGAAAAACCAACCATACTCTTCTAATGGAGGCTTTATAGCAGGGCTACTCAACTTTGGAAGCCCTGGGGGCCACAATGATACTCACAGTATGTGCCGAGGGCTGCAACTTAAGTGTGGTTGCATAGACATGCAAATATATATGCAAATAACTTTCCCACAATACCCCGGCGCTCCCGGCACCTCCTACCTGGGGTCTAGAAACAGCGACACCCTATATCCATATGTTCCAGCCAGCCTGTCCACTTGCGTCTTGCAGTGCTCACCCGAGGCCTGTGAGATCCCTCGCCATTGTGGAGCGTGTTCCCTATGGAGGCCATGTTTAAAGGATCCCACCTGCGGGCCACGTGTTGAGCTCTGTGTAAACCCAAACCACCCTGTGGGCCGCAAACAAACATGTCACAGGCCACATGCGGCCCACGTGCCGCGTGTTGAGTTTATACTGTTCTGAAAATCTTAATAAGGATTAATGGCATTCATACAGAGAATACTGAAAGTGCATGACTTCAGCAGTACACAGATGACTATATACCCACATCTAAAAATATGCATTCTAATATTTGTAGGTCAGTGTAGTAGTAAGTATTACTATTTATAAAGTAATGTAGAATTCATATGAAACTATAATTTTGTTTGTCATCTCAGAAACCTGATAAGGCACTCACAAGCATTTTATTACAATGATTACTGATAGCTATTGCTATCTTTTGATTGCAAAGCAGTTTAATTTATAACTCAAATGCAAAACTTCCTGGGAAAGAAAATTACTTTCTGAGCTCAGAACTTTTGAGCAAAATCCTTTTAGTAGCTCAGAAGTCAGAACATGGGATCCTCCTCCTCTGTATCATACAATGCCTACTTGATTTTTTTTGAAGGCTATGTTGTGAGTCTTTCTTTGAAAAGTACCTAGCTGGAGATGCTGCTCTCTTCTTGGGCTTGATCCTGGGCTCATGGAGGTTCATGGCAAAGCTTGCATAGACTATAGTGTAAAAGAGTGAGGGCCCTGATACACCATTGCTTCAATAGTCAATATTTGAAAAAAGTGCAGATATCTAACTGGACTATATAAGAAGGTGAAATTGAAAAATAGTAAGGCTTATTCTCTAGGCTCCATAGAGTATTCAATATGATACATACAAAGAAGTGGGCCTCACCCTCCCTGACTGAATTAACCTCGTTATCTCTAGCCTTATTCTGGCCTGCATATTTATACCTGCCTCTGGAAATTTCCACTATATGCATCTGACGAAGTGGGTCTGCTCCAATACATCTGTTAGTCTATAAGGTGCCACAGGATTCCTTGTCGCTTTTGCAGATCCAGACTAACACGGCTACCCCTCTGATACAAAGAAGGAGTTGATTTGTTATTTTTATGTTGTATTGGTTATTTTCCCCTCCCAAGACTTTTAAAACTAGAATTAAGAACATACAAGTGGGCTGGCATGTTTTAAATAGTTGTTTTAATTGGCATATTATGTTGCTACATGAAAGTTAAGTACACTTTTAGACAAACAGCCCTCACCCTTTTTGTTTGTTTAAAGTTCTCTGCAGGAAAGAAGAAATGTGGATGTTTTAAATATTTCTTGTACTGGGAGCCCAACTACACAGAAAAGTGAGTTGAATGCTGTGATATTTATATTTTAAATTGAGAGAACAGATACCATTTAAATAACTTACAGAAATTGATGTAGAATTGTTATAGGAAAATTTGGGATGCTGGTAAGGAAAGATAAATATAATGCGAAGCAAGTACCATATCTCTATTTTACCATATGTTTTATGTCATCATTTATAAACTATTGTCAGTTTTTTAATAAAGGGAAGTTAGGAGGTTTGCTTTCTCTCCTCCCCTCCCCCTTCCTCCAATTACTTTTACTTGCCTGATCCTTGGATTTCTATGTATTTGGTACTAAACAGGGAAGAGGATATTTATAAACAGATATTATCTTGGGCTTTGTCTTAGGGATGTGAATGGTTAACCAGTAAGCATCACCCTTATCTTGTGATGCTTACCGGTTATGGTTAACCAGTGGGGGCTGGAGCAGCTCCCCGTCTGCTGTGGGCAGGGGGCTGCTCCAGGACTTAGCACCATAGAGGGGACTGTTCCAGCCCAGCAGTACAGCCCCCAGCTGCGACAGAGGAATCACTCCAGCCCAGCTGTTGTGGTCCCCATGCCCTCCTCCATTTAAGTGGTTAACCCATTAAATATAATGTTTAACTGGTTAACTAATTAAATGAGATTTTACATCCCTACTTTGTGCTTGAAACTTTTAAGTGTAGACAGCCGTGGCAGTACTTGGAACTGAAAGTGTAATCATGGCACAAGCACAGGGGAGAGATTTCCCAATGTTCTGTGTAAGTCACCTCCTCTAGGGCAGTAGCTAACAGCTGTAGCCTGGTTCACACTGGCTTTACAGCGCTGTAACTTGCTGCACTTCAGGGTAGCAGGGTGGGAGAATGTCACTTTCTGAGCCAGAAACTTAGTGCTGTAAAGTGCCAATGTAGCTTTACCCTTAGATACAAAGGGTTTATGTCTGACCAAAATAACCCAATACCATTTAATTAGTCATTAAGTGCTGTAGGCTCTTGAGGAAATAAGAACAAGAAGAATTTCTAATGTTACATAGTTATACAGGAACAGGTTAGCAATGTTGCCCAGGCACTTATAAACAAGTTTATTTCACTCACTGAAAACAATTCCTGTGCAAGTTCAGACTTATTCATTTCAAGCATACAGATCACACCTTTACATTGTGCTGAAATGTGCCTTTGCCAGAAAATGAGGAAGCAGAAGAAAGGGCTAGTGACTGAAAGCCAGAGAGTCCAAAGGCAGTTTGACAGATACTTTAAAAGTGATATCTCCAAATGTCATTGATCGTGAGTCAGTAGAATAAGTCAGAGGAAGATGAAAAAGACAGAAATAACTTGGAGGAAAGAGAATTAAAATGCTGGAATTCAACAGAGTGCTGGAAAAGTTCTCATTCTTTTTAACAGTTAACTGGTATCAGTCTTTTGATATGCAGCATCTTCATTCCCTTTTTCTGTAAATAATATATGATAATTTGTGAGTAGAACACAAAAAATGTTGTATAATTTGTGTTTTAAATGCAGCTTAAGTAGGAATTAGTAATATTCCTAGAGTTCTGTGCCTTTTCAGCTTTAAGATGCTTAAAATCTTTTAAGTTTACTTTCTGTTAAAAAAAAAAAATCCTATCTAGTAGCGGGGCTTGGCTGTGAGGATAGAAAGAGACTGCAGAGTATAGTTCAACAAACTGAACATTGCCTCCAACCTAAGTTTTAGATAAATTAGTTCAGAATGCAGCATAAAGCAGGCCTGCACTGAAATAACAAAAGGTGTGTTTAAAAATCGACTTAGCTGTTCAGTGTGAATCAGTCTATGGAATCTCTCTCTCTCTCCCTCCCTTTTCCCCCCCGCCCCACTTCAGAATAAAATAGCAAAAGTTGACTGGACTAAAGTTAGTAACATACTGGTCTTAGCTAAGTTTACTTTTCGTCATTTTTATTGTGAAATAGGCATGGGTGTCCACACACAGACTTTGATTGAAACAACTAAATTAGCTTTGAAAACAGATCAGTGACATTTCCTGTAGGACCAATATATTCATATAAGAAGCAAAATTTACTTTTGCCACAGTGTAAACAAAAATTATATTGAAGATACAGCGTGTGTACCATGCAGATATAAAAATACAGTACTATTTTCTCATTGATGCAACTCTTTTTTTCTTTAAAGAACTCTCCAGTGAGGAAAAGCCATCTGTCATCTCTCCATATGAGGAAACTTTTCTTTTCAACAACCCTGCAGATGCCAAGGTAAATTGAAAGGTCTTGATGTAAATGCTGTAGTGCAGTACCTTATTTGTCCATTCCAGGAGTGGGCAAAAGGGCCTCCGCAACCCTGATGTGGCCCACCAAGCGGGTTGATCCGACCTGCAGACGCCCCCAGGCCAATCAGGGCCGTGGTATGGAGGAGCATGTGAAGTATCCTCCCCAGCTGGCAGGGTTAACTCTAAGCTCTGTGTGCCCCTTGCTCTGATTGACCTGGGGCGAGGGGCGTGTGAAGTCTCCTTCCACCACCAGGGACGCGGGTACCTAGAGAGAACTGACAGCTGTTCTGACCACCTGGCAGTTCTCTCTGGGGGGGCTTGGGGCAAAGACTTCATGTGCTGCCCCACCCCTTCCACCTGAGGCCCTGCCACTTCTGAGCAGCCCGGGGTCACTTCAGCAATTTCTGAAGTGGCCCCCTGTCTAAAATTATTGCTCACCTGTGGTCTATTTCCTTCATCTCTTACCCCCCCCCCCATGCATGTTTGTGCAAACACTATTTCATGAAGTACTTATGAAAGTTTCATAGACTAATAACTTTAATATAGTAAAGCCTAAGATGCACTTTGTCTTTCTGGAGTAGTAGGCCATTATATGAAGAATATAAGGAAAGCCATACCAGATTAGACTTGTGGTTTATCTAGTCTAGTGTTCTGTCTCTGTTGCCACTACCAGATGCTTTAAAGGAAGGTGCATGATATCTGGTAACAGACATTTGCAGAATAACTTGCCCTACTAAAAATTTCTAACCCATTCCAATCGGTTGGTGTATACATTCAGATATGATGCTGTTTATCACTTCTAAATATTTTTAGTAATAGGTTTTCATGATCAAATATCAGTATGTACTACTGATGTCAATGCGTAGTCGATGATATGATTAACCGATAAGCCTAGGATTATTGACTTGTCGACTACACGCATTTCTCCCCCTACCTTGTTGCCTCTGTATTTCAGATAGCAAGGGTTGCGGGAGCAGGAGCCACTGCTGGGGGAGCCGGCTTACACGCCATTTGCCCCCAGGACCAATTCTTCTGTGTCCTCTCTCAGAGGCAGCAGAGGGGATGGGGCAGGGGAAGCTGCCGCAAAGCAACCCTTGTCCATTGGGGGGATCCAAGTTCCCCACGGACAGAAGCTGCTCCTCATCCCATGGAGCAGCCTCTGTCTGCTTTGAGTTAGGTCCTCCGCAGGCAGAGGCTGCTTTGCAGCAGCAGCCCTTGTCTGTGGGGGTCCGAGCTTCCCACAGACAGAGGCTACTTGCATCCCACAGAGCAGCCTCTGTCTGAGGGGAGCTCGGATTCCGCATGGACAGAGGCTGCTGCCACCCCATGCTTCTGCCTTCGTATTAGAGGCAGTAGCGTGGGGCAGCAGGCAGCTGGTTTTTAAACTGGCTCTCCTCGTGGACCAGCTCCCCCTGGCACCTTGTGCTACTGCCTTTGATACAGACACAGCAGCACATAGTGGCAGGGCATTCCCTGGGGATGGGGTCAGAGCACCTTGGCTGCTGGCCCTGCCCTGGGAACTATCGAATAGTCATGCAACCGCTAAGATTTCATATGGTTATACAACTTTTCAATTACCTTATATCTAACATCCCTAGTACATACTACTTTGGATCCTCTTGTATTCAGTAATACATTGTGTTGTTTTTGTGATTTTTTTTCCTCTATCTGTTCTTGTAATATACAAAAGGGTAAATAGTATCTGAATTCCATTCTCTGAATTAATTTTTCCATATACAGTAAAACTCCAATTGTCCGGCATCCAGTGGTCCGGCACTCCTGATAGTCCGGCACCAACTGGAACCCGGAATTGCTCCACCCAGCTGGCAATTGGAGCTCCTGTGAGCCCCACGCACGCTCACGGGCCGGGAAAGGGAAGGGGAGGAGAGGGGAATGGGATTATAGCCCTGTGACGGGTCTGCCGGGACCCGTACTGCGTCTGGCCGGGGGAGAGGCGCGGCAAGGGGTGAACCCTCCACCGTTTTGCAGGGAGGCGGGGGAAGCCCCATGCAGCTGCCTGCTACAGGCCAGCTGGGGCTGCAAGTGGCGGCGGAGGAGAGGGGGCGAGGCGAGGGGCGGCACTGCAGGACCAACCCAGCAGCACCCCAGCTGCTCTGCTCTGCCGCTTCCCCAAGTCCACCACTGCCGTTTGCCGCCTGCCTGCAAGTGGCGGCAGCAGACTTGGGAAAGCGGCGGGGAAGAGTAGCTAGGGTGCTGCTGGGTTGGTCCCGCAGCGCCGCTCAGGTGAGGGGCGGCGCTGTGGGACCAACCCAGCAGCACCCCAGCTGCTCTGCCCCGCCGCTTTCCCAAGTCCGCCACCACCGCTTGCAGCCCCAGCTGGCCTGTCGCCGGTGGCTGCAGGGGGCTTCCCCTGCCTCTTTGCAAAACGGCGGAGGGTTCACCCCTTGCCGCGCTGTTCCCTGCCAACCACTCTCCCCCGTTGGTCGCAGTGCGTGTCCTGGCAGACCCGTCACAGCCCCCCCCAGAGTACCTCCTGATACTCCGGCATATACGATAATCCGGCACCCTCTGGTTCCCAAAGGTGTCAGATTATTGGAAGCCTACTGTACTTTTATCAAGCTTCCTCTTATTCTTCTGTGTCTTCTCGTAGGGGAGTCACATATTGTTGTCAATGGGGAATCCTCATTGAATGGAGGTTCAGGTGGGGTTTTACAGGGTTTAGACTTGTCACAATACTGTTCAACATTGTTTATGATGATCTAGAAATATGAAATCACTGCTAATAAAATTTGCAGGTGAGGCAAAGATTAGTGGAGTGATAAATAATGGTGAAATGTGGATATCTTGGAAAGATGGGCCAATTCAAACAAAACTTGTTTTGGTAGAACCAAAATTCTACTAGAATGCAAAGTTATATATGTAAGAACAAAGAATGCAGCTCACACTTAGGGTGTGCCTTCACAACAGTTATTTCTGACTTTATTTTGAAATAACAATGAGAACATCTGCACAGCAATTCTATTATTTCAAAATAAATTTGAAATAACGGATGGCTTATTCCGACTTCTGTAAACCTCATTCCACAAGGGATAATGCCTAATTCCGAAACTGCTATTTTGAAATAGCTGTAGTGTGGATGCTCCACTGCTGCTATTTTTTAAATAGCTCCTCCCCAGGGCCATTCAAACTAGTTACTCCCCAGTACCTCCAGGGCCTCTAAATCAAAGTAGCATGTCCACATTAGGGGAGCTCGCCTCCGACTAATTTTGAGGCTTCCCTGTAGAGTAGATGTGCTATTTCAAAATAAGCTATTTTGGAGTATTTCTTCTGGAATAACTTATTTCAAAATATGTGTGCAGTGTAGACGTACCCCTACAGAATGGGTACTACGTCCTGAAAAGCAGTAACTCTAAAAAAAGGTTTTAGCGCTCATTGAGGACAAACAATGGAACATAAGCGTTCAATGTGGGGCAGTGTCAAAAAAGCCAATATGACCTTTGTATGTATAGATAATGCAAACATTAGAATAGCCATAGTGGGTCAGACAGTATCCTGTCTTCTGAAAGTGGCAAATGCTGGGTGCCCCCATGGGAATGAAAAGAACAAGTAATCATCAAGTGATCCATCCCCTATCACCTATTCCCTGGCAAAGAGAGGTTAGGGACCCCATCCCTGCCCAGCCTGGCTAATAGCCATTAATGGACCTATCCTTCATTAATCTATTTAAGTTATTTTTTAACCCTGTTATGGTCTTTGCTTTCACAACATCCTCTGGCAAAGAGTAGGAATAAGGTGATAATGTTATCTTTGCGTATGGCCCTGGTGAGACTGATATTGGAATTATGTGGTCAGGCCTTGTATCATCATTTTAAAAAGGCTGTTGAAAAAAATTAGATAGGGTGCACAAAAAAGTCACATGATTCAAAGTTGCAGAAAATGCCCTATAGTTAAGACATCTTCAAGTATATAGATCTATAAATACCTGTATTTACATGAACTAAAGATAAGGGCATGTGCTATTTCATCCAACGAGGAAGGACAAGGATAATTTTCAGCACATAAATTTACTTTTAAGCTTCTTGATTTTTTTTTTTACCTTCATGTGCAGAATGTTTCGCTAATACTGGTGATTTAATTTTGTGCTTGAGGTTGAAAATCTTTTAACAATGAGCAATTTGCATCTTCTATACCTGTAGTTAGGTTAGAATGCTTTTTCATCTGCTAGGTTTGCTTTTGCAGTATTGGATAATGTTGAAACTTATTGGTTATGCTACTTACCAGTGTTCCCTCCAAACTGCTCTGCAGCACAGCTTCACAGGTGATTAATCAGCCCCGCCCAGTCATAGGCTCAGGACTCCTTGGATCTGACTGACTGGGCGGAGCTGATTAATCACCTGTGAAGCTGTGCTGCCCTGCCCCTTAGAAGGAACACTGCTACTTACCCTGATTAGAATGGTTGGGTTATGCAAAACCATCTGAATTCCCAGCTCCCTCCTGTGGACTCACCTTTCAGCTGTCACACCCTAGTTCTGTGGTCTCCAACCTTTTTAAGCACGAGATCACTTTCTGAATTTAAGTGTTATCCGAGATCTACCTCAAACCCAAACACCCTTGTCCCGCTTCCTTTTACCCCTTCTCCGAGGCCCCACTCCTGCTCACTCTGTCCTCCTTCTTTCCTCCATGCTCCCTCACTTTCACCAGGCTGGGGCAGAAGGTTGGGGTGCAGGCTCTGGTCTTGGATTACGGGATCTGGAGTGTGAGAGGGACTCTGAGTTGAGCTTGGGGCAGGCAGTTGGGGTGCAGGGGGGTTCTAGGTGCAGGCTCTGGTAGGGCATTTCGATACAGGGGTGCTCGGTGCTAGGGCAGGGGTTTGGAGTGCTGAAGGAGGTTCATGGCTGGGGAAGAGTTTCGGGATGTGGGCTCCAGCTGGGCATTGTTTATCTCAGGTGGCTCCTGGGTGGTGGTGCAGTGGGGCTAAGGCAGGCTCAGCCTTGTCCTGGCCCTGCACCACTCCTAAAAGCAGCCAGCAAACTCCCTCCCAGGTCCTATTGTGTTCCCTCTCTGCTCTGTGGAGATAGGATACAGGGTGGGAGAGGGGGCACCTTGCCACGAGCACCTTCATCTCCCTCCCCTGCCCTGCCCTGAGGGGACAGCTCCAAGGCAAAAGGCAGGAGATGTGCAGCAATGGGGGAAAGAGCAGCTGACATGCTGACCCTTGATAGCCTCTTGGCCAAACCAGTCAGGATCACCTTTCAGAGGCTCAAAGATCTACCAGTAGATCCCGATCTACTGGTTGGTGACCACTGACCTAGTGACTGATAAATGATTTCCCCAAACATTCCCCATATAAATTGCAGCCTTTTCTTCAGAGCTGCTCCCTTGACATCATTCCAGGCTCAATAGTTCAACATTTAACAACCAACTACTTAGGTGATTCTACATGAGGGAGTTTGGAATTCAGGTGGCTATGTGCCCTGAAAAATGACTGGGGATATTAAGAAAACCTGTCTGAGTTAAACCAGGAGGGAAGGCAGCATATGGGAGTAAAACCAGGAGGGAAGGCAGCATATGAGAGCTGCCTGAGCAAGAAATGGTTTTATGTATTGATTAAACTGTAGTAAAAGTCAAACAATCCTTTCTTTTAGAAGCTAGCTTGTAGTTGGCATACAATCTGAGGTATCATTTATATATATATGCTTGTGCACTATGCACATGCTCAGTTTATGGTTGCTCTGCCTCTTTCTGTTGCCAAGATATAGCCTTTAAATGTAAGTTTGTTGTACAACTTCTGGGTGGGGGAAACCCAAAATGCAAATATAGCAGCAACAATTGTGGGAACACATTTCCTTTCCACTCCCATTTAGCGGGATACGAATGCACTTCAAACCTTCAATGGGTTCATTTGAATGTTTACATTATAAAACAGGAGCATACTGTGGGGCTTGTTTGTTTGTGTTCCAAAGAGTGTGGGAAACCAAAGAAAACTGAATGTTAATACATTTATTAAAGATGCCAGATAAACTTTTGGAAATGCATGTGTTCCTAGAGCAGTATTATGTTCACATATTGTACAGCTTGCACTTGTTTTGGTATATGTTTCACAACAAACAGTTTACAAGAAAAGAAAGAGAAAATACTAGATATTATGTCACAGTGTTGGGTTCAGTATTATTGCTTCCTTTTCCTTATTTTAATTCAGTAGCCTTGACAGTACACCAATGCAATTTTGCATTGGAGAACAACTTCTGCCATGAAAAACAGGCCACAGATAAATCATACATGTAGTTATGGTACAATGAATAACAGTAAACATAACATAACACTGACCACAGAAAACATTATTGTAGAAAAGGTCTTATCGGTTATATCTCAACATAATCAATTTTTTGTCTATTTTTGGGATTGTGTTTTTTCTCTTATGCATGTCGATTAAATGTATTGTCTATGAATGCTGCCCAATAAAAGTGGAAATTTGTGAAATACTTGTTTGAAATAATTTGATCTTGATTTTATACTTGCAAAAAGATGATTGGTCATGTAACAATCCAAACCAAATTAATGTGTCTAACTTTTCTCTTCCTTCCAGGAAATCTGTGGAAATGAATTCTTGGCTTCTGAAGAAAAACTGGAGGTTAAAGAAGTGATTGAAAAGCATTGTCTTCATGATAAATCATGGTATTACATATGAATTGGGACATGCTTTAAGCCTGTTCTCACACCTGTCATCAATGGCTTTATTGGAAAACAGTAAAAATGGTTTACTTGCACCCCTGAGCTCACAGTCAAGATGGCATAATATATGGCCCTGACCCCTCTCCCAAATCAGCTTGAGTTTGTGGGAATATCTGCTCTCAGGTTCCTGAACTTTGTTCAAATTTGGTTGATGTAGTTCAAATTGCCTTGTTCCATTAGATCAGGGCAATTAGATCCCTCCCATTAGATCAGGGAAATTGTTAGCTTTATCTTGGATATCTTCTAGGGCAGGCATGTCAAACTCGAAGCCTACTGAGGGCCACACAAACAAAAACTGATAGCTTTCAAGGCCACCAAAGAAAATGTACTCCTATTGGAAAGTTGTAATTATTTATTATTATAGATTATGTTTTAGGTATATTGTATAATGTTTTTTCAGGTCTTGTTTGAATATAATACAATAATTTGATGTGTAAAGTTATTTGCTCATATACAATAATTTTTATAATTTTTAATTTAAATATAACTTTAAGGTACTATTAAATTATTTTTTATATGATACATAACTTGTTTTGTTGAAATACAAACAAGTATAGACCAAAACAATAAGGGAGAGACTCATATTTCAGAATAATTGATTCAGCCTGGCAAATAATAGACATTGAATTTTCTTTAAAGAAACATAGTATAAACCAGGTACATGCTGATTCTTTTTATGCCCTGGAATTTAAATATGACATCTGTGTTGGCTGCCTTATTCTGCATCCATCCTCTTCCCCCCCCCCCTTCCCCGGCCTGCTCTAAGTGTTTTTTGTCCCCAGAAGGATTACCAAAATGAATCGAGTAGCTTGCAAAGCTGGCCTTTATGCTATCCTTAGGATTTCTTAAACTTTGCACTTTCAAAGGTACATTTAATATTCTTACGCAGATAACCCATGCAAGACTAACAAGTTAATTGCCCTTTGGCTGACTGATGTACAAGTGCATATTTATTAGCAATATTGGTATGCCCCAGTTACCCTTGACTGGCGGTGGTACTTAGATATAAAACTGGATAATATCCTATTCCTTTTTTATCTATAAAGCCGATGTTATTTGAGCCAAATGGGTATCCTTCAGAAATTAGAAACCCATTCCAAGTTAAGTCTATAGAGCAGAAAATGAAATAAGGATAGGTAAAATGTAAGATAGATATCAGGTGTGCAAAGTGGGAATTGATGAGCAAACAGCCAAAACATTACAAAAATATTTGGTTCTAAGAAGCAGGAAGTCTATCAGGGAAACTGTTGAGTCTGCTAGACTACCAGAGAATAAACAGAAAATTAAAGGATAATAAAGACATTGCAAAGAAGCTAAGTAATTTCCTTTCCACAGAAACTGTTTCTCAACCTCTGTGGATGTATTTAAGATGAGGTGCTAGAACAAAATGATAAATCTAAGAACAACAGGTGCAGATGAAATGATTCATGGGTTTGGAAGAAATTTTAAGAACGAACTAGGTGAGCTACTAATGAAGTTAAGCAATCTCATCAAAATAAGTTATTTGACAGAGGACTGGAGAGTAGCGAATATTGTATCTATCTTAAAGGCACTAGGAATGGATCTTGGAATTATAAAAAAGAGTATGGTGTTGAATACCAGGAAAAGTGGTTGAAATCATATTTAAAAAAAAACAGAATAATTAACACTTTGAAAAATGTGAAATGTTAGGGAGTAATTGGCATTGCTGCTGTAAAAGAAGACAGACCCAATTTTCCTGTCCTTTTGAACAGCTTCATGCAAAAAGGGGAACATTTGTTCAATGTGTAATAGATGTTAAAAGGGGAAGAGGGAGGGTGAAATCCATAAGGAAAGGTACAGGAAATAACACGGAAAGTATTGTAATGCCATTACAAAGATCAATGGCGTGCCCTCACCTGGCTTCATTGAATACTTTTTTATATTTACTTACATGACACCAAATTTAAATTGACAAAAGGAAACTTTTTTTTTACCCAATTCATTTGTGGAACTCACTGCCATTAAATAGCAGTGAAGTCAAAAGTTTGTAAGATTTTTTAAAAGGATGAAGGCTTATTGATAACGAAAACATCTAAAATATCATAGGTAGGATAAAAAACACATTAAAACCCACTCATGTTTCAGGTCATAAGCCAGCTACAAACTGATGGGAGTGAAGAAGAAACATTTCCTATCCGGGGATAACTGTTCACTGTAGTTTCTTGTGGACATACTCACACCCCATCCTGAGACAAATCTCATATTGGCCACTTTCGTAGCTAGAATACTGGACTAGACTAGAGGGTCCCATTGGCTGATTTGGCAATGCCTACATTCCAAGGAAATCATATGAAAAATATTAACACAGTACAGTTAGGTACTTAAACCTCAGGACATATGACAATTAAACTGGGACCCACAAATCATCCCCTTGTGCATGTATATATTATAATACTCTTGATTCCATTCAGTAGAAAAAACTGTATGCTATCATATTATTTGAGAAACAGTATATGACACCATGCAATTAACACTGAATTGTATGCTTGTACAAGGGGAATTCACATACTGAATTGTATGCTTGTACAAGGGGAAGAGCTAAAGGGCTGTGGTCCAATGCCTCACCCCTCCCCCAGAGCCAGGCACTCCCAGCCCCCCCTTAACCTAATTCCTCCCTCCTCCCCCTTAACCTAATTCCTCCCCCAGAGCCAGGCACCCCCAGCCCTCCCAAACCTAATGCCTCACCCCTCCCACAGAGCCAGGCACTCCCAGCGCCCCGCCCCCACCCAACGTAATGCCTGGGTCCGGGAGCCGCCGCCTCCACACTTCTCCCTTCAGGTGCTGGGGCGCTGAGCACAGAATGGCCGGCTGGCCATGAGCAGGCACTGGGGCACTGCGCGCAGAGCAACTGCCTGGCTGTGACCAGGCACTTGGCTGAGTGCTCAGGTGGCCAGCAGGCCACACTTCAGTTTTTTATAAAAATGTAGTTGCGGGCTGCAAAAAACTTTGATTGGGTGTCATGCAGCCCACGCATATTTGACATGACTGTTCTAGGGGTCTGTTGCCTACATGCTACCTTGTTTTTCCCCCTCTCCCAACACCACCAGTACTTACTTTTAGGGTGAGGCAGAGATAACTTGCCTGGCACTTCAACTCCACTCCACAGGTTTGCCTATTGACGATTTAAAGGGTTGACCTGGTCTCACTTGGAAACATACTAAACTACAACCCCCAAAGACATGAATGAGTCTAATATTCTAAGGTCAGTGAATTCCCTTTTGAAGTTCTGTAAAATCCAGACCTCCTAATAAACTGATTGTCATCTTACTGCTAAACACAGTGAATGGGCATGGCAGGATTCATTCTTTGTCACAATTAAAATAAAAGTGTAAGGTCTTTAACCTCATAGCAATTTAGAATGACTGTTTACAATATTTATTTATGCAATGGACTTATTAAATAAACCAAGATTAACATTTTTGTTATTTTCTTGTAGTGTATTGAATATTCAGAAAGGGAAAGCATCATCTGAGGAACATGTGAAAAATGAATTGATATCTCATGAGGACAACTTGATGTTACCGGAACAACTTGCGAGTGAATCGGAATATTCTACTGTGGAAGAATGTTCTCAGTATAGAAGAACAAAAAGCCATAAAACAAAAAAAAATTCTTCATTCCCTCCTAAGAACCAAAGGAGGAATCTGGACCACTCTATTAAAGAGTCAGTTCATTTTCTGCCATTTGGTGATAACCAAACTGTTACTTCGAATGATTCAATAACACCCTATGCCTGCTTTTATGGAACATCAGTAAAGAAGGTTAAAGCAGGGTGGTTGGATAAACTGTCACCTCAAGGGTGTGTAGCATTTTCTGTTATTATTAAATACATCCTGTATTTGCATGTTATGGAAATGCGTTATATTGATTCTATAAGCCAAATAGTAGGTAATTGTTTTCTTTTTGGGAAAAGTAGAGTTTATTGGAGAACAGGAAGGAACGTAGTAATAAATATGATGTAGATTTTTCTTTTGATTTATTTTTAGTTTTTGAAATAATGTTGCTCATTCTAGAGGTTCACTTAAGGAAATATACGTTTCATTAAAAACAGCAAGCACTTATGAATTACAAGTTGTGAATTCGGCTATAAATTGTTATTTTGTCTTACCCTGTAACTTTTAGACAAGTTCTTCTTTGGATTACAATCAGAAATACAATGGTTTGTGATGTTGAAAGATTCCGTTGAACAGACTTGTTGTCTTGTTGTCACTTCCTAGACTGGAGGCATTCCTGAATTTCTTAGGCAATTGAATTCCAGTGCTGCCCTATCTTTTTCTGATCTGATTAATTGATATTTAAATTCTAAAGGCACCCTTATCTTTTAGTCTGTCTGCCTACAAAATGTGTGTAAAAGCACTTTGTCCTTCACCTCAGGGCCATAACTACTTTGAGTTACATCGTATTTTTTTTAGAAAGACATCTAATCTTGATTTAAAGACTGCGAAGGATGGAAAATCAACTATATCCTAGTTAAGTTGTTTGAATAGTTAACTAGCCTCTTAAAAGTTGCAGGTTTTTATAATATGAATTTGACATTTTATTTTTTGAACTATTGATCCATTTTTAGCTTTTTTTCTTGTGGTGGTGGTGGTGGTGTATTAAAGAACTGTTTACTGTTAGATAGCTCCTTTCCATGTATGGTATTGGTAGACCCTAATCAGGTCACCTCTTAATTTTCTCTTTAGTAATCTAAATACATTAAACTTTTTCAGTTTTTCCAGACCTCTTAACATTCTTTTGTATCTCATCTGAACTTTCTTTCCATTTATCTACACAGCTTTTGACGTGTGGACGCCAGAATGGGACACAATATTCCAGTAATTCATAGATTTCATGGCCAGAAGAGATTATTGAGAAAGATTAATCAGACTTGCTGTATAAAACAGGCCATAGACCTTCCCCAAAACAATTCCTACAGCAGATTTTTTTTTAAGAAAAAAACATCCAATTTTGAGGTTTAAAATTGTCAATGACAGAATCTACCATTTAGAGAATTTGTCCTTGGTAAATTGTTCCAGTGGTTTAATTACCCTCACTGCTTTTAAAACTCATGCCTTTTTTACAGTGTAAATTCAATTTTAGCTTCTAGCTATTGGATCCTGTTATCCCCATTCACTGCTAGATTGAAGAGCTTATTATCAAATATTGTTCCCCATGTAGGTACAATAGTCTGTAATAAAATTGCTCCTTTACCTTCTCTTTAATAAGCTAAACTGAGATATTTGAGTCCAGGATCTATATGTAGGACTTGTTTTCTAATCCTTTAATCACTCCTATGACTCTCCTCCAAATTTAATATTTGCAAAAGATATTAAACTGGCCATAACATTAAATAGTTAGCAGAGCTACGCTGGTATTCATGTATTAATGAACTGAGTCACGTGCCTATTTAAACTCCAAGTATGTGTCTGATACTTTAGAAATGCTGTGCAACAAAATGCTAAATAGTACTCTATTTTAAATTCTGTTTTAAGTTCACAGCAAATCTGTTACTTAAAATTAGAACACAATTTCTCTTTCCAGTTAATTTTTGAAAAATATAATGTTGGTATATAAAACTGTGTTTTCTACAGCATGTTGAGGTAGCGCTTATAGGATTTATTGACATTTTTAATGGAGACTAGATTTTACATTAGCTTTTTAAGGTTGAGAACAGTTATGATTTATTGTTGTCATAAAATACAAGTTAGTTAATTAAACCAGAGCTGCTACTATTTAATTAAAGTTTTGATAAACTCTCACAGTCTACTAATCTTAAAGCAGAATACTCATTTAATAGGAAGGGAAATAATGTTGGAAAAAGAGATGTTACAGAGGGGTCTCATTCGTGCTTAATTAACTGTTTAATAGGTTTTAGAATTGAAACTCATATACACATAACTAATGGGCTGTCAAAATTTTGATGAATACAATGGGCTATTTCAGGTTCATGCAAATTTTTTAAGTGGTATTTATATAAGAAGAGAGAGTAATAAATACCCTTCATATTAAATCAGTTCAGTGACTAATATATCTTTTTTTAAAATTGAATTTTGTTTCATATATTGTACTTCGTACTCCAGAGCCTTCAGTAGGTGGAAACTCTGGGAATAGGGGTGCAGGTGGCAATTGGCTTGTCAGTCATGGGAACTTTATCCTGAAGTGTCCCTTTTTGGGGGGATGGCAGTGAGCTAGGGATGTTAGTATGTAGTTGTTTACATGATTAACTGATAAGCCCAGGCTTATCAGTTAACCTAAATGACTACACGCCCCCTCCCTTTGTCAGAGGCAGCAGGAGGGTAGCTTCCTCACATGTAACTGTGTAATCACTAAAAAATAAAATCCAGCGGCATTTAAAGGAATGCTGTCAGCACTAAGGAACACACACCTATCTCAAATTCTTCTATAATTTTTTACAAACACCTACATTTTTGAAAAACAATTTTGGGAAAAATTGTTCATTCTTCAGTTTGCTTATTTTTTGCACTTGAGCGCTGTGTGTATTGAATTACACTGTTTGTCCTGTTTAGATGGTTAGTTTCCTCCTGTTTTTATGTGTCATGTTTTTGTGCGCAACATGGATGACAAAAAGATCGAGGGCAAAATCTTGACTTCATTGAAGCCAATGGCAAAAAACACATTTACTTCAATGGGCCATCTATTTAAAAAAAAAAAAAAAAGGCAAATGTGGCTGTAAAACTGCAGTTTCTGGAATAGTGTGCAATGCTGCATGTAATGTTTTTTTTTTTTTTTTTAAATCACTGAAGATAAACTAGATATTTTCTCATTAACCCTTGCAATGTATTATTGCTGTTCATAAACAGCAGAGATGGACACAGATAGGCTGTGTCTAGACTGGCATGATTTTGAGCAAATACTTTTAACGGAAAAGTTTTTCTGTTAAAAGTATTTGCACAAGAGAGCGTCTACACTGGCATGTGCCTTTGCACAAAAGATTTGCTTTTGCGCAAAAGCATCCGTGCCAGTGTAGATGCTCTCTTGTGCAAGAAAGCTCCGATGGCCATTTTAGCCATCGGGTTTTCTTGCGCAAGACATTAACGTTGCTGTCTACACTGGCCTCTTGCGCAAGAATACTTGCGCAAGAGGGCTTATTCCCTGAGTGGGAGCGTCAGAGTATTTTTGCAAGAAGCACTGATTTTGTACATTACAACATCAGTGTTCTTGCGCAAATACTCGCGGCCAGTGTAGACAGGCGGCAAGATTTTGCGCAAAAGCAGGTGCTTTTGCGCAAAATCTTGCCAATGTAGACACAGCCATATTGTATATCTTATCCCACCTCTAAGAATGGCTTGTCACCCATCCTCTGAAGTTCACCTAGTGACTGATAACAAAATATTTTAGCTGCTCAGAACCATGGTGACTGGTCATAAGGAGATAAATAGTGCTAAACACTGATGTCCTTGGCCATTTAAGATTTTGTAGATGATCAGTAAGTTTGAACTGAACCAGAAATGTCAGAATATTGCACATGATTGGTAGGCAACTGTGTTTTGCATTAGCCCTAGCTTTTAAGGTATCTTAAATGTAGACTGGAAGTGATGGAGGAAAAATTTCTTTGGCAGTTTATATTGCAGAGGAAGGGTTATAGTCTCTTGGCCAGCTGAAGATAGTGGTAAATATTTTATTAGCGTCTGTGGTAAGGTGCAGCTCATGTTCTTGAATGGTGGTTTCTTAACTTCCTGTTCCATTTGTGAGATATACTGAGATGGTAATAAAAGTAGACTTTGTCTGCAGAGATAGGTAGGTGGAATGTGAGAGAAAAGAACTTGATTCTTCCAGATTCACTGTGTTTTTTCAAATTCATTGCCTACTAAGTTGCAAAAGTAAATTAATAAAAGTGCTTCTTTGTTAATATCGTGAATGTAACCTAAAGTGGTAGTGAAAGGGATGATTATAATGTTGATAAAAATATGAAATTGACAAGACAGCACCAACATTCTTTTTTCTTGAATCTGAAACCAATATTGTACAATATGGAAAGGTAATATGGCTGAGGCCAAACATGAGACTATTCTAATTTTGTAACTGTTTAGGCCTAAATACTGCCAGGCATGCTTCCACTTTTCCTGTCATTCTTAATTGAAAAGATTCCTGTCGTAATATAGTACTAACTTGTTTATATAATAATTTTAAATATTTAATTTTTAAATTACAGAAAACGCAGGTTTCAGAAGCGTTGGGTTAAGTTTGATGGAGACAGTGTTTCTTATTACAATAATGATAAGGTAAGTGTCTCTTTTTTGTGTGTGGGGTTTAAAAAAAAGTATGTGTTGGTCTCCTAAGTGGAAAGTCAAACTGCAGATGAGCTATGCTTACTGTACCATAAAAGAAACGAAAATAAATATAAATCAGTATGTGTGTATATCTTGTTTCTAAATAGTATTTTCATTTGCAAAATATTTGGATGTGACATTAAAAATTTGAAGATACTGTTGGGATCTTTGGCTAATGCTCCTTTTTTTTTCTGATCTCCTCTCTGACCTTTCAAAGAGGTATCTTCAGAAAGTCTGCTATTTTTTGTAGGATTCATGTATATGACAGAAAATCTGCAAACCCAAACCAGATCATGCAAACCACACTGTAGGGATCAAATTCTGTTTAGCTGCTGGCTAAACATCAAGATAAAGTGATCTTTTGATCTATGTTGTATTAAAATAACTTTTTACCTGCTAAATATATTGAACACTATCATTTTTAACAATTCATTCCTGCTTTTTTCCTTCCTATTCCTCAAGCAGCATTCACTCACAACAGGACTTTACGTCTTGTCCTATGGTTAACAAGATCCTTACTTTCTTTAAAGTAGAAGAGAATGAACTGAACTAAACTCCAGATCAAGAGGAGTATGTGTATGTGTTTGGGGATGAGAGTATGAGTTATTTGAAGCAATGAAAGTATTTTTTGGCAATGAAACAATGGGAATGACTGCCCCAAACAAAACATCAGTTACCAAGTCCATCTCTCTTTGCAAAGGCTGTGACTTTTCAGAAAGCTAAGGTGGAGACCAGTAATCAAAACTTCGGTATGTACATAAGAACAAAGGGGATTCTTACAGCACAGATTAGTTAGAGACACTTCCAAGACATAATGACTACACGTAAGGGCATAAGGAGATTAGACAAAAGCTGAAAAAATTCTTTTCATGAAATCTTCACCATGCAAATTATTCTGGGATAAGGGAGAAGACCTATACAGGATTACTTTGTTATACTGATTAGGGCAACGATCTTTTAATAAACACAAACATAAGCAAGTTATAGAACAATTTCAAAATTCAAATGGCAGTGAGTCACTCATCCAGGTTGGCATTCACTCAAGGGGAGGAGCTGACAAAGTAAAGCCACTAACTACATAGAGAATTCAACATGAAACTGAAACATGGTCAACACTGTATGTAATGTGTTGAAGAGAAAAGGTGCTAAAACTGACTTTAGTGTAGATTATTAAGCTGTACAACTTCAATAAGAAAAATAATGTATAAAGTCACTAAAGATAAATGTTTGGGATGAGAGCCTCTCTGCCACCTTAATCCCTTCTACATTTTTAGCTGGCATAAAGGGCTCTAAAACCTCTAGTTTTGGCTGGGGAAGGCATCTCCCTCATGCAGGAACAGGAGAAGCTGATCCTAAGGCTGCGTTCTGAGCACCCCTCACAAATCCCAGCATAGGAGGGAACATGTTTTTGAGGAACAGGGCAATAGGGAGACTGTAAAAGCCATGTATAATATCTTCTTAGCTCCTTCTTCTCACTTTTGAGTTAAGAGAATATGCTTTTTGCTGAATACATATGTGATTTGGCCATGTGACATAGTCATGCAGGTAGAGCCTGCAGATCTATGTTTCTAACTATACTAAATATCTAGAGACATTTCATAGTTAGGGGGAAGCAATTTGGCTTTAGGACTTAATACACAAACCTCTAAACTCAGGGCCACAGGAGTTCTAAATTGGGGCATATGCTGGCATCCCATTCTACTCTTCATATAGATTCTTATCCTGTGCTGATCATTATAGTATCCAAATGCCCTCCACTAGTAGGGGTGGGCAAAAGGGCCTCTGTGGCTGGATCCAGCCCACCAAACAGATTGATCTGGCCTGCTGAGGCCCTGCCGTTCTCCTGCCCTCAGGCCAATTGGGCCTGATTGACCTGGGAGCAGAAGAGGGAGCATGCAAAGTCTCCTTCCACCACCAGGGGCATGGGTGCTTAGGGGGAACCTCTGTGGGGAGGAGTAAAGACTTCATGAGCTCCTCCACCCCTAGACCAATCATGGTCTGTGGGTGGGGAAGCAGGCTTGAGGCCCTGGCCCTTCAGTGCAGCCTTTCTGAAGTGGCCCCTTCAGAAAAAAATTATTGCCCACCCCTTCAGTAGTTTGTTGAGTATCATGACTGAGATCTGTCATGTGTGTTTTATCCTATTACCAGGGGGAGAATTATGTGTGCAGTACAGTGTTTGTGGTGGGATTTTGTTTGGGTAACTGCAGATTGAAGATAAAATGCAATGTTTTATTGCCTGTAACTCACAAGTGACTTTTGATCGTTGTTCCTTTATTTAAAACATCTAAAGCATCTGTGTGTATAGATAGTTTGAGATACCCAGGCTCAAGTTACCACCAACTTGAAAATAAAACTAACACTTCCCAAGTTACTGTAGCTAGGCTGAGAACAATCAACGCAAGAAACACAGTGTAAATTTTACTAGCTACACAGAGTGGGTGCATTTTTAGTTCCACAGCACTTGAGCTTTAACATAGTGGGTTTGTGCCCACAAAAGCTATGCCCAAATAAATGTTACTCTTTAAGGCAGTGGTCCCCAATGCGGTGCCTGTGGGCGCCATAGCGCCCGCCGGGCCATTTCTGTGTGCCCGCCGAGTGATCGGGGCCGGCCCCGCCCCCGGGCATGCGGCGCATGGGTGGCCTCGCCCCCGGGCACGTGGCACAGGGGCGGTGGCGGCCCCGCCCCTGGGCATGCGGTGCATGGGCTGTTCCGGCCCTGGGCGGGTGGCGTATGGGCGGCCCCGCCCCTGGGCATACGGCACAGGAACGGCGCCGGCCCTGTGCGCACAGCGCATGGGTGGTGGCGGTCCTGCCCCCGGGCACGCGGCGCATGGGTGGTGCTGCCCCCGGGTACGCGGCGTATGGGCGGCCCCGCCCCCGGGCGTGTGGTGCATGGGTGGCCTCGCCCCTGGGTGCCCAGCGCGTGAGCGGCCCCACCCCCGGGTGCTCGGCAGCCCCAAAAGGTTGAGGACCACTGCTTTAAGGTGCTACAGGACTCCTCATTGTTTCTGACCAAGAATGTTCTCTGTATTTTAAATGTCTAATTTCATACTGTTTTTCAAAATACTAACACAAATTAATAATAAATCCATATTGTGAGGTGCTGACCTAACCAGGTTTATGTAATTTCTCTAATCTTTGGCAGCTTTTAATTACAAGCAGTATTCACAGAGGTATACTAACACGGGGTAGATGCTGACAAGTTTAAAAATATTTCTGTATTTTATCTTGGGACACTACATATGCTAAATTGCCTTGTCTGCTTCACTTTAATTCAGAACTTGTAGAAGGTGGAGGAATGAGAAGGAGTAGTTTGCCAAATGGCAAACAGGTTAACAAAAACAAACAAAAAAGGGAAAGGGGAAGTGAGGGATTTTTATGTGTGACTCACCCTACTCTACACACACACTTATAGTCAGTCCTTCTAAGATCTAAGTTCTTACCAAGTTTTCTGAACCACTTTTTTCTGACCTTGTTCTGCAATACCAAACCACTAGAGTGGCTCTTTTTTAATAAGTACACATTTTTCTTTCTCTCATACCCAAATATAATATAGGAAGAAAAATGTCCAATTTCCTGCAAGTAGTCATTGACCTTGATACTGTTCTTCACTGAGCCACTGATGCTGCTCATTTCTTATATGTGCATAGGCTTGAGCAAGCTAGTGTGGTGAGAGCAACATCCTGTGTGGTTGCATCCTTAACAGTGTGGTTAAGCGGACAGAATTATAAAAGGAAAATGCAATCTGAGGCTTGTTTTCCACTACCAGATCGGCATAGGGTTTTTTTTGTCTCCATGTGCAGTCTTTCTTTGACATAACATAAGGAACTCCAATTTCCCAAAACCTAAATTATAGACAAGGAAAAATGTTGCTATTATAAGGTTATTTCAAAAGAGTGAGGAGCTAGGGCATATTAATTAGGGCTATACTGAAAATGGTAAATCTGTTTCATGTATGATTTCAGAATCTGATTTCATTTCGATTTGGAATGAAAACAAGAACTATAGAAATGATATGCAAAACAGAATGAAAATTATTATTACTGAAGAAGTCAAAAGGGTTGGTTTTGATCATTTTGAAATAAAATTATGTCTATTGCGCTGAAGGAGAACTGGCTCCTGGATCAGACATTATTTTCAGGGTCTGGGCTACTGAAGAGCCAGGAGCCTGGAAGCCAGGGTCACCAGAAATCCTCCAGGTTGGCTGCTAAGGAACCAATCATGCGAGCTGTAGGGAACCAGGAAAGGTTCTGTCAGAGCCGTGTCTGGGTTCTGTCAGACCAAGATCAAAATCAAACCACTTCCACAAAAAACTGAATTTTGATGAATCTGCAGTCTCTGATGGAAAACCATTTTATCTGAGAACTTCTGTCCAGTTGTGATATTAATATTGGTACTTCTGGTGGGGAATGAAATACCTGAATCTTTTACATCTGATTGCTTATCGAGAAAGGTTTCTGAGTGGCTCTGAAATTGTCCTAATCAGAAAGTTTTTTTTTTTTAATACTAGGCATTTATTTCCTGTTCATGAGAGAGAAGTAGCTATAGACAAATGATTAAACTATTACAGTGTTATTGTATTATTTAGAATATGGACAGAATGCACTGGATATTAAGAAGTCTTGGTGTTGCAATATGCTAAAGCTTTACTTTTCATTTTCCTGTCAGCTGGTACGTTCTCAGAATTTGTCATTGTTCCAGCAATCTTTGTGCTTACCCACCTTGCGACACAGTTAGCATTGTCTATCTAGAAGCCAGATGAGTAAGCTTAGTTCCTTCAGTCTATTTTGGACTTTCAGTCTCTTTGTGTAGAGTTTTCCTATGTTATATGAAAGAGTCTCGATGTAATAATGTAAGTGACTGCTGTTAACTTCCTGAGAGATTTAAAAAACACCCCATTAGTTTGTTAAAATGGTTCAATCTTCTAGTGAAAGACAGAGGATGAACCTTTCAGATAAGGTAATCTGCAATAACTTTAATTTTGGGATATTATTTCTGTATTGGGTGAGACTGTTCAAATTAGTCATTTATTCTTTTTGCTGCATCAAATTCAGGTGAATAAGTAAAACCCAAGCATAACAAGTCTGTTCATTGTTATGACTGTGTGAGTGTGCATATTTACCTTGCAATTATGGCAGTCTACTTCAATATCAGAGAGGAAGTAGTATAGGGTTGAAGGTGGGGGCACAGTGGTGAGTGCAGCTGAGGTACTTCTTTTGTCGCATCCAAGCCACAGAAGTAATAAGTGGAAGGGGTGTTCTAAGGCAACTTGTGGCTGAGAGAAGGGAAACATCTATGTGATATTAGTTTGCTATTGGTTGTGCTGCTGTTGCTCACAGTTGTCCATCTCTGCCTAGAAACACCTAGTCGCTATATGTTCCAAATATCTTGAAGGACTAGTTATTCCCCTGAGGCATTAAGATCCTGGGAAACAAAACAGTGTAAGGCCTATGTAAGTGTGCATAAAACAGAATGGTTTAGTGGCTAGGGGACTGACTGGGACTCTGAGGTCAGTTCCTGGCTTAGTCAAAGACTTCCTGTGAAACTTGGGCAAGCCACTTTTTTATCTACCCTGTGCTCAGTTCCTTATATTTAAAAGTGAGGATTATATTTCCCAAACTTGTAGGGTTTTGTGGTGATAAAAGTTCAATACAGATTGTGAGGCACTCTGAAATTACCATTGTGAAGTCTATATAAATATGTGGGATGATAGATTTCATCAGGATTTTTATACTGCCCAGCATATGTCCATTTCTGTTATGTAACTCAATAGATTCATAATCTTTTGATTTATAGACATATACAATAAGATACCTGCATAGCACTCCAGCATTTTGACACACAATTTTAAAACAAACAAACCAACCTGAAAATAATGGCTAATTCCACCAACAGCTCCAACAAAACTAAGTCTACACAAGACTCTCTGCTCCCAATGCAGTCCTTTAGGATACCTTCCTGTGCTCCCTTCCCCAAAAGTATGTCTGCACCGCATTTTAAATCTATGTCTGTGCTATCTGTGCTTTGTAATCCTGGGTTTATAATTGCTGGGCCTGGGTGTCTCAGCCATGTGATGGTCCACTATGCAAAACTTTTGACTTGGTTCTGAGGCTTGAGCTATTCCTGTACTACAAAGTGATAGGGCTGAGACCCAAGTCTCAGGAGGCCTTGGACTCAGACCCAACTCCCAGAAGAGTTTAGATCTGAGTGCTTGCTGAGCTGAATCAGACCCATGTGGATGCCAAGGAGGTTTGGGCTCAAACCTGAGTCTGGGTTTACAATGCAATGTAGACACTACCTAAAAATCTGAGTAAAGAGATACTTTTTATAGGATTCCCATTGTGTCTAAAGAACTGGATTATTTTAGGTGAAGGTCCCTGATTGAAAACATTCTACCACTTTCCTGCTTTATTTTAGTTTCATTAATTGAGGGGGGCTATAGTAGGAGACCCATTATTGATTTCTATACTAGCCACGTAGCAGATGGGAGAAAGATCTCCCACATAGGAAGGCTTAGATAACATGAATCTAAGGTTGCCAACAAAATAACTAACTTAAACTTAAAGGAGGGTGAACATTTTTATTTCATTCTCTTTAGTGGCTAGTTGGAGGATGTGGTTTTAAACGGAGGTAATAAGAGGAAATATAACATTTTAGCAGTTTCTAATTGTAGAACTCTTTCCATCATTAGCCTGTCTTCTCTTGTGTTTTGACCAAGTACAATAACTTTCAGTCCCAAAAACAATAGAAATAGAAATGCCATCACTAATCTTCCAGTAAAAAATACATGGTCTTATAGCAGCAATGTCATCGCTAGAGCACCAGTTCTAGGAACCAGGGTTACCAAAATCTTTCCTGGTTATAAATTTATAAATTCTTGTTCTGAGTTGCTCAGAGGTTCCTAAAATTTGAATTAATTAACACTTGCCATTTCATTCTCTGTACTGAAGGGATGTACATTTTCAGTTTTGGCCAAATGCATTTGTGATACTTGGTCCCAGCAGCCTATTAAAAATGTGATACTTGTGGGAGACAGGAAAGAGACAAAAAGAAAAGTTATGTTTTAGCTAATACTATGAAATAAGAGCAGTTGTTGCTCATATTGGCGTTCTGATAGAGTAATGCTGCTACAGTACCTAACATAGCCAGTAGATGCCTGCAAACACCAGAACATAATTATATCTGAGTGCCTTTTGAAAAGGCATCTATTATTGGCATTTGTTTCCTTATGATTCTATTTTGTGAAGTGTAAGGAAACTTTAATGCTGCACCCAATTTTTCTGACAAGTGATTAGCTACTGTGTTAAAATACTTTTTCAAAGAAAATATAGCCTTAATGATATGTTCCTCTGTGTGCAATCCTCTATTTCATTGTGCTGACACACTAAGATTAAATTACCAAAATAGTTGTTCTTCACATAATTGTAGAAATGTTTGCTTGAAATAAAATGCATCATTTTTATTGCATCATTATTTTCGATATATTGCAATTGTCCAAACAGCCTTCATTGAATATATGTGTGCTTAAAAGGGGAAAAAAACCATAATATGTGGGCTGTTCTTACATAGATCAGTAGTACAGTGAATAAATAGAAAATATATCCAGTTGGGCACACACACAGTATTTAATCTAAAAAATTATACATTGAGTATAGACACAGAATATAATTTTATTATGACAGGATCTCGGTGGAAAATTTTTGTAGCTACGATTTTTTGTGTGTGTGGCAAGCTGACTGGATTCTTTATATTAGAAATATGTTGCTTTCTTAGTTATTAAATTCCAGAAGCATATTTGGGTTATTCTAATCAGAAGGCAGATTGACCCAAGTATAGTGGAGTTGGAAAAGCCCAAGCTCTGAATCCAAGTGGATTTGCAGAAGTGTATTTTAGATACTACTGTCATGTCCCCTGCACATTCTCTGTTTCAGCACTGGAGCTTGAATACCTGTGATCTGTGGGTCCCACTGGTGTATGTATAAGGAATGGCTTGAGCTGTTTTGTGAACAAACAAATGATTTATGCTAAACTATTGTAGATTTTTCTGCTGCCTTCCCTCAATATTGGGCTTCCTTGTCCCAACCAATGCTTTGGAGCCAGAAATCACCATTCCCACCAGATCAGATGGGTGTCAATTTCTGGTTCCAAAACAGTGGTTGGGACAAGAAGGCCCAAAGTAGAGTGAAGATGTCCAGGACTCCCAGGCATTTTGCCATGTTAGGGAGAAAAGAACCATCTCAGCTTTCAGGGAGGTTCCCTAGCGGTTCATTCATCTGGTACTGTTCTGCAGTGGGGTCCCTCCTGTCTCTGTGTCCCTTCCAATTCCAAGATAAAAGTTGAAATCTGAACATCTCCTGTTCTTACTGACTATGTGGAAAATAATTTCCTGGTGTTAGTCTTTAAAGTGCTACATGACTGCTTTTTTTTCTTTTACCAAGATCAGACTAACATGACCTACCTCTCTGTTACTTTGCTTCTTTCCTGACACTATTAAATGAATCAGGTTTTTCTGTGTAGTTGATGTTTATGGAAGTCCTAGGGATACCCAAGACTATGGAAAAACTGGGGTAAATTACAGTTGTCGACTGTCAGGCTGACAGTAGCATTTTGGAATACAGTTTCATGTAACTGGTGTTTATAAATTGTGGAGTCAGTCGCTGTTTTAGAAGGGTGCAAGAGCGAGTAGTTACATAAGGGTGAAATTAGTGCTACATAGCAGAATTCTGAGGGGGCAGAGGTACTTCAGTAATAGATATAGCTTATCAATAATGCTGTTCACTGAATTAGTATATGAACTTTACATACATAATGGCATACGTCTGAATAAAACTGCCTACCATTTTATGAAGTTGTGTTAATTATTTCTATTGTTTTGTATTTATTATTTATTTTCTATTAGGAAGTTTACTCTAAGGGAATAATTCTGCTTTCTGCGATAGCTACAGTCAGAGTCAATGGGGAAAATAAATTTGAAATTGTCACAGCTCATAGGACTTTTGTGTTCCGGGTTGAAAAGGAAGGTAAGCAGAACACACATATAAATGACAATTGCTAATTGATCATATTGGTGGCCATAGTTAAATAACATTTCTAAAATTTCCAATGTTTGTGTATGAATGTTGTCATCACAGTTCTAGCAGGGTCACTGGCATGGGCGATGGGTCAAGCTGCTGCTCGGGGAAGTAAGATCTCCACCCTGTGGCCCCACTCATACTCCACCACCTCTTCTCCGTCCCAGGACCTGCCCCCTCCACACTGTCTCCCTCCTCTCTTTCCTCCCCCTCCCTGTTCACCCTCTTCCAGCCAAATCCTGACCCCCACCCCTCAAGGTAGCAAATAACATTTGGAAAACAAACAAACAATCTTCTACAATTCCTTTCTAAAGAAAATGGAGCATGTTTTCCACTGCATGCCAGATTGTGAAGACTGGACGTGCAGAAGGTACCTCATTAAAAACACTAAATTTGGGAATATAATTCGTCAGTCACAGGTTTCATACCCTGAAGTTTGTCAGAGATGTATTAGCAAAGCTTGGAAGTAAGGGCAATTGGCTGTGCTGCTGAATACAGTGTTAAGTACTATGGAATACAAGAGGCAGCTCTTCTCAGTTTTACCTTTTCTCAATCAGTATGTCTAAGCTGATTTTATATTTTAAATGTACTCTTACACCTTCATAAAGTAATCATTCCTGATGACTACACATTTAACACACTGAAACAAAGACATTATTTTAAATTAATCAGTCAGAGCACTTTAGTGTGTTCATAACAAAGTTCATTGCTTTTAGAAAAAAGGAATGCTAATTTATTGTGTGTGATCTTCATAAAAATAGACATATTTATGAATTTTCACCATATGTTCATGTTAAAATATATTTCCAAAGATTTTAGTCATAACAAAGGATTTAATATCTTGGGCAATGTCTAGACTACAAAGTTTTTTCGAAAACAGGGTCCTTTCTTGGAAAAAACTTCACCTGTGTCTACAGTGCCATCGTGTTCTTTCGAAAGTAAATCAAAAGAACACGGCGGGTTTTTTGACAGAGGTAAACCTAATTTTACGAGGAAGAATGCCTTTTTTTGAAAGAGCCCTTTCGAAAAGGACTCTTTCGAAAGAGGCTTGTAGTCTAGACGTACCCTTAGTAAGGTACTACTTTTGCCTTAAAAGTAGTTAATCAAATGGCCAAAAGTAAAGAAAGGTAAACTCATTTGCCTAGTTATCTGGAAGAAAAGGAATGTTGTTCCTTTAAGGGCTCTCTTCAATAGGGGGCTGCAAGCTGAATAGGGATGAATAGAAAGAACAGGAAGATTTTAGAAACAAGATTTGTATTATAGTAATTAAAATTAAAATGTGTATTTTAGATAAGGGTGGTCTTTTGAAGGATTTATTTAAAAAACTATGTTTGAGGGGCCAGCCATAAAGAGAACTCAATTGTGCATCTAAAAATGTATGCAAGTTTTTTTTTAGAGATGTGATTTTTATAATCTTTAGCAACAAATTAATGAAATAGCTTACAATTTGCTTTAAATAAGGTCCTGTAGACATAGTAATGTACAACTGTTTTTGTCATAAATTCAGGATTGGAACATACCTGTTAAATGGCTTCCTTAGTAGTTAATGGCTCTTTCACTAGTTCAGTGTTATGCTAATAGGTCTGGCAAGCTGGAAGGCTTTTCTCATGTAAGTTAACAGATCCACTTTGGGAGAAGTCAGTCACCAGTCTGCAAGCTGCAACAACCTCCTGTGGAGTATTCAGGAATGGTCAGAATAGGGATAGGAAGAGGGGAGAGGTTGAGCACTACCACGTAGGGGAGGCATTGCCTCCCCTTGCGTTTGATATCTGCTGCCCATGGTCACTGGGATCCTGCCATCTTGGGCTCATACGTTGTAGGTTTTTGTGACACAACTTTATTCCATACCCTTCCATACCTATTGCTTTCAGTAGACAGTTAAAAAGGGTCCTGATGAACACCAGAAAAAATTGGTTTCACTGCTGTATAGAACAGAAATACTGTAGTTTCTGTAGAATTTATGTTCTTAAATGTAAATTTGCATTTAAATCAGATCTGCTGGAACATGTAGATTGTTTTATATTGTTTGCTCAACTCCTTGACAGACTTAATTTATAAAAATCCCAGATTAAAGTACTATATTGGTTAGAAAAAATAAAAGGGGTATTTTCCAGAACTTGTTTTTTTCTGAAATGCCATAAAACAGATTTTTCTGGGTAGTCTTCAACATTTATTGGTGCCACTTATAATCTATGTACTCTGTCAACTACTTTGAGTCACTGCTTAGTATAAAAATGCCAGTGAGCAAGGAGAAGTTGATAGCTTAGATGTGGAGATCAAAGAAATCTGGGTTAGGTTTTCTTGTGTCTTTATTTAATGTCATATGTAAAGTGTTTCCAACTAAGTTTGTGATAGTGAATAAGCTTAAATTTATACTCAAGGACATAGTAATTTCTCGTGGATTTTTTGTCATTGACTTGTACAGTGTATTATGCAAAATCAATATAAAAAAGTGTGTGCAGCTTGAGTTATTTATGAAAAAATACAATACAAATGGAATATTAACTAGAATGTATTTATTTACAGCAGTGTACACTAGCACTATTGTCGTTAAAAATCTGTCAGCATTTCCATTATCAACTCCCATTTTTTATGGGGTTATAGCTTGGCTATAAACATTTGCTCCAGGCTGTAACTTTGATTGCAGCATCCCAGCCTGTGGAAAAAATCCTTATTAGGTTTGGCTCAAATAATTTCAGGCATTTTTACATTGTTGGCTGGCTTAAAAATAGGACTTCAATTTTTTTTAAAAGGTATTTTTGTTGTTTGTTTAACTGCTGCTCAAAAATATTTTCATTGTAACATGAAATTTTGTGGGGCCATAATCTGCTTTATGTACTGATGCCTTCGGATAATAAGAGAACATCAATACAAATAAATAGTTAATGCTAAGTTTTTTAAAGTGTTCTGTGTGCCTTATGTATTTTTCTTAAATGCGCAACCCTCCTTTGACAGAACAGCCTGATTAGGCAGCTGTTGACTTACTGTTTTAAGTAGGCTTTGGACAAATAATATGGTCCATACCAATAACTAGAACCATTTAAAGTATTCAGTAATTTATGCACCCAATTTCCCTTTCCTGTGTCTGCACAAACTATTCCTGAACCAATCTCAGATGTTCACAGCTGAAAAATATTCAGGATATATTTACAACAGTGCCTGCCATTTGAGGTTTTGCATAAAGCATTCAAGGGCACGATTTTTCAAATATATTTCAGTCTGAGGCTTGTTTTTGAACGCTTCTCTGTGAACATATTAAAACATGAATGTGCTTCTTGTTTGGTCACCTAAGTCACTTGTTATAATTTCTGGATTGGGAGATCATAAAACTTTATAAACAGAAAATGGGCTTAAATAAATCAAGGTTCTCTGATTTTCTCATGGCTTGTATATACAGACTTGGCATTAGCAAAATTTAGGTGGGTATACAAGTGCTCAGAGTGATTATAGTGTAACTTCACAAAATGCTCCTAAAGAGCATAGAACATTGACAGCATTTTAGAATATTTATCGTCCTTGTTTTCCATAGAAGTATTATGCTCTGGCAGACATAGATCACAGGCTTCTTGGGGGGAAAGAAAAAAACCTGGATTTAAAAATGAGGGGAAGAGAGACTGTCTGTGTGAAAGAAGCTTTGTAAGCTGCTCAGAGTAAACTTTGCATAAATTTTTTGCTTGTTCCAGGTGCACAAAGTTTGCATGTGAGTAAACTAGTGAAGAGTTAGGCCTTAGGCCTTCTCTACACTAATCCCCCGTAGCTCTCCATCAATCCACCCTATGCTACTTCAGCTACTCATGTAGTGTACTTATTGTGGTATCTTCCATGTGGTAAGGTTGATGGGAGCATTCTCTTGTTGATTCTGGCTACTCTTCTTATCATTGTGGAGTAGGGTTGCCAGATGGTTTCAGAAAAAATACCCCCCCCCTCCCCCAAAAAATAAAAACCATGCCAGGAAAAAGTTTGTTGAGCGGGGAAAAAAAAAAAAAAAAAAGGACCCCCAGAGTTGTTAAGCAAAAAAACCCCAACCAAAACAAAACACTGCGTCCCCTTTTAAAACCGCGTGGTGAGGCTTTTTGGCCCTAACAGGCTGCCGGCGGCCGCTCCCATCTTGTCTATCTGCGCCGGGCTGGACAGCTCCCCAGAAAGCACTAGAGTTGCCAGGCTGCCTCTGTATTGAGCTGGACAGCCTGGGATTTTCACCTCCTGGCTGGGAAAAAAATCAGAAAGTACCAGACATTTTAGGTGTCTGGTATTTTCTGAGGTTTTTTTTACCAGACAGGAGGCGAAAATAATGGACTGTCTGGTTCAATACCGGATACCTGGCAACTCTATGGTGGAGTACTGGTGTCACCAGGAGAGTGCTTGGAGATCACCTAATCGCATTTAAGCAGATGCAACATTGATCCACTGCATAGTGAAGACAAGTTCTTAAGACCAGGAGAGAGGGTTTAAGACAGAAAATATATACTGCAGTTGGTAAGATGCTGCCCAGTACAGACAGAGGCACTAGCTTTGCTTGAGCAAGCATGCTCCAAAGAGCTGTGTAGTTATGTGCAACATGGGCAGGGGCTTGGGCTTGGGCTTAGTGTCCAAGTATGCATCAGGGGTCCAGACAGGTTTGTACTTGTATGGCAGCTTGAGCTCCCTCCAGTTATACTTCTTTTGAGCATGCTAGTTCGAACACAGGTAGTACATGTCTGTTTATTTGTGCTGGGAAACATGCTTCCAGCTACAGTTTAGACCCATCCACAGTAATATTAATAAACAATATCCTAATCCACTTTGAAATCTGAGTATGGTTTGATTTAATTTGCTTAGAATTCAACAATGTTTGTGGAAATAGTGTTATATTAAATCATCTCCATCACTGACCTACATGTAGAAATACTTTTTAAAGTATGCATTGATCTTTTGAATTATTTTTAAAAGGATAGTGCACTTTAAGGCTATGTCTACACAAGGAAACTATTTCAAAATAACTAAATTTGACTTAATAATGCTCAATTTTACAAAATCAAAAGAGCATTTTCCCTCTTGGAAGTCTCGAAAGTCCAAGGCAGACTCTGTTAATGTGGATACCGTACCTCATCTTAGAGCCCCAGGAAGCACTGGGGAGTAATTAGCTCAAATTACTCTGGAGAGTAATTATTTTGAAATAGCAGCACCAAAGCGTCCACACTAACACTATTTTGAAATAACTATTTAAAATTAGTGTTATTCTCTGAGAAAAGCAGGAGTATAGATTTTGAAATATGTGGCCCCTTATTTTGAAATAATGAGCTTGGTAATGTGGACGGTCGGCTTATAAATTTGACCTAAGGGGGAGTTATTTCGAAATAAAGCCCTACTGTAGACCAGTGCTAAGAGAGGTGCTTGGAATGCACTTCCTGAGGTGATCTATCAAGCTGTTGTTTTCTGTTCTTTAAGATGTCACCCTCTTCTAAAATGATGTTCATAAGATGATGATCATAAGTTGAGCAGATATTTGATTATTTGCTCCACCTTGCTGTGTCAAACACCTTTTGCTGAGTGATACATTTTTGTTTATCTTTTTGCTGTTCCCCTTGTTCTTCTTCCTTTATGTGCATCCTTTTGTTTTGTCACCCTCTATTTGCATTCTTTGGGGGGCACAGATCATACTTATTTCCCTGTAATGTAGATTTACCCCACATGTTTAAGGTACTTTAGCACATTGGAGTTAGTTTAAAAAATTGAAAATTCAGTGCTGATATTTTTGTTCAGAAAAAAATCATTTGGTTTCCAACAGTTTTACAGTTTACTTTCTGAATTAAATCTTCCAAAGCAAATGAAGTTAAAGCTTTCATCATATTCTTGCCACAAGTGGAGGCAAGTCTAATAATAATTCTTATAATATTTATCATTAACATTGATCTTGTCCTGTGCAATAGCTGGACAGAGTGGGTGAATGAAGGACTCGGTAGTATGTTATTATTTCAAATGCTTATTTTTGTAGTTTTGTAAGCTGTTCAATTAATAATTCATGCAAAGGGTATTCAAACACGCATTTTCTAAATCCCTTGGATAATGCAGACTTTAATGAGCTATACCTTAATGAAATAGACTGTAAACTGCAAAATAGTGTTGCATAAAAACTGTAGCTGTATTATCGGTATTATATAGGCCTAAATTCTCAGAAGTTACTGCTGATTTTGAATGCCCCAGTTTTTGGGTTCTGAACTTGTGATAGCTTACTTTGACCATCAGGGCTCGCCAGCCGCATGGTTCAGCACGCTGCGCATGTGCAGACCGCGCTGTGCATGCGCTGATTGTGCTGCGGTGCTGTGCCGAGCTATAATCTACTCGCTCGTGGCGAGTAGATTATCTAAATTGTCGAGCCCTGTTGGCCATATTTCCATAGTTTAGATTCTCTGCACTTTCAGAAAATCAGGCCCTTTTAAGTTGGTTCAAGCTGACCACTTAAAAATTACTAGTCATATTTGAGAGACATTGTCTGTGAGTCTTTTCATGCTTATTCTTTTTCTTTTCCTTTCCCTCATGGAAATATATGCAGTTAAGTTAAAATAAAAAATCCAGGAAAATAAACCTTCTTGCCAATCACTATCTAATAGGATTAGAAAAATACTTCCCTTCTAGGCAGGTTGTCCTAGAATTGTCTAGAATAGTGATTCTAGCACTTAGCTTTTAATAATTTAATCTGGACCATTGCCGGAAACAGAATACTGGGTTAGATGGACTGCTGGTCTCATCTGGTATGACATTTCCCATGCAACATTATAGCTTAGTCAAAAGAACTGGAGGAACTTCATGGGCATATATCTGAGGGGAGTGGGGAAGCTGCAACATTGCAGGAACTTGCTGTACTTGTCTAATTTCCTTTTCTTTTTCATTAGATGAAAGAACTGACTGGATTAATACAATACTGAGTGCCTTGAAATCACAGTACAATACCTCGCAAATTCGAGCTGCTGTCACTCCTGAGAAAAGTGGATACCTCGAATTAAAAGGATACAAAGCGAAAATATTTACTTTACTTCAGGGAAATAATGTGTGGCTTTGCAAAAATGAACAGGTAAATTTGTTCATACATTTTTGTGAATCAATAATTGTAAAAGTGATAAAACTAGTGTTCGAAAATGATGCCACTTATTGGATGGTCACATTCTTATGTTTGATATCACACTTCATTGTTTTAGTTCTCAAAAGGCTTTTAAAAGCAAAATATGTCTCACCATTCCCATTGAACAATGGGGAAAAACAAACTAATGAGAATATGTGACAAGCCCCAGGTATCTTTCTAGGTCAGCAGGAGAGTTGGGGTTAATTTGCTCTTTGTGTGTATGTTGTAAGCAATCTATCCTTGGTAAAGATTGAGGATGTATTGTATGCAATGGCTTAGTTCAGGGGTGGGTAATAATTTTTGGTGGGGGAGGGGAGCACTCCAAGATTTTGGAAAGTGGTCAAGGGCCACACTTTTCTGTGAAGGGGGTGAGGGGTGTAGGATGGAGCTTGGGTGCAGAAGGGTGCACTGGATAAGGAACTGGGGTGCAGGAAACAGTGACAGGTCTGACAGGGAGTTTGGATGAAGGAAGGGGTTGTGACCTGGGTCTGGGATTGGGGTGTAGGGTCAGGAGAGAGTATGGATGCAGGAAAGGATTCTGGCCTGGGGGAGGGATGTAGGAGGCGGAACATAATCTGGGAGGGAGTTGTGATCTGGGGCAAGGGGGTGCAGAGGGTTTGGATGGTGACCTGGGGGAGGGAGTTGGGATGTAGGAGGGGAGGGATGCCAGAGGAGGGTTTTGGCTGGGAGGTGCTTACCTAAGCATTTCCCAGCCAGTAGCCCTGAAGCACCTGCAAGGAATGCTGGGCTCCCTGCCGGCTGTAGCCCCAGATCGCTTAAACCTGCAGGCGGCTGCTTCCATGTGACGCTCAGCTCCGGTTGTTTCTGGCCAATAGGAGCTGAGGTTTGGGCTGGGAGCAGGGAGATCACACAAAGCCTCCCCCTCCCTCCAGAGCAAAGAGCCACATGGAGCAGTACTCTATTTAAGAGTGGCCGCTGTATGCCTGAGGGTCCTGGCAAGGTGGCCTGCAGGCTGGATCCGGTGGTTTGGTGGGCCAGACGTATCTTGCCTACCCCGACTTAGTTACTGGGACTTTAAAAGAGGACAGGATGAACTGCATGTGCTTTTGATTATCTTATTTAAATGGTCTCTTTGCAACATTTTAAAGAACTGTCTGTATTTTAAGAAATTTGATATCATCAATGTCGCCTATGGTGCACTGCAAAATTTTAAATAAACAACATAAAATAACAAATTACTAACTGGAAACTTTAGTTCTGCTCATAAAATCCAGTGATTATCCAGGATAATACAATATTAGTAAGGGAAATGGAGTTCCTGGGTGTGTCAGAGATATTACTAGCTGGAATTATCAGAAAAGTCCCAAGGGGAAGAATCAAAATCAAATGAGTTGGGTTTCTTTTTCCCTCTCTGCAGTTCCTCCCTCCAGGGTGGTACCTTTGTACTGTCACAATCTTGTTCTCTTTTGATCTTCCCCATCCCCCACTTTCACTGGGGGGGGGGGGGGGGAGGTAAAGGGATTGAAAGAGAATAAGAGAGTCAGATTTTGACTAACCCAGACATGGTGCCAGGCAGGCCTCATGTGCAAAGGCTTGATAGGGATCCCAGCTCTTTTACTGGATAAAATCTGTTTTTTCACTCCGTTTCATGTTTCAAATAAGACTTAGGATAGTCAATAGGGTTGGTCAATCTGTAATTGACTGTCATTGCATTCAACTTACCTTTTTCCCTGTACTACGTAGATTTGTTCTGGGACCTATCAAGTATTTGGAATTAGGTCTCACCATTCTTTCCCATTCTGGGCACTGAGATTCAAGAAGGAATTTCTCTCTCTAAACTCATATGCAGTGTTTGAGGTTATGTGTATGTAAGGTAATCTAAGATTTACCAGATGCATTTTGTGTGGTCCATTATCAAAACTAATTGATTTGGGCAAAATTGTGGCCCAGTTCATTGGTTTTACCATTACCTTACTTAGGCTCATCCCAGTGCTAACCTATGTTGTGGATAAGATAATGAGTGGCAGCTACTTCTTATTTTTATTTTGGTATTTATTTCTCTAGAGGGAAGGTTTGTTCTAAGGTTTCACCAAAGAAGAAAGAGTCTTGTTAGCTGGTCTGTGGGACATTTAGGGTCTCCATCATGATTCAGTCATGACCATTGTAACTAATAGGTGTTCTGTAATATTACATGTTTGTTTCAATAAAGGTTCAGGCCAGTGGCCTTTTAAATACAAAAAGTTGTCAGTATACCAAGTACCATTGGGATTGTATGCACTGGCTTGATTGTTTTCATTTCCCCCCAGCAGAAAAGTCCCAATCTTGCAACTTTTTATATCCGTCATCTTCAGGGTGGTTCCATGTGAGAACAGGACCTGCCTGAATGCAACAAGGTGCAGGACTGGAGCCTCTTTCGAGTCTTGCACCCTTCTACAAAAGTAATAGTCCAAGCTGCAACATCAACTGTTAAGAGACTATATTTTATCATGGTCCCGTTTTCAATCAAATACATAACATTTTTGTATCATTTCACCCCACTGTGCCTGCCTCATTGTCATTGACCTAACATCCTGTTTTATTATCCGGATAGCATTTGGGCATGTCTTTCACAGTGAGTGGCACTAGTGTTCTACTAGCATTTTTCCTCAAGTTTTTAAGGCAAAGGTCGGGGACAAGCTAACACTGCATTGAACGAGGAATCCTGACTTATACCTTAAAGACAAACTGTTATTTAGAGTTGAAACTTTTAAGCAGTTTTCAAAGTACTTCTGACTGTAGCTCTGCCTTATTTGGGACTCATCTGTTTTGACTAAAGAAACAAGCAAATTTTTTAGCAAGTACAAATTAGTTTAACCTTCAAGTACAAATGCAAATACATTTATAAAGGCAAATAGTACAAATCTGAGACCAGATTATTTGAAAAAGTGTGTGGCCCCGATAGTCGGGTTTAGCTTTTTGAAAGTGCTCAGGACTTAGTAGCTCAAAGTGAGAAGAGTGGAAGCTCTTGATTGCTGAGTTCTTTTGAAAACCTGGTCCTAGATGTTGTAATCTGTTTGCATCTGCAGTTGATTATGCCAGCAACACTGGAGTCCTGGTTTGATCCCTGTTTTTCAGTAGGTGGTGGTGGTTGTTATTATTATTATTATTAAGGACAGGAGAAAACACAAAAGCCCCAAACCTCTGTTAAATTTATTTAGAAGATCAAAAACAAGTTTTCAGAAAACATTCTTCTAGTCATTATGTTTTATTCATGCTCTAGCTTACTGTTCTTTTGGGGTTTTTTTTCCCTCTGTGGCTATATTCTTTTTCAGACTTCCTTTAAATCTCCTCATTTTCCCAGATGTTTTTCTGCTTTTGTCTTCCCTCCTTTCTCATGCATTCTGATGTTTACTACATTTTCCTACTTATTTAATCTCTCATTCTTTCTTCCGTATATAACTTATTTTTAAATTTCTTCTCTTGTTTTTTCCCATTAGCCAGAAGTCATTTGAAATAGTGTGAAAACAAGTTGCTGTGCTGTTTCTTTTCTTCTTCTTATGTTTTTTTCAGTGGCAAGACTTCCCTCTTTGGCATCACAGGGAAGGAAATAATTTTAAGGGATGGAGAGTTTGAGAGGATTCCATGAATATTGTGCATTATATACAAGTGTATGGAAAATAAATACAATAATTTATATAGATGAAGATAAATGGTATGGATGAAATATGGCTGTTTCCATCTGGAATTCCTTGGTGTCATAAGCTAACTCAGCCGTCCTCTGAAAAGACATAATTTGTTGAATTGAACCTAAGTGCTGGAACCCATCATAGAATACTAGGACTGGAAGGGACCTCGAGAGGTCATCGAGTCCAGTCCCCTGCCCTCATGGCAGGACCAAATACTGTCTAGACCATCCCTGATAGACATTTATCTAACCTACTCTTCAATATCTCCAGAGATGGGGATTCCACAACCTCCCTGGGCAATTTATTCCAGTGTTTGACCACCCTGACAGTTAGGATCTTTTTTCTAATATCCAACCTAAACCTCCCTTGCTTCAGTTTAAGCCCGTTGCTTCTTGTTCTATCCTCAGAGGCCAAGATGAACACGTTTTCTCCCTCCTCCTTATGACACTCTTTTAGATACCTGAAAACTGCTATCATGTCCCCCCTCAATCTTCTCTTTTCTAAACTAAACAAACCCAATTGTTTCAGCCTTCCTTCATAGGTCATGTTCTCTAGAACTTTAATCATTCTTGTTGTTCTTCTCTGGACCCTCTCCAATTTCTCCACATCTTTCTTGAAATGCGGTGCCCAGAACTGGACACAATACTTGTGGACACAAAAACACTATGTGCTTCTAAACTCCTGAATCTGTGTAGGGATTTGTTACTGCTGCTAGCTCTGGGTGTCTCAGGCTTACTCCTAGGTGCAGACCCTACATTTGACCTTTGGGCGGTGAAACCCTGCCCATCACACATACACAACCTAGCCACTGTAGTTCCTGGAACCAGTGCAACATCCCTTAGACTCCAGTTGCTTATATGTACTCTGAGTCCTGCGTGGAGCTTCTGGCAGTGAGCACTTTGGGTGCTCTGAACTTTGAAATCAAAGCCTTCAGGGACAGTGAGTTAGATGAGCAAAGAATATTGGCCTAGCAATGAAATTGCTCAGCCCCATGTACTCTACTCATAAACAGCATTGAAACATACAGATTGTTGAAAAAAACCCCAAAAAACCAGCAAACAATCCTGCTGGATTTCATCTTTGTCCCTAGGCCCCATGCAGCCATTCCTGCTTTCTCCCTCCTTAACCTCTTCTGCTTGCATGTGGTGGTGGATGGAAGCTTCCCTCTTTTAAAAAGCAATGTCTGTTCCTTTTTGTCCATGTGCTTCTGCTCAGTGGTTCTGGGCTCTGCCTCCACCCCGAGTTGGCTTCTGTGAGGAGTCATTCCAAGTTTTTGGCCCTACTGGTAGAAAACCTGTTGTTCCGGTAGAGGAGGTGTCATTGAACACTGTGGCTGTCATAGCGTCTCAGCCATAGTCTTTCTTTCATTAAGCATCAAGCCCCTGCTGCAAAATGAATGCTATAATCCACAAAGGAAGCTGCAACATTAAATCTGCAATACAAAGTTAGAGCCCCTGAAACAAAATGGGGTTTACAAAACAAAATGACGCAGTTTAACAGAGAAGCAAACTTGCCCTCAATATGTCATATATACTCTAGTATTCATGAGTCCAGAATTAAGAAAAGCTTGGGAAATATGCAGTGCAAAACAGGTTGGGCATATGGCCTATTTCCGTCATTTTAGTTATTAAGAAATTTGTGAAGAAAGTCTTTTGTAGTTGCTTTGAAAGACTGTCCCTCTATTCTGATTTTAGTTGACTATTTGATTATCAAGGATGGCTTCCCTCTTTATACATACTACTTTTCTTTATTGTACCTTTTCATTTACAAGTAATCCTTCCATTTTGATTTAGTTTGAAGTTCAGACACAAGCGATTTTTCATTACTTTTTTGCTGCATTTAATTGAAGAGAAAAATAAATGATACAGCTTTGAAACCAGTAGAGTGCTCTCGTGTTCTAAAAATGTCGCTTTCAAAAGAGACAATATTCTACCCAATAATTACCAGGCAAATATGCTCAGGGATGTTCTTGTATCCTAGTCATATTGGAATTCACATCCATACTAGAACTACACCCACAGTGACTTACCAGGGTTTATTATAACTGCAGTGCTAAAAGAAGCTATTTAGCTATCTTACTGTCTTGAAATGAGAGCAGATCTAGCTGATTTATTGATTTCTATTAAACTTGATAGAGAAAAGTCCAGTGGCACTTTACAGGATTTTTCCTTGTTTTTGAAAGTATAGAACAGTCTGAGCCAAAATGCCAGATCATAACGTAACCACCATGAACTTTGTGACGTTCAGATTGAGATCAGAGCTTCATGTCTCAGGTCTATTTCTAGTTAAAAAGTGATTGGGTTAGCTGGAGCTTCTGGCAGTGATATACTGCTACGATGAAACCATCAATTTCTTAGACTGTGTACACAGTGTGGATTTCGTAAACTTCCTCAGTGGAGCAAAAGTGAAAAATAGAACATACCGAATCAATTTACTCAGTCTTAACTTACTGAAAGTCCCATTTCTATTTTAAAACCATTCATGCACAAATTGGTGTTGTGCTTGATCCTTTAGGATGGCTTAAATTGGTGTTTGTAGTGTCAGTCTGCTGTGATTGCAGTGTTGGTAACCCCTTCTTTCCACTGAGCTGTGGGAGAAGCTTCTTGCAGACACTTAGATCTAGAGGCTGCCCCTGATAAAGCAAACTGTCCATCTATGAGGTGAAGGTCTTTGTCAGTGAGAAAGGGAGTTTAATCGGGGGGGGGGGGGGAGAAGAGAAGAGCAGATGTTTCTCCACCTTTTATCATTGTCTCAGATAATTCCAGTATGGCCCTGCAATTGGTGACTTGGGAGCTGTAGAGAGTCACAGGGATTGTAGAACAGTGTATGACTGTGTGTGTCCCATGATGGACTTCAGATTAATGTCTGGTCATCTTTGTTTACTAGAAGACTTACCTTGTGTTCTCAGGTCCTTCAGGGGCTGGTGGTATGGGGCAGGGACTTGGGAATGTGGAGGCTTAGGGCATGAAGCTGGCAATGTGGGTGGTGCAGGAGTCAGAGTTGGAGGATGAGGAGGAGCTCCAGGCAGGGGGTGTTTGATGCAGGAGTCAGAGCAGCCTATGGGGGATCAGGGAAGTGGGTGGAGATGCAGGAGTCAGGGCAGGAGGTTGGGGGAGATGGGGATGCACGTTGGCTGCTTCTGGGGGTGGTGAGGGCCACATGGCCTGGCTAGCAGCTGCCACCCAGGGCTGGGGTGCTTGCTGAACCCTTGTGGTCATTCTGGGTATAAATGTCCCCATGCTTGCTGCCCCCCCGAGGTCATTCATTAGTATAATTGTCCCTCCTATCACACCCCTCCTTTTCTGTTTGATGAGAAACAATCACATTCCATGTATAATTGTTCTGGCACAACCAATACCTGATCTTGCTTTAGTTTAAGTTCTGACAGGAGAAAGCTGCATACCAAATTCGGTGGTCCTAGCTAAGGATGTTAAAATCGGTTAATTTACTAGTCAAGTAGTTGATGGAATTTCCATCGACTACTCAATAGGCACTTCTGCATTCCTTTTTTGAAATGTGCAAGAGTCCCCAGTGGGGGCTCTTGTGCATTTCAAAGTGGAAGCATCCTCATGGAGCCCAGGATCAGCGGGGGACTCAAAGTCTCCCGCTGGCCCTGGGCTCCATGTTCCACTGCTGCTTTGAAATGCCCCTCGGAGCCCAGGGTCATCTGGGGACTCCCCAGCTGATCCTGGTTCCGTGGAAATGCTGCGTGGAGCCTGGAATCAGCTGGGGAGTCCCCAGCTGACCCTGGGCTCCACGTGGTGCTGCCACTTTGAAATGTGGCATTTCAAAGGGTCAGCACTGCACAGGTGCTCAGCTGTGGGGTACTGTCCCTTTGAACACCGCCTCAACATTTCAAAGTGGCAGTATCACACAGCTGATCACAGACTTAGTTGTGCAGTGCTGCTGCTTTGAAGTTCCTCCTCTTTTTCCCCCCTTTGCTGCCTCTATCTGATAAGAGGCAGCAAATGGGGGGGGGGGCGGGGCAGGGAAGGGAAGGGAAGGGGGAATCGACTAGTCGACTGACTATCCAATAAGCATTTGCTTATTGGATAGTTGACTACTCCTTAACATCCTTACTCCTAGCTCTTATCTTTTAGGAGGAGTCCTTGAACAGACTCACAGACAGACAGATGCAGAAACTCTCTCAAATATATAGTAGATTAAAGACTTTTCATGTTGTTTCTTTGTTCCTATTAATCACAGAGACTTTGTTTTAAAGTAAAAAAGGCTTCACTCCATAACACAGACAAAAACACATTTGTATATTGAGTGAATCAGTGGATTTGGGTGTAATAGCTTGCACCTCTGCTTTAATTTTCCCATTATGACTGAAATGTAATATGAGAGATGCTTAAGTGTTGCAATATGAAACAGATGTTTTTGCGGAATTAACAAAAATGGCAATAAAAACTGTTCAATATTTATTTAGCACCAATACATATATTCAGTAGTATTTTTAGAGAGTAAGAAGAACCAGATAAAGGTGCAAGTAGAAGTGAGCTTGAACAAGGCCTTGAAGGTGAAGAGCCTGTATTTGATGTGCCAGGATAAGAGGAAGCCGCATAAGTTCAAACAAAGGAGTAACAGAAGATGACTGCTTTAGCAACTGGGGTTTTAATAAACTAGATGGTGAGATGAGAGATACAAAAAACAAGGAACCTAGAAATGAGGCTAGATTGTGTTTAGTGAGAAATTAGCAAGTATATAGGAGGGTTTTAGCAGTAGAGTAAAGGGGGAAGCATGAATAATAATGGAAAAGGCGATAGGAACTAGTGAGTGAAAAAGGTCCTGGTTCCTTTCTGTGCGATTCTGGTTAATTCATAGCTGGGATACTAGAATTGTTTTTGGAACCGCTTTTCCGTTAACAGATATGGTGAAGTTAAAAAAGCACAGCAAACATGGTGAGAGGGTGGAGCGCACTGACTCTCTTATTTAGTTCCTCAGAGAGTCATCTGATGAAGTGAGCTGCAGCCATAAAAGCTTATGCCTCAATACATTTGTTAGCCTCTAAGGTGCCACTGGTCTCCTTGTTGTTTTAAAGTCTCAGAGGGGTATCTGTATTAGTCTATAACTTAAAAAATATCAAGTAGCCCTGTAGCACTTTAGAGACTAAAAATATATATATTATCATGAGCTTTTGTGGGCAAAACCCACTTCTGCAGATGAGATGTTAGATAGTCCCCAGAGGCGGGGCCAGCAACCAGGGAGCTTCCAGCCCCACTACTGTATCAGAAGCAGCATCACAGGTTGGCAGGCGGGAGCTGGTCTGTGAGGGGAGCTGGTGTAAAAACCAGCTCCCAGTGCAGATTGGCTCCCCCCTGCCACCCTGTACTGCTGCCTCTGATATGGCAGCAGTGCAGGGCACCCAAGATAGAGGCTATGTGCCAGAGCATCTTCTCTCTGTGGGGAGGCTCAGACACCCCACAGACAGGGGCTGCTGCCACAGAGCAGCCTTTGTCTGCAGTGGACCCAGGCTCGCCACAGACAGAGGTAGACCCCCATGGACAGGGCTGCTGCCACAGAACAGCCTCTGTCCACTGTGAGCCCATGCCCACAGTGAACAGAGGCTGCTCTGCGGCAGCCTCCTCTGCCCCCATCCCCACTGCTGTGGTAGCAGGACAGGGGGTGGGAAGGAGAGAGGTGACTCCCGCAGAGCTGGTGCTGGGGGGAACTGACTTTTAAGCTGGCTCCCCCCCAAGCACTGGCTCCTTCCTGCCTGCCCCCCCACTGTCTCTGTAGTATTTTTCAACTTACCTCATACAAGTACTGTTGTTTGATCTCTTTATTGTGAAAGTTCAATTTTCAGATGTAGATTGTTTTATTTTTGAGTGCAGTTATGTAACAATGTAAAACTTTAGAGCGTATAAGTTCACTCAGTCATTCTACTTGTTCAGCTAATTGCTCTGAGAACAAGTTTGATTACATTTGCGGGAGATTATGCTGCCTGCTTCATATTTACAATGTCACCGGAAAGTCAGAACAAGTGTTCACATGTCAGTTTTGTAGCTGGCATTGAACGGTGTTTATGAGCAGGGTATTCATGTTACCTCAGTGTCGGATGATGACCCAGCCCATGTTTGTTTTAGGAACACTTGCACTGCAGATTTGACAAAACACAAAGAAGATAACACTGTGAACTAAGGTTTCAAAAGCACTTGAGCTAAGATTTAAGAATTTGAAGTGCATTCTAGAATCTGAGACAGAATGTGTGAAACATCCTTTCAGAAGTCTTAAAAGAACAGCACTCCAATGCGGAAATTACAGAACCTGAACCACTAAAAAGAAAATCAATCCAATGATAATGAAAGTGTGTTTGGATTGTTATTGAGCAGAATTTGTAAACAGCATGGATATACATCCTTTGGAATGGTGGTTGAATAGAAAGGGACATATGAACCTATAGCGCATCTGGCATGCAAATATTTTACGATGCTGGCTATAATACCACCTTGCCAAATGCCTGTTTTCACTTTGAGGTAGTGTAAGCAAGAAATGGGCAGCATTATTTCTAGAACATGTAAATAAACTTGTTTTTCTGAGTGGTTGGCTAGATAAGAATTAGGACTCAGTGAACTTGTAGGCTCAATTGTTTTATTTTTAAAGCACTTTTTTGTACATAATTCTATATTTGTAAGTTGAACTTTCAGGTAGTTCAACAGATTGCACTATAATACTTGCATGAGATGAAGTGAAAAATACTGTGTTTTTGTTTTTTACAGAACAAATATTGGTAATAAAAATAAGTATAAATTGAACACTGTACACTTTGTCAGTGGAATTGAAATAAATATATCTGAAAATGTAGAAAACATCCAAAAGTTATATTCTATTATTGTTTAGTGGTACGGTTAATATTGTTAATTGCTTGACAGGCCTACATTTATCTAATTTAATATGCCATAATTTGAAGGAAGTGGTATGAAACTAAGTGGCTATGCTTGTTGTTTTAGTTCATTCAACCTTTGACTTTATTTTAAAATTATCCAAGTCTGTAGCAAGATATAATTGGTTTGGATCTCAAAAAGTCCAGAAAATCTGCTCCTTTTGCATTCCTTAAGGTCAAATGTGCCATTGACCGGTGGTTGTTCTTTTGAAGTGGAAGCATCAAATACGACCCAACCAGGGAGACTGTTTAAGTGACAAGGTTGCTATCAAAATGGAGCTGTGAGGATAGATTAAATCTATGTTCCTGGTCTTCTAGCAATTCCTCAGCATCGGATTGATTTTTGCCATGTTTTGGGTGACAAAATAGAGAGTGCTGCTAAATCAATCAGTGTTTATGCAATTAAAAACTCGAAGATGTATTCTTGAATTCAGTAAGCAAGTTACAAACTTCCTTATTAACAGTGTAGCGCAGAATGATCCACAAAAAGAAATCGTTGAATTACTTTGCCCTGAATGAAAGTGTTCTGTGCATATTTAAACTATATACTGCAAATGTCAAAAATAAGGGTGAAAAAAAATAAAATAATATAAAATAGCTGATTGAGCATGAGAAATGGCACAATGACCATACACTGAAATGGAAACAAGTAGTCCTATTTTGTACAAATGATTTCTATATCTGAAATAATGTTGCAGAACAGTGTTTTCAACTTACTGAAGATGCCATCCAAGAATACAAAGAAAAGTATGGCAAGGTGGTCCTTGTCATTTGCTCAGGCAACAAAAATTAAATGAAAAAGACAGACCCGCCTCAGGTGCAGGCATCCTAAATTTTTGACTGTGTGATTATTACTTTTTTTCCCCCCCCAATAAAATCCTAACACCTTACAGAAACCTAGTGTTTGTTGTGGAAGTTCAAAAACTTTTCCTCTATGGGCTCATCTAGACTAAACGGAACAGTCGAAAGAGGATATGCAAATTCTGTGGGAATTTGCATATCTTCTTCTGATTGCACTTTTGAAAGCAGAGCTTTCGAAAGTGAAGGTAGTGTAGATGCAGCTTTTTCAGTGAAACCCCCCACCCCACTTTGTTGAAAAGCTGCTCTTCCTCAAAAAATGAGGTTTACACGGGTTCTGCTTTTGAAAGTGCGATCGGAAGAAGATATGCAAATTCCCACAGAATTTGCATATCCTCTTTTGACTGTTCCACGCAGTCTAGAACATAAGAATGGTCATACTGGGTCAGACCAAAGGTCCATCCAGCCCAGTACCCTGTCTGCCGACAGTGGCCAATACCAGGTGTCCCAGAGGGAGTAAATCGAACAGGTAATGATCAAGCGATCTCTCTCCTGCCATCCATCTCCACCCTCTGACAAACAGAGGCTAGGGACACCATTCCTTACCCATACTGGCTAACAGCCATTAATGGACTTAACCTACATGATTTTTTTTGTTTTCTTTTAAACCCTGTTATAGTCCTAGCCTTCACAATCTCCTCAGGCAAGGAGTTCCACAGATTGACTATGAATTCTGTGAAGAAGAACTTCCTTTTATTTGTTTTAAACCTGCTGCCCATTAGTTTCATTTGGTGGCCTCTAGTTCTTATATTATGGGAACAAGTAAATAACTTTTCCTTATTCGCTTTCTCCACACCACTCATGATTTTATATACCTCTATCATGTCCCCCTCAGTCTCCTCTTTTCCAAGCTGAAAAGTCCAGTCTCTTTAATCTCTCCTCATATGGGACCTGTTCCAAACCCCTAATCATTTTAGTTGCCTTTTTCTAATGCCAGTATATCTTTTTTGAGACGAGGATACCACATCTCTATGCAGATTTATATAAGGGCAATAAGATATTCTCCGTCTTATTCTCTATCCCTTTTTTAATGATTCCTAACATCCTGTTTGTTTTTTTGACTGCCACTGCACACTGCGTGGACGTCTTCAGAGAACTATCCACGATGACTCCAAGATCTCTTTCCTGATTAGTTGTAGCTAAATTAGCCCCTATCGTATTATATGTATAGTTGGGTTTTTTTTTTCCAATGTGCATTACTTTACATTTATCCACATTAAATTTAATTTGCCATTTTGTTGCCCAATCACTTAGTTTGGTGAGATCTTTTTGAAGTTCTTCACAGTCTGCTTTGGTCTTAACCTTTGGGGAACAGCACTAGTTATCCCTCTCCATTCTGAAAATTTACCATTTATTCCTAACCTTTGTTTCCTATCTTTTAACTAGTTCTCAGTCCGTGAAAGGATCTTCCCTCTTATCCCATGACAACTTAATTTATGTAAGAGCCTTTGGTGAGGGACTTTGTCAAAGGCTTTCTGGCAATCTAAGTACACTATATCTACTGAATCCCCCTTGTCCACATGTTTGTTGATCCCTTCAAATAATAGATTCGTAAGACATGATTTCCCTTTACAGAAACCATGTTGACTTTTGTCCAACAAATTACGTTTTTCTATGTGTCTGACAATTTTATTCTTTACTATTGTTTCAACTAATTTGCCCGGTACTGATGTTAGACTTAGTGGTCTGTAATTGCCAGGATCACCTCTAGAGCCCTTTTTAAATATCGATGTCACGTTAGCTATCTTCCAGTCATTGGGTACAGAAGCTGATTTAAAAGATAGATTACAAACCATAGTTAATAGTTCCGCAATTTCACATTTGAGTTTTTTCAGAACTCTTGGGTGCATGCCATCCGGTCCCGGTGACTTGTTACTTTTAAGTTTTTATCAATTAATTCCAGAAACCTCCTCTAATGACACTTCAATCTGTGACAAGTCCTCAGTTTTGTCACCTACAAAGGATGGGTCAGGTTTAGGAATCTCTCTTAACATGCCCAGCCGTGAAGACTGAAGCAAAGAATTCATTTAGTTTCTCCACAATGACTTTATCGTCTTTAAGTGCTCCTTTTGTATCTCGATCATTGTTTACCAGGCTTCCTGCTTCTGATGTACTTAAAAAAACATTTTGTTTTTACCTTTTGAGTTTTTGGCTAGCTATTCTTCAAACTCCTTTTTGGCTTTTCTTTGTACATTTTTACACTTAATTTAGTAGTGTTTATGCTCCTTTCTATTTACCTCATTAGGATATGACTTCCACTTTTTAAAAGATGTCTTTTTATCTCTCACTGCTTCTTTTACATGGTTGTTAAGCCACGGTGGCTCTTTTTTAGTTCTTCTACTGTGTTTTTTAATTTGGGGTATATATTTAAGTTGGGCCTCTATTATGGTGTCTTTGAAAAGTGTCCATGCGGCTTGCAGGGATTTTACTTTAGTCACAGTACCTTTTAATTTCTGTTTAACTAACCTCCTCATTTTTGTGTAATTCCCCTTTTTTAAATTAAATGCCACAGTGTTGGGCTGCTGAGGTGTTCTTACCACCACAGGATTGTTAAATGTTATTATATTATGGTCACGATTTCCAAGCGGTCCTGTTAGAATTACCTCTTGGACCAGATCCTGCACGCCACTCAGGACTAAATTGAGAATTGCCTCTCCCCTTGTGGGTTCCTGTACCAGCTGCTCCAAGAAGCAGTCATTTAAGGTATCAAGAAATTTTGTCCCAGTCAATATGGGGATAGTTGAAATCCCCCACTATTATTGAGTTCTTTATTTTGATAGCCTTTCTAATCTCCCTTAGCATTTCATAGTCACTATTACTGTCCTGGTCAGGTGGTTGATAATAGATCCCTACTGTTATATTCTTATTATAGCAGGGAATTACTATCCATAACGATTCTATGGAACATGTTGATTCATTTAAGATTTTTACTTCATTTGATTCTAAATTTTCTTTCACATATAGTGCCATTCCCCCACCCACACGACCTGTTCTGTCCTTCTGATATATTTTGTACCCTGGAATGATTGTGTCCCATTGATTGTTCTCACTCCACCAGGTTTCTGTGATGCCTATTATGTCAGTATCCTCCTTTAACATGAGGCACTCTAGTTCACCCATCTTATTTTTTAGACTTCTAGCATTTGTGTACAAGCACTTTCAAGATTTGCCACTGTTTATTTGTCTGCCCTTTTCTGATGTGTCAGATTCTTTTTTATGTGAATGTTTTTCGTCTGATCTGTCCCATACTTTATCCTCTTTCATTCTCTCCTCCTGACTAAAACCTAGAGAATCTCTTATCAATAGACTCTCCTCTAAGAGACATCTCTGTCCAATCCACATGCTTCTCTGCACCAATCAGCTTTCCCCCATATCTTAGTTTAAAAACTGCTCTGCGACCTTTTTAATGTTAAGTGCCAGCAGTCTGGATCCACTTTGGTTTAGGTGGAGCCCATCCTTCCTGTATAGGCTCCCCCTATCCCAAAAGTTTCCCCAGTTCCTAATAAATCTATAAAGATAAGTCCTATGACTAAAGGTCTCATTTCTAATGGCATTCCGTGGAACACTCAAGTACACTTTCTCTATGGTTGCATCAAACTACCATGATTATGTTACAAATCTCAATAAGCAGAAGGATTACTGGACAAACATAATACACAAGTAAAAGTGTGTTTTATACGGCATCTTGGAGCAAGGGGGGGGGCGGGTCCACAGACAGGTACTAATGAGTCTCATGCTAGGAGGCTAATGATGTTACCAGATTTGCTCATTACTCTGGGGTATGCTTATTTATTAGGGTTACTCTTACGTGTTTGGGGGAGGTTAATAATTCTATCCGTGTGCTGCTTGTGTTCTCATATTGAGTTGAATTCTTCCTCCTGCCAATTCCCCCTCCCAATAGAGCTTTCCTGCAGGAACTATGTTCCTCAGGATGGGGTTCTTCCCACCTTAGAAACACATGGACACTCACACCCAATAACAGAGCATGTCTGAGAGGACTGGTGAATCAGCACTCGCAAGCTGACCCTTACATATCCCTGGATTCAGCGTGCTGGTTTAACAGCAATACCACGCTGTACCCTCATGTCCCTTTGGACTCAGTGGGCTGGATTTAACAACACTGTAAGCTGCCATCCTCATGTGCCCCTAGATTCAGCACCTTGCTATCCCCACTTTCACATCACAATCATTCTGTTGGTAAACCATGTGATGAGCAAACCCCACAGGATTTTGGGGCACTACAGGGATCTTTAGCTTAGGTACAAGAAGCATTGTTGCAGAGTGAATGGGGAAGCCAAAACAACATCTCCGAGGAAGAGTGAGCGAGAGAGAAAAAGAGAGAGAAGCAATATATATATGGAGCCAAACACACAAAACAGTTACCAATATTAAATCTAACTTGAAACTGATTACAAATGTTGGGGCTAGCAAACCATATAGCTGTTTACTTGGGCAGGGTCAGGAGTCTACGATTAGAGAGAGATTGGGGAACAGAAAGAGAGACCTCACCACTCCTTGGAGCTTGCACTGATGGGGGTTCCTAGTTGGTGATGGTAGCTGGGGATCCAGAGGGCAGGAGTCAAGCAGAGCCGAGCCCTCAGCACGATCAGGCAGTAGATGATGAAGTTTCAATGGAACAGATGCAGTTTAAGTCCAGGCAACAGAACAGTTTTTCTTGGACAAGGGTAGGAGTTTTTATAAGGACAGGACAATAGTTTGAGGAGGACACTGGATTTGTTTATGGGTAAACAGAGGCGAGACAATAGAGACTAATCACATCTGGCTACAGGTGATATTCCTTGAACAAGCTCACAAGGCAGCTAGGCAGTTTCAGTATTTTGGATATCAATAGGATCCATTACTAGAATTGGTCTGATAATGACTAATTTGGGTATGAGTGGGCCTGGGTTCATTAGCATCTGGAGCAAAGATTTCCCATCAGGCAGTGCTTCTCTGCTTTGGTATCCCATAGTTCAGTATGGTTGCTGCTTTGGAAGAACTGTTCTCCATTCTGTCTGCTAATAGAGATGTCTCTTTGTTCTGTCTTCAGATCAGATGAAGCTGGGGTGTTTCCTTAATTCTATCACCCTTGTCTGGAGGAGTTTAGGTGCGTCTTCCCCTGCCTTTTTGTTGCTTTGTCTTTGATTCAAGCAGAGGCCTGGAGAAGAGGGATTATTTTCCATGAGTATCACTCCCTGGCTCCCCAAGAGCACAGGGCTGACAGGTGGCCATGCTCTGGTTCCCAAAGAACACAGAGCTGGTAGGTAACACTGAAAGCTGTGTAGCTGTTGCTCTGACACTTTGACTTGGGTTGGTGCTCAGGCTGTCAAACTTAGGGAAAGCAGGGGACCTGCTAAAACACCTGCAAAGCTATTTTGTAATATGCTAGCACAAATCTGAGTGTCTTAATCCTGAGTGGGTTAATCCTTAATCTGAGTGTAGACATACCCCAAGGGACGCTATGGAGAGGCTATACAGTTACAAAAATAATTAGGTTTCAGTGCAATCTGATGGATAGAATTTGACCATGTAGCGTTTTTTAAATAAATAAATGTAAGTGATGCTTTGTAGAAACCAGTGGTTTTGCATCAAATATAATATTTTAAAATAAACAGTTGGAATCCAGAGTACTAGGAATAATTAGTATAATCCACACTAATATGTGTGTGTTTTTTCTGCCACAGTACTAAGGCAGAATACATGTGCATTTCTACTCTTAAGTTTATTTTCTAATTGTACAAACCAGGTAGTTTCTCATTTAGTTATCCATTATGGATTATACAATTCTTTATCATTCACATGTATGCATGAGTTTACTATATATTTCTACTATCTCTAACAACCAGTTTTAAAATGATAAGAATTTAAAAAGTCAGTTTGTTTTTTCAGAATAGTGAGACAACACCATTTTTAGTCTATTCTAGATATGGGAGAGCATATTTAGTAGAACCACATTTGTACCGTAGTCTGTTTCAGCTAATCATGGGGATGTCAACCTTCATAGGAAAGGCATATTCATAAATTTCAGTACATTGTTTAGGTTGTTATCAAATTAGAGGCAATTCAGAACAGATTTGCTCAACTCCAAATGATTTGCTACATTTATGGTGCTTATATAAATAAGTGCTGTGGTGCTTGAGGTACCATAGAAATTACACTAATCCTTTCCCACATCATGCTTTTTCTCATGTATGAAACTGTTTTTCATAGAAGAAATACTCATCTAATACTTTATGAGACTTTGGTAAAATGACAGTGCCATAACCTTGTTAATACCAAAGTTCATTCTCTGAGAATTGAGAGTAGGGCTTTGGTTTTGAGAAATACTACAGCATACCATGTCTTTAGGAGACACACGCTGCACAAATTTTAATTATTAAAATATAATGGAGGAACAAATTTATTTTTATATTTACTTCTTTGTCATGGGAAGGAAATGCATGCAAGAGTGTCATGTTGTTACAAATTTTTGTTATTTAAAATGTATTCTTCCATTATCTGTCTGCCATTGTGAAAACTTTTAAATTACAGTATTCTAAATGCAGTTTTTGTTGAGGCTGTTAATGCTCTTTTGCACTTTAGCTCTTCCAAGCACTACACAAATGATCTATCGGACATTACGGTTTTCAGCGAAGAAGAAAGCACTTAGAGCATGCACAGGGCTTCAGAGATTTGACCCTATACTTCAGTTCCCGATCCTGCAATCGACATCCTGTGTCCATGCAGAGCCCTGTATGAACTTGTGGTGATGAACAGGTCTCCCCATGTGGACCTAAGTTCACCACTGGAGTCTTCCTTTCTTATTTAGTTCTCACACACCCATTACAGAAGGTTGGTGAGGCATTATCTTTTACTGGACCATCTTCTATTGGTGAAAGAATAGCTTTTGAGCTTACATTGAGCTCTTCATACACCCATTAATTATCTAGTAATTTTTTTAAAATGGAGAGTCAATCAGTCACGTGAGGAGATACTTTATGCGTAGAGTATGAAGAACATGGTCATGGGCAGCATGAGGTGTTGGTGCCATTGTTGGACTGATGAGAAAACAACAGGGGAAAAAGGTGATCCTTTTCCTAACATTTCTTGAAGAGTAGACCATTTGAGTTTCAGTCAGCTAGAAGTTGATCTACTTTAAGGAAAGTCTTTGGATTTTTATTTATTTAAAGTACTGTGAATATTAATCACTGATGTATTTTTATCTTTTGAACTTCTGTACGACTCTCTTATTGTCACTGCTGTTCCATTTTATATTGTGTTCCATTTGATAACTTACCATACACCACTATTATTATGTCTATTTTTTCCAGTGTCCACACTTCAGTCTGAATAAATAAAGCACTCTCATTGTTTGTGGAAGGGATATTTAAGATATACAGCATACTAACAATAAAGGGAGAACCATACTGTGCTTTCTCAGCAGTAATCCAAGACTCTTGCTGGTAAACTGCTACAGCAATGATCTTGAACTTTATCAAGTCAAACTGAATTATTGCCTCATAAAACACTGCTGTGCTACCTCTATTATTTAAATTAAATGTATCTCTTAATGTTTTGCATATAGTGTAGTGCTGTCTGTAACAGTCATAACTTGTATGTTTTATGCTTTAGATTGCATGACCAGTTTTACTTTATAATTCTAGAGCGTGTAAAGTAAAAGTAGCCATAGATTTTTCTCAGCTTTAACCTAAAGAATGCACTGGTTAGCTAATTAACTATATTCACAATGAAGCCTTTTTGACTTTTGATATTTTAGCCTATAATCAACTATTTTAAGGATAACGGGATCATCCATTATTCAATGTTGTTGTATAATTAGAGTATAACACTCTTTTTAAAGCACCCTTCAGGATGCTTTGCACAAGGGGATTGCTCTTTAGTGGCTGTGGCTCAGTACTGATGTGTTCTGTTGCAAAATAGGATCTAGTTATTTAATTAGACCTAAACAGTCATGCAAGGTGCTTCCAAATGGTGAGATGGAAATAGTTGGACCATGGTGGTGAATTTATGATTGAGTTAAAAAAAAATCCTTCAAGCAGGGTTGGCTGATGGCCATTGCCAGATATTGAGATACAGAGCATTTCAGTTCCAACTCTGCCTTGTGCAGCTGTTATTTCATGAAGAGATTTTGGTGAGGATGTTTATTTCACACTTCATTTTTGAAACAATATGCAAATGCCGCAGACCAGGAAGGTTCAGGGGCTTTGAAAGCTATCTGGAGGAGAAATGCAACATCCTTCTATGGGACTCAAATACCTACATCTGATACACCATGAATAAAATGGCAGGAAAGGGGAGTAGTTGAACAGGCATTAGGGCATGTGTTTCCCTGTTCAATCAGTATAACTGGCAGAAACATATGCAGTAGAGGCCCTAGACGAGCTGCCGGCAACTGGTGCCCTAGGCAAAACGCGCGATCGGCACCCCTGCCTTCAAAGCCCTCAACGGTCGTTTATCTTGGCACCCTACGTGACCGTGTAGGACGCCTGTATTGACGGGCCGCCACTGAACACATGCAAAGTTGTAATGCTGATTGAAGCAGTATTAAATTGCTGTGAGCACAGTCATGTGGTGAGGGAGGAGTCCTTGGTAGCCAGACATGCTGCTGGTGCAGAGAATAGCACAGGCCATAAATGCAGAGTCAGACTACCCAATCATTTTTCGACTTTTGTGGGGTTTCCGTAAGGAGAAAAACTAATATTCTAGAGAGGTCACAATTTTATCTATTTTGTTTTCTTCCACATGTTTCCATATGCAAAGGGATGGTATGGCTCTTCGTAAATGTACTAACTTATGATGTTAGATAGGATGCATCTGTGGTATACATTCTTTACTCTAATTCTAGTAAATTGTTTTTCTGGCTAATCTATCATCTTTCCATAGTTTTCCAAATTGCCAATTTCCCCTCTTTCTCTTAGAATGAATGGAGTAAAACAGTAAGTATTGTAGTATATCACCTATGGATGTTAAATTTTGATTAACTAATCGAATAGTCGATGGGATTTCCATCAACTATTTGATTAGTTGATAAGGACTAGTGTGTTCTGCCTTTGAAATGTACAACAGCCCCAGCAGGGGCTTTTGTGCATTTCAAAGATTGAAACACCGCATGGAGCCTGGGGCCAGTGGGGAGTCCCACTGACCCTGGGCTCCATGTGGGCGCTTCCTCTTTGAAATGTACAAGAGATCCAGCAGTGGCTCTTGTACATTTCAAAGAGGAAGTGCTGCATGGAGCCTGGGGTCAGCAGGGGACTTGCTGCTGGGGCTCTTGTACATTTCAAAGCAGAAGTGCTGCATGCCGCTGGCTCCACGCCGCTGGCTCCACGTGGCATTTCAATCTTTGAAATGTACGAGAGCCTCCGCTGGGACTCTTGTGCATTTCAAAGTTGGAATGCCATCGCTGCACCCCTGCCCCCTCCCACGGAGCTGGAGCTGGAGCTGGGGGAAACTGACTTTTAAGCCAGCTCCCCCCAGCACTCTCTCCTCTTCCTCTCCTCCTCCCCCGCTGCCTCTTTGCGATAGAGACAGCAAGTGGGGGGGAAGCAACTAGTCGACTAGTGTGTCGACTATCCGATACACTTTTGCTTATCGGATAGTCGAGTAGTCAATTAGTCGCTTACATCCCTAATATCACCATCTACTTGCTTTGTTCATTTTTACTACTGACATCTAATATTCAGTCTTTCAAATATTATTCAGGATGAGCTTAACAAGAAATGAACCATGTTTATAGTTGCACTAGCAAACAGCCATTCTTGGGGGAAAAAAACACAAATAAATTGTATGAAACTTGAATGACTTCACTGGAGTTCTTGCTGCTAAATGCTAATATTAATACAAATTCTCTTGTTGGCTATTCATTGTACTATTCATTTTCATTCTTATGTCCATACCATGGTATAGGACATCAGAAAAATATGTGTCCTCATACATGCAGGAGGAACTGTACTGGAATTTAGAGGGAGAAAAAAAAAAAAAGGTTAATAGAGTGCATCTTAGCCACAAAACCAGAAGATGCTATCACCTCAAAGTTCTGCATGACTCTGGTGCTAGCTTTTCAGAGATTTTCATAGTAGCTATTGTCTATAGATTTATAGATATCAGTGCATGGAGATTACTTAAAAATGAATCCTAATTTGCCTTGTGATATTTCTGTATTAACTGCTTGCCCTTCTGATTTTGAAAGCTTGAGGCTCTACATATTTTCTGTATGCACAATGAAGCCTGAATGGAGTTTTGTAGTATGTAGAGAGGGAGCCTTTGTCATTTACTTCCATGGGGCCAGGAATTCATTCCTAGATTCTAGGTCAGCACTGTATTTGAAATTACAATACCCTGATGTGCAAACTATATTGTCTGCCCCTCAACTGTGTTTACCGTTTATATTTGCCATGTCTTTCTGGTACTGAAGAGTTTCTTTCCAGTCCTCTAAGATCATTGTAACACTTATTTTTTAAGTGTCTTTCTCCCTGCCAGTTGCTACTAAATGCTGTTGGTGGGATTCTAAAAACCAGTTGTATAACTGTAATTCTGGCTCAGTACAATCTGGTTACACGATCATCTCTGTGAGGTGATCTTTTTGATCTATAAAAACTTTCACAGTTTTGGCCTTGCTTCTCTGTTTCTAACATGGTTATCCTTTGTAATACGAGCCCTAAAAGACATCATGATGATAATCTTTTGTATAGTACTAAACCGTGACGTACAGGGTAGTTGTTGCTTTGTTTAACTCATTCTGTTTGGTATCCAGAGATATTGTGGTGATGCCATCATTTGTCTACAAGGCCAGGTCTACACTAGGGGTCAAAGTTGAGCTAAGGTGTGCAACTCCAGCTTTTAATATGGTTAAGGGTATTAATATTGTTTGCACACCCTCATTAATAAATATTAAGGTGGTAAATTTGAGAAGTTTCATGCAAAATTACACTTCCATTCACTACATTACACAGTTAGTATTAATGCTCTTAAAATAATTTAGTTAGTGATCAAAAATACCATATACATATGCATGAAAACCGAAACTCAGATGAGCAAGTTTTTGATTCTCACCCCTTTTTGTTAAAGTAGCTGGGGAGAAAGGTTGAGAAGTGAAAGAAAGTATGAGGCAGGTCGAATAGTCATGCTTCTAGGGAGTCAGTGTGCTGTAGCTTATCCTAGGTCTTGTAACTCCCTCTGGTATCCCTATTCATAAAATGGCAAGAGGTAAGCTCTTGGCAGATAAATAAAGAGAGGAAGAGAGAGAGAAGTTTATGTACGGTATTTTGTCTTTATGTTGTCAAAGAGGAAAGCAAAGGAACTCTGTATTTGTGCTGTCTTAAACCATAAAAAGCACATTCGCCTATAAGTGGGGAATATAATTTTCCTATTTTGAAGGTATTCTTGGTTTTTCGGTAATACGTCCTGTGTTTATGAACAAAAAGTGTGGAAACTTTTTCTCTGTTCTGGAGATTGCTTTAATGTGAGAAGAGTCCCAGCACCAAGTAGGGTTACCAGGTAGACTCCCCCAAAATACCGGACACACTTAATCGTGGGCGGGAGGAGGGAGGGGGCGGGAGCTGATGGGGAGGGTTTGGGGGCCGCGGGGCTGGCCAGGAGGGGGGGGGGTGGGAAGCAGAGCTGGGGGGGATCAGGGGCCGGGGGGGCTGGACGGGAGGAGGGGGGGCCAGCGGAAGGGGGGGCGGAAAGCAGAGCTGGTGGGAGGTGATGGTGCAGCCACTGGCCACAGCCAGAGTCCAACAGGCCTTGCCCTGGCAGGTACTCCCTCTAGTTGCTAGTAGAAGCCAGGCAGGGGCAGGGGGAGTGGCTGGGAGCCACTCCCCCCACCCGGCTTCTGCACGCAACCACAGGCTCCCAGCTGGGAGGCAGGGCCGCGATTGGTGATGGGAGCCTCTGGTTGTGTGCAGAAGCCGGGCGGGTGGAGTGGCTGGGAGTCCCAGCCACTGCCCCCGCTCCGCCCCGCCTGGCTTTTGCATGTGACTACAGGGCTCCCAGCGCCAATCGCGGCCCGCCTCCCAGTCACTCCCCTGCCCCCGCCAGGCTTCCGTCCGGTGCTCAGCCAGAAATTCAGAAAATACCGGACATTGCACACGTCCGGTATTGTCTGAATTTTTCTACCGGACAGAGAGTGCAAATACCGGACTGTCTGGTAGAAAACCGCACACCTGGCAACACTAGCACCAAGTTTGAAGTATTTGAAACAAGTGTTTTTGAAAAAGGAGAAAGCTTCTATTATCTCATTTAACTGTCCAAGTAGCTCTGTTGATTCTCTGCCAATTTTCATCTTCCCATTGTCTCTGACTTGTTTTCAACATATTTATTATGCTCATTAAACAAAAGTGTTTGATTTGTCTTGAACCTTGTAGAGTATACAGTACGTGAACAGTCTCTCTTTCTGAAGAGGAGCTCTGTAGCATCACTTCAGCTTACTTGACTAATGGAAATAAAATTGAACTATGAATTTGCTGACATAGAGAACATATAAAGATCATTCATGAAATGCTATTGTACCGATCAAATATGTGAATAAATCTAAAAGAATAATAATTTACCATATTTTATAATTTGATATTAAAACATAGGCAGACATAATTCCCATCATATATTTCAGAGGGACCAGTCATGATTATTATGCTTAAGGATATTTGTCTGTGGCATAAAACCACAAAGATACAAAAAAGATGCCAACACAGAGTTAGGACTCTGAAATCAGCATTGCTAGTTTTGGTTAATAACACTCTCTACTGGAAAAGGTACAGGTAGGTGCACATGAAAAATACATCTCATTAGTAAATGAGATTTCCAAAGCACTTGCAATTAGCAAGGCTTTCTGAAATCGCATAGAAGTTGTGCTAAAGGTTTTGTGTCTGCTGGGAAAAGAGTTTTGGAAAAGATAAGACGAAAACCACCATTATCTAAAATCAACAGTTCCCCCTATGTGTATTTTGATCCTTGTGGGTAGTCTCTACTTTTATTCCACTACTGTACATTGAAAACTCCATCTGAGGTGCAGCTTTTCACTTCTTGATTCTTAGAATAGCAGGTCTGTGTTTTTAATTTGGAGATGAGTTTTAAAGACTTGTCAAATGGGATGTGCCAGGCACAGTTTTAAGCTAAATGGTCTCCATTTCACTTCTATATTAAGGGTTGTTTGTGGATGACCTGCACGCTTCTGTGAATTTTTTTTCATTAAAAGTAAGTAAATAAAAAGATATGATGATCTTGAAAAGAAAAGTTCAGATTCAGTCCTGTTGTTTATTTTTATACCTATTTGGAGGTGAATAAAACTTAGGGAAATCCAGATCATAGGCAAAAATTGCCAGTCCATTTAAAATATCCAGTTTTAATTTCTGAACCATGAAACGAGCATATTTTCTTCTTGCCAAAGAGGAAAAAAAATGACTATAGATTTACTGTTATGTGTAGAAAATGGGTGCTAAAATTTTTGAAACCTTTCTGCCTATAAGAAATTAGTAAAAGCCCCTATGCTTCCTAAACAAAATTCCTGGTCACTGGTGTGAATATTTGTTTTGTACCAATAGCTTTTGGCTTATTCAGTAATTTTTTGTGGATGCAGGAACTCTGCCTTTGTTTTGAACCGGTTACTTACTAGTTGGATGTAATGCAAAACTACCAGAGAAGGAGTTCTAGAGAGAAGGATCACTAGCTTTGCTTGATTCACAATCTAGATCTCTTAGGGGAGAATCCATTTTGAAGCACTTAGAAGAGAAGAAAGTGATCCATAATAGTCAACATGGATTCACCAAGAGCAAGTCATGTCTGACCAATCTGATTGCCTCTGATGATGAGGCAAAATGACTCTGTGGATATGGGAAAGGCAGTGGATCTGATGTACCTTGACTTTAGCAAAGCTTTTAGTATGGTCTCCCACACTGTATTCTTGCCAGCAAGTTAAGGAAGTATGGATTGGATAAATAGACTGTAAGGTGGATAGAAAACTGGCTAGATAGTTGGGCTCAGTGGGTAGGGATCAACAGCTCGATGTCTGGTTGGTGGTGGGTATCATGTGGAGTTCCCCAAGGGTCATTTTCAGCATCTTTATTAATGACCTGGATAAGGGGATGGAGTGTACCGTCAGCAAGTTTGCAGATGACACTAAACTAGGGGGAGTGGTAGATATGCTGGAGGGCAGGGATAGGATCTTGAGTGACAAAGTAGAGGATTGGGCCAAAAGAAATCTGATGAGGTTCAACACAGACAGTTGTAGAGTCCTGCACTTGGGACAGAAGAATCCCAAGCACTGCTACAGGCTGGGGACCGATTGGCTCAGCAGCAGTTCTGCACAAAAGGACCTGGGAATTGAAGTGGGTGAGAAGGTGGATATGAATCAACAGTGTGCCCTTGTAGCCAAGAAGGCTAATGGCATATTGGGGTTCATTAGTAGAAGTATTGCCATCAGATCTAGGGAAGTGATTATTCCCCTTTATTCAGCACTGGTGAGGCCACATCTGGAGTAATGTGTCCAATTCTGTTTTGCCTTCCCCGTTACAGTAAGGATGTGGATGCATTGGAGACAGTCCAGCAGAGGGCAACAAAAATGATTAGTGGGCTGGAGCACATGACTTATGAGTAGAGGCAGACAGAAGAGAAGATTGAGGGGGGATTTGATAGCAGTCTTGGATAACTTGAAGGGAGGTTCCAAAGAGGGTAGAGACAGTGTGTCCTCAGTGGTGACAGATGACAGAATGAGGAGCAATGGTCTCAAGTTACAGTGGGGGAGATCTAGGATTGGATATTAGGGAAAGCTATTTCACTAGAAGGGTGGTGAAGCATTGAAATGGGTTACATTAGGAGGTGGTGGAATCTTGATCTCTGGAGGTTTTGAAGTCTCAGGTTTTCAAAGCCTTGCTGGGATGATTTAGTTAGGATTGGTCCTGCTTTTAGTGGGGATTGGATCCGTGACTTCCTGAGGTCTCTTCCAACTCTGATTCTATGGTTAGGGTATGACTGTGTTGCAAAAAACAAACAAAAAAAAATAAATGCTACAGTGAGTAGTCTGAGTCTGTGTCCAACTAACTCAGGCTCATAGGTAGGAAGACCATGTTTTCTTAAAGGGTAAACTGGACACTACACAGGGGTCCTCCTGATGACTCCCAACTCTCCCAGTGAGTACAGTACCCCAGTGCCCTCACTGTTACATGCTGGTGTGTGGGACTGGCCTGACCTCCTCTGGCACTCCCAGAGCCTTCCCAAAGACCCCATCTAGTCCCTGCATGAGGAGCCGGCCCAAGGCCCCATGTTGCCTTTGCACCACTGTCCCAGACGAGCTTCTCTCCATAGACCTCCTTCCTGCACATGGCTAGCATTGCCACTAGCCCTTTCTGTCCCTGCACATTCCTCTGTGCCCCAGCAAGGGTCACACCCCAGTTTTTGGCAAAACTGTGCATTTATTTCATTTGGGCTACATCTACACTGGCAGCTTCTTGTGCAAGAACTCTTTTGTGGAAGAGTTCTTCTGCAGAAACTCTTCCAGAAGAAAGCGTCTACACTGGCATGTGCTTTTGCGCAAGAGCATCCATGCCAGTGTAGACGCTCTCTTGAGCAAGAAAGCTCTGATGGCCATTTTAACCATAGGGCTTTCTTGCGCAAGAAATTCATGTTGCCTGTCTACACTGGCCTCTTGCACAAGAACAGTTGTGCAAGAGGGCTTATTCCTGAGTGGGAGTATCATAGTTCTTGCGCAAGAAGCCCTGATTTTATACAGTAGAACGTCAGTTTACTTGCACAAGAACACACGGCCAGTGTAGACAGGCAGCAAGTTTTTGCGCAAGAGTGGCTGCTTTGGCGCAAGATCGCGCCAGTGTAGATACAACTTTGGAGAGCAAATGGGATAAATGCCCAGTTATGCCAAAAAAGTTGGGAGGGTGAGAAATAAAATGGAATGTGGATGCACCCTACACATGGGGCTAAAAATAGTGGAGTGGACATTCCTGATACACACCCACGGTTGAATGTCTTTAATGTATCCTGGACTTTCTCTGTTAAGTGCTTTGTATTTATTTTTGTTTAACTAGTTCATTCATCTCAATACCATTTCATGTCTGCCAAATGGAAAAAACACAGGACAGGCATAACACAATCACATTTCTTCATACCCATTACCTAACGTGTTGTTGAATTCAGAGTATTCCACATGTTACAAAGAAATCCTGCTGGAAGGGAATTACAGTAGTTTTACAAATTGGAATTGTTCATCTGTGCCAATGTTTCTCTTGTGGGGTGGCACAAGGATCTATTAAATCTTCCCTCCTGTTCACCATTTGTGTAAAAATTGGGAAGCTGTCAAGATGGTTTGGTCTGCAGTGTCATCAGTCTGCCTTTGACATACAGTTTTGTCTCTCATTCATGGCACCCAGATAATGTTAGGTTGTTTCTCTCTCCTGCCTGAGAGGGAATTAAAAGCAAATATGGCAGGAATGTTTGGGCAACTACTAGGTATTAGCAACCTCCCCTTCAGTCTAACTCATCATGAAAGTATAAGGCAGTATTGTGTTCCTTCGGGAATCTCCAGAAAGCATCACAGCTGATCCCAAGACCGCTTTTATTTAAATCACAAACTTAATGTTTTACTAATAGCTTCTGATTGCTTTCAGGATGAGAATACCACATCATTGCTTATTCTGAGTATTTACATTTCATACTGTACTTGCTTATGCTCAAAAGAGAAATTATTTGGCCATTATTAAACCCCTGTACCAACGTCTTCTTCCCAAATAGCCTTTTGTCAAGGCTTTTTATTGCCTGTGTAGATACATTCTTGTAATAAATACATGATTTGTAATTGCTTCATTACATCTTGAAGACCTTTATTGTAACACTTCTTAATTTTACCATGCCCAAGTGTAATGGTGCCTTGTTAGAAACTGAACAAAGTAGTTGTTCTGCTCAGAGCAGGAATAGTAAATTTCTATGACGCTTAGTAATAGTCTTTAGACTGTATTTCAAATTTTCATTTTATCTGGTAGTATTAGACTACACTAAAACAAGAAATCATCATCTCGACCCCCTAGAATCAAAACTACAATTTTTAAAGTGCTTTCAGAGACAATTGTAGATGCATTTGTTTGTTTACAGATCTATACTTGGGCATGCTTTTTGCCCCTTTGGGTAAGGCTCTAAGCTGAGATTATCTAACTTTCCCCACATTGCTTTATTAAGTTATCTATTTTCACAGCGATTCAAGATCTTGTTAAATGTCAATTTTGATGGGTTACTTTTTTCTAGTAGACACACTGCGTTAAAATTTACTGCCCTACTGTGAGCCGGTGATCTAAGTTATGCAACTTCAGCTATGCTTATTACGTAGCTGGAGTCAATGTACTTCAATCTACTTACTACAGTATCTTCACTGTGGTAAGTTGAGAGTTGACACTCGCCTGCTGATTCCCTTTACTCTTCTTGTTCTGGTGGAATCAATGGGAGAGCAGTTGGTGGTAGATTTATTGTGTCTATATTATATATGATAAATCGACCTCCATTGGATCTATCACTGCCCGTTGATACAGCAGTCAGTGAAGATATTCCCTAAGATAGTAAGTTAATGAAATTTACCTGAGAAGTGTCTTAAAAAGAAGTGTGACAAATAACTAGTGTTAATTACAAGATAATTATGTGCATTTAGGTTTGTTCTTGGAACCTATCACATAACAAGTGGAGTTCCACAGGGGTCTGTGTTGGGACCGGTTCTGTTCAATATCTTCATCAATGATTTAGATATTGGCATGAGAGTACGCTTGTTAAGTTTGTAGATGGTTACCAGACTGGGGGAGATTGCAAATGCTTTGGAGGACAGGGTCATAAAGATCCAAAATAATCTGGACAAACTGGAGCAATGGTCTGAGGTAAATAGGATGAAGTTTAATATGGACAAATGCAAAGTACTCCACTTAGGAAGGAACAATCAGTTTCTCACATACAGAATGGGAAGAGATTATCTCGGAAAAGTACTGCAGAAAGGGATCATAGTGGACCATATGCTAAATATGAGTCAACAGTGTGACACTGTTGCAAAAAAAGGAAATATGATTCTGGGATGCTGAGCAAGACATGAGAAGTAATTCTTCCACTCTATTCCATGCTGATTAGACCTCACTTGGAGTATTGTGTCCAGATCTGAGTACCACATTTCAATAAAGATGTGGAGAAATTGGAGAAGGTCCAGAGAAGAGCAACAAAAATTATTAAAGGTCTACGAAACATGACCTATGAGGGAAGACTGAAAGAATTTGGCTTGTTTAGTTTAGAAAAGAGTAGACTGAGAGGGGACATGATAGATGTTTTCAAGTATCTAAACTGGTGTCACAAGGAAAGGGAGAAAAATGGCTCTCCTTGGCCTCTGATGATAGGACGAGAAGCAATGGACTTAAATTGCAGCAAGGAGGATTAGGTTGGACATTAGGAAAAACTTCCTAACTGTAAGGTTGGTTAAACACTAGAATAAATTGCCTAGGGAAGTTGTGGAATCTCTATCACTGGAGATACTCAAGCGCAGGTTAGATAGGCATCTGTCAGGGATGATCTAGAAGGTGCTTGGTCCTGCCATGAGGGCAGGGGACTGGACTCGATGACCTATCAAGGTCCCTTCCAGTTCTAGTATTCTATGATACTTCTTTTGTCTGCAAATATTTCTTAAAGCAGGGGTGGGCAATAAAAAAATGGCAGCCCTCAAGGTTAGTCCTTGGCGGGCCACTGCTGCTATGTTTACCTGTGCTACCACAGGTATCAGAGGATCACAGCTCTAGATGGCCGTGAATCACCATTTGCAGCCAATGCAAGCATGGGAAGAGCGTCATGGGCCAGGATGTCGCTTTCCACTGCATGCATTGAGCTGCGATCCTCTAATACTGTGAAGGCACAGGTAAACATGAAGGTGGAGGCCCACCAGGGACTAACCTTGCAGACCAGATTTGCCCACCCTGTCTTAAAGTCTTTGACAATGGATCTCTCGACCATCTAGTGCTGCTCTACATAGAGAATTACAAACTCCCTGTGGATATCAATTACTGTTCGCTCAAGTGGTGGAGGTTGGTTTGGTTCCAACCCTGATGATGATCCACATGGGTGTCAATATAATGGACATTTTTTCCTGTTTGCTTTTTTAAAATCTAGAAAATCTCCTATCCAAATTACATTAAAAGAACATTATTAAGGTTGCAAAGTCAAGCATCCAGAAGTTAGGATATGTCAGAGTTGAGGTAAGAAACAAGATACCTTTGATAATAGTTTTTATTTTTTACTTTGATACCTTTATGCGTTTATGACAGTCTTGGGTTACATAATTGCATACTATTTTTTCACACAGTACTCCTGCCCCTTTCAGGACAGATGTTAATTACCTAGTGAGCAGCTACAGGTAGTCCCCGGGTTACGAATGCATTGATTTACGACCGTTCATCCTTACGACCAACCTCCCATTAAGCACTTCCCTAAGTTACGAATGCAATCCGCGCTTACGAACAGCGCAGTCACATGTAAATGAATGGGGTCCCACTTACGAACAGATCAAGTTACGACCAAGTGCTTGGGACGTAACTCATTGGTAAGTCAGGGACTATCTGTATTCCATATTTTTTATCCTCATTCTTCAATGTGGAAGCCATGTCTGATTCCGTGTCCACGGTTTAGACCTTTTTCTGAAAACAGAATTATTAATTTACTCATGGGCTTTTCTGTGGCACTCATCCCTATAGTATTTGCTTAACAAACATGAATTTATTTTCACTGCACCCCTCTGAGATGAGTGGATTTTATCTTCATTTTGCAAATGGTGAACTGAGGCACAGAAACATCAAGAGTATCTATTTGTTTTGTGTGCCCAAGGTAAGGTGTCTAAGACCTGACACTGGATAATATATAGAATTCAATATATTCAGAGTAGAGCTTCTAAGTATTTACTTGCACTTGTGCTTCTGCATTTGGCCTCAAGTCAGGGACCCAGAAAAATGTGGTGTAAGTGACTTGCCCAGCGTTGCATATAAACTGTGTTGCAGAGGTAGGGATAGAATCCAGTTTTCCAGGGCAAAGCAACTTTTAGTTTTCAGAAGGAAGGGTTTCTGTAAATTCCACAATCCTTGCATAAACCTTGACAACTTACATAAAGTAAACCTCAAATGAGCTACTCCAAAAAGCAATGGTAAATCTAAGGAAACATGCAAGATCATACTTTTGAAGCAATGAATCGATTAAAAATAGTTTAAAGGTCACACACTCTACTGGGAAAAGAAAAATGGAAATAGAATGGTTTCACAAATCGAGAAGACCATATTTTAGTCTGCTTTGCAGGACCGTCAAAAAGGTGAACTAAATCATGAAAATAGTTTTATTTTTACCCTTTGGTGCTCTTTTACAGTGTCAAGACGATTTTAAAGATTTTTTTTCCTCAGTAAGTTTTTGAATTTTTTTTAACCTTTTAAATATCAAGTGCTGAATTTGAGGATTTTACTGGAATATAGGGCTAAACAACTTGATCAGGACAGTACTACAATAGACCAAAACCTGAACTTCAGCATTCCCAGCCTTTCACTGCAGGTGAAAGGGATATTGAATCTTTTTCAGAAAGTTGTCCTCCCTTCCTGCTGACCCCTCCATTTTGCCATGTCTGGGTAAAGTAGGCTAGAATAAAAACCTGCAATAAGTTTTTTTTTTTTCTTTTCATTCTGCTGTAATTCTCCAATCCAAACATTCAAGTCTCTTCTCTCATTAAAGCTGCTCTTAAGTTTTCAATCTTCTGTGGTGTCATCTTTATCCCTCTTGTCATCCAGTAAAAAGCAGGGAATTTAGGACCGATATTTCTAATTGAAAAATTACCAAGTAAAGTTGTTTGATTCTTTTGAATCAACTTTTGAAGTTGTCATCATACATCATAAAGAATCAATGAAAGGGACATATTCTGGGGATTTTTTTTTACTGTGCAATTTAACTTTCTCTTATAAGTCTTTCAACAGACTAACCCATGCAGAAATAATGGTATGTTCAGTGAAAGATAGAACACACTGAAACACAGCTATTTATAACTTTTAAATAACCTTACAAAACCGCTTGTAAAGTTTAAAGCACCACAGATCTGGAGTTTGTGGGCTCAGACAAGTTTTCAAAAAGCGAACTGAGCTGGTAACTGGAAATGCCAAACAAAAGTGAATTAAATGTAAGGTTGTATATGGCTGACTATGCTCCTCTTGAGAGGAAGAATGGTTTTGTGGGCAAAGAATATATTTAACTTGAAGCCATAAGACTTTTCTTCTACTGCGAATATGCTATAAGTATCTTGCGTGACCTTTGACCCAGATACTTTGTTGACTATTTTCTGAGCTGTGAATGTTCAACATTTCTTGAAAATAAGACGTCTTAGATGTCTAAATTTGGATGTAGGGGCCTGACTTCACTCATTTGTAAATATTTACCTTGAACTATCATAATTTATTAAAAGCAGTTTGGCAGACATATGACATTTTTCTATTTATTTATTGTGTATGCTCTTGTGCTGATTTAGATGTGGGAAGAGAAGATTTTTCTAAGTTGTGTTTTATAAAGACTTCTGAATCAGTGACAATGGGGATCATATGTTCTAATGATTCCTGCTGCAGGAAAATTACCATTTACTACAGAAAATATGCTGGGTTCCCATTGTCTTATTTCCTGGATAGCTCCCTTTTCCTAGAGTCATGAGTGCATAATTGAGATTTATGTTGTGATATTTTTGTTCTCTTGGTATACATACAACTTTTAAAAAAATGTTCTCATCCAAGACACCCCCCCTTTTTTTATTCTCCTCCAAATATATGCCCCAAAATACAAACGTATCACAGACTTTTCTGATTAAGAAACTCTGCTTTTCCCTCTATATTTTAAATGTTCTTATACTTTTTCTTCCATTGCTGAGAAAATCTAACATACTGTTTTAATGTAAACCTGAGCAATGAGCTTTCAATCTGTAGGGATAAAACGATTCTTGTTCCAGAGAGGAGATACTTGATCTTCGCTGTCTGTGCATTCTGACAGGCACTTGAATGGTCCTATTGTCCTCTCATACTCTTAAAATGACTTAATATATCTTTCGAAGAGGAGCACTATTTTCTTCCCTACACTCAGTTCAAACTCCCCAGAGGGAAGTAAAGAGCAATACTGCAATTGAGACAGCTTATAATTTCTAAACCTTGATTCTGCAGTATGTGACACTCACAAAACATGGTTTATACCAACTGCTGAATGCTGTATAATTACCAGATAGAGTGTGCTCAACATGAGTAAGGCATGTGGTAACTGATTTATAGCATGTTATGTTACCCTTATTAGTCTAATCTGAAAAGTATGTTACTGACTCCTCAGTTGCTGCCCCTTTCTAGATTCTCTTGCCAAAATCCAGTTATGCAAATTATTATGCTCTTGCTAATTTAGTGCATAAAAGTAGTTCTTCTGTCTTCGGTAGGGCTGTTCTTTATGTAAGGTTATGAGGGTTAAGGCCTGAGTAGGTAAATGTTTGAAATGACTTCTTATATCATTTATATCACTTTATCATAAAGTAAGGTCTAACCTCAAGGCCTTGCCAGGACAGTAGTTCCACTTTCTTAGATGCGGTGCAGATAAACAGTAAGGTAATCCTTCTAAAGAACTTGTAATCTTTTAAGACAAAACTTAATAGGTGGTTAAACAAATACATGGGAAAGGAAATAAAATGTTTCACACTTATAAGAAGGATTCATAGTGTCTAACATGAAATGAAATACTTCTAATAAGTCCAAGAGTGTTTTGGTTAGGGTTGCCATATACTTTTACAAAAAATACCGAATGTGAGGGGGAAAAAATTGGTTGAGGGGAAAAAAGAAAGGGACCAAACTTGTTGAGGAAAAAGTTGCTGCTCCTTTAAATCCCCCCACCAGACGTGACAGGAAGAATTTTACATGTCTGGTATAGTCCCCCCCCCCTTTTTTTTTAACCGGACAGAGGCTGCAAATACCGGACACCTGGCAACCCTAATTTTGGTAAAGAACCAAAGTGCTATGAAGTGCCCAACTTTTACAATATCTACTGTTTAAGCAAGAGTGTCTTTTATGAGCTGGTGAAAGTGTAAGAACAAACAAATAAAATAAAGAAACATGTCACTTTCATTATTTTTAGTTATAGGATATCTTAGAATCATAGTAACACTTACCAAGTAGTGAGAGGCTGTACAGGCCATGTGTCTAGGCCGTATTTTATTTATATTTATTCTTCTCTATCTTGCAATCTATAGTACATATCTGGCCCCTCAATTACAAATTACCTGTGCATCACATGTATTTATCCTCACAATGCACCTGTGATGTAGGACAATGCTATTAACCCTATTTTATCACTGACGAACTTTGGCAGAACCAGAAGTTACATGCCTGAATGCCTCTGAGGACCTGAGCCCAAGTGACCTGTCCAAGGTTGCATAGGAAGTCTGTGGTGGAGAAAGGAATCAAACCCAGTGCCTTTCTAGCTTTAAAACTTAGAACAATTTTAAGGAGGGTTGGGATTTTTTGTGTCAGTCTTGCGGAAAAACATAAACAGTTTTTACCCTTACAATCAATTAAGCAGCTTTAATTGAAACAGAGTTTCAATGCTTTATACTCTTAGTTTCTGCTATAAAATGAAGATTACAAACTTTTTTTGTCACAAGGAATCTTTGCTAGTTTATATGTGTACAGTGCCAAGACTTGTGTTCCCTTCTGTAATACAATTATTACTTAACAATTATAGTACAAACATATGTTTATACTTTTTATTAACTTTCATTTTACTGCTCAATTTTGTTTTTAAAAATAGAAGCAAGCCCATGTTAACCATCTATAATAGGACCACTGATAATACTATTAAGTGTTTGTATAGCAGTTTTTCAGCTAAAGGTCATTTCGAAGGCAAGAATTACTGATGCCAGTTTATAGATTGAGAAGCTGAGGCACAGGGAGGTGAAATGATTTGCCCAAATCAATCAACAGATCAATGGATAAACTAGCCAAATGTTCATGAACTAGAATTTACCAGCGGGGCCAGTACTAGGCTCAGCCGGCAGCTGGCCCAGGTTTCAAGGAGGGGTGGTGGCGGGGATGGGTATGTGGCCAGAAATGAGCTCCCCTGGTCTGGCAAAACCCCTCATCTGGTACCGGTCAGGTCTGGAGGCTGCCGAATCAGGGAGGTCCAACCTGTACCTATATTTATATCCATAAGGAAATACATAGTTGCACTGTAGAAACTGAGTTTAGCAAATGTAATCCAGTAAATCATGTGTAGTATGAATTATGTTTTAATACAGGAGACTTTTCTTAGCCCACTTTACCTCCATTCAGATGCATAGAACGTTTACTCTCCCACTTGTGATCAAATAATATTCCTCTAGGAACTAGAGGAATTGTTTACATGGAAAAGTAATTTTAGGAAAGCATTTAATGTATTTTTAGTCCTCTCTCAATGCAGTCAAGAAGAGCTTGTTAACAGTTAATATAATGATTTTGCACCCTTTTCTGATTACTAAAGAATGTAATCTTATTTTTTTTTCTCTTCCTTCCTCCCCCTCCTGCCTTTAGGATTTTAAGACTGGGTTTGGTATCACTGCAGTCCCTATGAATGTGGCAAATGTAAAACAAGTGGACAAGACAGCAAAACAGTCTTTTGAACTAATCACTCCCTATAAAAGCTTTAGGTGAGAACTATTAACATTTTTATGTATCAAAAATTTCAGAACTGGTAGTAAATTCTAGAAAAGTTTGCTTCGCATTAAAATGAACCTTATTCGCTTTTGGTAAAGATTTCAGTAATTTAAATTATTTAAGTGTTTTTATATAGTTGTAAGATTTATTTCTTTGGCTGGTTTTTTTTACCTGTTACATCCCTTTCCAAGTACAGTGTCTATTAGATGTCGCAGGCCTTACAAATTCTTATTGTTATAATTTTGAGTTTCAAAGTGTGGTTGCATAAGAAAGGGTAAAGGAAAAGGAGTAGTTACTGGAAAGTCTTTTTTTTTTAAAATAAATAAAATGTCAAGTAAAGGAGTCACTGAAAGGGTACTTTGTCTTTGAACATAATTTGTTGGGCAAAAGTCAACATGGTTTCTGTAAAGGGAAATCATGTCTTACTATCTATTAGAGTTCTTTGAAAAGGTTAACAAACATGAGGACAAGGGGGATCCAGTAGATATAGTATACTTAGATTTTCAGAAAGCCTTTGACAAAGTCCCTCGCCAAAGGCTCTTGTGTAAATTAGATTGTCATGGGATAAGAGGGAAGGTCCTTTCATGGATTGAGAACTGGTTAAAAGACAGGAAACAAAGGGTAGGAATAAATGGTAAATTTTCAGAATGGAGAGGGGTAACTAGTGGTGTCCCCCAAGGGTCAGTCCTAGAACCAATCCTATTCACCTTATTCATATATTATCTAGAGAAAGGGGCAAGCAGTGAGGTAGTAAAGTTTGTGGATGATACTAAACTGTTCAAGATAGTCAAGACAGAAGCAGACTGTGAAGACCTTCAAAAAGATCTCACAAAACTAAGTGATTGGGCAACAAAATGGCAAATGAAGTTTAATGTGGATAAGTGTAAAGTAATGCACGTTGGAAAAAATAACCCCAGCTATACATACATATTGTATGATGGGGGCTAATTTGGCTATGACAAATCAGGAAAGAGATCTTGGAGTTATCGTGGATAGTTCTCTGAAAACGTCCACACAGTGTGCTGCAGTGGTCAAAAAGGCAAATAGAATATTAGGAATTATTAAGAAAGGGATAGAAAATAAGACACAGAATATCTTACTGCCCCTGTATAAAACTATGGTACGCCCTCATCTTGAGTACGGTGTACAGATGTGGTCTCCTCACCTCAAAAAAGATATTTTGGCCTTGGAAAGGGTTTAGAAAAGGGCAACTAAAATGATTAGGGGTTTGGAACGGGTCCCATATGAAGAGAGGCTAAAGTGACTGGGACTTTTCAGTTTGGAAAAGAGGAGACTGAGGGGGGATATGATAAAGGTGTATAAAATCATAAGTGGTGTGGAGAGGGTGAATAAAGAAAAGTTATTCATTAATTCCCATAATATAAGGACTAGAGGACACCAAATGAAATTAATGGGTAGCAGGTTTAAAACTAATAAGCGAAAGTTTTTCTTCACCCAGCGTATAGTCAACCTGTGGAACTCCTTGCCAGAGGAGGCTGTGAAGGCTAGAACTATAACAGAATTTAAAGAGAAGCTAGATAAATTCATGAAATTAGGTCCATAAAAGGCTATTAGCCAGGGGGTAGGAATGGTGTCCCTGACCTCTGTTTGCCAGAGGCTGGAGATGTATGGCACGAGACAAATCGCTTGATCATTGTCTTCAGTCCACCCCCTCAGGGGCACTTGGTGCTGGCCACTGTCGGCAGACAGGCTACTGGGCTAGATGGACCTTTGGTCTTACCCAGTATGGCCATTCTTATGTTCTTATGTTTGTCCATTTAATTAGCTATTAATTTATTGTTTAAAAGGGTCATATAACAACCATTTCAAGAACTTCCCATTGAAGCTCATAGGAACTTTATTATGTTCCATGGAGAGTGCTACTGGAAACAAAATCACGAGTACGAATAAAGATATTGAATCTTTTTTAAGGAATGCCATTGTAAACTATTGTACTTGAAATGAAATGAAACAGCAGTGATATAGAGACATCATTGCTCCTTTTCCTATTCCTCTGCTTGGATTTCTGGATCTTAATCTAGGATCAGGAGACTGAAAAGCAAACATAATTTCCAGTTTCATTGAAACTCTGATTCTGGTTCTAATTTCTAGCAGCACAGAACTGCAAGTAGGTTGGTCATGTTCCAGTGACTTGAGTCTGTACCTAACTGGGTCAGATAGCCTATGTAAAGAAATATCCTATTTAGAGCTATTACCTGTGGCATAGTCCATCTCTACTGCTTAGTAAATACTAACAGTTCCTTTGGTAATGCCCTCCTGAATCTTTTGTGATAACGTGGCTAAAACTCCAGTTTTAAATCAGATTCATATCGAGTAAAAAGATTGAAATCAACTCTGGAATGAAAGTTGGTTTTCCAAAAACTTCTATTGCGTGTAATTAATTGAGCTTTTAAATAAATGATATGTTGGAGTATTGAGGGAGTTTTCATTAAGCAACCAAATGAAAGAATATATCTTGTCTTGATATTTAAATCTGTAGGGATATCAGATTTTGAACAGCAACTTCATTTGTAGATTAAATGCACAAGAGGACGTATAGATCCTGTTTAATTGGGCTTTAAAATAAAGATCAATAATGCAGAAAAGTCAATTGTTTCAGCTTTACAGCAGAGTCGGAAGGAGAGAAACAAGAGTGGATTGAAGCATTGCAACAATCGATAGCAGAAACTCTCTCTGATTATGAAGTAGCTGAGAAGATCTGGTTCAATGAGTCAAACAGGAGCTGTGCTGATTGTAAAGCTTCAGATCCTGACTGGGCATCCATCAATCTCTGTGTTGTCATTTGTAAGAAATGCGCAGGTAGAGTCATTAAAAATGGGTCCCTGTGTTGCTACAGAATATCACTTGCATACCTATGCTTGTCCTTTCTTTTTTGTTGTTTTTGTTTTACTTAGTGCCATTTATAACATGTTCTTGCAAAAGTTTTGAGAAGCAGAAATTTGTGGTATCTTTAAATCAAAGAACAGATATATTTAATTATTCGAAACCATTTCCATGTATCAGTGTGTCCAGTCTTCTAAGTTGGTCCATGCCTTTGAAACGAATAATTTGTTGCGGTCAGTGGAAGTTAAGGCTCCTCAGCACCTCTGTGGAGGCACTTGGTACCTTGTAGAATTGGGTTCTGATTTAGGACATAGGAGTTGCCCATATTGGATCTGACCATGGTCAATCCTGTCTGCTATCCTGACTTATGTAGTGGTCTGTACTAGAGCTACAGGGGAGTGTACAGAATAGGGCAAATTTGGAGTGATACACCCTCTTTTCACTTGCAGCTTCTAGTAACCAGGGCTATAGAGTCATTCCTCTGAGAGTAATATTGTGCCCTGACCATCTTGCCTAATAATCATTCATGCATCTATTCTCCATGAACCTGTCCAGTTCACTCTGGAACCCAGTTATACTTTTGGTCATCACAACATCTCATGGTAGTGAATTCCTCAGCTTAGCTATATATTGTGTGAAAGTGTACTCTTGCTTGTTTGTATCAAACCTGTTTGCCCCTAGCTTTTGGATGGTGTAAAATGGTAAATAGCATTTTACTTATTTTGTTCCCACACCATTCATAGCTTTACTGAACTTTCTTATATTCCCCTGTAATATATTTTCTAAGATGAAGAGCCCTAATCATTTCAGTCTCTCCTCATATGAAGGTGAGATGCAGTGGCCAGAACTGGACACAGTATTCACAAGATGGGTACACCATGGATTTATTGTAGAGACATTATATTTTGTCTTATTTTCTTTCCCTTTCCTAATGTACTGTTATCCTTTTTGACTGCTGCTGGTTATTGAGTACAGTACAAGTTTTCAGAGAGCTATCCTTGATGATCTCAGTATCTTCCTTGCATAGAAATAGCTAATTGAGAGCCATTAATTGTTTATATGTACTTGGAATTATTTTTTCCTTTGATCTTGGTAAAGGATTTCTGAAAATTCACATATGTCATATCATCTGGATCACCTTTATCCACATGCTTATTGACTCCCTCAGATAATTCTAAATTCCAAAGAATGGCCTCTTCCTGTTGTCTGCTACACTGGTCGATTCCTGTATTAGGTTACATCAATGGTCTCCAACCTTTTTAACCACAAGATCACTTTTTCAATTTAAGTGCAATGTAAGATCTACCTCAAACCCAAACCTAACCCCACTTCCTTCCTGCCCCTTCTCTGAGGCCCTGCCCCTGCTCCACCCCTTCTCCGAGGCCTCACCCTGCTCACTCCATCCCCTTCCTTCCCCATCTTCACTTACTTTCAACAGGCTGGGGTAGGGGATTGGGGTGCAGGCTCTGGTCTTGGGCCAAGGAGTTTGGAGTGTTGGAGTGGCTCCGGGCTTAGCTCAGGGTGGGGGATTGGGGTCCAGGAGGGGTTTCAGGGTACAAGCTTTGGGAAGGAGTTTGGGTGCAGGGGGAGTCACGACTGGGGCAGGAGGTTGGGTGTAAGAGGAGGTCCAGAAAGCAGGCTCTGGCTGGGCACCATTTAACTGAAATGGCTTCCGGGTGGTGGAGCAGTGGGGTTAAGGTAGGCTCACTCCTGCTGTGGCCCTGTACCACTCCTGAAAGCAGCTGGCATGTACAGCAATGGCTCCATGGTGCCATGTGCTGCCCCTCATCTACAGGCACTGAGCCTACAGCTTCTACTGGCCATGGTTCCCCATTATTATGGGGAGCAGAAGGAGTGGTGTCTGCAGGCAAGGACAGCATGTGGAGACCCCCTGCTCTGCCTTTCTCAGGGGCTGCAGGGACATGCCAGCCACTTCCCATAGCAGCAATTACCACAGGGATAATTACTCCAGCCACGACAGGTTAGTCATTTTAGAACTCACTACTGAAAGAATTAAATTTAAGTGAAAGGGAGAAATGAAAATTATGAAATGCACAGACCAGTTAGAAACCAAAACTCTCACACTTTGCAAGCAGTAAAAGAAGTAACAACAACCCCCCGTGTGTGTTGGGTCAGGAGATGAGAGTGAAGGACAGTGTGTGTTTGTGAGAATAACAGACCCACACAGTGTGTAAGAGTGACAGAGATTTGCATTGCCAAGCTCCCTCCATCCTCTTCTCTCTGTGTGGAGAGAGGGTACAGAAGTGGGGGGGAGGAGAGACACCCTGACATCAGTGCCCCCTCTTCTCCCTCCCACACCCTGCACAGCAAGCAGGAGGCTCCCAGGGGGCAGCTCCAAGGCAGAGGGCAGGAGCATGACAGTAGGTGGAGGGGCAACTGAAGTGCCAGTGCTTGATAGCCTCTTGGCCAAACCAGTCAGGATCACCTGTCAGAGGCTCTAGGATCTACCAGTAGATCCTGATCTACTGGTTGGTGGCCACTGGGTTACATACTACAGTTTATAGTTCTGTAATTTCTTATTTGAATTCCTTCACAATTCTTGGATGAATACCATTTAGTCCTGATGACTTATTACAGTTTGCCTTATCAGTTGGTTCTAAAAGCTGTTATACTGACGCATTAAGTAGGGACAGAACTTCAGAGTTTTCAGCCAAAAAGAAGAGCTGTGATATATGTATCTCCATATCCTCTATAGTGAAGACCAATGCAAAGAATTCATTTACGTTTTCTACACTGGGACTTGTCTTCCTTGAGTACTCCTTTTAATTAAACCTTACATGTGGACATTGCAAAGTAAACATTTCAGAATGATCTCCGCAACTTCAGTACATATTTTATGGTTCCCAAGGAAATATTTTTTGAGATGCTAGTAGAAAGCTACATTAAAATGACAGGCAAAACAGGATTTTTATATTTGCAGTAAGTGTGTATAGTAAAAATTCCAAGTAGTTAAAAGAAAACAAAAAAACCAAACCTTCAAATGTCTCCTGTATCAGAAAAAATAGGTGATCTATTAAATATTTAAAGAATTATATAAATGTAAACAGTATTTACATAATATGGGAAAAAAGACTTTCCTATTCCAAAGAATTTACAGTCTATTCACATTTTAGCTTTTAGTAAAGTGTGAATTGCACAATATTGAAATTATCTAAAAATTTCAAACTCTTGCATATGACCAGTGTTAGCTATTAATCTCATCGTTTTAAAACACATATCTTTCCTAAAGTAATGTTTTTTGTACTTTTAACCTAAAAGGCTCAGTTGAAATAACTTAATTTAAAATATATCATTTTTGTTCAGGGCAGCACAGATCTTTAGGACCCAGAGATTCAAAGGTCCGAAGCCTCAAAATGGATGCCAGTATATGGAGCAATGAGCTGATTGAGGTAGGTTATGTAGTAACTTTGTGATTTTTGGTATAAAAGTTGTTTCCTTCTTTGTGTGTATAGGCTCAGCTCATTTAAAAACCATTCATTAGTCCTGTTCTTGCATAATGTATTTCTCTTTAACAAAATTGCCAATTCAAATATGCAAAAATAATTCCATCCCTGAGTTCATGACATTTGGTTTAACAATTATTTCATTTAAAAAGTAATTATTATTAGGTTACTTTTATTTTCTTTCTGTGTTTTTTTTCTCCAGCTTTTCTCCCAAACCATGAGGGATGAAATATCTCCCCCATCCCCAATTCATTTTTTTAAGTTACCTGACTCTAGCAGCTGGGGCTTTAAGAAACACATTCAATATTGTCCTGAGATTAGCAATAAAATCTTACTGTTTTAAATATTTCTTAATGTTGCCTAAATGATTTGGATAATGTAGATATAAATAATCTAGATGCACAAAGCCAGGCTGTGGCTGGTTTCTACTGTAGGGTAATAGGTGGTTTTGGCACTGTATGTTGGACCGCCCTCCTCTGGCACCCTGGGGACCTAACCGATCCTGAATGAGGGGATTTGCCATACTGGGGAGGTCCTTCCCAACATGTTCTGTGCTGTCCTGCTGCCTCAGGCTAGGGCTTCACCCTAGCCCCGCTGCTTCCCATCCCACTATGGCTGCCACTGGGATTGGAGCTCTGTGGCTGGGGCTGGAGTTTTGCAGCTGGGGCCAGAGCTCCGCTGCTACCAGAGCTCTGTGGCCACCACTGCCAGAGCTCCACAGCTGGGGCCAGAGCTCCATAGCTGCTGCTGCCGGACCCCCTCTACTGCCTGGCCACCGGGGCCAGAGCTCTCTGTTGCTCCTCCTGCCCCTCCACGCCCTGGATCCCTGGCTGAGGTCCCCCCCCTCCCTGCACCTCTCTGCTGCACCTGCCCTGTGGCCCAACCTTCCTATACCTGGGCTGTGTGGTCCAGGAACATCCATGGTCCTGGCAGACCACGGATGTTGCCAAACCAGAGAGTCCCAGTTAAGGAAGGTACAACTTGTAATAACTTCCTCTTCCACTACATGCACACTCATATGTCCCCACAATGAGAATTAGTCCATTCTTCAGAACACAGTCCATTACAGGGATGTATCAGAGGCAGCAGCATGGGGTGCCAGGCAGGAGCTGGTCTGCAAGGGGAGATAGTTTAAAAACCAGCTCCCCTCATGGACTGGCTGCCTGTTACCCCGTGCTGCTGCCTCTGATACCGAGGCAGCAGCGCAGGGTGGCAGCAGCCCCTGTCCAGGGGAGGGGCTGAGCTCCCGGCCCAGGCAGGAGCCAGAACTGAACCAGGCTGCCTGCCTGCATGGCTCCTAATACACTTTTAATGCAGAGCGGCAGCAGGGTAATAACATAAGAACAGCCATACTGGGTCAGACCAACCATCCCCAGTATCTTGTCTGCTGACAGTGGCCAATACCATATGCCCCAGAGGGAGGGAACACAACAGGCAATCCTCATGTGCTCCCTCCCGTGTCAACCATTTCCAGACAAGCAGAGGCTAGGGACACCATTCCTGTCCAACCTGGCTAACCTCCATGAATCTATCTAGCTCTTTTTTTTTTTTTTAACCTGTTAAAGTCAAGGAGTTCCAGAGGTAGACTGTACACTGAGTGAAGAAAAACTTCCTATTGTTTGTTTTTAAAGCTGCTGCCTATTAATTTCATTCGGTGACCCCTTGTTTTTATATTGTGTGAATAAGTAAATAACTTTTCCTTATTCGCTTTTTCCACACCAGTCATGATTGGGGTAGGTCCTGGACCCAGCACAAGCCAAGAATGATCTGGGCTGCTGGCCAGCTTGCTAAAAAATGTGCTGGCAGGTGGGGGTGGAAATGGTATAGTCTATAGCATTAACCTATCTGCTTTTTCTTGTCAGTTAATCGGTTAATCGACAGCACTATTACATCCCTAGTCCGTTATCTAGCAATGTCTGCTCCCAGGATGCAATTGCTTTCCCTTGACTTCATTGCAAACATTCATAGTGGGCCCTTAATCTAGCCCTAAATTGGACTCCTTCCTATTGTACACTTGTGGGGGAAAAACCATAGTTCTGTTCAAGAAAAAAAGGAGTGAGTGAAATTTTAAATCTTCCAAGTTATATTTCTTCTCTCTAGAATAATCTTCCTGAGAATCTTCTGCAGTGGTGGTACTTAAAATATTATTTTGTTTTGAGAGACATTCAACAATAGTCCCTCTTTTATTCTCAAGATATATTTGTCCAATAATAAAACCTTTTGAAAATGGAAGACATTTTTTAAGAGCAATCATGTTTATCCTCTACAAGGAGATCCCTCTTCCTTACCTTACATCGTTCTTTTGCTCCAGGAATTAGTGGGTTATTTTGAAAGATAAAAGTTGGTGTTTATCTCAAAGTTTGTAAGGAGTACTGGGCAGGTACACTGTGCTTCTGTACATATTTCCCTATCCTCTGTTGTTAACCTTTTTACAGATCTTGCCCAGTTCCTTTTGAAATACTGTATCTAAGTAGCATTGTTAAGCCTCAGTTGTTACTGGTGATTAATCATGGACATAGAACTTTGGACTTTTTCATTATTCATCCACCGTTTAACAGGACAGCCTAAGCAATGATTCTGTTGAGGCTTCCATTGTTTTCCCCTAGAGTCAACTCCATTTTCTCTAACCATCATTCATTTTAGCAGATGAAAACATTTTATCATTTACCTTGATATCTTTTGTATTGAATTACCTTTTCTTTTTCTTTGTCAGCTTTTTATTGTCATTGGAAATAAAAGGGCAAACAGTTTTTGGGCAGGAAAACTTCAACCAGAAGAGGAATTGCATATGGACTCCCCGTTAGAAAAAAGGGTAACATTTATAACACAAAAATACAAAGAAGGAAGATTCAGGAAAACTCCTTTGGGCTACAAAACCAAAGAAGAATTAAATAAGGTAAACTAAGTCCCACAGTCTGTGAGTATGGGGTTGCACTTTTAGGTCCCTCCTAATCACTTTACCTGAGTTCTTGTATGATTTCTTTAAAAAGACTAGTAGATGTCAACCCTCCTGGCTAATATTCTGCTCTAATAGTGTTATTGTCTAAGCCGACATGTGAGCTATTAGTCAGTAATGACAGATACCTTTTATCTGTGCAGTCCACTGCATTATTAGAGTGTAGCTCTTTGCGTACTAATATAGTAATATACTTTCAGCATAAAAAACACCTCAAATTCTAATTCCATAGCATTTAGCTATTATTTAGGGAGTAGAAATGATTGTTCAACCTGTTGTGATTATGCTTGGTCTTTTGAATAGTATGGGAGTTAATTGGTAGTACTGAGTACATGCTACACACGCACACGCGCACGCACACACACACACACCTTGAGAGACTGTTAATAAAAGCTTCTCAATATATTGTCTTAAATTAACCCTGTTCACCTTGCATTTTAGGAGCAAGTCATGTTGTCAGATCCTGTTGCTTGGATTATGCTCATGCATGTAACATCACACAGCAACAATTACTCTGAAATCATCTTCAGATGTTTCATACTTTTGATTATTTTGAAATATTTTCAATATATATAATGTCTGTCAGTAGCTCTTAAAATGACCCCATGAGTACCCATCCTCTGAGAATTCGGCCCCTTTTAATGTATCTCAGGTTGGATGCCTTAAAATTGAGGTGCTACAGAATCATTAATTACTTTACCAATGAAGGTCAGGATTTTCAGAATGCAGTTGGTTAATTGCTCTCTTTCTAGTTGCATAGAGTCTTGGGGCCAAATTTCTGTCAATCTAGTCAACTCCAAATACCGGGGGATTGACAGAAAGAGCTTTCTGTAGAAGTTTAGATGTGAGAGGGAGAAATTCTCTTGAGACTATGGATGGGAGAGGGTTAGTGGAGTGCTTCATATATTCAGAATGCTACTCTACAGTCTGGCATAATTACTTCACACAATCTTTTCTCTGCAGTACATGAGGTATTCAAAACCTACTGCAGAAGTTAGAGGGATCTCTACTATTGTTCCCTCTCCTTCCCACTGTAGGCAGGCTCTATGAATGAGGATGTGGGGGTTTGCCCCCATTAATTTTCTATTTTAAACTGACTTGTCATTTTTCCCCTACATGATCAGGCCCTGTGTGCTGCAGTAGTTAAACAAGATGTGTTGGAAACAATGACATTGCTATTTAGTGGCGCTGATGTTATGTGTGCCACTGGAGATCCTGTTTATAGCACGCCTTACTTATTAGCCAAGAAAGCAGGACAAAGGCTGCAAATGGAATTTCTCTACCACAATAAATTTTCAGGTATAGAATTATATTATGTTGTCTTCAGGTTTTGTATGTTTTAAACTGTCTTTATGAGTTTAATAAGGAAAGGGAGGGAAAAAAAGGTGGAACATCAGTGCTGAGTTGAGAAAGTGTAAGTCGTTGACAAATGTGTTGGACATGATGTAGGAACATAGGGAGATAGAATTAATTGTATTTGAGCAGAAATCAAATTTCACTGTGTGTGTTTTTGATGCTACTTCCTTTGCTAAAACATCATGCTTAAGGTCTCACTTTCTCAAGAAAAAGTCATGTGTATCTACATGCTTGTTAACAGAAATCAAGAGCCTTCATATTAATCACAGAAAAATCTGATGAGACCATATGATAATGATGGTGCAGCTATTTAACTATCCATTTAATTCATTCAAAGCACCTTTTTCAGGCTGCTAATGCTTACCATAATCCTTTTAATCTTTATCAGTGTCTACAGCACATAGACTTACCCATTTGTCTCAAAACCATCTCTCATTATATAGCTCATCTTTTAAATCAAGTCAGGCTAAAATAACAGCATGTCTCCCACCAAACTGTCCCAGTTCCCCCAGATAAAGCTTAGAGCATACCTCAAAAGTCAATAACTCTGGTCTGATCAGGGAGAAGAGACACTTCAAAGATTCTGGGAGACACTGCCATTAATACGTTCTGCCTTAGACCAGGACAATATTAGCTCATATAGCTCTGACATGTGGTCTCTGGCAGTGAGTTTCCAAATTACTTAAGACTTTGTAGGTCAAAACCAATTGCTTTGCAAGAATCCCATCTTGATTATGTCTCTCTTCCCTGCAGTGCTAAGCCTTGGAGAGCTTTGTAGCATTCTTGCATAGGCCTAGCATTGGGCTCTTTCCTCCTCAGAGTGAAGGGGAACCCAGAAAGCTGATGGTGTTTGTCAGAATCTCATTATACTCTTTGCTCAGAGCTTGCAGCAAAGGTGTGATTGAGACTTCAGGATACAAATTCTTGGTTCAAGTATATTAAGTAAAGTTTAGTAATACAGCTATTTAACCTTTTATAAAGAAAAGCATATGGTACCTTACATTTATCCTTGCTGGATTGCAGTAACATCATGATTAATGTAAGTATTTTAACTCACATTTCATTACTTTACTTAATATATGCAAGAAATAACTCAATTAGAGCAATATATGACAGTAGGAATATAATTTAAATCCTGTAAAGCATGAGGTGAGGAAAACTGTATTCAAGAAATGAGACAAGGGAGGTTAAATGACTAATGTAAATGTAAATGTTAATAAAGGAAATTCTGCTTTGTTGACTTTGTTCTCTTCATAGAGTTCCCAAACCATGAGACCTGTTTTGAAAGTGGCTTTTCTGATGATACTTCACATTCTGTTTTCCTTTGTGAATTTTTATACAAAGTTTCTTATAATTCTGCTAAGCTATTTCCAGACAGGAAATTGAAAGAAGGTAACTATCTCTTACTTTTGATACTTGATTGATTGATTGATTGATTGATTCTGTACAATGTATGAATTTATTGTCTTAACTTCTAACATTAGATTTTTTAAAAGTTCTGTAAAGACAAACTACATCTCTATAATTACACATCTTTACAGAAGCAAAAGAAGTTAGCACTCACTCAAGGAAAATTACAATAACCTCAAATCTCTCTGGTCAGTAGTTAATGGAGAAGAAAAGAAGAGAGGGAACTGAACTTCTGAAAAAGAAAAAGGTGGGAAGATAATTTAAATCACCGGAGGGAAATAATAATGTCCCAGTCCTCAACCACCACATCCCTAATGGAATTGTACCAAGTTTTTGCTGAGAGTTAGTTTTTTGAGTCCAGACAGGGGTGTGTATGTGTGTGCGTGCGCATGCGCGCAGAAATACAGCTGTTCTCATTAATAGTGTAATTGGCCTTGCATTTCAATGATCACTAAGAAATCCTGAATTTCAGGCTTCTAGTTTTCTATGTGAAATCACCGGTATCATAAGGTAAGAAAAGGAGGAAAAAAAAATAGGTTCACGCCTCAGTGTTCAGGTTGCAGCCAAATGTACTCAGTGTTCAATTGTTTCAAATCCAATGTGATTCACCTTTCACAGGCAGTTCAGGAATATTGCCTGCCTACAGCCTTAATGGCTGCCACAGAACTGGGGCCATCTCTATGTTCCTTGAGCACCCAGAACCCTATGCATCCATCCCCTTTTCAAGTTCTGCAGCAACAGTAACCATATGCCCTGGAGCTCCCACTGGCTGCAGTTCCTAGCCAATGTGAGCTACCGGGGCAGAGTTTGTGGGTGCGCAGAGCTTCTTAGTCATGTCTCCACCTAGGGGCCAGACATGCTGCCTGCTTTTTTGGAGCAGCACAAAGCCAAGGCAGGCAGGGAGCCTGCCTCAGCCCTCCTGCAGTGTTAACCTCCTGAGGAAAGCACCACCTGGCTAGAGCCTGCACCCCAGGGAAGAACTCCTTCCCACACACTAACTCCCTCCCTCATTCCACACCCTGTAGCTGGAGCCCCCTCCTGCACCCCAAGCCCCTCATCCCTGGTCCCACCCTAGAGTCTGCAACCCCAGCCAGAGCCTGCAACCCCTTCCTGTTCCCCAGCCAGTTTTCCCAGGGCCTGCTTTTGCACTCCAAACCTCTTGGCCCAGCCCAGAGCTGCCTCCCTGCACTCCAGACCACTCAATCCCACTCCTTTCCCTCACTTTTATTGGGCCAATTTCTATTGGTGAGAGAGACACATTTTTGAACTTATGCAGAGGTCTTCTTTAGGGCAAAGAGACTTACATAGAATTATCAGTTATATACACGACAGAACAGATTGTTTAGCATAAGGAATTAACACATGTTTCAAGAGGTCATTCAAGATGAAGAAACCCAGTGATACCTCTCCAGTGAGAGGGAAGAAAGGGGGTGGGAAGCATCTGAGGAAGTTGTTAGTGGCTTATAGATTGTTGTAATGAGCCATAAATTCAGTGTGTCTGTTCCAGCTATGATTTTTGGTGTCTAACAGCTAAATGAATTCAAGCTGCCAGGCTGATCTTTTGAGGGTGTTGGATGGATTTCCTTTGAGGATGAGGATTTTGTTTTGCAAAAAGTGTTCACCCTACATGCTAAGGTGTTTTTATCTTTTCTCATTTTCCTGTGTGAGTTCATTTGAGCGCATGTGGACTGTCTAAGTTCACCCACACAGTTACTATAGGGACACTGCTTAGACTGTACCCCATCTTGGGATAGCCATGTGTAGGACTCATGGGTCATGACAGGTGTGTTGAGCAGGGCAGGATTTGTTTATCATAGCAAATCGAAATATGCCTGCATGTTTTGCCTCTGTTCTGGTAGTGTCTGGTGCTGTTGTGAGTTGGTGTGTCCTGGCTTCTGATGATGAGCTTGGAGAAATTATGGGGTGGAAGTTGTTTGAAGGCTAGAAGAGGAGGCTAAGAAAAGATTTCTTTCAGCATAGGGTCCCTATACAGCATGAGGGTTGTACTTGTTCAATACTGCAATGTGGGGTTATAGGTGACTACTAAGGATGTATAGTATTAAGGAAATTTATTTCTGCTGGGTTTCCCAGCATATTTGAGAGGTCTGTTCCATGATGTGATCTACTTCTTTGGTGGAGTGCCCTTCTTTGGTGAAGGTTGTTTCAGTGCGTTAAAGTGTATTCCCTGGATTCTGGGGGTATTTATATGCCTGGCTGTAGATAACAGTTTTCTTGGTGTGTTTGGGCTGGTTATTGGATCTAGGAAGGTAGATATGGTGAGCGCTCGTTGTCCTAATTGTAGTTGTCTAGGGTTCCATTGTTGAAGCTGATCATGGTGTGCAGGAAGATGATGCTGGTATAAGAGTGTTCTAGAGAGAGTCTAATAGATAGATAGTGGTAGTTGAAGTTGTACTGGCAATCTCTGAGGGAATTTAAGTCATCTGTCCAGAGAATGGAAATTATCATCATTGTGTCTCAAATATACTGTTAGTTTTGTGATGCATTCATCCAAAAATTCGTCTTCAAGGCAATCCATGGAGAGGTTGGCATATTGGGTAGCCATCGTAGTACCCATGGCTGTTCCCATGGTTTGCCCGGAAATCTGTTTCATCTTGTATTTAGCTTAGATACTCAGAGAAAATTTCCCAGGCTTGAAGAAGTGTTCTGTGTGAGTTCAAAACTTGTCTTTCTCCCTAACAGAAGTTGGTCCAATTAAAGAAATGTCATCACCCACTTTGTCTCTCTTCTAATATATTGGGTCTGACATGGCTATAACCCTGCATACAATATTTTATTGATGCATTTAAGGTTGAATTTTAAATTTGTAGTTGCACATTGTGGCACATTTAGGGGGGAATTAAAAAAACCAGAAGATAGACAAAATGCCAGCACTAATGCATTTCTTTTTTAAATAAATTTGATTGAGTTTGAGTTTTTGGGGTACTGACTCATGTTGTAATTTTTTGGTGTGGGTTGGCAATGAAAGCTTTTTTCAAAGAATTTTAGGTATTTCCAGTATTGAATTATTAAGTGTCACATTTAATTCCGAAATGCTTCTCTTTTGGCAAACACACTAGGGATTGAACCAGGGACCTCCAAAGTTGAAGAGCCAATTCCTTATAGCAGAAGCTGTTAACAGACTCTTACCCACTAAGGACTGAGCACAGAAGTGTACTGATAACACAGTCACCAGTAGGTTATGTCAGCATTTCCAAGGAGAACACTTTAGGGCACATCTGTGAAGTACAGATCTAGATCTAGTCTTTACCAGACCAGAAATGGGCGTTTGGATTTCTGTATGGCACAATTCTGTCAATTTTTTTTTCATTGCACTTATATGCTTCACACTGGCAGAGAAACAAGGATATCTTTGAAATCTGAGCCACAGGATTTTAATGAAATGCTAGTTTATGCAAATATGCCTTTACTGCATTGTATATTTTAAAGGAATGTAGTGTATATTTCCACTCTTGAAATTCTATAAAAGTTTTACACTTTTGTAATTCACCTCTAAAATTAAATTATGGTTTAGCTCCTTTAACCAAATAAATTTGCTTACAAGAAGACAGATTAAGTATCACACCAAAGTGTTCTGCAATGGCATGCACTACTGTGAAGAAAGCTTTATAAAGAATTACTTTTTAGAGAAAGGTTATGCATTAAAACCACTTTGATTTTGTTGTTCAACTAAAAGAGGGCTTTTAAGCCTATTTTTATGACAAAATTCTGATAGATGACTCTCTTCTCACTGAAAGTCCCACTTCACTTTGTTTTCACATATAATTTAGTTACTGAATTAAGAAAATAAGTAGTAAAATTGTGTTTTAGTGCAGTGTGTGGATATTTTGGATTAGCAAGATTATAGAAATACACTTGTAATATATCGAGAGAGTCAAGATTTCCCAATAGTAATAATTACTGAAAATTCCCAAATGTACTTTAGTCTTGGAGTAGCCTTAAGCATGTCTTTAAAATGCTTACTATTGGCATTATACTTAAAGAAAAACATGCTGATTGGAAAGAAGCATTTTTTTAGTTGCTTTGACCTGTGAAAAATTCCTATGTAAATTTATATAGTACCTCTTAGGTCTTAAACATTGATTATTTAGTCATAATTTGTAAGACACACTATTTATAAAATTAATTAGTGTCTAATTACATTTAAACTTTGTTTTCTTTTACTAAAATCACCAAAGTACTTAGTGATAGGAAAAAAAGGTATAGCAAAGCTAAATGAATTGCTCAAGTCCACACAGATCTGTGGTGGAGAAAGGAATTAAATTCAGGTGTATCAAGTGCCAAGATAATGCCCTACTTACTGGACTATCCTTCCTTCCGTGAAAATTACAGCTTTGTGGATTAAATAAATACAAATCAGAGGCTTTCTACTGCATTTTAAATAGAGGAGAAATCTGTAGGCCTGCTTTTTGTGTATTTCTCATCTTAGCACAAGCAATGACTTCAGCGGATGTGCACATCATTTGGAGAAATGTTTGCTAGTTACCAGCTGTTAATGAGCAATGAGAAGAGCTCTCAAACACTGTTACTATTCTGGTGCAATACATCAAAGAATAGTGGGGGTTTTTTGTAAGAGAGAAGGAAAAGTTGTGTGATGGATGTCTTCTAAAACATTTAGCATTCCAAAGACATTGTCGACAAGATTATAACAATTCAGTGCAAATTCTAAGAGTTGAAAATCTCTTAAACTCCATACAAGTGATTCGCCATCTTCATTGCACTGTGACCCCCTTCTGATAACAAAAATTACTACATGACCCCCGGAGGGAGGACCGAAGACCAAGCCTGTCTAAGCTCCACCACCCTATCCCTCCTTCTCTGGGGCAAAGCTGAGGCTAAGGGCTTCTGTCCTGGATGGGAAAAACCTTAGCTCTAGGCCATGAGACTTGCACTTCAGACTTGATGGAGCCCAAGGCCAATTAAAATTGGGTCATTTTGGAATCCTAACCCACAGTTTGAGAGTGCCTGCTGTACACTGAAAGTTGGAATCTTGCATAGAAAGGCAATTGTTTAAAAATGAGTGATCATATTTCTTTCTTAAAAACTGATTGAATTCAAGATTACATACCAAGTTACGAAACACCTTTATCACTATAAAATGAAACTCACACTGCATTTCAGACTGTTGCAGAATCTGTGAGCTTGTCAATATGCATTTTAAGCCACTGGATGTTTTCATAGGTGCTGGTTATGAGAACTGATGTGTTTTTCATGTTACCTAGTTTTAATGCACAAGAAAGTGAAGATAGATGGCAGTGGGTAGCATAGATGAGCAAACTGTAGGCTTGTGAAGTGCTCTTTTTTCTCAGTTAGCTTATGTGTGTGTCTGCTATGCCCTGTAGGAACATTCCTTTTCTAGTGCCAATGCAACAGAATAGTTTATTGGGTGGACATATATTGATTGTGAAGCACTTAAAGCCCACTCTTTTGAGGTGCTAAATATGCCCAACTCACTGTCACTTGCAGATGATTTTTATCCTGAGGTTACTGCCATCACATTTGAGTGTTTCTCATTTATAGCTTGTCTTGGATAGGACTAGGGAACCTAATAATAACAAATTCTTACTTTGCCTATTCAAACCAGAGTACAAACATAATTAAAACACAAAGCTATCGTGTGGTCCTGATGTCTGTGCTCACTCAAGAAAATTACTTGTGCATAATCCCACATTAGCCAATTAGATCACAGTTGTTGTCAGAGCCAGTTTATGAAATGGAACAATCCAAAGAACTGTGATTTTTTTTCCCTACAGCTTGCATGCAAAATTACAGGGCTGACAAGGTTCTGTAAATCTAGCAATATTGCTTATCATTTCTTAGGATCTGATCCTATGCAATGCTGAATGTCCTTAATTCTTCTAGTGGAATTTAAGTAGCATTCCTAACCTAAGATGTGCCTAGAAATATACAAAGGGCCAAAATGTTTATAATGCTTTTTCTTAAACTGTGCATGGTCTTTAAATTTCAGAAAGGCAGGAACTATTCAACTTTAATAAAATGTTTCAAACAACACTATAAGTTGCTTAAGTGATCTGTTGTCACGAATTTATGTGTCATATTATGGGCAATTCAGGTTAAAATCTGGATTAATTTGACCAGTTAAGATAGGTCTACACGAAAGGGGAGTGTCGAATTAATATACACAACTCCACTAATATATGCAATTCCACTAATTTTGTAGCTGGAGTTGACGTACCCTTATTCAAGTCTCCTTGCTATCCCCACAGCAGGAGGCTGATGGGAGAAAATGCTCCCATCTGTTTCCCTTCCTCTTCGCAGGAGTGCTGGCTGCTGACAGGAGTGCCCTCTGAGTTCCATTTAGCTTGTTTTTTCTAGACCCGCTAAATTGAACTCCAGCAAATCGATTGTAGAAATTTCAATCTTCCCTGTAGTGAAGACATGGCCTTATAAATGCCATGTACTGTTAACATGTTCACAGCACTGTATGCACATAAATATCATCTAACTTCAGCCAGAATCTGCTTTTAGTACATTTATCCTCCAGACCTAAACATTTGTATGACACTTGAGACTACCTCAATATTAGACTTATTAAAGAACTGTTGAAATGAGGTCTTCTAGACACCAGCATAGTTATAGAGTATCTATAACAGGAGTGGGGAACCTTTTTTGGGTCGGGGCCACTGACCCACAGAAAAATTGATTGGGGCCACACAGATGAGAAGCAATCCAGCCTCTGGGCCTTAGGTTCCCTACCCCTGACCAATATATTCTACTGTAAATTTGGAGTAACTCCATTGAGTTCAATGAAATTCCATGGATGTGAGTGAATGGCGTATCAGGCTCCTGATACATACCCACTCTGGTTTCTGTCCTCTTTAAACACCAACCAACCTAAAATTTGTATTAGATTAATAAAACAATCCTTCACATGTTTTCTGATTTGACAGCATGCATTGCTAGTCTAGTGGGAACAATTTTTTCATGTTTTCTAGATCACTTAAAATAAAACTATTGACATTGTTTTTCCTGTGTTCTGTAGTCTGCAATGTTTATAAGTTCTGGAAAATATGACCTTTCGTGTTTTTCCTAGAATCTTTGAAAGGTTTAGATTGTTTTTCTTAGCCTTATGACATTGAGTGGGCACTGTAGCATCACCTTACAGTGGAAAATAGATTGAATCTGTGTTGGCCACTATTTCCAGTGTCCATGAAAAACTAGCAGCACCTTTTCTGTGTGGCATGCTATGATTTAACTGTTCATTTTGCAGTCAGCTGTTGTCAAGATACATCGTTCCTGTAACTTTCAATGTTTCTAACTGGGGAGGGTGGGTTTTTTTTAATTCCAAATCTTACGGTTTTATAACACTGAACAAACCAAATTCAGTATTTAGTTTTCTACCTCCCATCAAGCTATGTAAGCAGCAAAAGGAAACTTGTAAAGCAACTTGACGTCTGTACTTCTGATACTCATAAAATTTAAAATGAGTGCATGATGTTCACAAATATCTGATTGAAGTACCATACGTTAAATATTATTTCTTCAGGGTTTAATGGGTATTACTGTATGAGCACTACAGCTGATATCCCAGCTCTATTGAAATCAATGGGAAAAGTCATTCCTTCACATATGTATCTTCTATAATATTAACGATTGTAGTATCCTGTGACATACTGTATATCTTTTTAACCACAGACTGCAATAAAAGGTGGTGTACTTTGGAAAGTGGCTTCTTGAGTTACTATGAAAATGATAAAACAACCACTCCTAATGGTATGATTGACATCAGTGAAGTTACCTGTCTTGTGGTTCACAAAGAAGACTCCTTTTTAAATACTGGGTAGGTTCCAAAATTAGTTATTCAAAATAAACTAAGACATTTTGAGCCTTTGTCCTAAGAAGTGAATATGTGTTCACTACTGCTTCACATGTTTCTGGACTTTTGCAAAAGAGCTGAGCTGTTTTATGTGGGTGACAAGCAATTAAGTGGTCTTTGGTGATTTTTGTATTAGTAGACAATAAAATGTTATACTTGGATAACTTGGAAAGGACAGCTTAAATTAAATTAAAGAAGTCTACATTTTCTGTAAAAGGTATTTATCACTAATATAAAAATTGCTAAACGATTATAAATTGGAACACTCAGTTTGGAGACTGTCTTCTCCCCCAGGCTGAAACATTTGGTGTGTGCCTCTTTTCCTGCAAATAAAGTATTAGATCTGTTTTAATATTAGTAAAGAATCACTTACAACAGTCTTTTCAGTGGGCAAACAGTCTGATACTCAATAAGCATAAAATATTGTAAATGTATTGTAACGGTCTTTGTCCTGAAACTACATAAAATTGCAAGGTCAAATAATACTCTTCCAATGAAATTTTCATTTCAACTTAATGCAAAGCCCAATATGCAATGCCTTCAGAAAATATATTGACTTAAAAGATACTTTAACCATCCTGCTATGACTGCATAATATAAACTGTTACAGTATTGGCTAATTTATATATGTAACATTAGAAGAAAATACAGATGGATTTTCCATAGAAATTAGATAATGAGAGTATGAGAGAGAGAGAGAGAGAAAGAGAGAGAGAAATTGTGCTTTTGGCTGTTTCATATTATGAAGCCTAAATATAACTGCCTCTTTTATTCTCTTGCTTGCTTTAGGGCCATCTTTACCTTTGAAATCTATTTACTGTCAGAACGTGTTTTTCTGTTTGGAGCTGAAACTGCGTACACACACAGAAAATGGACCTGGGCAATAGCCAAGGTAGTGCTGATAATTATCTGTTCAAGCTAGGCCAAGAGCCTTTACATAAGATATCAAGTGGCAGTGTTAGCTTAGTATCTTCTGGGAGACTGTTCCTTAATGTAAAGTTGATGAATTCAGATCTGTTTGGTGTTTAAAGGCTTTCTGTGCAGCAGAAGGAAATATGTATTGTAATGAACATGTGAATTGAGATACAAGGAGAATTGGTATGCAACATTCTGATACTGACCGTAGGAATTTGGTGGTATATGTGCTAGTGTCTCAGTAGGTGATACTATCTATCTATACAGATCCATTCATTAGGAGCTTATAACAACTGAACCAGTGTGTGGCTACAAATATGCTTTTCACAAATTTCTACCAAAACAAAACAAGGTGAATAAAGGTTACATTGCTTAAAATAAAAATAGATTGTTAGCTTTGCAAGCTTGAGGACAAGAACTGTAAAAATGTACTATTTCTGATTTTACATACGGTTTTAGGATTTAATTTATGTATTTTTTAAATCCTTATAAAGGAATGCAATATTTATATTGTCACCTCATCCCCATTTTATACATAGGCTTTATTATTTTATATATATGCATCTTTCATATTTGCAATGACTTGCTTTTTTCCTCATTGTTTCTTGGTAGCATTTTGTCCCCTCCATAGCTGAATGTTTGTTAAAGAGAGACTACGATCTGATTGGCCAGCTATACTACAAAGATTGCCATAATCTTGATCAATGGAAAAAAGGCTGGTTTGCTCTAGATAAGTCAAGTCTACATTTTTGTCTTGAAATGGAGAATGCTCAAGAGGATTCAATACATCTAAGACGACTGCAGGAGCTAAGTAAGATTTCAGAGAACATTTGAAGTGTATTAGTGTGTGTTCTAAGAAACTCATTCTGATCTCTGCTTTTAAGAATATCTGTATAGCTTTAAAATCACGAATGTCAAGGAATTCAATACACGCATCTCATTGCATGCACCAAATGCCATCCCATCCACGCTGTATCTAGATCTATTTCTCTTTTTTCCATTGGTTTCCCAGAATAAAGCCATTTTCATAGTATCGTAGTTAGTAAAACAAGTCTGGTCAAGTTACATAGAATCTTTCTTACAAGGATTCAGGATCGTAGAATAATATATGACATGTTGCGGGGGCAGGAGCGGCCCGAGGTGGGCTACGGCAGCTGGCGCCCCAGGCGGAACGCGCAATCGGTACCTCCGCCTGCACGGCCGTCAATGGGGTGACGTCATCATCGGGCGCCCCATGACATCATCATCGGGCACCGTTGAAGGTGGCTCCCTAGGCGATGGTCGAGTCGGCCTATAGCCACGGGCCGCCCCTGTGTGGGGGTGGACAACCTGCAGCTTCATTTGCTCAATTTCATGATGTGAGGAAGATAGGAATATATTCTTCACCCTAAATTCTACACCATGTTATACCGTGTTTCATAATACAGATTGTACATCCCTTAATTGGGACTCTCCAGTCCAGCAACATTCATGGTCCAACAGGACCATAGATGTTCCTGGACCACAGAGTCCAGGTAGGAGGAGGTTGGGCTGCAGGGCAGGAGTGGGGGAAGAGGGATGTGACTCAGCCAGGTGTCCCATGCTGAGGGAGGCACAGCAAGGAGTTCTGGCCCCTGCTGCTGGGAGATAGCAGGGGGCCGGCAGTGGCTGCATAGTCCCAGCAGCCCCAGAGCCCTGGCAGCTCCAGAAGCCATGGAGCCCCAGAAGTCCCAGAGTCCCGGCAGTCCCAGAAGCCGCAGAACCCCGGCAATCCGAGAAACCACAGCAGCCACAGGCGGTCACGAAGCTCCAGCCTGGGGAGCCATGTCCAGACAGGCAGCAGCGGGGCTTGGCTGGAGTCCTAGCCAGGGGCAGCACAGGCCATGTTGGGAGGGACCTCCCCTATTTGTGAAAATCCCTTTGTTTAGGACCAGTCATGTTCCAAGGGTGCCTGACGAGGGAGGTACAACCTGTAGAGTAATTAGATTTTGTAGCCCTGTTTAGCTTTATGCACTCTAATTGTAATTCTGCAGAGCAGGCCAGTATGGTTTATGAAGTGGGGAGAAATAAAGGTTAGAAATGATCATTTTCATAAATTCAGTTATCTCTTTATGTATAGTTCTTCATAGATGTAATTATTCTTATATATTTGTAGTTCTATCCATCCATATAGCTTCTATATCTGAGACCATTTTGCCATTGAAGCAAGAACTCTGTTAAAAGCCAGCAGACCTCTTAATGTCCATTAATATCCATATCAGTACTATGAAAGCCTCCTATTTTCATGAATTCACGTATCTCCAAATTTCATTTAATTTTTGGAATACTTTCTGGGACTTTCTGGGACTGACTTACAATTTTCAGGTCTGTGGATATCAAAATATGAAGCAATTGCACTGGGGACTTGGTTAGCCTGTATGGCTAGATAGGCACCCTCTTAATTGTATGAAAATTCAGAATTTCAGTTTTTCTTGGCTATACATTTGCAAAGATGCACAGAGGCCTAATTTTTGAAAATTGGTCCTTATGCTTTAGTACTGATGATGGAATGGACATCTTCCTGTAATACTAGTTACATTCTTTCTGAATTTCTGGGTACCCAGACTGTCCATCTTCCTTAGATTCTGACATTTCAATTGCCAAAAAGTAAGGGTCTCTTCCAGTAATGAGGAAGATGAATTATATATTGGTAATTGATGTTTGCAAAATAATGAATTTTCAGAGTCACTTGCCGTACTTTCTCCTACCTTCCATGTGTTCAAGTAACAGTGAATTTAAATGATGCATTATATATATGTCACACGAAAATGGAAGCTACTAGCATTTGATACATTCACCAGGAAACGCTTATTGAACTTCATTGAAATTCAAAATTTTGCCATCTCTTGAGGTAGTTGGCAACATGAAGATACTCTGTAGAATCAAAAAGATTACCTATTCAGAGAGCCAATTTGTAGGTGGGTAAAACTCAGTTGAATCATTTTTTAGTGTTTTATACTTTTTACTGATTTGATAATATTGCTTATAAAAATATAGTGGTGTATGTTACATATAATTTTTTCTATACTTTTAGATAGACAGGTGTCTACCTATATAGCCATACACAATGTTAGATCAACATAATCAAAAGTGGAAATGGTCTTCACACAACACACATGAATTTTCTTGTATAATATGAATTATATTCACAGTCATTGGAATTCAAGCAAACTGACAGGTTTCAGAATCCAGTTAATTTCTGAGCCTTTACAGTACTATAATATTGTGTTTTTCCAGGTTAAGGGAAATTTGATAATCACAAAAGTGAGGTGTGCATATATTCAACATCTGCTTATTTTTATTTTGTTATTATTCAAGCTGTTGTTCTTGATATACTCTTGTGATCCATTGTAGTTTCTGTGTTTATGCTTTAATAAATGGCTATATATTCTCTTTTTTTCAAAATGCATGCTAAATATAAAACATTTTGATGAGCTCCATGTTCCTTTGGCCTTTTCAAAATCTGTTTCACATATTTTCCAAGAGGACAATGTTATTATGTTTTATTTTCAGCAATCAACGGTGTGATTCAAAATGGAGAAAAAATAGATGTCCTGCTGCTTGTTGAGAAGGGAAGGTAAAGTGGTCTTTTTCATATTACTAATTTTAAAACTGTATTTGATGTGGTCTGATTTTTTTTAGGCTGATTGGGTTTTAGGATTCTTGCTAATCTGTCATGTTTTTGCAGTTGTGGTTTCTAAATTGTAGCTTTTTTTTTTTTTTAGAAGAAGAAAATTATTTGTTTAGTAAATAAACCTGAACTTTGTATCAGAAAATGTTAATAGAGCATTTTGAGTAAGTAAAATTGTCTTAATGAGAGATTATCCTATCACATAAAGCAGGAGCTTTTCAGAAACCTCAAATTTCTTTCTCAAGCAGACAAAACTATAAGACTCCTTTCAAAATTTTTGCACTGTTTCTGTTTTTAAATGCCTACTATATCCCAGGGTTGTTGTTTTTAATTATTCAAGTTAATTTAGAAGTAAGAATAGATGGATGTGTTTGTGGTCCATCCTGTTTATTCTTAATTTTTATTCATGACTTTAATCAGTAACATATTGGTAGGAAAAGGACATTTTGGTACCAGTTGCGAGGGAATGTTAGTGAAGCAATGTTTATTTTAAAGTAGAATTTTGTAGTTCTGATATCTAAACAGTACAATTTTCCTTGTACAAACGAGAACAAGTTTGTCTAATAACTGGTCAAAGAGATTCCTTGACTGATATGAAACCTTTACAGAATTAAGATGAAAAGCTTGCACATGCCTTATTTATGGTTGAGTTCAGTGTTTCTCAACCTTTTTTAAAATAAAGTACCCCCTTTAAAAAAAAAAAAAAAAGTACCCCCAGAGCCAGGCACCTCCATCCCCCACGCTCTAACCCAGTGCTCCCCCCCTCCCCAAGATACAGGCACCCCAGCCCCCCTGCTGTAACCCAATGCACCCACCCCTCCCCCAGAACCAGGCACCCCCAGACCCGCCTCTCTAACCCAATACACCCACCCCTTCCCCAGAGCCAGGCACCGGATGTTTCGTAACCCTACCTTTGAAGTGTCCACTCCCGCCACCTGGCTCTGCCTTGGCGGCTTGTCTGCAGGGAGCAAGTGGCCACCAGCACCGGGCTCGCTGCATGGGACTGTGCACTCCCACCCCAGCCCGGCTCCCCCCAGCATGGTGCCTGGGAGCAACTGCCCCGCCGCCCCTCTTCACTAGGCCGCTGACTAGGGGGGCCCTTTGGAGCAAAGCTTATTGTGCCTTCCATCGCCTTTTAGCTCCTCTCCACAGCACCACAGGGAAGGGGTGATGGGGATAAGTTGTACTGAGCTGCTGGCAGGAATGCGTCTCCAGGTTCAGCTGCCCTCCCCACTGGAGCACCCTGGGAAGGCTGCTGGAGAGGAAATGAACTAGGAGAGATGGCCATGGAAGTGATTTTTTTTTTCTCCCTGCCCAAACCCGCCCCCCCACTTGGAATTGCCCTGGGTTTCACCGGAGCCGCTGCAGCCACGCACTTTTCCTGACAGGCGCTGGGGCATATGCACAGAGTGGCTGTTAATGTCTGGGTGCTTGGCTCCAAACATTCAATTTGACAGGCACATGCCGCTGCCCCCTCCCCGATCCCCATTGCAGGGCAAAATCCCGGATATTTTTTGCCAAATTTCACTTGTGTTGACTTACCCCCTGGACTTCTCTTGCGTGTACCCCTAAGGGCATGCATACCATTGGTTGAAAAACACTGTTTTAGTTGGATACAACTAAGTGAAGGATGGTTTGCCCAAGTGGTTAGCAATTTCCTGCTAGCAAGACAGGTGAAGGAAAGCAAGCATGATGGAAACAAAACTGACAAGAAATTGATAAGGGGTCAGAAAATTATTGACTGATTTCTTAATGAAAGGTTCAGACCTCAGGAAAACAGACTGTGTCTGATATGAACACCACTCTGAAGACTCACTCTAAAGGAGGGAGAACAATTGCAAAGTTGCATTTTTGAATGATTTGATTGTAAGTTATAGCAAACCTTCAATAGAATAAAAACCAGTTATTTCTAAATCCCAAGTAAATTATTGTCTTACTCTTGGTCGGGGGTGCTTAAACTTCATTGCTCCACAACTTCCTTGTGACAGTAAAAATTAGTACAGGGTGGGGTGGGGGGAGGCAAAGTCTGAGCTTGCCTGAGTCCCACTACACAGATGAGTGGACTGGGGCCAAAGCCTGAGCCCCGCCATCCCTGACAGGTGGTAAAAAGTGAAGCCCAAGGGCTTCAGCATCAGACAGGCCTGTTACCTGAGCCCTGCAGCCCAGGGATGAAGTTCTCAAACTTCAGGTCGAGGGCCCAGCATGTCTTAAGCCAGCCCTGGTGGCTCCATTAAAATAGGGTCCTGACACACAGTGTGAGAACCCCTGCTGCAGGAAACTCATCTGTGTCACCAGCATTTTAATTTTCACCTAAGCACTGCTTTAATTTTATAAAAATGTTCTGCACATCATAATTGAATATGGCAACACAGATGGAAAACTAACACCTTTCCCTGAAACAGTTTTATAAAAGAAGTGTATTGAAAGGTTCAGGGCTAACACACATAGCCCAACGAGGGACCCAGTGGGTATGCTTTTCAAAGATGTCCAACAGGTTAATACATACCATACATAAAATTTCAGAGCTGTCAGTTCTCGGAAAAACTTCTAGCTCTAAGCCAGATTTTATTATTGCTTTCATTATAATATTTCTGTCAAGCATAGACAAGTTTTCCCTAGACTGCTTTGATAGTTTAATGGAAATTCTGAACTATTTGGAAGTAATTGCAACAGAAGCATCAGCTGAGCATGAATATGTTGAATTTTTCTCCACTTAAGACTCCCACAATAAATTGAAAAGCATAGTATTCACATTATCTGAACCATTAAAAGCCATGTGGGTATAAGAGCTTTGGCATAGTAATTGTTTCTTAGGGTATTACTCTATACATATCCAGGTTTTCAGCATGCCTGCATGATCTTATGTATCTGGTAGTGCTAATTAAGTGATGGTGGCATGATTCTGAAGAGTTAAAAATACTCCTTTAGTATGATTTCGTTTTATCTTTGATATGCCAATACAGCATATTAATCCTATGACAGGTTCCTCTGCTCCCCCTCCCCCCCCCGTGTGCCACCTGGAACTGGGGTATCGCTGAGCCCTCTGACCCACCAGCCTGGGCTTCTTCTCACATTGTGCTACTGTGTAAAGTTGCAGAACCGCTCCCAGTCCTACTTTTCTACCAGCATTGACACAATTAGAGACACACCCAGCTAATCTCTGACCATGAACCAACAGTAGAAAGGCTAAGCCAAGGTAAAACTCAACTGCCATTCCCCCAGCACATACCCCATCTGGAGCATAAATCTCAGTTTATACCATCTTGCACTGCACAAGGAACTGTAGTGTGTAAACTCATAGAGTTCATCCTCTCACCCCAAAGTGGAGAGGAATATGCAACAGTCTTTGCCTTGAGTGCCCCTTAAGCTAAAATTACCCATGCACTTCACTCCAACTAACTGGTTTAGACAGAGCAAAAAGAAGTGACTATACATGATAGCAAACAGATCAAAACAGATAACTAGCAAATAAAGAAAACACAAACTAAGTCTCAGATACTAGAAAGATAGGATATGAATTAGCAAATTCTCACCCTGGCTGATGATATAAGAGGTTGCAGATTCTTATGGGATGAGCTGCACTTACCTTCCAGCTTTGAATCCCTAGGTTTTTCATAGATGTCATTCTGTGCCTTATATATGTTATGCATATAGTGGTAGCCCTTTGTTTCATAGGTTCGTTCCTAGACTGGTTTGTGGAAGAACACTGAGAATCCAAGATGGAGTCCAGAGACATGTGGTCCAGTCACATTCACATGCCCTTGCAGTGTTGCAGCAGCCATTGATTACAGGCTGGCCAAAATGTACACAGAAAGGTTAAGTTCTTTTAAGGTCCATTGTCTTTGCTGATGCGCCATCAGCTCTGACTGGCTTTTTCATTGTTGTACCTGAAAGGCTGGCTGTCACCCAGAATAAGCATGATTGAAATATAGATACACAGTCAATATTCCCAGCTTCAGATACAAAAATGATCCATGCATACAAATAGGATAATCATATTCAGCAAATCATATCTTTCCCAGTGACATCTCACATGATCCCTCTTTTACAAAAAAGCATCATAATGATGCCATAATCTCATTCTCATATGTATAATATATTGTACTATGTCACAAATTCTTGACCATATCTATATGGTATTCCTCGATATTTAGTCAGTATCAGCCAAATGTGTCATAGTGATGAAACATCAAAGCCTCCAGACTTTCATATATTGTCTATGAACTTGTGGTTATGGTGTCCAATGTGCTAAATGGTGGTGTTCCAGGGGCTTCTAGACATGAAAAATGTATATTCTAATATATTGTCATCCTTGGTGTTACTTTGTCACTGAGAGAAAAACTGTACAATCATAAATATCAATAAGCAGCTAATGGAGATGAGATAAGATGAGAAAAGTTAGTTACAAAACTTAGAATCTGAAAAATGAACAAAACATTTAAAAACTCTTTGCATCAGTGAATGAAATAAGATGGCAGATCTCCTGTGGCATCTTTTTGTTTTATTATATTATAAGTTGGAGGAAGTAACAAAAATACCTTGGATGAAATCCTGGCCACAGTGAGTTTTACCATTAACTTCGATGGTCCAGAATTTCATCACTTATGAAAATATAAACCATTCAAATGATCATCTAGCACTAGCAAAGAAAGGGTGGAGAGTGGGTGGGGAGGTGCCAGTGGGTGGGTTGTGGGCAGGAGCAGCTCCAGGAGAACTGCTGGCAACTGGCGCCCTAGGCGGAATGCATGATCGGCGCCCCCGCCTCCATAACCCTCAATGGTGTGACATCATCATTGGGCGCCGTGTTTAACGCGATGCCCTAGGCAAGTGCCAAGGTTGCCTCCATCCATGGGCCGCCCCTGGTTGCGTGTCCCCACAGCCCTGGGCTGGCCCTGGGGAGAAGCTCCGTCCTAAGCGGGTACAGAAGAACAAAGAGAATAAAACATTAGTGAAGGCCGATCTTAAATCCTGTGTCTAGTCCATGGATTCTATTTTAGCTCTACTGTGACATATGCTGACACCAGTCTATAATACTTGTATTACCATGAATAATATTTTCCTAGAAAATGAAGGCACTAAAAGTAGAATAGACCATTACAACAGCCTTCTGCAGTATATTTAAGTCAGGTGCGCTGATGCCATATTCCAAATATTACCTTGAGCCCTTGAATCTATTTGCCTGTGTTCATTTTTCATGAGAACTACTGTGCTGCTTTGGAAAACCTTTATTAATGTTTCAAAATATTTTCAAACTTTGCAGAACATTGTACATCCATGGTCATACAAAGTTGGATTTCACGGTCTGGCATACTGCAATTGAAAAAGCAGCAGGTACAGATGGTAATGCCTTACAAGATCAGCAGCTCAGCAAAAATGACGTTCCTATTATAGTGAACAGCTGTATAGCATTTGTTACACAGTATGGTAAGTGCAGTAGAGATTTTATTCAACTCGCTGAACTCCTAAAATCATTCGTATAATTTTGAAGAAGCATCTCTATCAGATTGCATTGAATGAGTTTGTGTTACTCTATATAAAGCCTGTACTTTTTTATTAACCCTATCACTGTTTTCAGTGGGTGCTTTCTGTGGCAGTAGTTTTTGATGTTCAGTGCAACATACCTGATAATATGTGAAACTAGGGAAATGCAACTTGAACAAGCTGGCAATCCATGCATCCTCTTTATAATTTTATGTCGTGGCCTTTGGTCTTAACTATGCAGTGAATCAATTTTTTGGCCTCATATGGCAGGAAATCTTCTGCATGCAATTGTGCAAGCTCTCCTCAACAGCTGGTTGAGCCCAGGAAGTGAACAGAGTCAGACAGGAAGAAAGAGTTGGCCGGGATTCATTAGCAAATGTCCTTAGAAATCTCCCCAAACTGGGATCCAGCTGCTGCTCCCTCCCTGACCTCTTTTACCACCTGGCAGAGCAGCCAAAGGGGGACAGACATCTGTCTTCTGCTAAGATAAATCCCTCTGGAGCAGTTTTCTGTAGAGGTGTAGCTGATGGTATGCACACATTTTCACCTTTTGCACCACTGAGAGTGACTCAAGCCTTGTGTTCTAAAGGGCTATATACATATTAACCCTCTAAATAAAGACATGCTTCCAGAATATTACTGCATCTGTGGCCTCTGTCAGTATGAATAGGTTTAATTAAGAATACTCAGACATTTAATATTAATCTCTTGTCTAGCTGAATAACTTGTGTTTATAATATTGTAACATTGTCTTATGGTAATCTGTGGTATCCCGAAGTGTGGTGTTCTTGGCTAAAACCAAGAATAATTATTTGCTTAATTATTTTTTATTCATTTGCAAGCTGAACAGTTTTTATAAATTACAGTTTATTTTCCCAATGTCGAACTCATACTGAGGCAGGGGAAGTGTGGTGCTCTAGTTATAAAAGAGAAGACTTGTTTAGGATAACTCCTTGTTTTCAGACATTTTTAACTTTCTATCAAAAATTAGCTTCAGGGTTAAAATGCTTGTTCTCAGCTCAGAGGCATATGGTGTCCTTTTTAATGGAATGGTTATAATAATTACTATTCTGAGTGTGGGAGAAATAAAGTGTACTATTTGAAACTCTCATCAGATGCTTATTTCTTGCTAGCATATTACAGTGCTTTTTACTTAAAACCTGCCTGGAAAAGGCATAAATTGTCATATGTGAATTTACCAGGCCTCACAGCCAAGGTTAACAATGCAGAACCACTATCAGATGGCAGTGCTTTTAGATAGCGCAATAGAGGTGAATTTGAAGGAGAATGTAGTCTGGTGATTTTCATGGATTTTGACAGAGTTCTCTCCATACATAAAAGGTAGCATGGAAAAAGCAGGGATGTGTGAGTTGGAAACATATTAGCTGGCAGTGGTGCTGGCATGGTTGGTAGCATTTTTAAGGAGCCTCTATAGAGAGAAACAATTATAAACTAACTACACATAGTTAATAAACTTAACATAAAAGACATTTTGCATTCCTAGTATCTTTCAGTGGTGGTAGTTGAAGGTAATGGTGACAAAAAAGTGTCAGGTATGTAATATTTTAAATTTGCAGTGTCTTTTCAGGCTTCCAGTCCATCCACAGAAAAAATGAAATTGCCAGTGGCTCCCTTGTGATGCTAGTGTCTGAACTTGCCCACATGAAAATGAGTGAGCAAATCAGCAATGCCGTCATTAAGGCCTCCAGAATCAGACATCTCAGACTGAATATACACACTAAAATCACACCTTTGAATCCCAAAGGTGGCTCAGTTGATCACTGTGGGAGGGATATAAATACAGATATACTAAACCTGAAAGAAATTACCCTGTATATAAAGAGGCAGCATCCTTTCCTTTTGTTGCCTTTTTAACATGATCATAAGAAGTCCACAAGTAATTGTTGGAATTTGTAATTTTAAATTTTTCCTGAAGTTGTGATCATAGAACAGCTGGGCATGTCTACACTAGGAAATTGTTTCAAAATAGATTATTTCTAAATAACTCCCGAAATAACTGTTTTGAAATAGCATGTCCATACTACAGGGAATCCTCAAAAGTAGTCTGAAGCAGGATCCCTTAACGTGGATACGCTACTTTGACTTAGAGCCCCAGGAAGCAGTGGGGAGTAATTAGTCAGAATTGCTCTGGGGAGTAATTATTTTGAAATAGCAGCAGTGGAGCATCCATACTACTGCTATTTTGAAATAACTATTCCGAAATAAGTGTTATTTCTCGTGGAAAGCAGGAGTTGTTATTTCAAAATAATGGGGTTGATGTGTGTGGATGCTCTGCTTGTTATTTCAAAATAAGGGAAGTTATTTTGAAATAACTCCCTACTGTAGACCAGGGCTTAGACATTAATGAAATGCACTAGGAAGGACGCCTACATTAACTGTAACTGGTTTTGGTTGTGCTGGTCAATTTTGTGTAAGTAATAATGTTTTGATTTTAAGATAACATTTGATTTTTCCTTTTGTTTTTGTATTTAAGGCTTAGGTAGCAAACATATCTACTTAAAAAATGGTGATCCATTCCATGTGAGTGAGCTACTAGAGAGCTTCAAAAAAGATGCAAGAAGTGTTAAACTGAGAGCTGGAACACATCAGCTAGAGGATGTGACTGATGTACTGAAATGTTTCCTGTCTAAAATAGATGATGCACTTCTCACTAAAGAACTTTATCCATTTTGGATTTCTGCACTAGGTAATTAATGCAGAACAAAGTAAATAATAGGCTTCTTGATAGCTCAGAAGTAACATTTTGGAAAAAGCACATGTAAATTTTAACTCTTATTAACATTTATCAATACAAAATAATGTGTGTGTGTATACACAGAGCAAACATTAGATTATTGAATAATCAATAAAAGGATTCTATATATATTCTTACAAAAATCACTTTGAGAAATTATGGATGAAATCCCAGTTTTACTGAAGTCAGTAGCAAAAGCCTTCATTTATATATTCAGACTTGTAAAAATGCTCTTTGCCTGGTCCTCTTGTCTACTGCTTGCAAATATATAAACTTGTGTTGTATTCTAGTTAGATCTCCCAAGTTGGTCAGTAGCTGGATGTAAGGTTTGCAGGTAGCACACAGGTGCTGGAGGAAGTGGCATTGGTATTCCAGTAAGGGTGGTGTGATTAGTGGGTGGTGCCTCTTCTTCTGAGTATGTATTGAAGAGTCCTGGTGGCTAAAGGGCACGATAGTAGAGATGCTATATTCTTGATGAGACATAAATCAAAGTCTTGATACCTGCAGTCATTAAAGATATCCTGGCTTAATTAATGTATACACATCTATATGTATGCGTGTCACTAAATCTGTACTTGTGCTGTTCAGCAATTCCTTACTTATATATGCCTCTCTTTGGCAAATAAAATAAATGTAAATGTGAAAGAAAACTGAGGGACTTCCACTTAAGCCCAACTTCATCTTATTTTAAAAGTCAAAGAGATATATCTTGACTTATTTGAGATCAGGATAAAGTCTATCATCACATTTTAACTGGGTTGAAATTTTTTATGGTGGTGGATTGAAAGATTTTTGGGGTCCTTACTGATTAGGAAACATGGAAACATATTTCTATCTACTCTGTAAATGGTGCTGGTATTATACTTCTTGGTAGAATTATAGGAGGTAAAGATTTTGCTTTTATGACCTTGACTTTTGCTAAGATCAACAACAGATTTTAGTAACTTTGGACATAAATATCGACTGACATGAAAATAAATGATGTGCTTTAAACTAGTTTTTCTGCTAAGTCCTGGGATGGAATTGCAGGTTCCTTTGAGAGAAAGAATGGTCCGAGTCCCATTTGCTGGTCTGGGATGTACTTGGAAGATACTGCATCAATTCCTTTATCTGCCACAGGTTTTCTGTGTGACCTTGGGCAAGTAGTTTAGTTTTTCTGTGCCTTAGTGTCCCATCTGTAAAATGGGGATAATAGAACTTTGCAACCTCCCAGAGGTGTTGCGAGTATAAATACATTAAAGTTTGTGAATTGCTGAGGTTTTATAGTAATGTAACACATAAGATTGATACCAAAGAGGCTCACTTAAATTACATAATCTTATTATTTATAAAAATGTCCAGTTTCATTTTAAGAATAAAATGTTGAATTACAAAAGTAAATAGCAGCATTAATTGCACTCTGACTTTACAAAAGAAGTTAGATGAGTGTTGGCTATTTAGGAGCATGTCAGATTCATGGGAAAGATAGGACCATTAACTTAGGATATGTCTAGACTGTGTGGCTATTTCTGAATATCAGAAATATCCTGAAATAGCAACACTGTGCCTTTAAAAGTATCCACTATTTCCCGAAGTAGCGGGCACACTATTCCGGCATCCCTGTAACCCTCATTCCATGAGGGTTAAGGGATTTGTTGGAATAGTGCTTTATTTTGAAATTTGTCACTATGTAGACCGCGCTAAATTTCAGAATAAGTTTTTTCGACTTAGACTCGGCATAAGCTCTGCAATTTGCATAGTGCAAATTGCGTAGCTTATTCTGACAGAAGGGTGCTGTCTAGATGCACCCCTAGAGTCAAGCTGGATGAGTTAATAGCTCATATTGTAGGGGACCACTCAAAAAGGGGGAGTAGGTTACTGATTTTTGTAATAAGCCATAAATCAACTATCTGTAAACCACTAACCCTCTCTTTCTGTCCTATGATTGCAGAGATGTTAATAGGCCGCTCTACCCCTTGATTGGTCACTTACACCATATGCTTACTACTTATGTTAAAGACTCTGTTCAACTTTGTGTTTTGCTGTGAAGTTGAGATTTCCTGCTGCCATCCTCCAGTCCACTGCACCCCCTGCCTCCCACTTCAGGGGAAGCAGAGCTGGTGGCAGTATCCCCCGCTCCCACTCTGCCCTAGCCAGCCTCTGGCATTTTTCAGGAGAAGAAGGGTTGGGAGTCTTTAGGGAATGGTATGGCTGGAGGTAGAGCTGGGGTAGGAAAAGGTAGGGGTTTGATGTAAGAGGTGGAGTGAACATGGGATGGAGCAGGGGCAGGAAGTAACAAGGCATGGGAAGGGGCTAACCTAGGCCCTGCACTCCCCTAGGGACAACCCAGTCTGCACCACTTCCAATGGCTGGGAATGGTGAACTGAGGCCAATGGGAGCTGCGAGCAGCTGTACCTATAGACATAAAGGTAAATAAAGTGTCTGGCTAATGCTGAGGAACCATGTCTGGCCTGTGGGACACTTATTGCCCACCTTTGGTCTTGTCTGTTTACATTGTAAGCTTTTTGAAACATTGAGGCTGCGTCTAGACTGGCATGATTTCACACAAATACTTTTAACGGAAAAGTTTTTCCATTAAAAGTATTTGCACAAGAGAGCATCTATACTGGCATGTGCCTTTGTGCAAAAGATTTGCCTTTGCGCAAAAGCATCCATGCACAGTATAGATGCTCTCTTGTACAAGAAAGCTCCGATGGCCATTTTAGCCATCGGGCTTTCTTGCGCAAGAAATTAACGTTCCTGTCTACACTGGCCCTCTTGCACAAGTATTCTTGCACAAGAGGGCTTATGTCTGAGCAGGAGCATCAAAGTATTTGCGCAAGAAGCACTGATTTTGTACATTACAAAGTCAGTGTTCTTGTGCAAATTCTCGCGGCCAGTGTAGACAGGCGGCTGCTTTTGCGCAAAATCTTGCCAGTCTAGACGCACCCTGAGTGTTTTAATCCCTGTTGAGGCTTCTGCATGCTACTCTAAATGCAAATAAATAAGGTATAAAAAAGTATATTCCTTTCCAAAGTAATTTGCTAGATATAGACACATGCACCCTCTACATAATAAGACATTCTTTGATAAAAAATGATGTTGCTTTCTGGAGAATTCTACTAAAATGGTTCTTGAATACAGATCTAACAGTACATAGCCTCATTATAATTGATACTGTTTTCCTTCAAACGCTGTACAGTAACAGACTGCACTGATACCGAAAACAGACTGATTGATTGAATTGTAAATTTAAATCACTAGATGTTGCCATTTTAGTGGATCTATATTGTTCTTGTTTTGGGACATGCATTGTGATAAATGCCCAGTGACTTTTTCTTTCCTCTCTCATTAGATACACAGAATGAAAAGGAACGAGTGAGAAAGTATGGAACTTTTATTCAGAGCCTTCCACCAGTCAATAGGGCAACTTTGGCAGCTTTAATTGAACACCTTTACAGGTCAGTGTGTCAGCAGATCGACTCAGATTTTGCACCATAGTAGAGAACACTCAATAAGCATTTCCTACTTCCCTGGAGTGACTGAAATGTCATTAAGAGTTCATATATCAATAAGTTCCATTTAGAGCTATTCAACTAGTTGTGGCAAATTTTACTGATTCATAAATAGGATTAGTAGGATTTGTATTAATTTGTAAGGTAGAAAATATATTTTGATCACATTTTAAGTTCAATACTTAAAACAATTTAAAGAACAATCTTACTCTGGCAGGAAGTTGCAGCTGTAGAGTGAATTTTAAATGAGCTTATTAAGACCATCCTACCTGAATCTGTCATCTTCCAAAAAAGATGGGGCAGAAGGACCTAGGGAGTTGAAAAGGATTTTTGCAAAGCCCTTTCTCATAAACTCCACCATGCATATCAGTTCCTGAGAAGAGAAGGCTCCAAGGGAGAGTCTAATATGTATGATGGCTTTAAGAATTAATTTTCCTAGCTATGTTTCATTACTTTTTAATTTTGCAAGTGTAACATCCCTAGAGAGTGTTTGAAACCATGGACTGAGGCACACAGCAAAATCCATATCTCTTTCTAAGATATGGAATAAGCTGTGCAGAGTGTACCAGAATTATACAAGTTGGATGCTTCTGTCTAAGTAAGGCTGAATTAAATGTATCAGTGTTAATTGATGTTACATAGATTTTTGAAATATTAACTGAACACACATTCCACTAATATTTGTCCGAAACTAGCTGAAGGGTTCTATAATGCCTGGTTCAGTCCGATATGCTGAGTTGAGGAATAAGCTATAAAAGAGTTTGCCCTGGAAAATTGTTATTTATAGTGATTGAATCATTTAAGTCTTTAGTGATAATTCTTCATTATTCTTTGAGTGATGGTCCCTATTTTATTGCATTTTGGGTTAAATGTACACACCATGATCCTGGAGCTACAGAATTTGAAAGCAGTGCTTGCTGGTCTGTGCATTTGCCCTGGTTTACCTCGTGCCTGTGATGGAAGGGATAAAGGTCAGAACAGACCAAACAGTTCTCCAGATCCTTCTGCCACTGCGTGGTCTGGATCAGAACCTTTAAAGTTCTCAGCTTTGGCTTTGATTTACAAAATAAAGCTATTTATGTACTAGACGCATCTTAACAGTTTTAAAGGTTTTTAATGTTTAATATTAGATTAGTGTCACACGGGGACCTCCCTGCTGCCTTGTTCCTTGTCCAGGTATTAGGCTATTCCCAGGAGTCCGGGCTTTAAACTCTGTGCTTCCTGCCCAAGATACTTCCCGATAAGCAGTGACCACCAGTGCTGCTTGTGCAGCTTGGGAAAGCTCTCGCTGTGGTGAGGTGCATTATCTGCCAAATGTTCCCCAGCTGTATCCGAGATGATCAGGAATTTCGTCTCTGCACATATCTGCTGAAGAATCCAGGCAAAGAAACACCCCCATATATGGGCCTGATGCTGCCAAAAGTGTGCCTGCTGCTGCGTAGTCCAACGTTACTGTAGGAGAATCTATCCTGACAGACCCTACACCAGGGAATTGTCAGGAAGCTAAGGCGCACTCTCCTAGAAGAATGAGACAAAATCGTTCCTGTAGGTCCACCTCCAAGAAATCATACTCACCTGCAAACAAGCTCACCAGCTTGGCCCATGCGAAGTTAGCATGTCCTAAATCCCAGAGATACGACTAGAAAGCTCATAAGCATTGGAGACTGCCAGTACTATATTGTATTCTATCAATACCATCCTCCTTGACTTTTTCCCAAACCCCAGGATCCGTTGGGATAGATGAAGTCAGACTCCTGCCACCTTTGTATATCACCCTCTTCACGGGCTCCAGTGGCCTGGATAAGCAGAAGCCCTATCACGCTGGCGGGATCTTTATCTGTGTCTCCCCCTCTCTGCCAGACATTTTTGTTCTCTTAGATCTGGAATCCTCTCCTTCATTAGGCCCCTCTGTTTCCAGGGTGATAATATCACCTTTGGGAGAATCAACTCCTGAAAGAAGCTGGTCATGTGACCCCTATGGAGAATATGTCTCCCCTGCAATGGCACCAAACCTACAGTACCACCACTGACACCCGAATCGTCCTTCTCATGAGGAGATTGAGCCATTTGATGAACTCTTCTTCTCTTAACCTGTGTGTCCTCCACCACCCAAAAGACTTCACCAGCTTGGGACCAGCCTCCGCTTAATCTAATTTTGGGCCTCGGGTACCCCATGCTATGGGCTCTGTGATAACCTATTGGCTCTTTCTTCTGGCATATTCCTCCTACTGAGCTGATGTGATTTGCGAGGGAGAAACTCCTTGCTTCCCAGGGTGCTCAAATCTTGTCCTAAATACAGAGGAGGAGAAACATTTATGCTTCACATCTGATGGTTTCACTGGAACCAGAAAGGCTGCCATTGTCATCCCTGAACAAAGTGATCAGTTCTAGTCCTCCTACCCTCTTATGACATCAGGCAGTTCTAGGAACTTCTCTGCAGACCTGCTGAAGTGTTTCAGATTTCTCTTGCAGAGATTCAAGACTCCCAGCACAAACTTTTAGACATTCTGCATACTTGTGAAATCAACACAATGGTGCTCTCCATTAATGAAGTCATAGTTGAACAGATAGAACTGTTTGGAAAACTCCTGCCTCCCAAAGAGGCTGACGAGCATTACCGTAATTTAGCAAATATAACCCGTGGGTTATATTCGTTTTTACAAACCCCGCCCCCCCCACACACATGGGGTATATTCGGGTGCGGTGTATATAGGGTGTTTTTTTACTCACCAGCGGGTTTTTTTTACTCACCGGAGGCTGGTGGTTCCTGCAGCTGCGCAGGAATGGAGGGGGGGGGGAGAGGGAGCGCTCCCCTGCCCGGAAGATGGTGGTTCCTGCTCCCTCTCCCCTTCCTGCACCTGCAGAGGAACCAGGGAGATAAGTGCTCCCCCGCCTGGAGGCTGGCGGCTGCGCAGGAACCGGGGTGGTGAGTGGCTGGCTAATTCTCCCCCCCCCCCCCCCGCACCATAAATTAGCAAATATAGCCCTGGCAAATATACCCCCGGCACAGAAAAGTCTTGTATACCCCATGGGTTATACAAGATTTTTTTTACTGAAATAGAAAAAAATGTGGGGTATATTCGGGTGCGGGTTATATTTAGGTGCGGGGTATATTCGCTAAATTATGGTATGTGCCAGCCAAAGATGCAGAATTTTTGTTTCTTGTCCCCTTTTCCAGTTCATTGGGGGTCCAGATCACATCTGAAAGGGCTAGACACCAACATCCCCTATATATTCCTGCTGACAAAGATAGCAAATGCCTGGATCTGTTGGAAGAAAAGTCTTCTGATGACCTCCTATTTTTCAGGCTAGCACATTACCATTCATTATTGGCTGACTTTGATTTCCTGAATTATGCCAAGTTTGTGAAATTTGATAGCCTTCACCACCATGGAAGAGCTTATTTTCAAGCTTTGATTGAGAAAGGCAAACTGGTAGACAGGACTGCCCTCCAATCTGTAGTCAATAGTGCTACTTCCTCTAGAGCAGTGTTTCTCTAAACCACTTTTAGAAACCTGCTAATTGGCTGCTGCAGTTTGTTTATTTACCAGCTCCGCAACTACAGAGCCTTGTGGCTCCCATTGGCTCCGGTTTGCCGTTTGCAGCCAAGGGGAGCTGTGAGGCTCCGTGGCCGCAGAGCTGGTAAATAAACACTCCGGAGTGGCCAGTTAGCAGGTTTTTCGAAATGGTTGCTTGGATCACTTTGAGAAACACTGCTCAAGAGCTTTGTCTACTGCCATTTTCATGCACAGAGAGTCATGGCTCCACATGTCATAGTTCTCTAGGGAGTTTCAGAATACCATCAAGGGCTTCCTTTTTGATGAATCTCAGTTCTCTAACTAGAAGATGGAAGAGTCTATCCATACCCTGAAGGATTCCAGGGCTATCCCCCACTCACTAGGGATATATCACTAAGAGGCAGTTTGGTTGAATTTAGATATATGGTTCAGCAGTTTTTCCATCAGAGAATGTCTGAACCAACACACAAGAAACAGAAGGTTCTAAAGTCTGCTTCCCTACACTGTCTACAACAGGCTTGGCATCTCAATCTCAGTACTCTGCTCAATGTTATTTTTGATGAATGCTTAAGAGACTTGGAATGCTAAGCCCAGCGCCTCCTGCCTCCCTTGCACCATTTGGTGATTGTCTGGCAGTCTTTTTTCAACACCTGGAGTGTGATGACAATGGACAAGTTAATGTTGAGTGTAATCCATTCAGGCAATACAATAGTTTGCAGGCTTTCCATCTCTAAAACTCCTACCCCTACCCCTCTCCAGGGAAAACTCTCATTAGAATATTCTCAAACAAGAAGTGAATGCCTTATTGCAGTGAGAAATGATAGAACATGTCCCTCCTCCTCCTTGCAAAAAGGACTGTTGGAAACCAGCATGCATGGATATGAATTTCTCTCTGTGGATGCAGTTTTCTGTGGAAAGAAATCAATATTCAAAGATCCCCGCAGGTCTCTAGTCCCAGGAACTTCAGCACCCAAAGAAAAGAATGTGGTGCTGCTATTCCCAGGAGCCAGTTCCATGCTCTGGCAGCTTCTTTCAGCCATGTGGCTGACCCACCTTCAGCCCACATCCTGTTCCCGCTGGGGGCAGTACAGCCACATGGCTGGGAGGAGCTGCTGGTGTAACCCACACACCTAGTGGGTGTGGTTCACTGTCCCATGTAATGGCACTTAGACCACTTACAGGAAGAGATCAGAATGAGTGAGCTCTAAGCTGAGAACCACCTGGCTTTATAGCTCAAGCTCCAGAGGCTCCTACACTAAGCTCCAGAGCCCCCACTTGTCACCACGAGGCAGATTTGGATCTGGGACCTCTGGAGCTTAGTGTAGGAGCCTCTACAGCTTGAGCTATAAAGCCAGCTGGCTCTTGGCTTTGGCTGTAGAGCTCACTCATTCTGATCTCTCACTCAGTGGTCTAAGTGCCACTACATGGGACAATGAACCATACCCCTTTGGCATGTGGGTTACACTGGCATGAGATTCTGGCTCCTAAGAATGGCAGTGCCACATTTCTCAACTTAAGCTGCTGCAGTTCTCAGTAGTAGAGCCCTGAAGCTCAACAAATATAAATTTCTATCCATGGATATCCACATACATGAATAGAAATTTTTATCTGTGTAGTACTCTCTCTCTCTGCCATCTCAGCCACTTTGTTTACAAACTCATAATTTACATAGTTATATTAGCAGTGATAACTGCATCTGTAGAATAGGACATGTGTTTCACAGTATGAAGGATGTGTACTTTCATGTAAACATTCTTCCTCCCCATACACACTTTCTCTGATTCCTAGTATGCTCCAATCATTTTCAGTACAATTCTTCCCTTCAGGACAGCAACTGCCCCCTATATTTACCAAGCTATTCTCTGTATACTAGCAAAAAGGCCTGGTCTATCCTTTGGGACAAAAGGTATGGCTTTTTACAGAACACATTTGCACAGACATAAGAATGGCCGTACTGGGTCAGACCAAAGGTCCATCTAGCCCAGTATCCTGTCTGCCGACAGTGGCCAGCACCAGGTGCCCCAGAGAGGGTGGACCGAAGACAATGATCAAGCTATTTGTCTCCTGCCACCCCTCTCCAGCCTCTGACAAACAGAGGCCAAGGACACCATTTTATCCCCTGGCTAATAGTCTTTTATGGACCTAACCTCCATGAAATTATCTAGCTTCTCTTCAAACTCTATTATAGTCCTAGCCTTCACAGCCTCCTCTGGCAAGGAGTTCCACAGGCTGACTACACGCTGTGTGAAGAAGAATTTTCTTTTATTAGTTTTAAACCTGCTACCCATTAATTTCATTTGGTGTCCTCTAGTTCTTCTATTTAGGGAACTAATAAATAACTTCTCTTTATCGGCCCTCTCCACACCACTCATGATTTGATATACCTCTATCATATCCCCCCTCAGTCTCCTCTTTTCTAAACTGAAAAGTCCCAGTCGCTTTAACCTCTCCTCATATGGGACCCGTTCCAAACCCCTAATCATTTTAGTTGCCCTTTTCTGAACCCTTTCCAAGGCCAAAATATCTTTTTTGAGGTGAGGAGACCACATCTGTACACAGTATTCAAGATGTGGGCGTACCATAGTTTTATACAGTGGCAGTAAGATATTCTGGGTCTTATTTTCTATCCCTTTCTTAATAATTCCTAGCATCCTATTTGCCTTTTTGACCGCCGCTGCACACTGCGTGGAAGTTTTCAGAGAACTGTCCACGATAACTCCAAGATCTCTTTCTTGATTTGTCGTAGCCAAATTAGCCCCCATCATACTGTACGTATAGTTGGGGTTATTTTTCCCAATGTGCATTACTTTACACTTATCCACATTAAATTTCATTTGCCATTTTGTTGCCCAATCTCTCAGTTTGGTGAGATCTTCTTGGAGTCCCTCATAGTCTGCTTCTGTCTTGACTATCCTAAACAGTTTACCACCTCACTGCTTACCCCTTTCTCCAGATCATTGATGAATAAGTTGAACAGGATTGGTCCTAGGACTGACCCTTGGGGGACACCACTAGTTACCCCTCTCCATTCTGAAAATTTACCATTTATTCCTACCCTTTGTTTCCTGTCTTTTAACCAGTTCTCAGTCCAAGAAAGGACCTTCCCTCTTATCCCATGGCCATGTAATTTACACAAGAGCCTTTGGTGAGGGACCTTGTCAAAGGCTTTCTGAAAATCTAAGTATACTATATCTACTGGATCCCCCTTGTCCGCATGTTTGTTAACCCCTTCAAAGAACTCTAATAGATAGTAAGACAGGATTTCTCTTTACAGAAACCATGTTGACTTTTGTCCTACAAATTATGTTCTTCTACATGCTTCACAATTTTATTCTTTACTATTGTTTCGACTAATTTGCCCGGTACTGAAGTTAGACTTACCGGTCTGTAATTGCCCGGATCGCCTTTAGAGCCCTTTTTAAATATTGGTGTCACGTTAGCTACCTTCCAGTCATTAGGTACAGAAGCCAATTTAAGGGATAGGTTACAAACCACAGATAATAGTTCAGCAATTTCCCATTTGAGTTCTTTTAGAACCCTTGGATGAATGCCATCCGGTCCCGGAGATTTGTTAACATTAAGTTTTTCTATTTGTTCCAAAACCTCCTCTAATGACACTTCAATCCGGGACAGTTCCTCAGATTCATCACCCACGAAGGACGGTGCAGATTTGGGAATCTCCCCAACGTCCTCAGCCGTGAAGACTGAAGCAAAGAAATCATTTAGTTTCTCCGCAATGGCTTTATCGTCCTTGATTGCGCCTTTGATAGTTCGATCGTCTAGGGGACCCACAGGTTTTTTAGCAGGCTTCCTGCTTCTAATGTACTTAAAAAACATTTTGTTATTTCTTTTTGAGTTTTTGGCTAGCTGTTGCTCAAAATCTTTTTTTGCTTTTCTTATTACATTTTTACACTTGATTTGACAGTGTTTATGTTCCTTTCTATTTATCTCACTAGGATTGGACTTCCACTTCTTAAAAGATGCCTTTTTGTCCCTCACTGCTTCCTTTACATGGTGGTTAAGCCACGGTGACACTTTTTTAGGTCTCTTGCTATGTTTTTTAATTTGGGGTATACATTTAAGTTGGGCCTCTATTATGGTGTCTTTAAAAAGTTTCCATGCAGCTTGCAGGGATTTGGCTTTAGTCACTGTGCCTTTTAATTTCTGTTTAACTAGCCTCCTCATTTTTGTGTAATTCCCCTTCTTGAAATTAAATGCCAGGGTGCTGGACTGCTGAGGTGTTCTACCCACCACAGGAATGTTGAATGTTATTATATTATGGTCACTATTCCCAAGCGGTCCTGTAACGGTTATTTCCTGGACCTGATCCTGCACTCCACTCAGGACTAAATCGAGAATTGCCTCTCCCCTTGTGGGTTCTTGCACCAGCTGCTCCAAGAAGCAGTCATTTAGGCCATTGAGAAATTTTATCTCTGCTTCTCTTCCTGAGGTGACATGTACCCAGTCAATATGGGGATAATTAAAATCCCCCATTATTATAGAGTTCTTTATTTTGGTAGCCTCTCTAATCTCCCTCAGCATTTCAATGTCAGTATCACTGTCCTGGTCAGGTGGTTGGTAATATATCCCTACTGCTAATTTCTTATTATTGGAGCATGTAATTACTATCCATAGCGATTCTGTTGAACATGTTGATTCACTTATTTTTATTTCATTTGATTCTACATTTCTTTCACATACAGTGCCACTCCACCACCCACCCGGCCTGCTCTATCCTTTCGATATATTTTATATCCCGGTATGATTGTGTCCCACAGATTTTCCTCATTCCACCAGGTTTCAGTGATGCCTATTATGTCAATCTCCTCATTTAATACTAGGTACTCTAGTTCACCCATCTTATTAGTCAGACTCCTAGCATTTGTGTAGAAGCACTTTAAAAATTTGCCACTGCTTATTTGTCTGCCCTTCCCTGGTGCATTGGATTCCTTTGTATGCGGTTGTTTGTCTGCTCTGGCCCATGGTTTGCCCTCTCCTCTCCTCTCTTTCTGACTACAGCTTAGAGAATCTCTATCAATGGATTCTCCTCTAAGAGAAGTCTCCCTCCGATTTACGTGCATCTCCGCACCAATCGGCTTTCCCCCATCTCTTAGTTTAAAAACTGCTCTACAGCCTTTTTAATGTTTAGTGCCAGCAGTCTGGTTCCACCCTGGTTTAGGTGGAGCCCATCCTTCCTGTATAGGCTCCCCCTCTCCCAAAAGTGTCCCCAGTTCCTAATAAATCCAAACCCCTCTTCCCTACACCATCGTCTCATCCACGCATTGAGACTCTGAAGCTCTGCCTGCCTACTTGGCCCTGCACGTGGAACTGGAAGCATTTCCGAGAATGCCACCATAGAGGTCCTGGATTTCAGTCTCTTTCCTAGCAGCCTAAATTTGGCCTCCAGGACATCTCTCCTACTCTTCCCTACGTCATTGGTATCTACATGTACCACGACCACCGGCTCCTCCCCAGCACTACACATAAGTCTATCTAGATGCCTCAAGAGATCTGCAACCTTCGCACTAGGCAGGCAAGTGACCATATGGTTCTCCCGGTCATCACAAACCCAACTATCTATGTTTCTAACAATCGAATCACCCACTACTAACACCTGCCTCTTCCTAACTGGCATTCCCTCCCCCTCAGAGGTATCCTCAGTGCGAGAGGATACCGCAACATCCTCTGGGAAGAGGGTCCCAACTACGGGATGGTTTCCCTCTGCTCCCATTGAATGCTCTGTTTCCTTGAGACTTTCATCCTCCTTAAGAGCACTGGGGCTCTCAAACTGGAGGTGGGACAGTACTACAGTGTCCTGGAAAGTCTCATCAACATATCTCTCTACCTCCCTTATCTCCTGCAGTTCAGCCACCCTGGCCTCCAAAGCCCGAACTCAGTCTCTGAGGGTCAGGAGCTCCTTGCAACGGGTGCACACTTACGCTACCCGCCCACAGGGCAGGTAATCATACATGTTACACTCGATGCAATAAACAGGATAGCCCCCACTCTGCTGCTGGGCTTCTGTCTCCATTTTTCTAATGAATAAGTTTAAGCAGAAACTGGGATTCTTTTTAAACCTCTGGAATATAGATTATTATAAGAGTTGTTTTTAAGAAGGTCAGAAGTCCCTCGTGCCCTCTAAACTCCCTCTCCAAACTCCCTGTTAGCTGTTCCTGTTCGCAAGCTCCCTGGTCGCTGAGTCACAGGCTTATATAGCTCTGTAGCCCCTCCCCCTGACTGAGGCTCAGCCAATTAACAGAGGCTTCTAGATTTCAAACCTTTTAGAAGCTCCTTCAAACAAACCAACCAACCAACTAAACACACAAACACAAGCTCAGCACACAGCAAATAACTCCCCCACACACAAACACACACTCCAGACAGCCACTTACCACAAGGGTCCCGTTTTTACTCCTCTTTTACCTGGAGAACTCCCTCTCCAAACTCCCTGTTAGCTGTTCCTGTTCGACAGAAACTATACCACTAGTTCCTTGGCCCATATCAGATTAAGATCAACCTGGTCATCTTTGAGCTTAGCTCCCTCAGTCCCTTAGAGCCCATTCTATATTCTATATGTTACTCCTAAAATCCTACACTGAGAAAAGATATCCTTATAGAGCTCAGTCTCCACCTCCAGAATTACCAGGCCAGAAGGAATATTTTGTTCATGAAGTCCTTGGTTTCCTGGTCAAGCAGGATAAACTTTGGAACCCAATTGACAGGGAAGGTTACGGCCCTGAGGGGTACGCTTGGGAGCCAGCAGAGAGAGAGAGAGAGAGAGAGAGAGAGAGAGAGAGAGAGACAGAGACAGAGACAGACACACACACACACACACACACACACACACACACACACACCCACACCCACACCCAGAAACCTGGACCCATGTCTCCCAGAGGATGTTCCTAGGAGTGGAGCTGATGTTATGACCCACAGACTTTGAACCTAGGTCTACATGACAAGCCATGCTGCAACCATCCACTGTGCTGTTTGCTGACAACTGCTAACCCAAGAGACATGAAGACCAACCTCAGTTTGAAGCTTTGCTTTATTGGCAGAGACCCAGAGAAGCTGATTAGCTCGCTGGCACTACTTAAGCCAAGAACAGGAATCGGTCCAAAAAACTGGGATCCACTTTGTGCCTCTGCTTGTGCTCCTGCTTTCCTAGCTTGACTTTCTGGCATTTTAACTCTGGCTTGGTCCTGGACCTCTAATGTGTGGTTCTGATCTCAAATCTGTCTCTAGTTTCATACTTCCCAGGATCCTGATCCAGCCGACTCTTGACTGTAGACCACTAGATCAGGTTTCCATGACCCAGCTCTGACTGTAAGAGTGTACCTTCCCAAGGACAATATCATTGCTCAAGTCACAAGCAATCCTTGAGTACCAGTCAAAACATTTCTCTCTTTCCTAGGTCATATGGTTTTGGGCCCTTATGTCACCTAGTTTGCAAGACTATGCTTTCGTTGACTTGCAAATTGGCCCCAGTCCGTATGGTCCACAAGCCATCATTCCTTGAACGTCATGGTGACTGTTCCAACTAAGACACAGTGTTTTCCCTGCTGTGGTAGACAAATCCTCTAACAGTATGCATGGGTGCCCCTTCTCTCCCTTGCTTTCCAGACAGCACCATTTAGGTTGGAGCCCCTACATGAACAGCCACCCAGCACAAGATGCTTGAATATCTTGAGAGTATGGAGTGAACAGCAGTATCTTGGAGTTGCAAACAGTCTGGAAGGCATTCAAATCCCTTCTTCCATTCATTCACGCTCACCGTGTCTTTATAATGTCAGACAACATTATGACCATCTTCTATATCAAGAAGTAGTGAAGAGCGAGATCTGCCTCCCTATGTTCAGAAGCAGTCAGCCTCTGAAACTGGTCTATCAGCAATGAAATCACCCTAACTTCTGGGGAAACAAAATGTGCTTGTACATTCCCTCAGCAGATATTTTGCAGTTGACTCTGAGTGCGGGGGTGACATGATTTGGAACTGAGCAATAATTTCACACTATGGGGAACCCCAACCAAGGATCTGGTCACTGCTTTCTAAGCAAACAGTAAATACATTACATATAACTCCAGAGGCATCCTAGATTTGCACTCCCAGGATGACATTCTGCTTCTTCTTTGGTTGGTTCAGTTCAACTATGCCTTCCCTCCATAGTTCTACAAAGAATCCATCAGGACAGAATGCAGGTTTTCCTGATCCACCCTCTTCTGACCCAGACAGATCCAGTTTTTCAAGTGCCTACTCTCATCATCGAGATCACCAGTCATCTTCCCAACAGTCCCAGAACTCCTAACACAGTGGAATGATGATTTAAAGCTCCCTGATCTGTGTCTGCTCTACCTCGGCACTTGGTGTTTGGATGGACATCATCCTATGCTAATAGTCCATAGCCATATGAGACTTCCTTTCTAATAGTAGGAAGGATTACACTACAAAATGTCACCTTGCTAAATGGAAGAGCTTCTCTTCTTGGGTGCCCCCAAAAACATTCTTCCCAAAGCTGCATGCTTCGGCAGAGGAACAAAGACTCCATTCTCTCAGTGTTTGACAGGCCTTAGATTTTTATAAAGAAATCCATAGGATTGTTTGTTGCTATAGTGACAGAGGGTGGAAATTGGTGCTAGATAATTTCAAATAAGGAGTATGTTTTTAATTGTGAGAGTCATTAGCTACTGGAACAATTTATGAAAGGTCATGGTGGATTTTATATCAGACAAGTCTTTAATCAAATTCTGCTCTAGAAATTTGTTTGGGGAAGTTTTATGGCTCGTGTTATACAGGAGATCAGACTAGATGATCAAAATGGTCACTTCCAGCCTTAGGGAAAACACCCAGTGCAACCAGTTAGAAAATTTCACCTTAAATTTTGTTTTAAGGTTTTATTGTCTCTTCCCCCATTTTCTGACCTTCTCCAACTTATATAGATCACAAAATGAAGCAAATGGAAAATGATTACTGACATGATATCATTCGCTACCATAAATGAGAAGCCTAAAGAAAACATTAACTAATATTTGTGTAAAAGCACATAAGAACATTACATTATATGGAACAGACTAGATAATAATAGGTTAATTTTGTTTTATACTGTAGAAAATATGGCTGTTTGAAAAAACACTTTGTGTTCATGAGTCGAGCCTTGAACAATGTCAAGAACAGCGGAGTATTCTAAATGGATTTATTCTCCTTCAAACAGGGTGCAGAAATGTTCAGAAATCAATAATATGAACCATCACAATCTAGCCATGGTGTTTTCATCATGCTTATTTCAGACCAAAGGGCATACTAGTGAAGAAGTCAATGTAACTGAAGATCTAATTAAACATTATGTACAACTCTTTGATGTAAGTATCTTACATAATGTAGTGACATAAGTGCTCTGGGGGTAAAATTTTGTAAAATGTATGAGAATCTGTATGCATTTCATGACCTTGTACTATGATGTTGCCTTCACAAATGTGTCTTGCCAATGTTGGTTACACTGCTTCACAGTGTGCAGGTTTCTCTGATGCTTTAACTCTGGCCTTTGCTTTTTATTTGGTTGCTTTTAGACATTAATTCTGAACTAGCCTAGACTGCAGAGAAAAAGCTGTGCTTATAGAATTGCTGTGAATCAGTCTTTTCCAAATGAATGCACACAACTTTTCTCGCTGGCATAAAGGTTGCATAGTTTTTAGTGAATTTCAGGATAGTGATATTTAAAAGTAGTATTTTTGTTCACCTTTTATGGTCCTTGTTGCAACTAAGGTATGACAGAATAGTGTATTCCCAGATTTTTTACTCTAATGAGCTCTTGAAAGAGAGAGAGAGAAAGAAAGACTGCTTCCAATGTTCCTCACAAAAGCATCAAACCAACTGGATTTATTGTGACCATTATGCAGCATTTTTTTTTTAAATCTGGGGCCACAGAGGAAATGTGTTGATATTATAAACAGCTCAGTGGTACGCAACAATCTTCTCTTTAGATTTACAGTTGATCAATATTAGGGATTCTGGATTGAAAATGGGGAAAATCTCTCAATCGGATAAAAAAACATTGTAAGTGTAACCACTCCTTCAAGGATATAATGTTCTCACTTAATTTCTTAGAGTTATTAGCCAACATAAAGAATCCACTATGGAGGAGGAAGTGTTATGCCAGTTTCACTCTAACTTACCAAATACCCATTTTAAACAGATAAATGAAGATCAGGTCAAACAAATGGATACAGAGAACAGCTTTATTACCAAGTGGAAAGACACTCAAGTAAGTGGTGAAAATCAATTGATTTGGGAATGATTTTAACAAAATGATATTTTGTTGTCATGTAGCAGATTTATATTTTTGGTGTTTGGCATTAATGTACCATTTCAAAAAGAAACTTAAAACAGAAAAGTGAAACCACTCTGTCCATGCACTGTTGTTCAAATGGAATTATGAGCTAACACATAATGGGAATATATTTTACCCGTATAGCTCACTCAGTTTTTAACTTTAGATTGATTTAGTAGGGAATAGTGATCGGCACTGTTAGGAAAACATTTTGAACAGAATGCTCTATATGCATGGAGTTATAAAACAGGCTATCAATAGATGATGGGCACTTCAGATGATCTTTGTATTCAAACAGAACACACAGAAAAATGGTTATTTTCAATGCAAAGAGGGTCTTGAAACCATAAAGATTTTTTTAATCCACTTTGAATAGTTCTGTGCTGTTATTAGGAAGATGTTGCGTGCTATACTCTCTGAAAGAACTGTTAAGTGAGTAGTTCCAAGCTAACTAAAGTCTGAGTAGAATTCACGTGCAATCCCAATTAGAGACCATAACAGTGATAACAATGAGCTGAACCTTGGGAAGCTGTTGAACAGGTGGGCAGCTGAATTACCCACAACAAAAGTGGAACTTGTAGTCTGTGTAGGAAACCTGCAATAAGATTGGGGAGAAGCCCTGGGAAGTTGAGGAATTCTGTAGAGGTACAAGAGTTATAGCGAGGGGAGAAACATCAAGTTGAGATGTCAATATTGGTAACTGATCTTTTTGGTTACATATGTGGTATAACACATTGTAAATCTCAAAGTAACTTAATTCATCATTAAATGTAGGTTTGCTACAGTGTTCATGGAAGTCATATGTTCCATGATCTCTGTATTTCTGCTGTGCTGTATTACTTTGTCTTCTCTTCTTCCTACACTAGCCAATTAGCCCGTCATAAGATGGGATTTTCAGGTCTCTCCTCCACATTGGTTTTCTCTCCTGAGCCTCCTGTCTCTCGCTCCGTGTCTCTCTCTCTCTCCTCCTCCTACTGCCTCCCCCCCCCCTCTCTCAGCTCTCCTCTGCCTCCTGCCTCTCTCTCCGTCTCTGTCTTTCTCTTCTCCTCCCCCTCCTGCCTCTCACTCGGGGGACCGCAGAGCCCAAACGGCTGTTTGGGCTCCACACTCCCCATGCTGCATGGGGAGCGCGGAGCCCAAACGGTTGCTTGCGCCACTTGCTCCCATGTGGCGGCCTGGCTGAGTGGTGCAGAAGTCAGCTGAGTGCCACAGCGGGAGGCGAAGGGGGGCAGTGATGTTCACGGCCAGGGGGTGGGGCCTGGAGCCGCTGTCATGCCGCATGTCACCGCCCCGCCCCCCTTCACCTCCCGCCAGGGTGCTCAGCTGACTTCTGCGCCACTCAGTCGGGCTGCCGCGGGGGAGCAAGCGGCCGTTTGGGCTTCCCCATGGCGGCCCGGCTGAGCGGCACAGAAGTCAGCCGAGCGCCATGGCGGGAGGCGAAGGGGGGCGGGGCGGTGACGTACATGGCCAGGCCCCACCCCCTGGGCATATACGTCACCACCCCGCCCACTTCCCCCCCCACCGTGGCGCTCGGCTGACTTCTGCGCTGCTCAGCTGGGCTGCCGTGGGGGAGCAAGTGGTGCAAGTGGCCGTTTGGGCCCCGCACTCCTCATGTAGCACGGGCCGCCCAGAGGGAACAGCCAGCATTTCAGCAACAGCGCCGCCCAGAGGGAACAGCCAGCATTTCAGGCAACAGCGCCGCCCAGAGGGAACAGCCAGCATTTCAGCGTTACAGACTCTCAGACATTGGGCTACTATATATATGATAGACATCAAATTGCATTACCCTGGAGAAAAGTGCCTGGGGAAAGTATGGCCCTTTTGTGGATGTACATGTGTGGAAATCTAAATGCCTCTCACTCAGTGTGTTTGTGAAAATTCTGCCTCATATCCCCTGCAGGGGAGGGTGTGGAAATTGTATTGCCACTGGTTTCATTCATGCAGTCTGTGCACCTGACTTGCCAGTGCAAAGGATTGAATATGATATCACCATATCCCACTGAAGTTTACATTAGAAAAGAAATTCAACAACGTCTGATCTCTATTGCTTTTGAATGGTGATGCTATTGAGAGAAGACTGTTGCTGAGAGGAATAAAACCTTGATGCCTAAGGCTGAAGCGTATAGAAGCTTGGGTGAAAGATATTTTTTTTCTAACTTCTAACTATGTCATTGTCTGGAGACTTGGCACCAAGAAATGCCGGTAAAAAGCATAGAACTTCATCCCCGCAGGAAATCATGGGAAGAAGATCCAATGGCTATGATGCTATTTGCAGTATCTCTTGGTGTCACTGTTTCTAAAGCATAAATGACAGAAGTGCCTTGAGAGTGAAGATTCCACTGGTACTCTGATGTGTTTGGAGTTGGTGGAAAAGAGAAATAGAAAGTGTTGGGCACAGGTCACGAATTTCGGAGTTTTGGGGCTGCAGATAGTTAAATTCAGCCAGAACTACAATTCTGGACAAAGTGGAATGCTAGGAAGAGGCAAACTGTGATGTTCCATGTTTCTCTGGAAGAATCACTATGGCACTCTGCTTAGAAATTGGTTCTTGTTCTGGAGGCTGTTTTCAAAAGGAAAGAGGCTAGAGGCTTTCTTTCTCATTTTAAAAATTAAAAACTAAACTTCCTGTGTTTCTAACTATTGTTTTCACTTAGCTTGCAACAAATTCTGCTCCATTTATAATGAGACTTTGTATGTGATTTTTTTCACCCACTGCATTTTATAGCCTTTGGCTTGATTCTCATCAACCTGTGAACTGAGGAGTTTAAATTCTTTCAACAAAAAGCAATTTAATTTCAAACTTAATACAAAGAAATTTAAAAAAAAAAAGACATTTCCAGCTCACAGCTGAAGTGATTTGTGGTGTAATGGGATATTTAGACTTTTGAAAATAGTAGTGTCAGTGCTTCTATTTAATTATGTATTCAACTGCCAGATTCTCTTTTTTCATATTTATTTTAAAGAATATTTGAGCCACTATTAATTTTTGTGTAAAATTTCATAATTCCTATCTATGGCTGCATTGAGACTCCAGGAAATAACTTATAGTAATGTATACTCAAAAACTAGCTGTTTTTAAATAAATACACTCCTAGAATTCTCAGATTCTTCTTTTAAATTGAAAGATAGTATTCATTTCAAAGATTTTATATAAACATAAGGGAAACTACTGCCGAGAAATTACAGTTAATTTATTCTAGGAAAATAGACGAAAACTTTTTATGAACTATTTCTTTAAATTAACCTGTCCAGGTGTTTTTTAAAGATCTTTTTTCCCCCTTAAATTGTTCCTTTTCATGGAGAGAGAAAAAAAAAACCTCCAGAGGTAGTGTTGAGTGTGATGAATAATAAAATTGTCAAGTCTTCATGGGCCCCCAGCTGGGGTGAAGTGCCTGGCCATTGATTTTTCCATAGATAGTATCAAATCACTGTTCAATATTCAGTGAAACAGTAGATGTACCGTCTCACAGTAAATGCATGTCCTCTTTCTGCAGTACCATCTCAGAGAATTCCTGATTCACTGTACAGCTCCAACACATCCATGATTTCATCTTTATTCTCTCTAGCTCTGCTTTGTGCTGTACTTTGTGCAGCATTCTTATGTGTTTGCTTACTCCAGAGGGAAACTATTGTGAAATGTAGACTTTGTTCTCAGTTCCAAGTGAAAAAAATCTATTCCAAAAATACTGTTTCGGTTCCCCCATCCACAGATCAACAGGGAAATGTATCAGCAATGTGTGTTCTGAGAAATCCTACTCTGTAAAGAAATATTTTTTCATGGATAGGTTTTTACAGTGAATTACTCCTCTTTTCACTCTCTCCAGAAAATACTGTACCATAGAAGTCCGGACGAGTAGCATTTAGGATTGCCAGGTGTCCGGTTTGGAACCGGACAGTCTAGTATTTGAGCTTTCTGTTTGGGAAACAAATTGAGAAAATATAAATGTCTGGTATTTTTTAATAAGATGCGGTGTAGATTGTGATGTAATGTCAAGTGTGTCCGGTATTTTTGTTGAAACCATCTGGCAATGCTAGTAGCGTTTTGAAGGCTTGTTGTTCACTGCTTGTGGGTGAAATGGATAAGCGTTATAAATTGTTTTATCGCTTGATCCTTTAATGTAGTGTCTTCAGACTATTGTAGTTTTGAATGGCTTAGTGTCACTTATTGCACAATATGTCATTCTCTTCTCAGTGACTTGCAAGAAGATACTAGATTAAAGCAATTGTTGCTTTATTAGCTTTTCCCTGGGTTTCTAGGGAAACAAAATGTAACATGTCCTAGAACTGCTTTCACCGTTTGGGAAAATAATATTTGGTATTCAAGGTTTTGCTGTCCATTGTAAAATATAGAAATGGAGCTGCAGTGTTTAATTAAGTCACTGTCAACATTGTGCACACAGATCTGTAATGTACTGCGTTTGAATCACAAAAGCAGAGCAACACTTTAGGTTGATTTTCTGGATTGTATAAGTAATAATCACTGAGTGGAAAGTCATTTCATATCAGTGACTGGCTGGGAAATGGAAAAAGAAGCCAACAGACCTTAACTTAAATAGTCATTAACAGCATAGAAATGCTTGCCGCTGGGTGGTTGTTTTTGTTAACTTTATAAAAACGTAAAGGAAAAAATAATTACCCTTTCAACATTTGAGAAGATAATTGAAGATAAGTGCACAATCTATAACTATTTCTTCACCTACATAAAGTTAAGCATCCCAACTTGAAAATACTCTGTCTTCTCATTCTTTGTAAAACACAAGCTACTAATGCTTACCAATGACTAATTTTACATTTTATGGCTTCATTTTGAAAACCTGATTGTACGTTTTTTTGATGTAAAGATCAGATAAACATTCCAAATATTTGTGTGTCCCAGGAGTCAATTTGGGTTTGAGTTGGGAATCGTTTTGAGCAGGAAGATCTTCTAAAATAAATGAATCTATCTCTGTCCCTTTCTCTTTTACCAGCGCTGTCTTTATATTTGGTTTTAGTAAGGCAGGAAATAATCTGATACTATGTTAAAATGTCAGGAGCCCTCCTACCTCGGCTTCATTTGAAGTTGTTCCCAAGGCTATAATGGCCATATGTGGCAACTAGGGTGTCAAAAATAATATTTTTCCCCTTCTAAATTAGGATTGGTGTCTGTGGCCAAGCAGCAACCGAGTCTTGTGGAACTCGTGTGTCAGCAACTGCAGAGTTGTTTTTTTGCTGGATCAGATGCTTCTAATGTATTATGGTGATGTCTCAGCTTTCAAGTGCATCTTTTGGAAACTTTCTATATGTATCTCATGCATACATTTATGTATTCATCCACTCCTCGGAGAGCTAGTTTTGTGCATTCATAAAAGACAAGCTATATAGACTTCATACTCTCCATGGGGTGTTCTGCCTGCCTACTGCAAGTGGCTCCAGAAACTTCCTCTAGAGTATTGTGCTTCTGTCCTACCTGCCATATATGTATTATTATGGGGTCAGAAAAGAATTAGTAAATAATAATAAATTCCTATATCCAAGACTGTCAGGGATGCAACCTCATGTTGTGGGTGTCCTTAGCCTCTGAGCGATAGAAGCTGGGAATGATTACCTGTTCAGTTCATTCCTTCTGAAACACTTGGCACTGGCCACTGTCAGAAGACAGGATCCTAAGCTAGATAGACTGATCCAGTTTGTTGGTTCTTATGCTCTATTGAAATGACTAGGTAGTACAGAAGACTTCACTGGGAATAGAGTTAGGTTAATACTGAGTGCTTTTGAAAAGCACAACCTTCCCCTTGGACATTATGAATGCGAATTGCGGCTGGCTGCCATTCATAAAGTGCATAAGGTACATAACAGTCTAATCTTTTGAAATTGTGGCTATGTCTACATTCAAAGCCAGGGGTGTGTATGATTCTCAGCTCATGCAGACACACTTGCACTGGCCCTCCTACAGCTAGCAAGCTACAAATAGTAGCGTAGCCACCGTAGCATGGGCAGCAGCAAACGGTAGCATGGATTAGCTGTCATGAACCCATACCCATGGGTAGAACCATGCTTGTATACAAAAGAGTGGATCCACATTTGATCTGCATCTGCAGGAGTTAACTTGTATCCAACTCACAATTTGCTCTCTCTCTGTATCTGCATCAGCACTACACCTACAGCAGTGTGCTATCCCACAGTGCCTCTCAGGAGGAGCATCTTTGTTTACTATAGGATCTCAGAGGTTGGAGAAGCAGCTGTGTGTAGCTGTCTATAAGGCCTCTTCCCTGCCTTCAAATCCCTGTATGCTTTCTCCTTCCCTATAGAGAGAAAGGGATAGATTAAGGTAGGCAGCAAAATCCTCAGTGATCCTATTGCCACAGTTTAATCAGCCAGCCAATTTAGCAAACCTCTCCCAACTTCATTGCCACATCAGGTCAGTTGGAAAGGGAGGCAGCTGCTTGTGCAAACTAAGTCAGTAGCCTGTGTTACCACAACTATACCACTATTCATGGTGCATTAGCGCTACAAGAACTAGCATGTCTATGCAAGCTGTGAATTGCCCTTGAAATGTACTGAGAATCATATTTCAATTAAGGTCTGAAAACCAAGACACTGCTTTCTAGAAAAATAGTTGCTGTTTCATCATAATACATTCACGCAGGAGATGGAGTACGGAGAGTAAATAATGCAGGCATTTTAATATAAAACAAACTTAAGGGGAGAACTATAGAGTTTTCTCCATGCTGCTGTTATAGAAAACTTGTATAGAAAAGCTAACCTGCCCAGGTTTCTTTTGCAACCCAAGAAAGGTCTCATGTCTGAAATGTCACTTACGATGATCTCGTTTTCCATTCCAGTTGGCAGTTCATTAACCATTCTTTGTGTTCTGTCCGCTGAACACTTTGCCAGCTCTTTTTGTTTGCTGTTGTAATTTGCAGCACATTTCCTTTATGTACAGTTGTTTATGTAAGTCCAGTAGAAATCAAATGTCAACTTCATTCTTTTTTGCAACCCTTTTTCTAAAAAGCAAACTTTATCAGAAAATAAGATTTTCAGAGTATTTACCACTGTAATTAAGAAGCTTTCTTTTAAAATAGCTTCATAAAGTTTTTCCTCACAAATGCTTCCATTAGTTTTCTCTTCTCAGAGGCTAAACTAATTTGAAAGTCACAATTTCTCCATTATGTCAATATTCATAAAATTGAGTGATATAGTGTATTTACTTTTCAGTTTCTGTGAAGTAATCAAAGGTTTGTTTTTTCTTAGCTTCTCTTGCTACCTCATTATGCTACTCAATATCCTATTATGACTAAGAGTCTGTTCGCCCTTTTCAGCCTCCTTGGGTTTTAAGCCATATATATGGATGTAAGCGTGCATTGTATAGCACAACTGTGTGCCTGTATCTCAGAATTGTGACCCAAATCACTGTACTTATCATCACTTAAATGCTTGTTGTGATATTGTATTAAATATGTACATCTAATGAAAGGTCCAGTTTTCTTCAAAGTAACTATTAATCTTCCTTTCTCCCCACATTCTTTTCATTCTCTTTCCTATTATATTTTCCCTGAAACCCTTCTACTGTATGCACAATCACAGACTTACATTTTCCAGAGTGACAAACTATGCACTTTTAAATTGGCATATGTCTATCCTGGCCTTCTGATAGGGGAGGGGGTAACGTGCAAAGGGGGCAGTTGCCGTGGAGCCTGGGGATTCTAAGGGGTTTGGAGCTCCCGGCCAGCTGTGGTGAAACCTGGAGCCAGTGCTTTCTCTAAGCTGCATGCCTGAGTGGGCACGCACCAAGAATTTGAGGCCCAGCCACCTCCTGAGCAGAGCCGTGCAGTGGCAGCTCAGCTTTTCCACGGCGGGGCCATATGGGGACTGCCCTATTTCAGGAGCAGCAGGGCAGCCTCTAAATGACCGTGGCCCTAGCTTCAGCCCTTCCTCAGGGCTGGAGCCATGTGGTGGGCAGCACCTGCTCTGGTAGTCGGGACCAGAGCCACATCCACATCCACATCGTGGGCAGTGCCTGCTCCAGTGGCCCCGTCCAGGGCCAGAGCTGCGTCGTAGCAGCACCTGCTTTGGCGGCCCTGGCTGGGCCAGAGTTGCAGCTGCACCACGTGCAATGACGGCGCTTGCTCCGGCATCCCCAGCAGCGGGGCCAGTGCCACATCTGCATTGCAGGCGATGCCTGCTCAAGCAGCCCCATCCAGAACCAGTGACGTGTCGCGGGCGGTGCCTGCTCTAGTGGTTCCAGCTGGGTGCATGTGTTTGCAGGGTCATGCACCTTGTTAATTATCCCTTGTTTTAGTATTTTTTCTTCCATAAGAATTTAAATTTTGTGTGTGTGTGTGTGTGTGTGTGTGTGTGTGTGTGTGTGTGTGTGTGTATTTTGTAAGTAACCGGTGGGTACCACAGTGGCACACATCCAAACTAGTGCACATGAAGTCAATATTGGTGCACAAGACAAAACTCACTCCACTCATGGATAGAAAATCTTAGAGGGTACACTGCCTGGAGCCCCAGGCCTTTTAAATTGCCACCAGGGCACCACACAGCACGCTCCTGGAAGCTCTAAGGGCTGGGAGATCAGGAGGGTGGGAGCTGACATGATGCACTCCAGATGATGCTGTGGGCTGGCTGCCCCAGCTTTACCTCTTCCGTCCAAGGCTCTTCCCCTTCCGGGGGCACAGGCTGCCTCTGCCCACCTAAGAAAACAACCTAGAAGCTGTAGATGGACCATTGTTAAGTTCCCACTGCTGTATTAAGGCAGGGGAGTTTAATTTCAGTTTCATTGACTTTGCCGGGCAAACATTCTCAGGAGCATCAGTTGTTCTGCGGGTGCAGCTACCATATGACATTGTGACCTGGCCATGCTGCCAGAGTGAATTGCATTAACTCCTGTCTGATTTGTCATTGTGGATAAAGAATTTAAAATTCCTGAGAGAAAGAACTTTTGCTGTGCAAAGGGCAGTAGGAGTTTAACTGCGTGAACTTTCCATATCCCAAATTCTTTTAACATGACTGTGGAATAGGTTCATGTTGCTGAGTGTATCAGGTAAGTTTGAGATTAACTTGTGACCATGAAGTTTGGCTAATAAGTCAGAGTGAACCTCCAAGCATGGACAACTAAACAAAGATATCTTCAGCTTGCACTTTCAAGATGAACATTTGAAGCACAAGCTGGTTGCCTGCTAATGTTCACCAGTGACGATCAGGAATGGCTATTCCTGAATCTATACTTTATATGAATTTTGTTAGGTATGGTCATGATTGTTTTAGTCAATTTCAGATTTCTTTCCAAATCAGTGGCCAGAGACTTCCTGTGATTAAGGCAATGATTTAGTTATGGGCAGTTTTACTAAAAGTCATTGACCGGTCACAGGCAATAAATACTATAGATACATCTGACCAGGCCTGGCCAACAGGCTGCTATGGTGGCAGCCACAGTGGCCGGAGCCTCGAGCCCTTTAAATTATCTCTGGAGCACCATGTGGTGCATTCTGGGTAGTGTTAACTGACTGGGGGGAGGGTACACAGCCCCCTCCCCGCATAGCTGCCCTCCCCACACCTTGCCCAGAGGCCTGTCAAGGCTGTCAGCTCCTCCACCCTAGACTAAATCTTTAGGAGGAGGCATTGCTAAGGAGTGTGGGGCCAATGGCTGATCTGGCTCCCTGGGGGCAAATTTGTGGGGCCACCTCACAGCAGCTGGTGACCTGGGGCAGCTCCAGCAGAGCCACTGTGGTCTGGCCCTGGGCTCAGTATGTGGAAGTCAGGGACATCGCAGAAGGACACTTGAATCTGTGACTTCTGCAACTTCCATGACAGACAGGGATCACTACCTATAACTGATTAGATGCAAAAGAATGGCTTCTTCCACAGCCAGTACCTGGTGCTTTCTGCAAGACAGAAAATGGAAGAAGGTTTGTGTATCGTTGTGAAATAATGATTGTATTTTCCCAATTAAGAATCAAGTTATATAAATTTTAATGCCTTTTTAATTTGTGTTTTTATTTTAGGTTTCTCAAGCTGGAGATTTGTTAATTGAAGTTTATGTGGAAAGAAAAGAGCCAGAGTGTAGTATTATAATCAGGGTTAGTATATAAAAGTGATATAACTTGCTGATAAACTTTTTTTTAATGAAATGAGACACATTTGTTTTCATTTGTAGTTTTAGCATACCTGTTGTTACATTTGTGTTTATCAGTTCATGTGTTTTCTCATCTTCATTTAAATATATTAAATTCAAGCTGTGGCTTAATTAAAATCTGTAAATGGTATTTCTCTTGTACTTTTAAGCAAAAGGCTATGGCAAAATTTTAAAGCAGTGACCTCAACCTTCAATTTTATGGCATGGTACAGCAGTATTGATGCTCAGAATGACACCACTGCACTCCTGCAGTAGATGGGAAAACTAACAATTGCCTAGTGATTTCTACACTTTATTTAGCAGCACAAGGTCATTTAGAAGGTCTTCATCCTGTTGTCTCTTTTTCCCAGTGTCTGTCTGCCTTGCTTAGGTGCTGAGAAGCCTAATCTTGCCATTCACTGTAATTGAGATTTCCAGCCCCGGATCTAATACCATTCCTGAAAAGTACTGGACTCCAAGCCATACTGATCTAATGTTCACATGTAAAGGAGAACATTACATTTTTGCAATAATGAAGGGTGGATAGGGCTAAAATTGTTTTTTTCTAATAAGATACTTATTAATGAATCAAATTCCATTTCATATCACTTTATGCTGCATGGGACATAACCAAAAAATCCTGGATTTTTATTTTTTGGAAAGACCACAAAAGTATGTAATACTGAGTGGGGGGCGGAGGAAAAGCTATACTAAAATCATAGTCTTTCTCTAGTCATTGTTACCTTTTCAGATCACAACATGCTTTTTCTTTCTATTTCAAATAGTCCTGAGCTGTAGTGCTTTAATTTTGGGGTGGGGAGAAGGGGAAGAAAAAGGAAAGGTTTAAAGTTACAGTTTTTAGCTGTATCATTTTCAATCTGATGCAACAAAGTTGATGGAAATGTATTGGCCAGCAATTTGAGAAATAACAATTGGATTCACAAGCTTGGCATTTCTGTGATTGCATTTAAAAAGAAAAGTTGGACAGTTTTTCCATCACAAAAGTATAAATGGTCTGCACAACAAAGCAGCCACTAGTACTTCAGAAACTATTAAATTCTAAACTACTACAATCTGTATTACAGGTATCACCTTTGACAGAGGCAGAAGAATTAACCAGTGATGTATTAGGAATAAAAAACATCATTCCCAAAAAGGATGAAATCTGGGCTGCTTTTGAAGTGATTGAAAATGGAGAGCTAGGTTAGTGACTTTTTTCCCCAAAAAATGTGTGTGTGTGTTTTATCACATTATTATTATTAGTTTCTTTTGGAAAGTTAAGCATATTAAAACTCCACTGTTGTTCTTTCAGTAATGGTGCCTACATATATTCCAGATACGTATGAGGGCCAAGCACCTGAATCAGGAAGTTTTCTTAAGTTGTATCTGTTGACCTGCACACACATCATACATCCTTTTGTGCTCACAGATGAGGGGATAATATTTAATATGGGTTGATGCCTCTCCAGTTTCCTGTTACTGCCATATAGCCGTAGTCAGAAGCCATGTTCCTTCTTACTCTTAGTTTTTGTTACAAGAGTGACTTCTGTCCATTTGTATATAGTTGTAGTGTTAACCCAGGAAGGGGATTCAATGGGGAGCTACTGAATTTTGCTAACAAACTCCTACTTCCTCGTTTATCTGTCACTGAGGGTAATAGTCACAGAAATAAAATGAAGCAAACAGGATATAAAATGCTAGCGAAGTTAAATTTGTAAAACAGGATTCCCAACTAAATATCAATTCAAATAGAAGGTACTGCAGAGCATGTGGTTGTCAACTCCACAAAATAGCTTGAAGCCAGGGATCCCAAAGAGCCTAAAATAGGTATATAAATAAATCAAGTAAGTCAGTACATCACTGGATCAGAGGTTGTCACTGAAAAGCAACATACACTCACATACAGATCCTGGAGCATAGCAGGAGCAACAACAATGTCAGAAATGGAGACACATGATCATACAACACCAGGATTTGTGAATGGATATGACCAGGAACAAGAACGGCAGGCAGATCGTCTCTTCTTTTGTTGACCTGTAGTCTCAGCTATGATATCCTAAACACTGCATTGTCATAGGATGGACAGTCCCTAACACAAGATGTGCAGATCTTTTTTGCCCTCTTGTTACTGGGCAGATTACTTAGGTCATGACACCATTGTTCCCGCTTTAACTGAGAAGGGCACCAACTGGCCCAACAAGAAAGAATACTACAATCATGGACAATCCACAACATAAAGAAACAAAATGGCTAGTTGAAAAATGTTCTGTGCAGTAGATGTAAGATAGTAATTGTAGAACTAATGATAGTTTTATCCTCCTTTGTGGTCCATCCCATTCTGCCCCCACTCCCTATGGACTATACCCTCCATTCTGGGGTTCAAAAAACTGTTTCCTGCCCATGCTCATTCTCCATGATCTATAAACACCAGAGGTTTCTTTACTGCATCCATGAGGCTCACATTGTGGCTCGTTGCTCAATTTCCAAATCCTTTCTATCCTGCACCTGAGAGCTTCACCTCTCTAAATTCCTCCTGGAGGGGGAGCCATGAGACCACGTGTTCACTCAGACCTGGACCATTGGACCCCCAATACAGCAACTGTTATTCGTGATGAGTGTTCCTCCAACACCTTCATGTGTCCTGGATCTGGTGGTATCAGTGCTGAAAAAGAAGCCCAGCCATGAGAGCACAGCACACTCTCATGGGCACAAGAGAGGGTCCCTACAGCAAACTGCTACTAAGTGCAGTGTTCCTGAGCCAAATCAGGTCATGCCATTGCAACTGCCGTGGTGCTCCAGCTTCCTTAGAGGGAAAAATAAAGATCTGTGCAAATGGGATCCAACAGTACCATGGTGACTGTCAGTATATACGCATTCCACTCCAGCTAGGCCCACCATATCCACAGAGCCATCAAGTCCATAGGCACTCTGAAAACTCCTGGCTACTTGGAGCCACTCCTTTCCATAGAAGAGCCTTTGTTCTTTGCAGTGTCACACCACATCTCAGACTTAAGTCTCCAACTGCCTTATCCTTTGGTTTTCAACTCATCAGCAGGGGTCACTGATATCTCTGGGGCATGCTATCCCCTAAGCACCCCTCTGCTTGGTCATACTGAGCACCCTGAGGACCTACCATCAATGCTGTCTCTTTGCTTAGGCTCCATCATGGGTGCCAGAGGAAGAAGCCTACATTGAACCATTACCTTCAGCTCTGTTGGTCTCTATGGCTGCTTCCTCCTTAATACATGAGGCACTCATTCCTCCATCCCTAGCTTTACTAGATGATCACCAGCAGTTTCAGGACCTGCTCCAGTGGATGGCAGTGGACCTGGGGCTACCATTGGACAGTGTCAAGATAAGTGTCTTGAAACTCTACTAGCCATGCCTAATTGGTACACAAGAGTCCAACAAATTATGCATGGCTAGTAGAGTTTTGGGACAAAATACTACCAATCCAATATTAGCAGTTTCAAGGTGTGTCTAGACTACAGGGTTTTTTCGAAAAAACTTCCCCTGCATCTAGACTGCCGCCGCCTTCTTTTGAAATTAAATCAAAAGAATGCAGCATTTTTTTCCACCGTGGTAAACCTCATTTTACGAGGAAGAATGCCTTTTTTCGAAAGTGCTCTTTCGAAAAAAGGCGTTCTTGAATGCAAACAGGGCTTTTTCGAAAGAGAGCATCCAGACTGCCTGGGTGCTCTCTTTCAAAATAGCAGTTTGCTTTTTCGAAAGAAGTGGTTGCAGTCTAGATGCTCTCTTTCAGAAGAGGCTTTTTCGAAAGATTCTTTCAAAAAAGCCTCTTTTGAAAGAGGCTTGTAGTCTAGACGTACCCTCTGGTGCTGGTAGATGAGGGGCTCCTGGTTGCCAGGATGGACTTCCAATACATTCTGTCACTTCCTTATGTCAAGAATCATCATATGCTGGGATGTGTGACTCTAGTGATCTTCCTTTTCCAAGAAGGTACAAATTATAATCAAGAACGTCCCCCGTAATGAGGGCAATCTGTGTAATAGCAAAACAGACAAGTTCTGTCATTTTTTGAAGGACTCCAGGGCCACATTGCTGTGTGTCAGTGTATATTTATCCCAGCCCTACAATGCAGACAACAGAAACATCCATTCCATCCGTGCCTGCCTACATTTATCCAGCCTATAAACAGTGAGCAGGAAACCCCATGTCAACCACAACCACTTTCTCCATCCTTTCTTACCAGCAACTGAAAGCTTAGTTTTGATGTGATGATTGAAACATGCAAACTTCCCCCCCTGCCACCTGTGGTGCCACCTGTGGTTGACTTTGGGAGCTGTTGTACCTTATTCGTCCTATATTGGGACAAGATCGCTATGAATAGTTGGGCACTGGAGATCATCCACCATGTTTAAGCCATAGAATTTCTCTATTTTCCCTTGCCCTGGATGCCTGAGGGGCCTCTTCCCATCAGTGCATTCAAGAAGCAGCAGATGATCTTCTCAAGAGGGGAACCAGAGAGTGGGAAGCACCTCCCTATATGGGATGAGGCTTCTGCTCCCAGAACATCCTCATCCTGAAGAAAGGACGAGGGCACCCCCTGATTCTCAAGCTTTTGTTACTTTTCCACTTTTATCGGAAAATCCAAATTTCACATGATTATCCCATCTCACACCCCATATGGGCCTTGTTTGCAGCTCTTGACATGAAGAATGCCTACTTCCACATTAAAAACAGCAACTAGTTCTGTGGCACTTTGGAAACTAATAAATATATAGAATCATGAGCTTTTGTGAGTAAAACCCACTTCATCAGATGAGTTGGAGTGGAAATAACAGAAACCTCTCTCTCTCTCTATATATATATATATATTCTTGTGGTATGGAGGCGGGGGGGTCTGCCTAGTGATGTAGCTAGTCTCCCTTACCCATATAGGAGGCATCCATTGCAATGTTGGCCTGCAGGATGGGAGGATTGAAGGGGGTACCCCAACCATGACCTTAGAGCAGCTGTTGTGCAGTCTGGCGCTCCATATTGACATCTATTACATCATCTACTAAGTAATAGCTGTAGATTCCATGCTAATGACTGCTCACTACTTACCCACATATGGCATACATACAAGGAGTATCACTTGAAGAAGAGGAAGTTTACTTGCCTGTAACTTGAAGTTCTTCATGATGTATGGTTCCTATTTTAATTCCTATACCCACCTTCCATCCCTTCATCTGTAGACTGGACTACTCAGTGCTAAGAGACACCAGAGAGGCCTTGACCCACACAACCTACCATATGGCCTTGGCTGTGAGCACAGGAGGCAGCACTGTTTATATATGGGTCAATGGACACTGCTAAGAAAAATTTCTGGACTCTGGTGCATAGCACATATGTGCACCCATGTATGAAATACAAATATTCAAACATCTCAGAGAACCTTCAGTTAGAGACAAGTAAGCCTCCAACTTGTACTGGAAACCTGAAACAAACAATCAAAACAAAAGCCCACAATATAATGAAGGCCCATTCCACCTCTTTGGGCATCAGAATTTGTAAGTGATCCTTTCTTCCAGTTTGGTGAATTAAAAACTGATTTAATAAGTTGGACTGAATGCTCATACACTGCTTCAATGGGTGCTGCAAACGCCATACTTGTGAACATGCATGTAAATAAAGTATTTGGTAGCCTGCCTGGGGCTAGCCCTAGTGAACTGCATTTGGCCCGCAGGCTTCTTATTGTCCACTACTGGGGTAGGTGCTAGATTGTGAATTATTTTGGATGCAAAGACAACAAATGGCTATCTGAACTACTGATGTTGGAGGAGAGATGTAAAACCAAGTTCATTGGAGACACTGCAAGCCCTATGTATGATAGAGAAGGCATCTATAGGTTTGACAGAAGCCCATGAAAGCTGTAAATTCACAAAGATCAGGGACAATAAATAAATAACAATAAATAGAAGGCAAACTAACTAACGACAGAAGGTCTGATTCAGTGTCTGGGTTGAGTCAGCAAAAACCTGCATGTTTTTATTGTTTGGAAGTCTTCCTGAGGGAGCCACTGGTACAAGCAGCCTGTAATCCCTGCTCCTTAGAGGGACCGGGGGGGTTGTGCAACATAGAAAGTGGACAGAATTGTTGGAGGTTGGGGGATGAGGCTAGTAAACCCAGGAGAGGCACTAATTCATCAGAGATTCTGTGGAGTCCTGGCTAAACTTAAAAGTTGTCCTTCCCTAGGTTGAAACTGAAAGCAAAGAAAAATAGAGAAAAGCTACCATGAAAGAAACACTGAAACTTGTGTAGTAAATAGAACAATAGCTAATCTTTAAATTACAGAGAAGAGGAGGAAAGGGAAAAGAGATCAGAAGGGAAGTGTCACATTTCTGTTGGTTTTAACATAATTTCAGATTAAAGAGAATTAAGAGGCCCAGAGAATTAATTTGAGACTTCCACTGAGACTTGAAAACAAAAGCAACTTTGTATTAATTTCAGTGGTAGGGTACTGCAATCAATATGAGAGGCAAATTTGATGTATTGGTCATGCAAATGAACATAAAATTGTATGTCGTTGGCAAGTGGTACGGAAAAGTACTGCCTAAACACTTTGATTCTGAATATATGTGGACATAAACATCAAACCCAAAGTAAATGTAAAAGTATTTATTTTAAAAATAAAAATGAATGTTCTCTTGCTATCTTCAGTTAAAGACTAGACACCTTTCTGACAAATACACTTGAGCTAAAAACAAATTGTTGGGCTTACTGGGTAAAATGGAAAAACCTGTGAGATACAAGAGATCATATTGATTCATGAAATTTAGTATGCCAAAAATTTAACTGCCTCTCAGGATCTATCTTTGTTTTAGGAGCTCATGTCACAACTCCAAATAAGGCCTGAGCGAAATTCCATTACCATAGAACCATAGAGCTGAAAGAGACCTCAGGAGGTCATCAAGTCCAGCCCCCTGCTCTAGGCAGGACCAATCCCAATTAGATCAACCCAGTCAGGGCTTTGTCAAGCCGAGACTTAAACACCGCTAGGGATGGAGACTCCACTACTTCCCTAGGTAACCCATTCCAGTGTTTCACCACTCTCCTACTGAAATAGTTTTTCCTAATATCCAACCTGGACCTCTCCCACCACAACTTAAGACCACTGCTCCTTGTCCTGTCATCCGTCACTACTGAGAACAGCCTTTCTCCATCCTCTTTGGAACCTCCCTTCAGGAAGTTGAAGGCTGCTATCAAATCCCCCCTCACTCTTCGCTTCTGCAGACTAAACAGACCCAACTCCCTCAGCCTCTCCTCAGAGGTCGTATGCTCCAGCCCCCTAATCATTTCGGTTGCCCTCCGCTGGACCCTCTCCAATGCGTCCACATCCTTTTTGTAGTGGGGGGCCCAGAACTGGACACAATACTCCAGATGTGGCCTCACCAGAGCCAAATAAAGGGGAATAATGACATCTCTGGATCTGCTGGCAATGCTCCTCTTAATGCAACCTAATATGCCATTAGCCTTCTTGGCTACAAGGGCACACTGTTGACTCATATCCAGCTTCTCATCCACTGTAACCCCCAAGTCCTTTTTTTGCAGAACTGCTACTTAGCTGGTTGGTCCCCAGCCTGTAACAATGCTTGGGATTCTTCCGTCCCAAGTGCAGGACTCTGCACTTGTCCTTGTTGAACCTCATCAGATTTCTTGTGGCCCAATCCTCCAATTTGTCTAAGTCACTCTGGACTCTATCCCTGCCCTCCAGCGTATCTACCTCTCCCTCTAGCTTAGTGTCATCTGCAAACTTGCTGAGGGTGCAATCCATCCCCTCATCCAGGTCATTAATAAAGATATTGAACAAAACTGGTCCCAGAACCGAACGTTGGGGCACTCCGCTAGAAACCGACCGCCATCCTGACATCGAGCCATTGATCACTACCCGCTGGGCCCGGCTTTCTAGCCAGCTTTCTATCCATCTTACCATCCATTTATCCAATCCACATTCCCTTAACTTGCTGGCAAGAATATCGTGGGAGACTGTATCAAAAGCCTTGCTAAAGTCAAGGTATATCACATCCACTGACTTTCCCATATCCACAGAGCCAGTTACCTCATCATAGAAGCTAATCAGATTGGTCAGGCACGACTTGCCCTTTGTGAATCCATGCTGACTATTCCTAATCACTTTCCTCTCCTCCAAGTGCCTCAAAATGGATTCCTTAAGGATCCCTTCCATGATTTTACCAGGAGCCGAGGTAAGACTGACCGGCCTATAGTTCCCTGGATCGCCCTTCTTGCCTTTTTTGAAGATGGGCACTACATTTGCCTTTTTCCAATCATCCGGGATCTCTCCCGATCTCCACTCCTTTTCAAAGATAATGGCCAAAGGCTCCTCAATGACATTTGCCAACTCCCTCAGTACCCTCAGATGCATTAAGTCCGGACCCATGGATTTGGCTTTTCTAAATAGTTCCTAACCTGTTCTTTACCCACTAAGGGCTGTCGATCTTCATCCCATATTGCATCACTTAGCACATTAGTCCGGGAGCCCACCTTGTCCATGAATACAGAGGCAAAGAAAGCATTGAGTAGTCAGCTTTCCCCACATCATCTGTCACTAGGTTACCTCCTTCATCCAGTAGGGGCCGCACACCCTCTCTGATCACCTTCTTCTTGTTAACATGCCTGTAGAAACCTTTCTTGTTATCCTTCACATCCTTAGCCAGTTGCAATTCCATTTGCACTTTCGCCTTCTTGATAACCCCCCGGCATTCTCAAGCTATACATTTAAACCCCTCCCTGGTCATTTGTCCAAGTTTCCACTTTTTGTAAGTTTCCTTTTTGTGCTTAAGTTCACCAAGGATTTCCCCTGTAAGCCAATCCGGTCTCCTACCATGTTTGCCTCTCTTGCTACACATCAGGATGGTTCTTTCTGTGCCTTCAATAAGGCTTCTTTAAAATACTGCCAGCTGTCCTGGACTCCTTTCCCCTTCATGTTAGCATCCCAGGGGATTCTGCCCATCAGGTCTCCGAGGGAGTCAAAATCTGCTTTTTCTGAGGTCCAAGGTGTGTATTTTACTACTCTCTTTTCTTCATTTGGTCAGGATCCTGAAATCTACCATCTCATGATCACTGCTTCCCAGGTTGTCACCCACCTCTACTTCCCCTACGAGTTCCTCCCTGTTTGTGAGCAGAAGGTCAAGCTGTGCACGGCCCCTGGTTGCTTCCTTTATCACTTGTACCAAGAAGTTATCCCCAACATTCTCCAAAAACTTCCTGGATTGCCTGTGTACTGCCATATTGGTTTCCCAACAGATGTCAAGGTGATTAAAGTCCCCTACGAGAACCAGGGCCTGCGATCTGGAAGCTTCTCTGTTGTCCGAAGAAAGCCTCATCTACCTCATCCACCTGATTCGGTGGCCTGAGGTAGACACCAACCACAACATCACTGCTGTTGTTTGTACCTCTAAACTTAACCCATAGACTCTCAACAGGTTTTTCTCCCTCTATATACTGGAGTTCAGAGCAATCATAGTGCTCTCTTACGTATAGTGCAACTCCTCCTCCTTTTCTCCCCTGCCTGTTTTTCCTGAACAGTCTATACCCTTTCATGACAGTGCTCCAGTCATGCGAGTCATCCCACCAAGTCTCTGTTATCCCAACTAAATCATATTTCTTGGACTGGGCCAGGGTCTCCAGTTCTTCCTGTTTGTTGCCCAGGCTTCTCGCATTAGTGTACAGACACCTCAGATAACCAGTTGATCCCCCCATCTTCTCCATTCGAATCAGGGGTCCTCCTTTCTTGCTCGTTCCTCTTTGCATTCCTTCCCGGTATCCGACTTTCCCACTCCCCTCAGGGTGTTGGTCACTGTCCCCCGACGAACCTAGTTTAAAATTGTATGTCATGGGCAAGTGGTACAGAGAATTACAATTAATGGGAACATAAGAATGACCATACTGGGTCAGACCAAAGGTTCCCATCTAGCCCAGTGTCCTGTATTCTGTCTGTGGCCAATGACAGGTGCCCGCAGAAGAAATGAACAGGACAGATAATCATCAAGTGATCCCTCTTCTATCACCCATTCCCAGCTTCTGAGAAACAGAGACTAGGGACACCATTCCTATCCATCCTAGCTAATAGCCATCAGTGGACTTATCCTCCCTGAAGGAGTTCCACAGGTTGACTGTGCACTGTGTGAAGAAATATTTCCTTTTGTTTGTTTTAAACCTGCTACATATTGATTTCATTTGTTGATCCCTAGTTCTTGTGTTATGGGAGCAAGTAAATAACTTTTCCTTGTTCACTTTCTCCACACCAGTCGTGATTTTATAGATCTCTATCATATCCCATCTTAGTCTCCTCTTAGTCTCCTCTTTTCTAATCTGAGAAGTCCTAGTTTTATTAATCTCTTATCAGATGGTAGCCGTTCCAAACCCCCTAATCATTTTTGTTGTCCTTTACTGAAATTTTTTCAATGCCAAGATAGCTGCCTGCAGTGTTCAAGATGTTGACATACCATGGATTTATGTAAGGGCAATAAGATATTCTCTGTCTTATTCACTATCCCTTTTTAAACGACTCCTAACATTCTGTTTTCATTTTTTGACTGCTGCTGAACATTGAGTGGATATTTTCAGGGAACTATCCACAATGACTCCAAGATCTCTTTCTTGAGTGATAATAGCTAATTTAGTCCCCATCATTTTGTGTATATATAGTTGTGATTTTATATTTTCCAATAGACATTACTTTGTATTTATCAACATTAAAATTCATTGGCCATTTTCTTGCCCAGTCACCTACTTTTGTGTGATCCTTTTGATGAAGCTCCTTACAGTCTGCTTTGGTTTTAATTATCTTGAGCAGTTTAGTATCATCTGCAAATTTTGCCTCCTCGCTGTTTACCCCTTTCTCCGGATCATTTATGAATATGTTGAATAGGATAGAGCACAGTATGGACCCTTGGGGACACCACTAGTTACCTGTCTCCATTCTGAAAGCTGACCATTTATTCCTACCCTTTGTTTCCTATCTTTTAACTAGTTATCAGTCCATGAGAGGACCTTTCGTCTTATTCCATGACAGCTAATTTGCTTAAGATCTTTGGTGAGGGACCTTGTTAAAGGCGTTCTGGAAATCTAAATACACAATATTCACTGGATCCCCCTTGTCCACATGCTTGTTGACACCCTCAATGAATTCTAGTAGATTAATGAGGCATTAATTCCCTTTACAGATTTTGTTGGCTCTTCCCCCAATAAATTATGTTCATCTATGTGTCTAACAATTCTGTTTGTTACTATAGTTTCAAACAATTTGTCTGGGACTCAAATTAGATTTACTAGTCTGTAACTGACAGGATCACTTCTAGAGCCCTTTTTAAAAAAATTGGCATCATGTTACCGATCTTCCAGTCATTTGGTACAGAAGATGATTTAAAGGATAGGTTACAAACCACAGTTAGTAGTTCCACAATTTCCACATTTTCATTCTTTCATCGCTCTTGGGTGAATGCCATCTGGTCCTGGTGACTTGTTACAGCTCAGTCTATTAATTTGTTGCAAAACCTTCACTAATGACACCTCAGTCTGTGGTAGTTCCTCAGATTTGTCACCTAAAAAAAATGGCTCAGGTTTGGGAACCTCCCTGAAATCCTCAGCCATGAAGATTGATGCAAAGAATTCATTTAGTTTCTTCACAATGACCTTCTCATCCTTGAGTGCTCCTTTAGCATCTCAATTGTCCAGTGGCCCCACTGGTTGTTTAGCAAGCCTTTTGCTTCTGATGTACTTTAAGAAAAATTGCTATTACTTTTTGAATTTCTGGCTAGCTGCTCTTCAGATTCCTTTTTGGCCTTCCTAATTATATTTTTATACTTAATTTGACAGAGTTTATTCTCCTTTCTATTTTCCTCATTAGGATTTAACTTCCACTTCTTAAGCAATGCCTTTTTATCTCTCACTGGTTCTTTTACTTGTTTGTTAAGCCATGGTGGTACTTTTTTGGTTCTCTTACTGTTTTTTTCTAATTTGGGGTATACATTTAAGTTATAGTGTCTTTGAAAAGTTTCCATGCAGCTTGCAAGGATTTTACTTTTGGCACTGTACCTTTTAATTTCTGTTTAAGTAACCTCCTTATTTTAGTGTAGTTCCCCTTTCTGAAATTAAATACCACAGGTGTTGGGCTGCTGTGGAGTTTACCTTACCACATGGATATTAAATTTAATTATACTATGATCACTGTTTTGAAGCGGTCCAGGTATAGTCACCCCTTGGACCAGGTCCTTTACTCCACTCCAGGACTAAATCAGAAATTGCGTCTCCTTATGGGTTCCAAGAACCAGCTGCTCCAAGAAACAGTCATTTAAGGTGTCAAGAAACATTATCTCTGCATCCTCTCCTGAGGTGACATGTACCTAGTCAATATGAAGATAATTGAAATCCCCCATTATTCTTGAGGGTTTTTTTAAATTTTTATAGCCTCTCTAATCTCCCTTAGCATTTCACAATCACTATCCTGGTCAGGTGGTTGATAATAGATCCCTACCGCTATATTCATATTATGAGAGCATAGAATTACTATCCATAAAGATTAACTTGAATGAGAGCTGGATAGGGCCAATAATCACCTTAAAAGCTCAGGTCTCATAATCTTCACTTCTCCAGTTTTTTACCAAAAACATACATATTAGTACATTTTGTCTTTTCCAAGTTTCCTTTGTTAATGTAGTTGTTTTTAAAACATTTGTGTGACATACTGTGACATAGTCCCTGTCCCAGTTGCTGTTTCCAACCAAGTCCCTGACAAAGTCCCTGTCTAAAAAATGAAATTAAGACAAGGGATTGGGAGACCCAGATGATAAGATTTGTTTGTTTTACTTCAAATAATGCTGATGACCACAACTTCTCTCAGATAGATCAGTACAGAAGATAAACTACGTATCGTTGTACTCGTCTATTGGCATCTATCCAGGGCATTGGAAATTAAGTGTATCTTACAGTCTCTAGGGAGTAGCACTTTTTTTGTATATTGTCAAACAATTTCTTGGGCACCATGCTGAAAATGAACCCTTCGAAGTCAAGAAAATTAACATTTTGTATTATCTGAAATGTAATTTCCTTCACATAATTGCTGTTTCCAACCAAACTAACTTGTTCTGGATATTTACTAGCAAATGCATAATGACCTTAGTAACAGGGTAATTGGAAGTATACGTTGACCATTTGATGTTAGAAATACTGAAATTACAATATTAAAAATCAGCTACATTATTTACAGTTGAAAAAATTGGTAAAATTATCTGCCTTTTGCAGAGAACTATTAGTGCCATATGCTATTATCAAATAGGATCTACGCTATTTTTTAGTATTTTCTTGTGAGATGGATAGTTTGTAAATGAGGTATGTTGCTAGCAAAATAGCTAATGCATTTTAGCATGATGATTTATGTACCACATAATCCGTTATGACAGATGGTCTGAAATGTAGCTATAAATAAAAGTGAAGGTGTTTACTTAGGGAGCATTTATATTCTAGAAAATATGGTGAAGCCCCTAGTTCTTACTACCCCTTTTTAAAGTTTTTCTGTAGGTTGGATTTTAACTTTTATACAATATGCAATGAGTTGGTTTAATATTGTTACACTTAAAAGATCATCCTGCATCTAAATCACTTCTTTTTTAATGAGGAAAATAGGTGACTTCAATAAACGTTCCCATACAGGCACAGTTATAAAGGGACTATTGAATTACTGACCATAGAAAACTAGTGCTAATCTGCCCCATAATTATAAATTCTGAACAACTACAAAAAAATCTTAATAAATGGGTTAATATGCCCATAAGTAAGTCATTTGTTATGCAAAGCTAAATTGTTCCTCCAGTTGGTCTGTGCTAGTGATTAAAAGAGGTAGCATCATAATTTGTCTCCCAGTTCTCCATTGTGCAAGAAAAGAGTTTCTACTAGTACAGTTTGTGGTACTGACCAACCCCAAAGGGGTTACTACAGTGATGTGTCCATGTACATATCTGACTGCCTGTGGTGGCATGGAATATTTCTGATCTTTTTTTTAAAAAAGGGGAGCAAGACCTTCTAGGTGCCTTGCTTCTCCATCACTGTCTAGGAGGCAGAGGCCTTTTAGAGATAAAGAGTTGAACTTTTTGCCTCCACTTGTGAGTACCGCTTTCAAAAGAGTTCAATGCTCAGTCAATTCTTCTGAAAATCAGATTGGTTTTTTTTGTACTTTAGTGAGAGCTAAGCACTTCTGTGAAAATCTGGTTTCAGTTGCAGGAGCTAAGCGCCTCAGAAATCTGGTCTTAATGATTCCTGAGCCCATTTGCCATGTTATTCTATCCCATTTCAGTCTCCAGCATAACTGAAGCCTACATTCCTTTGAGTAACATTATATTGATTTGTTTAAATTGTCATGACAATAAAAACAGAAAGCTTGCTGTAATTAGTTTATGTAAAGTAGGATACCATTATGCATTCAGATTAATATTAAATTTAAGAAATGTTACTGAAGGAAATGAAAAAATATGTAAGAAAGTGACTTTTCAAATGGTTAAAATATTTTTTTTTAAAAAAAGGTTCCCAGTTCACTTGGGCATTTTATAAAACATTTACTTTTATTGTTTAGACACACAGCAACATGGAAACCTGTCCATGCCAGGGGGCATATGAAGGCTTTAAAACAATAGGCCTCAATTTTATTACTTTTAAGAAGAAACGGGGTTTTACCTTTCTCCTTCCCAAATATTAGCAGACAATTAATTGGGTCCAGGATTAATCACAACATATGACCAAAGAATGAGCCTTGTCCCCTCGGCTAAATCCCTACTACTGAATTAATCATTCAGTCAATTTAATTCCACCTCCTATATGCAGGAGGCAATGAAGGCAGAGGTGAAAGGGAGCTCAGGCTGTGAAGACTTAGGCTTTGTCTACTATTCTAAAACTAAAGTGCAGCCACAGCAGCACTATAAAGTGAAAGTGTGGTCAGGGCAGGGGCTCTTGGAGAGAGCTCTCTCAGTGCTTTATGTAAACCACCTCCACAAGGGGAGTAGCTGGGAGCCTGTTTACACTGACGTTGTTTAGCATTGTAAACGTGCATTCGGGGATGGGGGTGTTTTTTCATACCCCTGAGCCAGAAAGTTGCAGCACAGTAAAGTGGCAGTGCAAACTTAGCCTTAGGCCTAGGCTACACTATGTCCCCCTGTGACGGACCAGGCCAGGTCTGGGCACAGCTGAGGGCGTCTGCTCAGGGCGAATTGCTCAAATTCGGGGCTCCTTACAGCCCCCAGGCTGGAGACCTTCCCAAACAGGCCACAAACCAGTCCCACAGAGTACTTCAGCTGCCTGCCTGAAGCCTCACGAGCAAAACCCCTCCGACACCCCAGCAGTATCCGTGCCCCAGATGGCCCCAGGCCTCATACACAGGTGAGGGGTTTTAGAGCCCAATCTCACCTTCCCCGAACAAGTTCTGTCCGGTTCCAAGAAACCAGCCACAGATCCCAGGTCAATTTACCCTCTGGACCTTACCCACAAGATCACGCTGAGCCAATCCTTTAGAATCTAAAATCTAAAGGTTTATTACTACAAGAAAGAAAAGCATGAGAGTAAGGTTGTTGAAGTATCATACATTACATGCATCGAAACTCCCAGTTCTCGATGCAGGCTTGCAGCAGAGATGTTATAACTGCTGGCTTAAAAGTCTTTGATGTACATCCTACGTCAGGATGGGTCCACAGTTCTTTCCAGCTCTTCGATCCCTGCACTGCTGCCTCTGGGATGAAGGGCTGAGCTGAGCACCAAGATGGAGTCAGCCACATGGCATACTTATACCTCCTTCCTGGTCTCTTCTTGGCTGCAGCAGGTCACCTGGCCCGTGGCCTATCCCTGTGTCCCCTGCTGGTAGCCCTTAGATATCAGTCACCATTCTTGAGGTGTGTCCTTGGCCTATAGAGGGCTATTGTTCCATGGAGCTTTGCTCATTAGCATGTCCATGGGCAAACATTCCTGGCCCATTGCTCTGCCTCAGACAGGGAAACATTCAGTACCCATACAAAGTACATGCTAAAAACTTCACACACAAACATTATACAATTACATGAATAGCATATATAGAATCAGAAGAAAGTAAGTGATCTGGCTGCTCCCCTCAAAATCCAGTAACGTGACACCTAGGCTACACTATGTCCCCCATTGATCTAAGATAAAGCAACTTCAGCCATGTGACTAACGTAGCTGAAGTCGACACACTTACCGTGGTGTCTTCTATGAGGTAAGGTCAGTGGGGGCTGCTTTCCTGTTAATCCTACCTACCCTTCTTGTCCTGGTGCAGTACCAGAGTCAATGTGAGAATGCTCAGAGGTTGAAATATCACATCTAAGCAGATGCAATAAATCAACTGTTGGTTTGATTTTTGTATAAAACAGTATTATTATAACTTTTTGTTTTAATGAGGTCTCATGCTTCCATTGTTTGCAGCAGGTAGTTGATTTTTGGCTGGGGGAATCCCTGGGGCTAAGGAAATGCTGTATTTGTCCCCATGAAATTCAGCTGGCGCCTTAGGTTGGGACAGGCAGTAATTTTCACAGGGGGCCATTCCAAAAGTTAGGTAAGTGGTCACCAGCCTCACGTTTCTACTACATTAATGGAGAAAGTGTGGGGTCTGGGATGGAGTTTGGTTGCAGGAGCAGGGTTCTGACCTGAGGCAGGGGGTTGAGGTATAGGAGAGGGTGCAGGCTTTCAGGATCTGAATGAGGGTGTTGGGGTGCAGGAGAAGGTGCCAGCTGCAGACTCTGACTGGGAGGTGCTTATAGCCGGTGGCCCAGCAGAGTGCTCAGGCAAGCTGCCTGCATGCTGTTGCCCAATATGCTGCTTGGGCAAGCAGTCTTTGTGCACCTCCTGCGGCGAGGAGACAGCAGGTTTCTGCGCACAGGCCACACCTGCAAGTACCACCTCCACAGCTGCCACTGGCTAGTTTCCATGGCAGGCTGAATCTAAATGTTAGGTGCTACCATAATATATATGTTAAATTATGTTTAAATATTTAACCAAAGTCTAACTTTTGCATTAGTTAGTATGTAGTTCTATTACATATTTTTATGACCTTTCAGAAAGGTCTATTAAGTGTTAAATATGAGTTCTTTTAAACACTCTGCTGCTGAGTCGACGGGGTATGCAGTTCTTGAAATTGAAATTCATTGGAACATAGTAAAAAAAAAATGTTGGGGGAGGAGAGCCACAGTGCAATGCCTAATTGTAGTATTCACTCGAACAACAGAAGAGGTAGGTGTCATGTTTTAAAGAGAACCGCATTAATGCCTATGGTTATGTAACCTACCAGGATCTGAGATTATGTTTTTGTTGTTTCTTCTCTTTTTTTTGTTTTTTTGTTTTTTACACTTTTGACATTTTTCAGAGCGCCCTCTACACTATTCAGAAAATGTGCTGGAACAAGTTCTTCACTGGAGTTCATTACCTGAGCCTGGCTTGGCATATCTTGTAGTAAAGCGGTTTCTAACAGCAGACACAATAAAACTCTACAGCGGTATGTATCATTATCTTTTGAAAAATTAGCAGTTTTTTATGTCTTAAGTACCAACATGGCATAAACTTGCTAACTGTTTAAGTGATTGTTCTATATGTGTAAAATATCATTGGAATATTTGAAAAACTCCCAGCTGCTACAGAGTATAAAAGTCAGAGCCCTATCAACTGTTACATTGAATTTCTCTAAACAAGTGAGTTAATGGTGTTCTTGTTTTCCCCACAGTATATAGTCCAGTGGTTTTTCTTTGAAAACATCCAGTAGCCTGATACCAAACTCTGTGGCAAAGTTCTGAAACCGTGGTCTGCATACCACTGTAGGTCCACAGAGCACTTCTAGATAATCCATGTTTTGCTTGCTGATATTTGTAGTACAGTTGTGCTCCATCCAGATTTTTCATTGGCCAGTCAAGGTCTAGCTAGACTTTTGTGGTGATGTTTTTGATGAATACCTTTGGTGATGGCCTTTTAGTGTTAAGAAACTGACTGTATATCCTGATGACACCAACTGGAGCACTTGAGTAAACAGAGGACAGATAGAATCAGACTGCAAAAGAGAACAGGGCAGTTGAAGTCAAGGGTAGGAAGAGAAAATTCGGTACAACTCCCAAGGAATAAACATAGCCTAGATGTAAAATGAGGAGATGTGATCTAGCAGTTGCATCCACAGTAGGGATGTTAAATATTGGTTAATAGTCGATTAACCTCATTAATTCTTATCGGTTAGTTGACTATTCTGTAGTCCCCGGGGCCGGGGCCGGGGCCAGCAGCCAGTGCACTCCGGCCCCACTCCCGAGGAGCCCTCTGTCACTCTGCACTGCTGCCTCTCTATCAGAGGCAGCAGCGCAGGCTGCCAGGCAGGAGCTGATCAACATATCCATATAGATATTTTTCTCTGTGTCACTTCCAGTAACACAAATATGTAAATCTTAAGTAGGGTTACCAGATGGGTTTCAAAAAAATACTAGACACACGTGATCTCAGAATGGGAGGGAGGGGACCGGCCAGGGATGGTGCGGGGCTGGCTGGGAGTGGGTTTGGGAAAGATGGGGGGGGGGAGGACTGGCTGGCGGGAAGCAGGGCAGGCTGGGAGGAGGTCGGGGGGAGCAGGGTTGGCCGGGGGGAGAGCAGGTGGGAACCAGCTGGTGGGGAGCGGGGCTGACCCAGGTGCACGCGGATCCTGGGGTGCTGCCTGTCCAGCGCATAGTCCCAGCGGAGTGCATGAGCGAGTCCGGCCCTGGGGATTCCATCCCACCCCAGCCTCGCCCTGCCCCCACCCCCCTCCTATCTACTGCGTAGCTGCGTACTGCCTGGCTGGTAGACACGCTCACGTAGTGTGAGCATGTCTACCAGCCAGGCAGTATGCAACTATGTACTGATACTCCTGATAATAATAAAACGTACTTTAATTAGAAAATACCGGACATTTATATGTCTGATATTTTCTCAATTTGTTTCCTGGACAATAAGCTCAAATACTGGACTGTCCGGTTCAAAACCAGACCTGGCAACTCTAATCTTAAGTGTATGTGTGTCTGTCTCTCTCTCTCTCTCTCAGTGGTGGAGCTTCCTTCCATTAAGAATCAAGGATGACAAGAAAAGGTCATGTGCATATCGTTCTGAGTGTGGTTACCTTTTCTTGTCATCCTTGGTTCTTTTTGTAAGGAAGCTCCACTTCTAAGAAAACACTATCCACTATTTTAGCTAGTTTTATTCTTCAATTTCACCATCCATGAGAGTAGTAATTTATATAAGACCCATACAAAGGAAGGGAGAGGAAGAAATTAACCAGCCTGTTGAGAGCTTAGACTATCAAGACAATATTTATTCCCAGTTGGTATTTGATGCATGGCCAGTGAAGTGAATGAAGCAAAAAAGGTGTTTTTAGTTGCTCATAAGGTGAACTGCTGTCTTTTATCAAATGGCATTTCTTCATTGTCTGAGAGTTAATTTCCAAATATAGGTCATTCCAGTAATTTAGTCTGAAGGTCTAATTTGCACTTTGGAAGAACTATCTTTACTTTTTATTTATTCTGACACCTTTATATGTTCCCTTGGTTTTTGTGTGTGTCTTTGCTCGCTTCATCCCATCTTTGGATATTCAATCGGAATGGATCTCCATTAGCTGGTACGTTAGTTTGCCTCAGAGCTACGTAATTTAACTTGGGCCAGATACATTGGTTTTGTGGCTACATAATAATGCTCATTCGTGTGGGTCTTCATTTCATTTTAATACTGCATATTGATAGTACTGTGTTTAGATCAGTGGTGGGCAACTTGCAGCCCATGTACAACATGCAGCCCATTGTGGTTCTTTGCCTCCTTCCCATATGCCTGTCATGCACTGGGGGCTGATTCAAGGCATTCTAGCTCTGAGAGGGATGTGGATAGGATACATTTAGGAGAGGAGGTAGGGAAAAGGTTAGGCACGGATTTGATATTGTAAAGTAAGAATAAATGTTTCTTTTGTATTATTTGAAGTTGATGACAGTTCTATTAATATATATATATATATATATGACTGAAGCATTTCTCCTTGTTTTGAAGTATTCAGCATGCCATGTATTAATATATTCAATCTTATTCTTGGGATCATGGTTAGTGCACATGATGTAATTTCAATGTTGCAGCCCACTGATACAAAGGAGAGGCACTCATGCAGCCTACTCACTAGCCTTGGTTGTACATCACTGGTTTAGATGCTTACAGGCAAGCACCTTATAAATTATTTGGAAATATCCAAAGTAGTTTAGATGTTGAAGTAATAAAAGTGTGTGTAAGAAGTCAAATTTGGTGAGTGCTCTTGCTTGATTTTTTATTCAGAATATTTCTGCAATGTTGCTAATTGTGGTTTTGGTCATGGCAACATTATCACAGCTAAATAATCTCTTGCATTACTGCAAGATCTGTTCTTGAATTTAGGATTGCCATTTTAAGAAGTTTTTCCATAGTGAATATGTTTTAGTGTGATTGAAGCTTTGAGGACTTTTTTTTCCCCTCTCCTTAATTACGTGTTGCAGCAAACAAGTTGTAAATACTACTTCTATATATATTTTTATTAGTCTCTACAGGACTACTACTTTTTTTTTAACTTCTGTGGGTATACTTGGTGATAGATTTAAGTCAGTTAGATATTCAGTTTACTTTGTCTCTGTCTGAACAAATGTCTTCCAAATCAATCACAATGACTACCAACTCCAGTATTACTGTTTCATTCATTATATCTGATGCACCTTCACATTTCCATCTAAAAAGGAAATAATGAAAGAAAATCAAATGTGGTTTAATATTAATTTGGTACCAGCATAACTGGCATAATTTCAGAAATGTTCACTTTTTGCTGTTCATCATAAGAACAGAAAATTGCTTAGGAATATTTATATGATTTTCATGTCCTGTTTTCATAATGACACAGGGTCAATGAGACAAGCAAAATCAAGAGTTACTAGATTTTATTTTAATAAAAGTAAACTAGTTAAGCAGAAGGATGTTAAAATATAAACACAGTTTTAAAAAAGGTTCATTTTGCAAGGCTTTTAATAAGCCTCATTGTAATTCTTACTTTACCAGAAACATTGGCAATAAAAGCAGTAAAGGGAAGCTAGCAACTTTCTTTAAATTTGTAAGTATTAATTAACTACCATAAATCCAAAAAGTAATTAAGATATTGGCAAATTAAAAGTGTGTGTGTGTGTGTGTGTGTGTATATGTATGTGTATGTGTATATGTGTGTGTGTATGTATGTATATATATATATATATATATATATATATATATATATATATATAAATAAATTAAGAATTTGAAGGGGGTAAACCTTCTTAAATATGGAATGCAATGCTAATTTTTAGACATTTGAATGCACATTTGAATGCATTCTGTTTGTAATCTTATGTGTTTATCTGTGTACACATATTGCTAAATGATGAAAACAAACCTTGGGAGCCCAGGTACTATTCTTGAGCAAATGGTTCTGATTTCATCCCTCAGGGTCCCTCTGCAGGGAAGGGGGGAATATTTGATTGGAACAACAAGGGAAAGCCACCTGTGGAATCCTGAAAAGATTGCTGAAAAGAGGGGCTTGGCTTCTTTGAAGCCTTCCTACCCAAAATGTGCATGGAGATCATTCCAGGGCAGGGAAGGATAACTGGTTGTGGGACACTATTAGTCTGGATGAAGAAAGACAGATCTTAAAACCCTGCAGATTAAGGTACCATTCACATGTACTCTCATTCATGTGTATGGATTAGGGATGTTAACTATCGGTTATTTTACTCGTTGAGTAGTCGATGCAATTTCCATCGATTAGTTGATAGGCACTTCCGCATTCCTCCTTTGAAATGTACAAAAGTCCCCGCTGTGGCATTTCTACTGGGGCTCTGGTATGAGGAGGAATGCAGAATTCCGTGTGCAGCCCAGGGCCAGCAGGAAGTCCCGCTGACTCTGGGCTGCACATGGGCGTGCCCGCTTTAAAATGTACAAGAGTTTCCAGCAAGGGCTCTTGTGCATTTCAAATCGGCAGCACAGCATGGAGCCTGGGGTCAGCGAGGGACCCTGGGCTCCATGCTGTGCTGCTGATTTGAAATGCCACATGGAGCTGGGGTCAGCTGGGGACTCCTCAGCTGTTCCTGGTCTCCACATGGCATTTCCATGGAACCTGGGATCAGCTGCGGACTCCCCAGCTGACCACGGTTCCGCGTGGCATTTCCCCAGAACCCGGGGACATCAGGGGACTCCCCGGCTGATCCTGGGTTCTGTGGAAATGCCGCACTGGAGGTGGCGTTTCAGAGGGGCAGTGTTGCACAGCCCAGGATGAGCTGTGCAGCGCTGCCTCTTTGAAGTACCCCCTCTCCCCCCCTTTTCTGCCTCTGTCTAATAGAGGCAGCAAGGAGGGGAAATTGACTTGTCCTTAACATCCCTAGTATGGATTAGATTCTAGCAGTTATACTGGGCGGGGAGATGAGGCAACCCTAACTATTTTGTTATTTGGCATGAGGTTATTTAACACTGGGCTGGGCCCAGATAAATGCCTGGTATGTTCAGTGAGTATGTCTTGTTTTCTCTCTCCCTTCTTCCCTTTCTGCTTCCAGTCAATAAAGTTGAAGTCTTCACCTTAACATTATAACTATTTCTCCCCCTCCCCCATTTTCTGATGTATCCTGATCAGGCACCTAGTATGTCCTCTTCGGCAAATTTCCTTTTGTCCCTTTGTACTCAGAGGGATTCATTTTTTTATTTGGAGTGTCTGTATTTATTTTTGGCTTATGTAACAGTGAAGATCCTAACATTGTTCCAACCTTCTAATTGGTTCTGTTAATTGCCCTTAATGCTGAAACCCCGCTAAACTGAATTTCCATTTCTTTGGCAGTTGTTTACAATGGGTCTGATGAAACTTTGATTCACCATCATCACTAAATGCAATAGACATGGGAGCATAAAGGATGATTCTGAAATGATAAAAAATTGTCAATTTTTATTTCCCTTTAAAATAGACAAGAAAAATAGCATACTTACACATTTTTCATACTGTTTCCCTATGGAAGGGTGTGATTTAAAGCAGAGAGGGTTTATGACTTCTTATAAAGGGCATTCTGATGCATCCTACACTTACAAATTGAAAGTTGATTAGGACTAGAAAGAGAGAAGGGGTAGAACACAGTATATAGAGAGATGCTGTGAGTGGTCTCCTCACACTAGGCACCATGGAATAAAGGAAAGTATGCAGCCACCAGTTCTGTCGAACAAAAATAAAATGGAAAGGGGACTTAGTGTCTCTTTTTTCCCAGATAACAAACCATGGGAATTGCAGTTATTGAGACAAGTAGTTTGGAAGCAGAACTCAAATTCTGGATCCACTAAGACCAATTATACAATGGTCTTGTGAACTTCTAGAATGTAATCCAGATCAGTGAGAGGTTGTCACTGCTCTCCTGTAATCTTGGGTGCCTCACAATGCTTTGCTGTTGTGGCTCCCTGCCTCGGTCTCATTAACAGCCCACCAGCATGTAAGTCATGCCCAGAGTGTCTATATAGCGGAAGCCCTTGGACCCCAGCAGCTTGCCAGCAACACACTGGTTACACTCATGCTTCCAGCCTCTTTGATTACTGTTAGCAGGATGACCCCAGCACACTTCCAGTCCCAGATTTTCTGCAATGTCAAGCCCTCTACTAGACAGCTAAGTTATTAAGATCCATTACCTCTGTAATGGATCAGTATTAATCAGTTTATTAGCTTAACTGGAGTTACCAAACAGTTCATTTTAAACTCTACACTGGATTAGTTTTCAAATGTTTATTAATATAGAAAAGATTTCAAGTGAATTCAAGTACAAGAGAGATTTACAAATGTTTACAAGCAATTTAAAGTGAAAACACACAACTGAAAGTCTAAAACTTAATCTGGCAAGGCATTATTTAAGTTAGCCTTTCTCACCAACAGTCTTCTCACCAATTGACTCTTTCCTTGGTTAGAATCTCTCCCTGAGGGACAAAGATTCTGGTGCTTTTGTTGTCTTAGGTGAGAGAGAGAACTTGTTTTTTCTCTCCCTTTTAAATTCCAGTGAACCTTTGAAGTTGATTCTTTTAAAGGTTATTCCTCAAAGTAAAAATTTCCAAAAAGTAAGGAAGGTGACATGGAATCTGGCAGCAAAGAAGATTCCGTGCTCTTTCTTCCCTCACTTGTGTTTGCTAAAATACAAATTGTTCTGTTTTCTGCTATGTCTTCCCCCATTGTCTTGAGAATCCTGTTTCCCTGTATATGTAAATTGTGGCAAATGCAGGCCTTTGTTTAGGATAGCATAGTTTAACAGCGTTTGCCTAGGCAAGGCCATCTGGTTTTGAACATGTGCTAGCAACATCATCCATATATATTATTGACTAGTTATTTATTAGTTTTCAAATGATATGTCTCAAGACAGATTTTACTCAAAGGGGAGTGTAGGGTATGAATATAAAAATGCTTTTCATCCCAGAGATTCAAAAAAAATATTCCATGACTCATTCAAATGTCTTTTTGGCATCTATCAAAGTGAAATTAATTTCAGCTCAGGATGTTTGGCATCCTGGGTTATTCATAAGACTCCTTTGACCTTTATTTTTGCTGAGCCTTCTCTGTTAGTGGTGTATTAAGCTCAGGAAGAGAGTTTATTTGAGCCATGTCACTAGAAGTTTAGCCATTTAAAAAAAATCTGTGTTTATCAAAGAGAAGGGTAATGTTTTAAATACAGCATTTTTTAAATGTAACAGAAATTGAGATAGTATTGAAAGATCTAGGAAATTGCTTATCAAAAGTTGCTTACTACTCTTGAAAGAGATTAATTTTAAAGGTTAGGTATGTTAATATATGCTAAAAACATTTGACATGGGGGATTTGTCATTTTATTTTTTGTGATGACTAACTACCTTTATATCTTGTTGATTGGGTCATTCAGGATTTTCATTTGATCAGACTGTGCGGACTGGTGGTGGTTATATAACTTTTTTATGGCAAGAGATCATCAATAAGGCTCACGTGCATTTCATGAATCTTCATTTCTTCCTCTAAAACAAGAATTTCCTATATTAACATTCTTCTGTCAGAAGCATATGGGTTAATGAACTTATGTATAAAGTCCTTGGGAATTTCCAAATAAAGTCTTGGGTCACTTAAGTGAGAAACATTGACCTTCAAGAACACAGTCTGTTATTCCAATTTTTTTTTTGAGGGGGGCAATACCAGCTTTGGAAACATAAGTGAATTGAGACTTAATGGTCTCCTATTTGGTGCAAAGTTTTTTGTCTGTAAAATTAGTGAGATTAAGACAAAAATGAAATAATTTTAGGTTTAATTTCAGCATCAGACAGCCAACATAGAATATAGTTCAAGAATAAGTTTTGTGATACAGAACTGAAGCAATTTCCCCTAAGATTTGAATAAAAACCTATGTGTGTCAATCAGTTGGTAGAACTGAGCGACTGTCTTCAGTGTAATGAAATAAGCCTGATTATTATGATTTATTATTTATATTACTTTTGCTCGTAGGAGCCCTAATCATGGACCAGGGTGATCTCTTGCCATACTTCTTGTCTTTTCTATGCAGCGGAATAGTTTTTGATTAGTTTGAGTAGTTTCTTGATTACTTGTACAAAGAAATGCATATCTGTGGAAGAATTTGATGATTCTGATCATGATATATTGTAAGAAACACTAGTTCCAAAATATAATTAAATGTGTAATTTGCTGTCAGGCATTGCTCTTTTTTAAGTATCACAATCTTTGTAACTAAGCATTGCTTACATATGAATTAGTTTTCTTTGCTGTGCTCCTGATTAACTTTCGTGCATGGATGAAATATAGGATTTGCCTAAGACTTCTTGAGGATTTATTTTAAATTTTGTTTCTTTCACATATCTTTTAAAGGTAGATTATTCTGCAACTTCTTGGTAAGTTGCAATTTGTGTACCAACTTTGCGAATCATGAATCAAAATCTTATTGAAAAGAAGCCAACAATGTAAAAAACATTTAAACAGCAGGCTCCTGTTATAACCCAATGGGTTTTTTTTCCCACTGAAAACATACCATAACAAATTGGCAGGATAGTTCTAGAGGTCGTAAACAACAGCAGACAAAGGTTTTTAAATAATTATTATTTGTTGTTACCAGGCTATGACTACCTACACAGGTGAAAGTGTGAAGGGGGAAATGAGGGAGACTATCTATCCTCTACCTGACTATTCCCCTTCCTACTTGCCAATCTGCTTTTACTACTGATCAGCAGAAGTGAAGTTTATGCTGCTGAATTCTGTGCCTTTCTGTAAGCCTTGTGTCAATGACTTCAAAAATGAATGCTGTAAAGATCTGAACAAAAAAGAAAAGTACTGCTTTGTGTTCCTAATTTACTTTAAACTGTAGCAGCATTTCAGTCACAGGAATCTAGGTTTCCTGTACAGGGCATTCACACTAGTTTTCAGATAAAAGGCAGAGCATCCTTTGTTCATTTAAACATGAGTAGCCACAATCTTCACTGTCTTCAATGTTGTCTCCTCCCCACCCCCCCAATTCAGACAGCTGTATTTGCTGTGGCATTCTATAGCACCTACTAGACTTTAAGTACAAGATTCCTACTTTACACCCCTTTTTCCCCTCACAGTCCTTTTTTATAATTGTTTTTTTTACTTTTGCTAAATAAATTCGGGACTGGTCTGGACTAATATTTTCTATGATTTAAATTTTACTTTGGGATTAGCGACCAAAAGTTGTCAGCTGACATTTGACCTACCTCAGATTAGTAGAACTGAATAAATAAAAAACACTTGCAAAAATGTCAAACACTTGAAGTTGTGTCCCATTTTTTAAAAAATTAATCGGTTTTTCAAAAACATAACTGAGTTGACTGAAAACCTAGTTTTTTAGCAGTGAGAAAAATTGATAGTTTGATATTTTTTAAAAAGTTAAATATTTTCACCCCCCAAAAAATCCTAAAGCCAGCATTTTTGTGAAACTTTTCCATTTCAAAAAAGCAGGGTTTTTGCCCACCCACTATATTCAAAAATTGTTGACCAGTTTTAGAAATAAATTGACTACGACAGTCCAATGCCAACATGACATAATCCATTAATACTAACTGATACTTTTTGTTGATAGATTCATCGAATAAACTGAAGTCTAAATAAGCTTTGGAATATCCTTTCCTAGAAATTTACCTTAGTCCTTTCATGTTCAGATTGAAGTACATTGATGAGACAGTGTAAGCAGTTTATAAGGTCTCTGTGCTATCGATAGGTCATCTTTCAACATCAGTATATTTATAATAAGCTTTTAAATAAGAAAGTTTAGAACAACCAAATTCTGGTATTGTGTTGGTACATAAACAGGCTTACCTACTGTTAAATTCAGTACTCAGTGATTTCCAATATTTAAAAATACTCTAACCAAATGCTTTTCATCTTCTTGACAGAGAAGAATGCAAAAGATAATGTGAAAGCAGGCTACCTGAAATACAAAGAACCACCATCAAAGTTACTGTCTGGAAATAAATTTCAAGAGCGTTATTTTGTCTTACGGGAAGGAAATCTGCTTCTTTACAAGGATATGAAGGTATAAACACATATTCTGAATGCTTCTAATTATGAGCAGTTAAACTTAAACAACTTTCCTTTACATATGAAAAAATGAACACAGGTTGACAGGTAAATCAGCAATTTGGTTATGCTTGCCTATGCAATTCAGGGATTAAAATAAAAAAGATTTTTTGCTTATGTTACAGTTGTTGAAGTGTAAGAGCTCATTTAGCTATGTTTATATATTATATACTTTTTAAAATTAAAATAGCATTTAGCAACCAGTGTAGTTTGTATGGTAAACATAATTTTAAAAGAGCCTATTTTATGTATAGAGAAGGTATAAATGTTGGGGTGTTGTTAAGTATAACTCTCAAATAAACACATTTCAAGGCAGTTCAAAAAAGTGGTGCAGGAGTACAATACCTTTTTTGTTAGAAATATGATGGAAAAGATTTTGGAAAATAGCATCTTTAGTATATAGTATCTTCTCTCTTTTCTCTGTACTATTTTATAAATGTCATCATTTCCCTCCCACACCCCAAAAAGGTATAAAGATGTTACTGAACTTTTGAATATTAAAAAAAAGTAAATTTGTATTATTGGTTTAGGCCCAGTCCTGCAATCATTTACACCTGTGCTTAATTTCCCACACATGAGCAAATCCCACTTGATTAGTTAACCAGTTGTTACCCTGGGACGCAGTAACGAATAATTTCCCAAATCCAATTAGAAGGGCACGCCCTGACCTATGATAAAAATGACAGATATCCCAGGTCCCAGAAGAAGAGATTGCCCAAGGCCGATTACTCGTGGCCGTATCTATCACCGGCGCGTGGGTTTTCGAATAAAACTCCAAGTCTCAGTTTGGGGCCAAACCATATATTGTAAATTTGGAATACAGAACTGAACAGAATATGACAACTCTTTATAAAAAAAACCCTCCCTATCCCTGAAGATAAAGCAGATAGTAAAGACCCCTAAACATTAGGACTATACATTACATCCAAAAGGCACAGTTCAGCTAGGAGCTCACGACCTCTATGTCTTGGCTAATTGGAAGCCGTGACAGAGGAACAGTGAGGAGACCCTCGATGTTCTTCAGGATCTGGTCCTTCAGCAGGCGGTGGGCGGACAGTGGATTATTGTTCGAAGGCCTTCTGCTCTCCAAGGGTAATCCAATGGGATCCAAAGGTTTTCCCAGGAATTCTCCACGGGAATACAAACTCCACAAATATATCCCCCTCCACTCACATACGAACTGTGCTATCCACTCTCACCCCTCACACTCCCTCACTCAGCTGTCATTCATACAAAACAGTGAGAGACACTCCACAGAACCCACACACACACTCCGGAACCCGAACAGAACTGGGAACCTGAACTAATGTTGGCTAGGGTATATAAGCACCTTTAGGCGGGAAAACCGCAATGGTGCAGAGTGCACTCTTTTGCGGGTGGTGTGCATAATAATTTGAGCCGTGTGCAGCTGTTTTGAGCCGGGTGCAACGGCCTGGGACGGGGTGCAAAGCACTAGTACCGTGTGCAATCACTTAGAAAAAGGCGGGAAACTTCTAACTGACACCCTCCCTTAGTTCGGACTAAAAAACAATAGTTCGAACTACTGACTGGGTTCCATGCACACAACCATTAACTGACAACTAAGGTTACACAGTTAAATGCTAAGTAGTTGAGGGGTTTAGTATTTGCAGATCGAGAACTGTTTCATATGACTGCATGTACTAAATGCTAAGCTTAACTGGTTAACTGATTAAACAGGGGCATACACATTTTGTGCAATTTATACAAACTTATAAACTAATTGAGTACATCTGATGCTGTATTATGGTTACTTTTATTTGCTTAATTTTAACTTTGTTAGCTTCTGGTAAAGAATATATTTTAAGTAAAGTATTCCTTTTTTGATCTTGATGCTGTTTTTGTCTGTGCAGCAGATTTATACATATACTGTACCTTCCCTAAAGTATTCTGCGGGAACATCCTCCTTTTCTTAGACAAAAGCTTAATTCAGTAATCGCTAATATAAGATTATGCAAAAGGAAAATGTCTTTTTTATGAATTCTTAGTTATCTTAAGTAGAATGACCCCAGGATTTCAGAAAATATCTAATTACTTAGCATTAAAAATTGGCACATATGTGAGCATTAATTAATATTTCTAAACCTTAATTAACACCTTGTCAGGAGTTTGATAGGATTAGTATAAATTGGCTTAAATTTTGTTCTTCCAGCTACTAAACTGTTCTGTTTCATAAGATTTTTGGTTTTGATATTTCTAAACTCAGGTGCAGTTTATATTGAGTGGTAAAATACTGTATCAGCTTTAAATGGTTTTATAGAATTTTAAAAGAAGAAAGAAAAGGTAAATCGGGGAAAAACTTTTCTGACTGGATACCTGGATGTATTTGTGTTTGGCTGTTATTTGATAGTGGCTTTTGCACTTGTATTTATTGTAGCTCAATTTTAAGAGCTATTTCCAGAAGGATAGCTGAGGGGGTTGGTACAGGTTGGACCTCTCTGGTCTGGCACCCTTGGACCTGACTGGTCCTGGATGAGGGATTTTGCCAGACTAGGGGAGGTCATTTTGGACCCCCTGATGCCAGCCTGCTAGCCTCCTGGCCAGCTCCTCACCTCTTGCTGGCCCTGCTGCCCTGCCGACCCCGATGGGCAGCCATTGCTGTGGGTAGCCGCAGGCACCGCACTGTGGCTCTGGGTCCCTCCGGGCAGCCGCAGATCTCCCAACCCTGTTGGGCAGACATGCAGCCACGCACTGACGGTGGGCTCGCTGTGCTCTGCCGGCCCCGTAGGGATCCTTGCCAGTGGCCTCCACCGGGATTCTCTGATCGTGCAACAACCATGCTGGACCATGGATGTTGCCGAACCAGAGAATCCCAGTTAAGAGAATTTCAGCCTATACTTGCAGGTGGAGAACTGTTTCGTATGACTGCATGTACTAATCAACTATAATTTATGAATGCTCATTAACAAATGTATATTTGTATATGCAGAAAATACATTCTTCTGGATGATTTCTTTAAGAGGAAATGCTAATTCATATGGCACTGTAATGGGGCTAGGTTAGAAATTTATTTTCTACGGGTGCTTATTCATTTAGCTGGTATAATCAAATTCTGAGTCCAGGAAAAATAGGCTCAGAAAATCTCTGTTACTTAGTTGTTGCAGGTGAAGGCTGGTATAGCCTCTAAATTTTATCACTTTGCCTATTCAGAGAAAGAAATAATGATTTTCTCTTAACGTTCTGCATTTTTACAATTTTGAATGGAAGTTGTTTTGAATGAATGACCATGTTCTTTAAAATCTGACTGTGTGATTTCTACTTCCCCAATGCTGAGGATTTGAAACTGGAAGAATTTGTATGGTTGGGAAAAATTAAAAGCTGTATTCAGTAAAGTATGTGTGTATATACCCATAATGAAATTATAAGAAGAAAGAACCCCCAAAATATAAAAGCAAGAAGGTTAGGCATTTGTAAGCCACTCTGGTTTTATACATTTTTAATGAATTAATTAGAAACTTATGTTCATTCACAGAGTACTAAACCTGAAAAAGTGCTGCCCCTTAGTTCAGTGAAACTTTATCTTGGAGTGAAGAAGAAAATGAAACCACCAACAAAGTAAGATTAGAAGAGAAACAGAGTTATGTTCTTTATCAAGTTCTGATTCTAAGTTTTGTGATGGAACAAGTGTTATCTGCTTAAACAAAGCACACAAGATCTTTTATAGGGGAAAAGGCAGTACGCCGCATTTATTGAGAATACAACAGTTGCATATGCTTTTCAATCACTCACACACACACACAGTCTTGCCAGATTATAGTTACCAGTTACCAGTTATAGTTATAGTTACCAGTCCAGAGTCTGTATCAATCTACTGGCCAGCTAATTTGATCACAGAGGGGGAGCCGGGCTCTGTCGGTCGATCGATCCGATGCTCCTGGTGTTATTGGCAAGACAAACCCAAAGTTCCATAGCAAAGCACCCTGCTTTTATAATCCTTTTCTCTGTTGAAATCCATGTATTCTGCTGTGTCATTCTGTGACCGGAACATTATCTTGTTGATGTCAGTGTTCCCAAAACATTTTCCAAGGCTCATCCTATAATCAATCATCTTTCAGGGGTGCCCGCTTGCTTCAAGGTTCATCAATCTGCCAATATCCAATCATCTTATGAGTTGGGGTATGCACTGATGGTTATAGATGGTCCTCTGCAGCCAGGTTGTCTCGTCTTCACCCATGCTTGCCCCTTTTCTCTTGACCATTCTGGTTCTAACGATGACCTTCACACATTATCTCATTCACGCAAACAGTCTTTCTCAAAATCCTTCAAAAATAAACAATACTGTTTTATATTAAGCAAAATCAAAACAATTCACATCGAAGGCCCGGGCCTTCAATATTTCTAATCTAATTAACATAGACACAATATGAGCTCCTGTCTCTTTACTTACTAAACTTTAGAACAAGGAAATGTAGGAGATATGTACTTAACTAAAGGATTTAACTTACTACAATATTAAATATGATTATATATATTACCTTACATTACTACATTACCAAACCTAAAATACAAATATAAAAAAAAAACTTTCAGTCTTTCAGTCCGAACACATGCGCGCACACACATATATATGCATACTCGAGTCAGGAAGCCAAGTGAAGCCTGTCCCTTATTCTGAGTGAAATAGCACTCCATAATATTACTTGTTCTGATACTGTCTGCTCCTGTGTTCCATGTTAACTCTTCTGTGTTAGAAAATTACTTTATTGATTGGTTTTCTTACTCTGCAGTGTGTTATCTGTTATGGCTGTAATTATTAGCTCAATTAGTCTTGTATCATGTAGCATGTGTTCCAGTGGTGAGCACACCTTTAGTGTGCCAAAAAAAGATTACTAGTCTTCACTTTGGATGTCAATCCCTGGGTCTTCAAAGGAGGATTTTCCTTCTCTAGGTTCCACAATGCTATAACCATTTCTGGTCTGTCAGCTAGTCAGTGGTATTCCTTACTGAGTCAGGTTAGTGGCCACAAACTGGTACGTTTCCTGTCTTCCCAGGGCAGAGCTCTCTGTCACTTAGGGCACACCCAGGCCTCAGAGGTGAGAGAAGCTGGCATCAAACCAAGGTGTTTCACGGCAGAGCTGCTCATTTTCAAAGAGCCATATGGTTGTCCACTCACTTTTCTGCCTTGTGTGTCACTGTGTTTGTTCTTTCTCTTGCTTACTACTTGTGTTTCCTTCTGGTTTTGCTCATTCTGCCATCTTACTGTCTGGTCCCATTTCTTCCTTTTTTTTCTTCCTCTTTCCCCCGTCTCTAGTTCATACTTCTTATCCCAGCCTTCCCAGTCACTTACTAATTCTCAACTGATGACTCTTCTCTCTCCCTACCCCCAGAAATAGGGCAGTGCCTAGATCCTATTGTCTGACTTTATTCTGAAAATCAAGTCTTCAATTGACTATCCTCAGTACTTACCCCACCTGTTTCATATCCGTGTTGCTGCTACTGCTAGTAGGAATATTTTGACCTGTTATAGCACCTTCATTAAAGGATCTTAGTCATTCATTTGTGTTTGTAGAGGACTAAGTATCAGTATTCCTCTTGAAAGTGAGAATGTAAAAATGGCATCTCTTCTCTCAGTTGTGTTCTTTCTGTGTAGTCAGTCATACCTTTTCTTACATTCAATTTTCTATTATGGCACTGATTTCAGGTAAATAAATAAATAAATAAATAAATATTTTTAATGTGGAGTTTTATTTTTTCAGCTGGGGTCTTACAGTGTATTCTGAAAAGCACCAATGGTAAGTAATCAGCTCTAACAAACGTGGGCATGTTGTGAATATCAACATTTTTAAAATAGTGTGCTTGAAACCTAGCGTGTGTGCTTTTCTTGGTTTTGTTAGATTTTTTTTACCCATTTCCAAAAAAACCAAGGTTGATTTCTTTCAATATCTAGTTTAAGCTATTGGTTTCATATCCTTGCTAAGGTCCCAGTTCAGCAAAGCCCCCCAAAAAAGGCTTGAATCCATTGAAATCCAATGAACTAAGCACATGCTTAAAGTTAGACAGCTGCTTATGTTTTTTATGCAATTAGGATGCATTCCAGAATTGGATCCAATATGCATCGTCCTCAGTCTTTTCAAAATACGCATTTAATATTAAAATATTGTGTCTAAAATGTAAATAAGAAAAATCCAAACAGGTTTTTGTCAAAACAGGAACTGCTTCTGGAGTCTGACACAACTGAAGTTAGCTACTTCTTAAACTGTTTATTGTAATAATACTGTACATTATATTGTAGGCACATGTGTTGTGATGGACAGGATACACAAATGGAGTGGCTGACCAGTATTTTCAATGCACAGGTAATACTTTGGTCTGAGGAAATAAGATTTTAAAAAATTCTCCATGTTTCATAGTTAGCAGTGCATTGTGGAGTATCACTGGTAATTAATTTGTACTTACCCACAAAACAATTAAACAAATGTATCTTAGGATGGTCTGTATGCACCATATATTGTAGCAAAAAGGATAATGCTGTGAAGCAAGTAATGTTAATAAATACCTGAGGTTGTACAACTGCAAAAAGATGTGGATTTAGCCCATTTTTAGACTACTAGCTTAGTGCTTAGAGTGATAGGTAATAATGGTTCCACATTTGAGCTGTAGTTTTTTGGAAGGAATTCTTTAAGTTCTCCTAAGTTCTCTTTTGTGTTGTCGAGAATTTGGAGGAAGAGAGACAACCCATTTGTCCATCACCAGTAGATATAATGGCTGATGCCCTGAGCTCCCTGAAGCCCCTGGGGTCAGGATTTCACCCATTCTGTTAAGACAAATAAAAAAATACCTGCTCCTTCATTGTAGGGAGGTGGGGGTCTGGCTTTCAGTGGCAGTTCAAGAACCCATACTCATGCATAAAAAGATTTTAATATGATTGGGATTAAAAGAACTGGAGGGGAGGAGACAGGGAAATTTCACCCAGAGTGGATAACTGCACACACAGCCATGTAGCGCGAATTTTGAAAATGGTGCTACATCTGCATGAGAGTTTCTTCTACTTTTTTCCCATAAGGATTCCGGGTGCTTCTTGGCAAAGTCACTGCCTGTAACAGTTGACAAATGTTGGCTTTTGTAATCCCGTCATAAGAGAGGGATTTTACAGATTAGGTGCCTACCAGCTCCCCAGCATATCAGGAGCCAGCATGTAACCATGAACATTAACAAATGAGCCAAGGCTCATCAGTTAACTGTTTACATGGTTACACTTTCACATCCAACCTCAGTATTGGATAGAAAGCTGTCTAATTGTTGGACCCAACAGGTAATGATCAATGGCTCGATGTCTGGTTGGCAGTTGGTTTCAAGTGGAGTGCCCCAGGGATCGATTCTGGGGCTGGTTTTATTCAATATCTTTATTAATGACCTGGATGAGGGGATGGATTGCATCCTCAGCAAGTCTGTGGATGACTTAAGCTAGGGGGAGAGGTAGATACGTTGGAGGGCAGGGATAGGGTCCAGAGTGACCTAGACAGATTAGAGGATTGGGCCAAAAGAAATCTGATGAGGTTCAGAAAGGACAAGTGCAGAGTCCTGCACTTGGGATGGAAGAATCCAAAGCATTGTTACAGGCTGGGGACTGGCTAGGTAGCAGTTCAGCAGAAAAGAACCTGGGGATTACAGTGGATGAGAAGATGGATATGAGTCAACAGTGTGCCCTTGTAGCTAAGAAGGTTAATGGTATATTAGGGTGCATTAGGAGGAGCATTGCCAGCAGATCTAGAGAAGTGATTATTCCCCTTTATTCGCCACTAGTGAGGCCACATCTGGAATATTGGGTCCAATTCTGGGCATTGGAGAGGGTCCAACGGCGGGCAACCAAAATGATTAGGAGGCTGGAGCACATGACCTACAAGGAGAGACTGAGGGATTTGGGCTTATTTAGTCTGCAGAAGAGAAGAGTGAGGGGGGATTTGATAGCAGTCTTCAACTGCCTGAAGGGAGGTTCCAAAGAGGCTGTTCTCAGTAGTGATGGATGGCAATACAAGGAGCAATGGTCTTAAGTTACAGTGGGGGAGGTCTAGGTTGAATATTAGGAAAAACTTTCACTAGGAAGGTTGTGAAGTACTGGAATGGGTTACCTAGGGAGGTAGTGGAATCTCCATCCCTAGAGGTTTTTAAGTCTAGGCTTGACAAAGCCCTGGCTGGGATGATTTAGTTGGGGTCGGTCCTGCTTTGGGCAGGGGGCTGGACTTGATGACTTCCTGAAGTCTCTTCCAGCCCTATGATTCTATGATTTGTACTCATCATAAGCCAATAAAAGAAATTCAACAGCAAACCAGTGCACAAATAAGCGATAAATGTGATGTGGACAAGACATAGGTGCAGAAATGGCCAACTACTTCTGGAATATTTTCATATGCACATTATGTCCCTACACCACTAAGTGGGATGTGGGTGAGGCATTTCCTAATACCTCAACCCCACAAGAGATGGCCCATCTTCTGCTGTTACTTATAAATATACCCTTTCACACACACTATGCCTAAACAGGAGGAGAGGACATTTTTATAGCTAATAAACTTCAGGATGTAACACATCTCATTTTTATAATTTCATCAAAGGTGATTTTTTTTTAACCTGAAAGTCTTCGGGACTTTCTGTAAAGCTTGTCTCTGCAGAGTTTTCTCAGGAGCTGACCCATGAATGTAGAATGGACTCTCCAGGAGTTAAGGAGCATCACAGACCTCACCACCTTCCACTCTAAATGCAACAAACATTTCTTTAATGTTTCCTTCTGTAACAGAAACATATGGCAGTGGGTGTGTGTATATAAATTTCAAATCAAAACATTCCACCGATCCCCTAGGGAGAAGATGAGAAAATAAACATGTGACAAATGTGAAAGTAGATGTCACCATGAAATGTGGCTTCCTTTTTCTTCAAGTTGTTACAGCAATATCAAACAATGTAATGCAGTATGTTCAAGGAGGTATGATTGCAGAGGGAGCCATAAGTTGTTTAGAATTTCCTGTGTTGTGTGCTTTTATGGCAATATTAAGGTTGAGAATGTAATAGTTAGCTGCTCTTGCCATCTGTCATTTTATTTAAAGAAATTTCGTTGTGAATGTACCTTCTTTTATAAAAATTAAATATATATGATTATCCTGCTTGTATTCCAAGTATGTAATACAGAACCAGGCACATGATTATTGCAATACCTAATCATAGACTTTGAAGGAGAATCTGTTTTGACCTTTGAAAATAGTGAGAGTGGGATGTGCAATGCTTGTCTTGGAAGCAACAGACTTTTCAAAACCTTGTCTTATTCAGCTCCTTCAAGTGAAATAACTATTGTGGTTTCCATGGAAATAGCTACCAAATCTGAAATACATCTCATGGGGATAACAAGGGTAGTGTCTTAATGAATAGGTTCACAGGTTATTGACACAGGTTGCTTAAAAACAACTCATCCAAAGCTTAGTAACTCTGTCCAAGCCCTATTGATGCAAGATCACAAGAAAGATAATGTTACAACTCTGACCAGCAAGTGTACAGTGAAACTTGTTTGTTTAATCAATCTGGAATGCAGACTTACAGAAGCAGTTCATATCTTTTGGGAATTGTTTAAAAGAAGAATGCATGTTGCTACCTTTTCCCTAACTTTAGCATATTCTTCAGTTATTTTTCTTTGAAAATTCATTATGCATTATATGCAGTATATAAATTAACAACATTAGGCTGTAATGAGGGAGCATTTTTATTCAGCATTGTGATCTTTAGCAGATGTAATAACACCATGAATTAATTGTTCCATTAGGTGGTAATGAGACACAACTGATCTATTTTTCCACGGTAAAATATTATTTGCAGTTAAATCAGCATGTGAGGGTGCAATAAGTTATGCTCCAAAAGATTATCATAAAATATCAGAATGCTTTCTACATGCAAGTGGTTGTATCTAGTGTGAAGTAAACCCCCATCACCACTGGAGATTAGAAAAAAAAACATTGTAAGTATATAAGCTGGATTTGTTATCCTGAGTCAACATTTCAATGATAGCCAGGTTTAGAATGCTTTCTGTTCTTATACAACACACATTTCCGTAGTATCTGAACATTTCTGTTAATAGGTTTTTAGTTAATAGGATATTTTGAGTGGGGTTTTGAACTTAGATTTAAATTTCCAGGTGATTTTATGGAAGGCATAGAGGTGTCAAGATATTTGTATTAAATTATCCAAATATAGTTTGTTTGCAGTTAGAAGTGAAAGAAGCTTAACTTGGTGATGGAGACCCATTTTCTTTTATTCCTTAGAAACTATTGCTATTTAGCTGCATAGCTTGGCATTCAGGGACGGTATTGCATATTAATTCTTCTTTTTTTCCCTCCTCTGATGAGGTAGGTACTATAATGTCATAAATTTTGTTCCATTATAACCTAATTGTTCTAGTTCTCTGGCTTAATTTGGAGAAGTTTGGGTTAGTATGGAGATTATTCATTTTGTATTTTGATTGGTAAGCAGTTAAAAAAATATAAAATAAGATCATTGTTTTCTTTAAGAATGTGGCGTGGATATCCCATTGGGATAGATATGATGCAAGCCCTCTATTGAATTTAATAAAATTAGTGTGTACAAAAAGCACTTAACATAGCTATCCAGAAAATAAGGCATTGATGGGAAGATGGACCAAAAAAAGGTGTTTTCCAGTTCTTATTTCTGTGTGCATGTATTCCTCTGAGCATATTGTGGAGCTGACAAGTAAAGCCAAAATTAGCAACTGGATGAAGTTACACCTTCACACACATGGGCAGTAATTCTTCTACATAATACTGCAACTAAGGGAAATTTGCTCCTTTGCTTAGAAGAAAAAATGTTATTTGGCATGGTTTAAAGTTTCTTCTCCAGGCTTCTTTATGAAAACCAATTTATTCTGTGACCTTTTTAAACTAATAATTATGTGAAGTTTTTTTTGCATTATATTTCATGGAGAATATCCAAAAGTTTAGGGAGCCCTTGAAGAACTCAGAAATCATTGTAAGTTGAGCACCAAAAATTGTCTCTCCAGTTGCTTTGAAACAACATTCTACATCATCACAGCAGCCATTCTCAGATAAAGGCAGCGCAAATATAGCCTGTTTCTCTGAACTCAGCCTTCCACGAGACCTTCCACCTCACTGAATCCTTCAGGGACTAATGGGATAACTAAGGAATAGTTAGATTTTTTTTAGTGATAATATTCTGTGTTGAAACAAGCTACAAGATTTAGGCATGCCAAGAAGAAAGAGTGAAAGGCAATTTCCAAGTTATAAGTATGGGATGTGAACATACCTTGTCTGAATTTAGAGACCATGTACTAATGGCAGCATACACATACTCTTTCTCTTATGCTTATTTCTTTGTGCTTTGCCATGCTAATATATAGACTCTGTTTGCTGTTGAATAATATTTACAAGGTGTATTTCATATATTGTAAGTCCATCCTCTGAAAAGATAAAGATGTTTTGATATATTTCTGTTGACAAGAGACACCTACCTGAGTCATAACTATGAATAAGTAAATTTTAATTTTCTGAATGAGTTATAAATATGTGATCTTACATATTTGTGTTAGTCTCTAAGGTGCCACAGGACTACTCGTTTTCATAATTTAGTTATTTACTATTCTATTAAAATCACAAGTGGAATTAAGCACCGAAGACCCATGTTTCGGCTCCATCTGACCACCTTAAAAGGCCTTAGTGCTTTGGTTTTCCATCATTAAAGTTCCTGGGATGCTTATATTTCAGTGATTGGGCATGCACACAGCTGTCTATCTCCTGGGTGTAGCCTAAACCACTGGGCTATTGACTACATTGGAGTGTCTTTCATTCTCTCCTGTAAAGCTGTCTCACTTTGTTTGAATAATTAAATATTCCTTGGGCCCAAAAAAGTTAGTAACTCTATAGCCCATTTGTTAGGGGTACACACATAGTAGGTGTGAGACACAAGTTCAAATCCTCCTGCCTGAATGATTATTTTTACACAGTGGAACATCTTCCTCAAGAGATGTCTGGAACCAGCTGAATATTGCAGTCCTAAATCTCCCAAGTATATTCCATCTATAATTATTTACACTAAAGTATTTTCTACTGAGGACATTTAATCCTTTGAGGTGGGGAAGAAAATACCATAACTGTTATAACAACTAATTTATACTAATAAATTAGTAGTATAAATGTTCCCTTTTGTTTAAACATTGATTTTTCTATTGCATCAGGAAATTGCACTTATATATGCAATTTATTTGGAATTTTGGACCTAGACATCAAATAGATATATTTTATTTCCTAAATATTCTTTTTTGTTCTATTGCCAGTAGTTACATTTTGATATTTTTCTAGATGGTGTGGTGGGAACACCTGTGGAACATAGACCATCTACTGAGATTTTAAAGCTCTATTCACTTTGCATCTTGCAGTCCTGCAGCAAAACTTCCAAAGCATTTACAGAATCATCAACATAATTATAAAAAACATGTTCCCGTTCTCTTAAAATTAAGTCATAGTTTTCTGTGGAGCTATAGTACAGCATAGTATATATTCTTACTAAGGCAATTTCGTACATAAAGAAAGAAATATATGCATCATAATAAAATTGCATGCCAGGAGTAAAGAATTTTGTTTCTACAGCACAGTGATATATGGCCACCAGCTGGAAAAGCAAGAAAACAGTCTATAACTAAAAATCCAAAGATTGGAGGCTTACCTTTAATTCCCATTCAGCAGGAGAAAAATACTTCTAAAACCAGCAGAAATGCAGAGGTAAGCTGGTGGTTAAAGTTGAACTTTAATTACAATGCTATATTTGTAAACTGTCCTTTTATCTTTGTGGAGTTGGATAAATGTGAGATGTAGATGTTTCTAATGTCCGTGTCCTTTATAGTGTTCTGCCATTAAGGGAATAGTTAGGACAATATAATTAAAGGCATAATGAGCTAGCTCTGTGTCAAGTTGGTAAATTAACACTGGATTTTTTTTTAGTAAGAGACACTTATTAGATTTAAATGGGATTTTAACCATGAATTTTACTACACATTAATAGTTTTTTTTTTAAAATAAAGTCTTTGATAATATAGTTGTGTGTGTGTGTGTGTGTGTGTGTGTGTGTGTGTGTGTGTGTGTGTGTGTGTGTGTGTGTGTGTGTGTGTGTGTGTGTGCGCGCTCTGTTATTCTCCTTCCTGTCTCTAAAGCAGGCTTGCACTTTTAGGTATCTATCCTAGAATATTCATAGCAAAGCGCTTCTTTTGCAAATTAAATAAAAATGGAACTAACTGTTGTACATTTCAATTATAACATAACTAAAAGATTTACCCAGCACTGGTCAATCAGGTCCTTAACTCAATTAATTTTTGTTTTTCTGGAAAATAAATTTAAAATATACATGTTTCATTTGAATCATTGCTCTGGGGTGGGGCTGAGGATGAGGGCTGCCCCAGGGAGAGAGGACAGCTCCAGCACTCTCTCACCGCAGCAGCTTGGGACCAGGTAAGAAGTGTCTCTCCATTGCCACTGTAGCTCCAGCAGGCACAGCTGGGGAAGGGTGCATGTCCCTTGGCTGGGGCAGGTCCAGGTTCGTCTACCTCCTGCGCTCCCCAACCAGATTGAGTCAGCCCAGTCAGCAGTGCAAGTGTTGGTAATGCTGCTAGACAATCTTGACGTCTCATGATTTGACAAATTCTCTGCTTTGGCACCCGTCAGGTACTGACAGTGCCCAACTAGAGAGGTTCAACCTGTACATCAAATAACTAAAATAGAAATATTCCCCTTAGTGTAATTAAGCAATTATTAGCCAGCTCTATATCCAGCAATATTGCAAATTAGCTATGATATCTGCATCAAGACAGGACAGGATCTGGACAGTCAGGGATGAGTATTGTGGAGTATTAAAGGGAAAAAATAGGTGAAAATTCTGTTCCCATTTTAGTTGATAGTGAAACTTCCATCAACTTCAGTGGAGATAGAATTTCACTCTTAATGTACTAGGTGTTATGTAAATGGTAAAAATTGTACCGTGTTCTTCAAAGGATCCGTTCTCTGTATATATTCTGAATTGTGTCTACGTACTTTGTGGTTAAAGTGTTTACTGACAAGTTTCAGAAGGGTACCCAAGTTACTTTGCTTCAGCAGAAACAACAAGAAGTGTTGTAGCACCTTAAAGAGTAACACATTTATTTGGGCATACTCTTTTGTGGGCTGAAATCAGATGCATCTGACAAAGTGGATTCCAGCCCACAAAAGCTTATACCCAAATAAATTTGTCACAGGACTCCTCGTTGTTTTTCCTATTGTTTTGGCCCTGTTAGTTTTGAAAAACCAAACCAGGTAAGAGAGAATGAAAAATGGATTTGTCCATTCTTGTGCATCATCATCTGAATTGTTACTAAATTATTATTTGGATATAATTTGGACAATTTGGTCTCGCCAGTCTTTGTTTTTGGACACTAGAGGATTTGCTGGGCATTGCCTGGGTCCCCGTGGAGGGACAGGGCAGGGGACTGGGAGATACAGGACAGGAGTAGAAGACTCAGAGTAGGGGGTTGTGAAGTTCAGGATTCAGATAGGGTTGCCAGGTATCCGGTTTTGAGCTGGACAGTCCAGTATTTGAGCTTTCTGTTCGGGAAACAAATTGAGAAAATATAAAAGAGAAAATATAAATGTCTGGTATTTTCTAAGTAAGATGTAATATAGATTGTGATGTAATGTCAAGTGTGTCCGGTATTTTTGTTGAAACCATCTAGCAACCCTAGATTCAGGGTGGGAGGTCAGAGGGTGGGTTTTACCAGGGTGGCCTGTGGTGGCAAGGGTGGTGCTGCCCTGGATGCTCCTCCTGGAAGGAGCTTAAAGGGGGGTGGCAGCTCCTCCCAGAGGGTTGGCGCTGCACTACCCAGCCCACTGACTGGCAGCTGCTGGGGGGGGGCAGCCAGTATTGCCAGCCTCCTGATTGCTCCTTGTTTTGTTTGTTGAGATTTGCAGAACTACTCATCAGACCTTATATTCTTAATATACACATCAAATGAGCTCATCCACAGCTGTTAGGATAGAACTACTGCAACAATGAGGTTTTGGGGTAGCTTCTGAACTTCCTTGCAGACTTGTGTAGAGATTCCTGGGAAAGATTTTAAAATATCATTTGTTTATTTAGCCCTAAATGCAATAACACAATATTCTTATTCCTTTAAATATGCTGTGAATGTTGATTCAGCTAAAAGTAAAGAAGTTGAGCAGAGACTACTTCAGTAAATAAAGTATACTGAAGATGGGAACTCACTTTACTTTCTATGTATCTTGTTCCCTTTTCCTCCTTTTTATTGAAGTTATGGGACTGGAATAGATTTAGAAGAATGTCTAACTTTTTGCTGTTGCCTTGACTAGAAAACCATCCAGATAAGTTGTTCACTGTTAACAGTGGTATGCTCGGCTCTCCTATGCCAGGGACTCTCATTTTTTTTTCTCTGATGCCCTGTGTACCTGGAGTAAGTGCTGCGGCCTACTATTAACACTTTTGAGGAAAATTATTAATTGTAATGATTACATATATATATATATATATATATATATATATATATAAATAAACTATGTGCTTGTTTCCTTTTCATTTTAATGTTAATAACTGTAATGGTAGAAATCCCCAGCAATATGTACTCAAAGAAATGCTTTACGATCTTTAAAATCAGACAGTTTTAGTAAAACTACATTTTAAACAAAATGTTGAGAGCAAAATGTGTGGTGTTCAAACAAGAAAACACAATTCTATATAAAACTGAACAATAAGCACCACAACAATGTTAAGAATGTTGTTACAACAATTTCATTTTATTTCGTTTTAAAACAAAATAGTCCAACATTGAACACTCTTTTGTGTGTTCAGTTTTTTTAGTGTAAAATAGGAATTTCTCTGCTGTGTAAGTAAAGACCCAATCTTAGTCTCAACTAATTAGAAGAGAGTCAGATACTGTAAATAAAATTAGGAAATAATTTACAGGCCAGGAGTTGTCTTAATGGGATGGATGTGCTTGTTTTTCCTTGCAGGGGACTTATATTAGTGAGCTCATTCTTATCGTATCTTCATTTTTCAGTCTTTCAGCCAGCTCCAGGCATGAGGCAGGAGATAGCCAAGGCGGGATGTGCAGGCAGGAGGGTAGCTCAGAGTGCTAGGCTATGTGCAGAAACAAGGGATAGCTAAGAGTGCTTGCAGGCAGTAGCTGGGGGCTGTGTGTACAGAGGGGTTTAGGTCAGAGCGCGGGGGAAAGGGCTGTGTCTGAGAGGGTGCTGCAGTGTCTGGCTGTGCATTCAATCCCTAGCTGGCACAGTGTGAGCAGCTCTGCTTCTTGGGGTCATATGCATGTGGAGTCGGGCCTGGCCATGCCTTCCTACACAACTATTTAGCCAGAACTAGTAGCTGTGCTGCCCCACTCTTACCAAAATAGGTTTTTCTTGTAAGCTGCTATGTTAGGCAAACTCACAATTTAAATGTTACTCACTAGTGTGTTAATGTGAACCATTTTATTTTTGATTTCTTGTCTTTATTCAGCATATTAAATCGGAATCTGGAAAGCTGACATACAGTGATCAAGAGGAAAATGACATAGTAGAAGGAAAAAAGAATTTAAAACAAAAAGCACATATGGTGGCACAATGCCTAGAGCGCAAGGAGGAGAAAGTGAAAAACCATGTGAAAAAACATCGAAGCTTGATCTGTGTTGAAGACACAGGTAGCGATGTTGCTGACTTGCACAAGAGGCCCTCGAAGGAATCAAGGACACTGAAGAAACATGAGAACAAAACAAACAAATCTAACTTGGAATCTGATAAGTTGCCACCAAGTGTTATGAAGGAACTAAATACAGTTCTGCAGAAAAACAGAGCCCTCCACGAAGAAACCTAAAATTGATTTTGTAAGAGGCAGACATCAAAAAACCTGATTATTCCAGGCAATCAATAACTTGTTTGTTAAAGTCTGTATACAGACTGTACAGTATAGAGACTATAAAATGAGTTTATATACAGCTGCTGATTTTTAAACGACAAGTATGTATGTGCTGGTAACACAACATAATTTAAGATTGAACTGAGAGCTTTAAGTCTGTAAAGTTCCTTTTGTGAAATCTTGGAACTTGAAGCCAGTGGGAATTTTGTCACTGACTTCAATGGGACTAGATTTTCACTCATCATTTTTAATGCAGAATTTAAGGTAGTTTTCTAACCGGAAGATGGATTAAATGTTAAGTATAGTATGCTTATGCTCTACATGTTCAGAACTCTTTTGTAACTATGAGAGAAATCTTCTTATAAAAGGGGACCAAAGTGCAAAAGTATATTGAGATTGTCTAATAATATATAAGAATAAATAACATATGATCTGATGACAAATCTATATATCATCTTGCATTTCTGTATTTTTGTAAGTATACCTGTTTACATAGACTTGGCCTCTGACACAGTGGCATCAAGTTAGAACAAAACAAAAGAGGAAAGAATACTTATTGAGACACCAGGTTGGTTCTCATACCCTAAAGCTGTTCCTATATAATGTAAATGTAGCATATTTACAGATGACCAGAAAGAAGTTAACACATTTGATGAAAATAAAAAGAAAATGGAGAGAAATGAGAAATCCTCTGAGCTGCTTTATTTCATTTAAACTACTACATATATGTAAATTACAGTGTCTTCTCTCTGCTATGCAGGTTGAAATAGATTTAAATAAAGTGTGTCTAAGGCAATGTCTAGCTCATACAATCAGGAATGTGAGGCAGAACTTTCATCTTTAGATCCCACTTCTGGAAGGGACTAGCTTGCTCGTGACAAAATTGTTATTTGATGGCGATAATCACATGCAAAATGAATTTGCTTATGAATAGATGGCCCAATCACAAAACCACCTATCAAATTCAGCCTGTCACAGAATGGTCAGGAATGAAATGAGCATGGAGATTATATTATCCTTTCACCCTTAGAGGTGGTCCCACCAGATCAATCTGGAGCAATACACTGAGGAAGCAATCTATGCTATAGCTCTTCTGAGGCTTCCAGTCTAGTACCCATCAGGAGCACTTAATTCATTAATATTGGGAAGGGGAGGGAGACTGCCTTATTTCATCAAACTTTCTAAAGTGTAATATTGTCCTTTTTAAATAAACAAACATTTTTTCTGATTGTTTCCGTTGCCATATTTCTGTACAAACAGAAGCAGTTGTCTTCTGTACTCAGCTTGTTCCTCTTTCCTGATATGAATGGATGTCAAAAGCACATTGTGACATCACAGTTACTTTTCATGGTGGCTAGCACTGAATACATTAATCTGGAGGAAGTTAATTCTGAAAGAGAAAGCTGCCTTCTGAATACAAGGGTCTTGATAATCTGCAGGTTCTGAAAGGAAGGTCTGAAAAAATACCATTTAAAGGGTTTTTATAATGTTTTATTTTTAATAGTCTGCTGGAATGTAGCAGTAGCCACATTCCTCTTTCACTCACTTTGCACTTATTTTGTTTGGCAAAGTTATTAAACCCAAATGTAGGTTTGTACATTTTTTATGTGCACTTTTGATTATTTTGTTAGTTTTAATTTGTAGTATGAGCTTAAGTCTCATTTACTTAAGGGAGTGTTGAATGTGAATTATTTTCTTAATTGTTTTCCTGAATCAGGGTCTATCTTTGTGGGGTTCCAGGGGAGGATATTTCTGCCAAGTGATTACACTGTCCATCTGAGGCTGGTCCTGAATTTCCTGTTTACAGTTATTCATGTATTTCTACATTGTATTTTTCAGTGTTGACTTAAGCTTATTGTATAGTTGATCTTTTATTGTGTCATTAAGACTGTTATTTACTCAAGTGCAGAGATTTCATGCACCACTGGAGTCCCACATTAATGTGTATTGGGTGAGCGTGTCCAAAATATGTTCTATTTTATCTTAATTAAAATACTGGAAGAAAGTCTTTTCCAAGTTTGATCATAGCTCAGACAGTTGCTACAAAGGGTTCTAAAATGTAAGGGGAAAAAAGCTGCTTATTTGAAAAAATTCAAACTGAATATTGTTTACTTTTCAATTGTGACTAAATTGCCTGGACTTAGGCTCTTGGGTCATCAGTGAAAATATTTCACCTAATGTATAATCTTCCAATGTTTTTTTACATGTGTAATAAATAGTATTTGAACAGGGGCACTGTTTAACTTAAAAACAACTTCTGTAATAAAATGGAAGTGTGATTAAATACATTTAAAATTCATAACCTGTGAGTCTTTCATTTCTATTGAAATTATTACCTGATGTTCAATCAGTATTGCACTAAACTCTGAACTGATTTAAGAAGTGAAGAATAAATGTGTTTTCTCTTTAGGAAAAAAAAAATCATCAAGTCAGTGGTAATTGTTGTAGCAATTATTTCTATTTATGTCTCCAGACCAGTGCTACTAATCCTTGCACTCATATTAATTAGTTATCCCTACATTACAGATGAGGAAAGAAAGGCACAACTAAAATAAGTGGTTTACACAAATTATAACTGCGACAGAACTGAGATTAAAATTTAGGAGTTAGTAAATCCTGGGTCCTTCATTATATTAGATTTCTCCAGCCTCCCTAGTTAGAAAAGGCACTAAATATCAATCATCTTTATCCATAAAGTATCCTTTTTCTGTGCATTTTCAAACTCTACTGAGAGAAGTTTTTAAAATACTTTTAGGTTAGCAGTCAAAGAGCCACTAAAGAGTATGCTAAATGCTTTTCTATCCTAGGCATACTCACCAAACCTGCATTTCCAGCAAGTTAAAATGAAGACTATGTTGGAAAGTATGTTGTAATACAGATAGCAGCCTTCACAATATACTTAGTGTTGCATATCTTAATTACTTTATAAATCCCTCTGGAATCATTATGGAAATTCACATTTATATTCATAGATTCTGAGGCCAGGAAGAACCACTGTGATCATCTATTCCAGGGGTGGGGAACCTCAAGCCGTATTCCCTGGCCTGACTGTGTCCAGCCCCCAAGGCTCAGCCCCTCCCCCCCAGCATTGTGAGCTCACCCTGGCACTCCAGCCCCCCTGCTGCCCCACTGCAGGGATGGAACACACAAAATCTACTAGGCTGGGCCAAGTTATGCTCTGGTGTGGGAGGGAATGTTGTGGGGAGTGTCTTTCTGCTTCTCAGTCGGGGGCCAAGTCAGTGAGGGTTGTTTCTCTTCTCACTTGTGTGTGGCCCCTGACTGATATTTTTTCCGAAAGTCAGCAGCCCCAACCCAAAAAAGGTCTCCCAACCCCCATGTAGCTCAGGTCATATCAAAATAATTCCTAGAGCATGTTTTTTAGGAGAAAAAAAAATCCTACCTTGATTTAAAACTTGTCAGAGATAGAGAATCCACCATGACACTTTGTAATTTGTTTCAATGGCTAATTACTATCACTGTTAAAATTTACACCATATTCTTCATTGAGATCATAAAGCAAATGTTCTATGCGGTTTGATTTTTTTTTTTTTTTTTTTTTTACTTCAGTTCATAGCTGACCTTATGTGCTGTTCCTGGTAATAGAGAATACATTTCCTTGCAAATTATACCTTGGTTGCATAAACAGTAATCCTTTTTTTTTTTTTTTAGGACTCAATTAGCATTGATTTGTCCAATACTGGAGACTACTTTGGAACTACTAATTTAGAATAAATTGTAGGTTTACTATGCATATGAATAGGTTTAATAACTTGTCATTTTCTTTCCTATCTTCATTTCCAATACGTGCTAATTAAAAGCTGCTAAGGTTGAAATTTGAATAGTTCTTTTTCATATGTGAATATTTAAATTTTGCAGTAGCTTAACAGTCTTCACTTCGGTGTCCTGCACTGAAGTTTTTTGTTGTTTATTTTTTCTTTGCAGGCTATTTGCATCCTCGGGCTATCCATTTTAATTGTTCAAATTCATTATAATGTAAGATATCTTGGGCTTGCTCACTGTGTATTTTTAGTGTGGTGCCTCTCCATCTTTAAGAAACAACAAATAAATTATTACCTTTTTAATTCACAAAAGATTGAGTCTTCTAGATAAAAATAAATGCGTTACTTTGCCCTCAATAAAAGTATTTAACAAATACTTTCCAGAAATTACTAGTGACAATTGCAAGTTTTTTCAAGACTTACATGCAGAATTTATTTTAATGTGAGGGTCTTTTAAACAGCCCTACAAGTTGTCTCCACTTTTTTTCCTAGTGCGTTCCTATGTGGTTGCTGTGGGTACTTACACACCTGGCTACACTTTCACATGCCCCCCAAATTATATAAAGTAGGGCTGAAATATCTCCCAGCAAATAAAAACAAAATACTAAATATAATGAAGGGGGAAAGTGATTACTAAAGGTATTTATGAACTCTTCATCTCTAGATCTTGAGTGCAGGTACTGGAACTAGAAAGATTAAACCAGACAATAATGTTATATTGGCACAGCATTTCTTACTTATGGGCTTGCTATGAGTGCTATGAAAGACTGTCTAAAACTGCTGGCATGGCCTGGTTGCTGATGTCATGGCTTCTTGGAGATTCTGTAATGTGGCTTACTGAGTAGGTCAGGGGTGGCCAACCTGTGGCTCCAGAGCCACATGTGGCTCTTCAGAAGTTAATATGCGGCTCCTTACATAGGTACCAAATCCAGGGCTGCAGCTACAGGTGCTAACTTTCCACTGGGCCGGAGGGTGCTCACTGTTCAACCCCCAGCTCTGCCCTAGTGCTGTCCCCCTCCACCCTTTCCCCCCTAGGATCCTGCCACTTCCTACCCTCTCCACGGAGCCTGTCACACTCATGGTTCCCCCTCCAGTGTCTCCCACTGAGGCTACTTCTACACTTCAAGGCTTTTGTGCAAAAACCCGCAGTGTGTCCACACCTCAAGTGCGTTTTTGTGCAAGAAAATCTACAGTCAATCAACAGAACAGAGGGCTTTTTGTGGTCTATGAGGCATAACTCCTTTTTACGCTACAGTTCTTGCGCAAAAAGGCATGTGTGGATGCTCCGCAGGGGTTTCTTGCGCAAAAAGAGCCTATTGGAAAAAGCACAGGTGGTCTGATGGACATTCTATGAATAGCCATCAGAGCTTTCTTGCACAAGAGTGTCCATGCACTGTGGACGCTCTCTTGCACAAAAGCGATGTGCTTTGAGGTGTGGACACGATTTTGCCAAGAAGTTTCTGTGCAAGAAATCTTCCACAAAAGACTTCTTGCACAAAAACCCTGCGGTATAGATGCAGCCATAGACTGCAGGCTTCTTTTGGAAGAAGCTTTTCTGGAAGAGATCTTCTGAAAAAACTTCTTCCAAAAGAGATCATCCACACACAAAAGCTCATCGAAAAAGCGATCGGCTTTTTCAAAAGATAGCGTCCACACTGAATGGACGCTCTCTCACATGTAAGCTGTGATTACTATGGATGGAGTGGCCACCAGGGCACCTGCGCTTTTTCCTCTTTCCTCTTCTTTCGAAAGAACTCCCTCTTCCCCGTCCACACATGCCTTTTTCCAAAAGAGCTCTTTTGGAAAAAGGCTTCTTTCTCATAGAAAGAGGTTTACCAATGTCAGAAAAACCCCTCAGTTTTTTTCTCAAATGAACGTGATTGCAGTGTGGATGTAAGTGAGGTTTTTTTTTTTTTTAAAAGGCTGTTTTTCTGAAAAAAACCCTCTGTAGTGTAGACATAGCCAGAGAGAGCTGATTCCAGTGGGCAGGAGGAAGAGGAGAAGGCGGCACTGGCCAGTGGGGCTGCCTGTGGGTGGGGTGTGCTGGAAGTGGTGGTGGGGAGATGATCAGGGCTGGTGACATAGAACTGTTGCTCTTTGTCAATGTACATTGGTAAATTCTGGCTCCATCTCAGGTTTAGGTTGGCCACCCCTGGAGTAGGCAAACCCAGTCAGCCTCACTCTTGATTCTTAAGTGTTTACACATTTTGTTCACTCCACTTTGCAGCTCATCCTTCTAGTCTCTTTGGCCAAATTCGCTTTCTACATTGATTGGAAAACCTGAAGGGACCATTGTGATCATCAGTAACAGACTGGGTGGAGAGGGTCTGGCCTAATGGTCACAGTTGGGCTGGATTCCACAGGATAGGGATGGCAGTCAGTGAGCAGGCATTGCTAAGGTTGGGCTTAATTAGCAACCATCAGGGTCAATGTCATACCAGATTTGTAGATCAGAGATAAGGTGAGGACTTACTACAGGCCTGAAGTTTGTGTGCTTATCCTTCCTCCAGGTGGCACTATGGGAACATCAACTGTTCCAGGTTTTGCAGAGCTGTGTTCTAGTCCATGATCCTTACATTCCTTTTGAACTAGAGCACATATTTAAAAATGGCCAGTGATGGAGAATCCACCATGAGCCCCAGTAAATTGTTCCCATGATTAGTTAGGCTAGAGGCCTACCTCAAAGCCATGCAACTCAATCCAATCATGTATAAAGTACTGTCATTGTGTAATAGGTGACAATGTGGAAGAGTCCCACTTAATCTGGCAATATTAAGTATTTTCCATATCACAGACTGTTGGCCTAGTGACTCACCCACAATATCAAAAAATTAGGACACATAAAAAGACTTCTGAGGAAACAGGCATGGACTATTCTGGGCAAAAGTTCTCAAAGAGAAGTGATCAGTTTACAGAAAATTAAATATAAAGAGCTAATAGAGGGAAAAAACACCCTCTCACAAGAGTCAGTCACTTAACATTCATTGGTGACCAAAACATGGATTGAAAGCCCTGGCTAAGGAAAGGAGTGAGAGAACACAATTTATGGTCAGTCTCTTTAATTGAATTTTTGAACTTTGGAAGGTACTTTTAAACTATAGTGATTTTGGGTTCAAAGTAAAAATCAGGGGAAAAATAGAAATTTTACTCAGACAGAAGCAATGTTATGGAAGTCAGTGAAACTGTACTTGGAATTTAAATTGGACTTTCAGTGAGAGTTGGACAGCTAACTTCTTTATGTGATACTGAAAATCCCAATCTTAGACCTGCTCTGATCTTGTAGTTTCTGTAGTGTATGGATAACATGGGTCAAAAGCCTTGGCTAAGGAAGGAATGGTAAAAACTAACTGAAATTTTCACTCTATCTTCGACAAAGAGTGAATTCACCTTTGAATCTGTCTTATGGCATTTACCCAGGTCTGGACTCCAAAGAGGCATAAAAAAATCACACTTTGACTGTATGCTACTTTTGTTAAAGCATGGAAGATTATCATTATAGTTAGCTTTTTAATAACATTACTGCAGCCTAAAGTCAAAAGGCAGTGGGTATGAAGCCAATGTCAGGTAGCATTTCCTTAGGTACAATTTGTTTTGAGCAAACTTACTTTACTTAGATTCTGCCTGTTAAAGGCATAATGCAAAATGGAAACTTCATTAAATATAAATAGGACCTCTTAACTTGGAAGAAGCATGGGAAGACTACATTTATGATTTCTCCCACTTCCACTTAGTTTCAACCACCTTCAGCAGGATTAGGTGGTTAGGGCAGCCAGTGGTAGCTTTAATGTGGGGTTCCTGGTTTCGCATCCACAGAAATCATGGAACCCCAGGTGCCAAACCTGATTACGGATGTAAGTGACTAATTGACTAGTTGACTATCTGATAAGCAGAAGCTTATCAGATAGTTGACACACTGGTCGATTAGTTGCTTTCCCCCTCCCCCTTGCTGCCTCTATCACGAAAAGGCAGCAAGGAGAAGAAGAGCCCACCAGCTCCAGCTCCATGGGAGGAGGTAGGGGTGCAGTTGCGGCCAACTTTGAAATGTACAAGAGTCCCCACTGGGGCTCTTGTACATTTCAAAGGCGGAATATAGAAGTTCTTATTGACTAATCGAATAGTCGATGGAAATTCCACTGACTTTTCGATAAGTTAATTAATTGAAATTTAACATCCTTAAACCTGATTTGCACTGTGACCCTTTGAGCCAGGCTGCAATGCCTGAAGTAAGGAGCTGGGCCCAGCTCTGTGAGACAGGAGTCACCACTGCAGGGTTAATAAGGGCAGGCTGGCTCTCCAGCTGTCATCCCAAATCTCACCTTGCTGGGTTCTCCATCCACACTGGGCTAAGATTAGGATTGTGGTGCTGGGGTAGATGGTGGTGCTGCATGTTGTCAATACCCCTCTCCCCGCCACTTGACTACAACTCAAAATCATGTCCATCCACTCAATCAGAAAGCTGCATCCACCTCTGACCTCACCTGATCCAACCACTGGGTTTGTATAGTCAAGTATCATCTCTCTCATAGGCTGCGTCTAGACTGGCATGAATTTGCGCAAATGCTTTTAACGGAAAAGTTTTCAGTTAAAAGTATTTGTGCAAAAGTGCGTCTAGATTGGCCACGGACGCTTTTGCGCAAGAAAGCCCCGATCGCCATTTTAGCCATCGGGGCTTTTTTGTGCAAAACAAAACTGAGCTGTCTACACTGGCCCTTTTGCGCAAAAGCTTTTGTGCAAAAGTACTTTTGCCCGAACGGGAGCATCAAAGTATTTGCGTAAGAAGCACTGATTTCTTACATTAGAACGTTAGTGCTCTTGCGCAAATTCAAGCGGCCAGTGTAGACAGCTGGCAAGTTTTTGCGCAAAAGCGGCTGCTTTTGCGGAAAAATTGGCCAGTCTAGACACAGCCATAGTGTCCAGAACTTGATGCTTCAGAAGAATGAAAACCCCATCATCCAGGGAGCCAATATTATAGTGTTACTTAGGTGCCTTCTAGGGGCACCAATGGTGTTTTTCATTCCTTGACAACTTTCTCTACTTCTGCTTGAAATTTCACACACATCACTTCAATGTTCATAATAGAATTTTCATCAAATTCCCAAGAAATGAACATTTTAGCCAGCATTGCTGTTACACAGGGGTTGAAAAGAGATTTTTTTTTTGTTCCTTTTTATTAATTACCTTAACTGGTTTTAAAGGTAGATGGCATTATGGGCATAATAAAACAGCAGGTATCTTCTACCTTATCAGAGAGAGAAGGTGATACAAGTTTTTCCAGTTTCATCAATGGTTGGTCTATTCTTACCGCTTGTCAACAACTGTCTTTCAATTACCTTTGGAGGCGCACAATTTTTAAAAAATCTTTTAACTGAGGTTATGTGATTGGACAGTGTTCTGTTGCTCACTCTAAAGTCATCTAAGTGCAGTTTGGCTTTTGATGGCCACTAACACTACTGTGATGTTTCACTTCAATATCCATGATCAGTCTTTCCTATGACCCTATCTGTCCTCTGTCAAGTTGCATTTCTGTGGGGTTTTTTAAATTTTTTTTTTTACTGTCAGAAAAATTAAAGACAGACTAGATACACTGTTTGCCTCGAGAGGTACATAAGTGACCCACTCATAAATCTTGTCAGCTTTCTGGATATTGCTGTTCACCTTTCCCTTCCCTGATGTATCATTAGTGAAAAGAACACCTAAGAGTAAATCCCACCTGCCTGCCCTCACAGGAAACTGTTGAAAAATGACACATTCCTTTCCTTTAGGCAGCTTACTTCCAGTTAATTGTTTATGCAGCTCTACAAAACAATGGCAAATGTACAGTAAAATTTTCCATGAACATTATATAAAGCAAAATCCAGGGACTGCTCACACTCTGTGTATTTAATGGGAATTGCATGTACAATCAACTGAATGACTTAACTGGATCCTACCTTAGTAGTAGTACTACTACTAATAATAATTTTAATAGCTTCATAATAATAAATAATTCTAACCCGACATGAGGGGACAGAAGAGGTAGTTTAATAGGGACACAATTATATAGTCCTTATTCAGGAAAAAAAATCCATTCAAATCAGTGTTTATGTTTTCTTTTTTTTTGCTATATACATACTATATATAGACTAGAATTTGTGATCCTATCTGAGTTACTTGACTGAAAAGGAAAGGGAGTTAACCAACAACTTTTAAAATGCCATTCCAGAAACATGTGATCCAAAATTATTTACCATAAATGAACTGTAGCAAATGTTATAAATGTCTTTATTAGGATTTGTAGATATGTTAATTGGCAATAAACTCGAACAGGAGCAAAAATCTTAGCCTACAGTACAGATACCTCAACAGGAACTTAAAGTTTCTACAAAGTAGCCAGTTTCCTGTTTAAAAAAAAAGACATCTACCATTTTAGGCTTTTATCTGTGCTGAACACATGTATTCTCTGATGTGTGTGTTTAGGGTTGCCAGACTGTTTAACCAAAAATACCGAACAACCTTCCCCCCCACCCCCAAAAAAAAACCACTGGAAAAAAAAATTCTGTTGAGGAAAAAAGAAGGGGGAGACCAAAGTTGTTGGACCCCGACAACAATTATTTTGCAATAAATAAATAAAACAGCATGGCCCTTTAAGAAGAAGTTTTTTGCTGGTGGCCATCTTGTTTTTCTGCTCCAGCCACAAGACAGCTCCCCTGTGGAACTGGTGCGGTGTCCATGGAGGGGTCTGGGGGCTGGGCCCAGTTGCTGAATGTGTTGTAGGGTTGCCAGGTGTCCAGTATTTTTGCCTCCTGGCAGGGAAAAAAACCAGAAAATACTGGCCATTTTAGGTGTCCGGTATTTTCTGATTTTTTTTTTTACCGTCCAGGAGGTGAAAATACCGGACTGTCCGGGTCAGTACCGGACACCTGGCAACCCTATGTGTGTTAGTCTGTGCTTGTCTACATGATGCAGCAAAATATGCCAGAAGGGTGTCATTTGCAGAGCACTCTAATCGACTCTGCTCTAACTGTCCTTGGCAGACCCTGCTGGCAGGCTTTGGAAAGGTACCATCTTCTTCTTAGAGTAGACATGACTATGTTATCATGGACTTAGTTATCACAAACTAGGTATTTATTAGAGTACTCCAGCAGGATCCACAGAGGCCAGTTAAAGTGCAGCATGTTAATGTGCTTCACAGATCACATTCCTCTGGCATACTTGGTTGTAGACTAGCCTTCTATGTCTTCAGTAGCAAAATCCATTCCAGGTGCCTTGAAAGCAAGAAACATAATTTATCCTGTTGTAAGTGGCGGGATTTTCCTTCTGACTGTGTTACCTTTGTGGAATCAAATGGTCAAAGGATCTGAGTCCCTGTCTCTACTCCCTTTATTTAGATATCTGTCTGATCTTGATGACTCTTTTTTCTCCTTGTAATCCTGATAAGGTTGGGCCCAGGATTCCCAGTGGGGTTTATGCCCCAGTATCATTGGTGTTTGCACATCACAGGCTAGTGTGTCCCCACTTCCCTGACCCAATGGTCACTACATTGAGTTTAAATCACATACATTTTATAAAAGAGCAATTGCAAACAAGGGAAAATTTTAATAGGTTGAAGAATTAAAGAACCCTGCCTAATGGGTACTGGGAATACTGTACACAATATTCTCTCTGAGTTTTCTAGTCTATTTCTCACATGTCCCGAGCCTCTTACCAGACCCTGGATGTGCTATGATTAAGACACCTGATCTGATTATACTGTGGTTAAGAGTCATGACTACATGCTCTTAGGCTCTTAAGTGTCAGGATGCTCCTCTCCAGTGTCATGTTCACATCCCTGCCTCTGAGTCTGGCCTTAAAGGCCTTCTTGTTTCGTCACAGCTCCCTCTTCTGGACTCTTTCTCTGCCTAGGAGCTCCATCTCGTTCTTCCAGCCTCTTGCTGTGCTTGGCTTGGGTTTACTTGCAAAATGATGAACTTCCGCTAGCTTGGTTCTTGTACTGTGGCTCTCCACCAGAGCTGAGTCCTACCTAACTGTAAACATGGCTGGCCTCTGCTTTTCCAGCTCCCTGGGTGTAAGTTGCTGCTTTGGTGCTGGGCTTTTGCACTTTCTGCAGCTCAGATCTCAGCTACTCTATTCTTCTTCCATGACTTATGTTACCCTGGTGGCCTCAACTCATGCAGGATAGGCCCGGAGCTCTGAATTCCCTCAGCGGCTTCCTTTCCTTTGTTTATCTGCCTGAGTTGGATTGTTGTCCTCTTCCCACTGGCCTAAGGGATCTGTCAGTTCCATGATACTGACACCTCTTTGGTCCTTCCCTTTTCTCCATATTGGAAGAGAGTCAAATAAAAGGCCACTAAGTTTTAGAAAGGGATTAAGTCAGTTTAACCACTTACAGGGAGTGTGTTTGGGCCACGGTGGGTCATTAACAGTCTTGACAGCAAATAAAGATCTGAAAATAATTACTCCTGTGCTTTCAAAAAAGCTCAAGGTAATTTTGGCTTGGCCTATAATTTAGTTCAGGCCTCCTGAAAGTTAATGTCCAGCACATTAAGTATGTTATAATTGAACTGTTGAGAAACAAATTAAAATTTTAATGACCTCTCTTCCCTTCTGAGGTAAATTTAAGTTCTTTATAACCAGCACTGCCAGAAATTCTGATGTTATTGTCTAATCAGCACTTAATGGCCCACTCTCAGTGCCTCTAATTTTAGATAATGAATGTGCATATAAAATGAACCTTGTAAATATTTTCTATTCATATACCACAAGCTGAATAATGTAAAAAACCCCAAACCCTACTGTATATTGTTTACTTTTGCCCCTTATAGGTTCCTTTTTCAGAACTTTGCATTAACATGATGGGATGGAAGTCCCTGAGAGCTAACTCTGTTGGAACATACATTGATAGAAACAGTGAAGAGGTTCTAAAAAGGAAATGATTAGATTTTTTTTCCTAAAGAAGAATATGTTGCTGATTCAACCAATCTTGTATAGCAATAAAAATATGGAGGGCTCTGTTTGATTTACTATGGGCAAGGTAAAGTGCTTTAAGCATCTGAACACTTTGTGTATTTTGTTTTTAAAAAAATTAGCTACTCATTAAGTTTCTCTCTCTCTCTCTGTCTCTCCCTTATATGGCCACAAACTCACACTTAAACATGCAAATTGGTCTTGCACTTATATGAAATATTGGAACAGAAATATTGGTAATTCTTAGGCTAGCATTGAGTTTATTTAGTTGCTGATGAACAGCTTATCATACATTAGTTGTATTAACTTTGTTGAAAGAAACCCCAAATCATATAAAAACCCATGGACTTCTGAATATATGTAAGTTGTATGATTTTTTTCCCTCTCTGACTCTATACATTGTTTTCTTCCTGTAACATTGTGAAGTGTCCCTTATTCATATACCACTCCAATCTAATTGTGATTTTAATGTCTAAAGGTGGCTTACAGGACAGAATCTTCTTGCCTACTTTCCAAGCAAAACTTTTGCTGTTTGCATCACTTAAAACAGTATGTGAAGAGAATACAAATAAAATAGACAATTTAATAAGCTAATGTTTATCAATGTAATTATACTGATGAGCTCATAATAGAGCAAACAGGGTACTTAAGGAGAGATGCGTTTACAGATTGCAAAACCATTAATTTACTAACCAGATTTTCCTGTTGCGTTTGTGAATTGGGAACTTCTTTTTTTCCTTTTTTGTGGTCTGTTTGATATGGCAGTATAGAAAGTTGCCTCAGAGTTAACATAATTTTGATGTTCAAGATTGAGAGAAAAAAACTTTTTTTGTAGGTAATCAAACTCATATAAAGAAAAAAAGGTGATTAAGTTTGAGAAATTGTAATGCCTTTTTGATTAAAAAAAAATAAGGTTAATGTACTTTAACCCTTACTCAGATAAAATGCATAGATACCATGACAGTCTCTTAAGAGTTACCTTTTTAATCATCTCTTTTTCCAGGGCTGCTTGTAATATACAATCTATTCTATGGAAATCAGATATGGTCTTCTTTCATTCTCACTGCTGTTGAATGGGGTTTGATTATCAGGGTTCTGTAACACCTTTCCTTTTCAATCTCTTCCTTTACCGGCTGCCACTGGACATCACATAATGGTTAAATCTATGTTCATTGAACTGTCTGGCAGCCAAGATGCCTTATTTTTTTTGTTTATTTTTCAACATAATTAAAGCAAAAGAGGGAAATAAAATAGAAGTTTTTTATGTAATCCTAAATGCAATACTTTTGGGACATAATTTAAGCAAGATTAAAGCTATTATTGAGGATAGGTATTAGAAAGAAGAAAATGACCTGAGCCCCTGCCATAACTCCACAATATATTTCAAATGTAATTTTTAGTTGGTGATATATGATGTTACACTCATTCACATGTCTTTTTGTCAGTCCAGTGCGGTGTCCTTTCCCCCCACCCCTATCATACATCGTTAATGACGGGCACAATCTTACTTAAATTGGTGGGTGGGTTTGTGGCTATGTGTACAATATAATCATAATACTTTATTTAAAATAAACTAGCTCTGATGAAAGTAGAATTTGAATTTCAAATATATTGTGGAGCCATGGTCAGTTTTCCCCTCAGACTGGTGTATAAGTAAGGGTATGTCTACACTACCACCCTAGTTCGAACTAGGGTGGTTAATGTAGCCATTCGAAGTTGCAAATGAAGCCCACGAGGAGTAACGGTAGCTCGAATTAGAGATCCTAATTCGAACTACCTACTCCATGCCGCGTGTAGCCGCGGGCACGGAGTTCGACCTAAGGGGATTTAAAAATGGCGCCCGCCCGGCAAGATGCAAATGAAGCCCGGGATATTTAAATCCCGGGCTTCATTTGCAACTTCGAATGCCTACATTAACCACCCTAGTTCAAACTAGGGTGGTAGTGTAGACATACCCTAAGTTACTGAAGAATGCCATAGTACACCTACCTCTATGCTGAAGTCATACCTTGATGCCACATCAGCCTTTGGAGTCTTCAAAAGTCAGTATACTCACAGAACACCTCTAGCTATTCTACTTTACCTCTAAGATAAAGGATTTATGCCACGTTTGTGCCCCCAAAACTATGTTCCTTAGTTATAACTGAGGAACTGGCTTTAAAGTTTCTTTACAGTTCCCTTTAATCTTAAAAAAGAGAGAGAGAGCGAGAGAGAGTAAGGCACCTTCAAGCTTTCCAGTTAGTTAAAATCTCCATGAAAACTGGTACCCAGGAAATATTTGAAGAAAATTTCTTTTAAGTGTTAAAAAATGGAAATTGGATAGTTAATAATCCCACAGTTGGGAGTCTACATATCAATAATGAAAAGGTTAAAAGAGTCTATGAAAACTGAAGTGAATATAAAAAGTAGTAGGGGGGAAGACATTCAGAGTTAAATTTTAGTTCAAAAGAAATTAAATATTTGAAAGTATTGAAATATACAGAAAGGCACCCGACAAACCTTAACTCTGTCCCTTTGACGACAGCAACCTCCCATCTTCCCTTCTTCGAACTTTTTCATTTTGAGGGCCTGAAGTTCAAAGTCCTTACTCATGTGATTAAGGGTTTATAAAATAAGGCCCATTGAGCTTTAAGAAGTTCACAGACTTCAATTCCAAACATCTTACATTTGGAAAAATTACTACATTAATACACCAGCAACCACAACTCTGCCATCCTCTTTTCATCCTCTTTTCTCTTAAAGAATTGAAAAAAGGTGGCATCCAGTGACTGCAGAAATATTAAATTAGAGACGGTACTTTTGCAAGTTGTATAGACATTATCTGTGTGAGTGTAGTTTAAAAAGTGATGCTTTGTCAACACTATAACAGTTACTTTTTCATGTAAGTTTTATGATCTTGTACATAGGAAGTTTACATCTATATTTCTCTAGTGCTCTCTCTTGAGAGAGAGAGAGAGAGAGAGAGAGAGATTGATTCGCACGTTATTCAAGCTTTCTTCTGGTTCTGAGTTCAGACAGTGTATAGTAAAAGAAGTTCTGGTCCATGACTTGGATTGTCAGCACTATGGAAATATAAATGTTGGTATAACTGGTGGGATATCAGTTATATTGGCATTTCAATGAAAATAGGCACTTTTAGGAAAAATAAGGCAGGCCTGAAATTCTAATGAATAATTTTAAGTTGCTTATTTAATGAACATTTTGTAAAAGTCCGTATCCCTTTGTGGCCTATGTGTAGTCATGAAGAGGGCCCCAGTTAGCAGGTCATTATTCAATTAAGTTCTTGCTTACTCACAAATACCAACTGTTTTATTATTAATGGAAAATATTGTTTGAGTTTACTTATTTCTGAAGCCATTGCTACAGGGGCAGAGAAAAGGTTCGTGGGGTGCAATGCATGTGCACTTCCATACTTTCAAATAGCTGAGGTTTATTTAGCTGGCTTTCTTGGACAGCTACTGCTTTGTGTTCTGTTTTGGTTAATACCAATACTCTTGTCAGGTATTTGAAGTTTAACCTTCTGATCATGTGGTCTCAATTTTAACTCCAGCCTAATGAAGTTTTTTAGGCTTGTGACATAGCTCATATGTTCGTGCAAAGCAGAGAGGTAAATTGTCCCAAGATGTGTGCTCTGAAAATAAATGTCCTTGCCCTACACCACTTCATTTACCTGTCCTTGAAGGGTGAATGAACAAGATAACCCTGACAAGATTTGAACCTGTTAGATAAATGGAACTCAGTTAAGTATACCAAAGTCATGTAAATGTTTAAACTTCTCAAAGAAAGATGTTCTTTTTTTTCTCTTAATTTTTTTCCACCAGTGCAAATGTAGTAAATAAAATTGCAGTGCTATGCTCTTCAAATATTTCACCTAAAACCTACAGTTTGACATGATGGAACTTGGAAAAATCTTACAAATACAATTGGACTTTTTTTTTTTCTTCGATGACAACTTGGGGCTTCATAGATAAACCCTTTGTTCCTTTAAGTAAAATGCTCTTTCAGCTTGAGAAGAATCTCTAAGCCTTTAGAAATTATATAGCTATATAACTAGCACAGCTGATTGTAGTTTTTCAGTTATAAGTGTTCTAATGTGCATTTATGCTATGGTCATATTTAATAAGACACATGCATGAAGTCTGCTTGATAAGCCTAATATGTTAAGAGGCTTGATCTACATTTATTTTACAGGTAACAATCCAAAGGGGAGTTGTGATGTCCTGCCATAATTAGGTAAGCAGACAAGAGTGATTCGCCAACCCACAGAAAATAGCAAGTTAGATGATTTTGTGGCCAAAGAGAATGGTGATATTGTGAGCTGCTCTCTGAGTAAGCTTCCATTTTGGAACACTCCGTGGATTTGCTGTTGCTTTGAATACAAATTAAAAACAAAGAAAATATTTGGCAAATGGGCAATTTTGATTTATTAATGCTGAGTAGGGTAGAAAGGAAAAACAGCTATTGACAAGTGAAGATAAGTGTCCCTCCATATGGATTCTAACATTTTAATTATTTTGTTCTCTTTCTTTTTATGGCAACTTTTAGTGGTAATAATTTTTCAACTAATTAAAGACCAGCTGCTACTTAGCAAGCTAGACACCCAATTAGGAATCCAAAACCTGGTAAACAACCTTTACTGCCAGCCAGCTAGTTGAATCACCTCCTGTCACTGGCATAAAAGTCATTATTTTTTGTTTTGAAAATGCATGTTGTGTCATACTGACTGGCTCTGTTGAATGCTTTTCTTTGTGACTAGTTGAACAATCTGACATCATCTTCACGTATTGTTATTTTGAAGCCTGAGATCTCTGGTGGCTTTTATATTTTTTAAGATTATTGTCAATTATAAGACTTTGGGGGAAAACTTTTCCTAAGTACAAATATATATTTCCCCAACTCAGAGAGCAACTGCCTGCAGTAACTAGCTGTTACTTAATGATCTTGAGAGGAATTGTTACTGCTTCCACTTTTTCTATACTGTTTTAAGTGTGCGTACAGCATGTTTATTAGATATTGAGCTATACAGTGGCTGAATAATATAATGGTATCTTGAGTTTATAAGAGATAATCACTGAAGCCCATTCAGTAGCAGCAGATATGAGAAATCCACTGTGTAATCAAGATTCATCTGAAAATAGACACACACAGCTTTTTTTTTTAATGTAGTTATTAATTACCTGGGAAATAGGGTGAAGATTCAGGTGACAAAATTTGCCGATGATGAAGAATTATTTAAGTTAATCAAGACTTGTAAAGACCTTGTGGAACTTTGGAGTTACCTAACAAAGTAACACATTGCTGATGAAATTCAAAGTTAACAAATGGAATGTGATTCACATTGATATGATTAATTTGAATCACTTATATGTGTTCCTGGGTTTTATTTCTGAATTAACTGTAACCACTCAGAAAATAGAGCTGGTAATGGTGAAGTCAGCACTGTTCAATGAATGGCAATGGTTATAAAACAAACAAAAGGTTAGTAGGTGTAAATAATGGAATAGAAAATTGATGGGTGTCTCTGACTTGGATATGGTGTTCAGTTCTGTTACCCTAGCTTAAAAAAAGACACAGCAAAAATAGTGTTTCTAGAGGAGTGAAAAAAGTTGTTAGAGATATGGGGCAACTGAAAAGATGGGGACTGTGTACCTTAGAGAGGAGACGAAATAAAATAATAATAATAATGAAGGAACAAGAAAATAATGAATAGCATGAAGAAATTAGATCAGGGATTCCTATTTGCCCATTCTTAAACCATCAGAAAATGCACCAAATATAAAACTAATTAAAAGAAACAGTTCTTTTTGCCTGACAGATTACATGTGGAATTCACTGCCACAACACATCATAGAGGCCATGAGTTTAGTATAATAAACATTTTATCTATGAAGAGAACACTTATATTCATATTAGTTTGCAAAAGGAAAACAAAAGTAAAAAGCTTAGACAGAAACATTTATGCATAGTAGCACTCTTGCTTTTACCCAAAGAGAGGCAGATCTTGGATGTAAGCTTGAGAAATCCCACAAAATCATCAATTTCAGATCAAATGAGTGACATCAGACAAGTATGCACCACACTTTTGCTGGGATCAGACTCTCTTAAATGCTCTCTGTACCACCCAGTGTCCAGCTGCCTCACTGCCATTTGAGCATTCATTCTCCCATCCTGTAGCAGATTCAGGGGATGAGGGAGAAGCCACCGTAACCATTTTGGCCTCTTTTCTGCTAGATGTGGAATCTGAAGCTGGCAAATCTCTGCACCCCTTCCTTCTCTGCTGGTGTATGTGAGTGATGGAGAGCATCACAAATGCACTAGAGCTCCCCTTACTAGTTGTATGCAGTTCCATTTGTTGTACCACTCTTTCCCCATTATCTTAACAGGGACTCCCAGAAGAGGAAATGATTGTGCCTCTTCCAATGACAACAGACATGAGGATAGGAAATAATAGCAGCATTGTTGTACCCAGGTATGGGACAAGTCCTACAAGACCTATCCCTACGTTCATGATTGTGGGATATTCGAGAAGTGATACTTTTATTTTTGGTAGGCAGTCTTAAACTTACTAACAGAGAAAGTAGTCAAAGTGAATTTTCAGTGGTCACTGAAACATGCCATTTGTTGGTGTGTCTTCTCTGCAGATTTTAGAGATTTTTGCACACATTCAATTTAAGTGAATGGTAGAGTATAGTTTTTGCACAAAGGATAGTGAATCTATTTTGAGATATTTGGTGTACATACTACCATTATACATACTAAGCAAGTTAGATATTTTTCAAAGTTAAATATCTTCACTATTTCCAGAATTCTTTTCTAAGATCCAAAAAGGCTTGGTTTACTTTATAACTTTACTGGAAAAAAAAGATTTTTTTCCTTTTTCTTAAATTGAGCACCTTCAGGGAACAGGGATTGCAACTCGAACATCTGAAATTGGGGTCAGATCAGGTGATATGTAGAACCAACAGGCATTTTTTCAAAGTATCATTTAATTACAAATTAAAAATACATCTCTGAACTATGTACACCCAATCTGACACCAAATTTTATTATAACGTAATTTCAAATATAAAATGCCTTTTTGCATTGGAGCTAGAAAACGAGAATTAACTAGTATATTCTATTCTGTTATTTGTACATATCTTTTTTCCTGTAAGCCAGAGTTGTTGCTGTTGTTATTATCATTACTGTTTTTGTTTTTATTATTACTAATTGTCTATTTACTGTGCCTAGAAGACCCAGCTCAATTGTTATAGTCAATGTATACATATACAACAAAAAATTCATATAAAATATGCATCAGAAGTAGAACAGATGGAGAGAGTAACTAAGCATTACAGTGGTGCTACAAACACAAATATAACAACTGAGTTAATATCAGTTTACTAAAATGTAAACACTTTGGGCATGTCTACACATGGGAGTTATTTCAAAATAACTCCCCTTATTTTGAAATAACTAGGCGAGGATCCACTCTACCAAGCCTGTTATTTTGAAAGAATGAGCTTGTTATTTTGAAATAATAACTCTTGCTTGTGAAGAGGAATAATCATATTTCAAAATAGTTATTTCAAGAGTTATTATTTCGAAATAGCCTGGTAGTGTAGCCATAGCCTTTGGGACAAATTCTGACACTGGCTTTGAGTAGACAGCAGGCATGTCCTAATTCTGCAAAAGTATGTGTGCAGATCCCATTTCTCCATCCTCCTCCCCTTGGGAAATTAGAGAGGCAGCAGAATATAGTGGCGAGAGCCATGAGTGTGAACGAGAGCTAATTTTCTAATCCTGGCTCTGACATGGAATCGGTGTGTGGCCTTAGGCAAGTCACAGGCTCTCTCTGTATTGCGTGTATGAAGGGGAAAAATCATATTCCTGTGATAATACTTGGTTTACTTTTTTTCTCTTTCTCCATGCCTGACTTGTCTATTTAGATTGTATGTTTCTTCACAGCTGGTGTTGTCTCTTATTATATGCTTGTATGGTGTATAGCACAGTGAGGCCATGATTCCAGTTGGGACCTGTAGAGCTGTAATAATGCTCAGTGTGGGGAGCTGGAGTCAGGGATAAACATTTCTACAGGACATTCCTCTCCCAGGCTCTGGCATTTGGGTGGGATTAATCTAATTCTACTCCTATTAAAGTAAATGCCAGTTTTACTTTTCACTTCAATAGGAGCAAAAATTGCCCAAGACTGAGTGCGTCTGAAAGAACCAGACTTTATGTGCATACATTTACACTACCCAGAGTCAGTGTCTGGAATCAAGAGGAGCTTAAAACAGGATGAGAATAGACATGCAAATACTAATGTATTGTTAGAAATATAAAAGTTATTGGAAACCTTATCTGTAATTTCATAGGAAGAACCTTTAATACTGTTATACGTTTTTATTGTTTGATTATAATATTTTTATTACCTGACTACTACAGATAGAGTGCAATATTTATTTTCCTTGTGATCACAGTAATGGTTAATCTATTCACACTTGATTTTGTAATCAAATTCTGTTTTTCTCACTTCCAAGGAGCTTGACCTCTCTGAATGCTAAGTGACTAGAAAAATAAAATAAACCAAACATAATCTACCAAGAACATTACTCTTCTTACTAAGCATGTCCATCCCAAAGGAATTTAGGAGGAAGAGTGAATATTAGGTGAAAAGTCAAAATTTACATTTTGATAGGAATATTTTGTTAAGTATTCTGCTATTATGAGACCATAAACTTTGTGCGTTTTGATAAATAGATTAAATGAAGGCAAAAACAAGGAATCATGGCTCATTTGCATTCATAAATCCATAATGATAGTTCTGCTGCTGTATGCCTCTTATGCAATGGGTTTTATTGGGTCTAAAGAAATAAATGTGTCCAAGCAAATTACTGGAGAAAAAGTACTCTCCTGCTTTGATAGGTATTAGCCAGAAGAAATTATCTCTTTTTAGTCTTGGCTCTTTTCAGCACACACAAGTGACAAGCGTTTGGTACATCTGTTCAGCTGACAATAGAGCTTTGTCATTCTGATGAGAAATGAAAAAGAAGAATTGGATTAATTTAGTTATAAAGAGATTTACATTTTGCCTCTTCTAACACGTCTTGGTGAGAGTGATGAATAAGAAATGAGATAAGTAATTCCTTCTGAAGCCACCATTTCTGAGAGACTCATTGAAAATAAAAAAAATCCCACTCAGTGAAATATGGAACACATCTCTGGCAGGTAAATCCAAAGAAAGTTCTCTTCTGTTATTAACTAAACTCACAAGAGAGAACAGGTTCTAGAAGATGTACGGTCTTATTTCTCTGCTGAAGCACTGGAAGTTTTAGTGTGCAGTGGCATACAAAATCTCTTGTACCCCTGTGGCTAGGTTAGGGTTAGAGAAAATGATGTTGTGATCACTTGCAAATCTTTGGTACTTTAATATCTTTTGGAACGATTCTGAGGAACATCATTTGGATTTTTATGGGGTGCGATAAATGGTTCAAAGGGAAATTGCTTCACATTTTCTTAACCATCGCTTTTCATTTCCTATCCCTTGACTACTTTTATTGTCTGTTTTTTATATAGAAACATGGATCAGCAAAATTCAATGGTGTTTTGTTTAATGGCTACCTAGAGAGATGAGGGATCATTCCCCAAATATACAGGTAACATTAAAAGACCAACACATCAGCAAAAAAAAAGTATTATTGGACATAGGAACTAGGGAGAAAGTAGAAAAAATATTTCAGAAGAGTAGGTTTTCAAAAGAAATAAAACAATAAACAAAAGGCATTCAGAAATAAAAATGGCAATTAGCAATTACAACTAACAACAGTGAAAGCTGTTGTTGTGCCTCCCAACGGATGGTCAGACATGACAGAGCAATTAAGTAATTACCAGAATCCTCCATCTGCTGCCTACATTCATTGGGTCAAATTCTGCCCAAGATATACATGCTCTGACTTTCAACACCCTAGGAAGCCAACATGTGATGCAATGGATAGAAAAACAAGTCCAAGGTGAAACTCTGGAACTGATGCTCTTTGAAAGTTATAAAATAACTGGGTGTATATAAATTTGCTGTGTCTCCTGGTTGGGTTCTTGCTGCCCTGCCTGTAAGCATTTTGGGTTTTTTTGTTTAACTCCAGCCTTAATCTCTTTCCTGTTATAGATTTGTTGTATCATTTCCTCTTTACAAAACACAAACTATGTACACAAACTAAATGGGCATAACTGGAGCCCAAATATGCTTATTCTCCAAATATACACAAACATGTCAGACCTACATACATACAGCTTGCAGCTTCTAGAGATGTGTCCAACTAGTTCTGAAGCATTAGCCACTATAGTGGCTACTGCTATAGCGAACTAGCCACACTGAACCGGACAAATAGCCACATGTGGCTTGTGGCTAGCATGTTGGACGCCACAGTTCTAGAGCATAGAACACAGTGAGTACCACTGAAAGCTTCAGAAACTTTAAAGGTCAGAGATACTACATTATACCTATGCACCAAGGGCTGACTATGCAAAAGGAGTTAGGCACCTAAGTCATTTCTTTTAGGCTCCTAATTCCCGGCTTTGGTTCCACTGTGATGCACAGAGCTACTGCCTTCCCCTTTGTAGGTGCCTACATTTTCATAATAAAAGTTCTCTGTGCATCTATATTTCTGCCTCTGGGTATGCTCACTGCTTCTTGTCTACTAGAGTCACCATTCTCGCGTTCCTAGAATGCTGGGTATTTAGGTACTTCCAGGAATTTCATAGGTCTGCCCTCCAATGAGATCATATCCCACGGGAGATGCAATTTTGAAGGGAATGCCATTCTGTCCCTGCCATTGTGATCTTGCATGGTGTGTGTAGAAGGTCTCAGAATTCTGGATAGAGTGGTATACTCTTAAAAAATGGAATCTGGTGTCTGATATTGGAGAAAAGTTCATCTGGGTTTGTCTCTGTACCATTCAAAGAAAACTGTTTGTCTTATAACTGAATGAATGGCCTATCTAATCTGGAGATCTTTCTCCTAAGTCCTTGAGCTATTCACAAACCAGGCAAAAGAGGTGTTCAACTTGGCACAGTCCAGTGGATGTGTTCAGAGGCCAGCTATTGGATATGTCATAGTCAAAACCATCCTAGTCACATCCAACTTAAAACCTGCAGCATGGTGCTGTCCCTAAAATATCATTTAGCTCAGTGGTTAGGGCCCTAACCTTGGATGTGGGAGAACCAGGTTGAATTCCCATCTCAGGCAGAGACACAGGGAAGATTTGACTAGGAGGCGGGGTTCATATATTTCCTGAGTGTGTTCTCACTTCTGATATAGGAACTAGTGCAGGGGTGGGAAACCTGCAGGCTGCATGTGGTTCATCAGGGTTAGCGGTGGGTGTGCGACCAGATGGTTTGTTTACCTGAGCACCCACAAGCACAGAGCCCCACAATTCCCAGTTGCTATGGTTTGCCATTCCTGGCCAATCAGAGGTGCAGGAAACTGCAGGCCAGGCCACCACTATGAATGGAGTGTGAGCATGTAGGACCAGCCTTGGTTCTCCTGCTTTCCTGGGGAGCAGGTTATAGTCTGTAGCAACCTGCATGGAACATGGAGAGAGGAGCACAGGTTAGCAGAGATACCGCAAACTCAGTCTATAGGTATGTGGCTTGAAAGCTGGAGGCAGTCGCAGCATCTCTGTAAATACAGAGTCGTCTTTGGCAAACTTGGTGTCATTGCAGATATTGACGGATACGCACAAGAGGAGCAAAAGATTACTACGTTATATTCTCAAAGCTGAGCTGAAGGGATGGAAACACACTTTATGCAAACACATACATGGAGGAAAATACAAATAATTGCTTTTTCCTCCAATGTTGTTCATGTCCATGTTGTTTTTTGAGTTTATAAGGAATAGTGCAGTTGGCTTATAAACAACTGAGAGTAATGAAAAAATATCAGCTGCAAATATGGCTTGGCAGGATTGCTGCATGTGTAGCTTATAGTAAATAATTTATTTGAATGTAACATTTTTGTTTTGTGATTTGTCTGTGTACAGCATGCACTTTTCTCCAACTTATCACTTATTTGAAATTATGCACTGAATTATTTCTTCAAATCCTTCTTTTCCTGAAATTCATTCATGGGCAGTTCATTGGTATTCATGATTCTAGCTGCTTTGATTGGTTTTTAACTCAATGCATAAGTAGTATGTTTTCCAGGATAAAGTCCTTCATTCGGTAAGTATTGCATACATTCTTTTGTTCCTAAAAGTATATGTTTACATTTAAAAACGTTAAAACACATATTCTTAGCTTGAGTCCAGCTTACCAAGTGATCCAGATAACTCTAAACAGTGACTTGTCATCATTATTTACTACTCTTCCATTTTGTGTCATCTGTAAACTTTATCAGTGATGATACTTTTTTTCCAGGTTATTAAAAGAAGTGTTCATTAGCATAAGGAACTGATCTCTGTATTGCCCTAACTGAAACACATCTATTCAATGATGATTTCTTGTTTACAATTACATTTTAAGACTCATCAGTTAGTCATCTTTTAATATTTTAAGTTTTTTATCACAGTGTCATGTGACACCAAGTCAAATGTGTCACAGAAGTCAAAGTATAGTATGCCAATATTATTACCTTTATCAACCAAAAAGATATCAAGCTGATCTGACAGGATCTATTTTTTCATAAACCCATATTGACTGGCATTAATTGTAGTACATTGTTTACTTCTTCATCCTATCATATCCATAAAACTGTCAAAATAATTTTTAAGGAATATGGTGATGGTGGAAGCAATTAATTTAAACAAGATTATATTTATATCTGGTTAACTGAGTATTTATATCACATTTATCACCACATTCTCTGAGGACTTTCAAATAGATTTGCCAGGCACCTAACATCAGAAATGATGGATGATACACCTTTAAGACCTAGCATATCTTCAGTCATCCCGGTGATACAATTAAAAATTAGATACTACCGTATTAAGAATCATATAAGTACCAGAATGGTGACTAGATTATAATTAGTTTGTCTTTCTACTATCATGGAAGAAGAAATTACTTTTTCAGGGAAAAGATCCTAGCCTTGATAAACCACTAACTGTAGCCATGATCTGTTTATGTCGTAACAGCAAGCAAAGAAATAATATTATCCTAACAAATAATCAATTTTTTGGTGCAAAAATGTGTAATAACTTGTTGGAGTAACTTTTTAGCTGCTGAAGATAGAGTCATTGAGCTATAATTTCTTGGATATACCTAAACTCTAAAATCATATTCAGTGTGAATGAACATATAGTACTTTTTGACTGAGGGTAAGTTAAAATGTTAAAAATATTATGAATCATTTTGCTGTCCCTCTGACAAATGTAGTTATTGTCCATCTAGAGACATTTAAGTCAAATTCATTTCTATAATTCATGGGGTAATGGGACTACTTGGCTGTGTCTACACTGGCCACTTGAATTTGCGCAAGAGCACTGACGTTCTAATGTAAGAAATCAGTGCTTCTTGCGCAAATACTTTGACGCTCCCATTCGGGCAAAAGTCCTTTTGTGCAAAAGCTTTTGCGCAAAAGGGCCAGTGTAGACAGCTCAGATTTGTTTTGCGCAAAAAAGCCCCGATGGCTAAAATGGCGATCGGGGCTTTCTTGTGCAAAAGCGCGTCTAGATTGGCCACGGACACTTTTGCGCAAAAGCACTTTTGCGCAAAAGCATCCGTGCCAATCTAGACACGCTTTTGCACAAATACTTTTAACGGAAAAACTTTTCCGTTAAAAGTATTTGCGCAAAATCATGCCAGTCTAGATGTAGCCCTTGTGTTTAAAGTTAAGCATGTGTGTCTGAATGTTTTCAAAATTGGGGGCTTTTATTTTATTTTATGTTGCCCAACACCATAATATTTAAGTGTAGATATCTGAAAGATGAATGCCAATTGAGCCACAGACCAGTTATATGTTTTCTACCATGCGTCCTTGCTAACATACTTTATCCTTGAACTTAAGCCATGGGTAGGCCATTCTCTATGAAAATCGTGTCCAGACACTAAAACTTTGTTGCTCCCAATCTAGTGTGGATTCAGATTGACTGTCTCGAAATGAAAGATTGCATAGTCTATTATCAGGACTTGAGTTATCTCAACCCCATTGATTCAGGATTATAATTACTACTATTTTATTATAATTTTATCCTGAATATTCTATTCATGTAACCACTATATTACTAATACACACCTAAACTATATGTTTCCAATTTATAATTAGAGAAGGATGTAGACCACAGTAAGAGATTTAAATAAATTATTTGGAAAGATGGCATTGCAATGGCTGTGAAATCAGTTTTGAGCTCTTTGAATGCACCTCTCTTCTGAATTTCCATTTATATTTCATGCAAACCATGCTCATTTATCTACACACTAATCCTAATGAGGAGCTTTCCAAGTTTTCTGATGTGCAAAATTATTTTTGCAGAAACTGAAGCCCTGAACACATAAAATTTTTACTTACCTGGTATCAGTGGTGGGCCCTGTGATAGTAAAAATGAATTTTTCACATCTGATTCTTCAAAGCACTTGCTAGCTTAGTAATAATGTTTCCAGCACCTGCAAATGGTTTAATAGAAACACTTTTATGATTTTTTTGTCCCAGAAGACTCACATGCTCAAAAATCCTTAGGATTTTCTCTGCAGTCAATTTTACACTCCGTAACCCAACCTATCCATAATATTCCTGTTTGTATAACACTGAAGTCCTAGACTTCCTGCAAACATTAGAGAATCTATAGGGATGAAAATACAAATATTTTCATTCTACTGTTACAGTGGGAAGAATTATTCCCTCGTGTCATCCCATTGGCACATTTTCTTACAATAGAAATAGATAGATTAGTTTTGATGGGTATTGCATTTTTATAATCATTTGCACTTGTGAAAAAAAGCCCATGTTCTTATATTGAGAACCTTAAACGATGGATAGATTGACATGCATATAATTTATAAGATTGTAATCAGCATTGTAAATCAAGTGTTTATTCTTCACGTTAAACCTTTTCTAAATGTCATTGTCCAGAGTGTTTGTATGTTCCTGATTGTATTATTTCACATGCTCAGTGCCAACATGAAAAATATTGCTTATGATTCTCATTAAATGCAAAAAGATCAAATTCCAATAATTTCCATCAAATAAAGAAAATCAAATGAGCAAATGAAAGGAATACTTAGACTGCTAAATTTCATGACTGTCTACTGCAGAAACTTGCCATCTTTTAAGTGCTCAAACACTGCTATAAAAAGCCTGGTGTTAAAGTTGTTAGGGAAACAGCGTTCTTTGACCTCTATTAATGACTTTAGTTACAATTCTTGTTTTTTTCTGTAAGTAAATAATTTTTGTACATTAATAACTTTGTGTTCTAGGCTATTTATCTGGATTTTAATACATTTGTTCATTATTGTTACTAATGTATTATTATTACTTAATATTTTTAATATTAGATGTAACCCACACACTTCCTGGGAGTGGTGCAATTAATAAACCACCTACAGCCATAGCTAAGGACCACATGGCTTTACTCATGCAGTAGATGCTCATGCATTTAGCTCCAGAGGTCCCAGATTTGACCCTGCCAGTTGTGTTGGTGTTGCAAATGTGGGGCTTACCAGGGATTTCAACAGGGTACTCTTTGAAGCTCAGGATGCCCTTCCTCAGCTAGGAGAATGGGAAATACTTCTTGACCAAAAGATGTTACAAATCAGAAAGTAAAGAACAGGTTGTACCTCCCTAAACCTGGACTCTCTGGTCTGGCAGTCTGTGGACCAGGAGGACCACGGATGTTCCTGGGTCAGAAAGCCCTGGCCAGGAGCTTGATGGCTGGGGGGCTGGTGGCAGTTAGCCTGGCTGGGCGGGAGCCAGATGGCATAAGGGGTGGAGGTAAGAGCTCTGCTGGGGCTTGTGGCAGCAGGCTAGGTTCTGACAGCCTGGCCAGGTTGCAGCTGCCAGCGCCAGCAACTGGACCACGGTTAGAGCCCCTGGCAGCAGCGGGGCTGGTGTCTGGAAGCCCGGTTGGGGCCGGGGCCAGAGCCAGAGCTGTTGATGGCAGCAGGGCTGGTGTCTAGCAGTAGCCCACCTGCATTTGGCATCCAGGAGTCTGGCCATGGTCGGGACCAGAGCCACACAACAACTGGCAGTCCGATTGGAGCTGCCGGCGGCAGCAGCCTAGCCAGGGCTGGAGCTGATGGTCAGCATCCCAGCTGAGGCTGGGGGTGGCAGCTGGGCCAGGGCTGGGCTGGAGTTGCAGGGCCTCTAGCAGCCTGGCCAGAGCAAGAGCCGCCACTGTTAGTGGGGTCAGGGCAGGTGTTCAGGGCTAGCTGCCCAGTGGTTGGGGGGGAGGCTAACTAGGGCTGGTGGAGCTAGAGCAGGATGAGGTAGTGGGCTGGGGGACCAGTGACCTGGGATCTCCCCTGGTCCAACAAAATCATTTGTTCAGGACTGACAAGGTCCTGAGGGTGCCAGGCCATGGAGGTCCAACCTGTATTATTATCCACATCTTACATCTCTGGAGAAAGGGGTAAGCAGTGAGGTGGTAAAGTTTGCAGATGATACCAAACTGTTTAGGATAGTCAAGACGGAAGCAGTCTGTGAGGGACTCCAAGAAGATCTCACCAAACTGAGTGATTGGGCAACAAAATGGCAAATGAAATTTAATGTGGATAAGTGTAAAGTAATGCACATCGGGAAAAATAACCCCAACTATACGTACAGTATGATGGGGGCTAATTTGGCTACGACAAATCAGGAAAGAGATCTTGGAGTTATCATGGACAGTTCTCTGAAAACTTCCACACAGTGTGCAGCAGCAGTCAAAAAGGCAAATAGGATGCTAGGAATTATTAAGAAAGGGATAGAAAATAAGACCCAGAATATCTTACTGCCACTGTATAAAACTATGGTACGCCCACATCTTGAATACTGTGTACAGATGTGGTCTCCTCACCTCAAAAAAGATATTTTGGCCTTGGAAAGGGTTCAGAAAAGGGCAACTAAAATGATTAGGGGTTTGGAACGGGTCCCATATGAGGAGAGGTTAAAGCGACTGGGACTTTTCAGTTTAGAAAAGAGGAGACTGAGGGGGGATATGATAGAGGTATATAAAATCATGAGTGGTGTGGAGAGAGCCGATAAAGAGAAGTTATTTATTAGTTCCCTAAATAGAAGAACTAGAGGACACCAAATGAAATTAATGGGTAGCAGGTTTAAAACTAATAAAAGAAAATTCTTCTTCACACAGCGTGTAGTCAGCCTGTGGAACTCCTTGCCAGAGGAGGCTGTGAAGGCTAGGACTATAATAGAGTTTAAAGAGAAGCTAGATAATTTCATGGAGGTTAGGTCCATAAAAGGTTATTAGCCAGGGGATAAAATGGTGTCCTGGGCCTCTGTTTGTCAGAGGCTGGAGAGGGATGGCAGGAGACAAATCGCTTGATCATTGTCTTCGATCCACCCTCTCTGGGGCACCTGGTGCTGGCCACTGTCGGCAGACAGGATACTGGGCTAGATGGACCTTTGGTCTGACCCAGTACGGCCATTCTTATGTTCTTACAAGTGAGGAACTGATGCATGAAAAGATCAAGCGCTCAGTACGGCATCACTGAAGTCAGTGAGAGTTTTTCTATTGAATTGAATGGCAACAGGATCAGAACCTAAGGCTGTGTCTATACTGGCGTGATCTTGCGCCAGAGCTATGCAAATGAGGCTCATTGTGGAATATTGCCGAGCCTCATTTGCATAACTAATGAACCGCCATTTTTGCGGAAGAGGCTCTTGCGCAAGACGGAGCTGTCTACACTGCCCCTTCTTGCGCAAGAAAAACCTTCTTGTGCAAAGCCATTATGCTGATTATTTTCAGGCATGACGGCTTTGCGCAAGAGGGTTTTTCTTGCACAAGAAGGGGCAGTGTAGACAGCTCCATCTTGCGCAAGAGCCTCTTCCGCAAAAATGGCGGCTCATTAGTTATGCAAATGAGGCTCGGCGATATTCCACGCTGAGCCTCATTTGCATAGCTCTGGCACAAGATCACACCGGTATAGACACAGCCTAAGCGTATATCTTCCTGGGATTATAAACCTGGGTATGTGGGACCTGGGCTATTGGACTCAATGTTTCCAAGCGCAGGTCCATGCTAGAGCATCCACACTGAATTTTAAACCTGGGTATATAATTGCTGGACCCAAGTCTCTTGACCATGCTAATGCATTTGTAGTGGGATGATTTGGTTGGTCAGCATGCCTAATGGTTTGAGCCTCTGATCCGAGTATTTATTTGAGTTCACTCTGTTCTTTGTTCTCTGGATGAGGTCCCTACTGAACCAGCTTCTTTGCTAAATTCCCTTGCCCTGCCCTTCTTGGGGCCAGGAGTCAGGGCTCTGCTGGTTTTGAGTCGAAGAGCCTGAATGTGTATTGTCATGGGATGACCTTGGTATAGCACATTCCTACTCATGTTCCCCTGAGACTTTGCCGATGACACCTTGTGTCTCAGTTTGAAGTGTTGTCACAAATTAATATAACTTTCCTTGCCTCCAACCTCCACAATCTAGGGCTGACATCTGAAACCTGCAAGTTGGTTCTACCCTTGCTCCTGGTTCTTTCTCTCTCTCCAGGGTAGTGTCACAAAGAGGAGGGGGAGGGATTAAAAGCAGCTAAACATGGATCTTGGAAAGGTATTAGACTAGATGACTCTTGTGGTCCCTTTTAATCCTATGGTTCTATGATTCTATGACTTCCCGACAGACCCTCCCATAATGGTGTCTTCTGTGGCTGCAGAGCAGTCTTCCTTCAGGAAATGGCTTCTCTCTTTTCTTCCCCTTCCCTACGGCTGCTAGAGCTTCCTTATATTGGTCCTTTTCCTCAAGAGTATGCTTGGCTGTGTCTTAGGGGGAGGGCCTTCTGGGCCCAGTACTGTTGCAGCCCTTCCCTGGCCTCAACCTTATTGTGGGGTCTATACACACCACCCCAAGGTTCATAGTGCACTACACAGACCTTCAGACTCTGACCTGTAGCTTGAACTGATTCCACATTGAAAAATTACAGGATTTGGACCCGAGTCCCAGCAGGACTTGAGCACTGAGTTACTCTGCTAGAGCCCAAGTCCTGAGCACTTGCTGATTTGAATCAGACTGATTTCTGGATGGATGGATGCCAGGGTTGGGCTGAAACCTGACATGGACACTATATTTAGTATGCAATGTAGACATGCTGTTCATGACTTGTGTAAGGTCCAATCTAAGTCTGAGGCAGAGCCAGGATTTAAACCCAGATTTCCCAGTCTAATTCCTTTATCACAAACCATCCAATGTTTTGTTAATTTCTAAGGTACTGCAAGGCTATTTGTTGCTTTTTAAGTTACCTACTAAAATAAGTATTTTGATACTTGCTACTGATTAGCATGATTGATGACTTTTGCCTCCTTTTCCTCAAACAAAAAAGTGCTTTAGTAATGAAGGATCTCTGAGCCTATTGTTTGCTAGGCTACTGCTGATTATTAATCCAGCTGCGTGGGGAAGAAATGGAAGAAGAAATTCTCTTGACAACAAACACTTGCTTGTTCAAGGAGTGTGATGAGTGAGTGTTGTTGGAGGGACAGGCATCATGTCACGACAATTTCATACTAGGTTTTCTGACTCTTTGCAGGAAAAGTAGTGACATTTCAAGTTACTTTTTTAGCATTGCCCAGAACATGTCATTATTAAAATGCTATTTTTGTTTGTAGAGGGAAAAATATGTATCCAGTCAGGATAAAATACTAAGCTGGTAACTTTATGTGTGGTACTAAAAGCAGTACAGGTAGTGCGGTCATCAAATGATTTCCAAGTTGATAAATCCTATCAGCTGTAATAAACTGAAATAATAAAGAAGACAATCAACTATGGGAAAGCACACAGATTCTACAGCTGATAGGATAGTTACTGCATAAAATCAGCAGATTTAAATATTTATCTGAGCTGTAATCTGGTGGCAGAATTGAGTACATTGAGCCAAAGCTGAATTTTTCAGTCCTTTCCATACAACTTTTTTCTGACTAGATAATGAAAAAAGAGGAAGCAAATTACAGTAACAAAATGGTAGCATGTTCACTTCAGTTCCAGAAGTAGCTAAAATTGCATGTTTGGCAGTTACCTGTGTTGACCTTGCCTCTTAACCAATGAGGTCCTCTGTGCTCAGTAGGTAGTCCCATGGCAAATCTTGTAAGAGTTACTGTCAGTGAAGGAAAAAAGAGATTGAGCCAACATTGTAATTTTTACACCTGGGATGTGCTTGAGTATCAGTGTGGTGCAGGCCATGTCAGTTCCTGGAGATGTATAGGCACTTAGTTGGGTTTTTGGGCTTGTGTTCTTCATGAAGTTAAAATGGTCTTCCCCATCCTTTCAGGTCTAGTGGAACACTGATTATATGGTTGGTTATCCCATACTCCAGAAGTGGCTTCATTTTAGAACTGCTGTATCTATATAGTTTGTTGGGATCAAAGGCACTGTTTAAATATAAAATACTCATTTATTTTACAACGTGTATAATTAATCTGGGTATATTGCAAATACCAGAGGGGAAATGAGATTTGTGAATGAACTCTGCAAATATTACCATTGTTAAAGTCTTGTTCATTTCATCATTACCTTATCATAGAACCATAGAATGTTTATAGAATTATGGAATGTTTATTGTGGTTATTTAACATTTATACAGGGGAAGCTGATGAACTGGTCCAGTGTATCACAGCCATAACTGTTCCTCTTCCATCCTCCCGCATGCACACCTTTAATAGATTAGTCCCCTCCCCCGCAATATTAGAAACTCAAGACGTTTGGTGGAGTAATTGTGCTTCGAGCAGGTAGTTTGGTAAATGGATATGTGCAGCAGGGCAGAGTTAAATTTGCGATGTGTGATCTGTGATGTATGGTTGGTGTTTATACTGATATAGAAGGTGGAGAAAGAGAGTATATAGTGGCTATAGTTTTCATTTTCCTGCTTTTACTGTTCTGTGTCAGGCATGTTGTGGTTGTGACAATCCTAAATGCTTCACAACAACAATTTTTGCATATTAATTTTCTGGCATTTGGGGGTGGCTTTGACAAGGCAGGTGGGTCAGAACTGTGGAATGTAGACGTGCAGCAGGTGATAATGTTTTATCCATAAGCAGATGTGAATGGACTTTCTCTGTGTGGATAACATCTGAGAGAAAAGTGTAGGTCCTGACATGAACATTTCATGAGTCTGATTAGGAATACATTCAGCTTTGTGGCCAACTATCCCCCATCAATCAGATTGGTGTGCGCAGCTCAGCTCATACACTTTGAATGGAAACTTGTATAAAAGTAAAACATTATTATAAATTCATGACCAAAAAAAAAAATCCACCCTACTTGTTGCATTAGGATCTACTCTGGATACACTTCCCTACCAAATTCTGTGTTGATAGAGAGTTTTAAAACCAATTAGTGAACAATGAAAAGAGGGACTTCAAAGGAAAACTTTCAGCCACCAATCAATTTTAAAGTCTTCCTGTTACAATTTTATGAAGAGAAACCAAACAACTACATATAGAATTCAAAAGGGGGGGAAAAAGAGCACACCCTATGCGAAAGTCTACACCAATAGGTCACTTCTTTTTAGAGAACCATTAGGCTCTAAAAGCATGAGCAATACAAATAGCATCTGGTTGGAGAAAAAGGGAACCAGAAGATGCAATAGTAGTTATTAGCAAATTCAATCCTAGGGTTTTTTTTTTCCCTTCAACCATCATTTTATCAGCCACTTCTTTGTATGTGTCAAGGGGTAGGGGGAAGAGTAATTCAAATTAGCAAGAACGTGCTATTCATTTTTATGTTTTTGGTAATAGGTGATACTAACAATTTCAAAGTTTGCCACAGTGTGTCTGCGTGCATGCGCACACACATCAGAAAGTTCATTTGCCAATAACAACCTGACTTTGCAACAGATAAATACATACAAATAATAACACAATACTGTTTTATCTTGTAGAAAACTATTCCTAACTGATAAATAATGTATTACTTCTTAATTATTCAATATTATTTAGTGAAATTTTTATGCCTACTGAAATATTAATGTGATATAAACAAGTGTAAATACTCCCATTTTAATTAAAATGCTTTAGCAAAAGTTGCAAAAGAAAGTTTTAATACATACAGAATAGTGACAAGGCAAAGAAATCAGTTAAATTGCAGAATAAAGTCAAGGAAATGTAGAACTAATATGAAATTACAGGAGAATTCTCTGCATAAATCACATAGTAATTTTTGCTTTCCAATATCATTATAAATAGAAATCATATAACTAAAGTAATTCTGAAAATACATCTCTTTTCTCTTTATTTTGCATGTGATATTTACATATTTTTCTTTTGGGGACACTAAGATCATTTCTACTTCTGCTTGTTTGGTTTATCTGGGAATCCATAAACATCTTACCAGAAGTCCAACTATTGCTCTGAACCCTGAAAAGCTAAATAGCTAGGTTGGGCTGCTTAGAAAGAAAATGCTTTCTATGGGCAGAATAGAAAATACAGGGAGATATCATGCTATCTTTTAAGGGTTCTTCTTGATCAGAAATTTCTCTTGGTATAGTTCTATGGGTGAAATCCTAGTCCTTCTGAAGTCAACTAGCATTAACATTCATAGGCAAGGATTTCACCCAATGGCTGAATTTTGCCCATTAGCGGATGAGAATTGCACTAAATTCTTTCTTAGGGCTGATCACATCTAGGATATCTGGACATGCATAAGTGAAAAAGGGGAAAAGGATGGAATAATAACCACAAAGTAGCAGTGAAGTATCTACAGAGTTTTTTTTCTTTCATATAATTTTAAAACTGCTATGTACTGGCATGGCAGAAATATACGGAAGCTGGAGTATGCGAAGTAAGACAAGGCTGTGAAGTGAAGTCTTGGGATATTTTATAAATACCATAGACTACTTCAGGCATCACACTCTTTGTATAAATTCATAATTTGTTTTGCCAATAATACATGGGGCTAATAGAAAATGATAAATATATTTTATGGAAAAATGTTTTTTGATGTTTCAGTTTGTTACATCCCCCATTTCCTTTTTCTTTCTTCTTTTTCTTTCTCAGTGGAAAAGAGTTGGAAAAGGAAGGGAGAAAATGGGAGAAGAAAAAAGAAATGGAAAGAAGAAAGGAAAAGGACGAGAAATCCAAAATATGGTTTTGAAAAAATTGTTTTTGTTTTGAGGGTTGTTAATAAATTTTTTTATAAAATTAAGAACGCAAGAGAGAAAGAAAGGTGCTATTTTCAGAAATTTCCAATAAAATTATTGACCAGTTCTAATAATTTAGTAAGCCTGCAATTATTGACAGGGTTGCAATATTTTACTGGGGTGTTGTATTTTCTGGTCATCATTATATGTGGTTAGATTTCTGTTCATACTGTGCCTATCACATTAGTGCTTGTTCTGGAGTATACTAACACACTTAGGGGCAGCATTTGAAGCTCAGTATCTTCAGCTCTTGGAGAGGAGCGTAGCTGAGAAGAAAGACTGCTTGTATTACCATGGTCAATGTGAGCATCCTGAATAGAAGCCAGGACAGAGTCTGAACATCTGTTTTAGAACACCTGTGGGTGACTTCCTGAATTGTATTATGAATTGTTCAGGGTCCCTTGCCAGAAGGGAAGCTGATTCCTACTTTTCATTAATTCATTTTTTTTTGCTCTGCTTTCCTTGCATATGACAGCCCTGAAGGGGGTAAACTTATATGAAATCTCCTATGCCTAGGTCTTTGCTGATGACCACTTGGAGCCAGATAAGAGAAGGTACAAGACCCTGTAACACCCTAAGGAATGTTGTGGTGGGTCTAATGCTCCATACAGTGCTGTTTTACCATATTTGTACATACTTTTAACTCAGTGACATACTTAAGATAAATGAGATTCAGTTACTTTTAACTAGACCAACAGAATTCTTCAGTGTTGCAAAGGAAGGGGAAGGAATAAAAACCTTCATAAGACAATGAGTTGCATAATGTTTAAGACTGAGATTTTCTTTAGGTCTGGACTTCCCATATAGCCCTATAAGGCTCCAGTATACCTTTCAGGCCAGACACAGATTCAGTGCTGCAATGCCTAAAGCTCAGGTGCAAGCTGGCTTGTGGTTCCCTGACTTAGCTGTGCAGGGTCCCTATACAGTGTATGGGAACAGGCATCTAAGAATGGGATCCACAGAGACCACAATGCTGGTTAGGGAGTTGCCTAAGCTAGCCAACAGTAAATGCCAAGAAAAGGGGTATAGCTTGATCCCCACCTATTAAAGGGATTTGATATGTATCCCAAAGGTGTCTCCCTCTCTTTGGGATACATATCCTTTAACTCTACTTTGGCCCAGTCTTGCAGAAAATGATGCTTAGTTTCTGAAGCTCCAGGGGAGTGCCCTAACCACTGGGCTACAGAGTCATTCTCACTATTTCCTGGTTTAGTGTTTCTTAAGTATAGCATACAAAGTAGAACAGCCTCAACAGGAGCGCTTGAGAAGAATAATCAGTCCTTCCCTACTAATATTGATTGTGTTTTCCAGAATATGGTGTACACTGCACCTAGCATGCATGCCCCACAGGCAAGAGTTGCTGTAGTGACCCACGTGTATTTTGTATTTGTTACATGGTCTATTGCAATTTCTTTTTAATTTCTTTTTTCCAAAATATTTTATTATGCTTTGAGCCAAATCAAAATATCACAGATAGTTTAAGGTAGCAAGAAAAACAGATGTGAAAAGAACTAGACATATGGGTCACCAGCTGTACAAAATATACAGAAGCAGCGAACAAAAACTGATAAATACAATAGTTCCAAACAAAGTGTTTATAAAAGTGAGTCAGTCAAGCAAACCAGATGAAAATTGATAATGTGTCTCCTGCAATTTCCATGCTGATTTTGTGATGGGATTTGTTACCACAGACTACTTCATGATTCTGCAGGAAGTTTAAGGATTTCTGGGATTTGCAGTAATGCCTCAATGTCTAGCTGAGAATGACTCTCCAGTCTCTAACCACACAAAATGTGAATCATCCCCCACCCTCACTTCTTTCATTTCGTCTTAATGGTCATCTATTTTTGAATAAGATATTTATAGAAAAATGGAAGTGACATTTGTAGCACAGTGCCGCAGAGCTGCTGTGTTTCCCATCACTGAGGTTTAAATTCATAAATACTATAATTATAGCTAGCAGTAAGCAACATGATCAGGGAGCATATCTCATTCAAATCCAGCAGTTTGTCTATGTGGAATATGCTGAGAATTCTAATTTAAAGCTTTGAGTCACCTCTAAGATAGGGAAGCAGTCTAGTTTGTTATTAGAGGCACAATACTGTAATTGCATTTTTATGCCAATGTCAGCATTTTTAATAAGTATGTATAATGTACTCAGCATGGGTACTAGAGTTAGATGCAACTCAGACAGTATGAAGTAAAAATGACACTTCTTTTTGACCAGTGCTGGCTTTTGGTTAAAGCTCGAAAACTAATTTTTTTTAATTTTCTAAGTGTGGAGGAGAAAATATACATTTTCTACTTATTTGTACTTACTCTCAAGATACAAAAGCCAGGCAAACATGCTTATATAGTTCCTCGCATTCTTTTTTTCCCTCAGTTACTTTTATCTGCAGTCATGCATAGTGACTCAAATTCATCCTGTCCAGGGAGCTGTCACAAAGTCTGTGCACCAATGAAGTCTTTAAAATAAGGCTTTGGTGGGACTCCAGTGGCATACAGAAGTTCATGAGATCTGTTGTGTAAAATATGATTCACATAAAAGATGTGGAAGGAAAAATTTGCTAAAACAGCTGCAAATAATAATTGTTATGATTCAATAATGAGGATTGATTCTGGGTTTTTTGGGGTTTTTTTAGGAATCCAAATAGTTTATGGCCCAACTGTGCCCCTGAGATATATTGTGGGAGGGTAACCATTCTGGGGCTTTGGGTGGGTGGTCCCAGACACCGCTGTAGCATTGTCGCTCATTCTCGGTTGTGTCACAGATCCATGAATACAGCAGGAATACAGCAAAATGGTGGAAATGAGTCTTGCGTGCAAGGACTTCATGAATGACACTCAATGGCCTTCACAAGCTCTGCTGCTGAGCCAGGAAGATATGGCTGCCACCTGGTGGCTCTTCATTATATTGTAGAACTCCCTTGGAGGGAAGTCTAGGGACAGCCACCAGCAGGGAATCCAAGGGATCAGGGCCAAGGTACAAGGACTCTCAATTAAAGGCAGTTAGAATGACACCTCTTCACACAATTCACAGTCAGTGTTTGGGACTTGTTGCCAGAGGATGTTGTGAAGGGTTCAAACTGATACCAGGGTTCAAAAAGAATTGGGTAAGTTCAAGAAGAATAGATCCATTAATGGCTTCTAGGAGGGTCAGGGATGCAACCCCATGCTCTGGGTATCCCTAGCCTCTGACTCAGAATCTGGGATTGGACAATAGGGTATGTATCACTTTTGTCTGTTCTCTTTGTTTCCTCTGAAGCCCCTGGAACCGGCCACTGTCAGAAGACAGAATACTGGGCTGGATGGACCAATGGCCATTCTTATGTTCTTAGTTAATGCACCAGAAAAATAAATCAGTTGAAATGTCCCCTAAACGTTCCCTAAATCAAAAACTGATTTTGCTTAGAGAACTCTCTTTTGGACAAATACACCACAATTAGGCCTCATCTACACTATGCGATGGATTGACATTGCAGCAATCGATCTACCAGCTGCTGATTTATCTACTTAGATGCAATAAATTGATCTCCAAGTGTTCCACCAAGATTAGTAGAGTAGCCGGCAGTCCCTGAAAACCTTATCACATGCTAGATGCCACGGTGAATATGTTGCCTTCAGTCACACTATTTGCATAGCTGAAATAGAATCATGGTACCAGTAGTCCTGACAAGGCCTTAGGGGGTGTTAATTATGGTAGTGAACTATGATGGATTGTCAAAAACACCAACAGTAAATTAGTTAATTTAATTAACCTAATTCCGTTGTTTTGTTCTTAAATAGCATGGGTAAGTGGCTGGGGAGCTGGAGTCTGGGTCTGTGTTTTACCTGTGGTAGTCATATACACTGGTGTAAAGTGTGAGTGCACAGCACTAAAATAAATATGTGTTATGGAGAATCCTGATAGCAATTTGTTCCTCTATCTTTGCAAAAGTGTACATGACTGTAGAAGGTCCAAAAGCAGTGGAGAATCAGGACCAAGAAAGTTGTTATTATCCAACTGCTTTGGAGGATAGGATCATAATTCAAAATGATCTGGACAAATTGGAGAAATGGTCTGAGGTAAACAGGATGAAGTTTAATAAAGACAAATGCAAAGTACTCCACTTAGGAAGAAACAATCAGTTTCACACATACAGAATGGGAAGCGACTGTCTAGGAAGGAGTATGGCAGAAAGGGATCTAGGGGTTATAGAGCACCACAAGCTAAATATGACTCAACAGTGTGATGCTGTTGCAAAAAAAGCAAACATGATTCTGGGATGCTTTAACAGGTGTGTTGTAAGCAAGACAGGAGAAGTCATTCTTCCGCTCTACTCTGCACTGGTTAGGCCTCAGCTGTAGTATTGTGTCCACTTCTGGGCACTGCATTTCAAGAAAGATGTGGAGAAATTGGAGAAGATTCAGAGAAGAGCAACAAGAATGATTAAAGGTCTAGAGAATATGACCTATGAAGGAAGTCTGAAAGAATTGGGTTTGTTTAGTTTAGAAAAGAGAAGATTGAGGGGGGACATGATAGCAGTTTTCAAGTATGTAAAAGGGTGTCATAAGGAGGAGGGAGAAAACTTGTTTATCTTAGCCTCTGAGGATAGAACGAGAAGCAATGGGCTTAAACTGCAGTAAGGGAGGTTTAGGTTGGACATTAGGAAAAAGTTCCTAACTGTCAGGGTGGTCAAATACTGGAATAAATTTCCCAGAGAGGTTGTGGAATCTCCATCTGTGGAGATATTTAAGAGTAGATTAGATAAATGTCTATCAGGGATGGTCTAGACAGTACTTGGTCCTGCCATGAGGGCAGGGGACTGGACTCGATGACCTCTCAAGGTCCCTTCCAGTCCTAGTATTCTATGATTCTATGATTATTTTAGATGCAGGGTTAAATTCATTCCAGTTCTGAACAGATGTTCACTTTAACCATATTCCTGCCCTCTTTTTGCTTGCTATTTACAAATATTCATGTGAATGTATTGTTCCCATGGGTAATAACTGTTCCTCAGACAGAGCCCTGTATGTGCATGCAAATAAGTGAATTTCTGAACTCAGAAGATTATTCATTGTTATTTTCAGATTTTGAAAGCTTGAATCATCCAGTCAGGAAACAGAAACCATCCTTTATTACTTAAGTGACCAATGACACCCGATGAATAATAAGTAGCACATGACTGAAATAAATAGTTAATGAACCCACATAATGGGTACATGGATACAAATCAAACTATCTACAGGGGGCCAAACTTATCACAGAAATTGTTTTCTATGAATTATTTATCCAGCTGTTAGAGATCCTGCCTCCTCCTGGAAAGTATATGAATATCTTTGGCTTTTGCTGCACAGTGAATACCATTAACAATCAAGGATCAGTCTTTGCTAGATATAATTAGAATTGTATGTGTCACATTTTGGATCTTGTGCTCTGTGTCCCAGCAGTATGCAATCCAGTGTCTTCAAATCATCACGCTGAGGTGCTAGAAGTAGCACAAGTAATAGTGTCTGAACAGATAAAAAGGTTCACAATGGCTCCATTAGAATATTGGTGACAGTGAAGGTCAGAATGCTCAGACTTGACCAGGAGTTCTCAGATCACAGATGGAAACAGAGTATCTGATTCTATACACATGGTGAGAACTTTGATGAATACAATAGAGTTCTGCTATGCTTGTGAGTAAAACTCTCGGCCAATGACTGATTTTGCCAGTATGTTTGCATTTCCCTTTCCAGGATGAAAATAGCCTTATAATTGTTTTAGTTATAAGTCAGCAAAGTAGTTTTCCCTTCTGAGTGGCAACGAAGATATTAAAAGATGTTGCTTTTACTTGAATTTGAAAGAGACCAAGACAGCACTTGATTAGTCTCTCATTAAATTAACATGATCTCATTCTTTGTGAAGTACATACCTTTTATGGCTGTAAAAAGCAAGAATTAGAAACCTCTTATTTTGCCTTCTAGCACTTCATTTGTTTTCTAGGAATCTATTTTTCATGGCCTGAAAGTTTTATACATCTCTCAGATCTTTGACAGATTTGAAAGTCCTCCTTGTCTTTGCCTTGAAGGATTTGGATTTTATTCTCAAAAACAGGTCTAGTAATGAGCAAATGTGCTTTGTACACTCTTGGTGCTGCCAGTAAAAGCTTTAAACTATACATTAATTTTTAAGCACCAGGCTTCTGTGTCCAGTGCACTGTTATTAAACTCTCTTTCTGGCACAATCTCGGGCTTTCTTCAGTCATGGTTTGTGCCATTTCTTAAAGCTGTATTTTATGGTACAAGTTACCTTTTCTCTTCAAATTAATATGTAGTACAAGGTATATTAGAAGATAAAGAAGCATATTAAAACTGACTGGACAAATGAAAGATCATTTTTTGCCTGCAAAAATCACTGAACCTATAATCAGAACATAAGCATTTAGTTTGGTGAGCCCATTTACCCCAAGGTTCCTGGTTCTTGGGCCCCTTACATTTCTGTTCTGTTACTCTGCTGCTGAAAAAGGCCATAAAGTTAGCAGATTTGGTTTTGGTTTGGATTGTGAAGGAATGAGGGATAGCTGTTGGTTGGTTGGCTGGCTAATTATCCCCACCTCCTGTACTTGTAAAAAGACCCCAAAACAAATTGGGTGATCCTGATAAAAGGAGGGGGCAGGAAATGGAAGGTAGGCTGAAATGCCTGCCAGAATCTGGAGCAACTGCTGGGAGGAATGGCTTTAAGAAACAGATGGCCAGAAGGAAAACTGGGGATAGTCCTGCTACCCCAAAAGCTCTGAGATAAAAGCCAGGAATTTGGAGGCTGATGAACTTGTGGGTTAAGGGACAAACTTGAGGAAAGGGGCTTAACCTGTTCAGACATTAAGGGGAGATGCTGCTGTTTTCATTCTGAAGGCTTGAATGAAAACCCACAATGATCAATCTGACTAGAAACTGCCTTCCCTGGATTCTAAGAAGGCTCAGGGAGGGAGTGGGCTAAGCTGGCAAAAGTCCAGCCAGAAGAAGGTGCCAGAAGGATGTATGCATACCAGGATGTCTGCATACAGTACATAATTTTGAATAAGAATAATTCTTAAAAGACAGTGTTCTCTGTAGAGCATACACTTTTTGTGTTTTTAAACTATAGCTAACAAAATCAGGTTCCAGAATTTTTCACTGCCAACTCCCATCATCTTAAATACTTTGTGCCAACATTTAAAGGGAAGAAAGAAGGGTTTAACTCACCATACAACAACAATTCTTATGCAGCAACTTTTTCAACTGAAGCTAAGACATAAAAATTCTTAAGCTTGCCTGGGAGGCTTATTCAGCATTGTGAGCCTGAGCTCTGCTGGATCACAATGTGATGATGCAAAGCAGCCTACAGAAAATTCAATTAAAGTAAATAAATAAATAAAAGATTCAGGGCTGACAGCATCATGAAAAGTTTGTAGTGTTTAGAGACAAAAGAAATGCTGGAATAAAGGGTTATGCTCCAAACTATATCATACGTCATCATTTTAGTTCAGACCCAACTTTAATGAAGCCAGAGTCCAGGAAAGATTAATTAGATCATTGCATTTTTCTCTGACCAGAATGTAGGAATGGGAGTCAGTGGTCAGGAAGACCCCTGGGTCCCTCTCCCTGCATTATCCTGAGATACAGCATAAGCTTAAGCAAGATGCTCACCCTTTGCTAAAACAAAACTACAAGTAGAGGCACATACCATGTATGCATTGTTTCTTGTTATTTTGGGGATATAGTTGTTTTTTAAATTTATTATTTTAGCGTGTGTCTAAACAGCATCCTAAACTTGAAATAAGATACCCAATTTGCACTATGCAAATTGGGTATCTTATTTCAAATCTATTTCAAAATAGCTTATTTTGAAATTTGGCGCATCTACACAGTACTGAATTTCAAACTAGCATACTATTTTGAAACATCCCTTAACTTTCCTTAATGAGAGTTACCAGAATGCCGAAATAGTGCTCCCATTATTTTGAAAAATATTTTAAAAGAATGGGTGGCTTGTGTAGACATGGGGTAGCTATTTCATTATACCTCCGGTAGCCCGAAACAGCCATGCAGAGTAGATGTACCCTTAGTTATTTGAAAATTCAAACTTCTCTTTAAAACATAAAATTGATTAATACAATATTTAAATTGAGGTTTCTAGTCATACCAACTTCAGTTTATACACTTACCCAGAAAACCATATTCAAGGATCCACTGCCCAACTATAACATGAGATTGCAAGTGAATAATGTTTGAACAATGCACTTTCGACCCTAGTTTCTATAATGTCCATCACCACAGCATCCAAGAACTTATTAGGTTAGTGAAATGTGAGGTCCCTATTGAACTTCCTGGACATTTCTGCCCTTTGTCTTGGTTGAAGGAGGCTCTGTTGGGATACAATTTTATTTTAAAATGTCAATATGTTATATTTGGTGGAAATACTTCATTGGTGGGGAAAATTTGTACTGTGCTCTGAAGGTGACAGTTTTGGGAGAGGAAGGGAGGAGCAGGTTGACTTGTGCTTACGACACCATAGAGGGGTCACAGGGAGAGCAAGTTGGAGAGTGAGTTGGGATGGGCAAAGGCTTGGTTCTGCTCACACAACTTGCCAGCCATTTTCTATTCTATTCTATTCTATTCTATTCTATTCTATTCTCATCACAGTGGTAATCAAGCACCTTCCAATAGTGTATAATGTGACATGACTTACCTAAAAGAAGTCTGGGATTGGGAACAATGTGTTCCCTGCTCATGGGAACTCTATGGCTACATCTACACTGCAGGCTTCTTGTGCAAGAACTGTTTTGCGCAAGAGTTCTTGTGCAAAAGTTCTTGCATAAGAAAGAGTCCACACTGCCATAAGAACATAAGAACATAAGAACATAAGAACGGCCGTACCGGGTCAGACCAAAGGTCCATCTAGCCCAGTATCCTGTCTGCCGACAGTGGCCAGCACCAGGTGCCCCAGAGGGGGTGGACCGAAGACAATGATCAAGCGCTTTGTCTCCTGCCATCCCTCTCCAGCCTCTGTCAAACAGAGGCCAAGGACACCATTTTATCCCCTGGCTAATAGCCTTTTATGGACCTAACCTCCATGAAATTATCTAGCTTCTCTTTAAACTCTATTATAGTCCTAGCCTTCACAGCCTCCTCTGGCAAGGAGTTCCACATGCTGACTACACGCTGTGTGAAGAAGAACTTTCTTTTATTAGTTTTAAACCTGCTACCCATTAATTTCATTTGGTGTCCTCTAGTTCTTCTATTTAGGGAACTAATAAATAACTTTTCTTTATCGGCCCTCTCCATACCACTCATGATTTTATACACCTCTATCATATCCCCCCTCAGTCTCCTCTTTTCTAAACTGAAAAGTCCCAGTCGCTTTAACCTCTCCTCATATGGGACCCGTTCCAAACCCCTAATCAATTTAGTTGCCCTTTTCTGAACCCTTTCCAAGGCCAAAATATCTTTTTTGAGGTGAGGAGACCACATCTGTACACAGTATTCAAGATGTGGGCGTACCATAGTTTTATACAGGGGCAGTAAGATATTCCGGGTCTTATTTTCTATCCCTTTCTTAATAATACCTAGCATCCTATTTGCCTTTTTGACCGCCGCTGCACACTGTGTGGAAGTTTTCAGAGAACTGTCCACGATAACTCCAAGATCTCTTTCCTGATTTGTCGTAGCCAAATTAGCCCCCATCATACTGTACGTATAGTTGGGGTTATTTTTCCCAATGTGCATTACTTTACACTTATCCACATTAAATTTAATTTGCCATTTTGTTGCCCAATCAACTTTGTGCTTTTGCGCAAGAGATGTGCTTTTGCACAGGAGTGTCCATGGCAGTGTGGATGCTCTCTTGTGCAAGAAAGCTCTGATGGCCATTTTAGCCATAGGGGTTTCTTGCACAAGAAATTCATGTTGCCTGTCTACACTGCCTTCTTGTGGAAGAGCTTTTGCACAAGAGGGCTTATTCCTCGTGGGGAGAGGAATAACTCTTCTGGAAGAAGCCCTGTTTCCCGACGCTGTACTGTAAATTTACTTGAGCAAGAACGTGCATGCAGTGTAGATACCCGGCAAGTTTTTGCGCAAGAACAGCTGTTCTTGCACAAAAATCCTGCAGTGTAGATGTAGCCTATATGAAATTACCTTAATGGTCTCTGTGGAAGAGGAAGATGGTCCATTTGCCCTATGCACAATCTTGGCTCTAATGTGTTAAGAAAGACATTAAATGTTTTTAGGGTTATATGTCCAGAAAACTAAGAAACCTCTATGGACTATTTCAGTAAAGGTTTTATTGTAAAGTGTGTGTATTGTTTAATTGATGTTGTTTTAAGACAATTTCTATCCTAACATTTAGTGTTCTGTCAGACTGGCAAGATTAAATGGATTCAGTTCCTGAGACTAAGTGATATTAAATATCAGTAGTGAGATTTCTTTTGCATGTAGGCAAGCTAATGACACATGTCAAATGAGCAACGACAGAGGCAAGGTATATACCTATTGCAAAATGTCCCATCAAGGGTTAACTTGAAGGACTTAGGCCCGTTCTAAGGTCAACTATTGCAAAAATCAGACAGGTAAATGTACAATGTGTCTCTCTTCTGTAATGTGTATGAAATGGCATTAATCACATGGGTTACTTGGCATTTAATGAGAGACTCAGCTGAAGCACAGGAAGAAGACTTACAAATAAAAGGTATCAAATATCAAACAAATATGTAATAGCAGTGGCTCATATACCTAAGAAATAGTAATGACTACATGCATTTCTGAAATGTGAGGCACTCGCATTTCTGAAATGTGAGGCATTTACATTTAAAGCAAATGAAAGGGAAAATTAAAAGCCCTTCCAGTCTCTTCTCCCTCCTTTCAATCTCTCTATCCCATTCTCTAGGTAGTATTACTTTTTAAGTTATTTTAACTAGTGTAGTGCACCTTTTAATTAGGGGTTCATTGTGGCTGAACCTTAGAATTCTTGAGTTTCTGATAAGTCCTATTGCTCTTTTTCTTTACTTTTATATTTCATTTTTTTATATTTCATGTTTATATTTTTATTACATTCTGTAAAATTGCAGTATTAGCTTGTATGCTGGGAGCATCTCTGTTCTGTGTTGGAACAACACCTACCACAGCAGAGTCTTGATCCATTACTTGGGTTCCTAGATTATATAAATGAATAATAATTTATACAAACTTCCAACACACTTTTGATGTGGAAGAGTTTTCTACAATTCAATAGGGATTAAACCACTTGTGTTCAATAGAAATTATTTTTAAATATGTAGAATTTAATTAACAGAGAACAGGACATTTCTATAGTATTTTTAAGATATCCTATAGAATTATATAGAATATTGTACCCTCGCTATAGAATTCTAGTGTCACCACTATGCCAATCAATAGTTGATTTCAGGGCTTTCCACATTGTTTTCTCCTTTGAGGAGACATTAGTGACATAATCTGTATTTTCTTTGAGTAATTAGTGTTTGTATATTAAATACAACATACTTGAACAGAGGTGGTCACAAACAGCATATAATCAATCCCCTCTCTTAGGAAATTCTACCAAAATACTAATGTCCAGTTCACAGGAAGCAAGTCTGCACCAAGAAGTGACTTCTATTACACAGATAAAGGCCATGCTTCTCAACCTTTCTGGACTACTGCACCATGAAGCCTGAGTCACCACAAAGGGCTGAAGCCTAAGCTCTGTCCCCCAGAGGCCCTTATAGCATGCTTACAGCTTCCTAATGTGGGGACTGCACTTGCCATCTGGATGTGGTGACCCCAGGTTGAAAGAAAATGATCTAGATGAGTTGACGTACCCCCTGAAAGACTTCTATATATCCTAGTTGAGGACTACTGGATTAAGGCAGAGATCAAACTTTCCTGTTTTACAATAACCTATACAAACAGCCTAACCAAAACATAACGTAACATTTCTTCAGACTAGTGACAAAAGGAACTCATAAAATTATGTAGATGATGGGTCCACTTGCAGACTCTTTCCTCAAAACCATGTAAGTTTTTTAAAAAAGTGGAAAAATTATTCCCAGTTAAATTCTTTTAGCTGCATTATAGCAGTTAGTGGAGAACTAAACAAGCCCCACTCCCCAATACCATTTTATTACAATGAAAAAAATACCCTTTTAGGGTTAGGCCACCATGAGCATGTTACCCCGGTGCGTCAATCTCACACAGGCCCCCAGTTTTGCTTTCATTGCCAGTTTAAGGTCTTCATCCTGAATTTTAACTTCTTGTACTTTAAAACATGAGTTCTAAACAATTGTTCTCAAAAGTACAGAGGCAAATGATTAGTATTTCATAGGTAACTGATTGAATAGATGAGTGGTCAAAGTAGCTACTGTATGAATTCTTGGAATAACAAGATTAAAATACCTGTGAGCATGTTGTCAATCCACTGATGGACAGGCGATGAAATTCATTCTTCCCTTTTATCTATACATTGAAACAAATAGCTTTGTTGTTTTCATGTCTCATGAGAGGAAAATCCCAGGACAGATTAATTTGAGGGCAAAATGTGGATCTGCAGGTATCGTATGTTGGGAAGGTTTTACTCTACCCTCAGCACTGCCTAACACTTTGAAATGGGGCTGGGTCACTTTCATTTAGTTCCTAGTGATGCAACTCTGCCTCCTGCATTTTCCACAAACCTTGAACAAGACCAAGACCCTGCCTTCAAGAATTGATAATCCACTTGTTTCCAAGATGAGGACCTAAATTCTGAGTTTAACAAATCAGGGGGTTGAGAGGAGGGAAGAGAGAGAGGAATCACTTGCCCCAAATAATTTGTGTGTGCATAAATTGTGGGGTTTTTTTTGCAGTGTAATAGGCTACATAATGTTAGTACCCCCCCATTCTTCCCTTTTTAAATATAACCAATGATTCTATCTAGTCCAGTGGCTGTCTGTGGTAAGTTTAGCACACCCATCACCATAATGTCTCAGCACCATTATGATTTTCTAAATTGTCTTCACTTGCCAGCCAGTTTGACTATTCATAATACTCACAGCAGCATCAGCTGCAAGCCTCTCTAACAGTTGTACAAAACCCCAAACTCAGCTGTGCTGTCTACTGTGCACAGACTTACAAAACATTAATGAGGGATAATGCAATATTTTGGTTACAGGTTATTAAACTGAACTTGCTTAAGAGTTGTTCCTTTTGTGTGGAAAGCATAACGGATAGAACTGTTGGAAAATGCAGCTTTCATAAATGTACTTCTATGACAAATCAATTGTCCACTGGGTGCCACTGTTGATCCATGCAGCCTTGTACTGAATACTTTCTTTGGCAGTGCAAATGTTTCTTTTGTTATGAACAGCAGGTGCTCTCTTAACTATTTGATGATTCCTACAGAGAGAGTGTAAGATTCTGGTGGAAGAAAAATTGAAAGCTTTTTTTCTACTGTTAATGATAATGATTGAGTCTCACATCGAGGTATAAGGATTCAAAAAACATTCTAGGTGAATACACATTGGTGAGGTCAGCTTAGTGCAAGAACCACAACAGTTATACGAAGGACAGACAGGACTGTTCATGGCCTTTGCATTCTGTTTTACTCTCCTTTGCACTACTCATGTTTTCTACACAAGGTGTTAATGTGCCTTGCTTCAAAGCACTTACCTGTGACATGACAAATCTGCTGCCACCTTGCTCTGTCAAGGGTTGTTGCTTCCTAGTTGCTAGAGGTCAACCTGACATGCATTCATTTTTTACTTCAGTGAGTCTTTATATCATTTGTGGTGGCCACCCTGAGAAAGGATGCCTTATTTTAGTTGGCCATAAAATGTGGCCTTAGGTATTCTCAAGTTGGCCCTACAAATGCAGCTGAGCTTTATGAACATCATCTTGTTACTACCTGCCTCCCACTCAAAGGAATCCTGCCTATGCTAGCTGGGTATTAGGTACCTGATACCATCAGCCACCAAGCACTCTCCTCTGGGTCTTTGCCTTGCAGGCTGACAACAAGACATTCCCCTATCTCCTACAAGATAGCTTAGTCCCAAATTCTTTTCAGTATTTTTAACCAGTTTGGTTAAGACTCTTTCTCATAAGGTCAGGCTTGCTGAGCTTTTGTGCTGCAGATGGAAGGAATAATGGGTTCACACGCATCTTCTAGAAACAGCTTAGTTTGCAAACAAGATAAACCTCCTGCATTTGATTTTTTTCCTCTGTGCTGCTTTGATGTTGATTTCACATCCCACCATTAGCATTCTAGTCAGTTTGTAAATGGGCCTCCACTGAAAAGCTTACAGTACTTCATTTGCATGTAATCAGAGAGATAGATGTTTCTTACGTCCTGTCTGTTGGAGCCATTCTAGGGCATGTCACATACATGTTTTAAAAAATAATTTTGTACCAATACATAGCTCCTTAAATAGTATATGTACATTCATCTCACAGTGATTAAGAGGACCAGTATGGCATAGACTTAAATTAGAGACCTTCCATGACATTCTTTGGTGAACTAAAATGTAAATAACAAGTCTAGGTGATTCCTGCAACTTTTGTGCACCCCTTATGCCTTCTCCCAGTTGACATAAAAAAGTCTATGGGTTACACTTAACAACTTGAAATCTAATCTATTAAAAGTAATTAGATTTTACACCTTTCTCTAAACCTACCTTCTAATTTTGTTTTTACAATCGCTATTTATTTTAAGAGTGTGGGGTTTTTTGCATGATACTCATATGACCAACAGAAGAAACTGATCGTCTCTTTGGGGGGAAATGTTGAAACTGGCAACACCAAGTGCTAATAAATGGACATAATAAATAAACTTTCTTGGTTTCTTATTCTTGCTTATTCTAGTTATAGTTTCTTACTACTATAAGAAGTGACAACAGTAGATTACATATTTTCAACAGAATTATGACTGACTGAATCACTTCATAAGCCTGAAGCAGGGGAAACCTAAGGTATCAGAAGAAGTGATGTAAAGTCATTTCCTTTGACAAACACTAGCAAATACGTTTTCCATCGTGAGCTTTCTCAGTATCCAGAGCCATTTCCATCAACCTTGAATGAAAGAAAATAGAATGTAGCTAATTTATAGGATCCATCCTTATTGACTTCCATGACATTTCCCTTGTTGAAAACTCCGTATTTTTCTTCTTGCTCCAGTTTCTTGGTAATGATTCTTCCATTCCCATAAATCAGAAGATGAAGATCTGGTGTTTGGCAGTAGAATACAAATATCACACTCTGGCTTCATTAGAAAATATATATTGAAGACAGTATAGTCGTTTTTTTTATTTATTTTGATATACTTCTGTACCATTGTTATAAAACTCCATTCTAACACCGTTTCTGTTGCAATGGAAACAATGCATAGATTTATCGGTGCTCCCCCATACAATCTCTATCTCTTCAAACATAGACCACTCATTTAAGCTACCCATCATTAAATATTTTCCTCCTGCACCAATCAGTCCAAATACGTCAAATCACCAAAGAGAAGAAAAGCCTGAAAAAATTGATGAGCCTTGCAGTATGCTCTGAAGGTCAACAACTCCAGGCTCTGAATCAAATCTCACAGTCAAGCACAGCTTAACCAAAACATTGACACACAAGGAGAGTGATGCCATATATGGAGAGAGGCCAGCTCTCAACTCATATCACTAGGTAACAAAAACAATTAGGGATAAATAGATAAAACCAGAACTCAGACTCCATTAGAAACCAATCACAAGCATACATAGACTATTTTTAAGTGATCATATACTCCGTAGTCTCACCATTATAGTGTGCAATGAACCTGTGCATTGATCATATTTTTGTGCCATTTTTTAAACAATTATTTATGCTTTACAGTGTGCATGGTTTCTATGAAATTAAACTGAAAATATACTGTAACCAATCTCTTTTTATTATTCCCTAACACTCTGTCTGCCACTTTTGTATATCTTTTTTTTGCCACTGCTTAATATCATACATTCCCCATCTATTGCCGTATCTTTGAAACTCTTCCCCTATTTCTTTTGAATTTTAATCCCCATATTGTGCTCATTACAGAAGATGGAACATTGGATACCGTAGTCAGTACTAGAATAAAAGAGTGAAAGTCAAAGTGGATGAGATAATATCTTTTATTGGACCAACATCTGTTGGTTTAAGAGACAAGCTTTCAAGCTACATAGAGCTTGTCTCTGTCACCCACAGATGTCAGTCCAATAAAAGATATGATGTGACCCACCTTGTGTCTCTCATTATTGTGGAACTAACATACCTACAACTACATTGCATACTAGAATGGAAGAATAAATATCTGGTGGAACAGGACATAAATATGAAGACTAAATTCTGATTCTTACAAACACTCATTACATTTGGGTTATGTTTAATTATGGCTGTGAAACATGGACATTCAAACAATCAATAAAAGGAGCCTACAGTTAATCCAATTATGGCATAGAAGAATTCTCAAAATATCAGAGAGATTGTGTAACCACTGGAGAAAAAATGGATATCATTGGAACTCAGCAAGTTCTAATCAGAGATAGAACCATTAGGTTAGAAAGGATTGCAAGGGTCATCTAATTGAACTGTTGCCCTGGACTTCAGGAGAGTATACACTCCAGAATGTGATCAATCTAACTGCAACCATATTATGTACATTCCATCACCCTGAATTAATGAAACAGAGCACAAGATAGTAAAGAGTTAATCTGAAAGCAGGCTTTCAGAAGCAAGGTCAAAATAAAGCTATAATTTCTGCAAATCAGAATGAAAGGAGGAGACAGCCAAGTAAACAACTGAGATTGAAAACGGTGGTCGTTGGAAAATCTTGAATCTAGATATCGCTGATATTAAAATGTTTATTGAATGTTAGAAAAGTGGTGATTCAGTAGGGGTCACTATGACCTATGTTTCTGTAGAAGTTAGTTATAAACACTTATCTAATAGAATATACTTTGGAGCAGCTCTCTGAAGCCATCTTGAAATTTTTAAGCATCTGACCACTGCATACTTACAGTTAATTGTTTAATATCATACTAGATGTTAGGTAAATTTCTGGGATGTACAAAACCTATTGCTTATGTCTGTGTGTGCTTAAATCTAGTAAACTGCAGAGTTAGATGAGAACATGCTTATTTGCCTTTAATCCTCTATCAAAGAGAATTGCTGTGTTCCTATTGATTTATTCCTGACACTACCTGTAATGAAATAGTTAATTTGCCCCTGCTGTGGGTTCTGAAAACTGTAACATAACCACCTGTCCAGTTACAGGATTTGTTGTGTCTAAATCATTGAAGACAGATGGCTATTCAGCCTCTTTTTGAAAGTATCCAGAGAGGGAGTTTCCATTGCCCTATTCTTACAGTTAAGAAGTTTACTCTGAGATTTAGTCTAAAACAGCTGTGCTATAGTTTGAACCCATTGCCTGTAGTCTCACCCTCTGTGGCAAGAGAGAACAAGTTTTCTCCATCTTTTATTTCAGCCTCTCAAGTATTTGAAGACCACTATTATGTCCCCTCCCTTAGTTACCTCTTTTTGAAAACTAAACATACCCAGTTCCTTCAGCATTTGCTCATATAGTTTGCATTTCAATCCTTTGATCATCTTTGTTTCCCTTTGCAGCCTTTCCTGTTTTTCTATATCTTTTCTATACACTGGTGACTAAAATTGGACATAATTTTATGTCAAAGCTGAACCTTAATCAGTATTGAATAGAGCAATATTGTCACTTCCTGTGACTCGCAAAAAAAAAGGTTGCATTAACAGATGCATAGCATGCAACAGTATCATATTGCTGACTTACAAGATTGTGATCCACCAAAACTGCTGCTAAACCAGTTTTCCCTCATTCTACATTTATTTTTTCTTTTCTATTTCATTTTCAATTCTTCAGTTTATCAAGATCCCTTTGAACTTTAGCTCTGTCCTCCAAAGGGTTTGAAACACCCTAGTTTTGTCCTGCAAATTTGATCAGTATGCTCTCTATTCCTACATCTAGGTCATTAATAATGATGATAAATAACACCAGACCCCCAAATAGACTCCTATGGAATCCACTTTAGATGTCCTTCCAAGCTGACATCAATTGCTCTTTGTTTGCAATTGTTTAACCAGTTGTGTATCCACTCAATAGTAGTTCCACTGAGCCTGCATTTCTTCAGCTTACTCAGGAGACTTTAACGTGGGACTGTGTGAAAAGCCTTGCTGATGTCTCGGTGAATTATATCCACTGCAGTCCCCATATCCACCAAACCATTTCCCTTGTCAAAGAAGGAAAACAAGCTGGTTTGGCATGATTTGTTCTTAGTAAATCCATTCTGGTTGCTAGTGATCATTCCTTCATCCTCCAGGTATCCACAAATTGAATGTTTTATAATAAATTATATTACAATATATTAGGTTATTATAACAACCACCCAGGTATTGGGGACAGGCTGACTAGTCTACAGTCCCCCCAGCTCCTCCTTTCCCCCTTTTAAAGATGTATACTACATTAGCCCTTCTCCAGTCTTCCAGGACCTCTCCTCTCATCCCTGGCAAGTATAATTGCCAGTGGCTCTGAGATTTCTTCAGCTAATTCTTTTAGTGCTCTGGGGTGAATAGCATCAGGCTTTGATGTCTTGAATTTATTCAAATTAGTCAAAAGATCTCTGACATATTTTCAGAGTACAGAGAGATTCTGTTGCTGGCATATTTCAAGATGTTCAATGGGCAATGCATGTTTATGGTTACTTGAAGTGACAGCTGATGGTAGAGCAACACAAGGCAGAAAAAAGATTTTGGATGGACAACGTGATATCCTTGATGGATCAAAAAGACTATTTATCCACAAAGAGATGAGCAGAAGCTCATACAGAATGGGCTATAATGGTTGCAGACCTCCAGTAATGTGGATGCCACTAAATAATAATCAAGGGTGTTTAACACTACTCCTAATTTCCTGTTTCTTCTTTGAAGAGCAATGTTTTGTCTCAATCAGAACTACAAATAGATTACCTATTTGTATTGTTGATTATTGTTTGTCTTTTTTAATGCTCCATCCTCCCCTGTGCTCTGCATCAAAGACACTACATAAATAAGTATAATGCCACATAATTATAAAGTTTACTTTAGAGGGAAAGGAGAATAGAGGATACAGTTCTAAATGAGCTCCTTGTGCTGTTGAGTTCCTTTGGAAATATTTGGAAGCTAAAAACAAATCTAAGCAAAGGAAGATTACAAGAATGGTGATAGGGCTGACTGTAATCTTTATGACCCCCGAAGAAAAAAGTAGCCGTGTATTTTCTCTAAACTAGCCAAGTACATTTCCCCCATGTAACAGTTTTGGATGCAGGGAATATTACTTGCAGCATGTGTCAAAATGTTTGGGGTATTACTCTCCTAAAGTGTTCAAGAAGATTTCCCCATATCTCCATGCTGGAGACCAAATGTGGCTGATATCCTGTCAGTTAACTATGACACATAAGGATTCACTTAAATGAATATTACAAAACTAGCCAATAGCCCATCATAAGACAGGATTTCTGGGTCTCTCCTCCACGTCCTATTCCCTTTCTATCTCACTCTTCTCTCCTGAGCCTCCAGTCTCTCGCTCTGTCTTTCTCTCTCTCTCTCTCTCCTACTGCCTCCCCCTTCCCCCCCCCGCTCTCCTCCGCCTCCTCTCTGTCTCCTCCGCTCTCCTCTGTCTCCATCGGGGATGCATGCTCGTCCAGGCCCCACCCCCTGACCATGTACGTCACCGCCTCGCCCCCCCGTCCCCTCTCGCCGTGGCGCTCGGCTGACTTCTGCGCCGCTCAGCCGGCCGCGGGGGAGCAAGCGGCGCACTCCCCATGCAGCACAGGCCGCCCAGAGGGTACAGCCAGCATTTCAGCAACAGCGCCGCCCAGAGGGAACAGCCAGCATTTCGGGCAACAGCGCTGCCCAGAGGGAACACCCAGCATTTCAGGCAACAGTGCCGCCCGGAGGGAACAGCCAGCATTTCAGCGTTACAGACTCTCAGACATTGGGCTACTATATATATGATAACAAAATAATTATCTAATACCAAAATGCTACCCCGTGTACACAAGTTTCATTTTCTACACGGGCGGTTTTTTGAAGTTAGAAAGGCCAAACAAAAAAAAAATCACAAGACTTTGACTTAAAAAAAGTTCATATTCTAAGTTTTAACTGATTACCACTCAAACTAGAGAACACATTTATTTGAAACTCCACAGAAAATTTAAGCTTTCCTCAGATTATGTGGTGAAAATGTGGGGCAGATATAATTTGTTCTGCCTATAAAAACAGAGAGGCTAAACTCCTACTTTACACAAACAATAGCACCCAATGCCAAATACGGCATTGGAACAGCTGCACTATTTTATTTAGAAAAAGGAAGTACACGTGAACAGGAATGCCAGAGAGCCTCTGAAAAGATGAAGGTCTTTTGTTTCCTAAATTATTTAATCTAAATACAGTGACTTACAATATATAAGATATTTTTCCAACCATGACCCATTCTTTCCCCATTGTGGCTATGCATGACAATACTTTGTGCTTTGAGTGTCATATGTGGCGACATTTTTAAAACACTGTTGTCCTTTTTTTTAGATCCAAGTGGCTAATCAAGGATATTCCAGCTGAAAGCAGAAATTCACGATGTCTGGGATATTGCAGGTAATCTTGTTAATTTACAAGGAATATACAAAGTCCTGCTTTTCTGAGTGTAAGAGGAACCAGGATCTAAAGGATCTGTTTCTTAGCCGAGAGTCCCAATATTCCACAGCCAATGCACACGTACAGATATATTCATCCAATACCCAGTGGAATCCTCCACACATATGATGATAGTTTCTTAGCACACTCTATTAGGCCTTGATTTAGGTGTTAAATGTCTTTTATAAGTCTCTTCAGTGAAGGCTGTACTCACATCCAATTTCCAAGGGTATGTTTATATTGAAAAAAAGACCTGGAGTATAGCCACAGCTGACCCTGGCTCACTTGGCTAAAAATGGCAGTGTAGAGGTTTGGGCTTGAGCTGGATACTGGACTCTGAAACCAGCCTTCCCACCCCCTCACAGGGCCTCAGAGCTGAAGTTCCTACCTGAGCCCAAGTATCTCTTCAGCAATTTGACAGTCCTGAAGTCCTAACCCTGTGAGCCCAGGCTAGCTGCAGGTGTTTAACTACTGTGTAAATGTACTCAAAAAGGTTTCTGATCTAAAAAGTTACCAGTACCTTTCAGCATAACCAAACAGTACCACGGACAGTTTTCACAATTTAAGTTTCTCATTTTCAAAGATTCTGCCAAGCTAAGTAATATTACTTATATTTAAAGTGGGGACTACTGTTGGTGGTTAGGTGTTGATAGAGCTTTGGCTGCATGTGTGTATTCCCTCTATGTACCACCCCGGCCCTGTGTAGACAGCTGGCATAACAGACTTAGAGCCACAGTCCCAATGACATCTAGATTAGTTAAGGGATGAACATACTGAGCCAGGGTTACTAGTATCCTGCAGACTCTATCAGACCTCCAAAACATGTATACCCATAATAACAGTGGACCAGCTCAATGAATGGCAGGACTTTCCCTGCCTCCCTAAGCTATGTCTAGACTGCAGGCTTCTTTCAGAAGAAGCTTTTCCGGAAGACATCTTCTGGAAAAACTTCTTTAGAAAGAGAGCGTCCACACAGCAAAAGCGATGTGTTTTTTCGAAAGATAGCATCCACAATGAATGGATGCTAAGTTGCATCTAAGTTGTGATTACTATGGATGGAGTGGCCACCAGGGCACCTGTGCTTTTTCCTGTTCCTCTTCTTTAAAAAAAAAACCCTCTTCCCTGTCTACACACACCTTTTTCCGAAAGAGCTCTTTAGGAAAAAAGCTGCTTCTTTGTAGAAAGAGGTTTACTGCTGTCAGAAAAACCCCTGCATTCTTTCAACTTTCTGTCAAAAGAACACAATTGCAGTGTGTAGTTTTTCCAGAAAAACAGGCATTTTTCTGGAAAAACTCTGAAGTGTAGACATACTTCTAGGCTAGAGAAAGATAGTCCCTCTGAGATACAGATTTATGCCCTGTTACAAACAATTTAGTACTGCCCTTTTGACAGGGTTACTATAACTACTTTCCCCCTGACATAGCTAGTTATCACTCATCACCCTGTACATGTTGGTGCGATCAAAATATCTCTATTACATACTGTCATCCTAGTATGATAGTGTGTTCCTATTATCCTTGGGGAATGTTTTTTTACCATTCTTGATATTGGATGGTCTGGTACCACTTGACATTGGGATATGTTTGCATGAGGACTCTGTAATTAGCACTTCTTCGGAATGTGTATTTCTGCAGTATCAACCCTGTTCTTGTCAGATTCTGTGAGCAGCTCTGCCTCATACCAAGCCTCTGAGAGAATAGCTTATTTCTCTTCCTACTACACTGCTGAAACTGGTAATATATTTCAAAAATGAAACTTTTAAAGTGTACATTGAATAAGAAATATATTTTCTGTTCCATTAGTCATTTGTGGTGTTTCAACACTGCACTGTTCTTTTGGAATAATTCCGAAATAACAATGTGAGCTTCTACATAGCAATTCTGTTATTTTGAAATCATTTCGAAATAACAGATGGCTTATTCCAACTTCTGTAAACCTCATTCCATGAGGAACAACGTCTCTTCCGAAATAGCTATTTTGGAATAGGGCATGTGTGGATATGGCACTGGGAGTTATTTCAAAATAAGGGGCCTCTAGGAAATCCACAGGTGCCCTGCTGGCCATTCTGTCCACACTCCTCAGGACTCTATAGTTCCTTTTCCCCTGCAGCCCTTAAAGCTGCAGCCACAGGGGAAAGGGCTTGTGGAAGGAAGCTGGCCCTGACTGCCTCCAGCCACACCACAGCAGCCACAGCACCTCAGCAAGCCACCATGGCAGACCCTCAAGCCCACAAGGGTCCTCCCCCACTCCCAGGGATCACTCTGATGGCTCCCAGGAGCCTTCCAGGTGCTGCAAGAAGCATGTGCCATCCTGGTCTGGGATGGACATCCTGGCCCTCACTGAGGTGTGGGGTGGGGAGGAAAACCTCCAGGATCTCTGCTCCAGATGGTGCAATGTCAACATCTATGGCCACATGGCCAATAGACTGGCCACCAAAGGCTATATCTGGACCCAGGTGCAGGTCCGGATGAAAGTCAAAGAGCTCTGCCAGGGCTGCACCAAAGTGAGGGAGTGCAGCTCCAGCTCAGGGGCAGAACCACACTCCTGCCACTATTATCAAGACCTGCACTGCATCCTGGGGGCAGTGCAGCCCCTTCCCCACCCCTGGTGGTTGACTCAGGGCTGGAGACACTCATCGTTGCCCGCCTGGGGGTTAGAGCCAGTGAGGAGGACCTCGGTGACACTGACACTGGAGCCGGTACCCCATGGCCTAGATGTGTCCCAGGCATCCTCCAAGGCTGGGTAGGGAACATCAGGAGAGTGACCTTATTTTTCTCACACAGACGGGGTGGAGGTGACAGGTGGCGAGGGGGGGGCACTCTTTTCTCGGCCTTCTTGGTCATGCTGAAGTCCATGCACATGGATGTACGTGCAGTGGCAGTCTGTGCCACACAGCTCCAGGAGGAGCACCCATGGGCTTCTGATCACAGGGTCTGGGGAGGCCAGCCACACTTCAGACACCCGGGTGGGACACCCTCCCACCACAAGCCATCACTAGAAGGATGCTCAAGGCACTGGCAACAGCACTTCCAGATGTAGGTGTGTCTGCTGCTCACACCTTCCTACCCTCTTCACCTGATCCTTTCTCTCCCAGCAGCCAGGGATACAAGTTCTCTTCCTTTGGGATGCCACACAACCAGACCCAGTGTGTACATGGCACCACGGCAAGACCAGCCACCCTGAGGCTCCCCCAACATAGATCTGAAATAAGCATAAGTGTAGACATACCCTTGGTTCCATTGATCAGAAGCCTATATTAGATGGTTTTATATTTTTTTCATGTCTTTAATGTATTTTGAAAATAGTTTGAGAGTGTAAAGATGAATATTCATTCATATTTCTGTTCATAGTGTCGCTTCTATTTAAGTAAAGATTTTTACACAGTAAAGAAGCATCTGCATTCTGTCCATTTCCAGATGCATCCGAGACAACAGCAGATAAGTACTAGCAGCATTAACATTTTTTTTCAAGCTCTCTTTCCACTGAAAACACTAACCCACAGCTCTGAGAGAATGCCCAAAGAGCTGGGAATATATGAACATCTCATCATAATAATAGGCTAATAGTGAGGTGCCTCAGAGAGCAATACTAATGGTCTAGAAGAGAGTTGAATAGGAAATGGCATCTTTTGCTGAACACAACCTTTATTTATGACTAAGGAAGGCTGTGGGGGACTTCAGAAGGAAATAAAAAAAAGCTAGATAATCAAGCAGTCTAACAGATGAAACAGAACATAAGCACATTCCAGATAATGAAACATTAGACAGAACAGTTGAACCTTCCAGTAAAAGAGTGAGAGGCTCTGAATTACTTATGGTCTCCGAGGAGAAGGTTTGCTATCATTACGGACAGCTGAATGAAGATCTGGGCCAGTATAAAACATCAGCTCTAAACAAATGAAGTTAAAGAATAAACTTTTACATGATGTAAGTTCTTTGCAACAATAGATGGTATGTCATTTCCTTAGTGCTGAATTTGGGTTTTGTCACTTCATTAGAAAAGACAGCCCAAATAGAAGAGGTGAAGAAATTAAAAGAGGAAGGAATGATGAGCATGCCATTAAGGCACTGCACTGGGAGTCAAGAGGTCTGGGTTTAGTCCCTTCTTCAACATGAGATTTCTTGTGTGACCTTAGGCTATCATCCAACCTGTATTGTACATCAAGTTCTCTACGTGTAAAATGAGACATGTATGTGCCTAAATCACAACAATATAGAGGAACACTCAACTACTGCATCTGTGCCTCTCAAAATATTTTGCAGACCTGGATAAGTAGGATTATCCTAATGCTATTGTTAGCCTCTCTGCCTCAGTTTTCTAAGTGGCTCTCCTTCAGTCATATAAAGATCTAATGTCAAACTAGGAATAAAATCCAGTTCCTAACTAGGCCTCTCAGTTCACTGATTTAACCATTAACCATTACTCCCTACAATTAACACATGGATATCAGGGTTGCAGGGTATTACTGAGTGAAATATCAGTAAATACATTTAAATAACTAAGGACAACAAATGTAATTACAATGGTTAGTTGAAAGAAAGATAAACTACTAATTTTCACTGGAGGGAATAAGTTATATGCTAGGTCATAAAATAATGACTAGCTGGTGTAATATGTCAACTCATTAGGAATTTTCCTTTGATAATATAGTATTACATTAGGCCAGACATTATAAAGGCTTTGGATCTTCCTCTGAAGCAACTAGTATTGACCACTGACAACACACCAGCTTAGTATGATATACTATGGCAATTCCTGGGCTCCTTTGTAGTGATAGATGAGAGTAGACTGGTTGGTTACAGTAGTGGACTCCAAAGGGTTGCTAGTTTGTTTTTTCACCAACAGTCCATGGCAAGTAGTTTGCCCTGAAGTTTACTACCTTTTAAAATGTTATTTTAATGTTATTTTGGCATCAAATCCTTGCTTTTTGTATCTCTTGCTAACTAATCCAGATTCTTAAGAATAAAGTGGACCGTACAGTTACAGGAATTTGTTTTATTTTTCTTTTAAGCACTCAGGTGTTAGCAGTTGGCATTTAATTCTAGAATGTATTTTGCTGTTTTAGAACCAAGTTAGTTATTTCTTTAAAATATTCTGCAGCTGAAGGAGCTACTGCAAAGGGGAAAAAGTCTCTAACACTGCTCATTAAACAAAATTATACATGTAAGGTATTCTGTTTGAATTATTATATTTTGTAAATATCTTTTTTGCAGCGGGAAATAAGTTTTCAGAAATATTATGTTTACTAGTTCCCTCCATATGAACATTTTGTGATAATATCTGAAATACTGGAAATCACATCAAAAATATAAAATCTGTAAAGGAGTTTTCAAAGCTTTGAAATCAGTAACTGGAAATATTGTGTTCTCTTTGTAGCTACAGTGTATGTGGGTGGTAGGAGAAGATGGATTGAAAATGATGTAAGACTGAAGTATTCTACCACTGCAACAAGATCAATATTAGAAAAAAAGGCACTGGGATCAGCTAATGCTGCAGTTTCATAAAAATCTGAGCTATCAGGAGAATCTGAGAAGCAGAAGTTAATGAAAAATGGAGGATCTGGAAACTGATCCAGAAGCAATAACATAAGATTGATGGGGGCTACTGGAAGTGCCCTTTACAATGAGAGAGAGAGGGAGAGTGTGTGTGTAAAGGTCTCCTTGTAGAGAATATGTTTGAAAAAATGCTTCTGTCCATTTCCCAGGGTCAATGAAAGGATCATATGTCTATAATTGAAAAAGTTCATCATTGTAACATTATTGGAATTCGCCAGGTGGTTTACAGATAGCATTCATTCATCTGCTTATCTGAATATATGGGAGTTCAATACTAAGGAGATGCTCATTGTCAACTGTGATGTAATTTTTTAAAACATACTGAATATATCCATAAAGAGTGTTTTCCTGGGAGGTCCACATGTTTCAGTGCAAGAAATGATGTAAGAAAACCAGTAAGGCTTGACTCTCCTTTCCTTTACTCTGATACCATTTTGTGGAACACCTGGAAAGTAAAAATAACTTGTTAACGGGGAGGGAGAGCAGACTTGCCAGACCTCTGGGCAAGGTTGGGGAGGGCAGCTCAGTGCTTATGGAAGGGGTGGTGTCTAGGGCAGAAGGGGCAGGGCATGGAGCACACTGAGTGGCACTCATGTGTCAATTTAAAGAGCCTGTGCTGGAGCAGCAGCTGGGAGCCCTAGGCCATTTTGAGTCACTGAACCCTGTGGCAGATGCCTCCTCCCTCCACTGGCAGGCCTGCTTGTTCACAACAGGAAACCCTCACTGTGTGTGTTGAATACAAATTTGAATGAACCCCACCGCGTTTTCAGTTTCTGACACAAATAATTTTTTGTATCCCTCAATCTGGGGCTTTCATACAAATTGCATCCCACATTTGGACTCTGGCAGATTTACACTTACACTATTCATCCCTATTTCTTGAATGTCTTTTTAAAACTTATGAGAAGTAATAGGCAGGAACTTCACCTGCTTCCTAAACTGTTCCACAGCACCCGTCCAACAAACAGACTCAGGCTCTCCTATATATAGTGCCTTTTAACTCATCAATCGGTAATTCTGGATGGCTAAATTTCTTTCTCATTTAGATTTTCTTTTTCATTCCTACTGAATCAAGGAAGACCTACACATACTAAATACAAAAGAGGAGGCAGCACAGATCAGTGTTTGGTGATATTTAAAAGTAGATGTAATGCTCCTATTCCATGAGCTAGGTTGTTGTGCTGCAATGCCCTGCGCCCCTTAAAAATCCCCACTTCAAGATTTTCCTTCCCCACAAACTTGAACTTTGCCTTTAGAGACTCTCTCACCTATTTCACCCTAGGTCTACAGGGTGACACTGACTGATGGCTGTTGCTGCAGACTGGGCTTGCACCAGCCATTGTGACTGGAAGCAATGTTACCCCATGTAGCCAGACAGGAACCCCCCTGTAACATCCATTTTTGCTTGCCTGGAGCATACAGGGCACACAGAGCAGTAAAATAAGCATAGTCTTTGAAAGCCTTGACAGCAGGCCCTGATACGCTGGCTGCTGTGACCATGGATGGCTGTAAACAGAGATACGCCGATTGCTGACCTCGAGGCTGCGAGAACTGCCTTGACTGAAACCCATATTGATACGAACACACACTCATCTGGGGGGGAGGAATCTCCCGCCCAGTAAAGAATGTCCAGTACTCATAATTTAGTTATCTCTCTTGCAAGTGTAAATTAAGTCGAAACTCCCTTGTAAGAACTGGCGTCACAAAGACAGACCAACACAATTTGGCATCTTAGATAAGAAAGAGGATACGGGCCCCTATGGGTATAAAGATGGGTCCAGCAGCACACTTCCTCTGAGTGTCAATCTACCATCTGCCTGCTGGTCGGGTTAAGTAATTGCCTCCCGAGGTTCCGTGGGGATGCCCACCTCGTATTCGTCTTTCCTAGGAATTGAGGGACCAGCCCTGGCTTGACCCGCTGGAGTCGAGAGGCACAGAAGGGGGTAAATATTGTACCTGGATGTGTCCTTTGTCTTAAGTGTACACATAGACTTAGAGCTCTTTAAAGATTAAGCTGTCACTTGGTACCATTATTTCTATTTTCTATCTTTATTTTCTTTGTAACCATTTTTAAGATCTATATTTGTCAATAATTAAGAAATAGAGCAATAGCCATTGTAACCACATGCTTTATAAGTCTCCTTAATAAACCTGTAACTGTTTAAGCTTTAACCTGACTCCTTCAGTTGCTGTAACAGAACCAAGCACAATTTAAAAGAACTTCAGCCGGTCATAAAGGACAGGTATAGGAAGAGCTTGGGCGTTTTGGATCGTGTCACTCCCAGGTGACAGATCCGTGAGGCATCTCTCAGTCTTCCCTAGACTGCCCACTGCAAAGGGATCCTGTATCCTAGCAGTTGAAATCTGAGATGTAATAAGCTCTCCCTGTAAAACTCCTCGGGGCACCCTTCAGCCTTTCCTAGGCTGCCCGCTGCGACGGGACCTTGTGTCCCAGCAGAAAATACTTGGGTGTATCATACACACACACAATGCCCTGACTGTCGGCTGACACCCCACACTTCAAAGTGAGGCTCCAAGTATTCCCTTGTAGTACACCTCTCCCTTCAGCATCACCCAAACACCCCTCCCACTACATCCACCTACCCCACCCCCTGGCAAAGTCCTCCCTTTGGGAGCCTGTAACATGATAACTCTATCTAGCTATAGTAACCCCTCTCTACCTAGCTATCTAGGATAAGGCTTTCAAGAGGATTCAGCTTTATTCTAACTTGTTGCCATTGTAGTTAAAGGTAAAATGTCTGTCGACTTAAGCGGGTAGTAGAGATAGGCCAATAGGGAGTATTTTGTTTCTTAAGTTCCTCCTTAAGATATTAGCAGCGCTCAACGCACTGAGAAGGGAACAAATAATCACCAAAAATCATTCATCCTCGATTTATGCCACAGAGGTCAACTTCAAATTATTACAATGATTCAGAACTACATACTATCCTTAGAACAAAGAGACATATCATAACTATGATGCTTTGATATGTTGCAGCTCTGAATGGTACTTCTTGTCACTTTGAAAAGAATCTGCTTTGCAGTAGGGCTAAATGGCTAAAGTTCCTGTGTACATACAAAAACCTGGCTGTAATTGGCTGTACTCTTTCCTACAAATTTCAGCTCCTCAGTTATTTTGCTTTAATTGCTATAAAGCCTCTAGCTGAATTGCTGTGTTACAGCCAGTGATTCAAAGGAATTCAGGCTGGTAATATTACCAGTGAGGCTTCTTCTCTAAGATGATCTATTTCTTTTGCTATCTACACCCTACTCAAAATAATTCAGATTTTGGTGAATAGGTGGGATAAGAAACTAGGTGAAAACAAAATAGTTGCCATAATTCCCGAATCCTGCTATCCTTCCAGATTAAATTCTTCTTTCTCTGTGTGAGACATTGGCAATAACATATATTGCTTAAATTTATCTATAGCCCAGACGAGGTCTCTTCGGTTGTTGGTAGTGAGGGACATTTGGGAACTTTCAAGCAATGTGTTCTGTCTGCTCCCCTTCTTGCAAGTTTGGCTTTGTGTTTCTGTCAATCTGGGTTGGCAGGTGGGTTGTCTGAAGGAAGAAGGTGGGGATGAAATACAAGACTTGTGGGAAGGAAGAGAGTAAGAAGCAAGACTGGTGTGAAGAGCCTAAAGTCATGTCTGCGCTACACACATAGGTTGATCAACATAGGCTGATCAAAGTTATGTTAGCATACAGCTGCCACAGTTGTTATATTGCTTGAATGTATGCTTGCTACACTACTTGTGTCAGTGGTGAGTTTCCTCACTGTGGGCTTTTGTATTGATGAAGAGTTCAGTGCACCATGGGTATGTACTTACCACCCATCCAGTGCAGGGTATTTTGGGAAGTTTTTGCAGTGCCTAATGGGGCAATAACAAATCCCATAGGGTGCCTGGGAACAAGGGGTTAAGTTCCCTTAATGCAGTCATCTGTAGCCCATATTATTTGCACTTTTCTTTTCAGAGTCCCATAATCCCACATGACCCTACTCTGTGTCAGCCACTTCAGACAGAAACATGGAACCTGCACAGTTCTGCACTGTGTCATGATCACTGCAAGCACTGTGCACCTGATCCTGCAGAATTTGTAGAGCCACAAGAGGTGTCATAGGGAGCATGAGGATTCCTTGAGCAGAGACAACTTGTACCAGCTGACAGTGGGGTTTAGCCACCCCAAGAACAGCTCAAAAGTCAGGCTTCCCCACAGCTAGGCCCCTGTTTCAGTCTACCTTCCTGGTGAGCAGCTCCATGCAGCTCCCAGGTATTGCTCCTGCCTTTCCTCACAACTCCAGTGGCTGACACACAGGGAGGTGGCTCATCTGCACCATTTGACCATGTGGCTGGCAAACTGTGGCAGAAATCTGAGGGGAGATGTGACTGTATGTCTCCCCCCTCTCCCCCCCCACCTGCCATGAGTCACCTCTGCTTGCAGGCTAGATTGTTGTGAGACTTCGAAACAATTAAAGGTTGTTGGTGGCATTCACACAGCAGCTGAAGATGGGCCTGAGAAACAAATACTGGCTGGTGGGATCACATTGTCATGCAGATTTAGGTTGCTGGGCAGTAGCTGCTAGACCATGTCCCTGGCTCTGTGTGCTGGACTTGCCCCAGTTCTTTAGCACAGTACAACCAAAAGGAGAGCTGAACTGACAGTTGAGAAGTGAATGGTGTTTGCACTGTGGAAACTTGCAGTTCCAGATTGCTATTGGTCAGTGAGAAATCATTCTGGAGTCAGGCAATCCACTGCAAGGGCTATTGTCATACATATGTGCAGGGCCATTAATTGCTTTCTGCTACATGGGACAGTGATTCTAGGCAATAGGACATAGTGGATGGTTTTTGAGAAATGGAGTTTCCAGACTTCAGTGGGGTGAAAGATTGCATGCATATCCTTATTTTAGCTGCAGACCACCTTGCTACAAAGTGTGTCAATGTAAATGCCAATTTTTCTATGGCAATGCTAGTTTTGGTGGATCACGGGGGATATTTTAATGACATCTGGTCAGGGAAACTGCATAATACACACATATTTAAAAACACAGGACTGTTCAGAATGCTGAAAGCAGGAAGATTATTATTGGGAATGTGGAAAGCCAGTAGTGAGCCTAAGAGACCCAGCCTATCTGTTGCTCCCATGGCTTTTGAAGCTGTACACTGGCCACTTCAACAGTAGCAAGAAGCGCTTGACTGAGAGATTCAGCAAGTGCAGAATGATAGCAAAATGTGCCTTTGGCCAATTGAAGCATCACTGTCATTGTTTACTTACAAGATTGGATCTCAGTGAGAAGAAAATACCCCAAAGGTTATAGCTGCCTGCTGTGTCTGTGGAAATATCTGTGAAGCAAAGGGGGAAAAGTTTCTGCTGGGTGGAGGTGGAATGTCTAACTGCTGGATTTGAACAGCCAGATAAAAGGACTATAAGAAGAGCTCAACAGGGAACTATATAGCTCAGGGAGGCTTTGAAAGAACATTTTAATAGTGAGCCAGAATAGTGTGTGTTGCTGTAGTGTGCTCTGTCTGGCCTTCCTCTTTTGCAGTTTGGACTGAATCTTGTAATGATCTCCATGAATGTAGGAATACAGCATTGTCAAAGCACCTATTAATATTGTCTGTGAATGATATTGGGCAATACTGTAATATTGTTCTGTGACAAAATGAAGTAACAGGAAACTGGTGTGTACCAGATCAGATCAATACCAGAGAGCATATGTTATGAACTAATAAAGATGAATCTTCAGCCAAAAAAAAAAAGAGAGAGAGAATTTTATTCTGTAACATGAACCAGGCAATTAAAAAAACGATTTAAAACTTAATGAATTAAGGAAATAGAACTTATGAAGGGGAAAGAACATGCATTTCCATTACCAGCAGCAGCTTTCACAGATCAGAGTATCTGAAACTGTGATAGTCTTTAGTGTCACCTGTGGTGGAGTGATTGGAGTGGTGTGGCAACCACTGATGCCATGGGAAATGTCGAGGCTGGTAAATGGAGGTCCCAATATTGAGTTCTCTATGATATGTAGAGGGAATCAAGCACAGAATCGTTGAACCTGAAGGTCTACTAGGCTATGTCTACACTACAAGGTTTTTTGCACAAAACCAGCCGTTTTTGCACAAAAACCGGCAGAGTATCCACACCTCAAGCACGTTTTTGTGCAAAAAAACCCAACAAAAAAACCAGTAAGTTGACAGGACAGAGGACTTTTGCTGGTAGAGTTATTCCTCTCCCCACGAGGAATAACTCCTTTTTGTGCTACAGCTCCTGTGCAAAAAGGCATGTGTGGGTGCTCCGCAGGGGGTTTTTGTGCAAAAAGAGCCTGTCAGAAAAAGCACAGGTGCTCTGATGGCCATTCTGCTAACGGCAATGAGACCTTTCTTGTGCAAGAGCATCCAAGCAGTGTGGACACTCTCTTGTGCAAAAGCACATCACTTTTGCAATGTGATTTTTGAGGTGTGAATGAGTTTTTGCGGAAGATGTCTTCCACAAAAAGTTTCTTGTGCAAAAACCCTGCAGTATGGACAAAGCCCTAGAGTATATAGGCATCTCTGCTTTCTGTCTGAGGAGCCCCATTACGTCCTGGTGCATCCCCCCTCATTTTCCTGCTTGCAAGCTCTGCAGGAAGGTGTTGTGCTGAATCCTCTTCTTTCTGCTCCCTCTCTAGCTCACACATTCTGTGGGTGTGGAGCAGAATATCCTGAAGGATGCAATGGCAGCAGCTGCAGATACAACGTACAGAGGTGCAATTGACAGTGTATTTATGATGGAAATGAAAACTTGGGATGATGAACTCACTCCTTTTGATCCCCAAAAGTTGTAAGCACCAAATTCACATTTCTCCTTGGGAGTGATATAGCACAGTATCAGCCCTTGGGAGTACGGCCTTCAGGGGGACAGGAGCATGGTGGAATGAGCAGGGGATATGTCACAGGCATAGCTGTGTAGGACAACAAAACTCCATTCTGGCACCATTTTCCATAGGTGGTGGTGATTTTAGCTGATCTCACTCCTGAGGACAACAGAGGCAAAGAAAGCACAGCTGCTGCTGGCATCTCAATGCCACCCAGGCCTGTATGCTGCTAGCCTGTGTAGTGCAATGGTGCCTGCTAAAGTAATCGTTTAGTGGCATGGGAAAGTGTTCTATCATGGTGGAAGAAAATAAGGTAACCTTCTCCAGAAACCTTCAGCGGAGGATTGAATAATACCTACAGGAAAGTATCATCAACATCCTAATGGAGGATTTATGGACATCCCAGTGCACAGAAGCAAACTGTTCTGTGGGGACCCCCTGCCTAATTCTAGAGCAGTGGTGGGCAGTCAAGATTCTATGTGTGGCCCACAAAATATTTTGTTTACTGTTGCACGTGGAGAGTTGCCAGATTAGGTGGGTTTCTGTGCGCATAATTTTTTCTGCTGATGTTGATAAAGTGACACATACGTAAAGCAAAGGCACATGAAATGAGATACATGTTTACTGCACGCCGCATTGGCTGAGAAAGCTGTGTGCTCCCTCTGCATCCAATCAAAGTGAGGCTATGGTTCAGTCGGCATACACCACAGGGTCTGGGTATCCAAGTGTGGTTAGCAAAAGTACTCTATCCTGGGAGACCATCTTGATTAAGACAATCTTGCAGCCCCCTGAGATGAAGCAGGGCCACTCATGTGGCCCATTCACTAGCGTAGGTCGCCCATCACTGCTCTAGAAGGAAAGGAAAAGCAGATAAAAACTGTACCTTTCTTGGTTGTACTACTACATCTTCTAGCAAAAATAAAAAGGTAAATTGACACATGTATCCTGCCATTTTAGGGGTTTTCATCCATGCAATTTCAAAGCAAACTTCATATTTTCCAGAGGCTCATTCCCCTGCAGTCGAGTAAAAAAATATCCTGCATCACTACACAGCTGGAGGCCCTGTTTGCCTATCCCCTCTACTCTTCCTCTTTGCTTTCTACCATAGGAGTCTGTGACTTGAGCTCCTCAAGTATCCATAGTACTCTGGGGGAGATGGTCAGGGGTCTCCACTGAAGAAGCTTTACAGCTCTTTGTAAAAGTGATAGGGCTGCAACTCAGCACCAAATAGATTGTTGGCCTCCCTGGATTTCTGGTATGCCAGCACAGCTCCTGGGCTTTCACATAGCACTGCTGTTAGTTCCTTTATCATGAATCCCCTGAGCAAACTGCTCATAGATGTCTATATTTCTGTGGTTGGATCAGAGCTGTACCTGCACAGCCTCTTCTTCCCACAGGGCCAGGAAATTTAATGCCTCTTGTGTATGCCAGGCAGGAGCATATCTGCCATTTGTAGCCAGCATGGTCAGCTGGGCAGTTGCATTCAACAATGGGGAGCTGCTATGTGCGTTTGTCACCCTGGAAAACCAGGGGACGGAATTCTAGTTATTTGTAGAGCTTTAAAAGAGAAGGGAGGCTTCCTGTACACCTGACTCTTCTTCAGTGATGTGGTAAGCAGTGTGGGGCATTGTGGGATGGTGCCTGCAGAGCAGTAATAATAAACTTAAGTAATAGTGTGTATAGTCTCCCTATGTAGAACTATGTTGTTTGGTGTGGGGAGGAGTGTAAACACATCCACTGGTAGGTCAATGTAACCTCTTTTATGTCGACCTAATCTCATAGTATAGACCAGGTCTAAGAAGTCTGGAGCAGGAGGCAGAAGGAGGCTGCAAAAGCTAGGGAGAAACTCATGATGGGAGAAAGATAAAGCAAGAAGCAGAATCCAGAGTGCTGGCCGAACACTGTTGCTATGGAAGCAAAGAGTTGATTTACAGTTAGCGCTGAGGAGACCACAAGACTGAGAAGAGTAGAAATATCTAATGGCGGGGAAGGAATGAATAGATCAAGGAGTTAGGTGATCTTGTTGAACTGGTGAGGAGGGCATTTGTCCCTTATTGGCAAAATTACTGGTGTCTTCCCTGGAAGCTTTCTATTGTAATGCCATAGAAAAAATCAGGGACACAGCCCTTACACTCAAAGAATTTGGGGGGTTTGTGTATGTATGTGGCTTTGGGGTTCATTAATTTTCCCTTGTGCAATATCATGTCTTGCTAATAAATTGTTATGGGTGACTTGTTCTGCAGGAGCTTGTGATGATTCTGGCCATATAAGGACAAAGAAAAGTAAGAAGAGGAGGAAAAAGGAGAAGAAAAATGTCCTGAAATGAATTAAAACTTCAATTTATTTAAAATTTAATGAAATGTTTTTTAATGTAACTCTTGTATTTTGTCACAGCAGCAAGGGTATACATAATTTATATCTTGTTTATAAGCCTAACAAATGTGTTTTCCAGAGATAAGGGGTCTGTTTCTAATACTGGTTATTCTTTGCATAGCAGAACTTTTCTAAGAGGTTTATGAACATTACTTATGACTTATTTGTTAATACTATCTCTTTCTTTAATTGTAGTTCCAAACCCTGTATTGCATGCCAAAATCCTAATGCTTATTTAGTTCATTTGAGGATCAGCAAAGATCAACTTTCTTTTAGATAACCACAGCCCCAGCAGGGGATTCGGCATATTAATACTGGATTGTAAATTTAAAATGCCAATAAGTGAGAAACTGTATTTATTGTTTATGGGTATTTAGGCATTGTAAGCATTCTACTGTGAAAGTCTCTGTATACAGGATACTGTGCCTCATTGCTTGTCACTGATGGTTTTGCCCTTATGTTTTTGAGGTGGATTTCTGAGCAGTTTGAAGTCTAATGTAATGTGATATGAAAAATAATGCAACAGAACATTCATTTCCATATTGAAGTCTGTGGCCTACTAAGGCCAGATTTGCAAAAGTTTCCATTTAGACACCATAATAAGGGCTAGAGAAAATACATTTGTCTTAGACTCCAGAGCATATGATACTGGGGAAAAGTGCTGAGTTGTCAGACTTCTATAGGCCAGTCCAACCCAAACCTTGGCTCTGCAGAACCTCTCTTGATAGTCAGCAGAATTAAAATTTAGAGGATTGAATGAAACTGTAGTGAGATAAAGTTTCTTTAAACTGTCTAGATCCTGGGTGCCCAAAGACAGTTTATAGACTCATAGAATACTAGGACTGGAAGGGACCTTGAGAGGTCATCGAGTCCAGTCCCCTGCCCTCATGGCAGGACCCAGTACTGTCTAGACCATTCCTGATAGACATTTATTTAAACTGCTCTTAAATATCTCCAGAGATGGAGATTCCACAACCTCCCTAGGCAATTTATTCCAGTGTTTGACCACCCTGACAGTTAGGAACCTTTTCCTAATGTCCAACCTAAACCTCCCTTGCTGCAGTTTAAGCCCATTGCTTCTTGTCCTATCCTCAGAGGCCAGGAAGAACAACTTTTCTCCCTCCTCCTCATGACACCCTTTTAGATACCTGAAAACCGCTATCATGTCTCCTCTCAATCTTCTGTTTTCCAACCTAAACAAGCCCAATTCTTTCAGTCTTTTTTCATAGGTCATGTTCTCTAGACCTTTAATCATTCTTGTTGCTCTTCTCTGGACCTTCTCCAATTTCTCCACATCTTTGTTGATGTGGACTACAACTCCAGTCAGGATCCACATGCCAAGGGCTTCCCAACCATATCCCCCTTTTCCTACCAGTAGCAATTAAATGGCTAGGCTAGATGTATGCCATCACATGCTTTTCATTAGCAGGGTTAGACCCAGATATGTTGAAATAGAGTTATCTAGTAGTCAAGGGACTGGACTTGGAGTCAAGAGGCAAGAATTCTATCTCTAGCACTGCAACTAAGCTGGTGTGGGAGCTTGGGCAAGTCACTTAACCTTGGAATAGCTCAATCTCCCCATATGTAACATGGGGATAATACCACTGGTAGAGCACTTCAAGGACCATGGAGCAATCAATTACTAGGGGCACGTCTAGACTTGCTTTCCCTTTCAAAAGAAGATATGCAAATTTGGTGCAAATTTGCATATCTTCTTCTGATCGCTTTTTCTAAAGAGGTTCTTTCGAAAAAGAAAGTAGTCTAGATGCAGTTCTTTTGAGAAAAAACCCTTTTTCGAAAGACCCGTTCGTCCTAAAAAAATGAGGTTTACGTGGTTCTTTCGAAAAAGGGTTTTTTTTCTCAAAAGAACCATGTCTAAACTACTTTCTTTTTTGAAAGAACCTCTTTTGAAAAAGTGATCGGAAGATGATATGCATATTTGCGCTGAATTTGCATATCTTCTAAAGTAAAAGCAAGTCTAGACGTGCCCTAGGAGAAGATGGATAGTCGTCTGATTCAGGCACAGAGTAAGGGCAAGACGATCTGCATTTAGTTTGTGGATTTAACTGCAAATTTTGTGGGAGAATTCCAGAAAGTCAATCAACTTCCTGTGCCTCGGTTTCTCATCAGTTAAATTGACATTGTAATGTTTTCATACCAAACGGGGTGTTATGAGGATAAATTCATTAATGTTTATGAGCTGCAGGGAGTGTAAGGGCCACAGAAGGTGAAAGCGTTCACTGCTGCAAAGTAATGTATTGAACCTTTGACCATGAAGTAAATAATAGCAGGAGATTGGGGTCCAAAGTGTGGAGATGACTAATGGCAAAATCTCTCTCCTACAAAGAGTTCTGTAGCATGGAAAAAACTGCAGAAGCTCGGTAACAGATAGAACTCATTTCAAACTACATTTTTAAAAACTAATAGTAAAATAAAAGCAACTTTAAGGGGTAGAGGGTTACATTCAACAATCCTTTAGAGATAATTATCCTATGATTTAGCAGGAGAAAACTGAGGCCTTCCCCAGAAGTTCAGCAAAGTGATAGAAATGCACTGGCACTATCTGAAACTACTAGATATTACCTGTGTCACTTTCTTGCTGTCATGAGTAATCTGTTTCATTTTTCCTATCTATAAACTGAAGTAATGCCCTCTGACCAGATGCTGCAAAAAAATAATTAATTAAAGTTTAATTAGTATTAAAAAGAATATACGTGCAGTCCCATTTTCCTGACCATAGTAAGAAAAAAACAGGAGACATTTTTTTGCTCACAATTCTAAGTCTCTTTCAATCAACACTCTGCCCAAGAATAGTGATAGAGATGCAGCCGTGTTAGTCTGGTCTAGCTGAAACAAAAGACAGGACTATGCAACACTTTACAGACTAACAAGATGATATATTAGGTGATGAGCTTCCATGGGCCAGACCCACTTCCTCAGATCAATTTGTGGAAGAAAATTGGTACGACCATACATACTAAAGTGATACAATCAAAAAAAAGTGAACACATATAAAACTGATAAATCAAATTTTAGAACAGAGCGAGGGTGAGGGGGGAAGGTTAGTGTCTGTGAGGTAATGACATTAGGGGTGATAATTGGGGAAGCTATCTTTGTAATGGGTGAGATAATTAGCATCTTTGTTGAGACCCATCCATAAAGTGTCAAATTTAAGCATGAATGACAGTTCTGAGGCTTCTCTTTGAAGTCTGGAGTTAAAATGTCTTTGAAGCAATATGCATGTTTTAAGGTCATTGAAAGAATGGTCAGTCTGGTTAAAATGGCAAGCAACAGTTTTCTCTCTGTGAGAGAGCCTGATGTCTGTTTTATGTGCATTGATTCTTTGGCGAAGTATGTGAGAAGTTTGTCCAATATACATAGCAGACGGACACTTTAGGCACATGATGGCATAAATTATATTTCTGGATGAACAGGAATATGTGTTCTTGATCTTGTAACTGGCATGGTTAGGTCCAATAATGGTGTCATCAGAGTAAATATGTGGACAAAGCTGGCACCGGGGTTTGTTGCAAGGGAAAGTTCCAGGGTTGGTGTTAGTGTGGTATGGCCGGTAGTTGTTGGTAAGAATCATCCTGAGGTTAGGTGGTTATCTATAGGAGACGATGGGTCTGTCTCCCAGAGCCTCTCGGAGGGTAGTATCCTGTTCCAGTATAGGTTGTAGTTTATTGATAATGCGTTGGACGGGTTTAAGTTGAGGGCTATAGGTGATGACAAGTGGTGTTCTATTGTTGGTTTTAATCTCTCTCTTGGATTTTTTGCTAAGCCATGCTCTCACTTTTTCTTTTGGCTGTCTCCTTGGCTTTCTGCTGCTTCTGTAGGTTTTCCTGGGGTTTTTGCTGCCTCTCTTACACAAGCATAAAACTACAATTAAGTCAACCTCACACTCCTTCCTTTAGTATCACACCCCAGAATACACTGTGTACTTTAATCCACTGACCAATGGCTTGCAAGGATTTTTCAATGTTTCAGCTATCACTAAACAAATTATTCCTTCATTTAGCCTGAATAGAAAGCAGCTGTCACCCAAGAGCTTCAGTGAGGTGGCATGATTGCTCACCCTCTGTCTGACAGTATTTGAAAAATATGAAGAGTTGCAGTGTAAAAGTTCAAAATATTTTTGTTCATCTATTTGTCCCATGAAATATTTGTTCAGTTAAAAAAATTGTGCAGTGGTAAAATTTGTTGAACAACTCTTTATTTAGTATTAGCAAGTGATTGGATGAGGAGGGATTTTCTTTTACCTGTTGGAGATTTTGGGTACTTTGTCAGTTTTCTCTGTAGGTTTTTTTCAATAGCAGGGCCTCTAAAATAATTCTTCTGGTAAAAAATAGTCTGCACTTTCCCTAGGCCACAGCAGGTTGCTTAGCAACACTCTTGGTTATGTCATGTGATGAAAGCAATATGATATGAAATATTCAGTATTAAATAAGAAAGCAATACCCGCTTTTTTATTTAAAGTACACATTTTAAAATATTATTTTAGGCTTATTAGAAAAAGAGACTCTGTATGCCCTGAAAGTTTCTTTTACTGTCTATGTATTTGAAGAAAAAAATCCACTTATGTTACACCCCAATTCCTAACAGGATTAATTGTTTTTAAAGCACCTGACTTAAAAGAATGAGTCCACTTCAGACTTTCTGTGTTCAGATAAACAATCAACTTGTTGCACAGCGCCCCAGTAACAGGATAAAATTACATGTCTTTGCAAAGAAAATTAATGGCATTATGACATTTACTGAGCACATAAAGTGCCTGAAACGCATCAGAAAATATGTGACTTTGTGAAGGTCTTCATTTTTTAAATGTCAAACAGTCTGAGGCAGCAAGATTTTTTAAAGCCTAATTTTGATACAAAATTTAGAGCAATCATTACTTATTTTTTCACTGTATTTTCTTTGTTTCATAGAGTTGGTGCATCTAGAGTCCTGAATGGACACAAAATTTGTATCTGCATCTGATCTGCAATCCTCAAACGTGGTCTGCAGATATAAAGAGGAAATCCACAGATTTGTGGGGTTCTAGGCACAACCTAATATAATTACAAAAGCTTCAGAGGGGTAGCCGAGTTAGTTAGTAACTGGAAAACTTAACAACGAATAGTCTTGCAGCACTTTAGAGACTAACAAAACAAGTAGATGGTATCATGAGCTTTCGTGGGCACAACCCACTTGCATCCTATCTTGACTGATATCACTCATTAGGGATTTAATTTCCTTTACAATGAAGAGTATATTGCATGGTCTAAATTACATATGTTTATATTATTTTACAAAACAGCTATATGGATTGGGACTTGACAGTCAGATTTTTTTCCTTTTGCATAGGCTCACCCTGGGGTGGCTGACATTGAAATAATGTATTTAGTGACATTGAAATAATGTATTTAGTGATACAGCACAGCCAATTGTTTTGGCATACCTACTATTAAGCATATTTGTAGTTGCATACAAGAAAAAGCAATACCTCATGGTTACTCTCGCTGCAAGCTAACACACTGTCTTTGTTTCAGTGATGTGAGACACCTCACAAAGACATTGAACCTCCAGCCTGCGATTCCTCCTGAAGGGTGTTTTTTCCAGCCTCAATGTCACTGACTTCTGTAGAATTACAGGGAATGGTATTGAATCCAACCTAGAGATTCAGTCTGGGTTACCCCAACAGCTCTATCATCCCCCTGCAGGGTTGGGCTTGGTCTGACTGGTGCTGAACATAGCTGTTCATTTTGAATCTGTGGCAGAACTTAATGTGTCTTGGTCAAGAGCTTCCATCTTCCAACTAAGAGGAGTACATGTGTAGATGCCGAAATGTTTGTCCTTAATACAGCCTTCCACACCTGCTTCAAATAGCTACTGACAATAATTTCCTACACTCTTTTTAGTGTGCTGAAATAGCGCCTCTGTCTTTGCAGGCACTCAAGACAATGTTTCCATATCAACTTAGAGCAAGTAGAAACAGTAGCTGTAATTACAACACTGTGGACTAGTCTAGACTATGGGGAAGTTCGAAAGAGGATATGTGGAGTTTTCGAAAGTGAAAGTAATCTGGATGTGGTTTTTTTGGCACCCCCCCCCTTTTTCGAAAAGCCGCGTAAACTTAATTTTTTTGAGGAAAAGTGGCTTTTCGAAAAAGGGGGGTGTTGCCGAAAAAAATGCGTCAAGATTACTTTCACTTTTAAAAGCTCCGCTTTCGAAAGTGAGATCGGAAGAAAATTCCACGGGAATTTGCATATCCTCTTTCAAATCTTCCCCGTAGTCTAGACATAGTCTAAAGGGGGGTAGTTGCTTGTTTTTTGGCTGTATACTGTGAAATAAGAAAAAGAAAAGGAGGTTATACTGGAATTTGTTTATTTTTAATATATATTCCACTCTCTGGATCTCTCCCAAACTGAGCTCTTCCTTCTGTTGTGTTATATTGGTACCTGCCTATGAAAAGCAGAAGTGCCCTGGCTGCACACACAAATAGATATTGTTTCTGGAGAACTACATATGTGACCAAGGTCATCATCAGCCTTTTGAATAGATTTTCTATGACTTGCCTTTATTGTTCTTGGACTACTTTTGCCATACCTACCTTGCCATTTCCCTATTGTGTTGGGTTGTTTATTTTAAACTCCCCTGGATAGAAGGATGCAGGCATCTCTGCAGTCCTCCCCACAGTTACTTGTGCCTGCTGATTGGTTCTGGAGCTACTGTTTCAGGTAGGAATAACTTTCTTTCCATCCCAAATCAGAAAGTGGTTAAAAAAGCTCCTCTGGCTATAGTCAGTCCCAGTCCCACATGCTTGTGAGGCTTATAAAGCCAGGTTATGTGTGGACCCTTAAAAAGGAGGATCTCTGCTCAGTGCAGGGTGGCACTCTAAGGCTATGTCTAGACTACACGCCTTTTTCGAAAGAGGCTTTTTCGAAAGAAACTTTCGAAAAAATCTCTTTAGAAAAAGAGCGTATAGATTGCATTATGCAGATCAAAAAATTGATCCGCTCTTTCGAAAAAGAGCGCCCAAACTATTGGACGCTTTCAAAAAAAAAAAAAAAAAGGCACCCAGAACTGTTTCTGGCAGGGCATGGGAGCAGCCTTTAGTTCCCGGTGCTGCTGTATGCCCTTTGCAGAGACGTGTGCTTAAAGGGATCCCCCTGGACAGTCATTGCTCTGCTCCTGCTTCTGGCTTGCTTACCTCCTAGAGGGAAAGCAAAGCTGCTGCAGTGCTTGCTCTGGTTGCCCTGCTTTCTTGGATACCACAGCAGTTTATTTTCTGGGGTTTTTTTCTGCTTTTCACTGTCTTTTTGGCCATGGAGCCTGAGTTGCCCCTGGGAAGGTAATGGCCCCATACTGCAGCTTCTGCTGCAGCTTCATGACTCTGTCATGAATCTCCTGCCCCATATAGACCCAGACCAGACCTACGAGACCTTTGTCCGGGATGCAGGACCTCTGTCCTTGCCCCCCCAACTTTTTTGGGGACAGGCAGATTTGGAGGCATGAGACGAGTTCAGACTGGTGGGACTGGCTGTCGTGAGGCTCTGGGACGACAACCACTGGCTCTGCAACTTCCAGATGCGGAAGGCCACATTCCAGGAGCTGTGTGCCTGGCTCACCCCTGCTCTGCAACACCAGGACACCCACCTGCTGCCCACCATCCCCCTGCAGAAGTGGGTCGCAATCGCCCTTTGGAAGCTGGCCACCCAGACAGCTACCGCTCCGTGGGACACCAGTTTGGCATCAGGAGGTCTACTGTCAGGGCCATTTTGATGGAGGTAAGTCACTTTCGGGGGACAGGCCCTGCTGAGTGCGGGGGTTGAGAAAGGGGGACTGCCACGCAAGGGCAAGAGGGAGTGGGGGGTGGAGTGACACTTGGAGACGGCTCCTCGGCCAACCCTGTGCTGATGCAGGGGAGGAGGGCATCCTGACAAGCGGAGGGGTAGGTCGGTGGGGGGAAGGGGTTCTCCTCCCAAGTTCTTAGGTAACATGTCTAACTCCCTGGTTTCTGTCTGTCTATTTGTCTCTTGCTGCAGGTGGTGAAGGCCATCAATGTGGATCTGCTTAAGGGGCTCGTCCGTCTCGGGGACCTGGACAACATCATTGCTGGGTTTGCTGCCCTTGGCTTCCCGAACTGCGGAGGAGCCCTCGATGGGACACACATCCCAATCTATGCACCGCCCCATTGAGCAGCCCAATTTATAAACAGGAAGGGCTACTATTCGATGGTGCTGCAGGCCCTGGTCGACCACTGGGGACATTTTATGGACATTTGTGTCAGGTGGTCGGGGCGGGCACATGATGCCTGCATATTCCGCAACTCCTATCTGTACCTCAGGTTGTAGACAGGAACATTTTTCCCTTAGCGAGACCTTGCGCTTGGGGACGTGCAAATGCTGGTGTGCGTCATGGCCGATGCAGCCTACCCCCTGATGCCGTGGCTCATGAAGCCCTAAACCGGCCACCTGGATGCGAGCAAGGAGCTTTTTAACACACATCTTAGCCAGGCTCACATCCAGGTGGAATGTGCGTTTGGATGTCTGAAAGGGAGGTTCCGTTGCCTCCTAACACACCTAGAGATGGGCGAACGTCACATCCTGGAGGTAGTGGCCACATGTTGCGCCCTCCATAGCCTGATGGAGAGGAAAGGGGAGGCCTTCCTGCTGGTGTGGGGGATAGGTGCTGATGGTGAGGGGAGGCAATTTGAGCAGCCCCGGACGGCTGCCATCCACCAGGCTTATCAGTCTGGTGTCGGAATCTGAGAGGCCCTGAGGGAGAGATTCTCAGAAGGAGCCAACTGACTCTCCCCAGGGCCTCCCCCATGGGGGGTTTGGCCTGGCCCACCCCTACCTGTTCCTCCACTACCCTCACCCTCTTCCCGTAAAGAATACATACAGACCTGGTTTTCTTTGTAAACAGACATTGTTTTTTTATTAGAAACACTATCAAAAAGGAAAATGTGCTAACTGTTTAAAAAAAAACTTTCTCTTTTTACTGTTTAATTGTTTATATACAAGGTAAATCTTTCACTCAAAAATAAAGATTTTGTTGTATAACTGAAATGTCCTTTAACTGAGGTGGTAGGGGACTGAAAACCTGGAGGGGGGAGGGGGCTCAAGTAGGCTTCTGCTTCCAGGGTCCTGCCACCTTCTTGTGTCCTGGCACCGCCACGGCCTTGGGCTCGGGTGGAGTGAGAGCTAGTCCTGGCCTGGGGGGTGGGTGGGGGTGGGGGGAGCAGGGTCCTGGTGTGCAGGAGGAGCGGTGCCCGTGACAGGGACAGGCAAGGCTAGGACCTCCTGCATAGTGGCACAGATGGCAGTGTGCTGCTGGACCAGCTCATCCAGCAGCCTGTTGCACCACTCAGCCTCTGCCTCCGTCCTCTGCTGAAGAGTCCTGTTGAGGTCCTGTAGGGCCACTACGTACTCTTTCAGCACATCAGTGTAGACACGCCAATGCCTGCGGGTGCCACGTGTCCGGGATGGTGGGGGGGCAGGTGTGGTGCTCACCTCTTAGGTGGAGGGTCCGGCTGTGGAGGAAAAGAGGAGGAGACAATCAATGTATGTGTGCCCCCCCGCTGTCCCCGAGGGCATGCAATTACGGTCAGGAGCTCTCCTTTGGACAGGAGACTCAGGGGTGTTACACATGACACTGTGTGTGAGTTGGGCAGCAGCCTGAAAGCATCACAGCGGCCCCACAGTGGCAATGGGACTAGATGGCCTCCCACACTGCCAGCCACCTGTGTGTGGCCCCTTAAAGCACTCACCTGATGTTCCCTCCCCGATGTCCACGGTTGCCTGGGAAGCCTCTGGGGTCTGGAGGACCAGCTCCTGAGAGAGGGTCCTTGATGTCTCTTCCTCCTACTCTGGGTGCAGCTCTCCCATCCCTCCTTCCTGGTCGTCATCCCTCAGGGGTTGGTCCACAATATGGTGGGGTAACTCAGACTCCACCACACGCAGTGAAGTCTGGGCTTCCCCACTGCCCAGAATCTGCTCCAGGCCTGCATCATATGGGCAGCTCTGTGGGGCTGCCCTGGAGCTGGAGCTCTGGTCTCTGGCCTTGACATACCCCGGCTGCAGATCTTTCACCTTGGCCCTCACTTGGTCCATGGTGCGGGGGTGATGCCCTTTCTTGGCCAGTCCCTGGGCCATGCGCCCATATATGTCTGCATTCCTGTGGCGTGACTGCAGGGCCTGCAGGGATTCTTCCTGGGACCAGAGCTCCAGGAGGTTTTTAATTTCTGGCCCTGGCCAGGTTGGTGCCCGCTTTTTGGTGCCCCTGGGTGGGTTCTCCTCACTGTCCCGAGAAGGGCCAGGGTGGCCTTGAGGCTGGGACATGGCTAAACGGGTGTTCTGGCTGGCTTCCTGAGAGCAGTGGCTGTCTGGGTGCCTGTGCCTTTAAGAGGCTGAAGACAGGAACCATAGAGGTGCTCAGCATGTAAAGGATGGACTATCCACCAGGGCTTCTTCCTGGAGGCGTTTTTTTTTTGAAAGAACAGGCTCCCCATGTTCACACACATCTTTTGTCAACAGATCTCTGTCAAAAATAGTGTTCTTCCTTGTAAAACGAGGTTTACCGCCATCGACAAAACCACTGTGTTCTTTCAATTTACTGTCGACAGAACGCAGCAGCAGTCTAGACGCAGGTACAGTTTTTTCGAAAAAAGGCCACTTTTTTTGAAAAAATCCTGTAGTCTAGACACACCCTAAGAGAGGAAGACTGCAACTCAGAGCTTCCTGGTGGGAAAACTACATCAGGGCCGTTGGCTTGCCCAGGCCCTCTCAGGCTTGGTCTATCATACAGAATAAAGTCGCTATGAACATGTTGCTTACGGTTGTGTGAAACCTACACTCTGGAGCATAGGGTGACCAGATAGCAAATGTGAAAAATTAACACTTCTTTTTCAGGGTGGCATTGAGGGGTGGTTGCATATATACACCAGAACCCCTAATATTGTGACGTGGTGTGAGTTGGACACAGTTATACTAATTGAACCTGTGGTGTAGGCTGATCTATGTTAATGAGAGGGCTTTTCCTATGAATATAGCTACCAGTGTTTGGGGAGGTAGAGTATCTATACTGATCGGTATGACCCTCCTGTTGGCACAGATAGTGTCTTCATTAAGTGCTACAGTGGCACAGCTTGTAGACAAGCCCTCAGAAAGGAGATGGGTTGGAATGTTTTGCTCTGTGCCCTCCTCTTTAGATTCCTGAATGCTTAGCAGTCTGCTTTTTTGTGGGCTCTGGAAGCATATTGCCTTTTTTTGTTTGGGCTATAATGCCCTAGCCTTTCCATGTGTTTAAAAATGTGAGGCTAGACTTAGATGTCACAAACTAGAGAAATAAACTGAGAGGCTCCAGTGTGAAGTGTAAGTAAGATCAGAATCAGCCTCAGAGTTTGTGAAGTTAAAGAAAGTAAGTAGATGCAGATTTGTCAGAGCAATATGGAATTCCATAAAACTCCATTGAATCTTTTGGGAGGAGGCTAAGCTTATACATCACCAACATACTTCATCACTTCTCATATAGACATCACATTCAATTAAGTATAGAGCTCTCTGTCAACAATCTTGATATGTATACCTAGGGAATGTCACCAACCCCTGAAAATCAATATTCAGGTTATGATGGACTGACAGCTTCACAGCTGACTGAATGTCCCTTGATTTTTACCTATTTTTGCTGCAGAGCAGTGGAAAATAGTTGTAGCATGAACAAATAAACTTAATTAAGCTAAGGGATATGGCTGAGTAACATAACCCAAAAGTAAACAGTCATGCAGCATTAAAGAGCTAGTTAATGAAATTCAAATCAACAAAATAATAAAATACAGAGCTTCCACTGAATTTAAAAAGACAAGTTCCCAAAGTTATATAAATCTGCATTCTTATTTACATTTACTCTAGTGAACTCAACTTTTAATGTATGATCAGCCTCTGAAGGGGGGTCTTGGCAGTGCTGCCATATTACTGCCATCTGTCTTGATCTTCTATATAAATGTAAAACTTTATTATAATGTCAGAAATGACCAATGGTTCAGTTAGTCTGAAACTGCCTTTTTGACACTGGCCAAGACTGAACTATTTAGATCAAGGTTAAATGCCTCATAACATACCCGTTGTGAAATACTGTTCTTTGTAATTATGGGTCAATTTTTTTTTTAGAAGAACACTAATTCTGGAGAGAAAAAAATTAGTCATGTCCCCTTCTTGAAACGTAGTATAATGGTTAGAGTAGGAACACCCAGAACTCCTGAGTTCTAATACTGGTTCTGCAACTCACTTAAGGCAAGTCGACACAGCTGCCTGGTGGTATAATTCCCCATGCAGGTCAATAAATATATGCATTCTAGCTTTGTTTGAGCTGGTGTCAAAAACCAGTACTGTGGCTGTGGCAGCACGTGACAGTTGCCTGAGTAGGTACCCCAGAGGGTGAGATGAGATTGTTTTTGTGTGGCCAGTATGAGTGGCCTCCTGTGCAGCTGTGTCCACACCATTCTTACTCACACTCAGGAGTACTTTATCGATGCAAGCTGCTGAAGTCCAAGAGAATATTTATATGCATAAAGTACTACTCAAATTTAATACAATAAAGTAATAAAGTAATGCCAGTGGGATTTGCAGGCTCACAGGCTTTCTGGAAATTAGGCAATTTATGATTTAGAAGACTACCATTAGTTATCTATGTAGACATTTTGGCCTTAATTTAAAATGTGTATCCAGAACAGGTGCACCTTGCTCTGATCCTAGATGGCTGGAATATAATAATCAATATTTCTGCCCTCATAGAATTTGATGCCTTTGACAGCAGCTTTGGTGGTTAAGTGCACTTTCAAAACATGCATCGTTGGTAGCACAAAAGAGATACTCGCTTGATGTGCACTATTTAATCATAGTTATTCTTCAAATAGCTCAAGTATGACAATTTCTGTCTTAGCAATATTCTCTCGGGAAAGAGTCATCAGTGTAGCATGGCATTCCTCGCACAATATGTGCTTGGAATATATTTATTTTCAAGGACATGAGATGTATTAATATAATACAACTTGAATTCTGCCTTCATCTTGAATTAGATTTCTATTAGGGTATGTCTAGACTACATGCCTCTGGCGACAGAGGCTTGTAGATTAGGCTACTCGGCATAGGAAAATGAAGCGGCGATTTAAATAATTGCCGCTTCATTTAAATTTAAATGGCTGCCACGCTGAGCCGATCAGCTGTTTGTTGGGTCAGCGCGGTAGTCTGGACGCTCCGCGGTTGACATCAAAGGCATTTATCGACCTCCCAGGTAAACCTCATCCCAGGAGGCATAAACATTATGGATATACAAGCTACAGATAATGAGGGTGTCATGCTCTCTGGAGTGGCTCACAAACATGAGACCCAACCTTAGGGCATACTGTCAAGGAGCAAGGTATAAGCCCCAAACTGTTTTTTGTTTGTTTGTTCTATAAGTAGATTTCATCAACTGAGTAACAAGTATGAACTCCCAAAGTGTTGTAGCAGTTTTACTATGCAATCACAGTCTCTTTTAGCCTTCCAGTCTATCTTTCCACCAAGACAAGCATGCCTCACATGGTCCTTTACACCAAAAATCATAACAATATTCAGATTACTTCCAGTCCCTAAGGATGAGTGACATGGGTGGCCAGTATCAGAGGCAAGAGTAGGCAATACTTCTCCTGGGTCTTAATGCTCAACCCGTCCACTCGTCCTATTCCTCTTCTGACCATTTTTGAAGGCTCCCATTGGAGGCTGATGCAGCTTGCAGAGTGGTGACTTCCCCCGTTCCCCCACCCAAATGGGTCTGTTAACTTAAAAGTGAAAAACCTTACTCCTTTCCAGATTTATTAGTATAACACTGAACCTGTGAGAGAGCCGTTAAGTGGTAATGAAGCCCTTTAACAGTCATGTGCCAACCCTGTATTTACTGAGGAAACAATTGTGTTCTACTATGTCTACAGGTCCTTACTTTAAATTTTGCTTTGATTATTTCATTAGTTTGTGGTCGGAGATTATAAAAATCACATATTTAAAAAAATCCTGCATAGATATTTAGATGCTCAATCTGAGTATTTAGCTTTAGCCTGACATGCTTAGATTTTCAGACATACAGTTTTTTAAATAAATTCTTCAAAAGACCACCTTCATCTAAAAGACACATTTTAATTTTAATAACAACAGTACAAAAACTTGCTTCCAAACTTTTCCTGTCCTTTCTATCCATTCCCGTTCTCCTTTCATCCCCTGCCCCCTGTTGAAAAGAACACTTAAAGAGACAACATTCCTTTTCTTCTGGATAGGTGGGCAGATGAGTTTCCCTTTTACTTCAGACTATTTGTTGAACTAGTTTTAAGAGAATCCTCCACCAGAATCAGTACCTTACTCAGATATAAAATTCTTTAATACCTGTTAAACCTTTGGAAATTAGTGACATTTTATAAACTTGTCATGTTATGAAAATCACACAAATTAATGTTCCCTTTTTGAAAAGCAATGAATTTTTGTTATGACCATGCATTAAACTGATCTAATTAATTTAAAATAATGTCTTTTTTTCAGTGAGTTTAAATATGTAGTAATCTGGAGCGATTACTTTAAGAAGGCTTTAGAGTATATTTAAAATATAAAATCAGTCTGGAAATACTAATGAAGAAAATGTAGCACAGAGAAGGGCTCCATCATGTATTTTGTAATACTTAATGTTGTATTCATCAGGACAACTGACTTGCCCTTACTACAACGTTTTTGCAAATAAATCTCTGACAAACTTCAGGGTGTATATATATATAAAAACTCTGTGACTAACATGTTTTATTCCCAAATTTAGTGCTTTTAATTAAGTACCTTCTGCATCTCCAGTCTTCACAATCTGGCATGCAGTGGGAAAATGCTCCATTTTCTTTAGAAAGAAATTTTAGAAAAGTGTTCTTTTTTCCAAGTGTCATTTTCTACATTTGGATTCAGGGATTTGGCTGGAATGGATCAGCAGAGAGAAGAGGGAGATAGTGAGATAGAGGCGGGGTGCAGGGGTCAAGGCCTGGATAGAGAAGGGGTGCGGCTACATGCAGAGTGGAATGCCTCCCCAAGCAGCAGCTTTCCCCACTACCCATGATGAGTGAGTTACCTCAGATCAGTTGCACATAGATCTTTCACAAAAGCTAATGCATGTAAACAAACTAAAGGTTTATAAACCAGAAAACAAATGAGTTATTTACAAGGTAATCATAATCTCTTGGGGTTAAAAAACTAAAGAAATATTAAATTCTCCTCAATAAGAAATTTTATTCCCTTCCTCCAGCATTCAGGCTGTGGTGAGACAAAAGCTTGGGCATGTACCTTTGTCAGGGCAGTGGGCCCTGGCCTTATTTTGAAATAACAAGCAGAGCATCTAGACTATCAAGCCCATTATTTCGAAATAAGGGGCTGGTTATTTTGAAATAACAACTCCTGCTTTCCACGAGGAATAATGTTTATTTCAAAATGGTTATTTTGGGAGTTATTATTTTGAAATAAGTTATTTCAAAATGATTTTCTAGTGTTGACATGTCTAGTGTTGACATGGGAAAGGGAATCAACAAGGTATTCTACAATGGCCCATTTGGATTCAATAGTCCTCCCTGAAGGGAAGAATATAATACCTTTTGCAGGTATTCAACATTTTGCATTAGGTGCTGTTTCTTCCCTCTGTTTGCTGAATTACACGGTTTCAGAACAAACATTGTATAATTACAGAACAAACACTTAAGTAGGATCTTGTCGCGTGAGCTAATAATGTTAAAGTGAGATTAATGGATGCAACAACTTACAAGCATCTTAATCATACTAACACAGAGGTGAGACAGCTATGCATGTTAAGTGAGGGTTAGGAGTCTAGGCATGAGCTGGCACATGGTCTGCTAGTGTCATGGATGTCTCAGTTTTGCCCCTACTAGTTCAATAGTGTGTAAATTTTACAACTGAATTAGCAAGGGCATCTGATCTCCACCATGTTTGATTTTCTTAATAGAGAGATTCTGAACTTGACTGCAACTCAGAGGTTTTGAGTTATGCAAAAATTAAATATAGTTTAGGGGGATGGTTTAGATTAAAGTTTGAGGTTTCCATGAAATGTTTTTAGGAGTGGCACTATGAATTTATCTGAACAATATTCCACAGTGAGATGTGGTTGGGAGAATATAGAGCTAACAAAACTTTAACTGGGTCAGGAGGTGATATCTTTGAAAGTGGACTTCCATTGTCTCGGTGACCGTTAGACCTGCTATTGCATGCACAAATGTGGATTCTAGACACTAGAACAAAGCAAAACATTGTTCACATTCCTCTCAGGTTATCATGTTGCTTTTGAACTGCTGACATTTACAGGCATGCCCTGTAAGATGTCCCACTCTTTTAAAGCAACCAGACATTCTGTGAAACTATGAATCTTGGTTGCTATATAGTGTAATATTTCTCTTTTGTATTTTAGCTATTTAATTTTTTATAGCTACCCCCTTCTTTTTCCTCTACTTTGATTCTTGTCCATCTCAGTCCCACCAATGTGGACAAATTAAATCTTTCCACGCCTTCCCGTCTTATACCAGCTTCACAGTTTCATTCATCTTTAAACCTTTTTGTTTTATATCATTCTTCACTGTGTATATCCAACACATGTTCAGTCTTCCAGAATTTGTAGTTCCTTGCCAGAGTGAATGATATCCTATTCTTGACATGTGTTCAAACCATCAAAGTCATCTTTTTTGAATCTGTTGAAATACTTTGTATTGACCTGTTTACTTATCACTTCATTTTCTATTCTCTGCCATCTTGAAACTCTCAATAGTCCCTCAGCCAATTCATTTCTTTAATATTTTTTGGTTTGTTGGCTTTACCTAATTAGTTCTCAGAGCTTTGTTGCAGATGCATGATGACACTCTGGTGAGAAATAAGGCTAAAGATCATGGTTGAATACTTGGCAAATAGTGGACTATAGAAACCAAATTATTGTCATAATTGTTTAATCTTTATTTTTCAGTTTTTTCCCATTTACTAAATAAATTTCTTGTTGGTGGTTGTTACACTATTGAAATCTGACTTCAGCTTATTCTACTAAAGCACTATATACATTTTACTGTTTATTGTGAATGATGAAATACCAACTGTCTATAATATATTCAAATTATACATTAGGATAGATCAAATCTATGTTTCTAATGCAGATACTTCTTGAAAAAATAGCAACGGAGATACCTATTATTCATAAGTATTTCTCTTTCTTCTGACTTGAAATTTGGTATTATTTGTCACTTATCCAGGAACAAAACATCACTTTGATAATTCAAAGGAAAGTTTTTAAATGGAAAATGTGCAAATTAAATATTCAAAGCAGGAATAGGAGATTAAAAAAAAGAGAAAGCAGATGCAGGGCAGGTGGAGAGACATTGCAAAAAGAAGAGAAAGACTGGTTTCATTTTTCTCATTCACTCAGCCAGCAACTGTACAAATGACAGGACAGAACCATTACAGTGAAGTGATGTTACAATGAGCCATCACTCCTCATACAGGAAGATCCTACCCTCACCAATTAGAAGCATCCTAAAGATTGAGACATGCTGTCCTCCTCTCTCCCAATGGGAAGTAGAACTGGGTTGCTCCTGTGCTACACAGAACCAGCTCATCTTCCTGGGAGGGAGTTTTCAAGCCAAAACCTGTGAAGCAGCACCTTGCTCTTGCCTCCCCCCACTTCCAAAACAAATCTGGGTGGTGTTTCTTCTCTGCTGCCAGGTATCAGCAGCACAGCAAGAGATAATCCTTTGGGAGCAAGCATGGGAAATGTTGCCCCACACCTACTCCTCTACAAATATATTACCAAGCTTCAGAAGGGTAGCCAAATTACCATTATTATTAATTTATATTTTGCAACAATTTGCTTTCCATTTGCAACCTCATTTTACAACGGGGTGGGCAATAAAACTGTGGCGGTCCACCATGGTCAGCCATTTTTCAAAAAAACCTCTGCAGTGTAGACATACCCTTAGGGGTAATTGAGGAGGGGAAAAGGCTTCAGGATCATACCATATTTATATGAACATACCCACTCTGCCTAGGTATCTAGCACTGAATACAAGTGTAATGAAATGTTGTTATCAATACTGTATAAGTAATAGGCAGTAGAAGTGTACTTAGGGGGTAAGGACAGATGTCCCTGTTGGAGGCTCTAACTAAGAATGCTAGCCATGGTTTAACCTGTCTTCCCCACTGTTCAAGGATAAAGCTTATTAAGGCTCAATTAGGTGTGTCATGTTTTGTTAAGAGTTTACTAGAGCTGAAATCACTTCTTGCGGGACAGCCTTCTTCACCACTAAGAGCTGACAATCACTGAGAACTGAAAGTCACTAAGAGCTGGGTGGAACCTCAAGAGACTGACCTGCAAAGGCCATAGTAGAGAAGCAGGTGACAGCAGAAGATGTAAGAGTGCAGCACTTCAACTAGCAGGGTGGCTGGTGGAGCAGCTTGTAATGGTTGGCAAGATGGCTGGTGGTGCAGAGAATGGCTGCCGGGGCAGCCGGAGGAGTGAAGAGACACGTGGCCAGGACAGCAGAATGAACAAGGTATTTATCTCCTCACCAACTAGAGTGATTCAGATGCAAATCTGAACTCCTGTTCTTCATTGACTAAGGACAACAACTGTGAGTGGGAAGCTGTGGAGGGAGATAGGAGCACATTGAAGGAACTTTTGGTTGTTGGACTTAAAAATCTGAGGCAAAAGGACACTGCCCAGTGTACTCTAGAATGGGTGTTTTGTTCACAGTTTTATGTTTCAGAATCCTCCTTACAAGTGGGGAAGTATTGCCTCCTCAAGGCAGCTGGGGGTGATGTGTAATTGTCCCAGGTTACTGGGCTGGAGGTGGTTCTGTGTTGTCTTGTTGAAAAGGTACCCTTAGATATTGAACACGGACCTTGTTGCTGCCTACTCCACCTGGCAGAATGGTAACACTAATGTTCTGAATCAAACATACATTTTTGTGCTGTTTGAACTAAGGTCTTTATTTCCCTCATTCTGCCTGGGTATAAATGTTATTTCCTTGTTCACCAGTGGCTTTTTGGCTTTATAGCAGAGCAGTGGAAATGTCAGCTGTCAGTAAAATGAGTGAACACTTTTCATGGTTTGTCAAAGCCAGAGAAATCCTGTCTATGCTAGGGGAGGGGGAGATACTGAAGCACTAGGTTTAGACTCATTGAAGATTTTTATTATATGGTAGAAAGAGCTTAGTACTAACAAAAAAATCAAATATAAGCATGCTAGGAAGCACAAACTAGAAAAGGCTGATGTCTTCATCTTCACTCATTTGGATCCTCCTAAGCAGTGCCATCTATTTCCTTCCTAACCCTAATAATTTATTTTTATTTTCATTAAGAAATTTCAGGTGCAGGTGTTAGCGGGACTACACTGAAATGTGTTGTCAATATTTATCCTTATGCAATGGGGTATTTTGGTATATAAAAACGGTACATTCATTTGCTGCTATTTGTAAATCATTTTATTTCCATTTTGCACATTTTTGGCACAACAAAGAGATCTCCTAAACAGGAACTTGAGGCCAAACTCAGAAGTGATGCTTAAGGCAGTGTGTAAGTTAGATCTCCTGTAAGGCTCTCTTGAATCCCCTGAATTAAAAGTTGTAACTTACATTATTGTACATCTTCTCTTGTCTCCTAAGCATGTAAGTTAGATTAATTTGCAATGGGATTTCCAACACAATTCCACCTGCACCTGCACAATTCCACCTGCACTTAATAAAGTGAATAACTTTACTAAAATGCAGCCACATTTTCATTCAATGCTACAAAGAAAGAGATATCAGTTTAGGTGGATTTGGGAGTGTATCGTGGCAAAAAGGAAGCCAGTAGGTAATTCATCTAAGCCTTACACTTGCACAAATAAACTATGCATAGATTGAACAAGAAATTAATACTATATGTCAGCAGTATGTACATCGGAGGACAACATGTATATAGGAAAAATGTTAAAACAGAGTCTGATCATACTCTTGGAGACAATAATGAAAAACTCTTTATGGCAGCCTCAACAAGGCTTCAGAAATGATATTGCAATATCCTCTTTAAACTATTCATATATTGAGAAAGCATATTCCAGTCTCTGATACTCAGTTTTTTCCGCTAAGAAATGGCAGTCAGATGAAGACACTTTGGCCATAAATTAATTTATTCATCCCTAGTTTATTTGTTTCAGACAAGAAGTTGACTAAGCAAGATCCCCAGTAATCCACATTACTGGAAACATGTATTGCAGGTTGGTCAAAAGCAAAATTTGTTTACAATGAGGAGAGTTCTGCTCTTGCTGTGTGCTGAACATGCTGCTCTACTACCAAAAGCAGTAAAGTGCGCTCAGCACCTGGCAAGATCAAGTCTCTGCTTTCGCCCCATAGTGACAAATGACTGCCCCTGAGCATCAGAATGAATGGAGGTTGGCACAGAGAAGTTTTGCAATGTCAAGGTCAGGCAGATTAACCATTTATGCTTCCATCAGTTTACACTACATTAATATGGATCTAGAGAGGATTACTGGAGAAATAAAAACACTATCAGCTAACAATGAACCAGACCTTCAATATCCATTACACCAGACAACATTTCAACTCTTAAAACTGGCTTTAAAGAAGTTTGATATGCTAATAAAAAATGAAAAACCTGACCTCACTGGATCTTGTCAAGTGCTGAACACCCTTCGTTGTCTTCACTGGTGGCAGAGGGTGTTTGGCACACTGCAGGAGTGGACCCTGGAAGTAGCACCTGTTCTTAGATTGTTTGTTTGGCAGATAGTTGTAACGGAATGAGATAGAGGGAAGAGAGGGTTAATACATTAATTGGAGACTGTGACAGGGCTGGCCAGCCCTGCACTGAACATGGGGGCGGAGAGCCCGCCTATTGGGTAGAATAGCCCCCCCCACCCCGCAGCCCTGCTGGGCATGCTCGCAGTGCAGCCCAGGTATAAAAGGCTGCAGGGCTGCTCAGTTGGGGCTGGCTGCTGGAGGGGAAGAAGCTCCTCTCCAGACACCGGAGCCACAGCCATTGTAGCTGGAACAAGAGACGCTGGACCAGTTACCCCTGCCGCTGTTGTCTCCGGGACGAGCCAGACCACAACTCCGGCTGCTCTGTGCAGCCCCTCTAGAAGCCGTCGCTGCCCCGACCACCGCTGTCTCCTAAGCCATGCCTGCCAACGTTGCTGCTGTAGCCGGACCCACATCCACAGGTGGGACCTCTGTCGGACAGGGTGAGGGGGTAGGAAGCAACCCAGGGCAGGGACCAGGAAAGGACCCAGTGGGCTCGGTGAGTTTCGGGGAGAACTCCCCGCTGAGCCAGTGGTGGGAACCGCCTGCCACTGATAGGGCCCTGGGTTGGGGCCCAGTGGGGAGGGAGGGCCTGGGCCCCCCTACTCCTTCCTCCCAGATCCCGGACGACGAGGGAATCCCATAAAGGACTAGGCCGCTGGGCCTGTATCCAAAGGACTAGGCTGCTGGGCCTGTATTCAGAGGATTAGGCTGCTGGGCCTGTATTCAGAGGACTAGGCCGCTGGGCCTGCATACAAAGGGCTAGGCCACTGGGCCCGTATTTAAAGGACTAGGCTTCTGGGCCTGCAGTTAAAGGACCCAGCCTTGGGGTTGAAGGGGGTGGGGCTGGTGACCCCTCCACAGAGACATACAGAGCTGCATGTGGATACATGCAAAATTCTTCCATTACGTGAAAGGATTGCCATCAGCAGTGGTACACCAGGGATGAATTTGACTCATGAGGGTACAGTCTACTTGCTTCTCAGTTTGTTATATCAGATTAAGAAAAGTGAATTATGTGTATACCTCTAGCTCTGTGGAAGGCTTGCCTTGCAATGTTATTTGGTATTAGCCAGCCAGCCACTTTGGCAGTAAAAAAGAACTCTGACAAGTGCCCTTTCTCTCTGTATGATGCATTAGGAAGCAGATTTGAGGAAGAAGGAAGCAGGATTATCTTTCTAATCTCTGTTGTCATAAATTCCATGTTAGGCTTGTGGCTATGAAATTACAACGGCTATGTCTATCTGCTAGTGCTACAGTGATACAACTGCAGTGCCACATTCACATCATTGTTGTGTAGGCACTTGCTGTGATGGCGGAAATGGGTTTTCTTTTGCTGCAGTGGAGCCACTTCTACAAGAGGTGATAGTTAAGTCTATGGACGTATTCTTCTGTCAACCTAGGAGCATCTATACAGAGATGTATAACTTTTGAAGTGAGCATTGCAGGGGTTGATCTAAGTTTTAGGTGTAGAGTAAGCCTAAGTGAACACTCAGTATTCCTCTTTCCTATTGAAGTTAGTGAATGCATTTCACCATCACCCTCTCTCTTTCTCTGCAGGCAATCACATATGGAATGTACTAATGTTAAAATAAAACTGCTTTTTTTTTCAGATTGTTATAATCTTAGCAAATTGAGGATTGGCATATAATTAAGTTTGTGGAGTTCTTTAGCGGCTCTCCAGAGTTGATGTGTTTGTATGGCATAGTCATTGCTCCTGATAGTCACAAGAGATAGACTGAACTTCATTCTGTTATGTATGTAGGCTTAAGAGCACTGTAAAACAAAGTATTATAGCTCTTGTTAGGTGCTGCAGCATAAGTGAATTGAAGCGTAAGTGAAGCTTGGGTATGTGTACTAAAAAATTCTGATTTCCTAGTAAAAATGTTATTTTTCATGTGGGAGTATAGTTTTTCCGTCAATGGGCATGTGAAAGGGTGGCACTCACCTCCCACTAGTGGCCCCATTTGGCCGAATGTGTGTGCCTGCACTGTCCTCAGTATTCAGCCCTTTCAGCTACTCAGCCCTCCAGCGAATCACACAGCCTTATGTGAAATCACAACCCCTTCAGGGATATAAGCCTAATAGGGGTCCATCTCAGTGCCCTCAGCCAGTGTCTCTTTTTTCTCACTTTGGTTTCTCACTCAGGAGCAAGTGGTGCTTCCAGGGCCTCTCCTCCTGGAGTCAGTTTCTTTGCCCTTTTCCTAAGGCTTTACCTTCAAGTTCATCAGTCTCTCAACAGCTCTCCATTCTGAGCTGTCCCTGGTTCTGTCAGCCAGCCACCCCTGAACTTTTCCTTTCCAGGTCTGAGCTGCAACTGCCCTGGCTCTGGTGCTGCAGTTTCTTATGTAGTCCTTCCTGGCCCATGATTGGCAGGTTTCTTCCTAGCTTCTCTAGCCAGCCTGAAGGACTTCTCTGTGGCCCTTTCTAGCTGCAAGACATGTTCTGCCCCATTACAGGGCAACATTTTCAAAAGGGTCTAAATCAGCTAGAGCTATCTCTTCAAGGGTATTTAGGCATGTTACTCTCATTGAAATCAGCGTAAGTTAGACAACTAAATAGCTTTTGAGAATCTGAGCCTCTACCTTTCCTGTGCAAACTCATGGTTAGTTTGAACGACTTCTCTGGGACACATTTCTAAATTTGTTTGGAAGTGAAGAAAGGCAAGATGTTCAGAGAGGAAGCAGGGAGGCTTGTGGAAAATTCAGAGTGACATAGAATCTTTGTTTTTCTTGTGCATTTTCTCTTCATCATTGTTTTTATATACTTACTAGACAAACTGCAGTGCTGTAGAATATCCAGCAGGTTTTCCTCTTCTCATTTCTTGGAGGTCGTAGTTGTCAAGGCACAGGTCCAGAGCCCAACAGGGTTGTGGATTTGCTTCAAGACAGAGTCGATTAGGGATAGATAGTTGCTTTCAATAATCTCACTACATCATTACTATTACAGGCTTAATACTGCCAGATGGTTACACAGTTACTGCAAAGTAATACAAATCAGCATAGGCAAATCAATGCATATAAGAGTAACAGGCACTTGGGAATGCTTATGCCTTTTCAGGTCTGCGGGAAATCCCATTCTGGTTACCTCGCACCTGGCCGCAGTGGACGTGGCTCCAGCTAGGGGGATTCAAGACACCCTTCGAGGTCTAGGTCCCTGCTGAGACTCCCAGAGGGGCGGGACTCCCAGTGATCTTATACTACAGGGCTGCGTCTAGACTGGCATGATTTTCCGCAAATGCTTTTAACGGAAAAGTTTTCCATTAAAAGTATTTCCGCAAAAGTGCATCTAGATTGGCACAGATGCATTTGCGCAAAAAGTGCTTTTGCGCAAAAGCATCCGTGGCCAGTCTAGACGCAATTTTGCGCAAGAAAGCTCCGGTGGCCATTTTCGCCATCGGGGCTTTTTTGTGCAAAACAGTCCTTCCCTGTCTACACTGGCCCTCTTGCGCAAGTATTCTTGCGCAAGAGGGCTTTTTCCCGAGTGGGAGCGTGAAAGTATTTGCGCAAGAAGCACTGATTTTGTACATTACAAAGTCAGTGCTCTTGTGCAAATACAAGCGGCCAGTGTAGACAGCTGGCAAGTTTTTGCGCAAAAGCGGCTGCTTTTGCGCAAAATCTTGCCAGTCTAGACGCAGCCCAGTTGTTTTCTGGATGTACACGTACCTGGCTCAATGCCATTCTTATCACTCTTATGGCTGAGATAGAGGTCAAACTTGTTTACTGCTCAGTAGTTTCCCAGCTCAAGGCATGGGTTAGAGCTGATAAAGCCCAGCTGCTGTTCATACTTGCAGTGTCCCACACTATGCTAAGCTGGGTACAGCAGGGATGGAAACTTCCATCCTAGGCCTGCTAAGCTGCAGGATCCACATACGATTTTTATGTGACAATAGTGTTAGTCTAGGTCTGTATAGCTGAATTAAATTTTGTGATCACAGTTTCTTAATGTTTATGTGAGCGAGCTAGCAATAAACCAATGCTTTCTGATGGCAGATTTTGGAATGATGTGCTATCATGCGCTGAGCACTGGAGATTAACTTCATCTCTAGAGTAAACAGCTACAAGTCCCTCCAGCCGAGCAAAGTTTCAACTCTTTACCTTATGGTCGAAATTGGTTTTGGGGGTCTAATTTTTTAATTGGGTTTATATAAGAATATAAGAACATAAGAATGGCCATACTGGGTCAGACCAACATTTCATCTAGCCCAATACCATGTATGCCAACAGTGGCCAATACAAGATGCCCCAGAAGGAGGGAACACAACAGGTAATCCTCATGTGATTCCTTCTCTGTCACCCATGAGTTATGAGTTAGTCTTAAAGGGTATCGTAAGCAATCAACAAACCATTTCACATTACTCTTTGCTGTTAACTGGTTTAGGAAGACTCTGCTAGGCAGAAAATTGATAGATATAGTAAACATACTCTACTTGAATAATTAGGCTAGCAAGAGGTATTAGTCTTCAATACCTGTCATATACACTAATAAAAAAAGAGGGGGGGGAGGGAAGGATTTTATCATAACCAACAATCTGATTGCCGACTCTTTTGACTCCTGCCATTTACAGCAAGAAGTTCAAGTTAGGGTAACTTTATTTCATTTATAAAAAGAACAATTTTAAGACTGTAGTTACATTCCTAGGCAAAACCCCCCTAAAAAACCAAAAAACAAATTAACTCAAAGTTTGAGCCAAGAAGTCACATGGACAGTTGTCTTTTAAAAGCCTTTAAAAATTCTTTCAGGGAACATCTTCACTTGCCAGGTCAGAGATCAATGTTTTGGTGTTCAATTTAGTGGGTATAGTACAGACCTGTAAATCAAATGCTGAGGGCAGTTCCAGCTGGCACCTGTGCTCAGGCAGTCGCAAGGAGTAACGGAAGCCGACAGGAGCATTTGCTCCCATCAGTCTCCCACAGTGGGGATGCCACCAAGCTTGACTTAAGGTAAGCCAACTGCAGCTACATATTCTACACAGCTGGAGTGGCATTCCTTAAGCTGACTTTCCAGGTCTAGTGGAGACCTGGCCTCAGGCTGCAAGTAGGGAGAGGAGCAATAAAAGTACGGGAAGCAAGGTAATTAAAAGTTACGTTTTCACTGTAAAAACAAACAAAAATTGAATAAAAGAAACAGTTTGTATTTTTCCTCCTTTTTCATCAAAATTTCATTTCAATGCAGACTTTTGTAAAAAATTTCTAATTATGAAAAATTATCTAATTATTATAAAAAAATAGAAAAGTAGTATTTGTAGAACAGTAGCATCACAGTCACCAGAACAGTGGAACCACTGGGACCACGGCAGTTAGGTTTTAAATGGTAGCAGGGGATAGAGAGAGAATGGATTTTCTGAGACGGTAGTTTGGAGACTATGCAAGATGGATTTATGGTGTTTGCACACTGAAGGGAAGGTGGGTGATTTTTAGGGGCCAAGAATTGAGACTGGACCTTTTGCATCTGAAGTGCAAGTAAGGTAGCTGAAAGTGTGTTGGAGAAACTAGTGTTCAGCAGGACTGTTACTGGATCACCTTTCTCCATGCAGAGATGCTGAGGTGAACAAGAGAGAGGTTCCCTATTTCTCAATAACTCTGGGGCATAAAACTCTCACACCAGGCTTTCTCCTTTTGGAACTCATCTGATATCTAGTTGATACAAGCTCAATAGGCACAAGACTAGGCCACACACACTGGTATAAACCCATTTGAACCCCCCATTGAAGGTTTAAAAAACGTGCATCAATCACATATGTTCTTGTATGGGGCACACTTTCTCCCATTTTTGCCTTGGTAAAAACCTTTCAAAACTACTTTAAAAATCTATCACTCAGAAGGAACAGGATACAACAGAGTTGGAATTTCTAGGACAAGCCCCACTGGAAATTTTTATGGGAAGAAATACATTATAAAAGCTTCATCATTTTTTCAAGTACCCACCTGTTGTGTTTCATCACATGCTAAGATTAGAACTTTTTTGGGTACAGGGATTGCCTTTTTTTTAATCATGCATCTAGTACACTGGAGTCTTTATCTTTAATTTTGGTGTGTAATCATTATAGCACTATAAATAACAGGTTTCTGAATCTTTGTGTCTTAAATGTCTTGTTCAATGTCAGTGTGTCTAAGACTATTAAAATAGTTCTTCTGACTAAGATGAATTGTGAAATTTCAGGTGAATTAGACTGAGCTTGGCAAATTAAGGATGAACATGTCAAAACTGGACTTATAATAGGATATAGCTTTACCATGAACCACAGTCTTTCTATATTAAGAAAAAAATAGGAGAGACACCAATGTCTAAAGTAGACATTTTCTAGGCAAAAAGGAGAACCGTAATTCACTACATCTAATTTTCAGAGAAATTGGATTGCTGATAAGAAATTATACTTTCTCTACTATTCTAAATTCCACCATTCTGGAAATTTTGCAGGAGATGCAATAACCAAAGACCCATATCATTTTATACTCCATAGGCAAGAGAGCAAATGACGCCCCAAGGACCTCAGATGCTTAAATGTATTATGGTCCAAGAAGGCATTGTGCTATTAGTAATTGCAGAAAAATTCTATTACCTTTGTACAAGCTTCATTTTTCAGTCAGTTTTACTTGTACAATGTACATTTCAGAAATTTTACCGTTCTAAATAAACTTAAAATAGGTCCAAAATTGTTAATACCTATCTAGAAAATGAGAAGATCCACAATTATATTAAATCTTCTTTGTTTTTATCCCTTTTGCACAGGGCTATCCACTGTCTGACAGGGACAAAGAACCTTCTCTTGCAGAAGGCTATTCCATAATTGTCTACCACAAGGATTCTCAAAAGCATTCGGTACCACCTGCTGTCAGATAGGATCCACAGATTAGACAAACTATGAGCATGATTTGGTATGGCATGTTCCTAGTAAGTTTTTCAAACAGCTGCCCAGAACAATTTGTGGTGCTTTTGTTCAACATTCCTACTTGTTCTGCAGCAGTCATAAAAGCAGATCTCCACAGAATAAAAAATGTAAATTGTATGCAATTAATTTGTGTAAATGAAGAGACAAAAGCCATGTCCATGACACTTCATACAAATGTTGTAGTAAATTATTCTAGATTTGTGTGTTTCCCACTGTTTTTCTTTAACCTTGGAACATGTAAAACTAAATCCCTCTGTGGCTTACACGGCATAGAATTTATTAATGGGATATCATGCAGAGTCGTCATTATTAATTACCTTCCAGAGTAGATCTGACTAATTCTATTCACTGTCTGACTCAAGTGCCATTTAAGAGTTTATTTTTTAAAAAGTTTAAAATGTCAGGTCCTAAAATAATTTAAATGGGGAATGTAGCATGGTTGAAGAAACATTTAAAGCCCTTCAAAACATATGTTTTAGACAAAAACACATGCATAATTAGGTTTTGTAGCAGCTCTAGGCAGAACTATGCAGTCTGACAGCATTTACCAGCACATGGAAATGATGCCTGCTGAAAGTATAGTCATGCACTAAACCTTAACGCACATCACAATTTCTTCATAAAGATAATATAATCACAAGGGACAAAAAAAAAAGGAATTGAAGTTCTAAATATTTGTCAGTTTAAATTGTTGCTTATTTCCTTTCATCAGGCTTCTATGAGCAAAGACTGTCTTCTCAATGCAAACATGTATCATTCATTGTTAGAATTAGATATTCCAGATCAGCTGCCACATACCTCACAAATCTGAAACATTCTTCATTGTAGCAACAGGCTAGATTTGACTGCATTTGAAAAGTGTTAGTCTTTGCTGGGAGGGTAATTAAATTTATAGAATAGGGGACCTTGTCATCCAAGAGAGGATGGCCCCTGATTTTCAATCTGAGGTACATGCTGGAACATTATAATGAAGCTTATTACACTGATTGACAGTGGGGCTGGAACTATTGTTGGGGTGAGGTGTGAACCTGAACCTCCCCTTTAGACCTGTTGAGATCAGGTTGCCAACTCTCCCAGACCGGATGGACCAGTCTCCATTGCTGCAAATGGTGTACAATCTGTCCAGTCTGGGGCCATAGCTTGGAAAGCTGCAGAGCCTTGGGCCGGCAGTGGGACCCCAGGAGTGATGGAGCCAATGGGCTGTGGAGCCCATGGCAGAGCCAGTAGGCATCAGGAACCTGACAGCCAGTAGAGCCCATGGGACTGGTGGGTGTTGGGACCTTGAGGGTTGCCGTGGCTGGCAGGATTCTGGCAAAGTCCATGGCAGCAGGACCCCCGTCAGAGGCTGGGACCTGGGGCTGGAGGAGCTGGCAGCAGGGCTGGCCCCCAGGTGTGAGGGAGTTGGGTTGAAAACCTGGGGGGGGGTGTTGTAGTACTCTCCCACACCCATACTTCCTGCGCCTATGCTGGCTATGCTCTTATGCTCCTATGATCCTATGCTTCATCTGAGACTGTTCTCTTCTCAGCGTCTTGCTACAGCCTCTCCCCGAGTTATGAACGAGTTACGGACCAAACACTTGGCCGTAACGCGATCTGTTCGTAACTTGGACCCCATTGAGTTACATAGTGACTGTGCTATTCGTAAGCGTGGGTTGCGTTTGTAACTCGGGGACTGCTTTTACGACGGCTCTATGGGAGCTTTGGTCATAAATGTGACACTCTGGCTTTGGTGGTAGGCCCCAAAAAGTATGAGCCAGTCCTGATGAATCCAGGGGCACCCACTGCTTGAGAACTGGTTCAGCAAACTATATCGTAGGGCCTTGATTATCTAACTGCATCTTCTCCAATTTCACCTCCACCTTACTTACCAAATGGTAACTTTCTTCCATTACTTGAACATACACAAATGAGCAGGATACCTTTGTGAGTATACCTTGTTCATGCATCCTACGCTAAGCAGAAATCTTTCATGAACCTCTTAGGTATCCATATAACCTACAGCAGGTTTGGCTATTAAAAAAGTTTACTCATTGTGCAAGGTGGGCAGACAAGAGGAGACACCACAGATTTAACTGAGAACACAGTTCTATTACTAGATTTTTGAATGGACTGAGAGAGGTCAATTTGCCTGTTCTGTTCAGGGGAGGGGAATTTTAATTGTTTTTGAGGTGTCAATCTTTTGTTTTTTATCATTCGTGAAGCTCCAGTTTTCATGGGCAAAGAAGAAGTTGTACATGAAATTAGCAAGTAACTATGATGTTGCTTGTGCTGTTAATGTAAATTTTTGCAAAGTAACCTTGTAGTTGCCATTCATGTGTGGTTGTATGTGTTTGAATAAAATCTTGACACAGTACCACTACAAAATCCTTATTCTATGAGTTTTGTCCAACTTAAAATGAAATGCTGATATTAGCTATAAAATTCAATTGTAGACTTTTAAAGTTACCATTTTAATCGTTTGGTAGTTTGGGGGTCCAAGATTGTTTACTTGCATCCATTCCCTCTCCTATTTTGTAAAAGTAATTAGGATAGTTTAAAGTTACTCAGTTAAAAACCTAATTTGTGAAAGCATTTTAGCTTTCAGCTTACATATAAATGTCAACATCACTCATGCTGGGGAGGTAATCTAAGGCAAAAGGGAAATTTAAACTAGTCTGGAAGAGAATTAAAATTAAGACTTAAGAATTCAAGTATTAAAATTATTTGTAGCTGCTTTAAATGTTACATACACAAAACACTGCACATTGGTTGAAATACAATCTTCCATAAATAATAAATAAAAGACATAAATACTTAGAGGGGGATTTTCAAAGGTCCAGCACTTGGTACTCTGCCTTGGATACTCTGGAAACAAAGGAATTTTCAAAACTGAATATGGGCACACAGTCTCTAAAAATATGTATGGGCATGGGCATGAATATGAGCATGGTCTCTAAAAATATGCTCTCAGTACTGGCCAGCTTTGTGATATGTGCGCTCAGCTCTCAGCAGAGTGCTTAGCCAGTATGATCTTAAAAAATCACTACTAAATGGTGGTATGATTCTAGTTGCTGTTCTTCTTATTACAAAATTTCACAGCCACAGCTTCTCCCCCTCACCTTGAGGCACTTGAGAGTTAGTCTCATGGTATATCTATCCCCTGTTAGGCTAGAATAACTACTTAATCAGGATCTGAAATGTCAGCGAAGTCTCATACACACAAGGTAAGTAAAATTGATCACTGGTTTTTAAAAGTGATATTCAAGTATCATTTCAAATTCCCTGAAGCAATACATGCCTTGAAAGTGAAGCTGATAAGAGCAGTATTTACACACTTTGAACCTAAAAGGATACAATTTGAATAAAACCCAATTGGTTATCATAGCTCATTCTTTGCCATTCAGAAGAAATATTGCAGTGTGGATGTCTGAGGTGTGAACTAGGACAAGCAGCTGCAACAAGAAGATAAGCTCTTATCTCTTCACTGTGTAGAGCCTTGGTAAAACAATAGGAAGGGGCTCTAATGTGAACTGTGTAGGCATAAGCTAGCTAGGCAGGAAAACAGAAGACCACATGGTAAACCCACATGAATCTGAATGTTCCAGCAGCTGCATGGGAGTACCTATATAGCATGTCTGAAAAGTAGAGCTGGTTGAAATTTTCCAAATTTTGTTTCAAATATTTTTTTTAATTTGATTTTTTTAACCAAAAAAATTTACCCTCCCCATTTGATACCTTTTTTTGAACAGCAATAAAGCTTGTGAAATTTGTTTGGCATTTTAAAAAAATTTTGAAATAATAAATGAAAACAAATCCCTATACACTTTTATTTTATTAAAACCCCTGTAAAGCTCAAAACATCTGTAATAAAGAATCACTTACCAAGTTTACCTTGGAACTTTTCAAAAGAATGATTTCCACTACCATTCTGGGATAATACAAAGGCACTGAAAATGTCATTGAGGATAATAGAATGATAATGTCATAGACATACTTGACTCTTGCTTGATGAAAAACTTTTCTAACTCACTAAATCAACTAACCAACCCTGGGCACAGAAAAAAATATTAACTAATATCTAATGTACAGAAATGAGATTTTCTCTTGTGCTGGTCAGGCATCCCACATTGTTGAGTCACACTGGAAGCCAGTAGGCCAAGAAAACCAATTTTGATTAGACTCAAGTCCCTGTGTGTTACAATTTGAAATAAATTCTTCTCATTGTTTGCTCTTTGAAATCTGTCGTGTCTGGGGTTTAATGAGAAAGTAAATCAGGAAATAAGACTAAGCATCCACAACCACTGTAGATTGATGAAGGATTTGAGAGTAACCAAAGTAGAATAGCTACAGCAGCATCTTTTGGGGACAGAGAGGAATCTAATCTTCACTCGTAAAAAGATGGACACCATTGTCAGTGACAGTACTCCTTTTCAGGATGAGGTGGGAGAGCCCCAAAACTTCCTGTCATCAGAAGACATAATCTGGAGTTGGGTCAGCACTCTCTAGTTGTTCCTGTGGGTGAAAATGCCGTGACCATAGAGGAAAACAACAATAAATGGAGGGACTTCTACAATAGGTTCAAACAGATGAGTACTGAGTACATGGCAGCAGGAGGTTATCCCTGGTTTCACCCAAGGAGTCACCTTTTGATGAAGCAGACAAGAAATAAGAACAAGTAATATGTACCTACATACCCTTTTGAAAACTTTGGCCTAACCAAAAAAAAAAAAAAAGACAGTTAAAAAACAAAGTAACCAAAACACTCCCTTACAAAAAAGTGAAGGGACAATTTATTTGTCATAGGCAGAAAAAGAAAAGATGCTGGAGAACTACTGACTATCATCATTCATTTCAGATGGGATCTACTGACCTATGGAGAAGGTAGGGACGAAGAATCTCACTGTGAACCATTGACCGTTACTGAGTTATTCTGGCATCTCATGAACTTTGAAGTAGTTGAGACATTGACTTATAGAGTTTAGTGACACAAGATATCCCTGTCTTTTAAATTAGCATGTAAAACTAATAATCCTTTAAAATTCTTGCTAATGGCACCATGTTTGGCATTTTATTTGTTTTATATTGTTCTCAGTCTATATTAAATGTCCTTTCGGTGCTTCAGCTGAGAGGCTTAAGGAGGCAAATTATAAATATATTTTTATTATTAAATCCACATTTATGATATGCTTTCTTCATTCTTTTATCTTACTATTCCTTTAATCTGATTGGCTGCATAACTTCAGATCTTTGATCGACTCCTCTATAACCTACTTGTTCAAAATGAAATCATATTTGATTCAGTCCTCATTTCTGTTATGTATGAACTCCCCTTGCTTTTCTCTATTTACTTCCATGCTTGGAGCATGCTAAGTTAGCAGTAATTAGAACTGTATGAAAGACGCCGTCTGGAATGGCTCATGAGCAAGAATATAAACCAAAGGGTAGAATATTAAGAAGTGGGGCATAAACCCCAAACTGATTGTGAGTGCTAAACACTGAGTTAATTAACCAGCAATAAATGTAAGCTCCTCAGCCACTATGCAGCCTTACCATGGAGTCATAGCAGTCCCACCTTGGGCATTCCAATCTATCTTGTCACCAAGACAAGCTTCACTTTATTACAGATGTGATTGAGATGCAGCCGTGTTAGTCTGGTGTAGCTGAAACAAAAGACAGAACTATGTAGCACACAAAACAGACATAAGACTCTCTCACAGAGAGAAAGCTGTTGCTTGCCATTTCAGCCAGACTGATCATTCCCTCAATGACCTTAAAACATGCATACTGCTTCAAAGAGACTTTATATCCAGACTTCAACATGAAGCTTCAGAATTGTCATTCATGCTTAAATTTGACACTTTATGTATGGGTTTAAACAAAGACTCTAATTATCTCACCCATTACAAAGATAGCTTCCCCAATTATCACCCCTAATGTCATTACCTCACAGAAACTTCCCCTATTATCACCCCTATGTCATTACCTCACAGAAACTAACCTTCCCCCCTCACCTCCGCTCTGTTCTAAAATTTGATTTGTCAATTTCACATGCATTCATTTTTTTGATTGTATCACATTGGTTTATATGGTTATGCCGATTTTCTTCCACATATTGATCTGAGGAAGTGGGTCTGGCCCACGAAAGCTCATCACCTATAAACCATCTTGTTAGTCTTTAAAGTGCTACATAGTTCTGTCTTTTATTACAGATGGTCTCTTTACACTAAAGATTACAAGTCACCCTGCAGGTCAATTTGCACCTTAGAGCTCATATCAAAGATAAAGCTTGTAGTCAATCATATATTATAAACTAGGAAAAATAAATGAGTTATTTACAAGGTTAAAACAGTAAGTATACATACAAATGAATTAGTCTGGTTTCAAAAGGTAATAGAAACATCTATAATAAGCAGTCTTTATATATCCTATATGACTAACCCAAGCAGAACATTTGGAGTATCCTTGCATATCATTAAAAATTCTCATTCCTCTGAGGTCCAGCAGCAAAAGAATAATAAATTCTCCTTAATAGGTACTTTTATTCCATTCTCTATGTGTTCCAGCTGTGATAGGACATGGCCTGGGGAATATTGTCTTCAGGCCTATGGGGGAAACAGTCACCAAAATCTTTTTTGCACAACAGCTCATGTGGATTCAGTAGTCCTGCCTGATGGGCAGGAGATAACACTCTTTACAAGAATCCACCATTTTGCATTAGCTGAAGATTTTTTTCCTATTTGATGAATTACAGAGTTTCAGAATCAATGTTTTACAGTTGTAGAACAAATACTTAAGGATTACCTTATAGCATGGGATATAGAGATTGTAAGTAAGATTGTAAAATGTTTGTAAATTTCTGAATGACTTGAAGTCTAAGCAATATACATATTGATATCTCCAATACTCATCTTAGCAATGAACCAGACTGGTTTTGAGCAATGTACTTGTCAGTGTTCAATGAGGCCTAAGAGCTTTTGGCATGAGCTGGCACTTGGTCTGCCAGTATCACAGTGGCTGTGTCTAGACTGCCGTAATCTTGCGCCAGAGCTATGCAAATGAGGCTCAGCATGGAATACCGCCGAGCCTCATTTGCATAGCTAATGAGCCGCCATTTTTGCGGAAGAGGCTCTTGCACAAGACAGAGCTGTCTACACTGCCCTGTCTTGCGCAAAAAAAGCCCTCTTGCGCAAAGCCGTTATGCTTATTATTTTCAGGCATAACGGCTTTGCGCAAGAGGGTTTTTCTTGTGCAAGACGGGGCAGTGTAGACAGCTCTGTCTTGTGCAAGAGCCTCTTCCGCAAAAATGGTGGCTCATTAGTTATGCAAATGAGGCTCGGCGATATTCCACACTGAGCCTCATTTGCATAGCTCTGGTGCAAGATCACGCCAGTCTAGACACAGCCGGTATGTATGAAACATCACCTGTCTGCTGCATCATATAGAACATGCCACATTACTACGGTAGTAAGCCTCAAAATTTCATTAAGATCTTAATTTGTGAATTGTAGTGTTTGAAAGTACACGAGGCATTGAATTCAGCAAGTTATTTAAAAGTGTGCCTAATTTTTAGTACCTCAGTATTCTGACTGAAATAGAAGATAACATCATGCTTAATTATAATCTCCTGAGTAAGGTATTTTGAATGCGCTCTCCCCTGACATTTAATAATGTGCTGGGAAAAAGAATTGATGGAGCCCACCCTTGTTTTTATGGGCCTACCCAACCTACCTGGGTGCTCAGCAAGATGGGACCACTCTGCCCAAATGACTGCTTTGGTTGGTGTGGGATTAAAAATTACTATGTTATTGCAACTCACAGAATTATACTTGGCATACCCTGACTGAGGTACTCACCCTCAGCTAAACTGCACTTGTTAGGCAGGGGACATGGGTTCAAAATCCAGTGGGTTGAGGGAGGGTGGGGACAGGTACTTGTACCAGGTGATGTGGGTCCTGTCTAGGGGTCCTAGACACTTTCTGAACCTTCCTGTCTCTACTATGTAATAACAGAGCCTATTAAGACTCAGCTCAGAGGCTCATTGCACACTCTTAGAACTGAAATTACTAGGCCTAAGCATTAGGCTTGCTTTGGGGCGGTTCAGATGCCAGAAACTGCCCAGTCTGCATGAGTAGTGAGGCTCCCCCACTAACAACTAAGTAACTAAGAGCTGTGTTGAGCGATGGAATGCAAAGCATCCCATAGAATGGAATAACCACTGGCCTACAGAGCAGCATACACCTGGACAGCAGAATGAGCAAGGTGCCCTCACTCCATCTAGGCAGAAGATAAGTTCACGGAGATGCATCTCTGAACTCCAAGGTCAATAATTGTAAGTGGAGTATGGCGGAGGGAGAAACGAGGGTCATATTAAAGGAACTTTTGGTTGCCTGACTGATGCTCTTTAAGCAAAAGGATACTGCCCAACCTACTTTTGCTCATACTTTTGTGTTTATAAATCCTGCTTGCAGAGTTTTCCCAAATTAATGCTTCTGTACTTTTAATAAAAGTTTATTTTCCACACTCAGACTCTGGAGAAGTATTGTCTCTTAGAGGCACCCAAAGGTAGTGAGTAATTTCCGCAGGTTGCTGGGTTGGAGAGCAAGCCAGTTCTGTATTGTATTGGTTATTATTTGTGGTACTGTGACAAGGGCAGTGTTTTCTGCACTGTATGTTTGCAATGAGTGCATATTAATGTATAAGATTCAGCTTTGATGTAATTTTAGAGATCTAGGCTTTGGGTATATGAAATGCAAACTGGAAGAATGGACTAATAGCATGGATTGGTGAGAATGGGGCTGATTTCCCATAGCTGCTACATTTTGCACAGCTTTTTCTATGATGATTTATTTGAATTAATGGCAAACTAGACGATTTACCCAGCATTGCTTGGGTCCTTAACTCAATTCATTTTTGCTTTTCTTCTTTTAAATAATTTCTCTAGCATTGGGCTGGGAATGTGGGGGTCAGTATGCAGGCCCTTTCTCACTACAGCAGCTTGTGGCCAGAGGAGAAGTGCCTCTCTGTGGCTGCTGCAGCACTACCAGGCACAGCCAGGGGAGGAATGCATGTCCCCCAGCTGAGATAGGTCCTGGTTCGTCTGCCCCATGTGGTCCTCAGCCCAAATAAGGAATACAGCATATGGGGCACTTCCCTTTGCTCCCTGATGAAGGAGACCAGCCAGCAATGTTCATGTACAAATCAGGGGGAGTAGCATAGCACCTCATCCTCCCTAAAGGATGCTTGTGGGGAGTAAGGCTTCGGGCTGGGTCAGTCCCAGAGGGAGGCAGGTCGTGCCCCAGGCAACCTCTTTCACCTGCCTGGTGATCCTATCTCTTTTCTGTGTGGCTTTATGAGAAGCAATCCCATTCCAGGCACATCCCATTTTCCTGGCTTAATCAAACCCTTACCTTGCTTTAAGTTATGACAAGAGGTAGCTATATACCGAATTTGCTGGTCCTAGTTCTTACCATTTAGGAGGAGTTCTTGAACAAACAGACAGACAGATGCACTGACAGGCACAGATGGACAGACAAACTCTCTCATAGTAGAGAGAGAGATATATAAAGATATATAAATTATAGTAGATATATAAATTAGCTGAATGTATCATTTTTATATTGAAAATAACTTGCATGTGGCCATAAACATCTGTTTAGGGCCAATAAAACCTCTCAAAGCAGTCACAAAAATTAGGACATGAAGCTGCACAACACTTGGCAGGTGTAACTGATGGGTGGAGAATAGGTAGAAGCTGTGTGATGAATGTTTGGGAGGAGGTTGTGCAGCTGGAATGTTTTGTCATAAGATTCGTGGTGCCTAGTAGAGTGGCTGGGCAGGTGAGGATGGCTAATAGAAGCTAGGCAGTAGATACAGAAAGTTGTTTTTATAGGATGACTGGGTGGAAGATAAGGTTGAGAATTGTTGAGAGTTGGGGGTGAGCAGGTGGTAACCACAGAAGCTAGGTTTGGGCAGTACCTAGAGGGAGACAGGTTCATGGGATGTTTAACAAGGTTGCTGGAAAGGAAAAGCTTGGAATTGCTAGATTTATGGGCAGTTGTTTAGGGAAGGATGGAAGTGGCCAAAGAAGAGGTTCTGTGGGAACTTGAAGAGTGTCAGGGAAAACAGGGATAGCTGGAGGGATGGCTAGTAGGACTTTGGGAGTGTCTAAAAAAAAGATGGGTAGCATAGCTGAGAACTGGGGTCAGACATTGACTTGGTGTGTCTCTTCAGGGGGAGCTCATTAGCTACTTGTTGAGTGAAGGAACCTGTGAGATTCCCCCTTATTTTTTGTTCTCATCAACACCACTGCATGCCTACATCTCCTGATTGCTCTCTCTTTGGTTAGATCCAGCAAGGGCAACAGCAATACTGAGGTTGCTTGGTAGACTGCATAACACTCATAGCCATGGCTTTTGGTTGTTGTGAGCTTATACCTGCAGCCTTCAGAATGCTTTAACAGGAATGTGAAAGGGGTGGCTGCATATGTGTGTGATGTACAAAATATACAAGATTTGTTCAGTTTAAATTTGTTTGAGAAAGCCAGGAAGTTAAAAACAGGCAAACAACCAAGGTATCAAAAGCTCAGAGGAGGCAGTCAGAGGGATCCCCCACTTGATAAATTTGTCTCAGGAGCCCTTTTGAGATATGTGGGTGAATAACAAATCTTTTTCTTCCATCATTTTTAAAATGAGTGACACAATCACTATTTTTGCAAAACTTAGGCTTTAGAATTGCTTTATATTGGAGTTTTTAAATGTGTCCCGTTTTTTATTAGTTTACAGTTAAGAAATGTACTTACCAATATCTCATTCACCAACCAGTGACAATCTAAGATAAAATACTCAAGTAGCCTAAAAGTTAGAAGCAGGATGCTTTGAAATTTGCTCAAGCAAATATAGTTCAGCAAGATAAAACTGTGATAAGAAAACACTAATTTTGCAGAAAGCTAAGTACACAGCTTAGAGAGAAACAAAATCTCACCAATCTGAGTGACAGTAAAACAAGGCTTATCTACGGAAACCAAGATTCCCCATTTTTAACTAGAAGGAAATTTTTAAAATACCAAGCAAGAGAGCAAAGCTGTACAGAGCCCAAAGAATAAAAACTCATACAAGAAGAAACAAACACAGCTTCACAGAAGTTGAAACGCAAATCAGGCACAACATGGTAGAGAAATATAAGAGAGTTCAAAATAAGTTGGGGTCCAAATTGCTTTGAGATAGAGAAATCTCTCAGGGAAACAGAAAGAACATTTGTTCCAGTAAATTGATGTAGTAAGCTAAACTCCAGAAAAATCACAGACACTTAAAAATAGATCAAGGGCAGAGCTGAATTCAAGCTAAACTGGAGGGTGTGGATTCTGAAACCTCTTTGGAAAATTAAATGGATAGCTTTGAATCAATTGTGTATGTTTTTGAAAGTTGTAAACACTGATATTGCTTTCTATGTGCATATGTATCACTCTGACAGCCATCCAGAAAGGCACATTGGTTTGGAAAGCCTGCAATGTCTCATTAAAGAACTTTAACTTCAGGAATCATTAGGCAAGATTACATTAATCATATATTCTGGCTTGTTAGGTTGACACTACTAGAATTTATTATACTTCATGCCCCAAAACTCACAATTTAAGATGGTCTGATAATAACATCCCTTATAGCAATTACATGGAGATGGTCTATTGATTTAGACACTTGTATATGTGCGGATGTTCTTCCGAGGTACTTACAACATTGGTACCATAATCAGGCTGGACATAGTAGATCTTCAAATTAAGGGAAGTATTAAATCAGAATCATATTGACACTACTGTAGGAGAAGTTTGAGAGTCCCATCTTGGTCTCATTTTCCACTGGCTTTAAAGATTATACAATCAGGCCATAAAAAGCTATATTACATGCCTTATTCCACACCCAGTGTCTTTAGATAAACTAAGCAGTGACAATGTTCTAAAAGTTGGAGAGATTTAAGATGTCTGGCTAAATATAAATGCAAATCTCATGATGATTATAATTACTCCCATCTGATGAGAACAGCAGCCCACTGCTAATTAGGATTGCGTGTAATGTAAATACTGTTACATTTTGAATGAGTATGTATGTGATTATCTTCTACTGTATATTTTAGAGAGTTTGTATGTCTGTCTGTCCATCTGCCTGTGGGTCTGTTCGTTCAAAAACTCCTCTTAAATGGTAAGAGCTAGGACCACCAAATTCAGTATGCAGCTTCCTCTTAAACCAAGGTAAGTGGTTGGTTATGAGAGGACAATGACATGTGCCTGGAATATGATTGTTTCTCATAAAATGGAAAGGGGGGGGAGGTCTGTTAGCAGACACAGTTATACTGCATAATGACCACCGGGGGCAGCAATGGGCCAGAGATGGAGACTAGGACAGCGATAACCCCATTGAGGTAGTAGGGGGAGAAGGGTTGAGAAAGGGACAGCTATCCACTATATATTTGAGAGATTGTGTGTGTGTGTGTGTGTGTGTGTGTGTGTGTCTGTTGCCCAACTGGGGACATGCATCCCTACCTTGGCTGTGCCTTCTGCATCAGCCATAGACATGTACTTCTTACCTGGCCCCAAGCAGCTGCAGTGACTGGGGTTGTCCTCTCTCAACGGGGCAGTCTGCATACTGACTCGCTCATTCCCAGCCCACTACAGAAGAATGATTTAAGTGAAGAAAAGCAAAAATTATTTCATTTAAGGACCCGAGCAACACCAGATAAGTCTTCTGGTATTATATACACAATTTCTCAGATTTTCAGAAGCATTTCTGCAAACTTTCAAACTCCATACATCTGAGAGGCAATTCAGTGCTCAAATTTGAGTGTACATTACTTTAACTTTTAAATTATTGGTATTGTATTTTTATTTTCACTTTGTATGGTTAAGCAGGTAGATAACTGGGATGAATTTTTAGGATAATTTTCAGCTCCAAAAAAGTTAAAATTTCAGTAAATGAGGAAATAAAATTAATGTATTGTTTCAGTTATTCAAAAGTTTGAATCAAAAACATTCTCTTCTAATATGGTTTTCCATAGATCTCTTTAATGACACTGTCCCATAGTGTTTTTATTCTGGTGAATTTTGCTTATCAGCATAATATATAGATGAAGAACAATTTTTTCTCTCGTTTTGTTGGTAAGTACAAAAAAAAGTACTAAGTTCGTGAGTACTGGTAGAACAGATGGCTGCTGTGGTATTTCAAGTGACAGTAGGAGTATTGATGTTGCCCATAGAAACTGAGGAAAGAGAAATAAGAAACTCAAACCTTTTGTAATTGATTGAAATGTCAGGCTTATGGGTTTTTTCCCTTTAAAGCAGAGAAAAAAATACACCACCTACCTAAAGCAGCAGTAAATAATACCAGTTTATTTATATGTCACATGCATTTTACTTCTCTGTGCCAACTAAATATTTAGTTATTTAGAATGTTAGAAAAAATGTATGTGGTTTGTTTGCAAAAGCCAAGTTTCCCTCCCAAAATTAATCAAATATTGTAAAATGTTGAATGCTAAATGTTTTCCTAGCTATGTCAAAATTTTTAATTTCACTACCATAAAATTATTTCATACTTATATCATGATTACTCTTCTTTTGTTTAATCAGCAGAAACCTAAAAAATAAATTATATACTTCAAGGAGAAGGAAGAGAAGAGTGTGATGTGGATTGTGCATGGATTTGATTTTAAATAGAGCAGCCAGTAAGTAGGAGTCATAGAAGCAGTGTCATCCACAGCAAAAACAGATCACGATTGGTCTTAAAAATTGGTAACACATTATGTTTAATATACTGTATCTTTTTCTTTTTCTTTTAAATTACATAATTATTTCACTTCTAACAAGCGAAGATGGTGCTTGCAATGCCAAACAATTACTTTTTAGAGTTAATATATGAGAATAGGAAGCTTTTATAAATATGTGTATGTGTGTAGTGTGTGTGTAAAATATATACACACTCTTAACTTAGGAAAAATATGGATTTATCAAAAAATAATCTACTGATGTGAATCAAAAAACACAGTTAATCATGTTTCCCAGCTATGGCCCAGAATTCTTATACTACATATGTGTCTGTTTGTTGTCTTGTGACTCAGAGCTAGTAGACAGTATCTTGATGAGAATGTGCTTCGATTCCCTAAAATGAGACAATGAGCAAATATATGAGATTTATACTGCACAGTCTTCTTCTGTACATAACTTTGACATGGTTTCAAGTCCTCCCATTTCTAAGGTAATGGTGCCCAAACTTCTCCTTCTTGTCCCTATACTTGTATTGCAATCTGTCTGTGCCCTCCTTCCACTCCCTCGTTCATTACTGCACAGTTAGCTCATCATGCTTGAGCTAAAAGCAGTGCTGTGGCCAGAGTTGCGGCTGTGGATGGGGCTGGATCAAGCAGCAGAGTGGAGCTAATCTAGGGGCACATCAGGATGATGCCCTCCCTATCCCTGCAGGGGCTGGTCCAAGTCCCACTGCACCCCTGCCCCTAATGTTCCTTTGTAGCCCCAGAGAGTGGTGTGCTTCACCATTTGGGGACCACTGCTCTAAGGCTTATCCATCAGTTCTTTCAAAATGCTTGCAGCATGGTCTTGACTACTTCATGCACCACTCAAAAGGCCACTGTCTTTGTTTTATATTAGGGTATATCTACACTTGCACCCTAGTTCGAACTAGGGATGCAAATGTAGGCATTCAAAATAGTCAATGAAGCGGGGATTTAAATATCCCACACTTCATTAGCATGATCTTGCCGGCGCGTTACTCCGATCAACAGCTGTTTCAAAAGTGAAAGTAGTAGTAGTTACTACTCATGAGGAGTAACGTTAGTTCAAACCAAGGGGTTTGGTTCGAACTAACATGTCCCAGCGTGCACTTTCACTTTCGAAACAGCTGTTGAGCGGAGTAATGTGCCGGCAAGATTATGCTAATGAAGTGCAGGATATTTAAATCCCCGCTTCATTGACTATTTCAAATGCCTATATTTGCATCCCTAGTTCGAACTAGGGTGCAAGTGTAGACATACCCTTAGAAACCTTAATGTGAGTAATGGTAATAATATTCATATATTTATATGTATAATCCCTGGTGCAGCAAAACATTTAAGCACATGCTTAATTTAAAGCATATGAGCAGTCTCATTAGTAAATGCTTTTTTTTGAGCTTATCATTAAGCATTTGTTTAAATGTTTTGTTAAATTAGAACAGTGTTTCTCAAAGTGGGCCACAGTCCTGCTTTGGGAAAGCTGCTAGACAAGTAAATGGCAATCTGCTAGTAGTTTTGAGAAACTGTGAATTAGAACATACAGTATGTCATGATGGAAGGGCTAATGGCTGATAACACTAGTCTACAATTTTTTAGAAGTCGTCTGCTTCAGAGATAAAATGTGCTATTTATTATGTATTTTGATGTGCTGAATTCAAATATGACAATTAAAACAACTGATTGGCTACTGTTTCCAAGATATTTAAGTTTTTACATTTTACGTCTATGTATATTGTGTAGATAGTAGAGTTTTAATCATAAATTGTAAACCTAGGTCTTTTCATGTGTTTATGGTGGCTTTACATGATAATATTTCACCTGTCCTGTTTATGTAACACTTTAAAAATCAGCAAAAGGGTTATATAAATAAAATTTATTATGAAACAAAAGGCAAAAAACTATTATGTACATAGTTTAGTCATTCAGTTCACCTTGTGTTATGAGGTGTGGTTCAGAGGAGGAGGATGGGAGAAAATGTGGGTCCTGTGACATTGATGGTTCAGGACCAGAAGTTTCATCCTCTTCCTCGTCTGACTCAAGTGAGAATGATTCTGGTGCATCAGGAACCGGCAGTCCTTCTCCGTGGGGTACTGGGCGTATAGCTGATGGAGTGTTTGGATAATGCACAGTCCACTTTTTCTTCTTTGACACACCTTTCCCAACTGGAGGCACCATGCAGAAGTAACAATTGCTGGTATGATCTGTTGGCTCTCTCCAAATCATTGGCACTGCAAAAGGCATAGATTTCCTTTTCCTGTTCAACCACTGGCGACGATTTGTTGCACAAGTGTTGCAGCATATGTGTGGGGCCCACCTCTTGTCCCGATCTCCAATTTTGCAGCCAAAATAAAGGTGATAGGCTTTCTTAACCATAGAGGTTATACTGCGCTTTTGTGATGCAAAAGTCACTTCACCACAAACATAGCAGAAGTTATCTGCACTGTTCACACAAGTACGAGGCATCTCTGCTCACTTTGGCTAAACAAAAATGTGTCCCTTTGCAAAATCAAACACTGACAAATAAGAGAGCATGACACTGTATGATTTCTAGAGCTGATATAGGGCAATTTGTTCAGCAGAGTGATGTAAGCTTTGTTATGATTGCATCATCCATGACTTCTAGGAATAACATGATGCAATTCATATCACGTATGACGCAATACCAGCTTCAGATTGCATCATTCATTGTTTTGCCTAAAAAGCAAGTACTGTCCAAACCCAGTCATAGATTTATTCATAGATCTAGTCAAAGATGTATTTTAGTCATTTCTGATTTAAATTGAGATCCCTTCCCTTTATAACTCACTTATCCTCCACCATTCCCACGTCAAGGGTCGTATATACTGACCCAAGAGCATATCTTGAAAACTAGAGCCAATGAACAATTTTAAGCATCATTTTCATTCTCAGTGACCCAGAATTAGTAAAGTTTGACTACATTTATTTCAGAAGCATTTTGGCTGTAGAGCAGTGTAACCAGCGGATCTCTGATCTATGGCCAATCTCAGACCTTGACAATCTTAGACAGATGGAAGCATGTCCCTGAGCAGAGGTAGAGCTCTTTGGCACACATTGGTGGCAAGAATGGAGGCTTGGATTTCTGGACAAAGAAACTGCCCTACCCTTGGTTGTTTCTGCTGTGTTCAGGGAAACAGGATTTTGTGGACTATCTTTGTAAATGAACAAGATAGTCTTCAGTTATTTCATTGGTGCAATCAATTTCTCCTCATAACAGAAGCAACCTGGCAAGGATCAGAATATTGGTTCAGGCCAAGAGGCAACAAGCACATTTCTTCTGTAAGTATCCTAAAGAGTTTTACTAACTGGACAACTTGATAAATATGTAAGTAAGAACTCAAATCATGTCATCAGACAATGGTACACAGGTACCACTGAAGTCAGTTCATGTTGAACATGTGTAGCAGAAGTCACAATTTGCCCAGTGGATGTGATAACTTCACTACCCAAAGCACTATGAATCAGCACACCACCAACAAAGTGAAATCATTGCAGAAGGCAAATGGGTTGCTTTATCCAACCAAAACTATTGGGGTTGGTATCTTGGGAATTGCCCACATTATAATTTAGTCACATTACATGAACAGCATGTAATCCATATATGGAACCTATTTTTAAATATTGTCCCTAATCCAAAATGAGAAAGAAAGAGGTATTGTGAGAGAACATATTCCACTATGAAGACCAGAAGAACACTGAGTAAATTACAGATATCTGCAGTATTAATTTGAAAGCCTAACATGGTACACTCAGAAACCAGAGAGGTGACAGAGTTGCAAAGAACCCTAACTATGAAAACGATGACAGTTTTATGTCCATGATGAATATATATATGTAAATTTCACTAGTTTGATATATGGAATTTTCTGTCTGGTGTGAGGGATCACAGACCTCAAAGCCAGACCTATGAGTGCCTAGGCAGTGCTCAAGTCATGCCCACCACCCAACAGCTCACCTGAATGACTTTGGAAGAGAGCAAATAAAATGCTAGTTTGCAAAGGGCACATAATATATCTCATTGGGGCAAAAATCCAGAACTATTGATTGGTTGGAAAGCTCTATTTAAACCAGAAAGAGGCACAGGAACTTATCCGAACAATTGGAAGAAGTATTGGCTGGCTATCCCTATAGACTCTGTCTATTGGACTAGTTACCTGCCTCCTTACCTCTGTCTCTCCAGCTATTCATGGTTCCTATCCTCCTCATCCCATACTCCTGCCTATTCCTGGCACATGCTTTCCTGCCTCACTCTAGGTCCCTGCTCCTGACTCTGGCTCTAATCCCTAATTTGACACTTGATTTTGATTCTGACCTTTGTCTTGGAGCCTGACTCTAATTATTAGGCCTGATCACTAACGCTCTGGTACCAACATAAGCCTCTAAAGTTGCACGTGCTAGTTCAGTGGTAAATGAAGATGTTCACTCACTTTTTCATAATTGTTCTTCTTCGATATGTATTGTTTATGTCCATCCCAATCAGGTGTGTGCACACGCACAATAGCTAAAAGATTTTTCCCTAGCAGTTCCCTGTAGGGTCTGGCTGCCCCTTGGAGTGGTGCCTTCATGGTATTAAATATAGGTCCCCGCTGGCCTGCCCTCTCCTCAATTCCTTCTTGCCAGCTATTCCAACAGAGGGGAAGGGGGATGAGTATTGGAATGGACATAAGCAAAACATCTTGAAGTACAACAGCTACAAGAGGTGAATAAGTGTTTTTTCTTCTTCGAGTTCTTGTTCATGTTCATTCCCATCAGATGACTCACAAGCTGAAGTTCAGGTGTTGAGGTCAGGGTCTTACACTGACTGGAGCACTGATCATCCAAATGCTGCATCACCCTAACCTAATGGATAATAGCATGGTGTGTGGCAAAAGTATGGATGGAAGACCCAGGTTGCCACTCTGCAGATTTCCTGGGTGGAGATCATAGGCCAGGAATGCCGTGGATGAGGCCTGTGCCCTGGTGAATGAGTCATGAATGGAGGTGGAGGCACTGCTGCGAGGCTGTAACTACTATCCATTATGTTGAGCTGACACCAGCTGTCCTTTCATTTTGTCCGCCACTGCTACAAATAAGTGTCTCAACTTTCTGAATGTCCTCTCAATATAAAAAGCCAAAGCCCTATGCATGTCTAGAGAGTGTAGACTCTGTTTCCAGGTATTAGAGTGCAGCTTGGGGTGGAAAAAATGGAAGTAAGATATCCTGGTTCATGTGGAAATGTGACACCACCTTAGGGAGGAATGCTGGGTGTGGGTGGAGCTGCACCTTGTCCTTATAGAAAACCACATAGGGGGACTCAGATGTTAGGGGGCCCTAAGCTCTGACATCCTCCTGGAAAGGCTTATCGCTACAAGGAATGCCACCTTGTAGTAGAGGAAGAACAGGGAGCAGGTGGCCGATGGTTCAAATGACAGACCCATCAGTCTGGAGAGGACTAGGTTAAGGTTGCAGGGCAGGATTGGTTGTCGGCAGTCAAACCTAAGCATGTGCTTTACTGCTTTGCTACTTCAGATCTTTGAACTGGAAATGAAATTAAAAGTACAATATTGCTGACAATAATCCATAGCGAGAGAGAGACAAAGGAATGCTGCCTTTTAATAGGAATTTTTTAGCCTTCAAAGGGCAGATTTCACATTTTATTTTAGAACAGGCCTGCTGATGGGGGGAAGGGTCAAAGAGGGCAGTTGCCACAGGGCCCAATGTTTCAAAATGGCCCAGGGCTCTAGTCACTGCTGTCGCTGCAGTGGCACCTGGAGCTCTGAGCCCTTTAAATTGCTGCCAGAGTGCCACGTGGCACACTCTGGATGGCTCTTTGACTGCCTGGGGAGGCAGGTGTGCCACGCAGTGCACTCTAGGCAATGCTGGTGGAGGGACAGTCCAGGTAACACTGAGGGTTGGCTGTCTTTGGCCCCGCCCTTTCCACCTCAGGCCCAACTACTTCTGGGAATGTGGAGCCAGCCCTATTCCCCCAAAAGCTGCCCAGGGGCCCAGGGTGGCTGTCATCTTCCCTGTTTTAATATATTTCCATGAGGTTATTAGAACTGGTGGAAACTCTAAATTGTACAAACTTTGAAATGTTTTTCCAAAATGCATTTTCAACCAGCTATATCAGTTGCATTGGAAATTTTTTTGTATTTGAGTTAAATATGTAATTGAAAGCACTTATCTTTAGTGAATCATCATGTAAAAACTTTATTTTAGGAAATGTATGTTAACGGAGAGGCAAGTGAGGGTTTAGTGGATTGGTGCATGATAACTGGAAGACCAGGCCAAGTGATCTAATGAAGAAGTCAAGGAGGTGAGAGTGGAGAAGATCAGTCAGGTGGCTTATGAGGAGTGGAGGAAATCAGAAATAGGAGAAGCAGGATATGGGAGCAGGGTTAGAGTTGTGTGAAGATTTGAAAATAAGGAGTAACTTGAATTTGATGTGGAAGGTGAAGGAAAGTAAGTAAAGGAATGCACAGGCAGGGATGTTGGTGGGGAGAGCATGAAGGTGCAAACAGAGTAGTGGAGAAGACAATTGTACAAATATTTTTGAACATGGACTACATTAAAGAAATGGGGAGCATAGTGGGGAGTTTCTGCTTGAAAGAGCCATGCAAGTATCCAGGGAAAGTATGATTAGTGCATAGTTAGTTTTTGCTGTGTGGACAAAGAGGAAATACATTTCTTAAATGTTTGAGGCAGAATCAACATGATTTTGTAGCAAATTGAAAGTGGAGCAGATGTGTGGGATGTGGAGAAATGGAGTAATTAGGTAGGGGTTCTACGAATGAGTACAAAACATACAAATAAGGAAGAATAAAAGAGAATGTCAAGAACAAACCATGAGTGGGTCAACAAGGAGGAGTCCTGCGGCACCTTAAAGATAAACAGATTTATTTGGGCATAAGCTTTTGTGGGTAAAAAACACTTAGTCAGATGCAAGATTGGCTCAGTAAACAACAGGGATCCATCAATGAACACCACATCTCAATGTATGTAAAAAAAGCGGTAGCTTTTTTAAAGAAAATTCCTACATGAAGGGCTAATTGCAAATCTATCAGATGCAAATAGAGAGGATATTCCACACAACAATAATACATTCTATGCAGTAACAGCAGAGGGTTCTGTATGTTTACTTAATGAAGCAGATTGTAAGCCAGGCTGGAAACATATGCCCAAATGTTCAATTCCTTATATGGTAAAGGAAATTTAGGCAAACTTTACTTTCAGAAGTCCAGATTATTGTTTCTATAGTGAGGGCGAACCATTTTGCCTGCAGATTACTATATATTGGATCAGCAACATCAGTTATACAAAAACTTTAAAACTGACTTGCATCTTTTTTAACAGTGTTTCTTCTTGAAACACATTTGTACATTCTCTTAACAAAGGAGTAGGAAGCTATTTCACCTTTCTGAACCAAAAAAAGTGATATATTGTTTTCGGAATAGGAAATAGCCCTCTTGTGAATAACAGCGGCTTCATTTGATATAAGAGTAAACATCTCCTTTACAAGATTCATCATGGGATTTGTAATGACCACAAGACATAAGTACCTATATTTTAAGTTTCATCTCACAGATGGTACCTCCACCATGCACCTAAAATGATGGTGGGTCATTAAATATGGACTTTAAAAAAAGCCAAACAATAAATATTTCTTACCCGGTCATGTTAATTAATTTTTACTTTGTTTAAAATGATAAAGATTGAACACAAATTCCAAATTGGCAAACTATATATATTTATATTAAACAGCTAAACCGATATGATTGAAAATACTTAAAAAAATATTAGTTCTTAGCATATGCAATGCCAGGATTCAAACTGGAGCAGAGTTTTACAGCTTAACTATAAATCCCTATAAATAAGGATTTAAAATGGAAATCCTGACAGGCCCTTAACTTTAGCAGTGCTAGTTGGCGTTGCTAGAGTATAGCTTTAAATTAAAATAATGTTATAACTAGACATGTGTCAACTGGACCGGTACTAACACTCCACATTTGGGGCATTATTCAGAGATGCAGTGGTTGCAAAGTAGCCATATGTATTGGATATTGAATAACAAAAATTACGAACACCACTGTTTCGTTCCAACTACAGTTGGAATTTATATAGCCATTATTTAGCAATTAGTGCCATTTAATATAAAGTGCTGCTGCAATGATACAGCACAAGAACAGTTTTTCATGAGCATTTCTTATTGCCGGGTTTAAAAGTCACCATTGTGAGGAATACTAGCTGTTAAACAAAGTACATCAATTAATGGATTGCAAAATCTGACCTCTAAACACTTTTGAAAAGGAGTCATACAATTAGAAGCTATAGAAACACCAACGTGTTTGGAATTACTGTTTCATGTAGGAACTTTGAAAGAGAATGATCCTTTTTTAATCAAAATGCTAATATAGTGTAAATTCTTCAAATGTAAAGCATTACATTTTTATCCACTGTATGGAGAAATCAAACCAGGTGCATTTTTTAAAAAGCTGCTGAGATACAATTTTCAAAAGCTCAAAGTAATGCTTGAGGTACTTACACCACTACAGAACTAGCTGCACCTATGCCCTTGTGAGTGCCTCTGAGGCTACATCTAGACTGCAAGCCTCTTTCGAAAGAGGTTTTTTCGAAAGATACTTTTGGAAAAGCCTCTTTCAAAAAAAGCATCTAGACTACAGCCAGTACTTTGAAAAAAGCAAGCCGCTTTTTCGAAAGAGAGCACTCAGGCAGTCTGGATACTCTCTTTCGAAAAAGCACAGTTTGCATTACATAGCGCCTTTTTTCGAAAGAGCACTTTCGAAAAAAGGTGTTCTTCCTTGTAAAACAAGGTTTTCCATGGTCGAAAAAACTGCCGCGTTCTTTCGATTTACTTTCAAAAGAACATGGCAGCAGTCTCGCCGCAGGGGAAGTTTTTTCGAAAAAAGGCCACTTTTAAAAAAAAAAACCCTGTAGTCTAGACACACCCTGAGTTTGTATCCAGTCAAGTGACAGCTTCATGCCTTTACTGTTCCCAGGGGCTGGAATCCCACAATTCTTCCACTCTGTAACCCAGAGTGTGGTCTAAGTACACTGTATATCAACCACGCTTACCCAGCAGGTCTGATTGAGCTCTGCAATTTGTGACCTGTAATAGACCAGACTTCTTAAAATCAAAGCATTGTTTATTTTGGAATAGGAACAAAGCATTTAAAAATACTTTGAATCAGGTCACATATCCATCTTACATAAGCCTTACTCTGAAGGTAATCTTGTCAGGCTTAACTTTTTGAACACCCTTTGTAGATGTCTGTATTTCGGTCAGGTTCCCCTGAAAAAATCCTCCTGTTTTGAACATTTTCCTTTTAAAATTTGCTTGAGTTCTTTGATTCCCTGCATTCTTAAGTTTGGCCCTTGTGGACAAAACTGACTTTATAGACTGATTGAGGAGATAAAATAATGAAAGTCAATTGTTTAGGTATTGCCCCTTAGTGGCTCTCCTGTGTGTGCTGAAGGATGGCTTATCTTGAGTCATTCTTTCTCTTCTTGCCTGTATTTCTTCATACAGTAAATATCCCTATAACCAGGTCAACATACAGTATTTATAAATTATTACAGAAGAGCACTACATCTATCATTGGCTCCTTAATGATTTATATTCTTACCTAATTGTATTGTGTACTTGAGTAAGAGTGATGTTCCCAATTAGGTTTTCATTTTCTCTTAATGTTTGAATATGAATTTAATTTGCATGCTGTTTGTAATACAGAATTAATCTTTGTCAGAGGAAGGAAAACATACATAAGGACATAATTATTCTGAAAATCTATGTCTGGTTAAACAGCTGGGCCTCCTACAGTAACTGTTTAGAGAAACTCAGCTGTTTATGATTTAGTTTCCTTCTCATGGCATATGCATTCCCGCTCTCTTCCTCTCCTCTCCCCCTCCATCAAGTGTAAGTCTGACTTTCTTCTGTGATTTCAGAAAAGAAAAGATATTATTCCACTTGCCTTTGTTCGTAGATGAGATCTAGGCAGGGTTGCCTCTTCAGTGATTTTGTAGGGGCTTGCTAGATGTGCATTTATGCATATTCTTCAAAGCATGTAATAACAGCTGAGACCTCAAATCTATTTTTATGGTGTCTGTGCTCTTAACTTTCACCATTTAAGATTCAAACATTGAAAGGTGGTGATGTGAAGTAAAATAGACAGCCTATATGTGGGGAGAAAAGTAAAACAAATAGGCAGACAGAAAAGTTAACTGCTGAGGAAATTTGTGACAAACCATTATGTCTGTAGTATTGACATTAACCCTTAATGGCACAGAGAGCAATAACATTGAATACATTCTATAGACTATGCAACTTTGGTTGATGGGTGAATTTGAATCGAATAATGAGAAATGAGAGAGCATCTTCAAATGTCACTTTCTTTTAAGACATCATAAATACTGTGCAATTTTGTTTAAAGCATATATTTGTACTTCTAGCTATCAGTTCTGTCTATCTCAAACGATTCATTCATTCTAAAATGACTTCTTTGGCATGTTCATGGTCTCCAGGCTCAATATTATCATGTTATTTTTAGTATTTTTTATTCCATTTAAATTTTATACACACCAAGCACAGTGTTATCTGACTCATCATTTGGTTAAACAATGACAGATAGGATTTTAACAAGTATATTTTCAGATATAAAAAAATCCACCATTATTACCACAAATTGAGTTTAGAATAATGATCAAACCTTGCATTTTATACTCTATTTACATATTTATTTCTCACTTTAAATATGAGGTACTCATTACTGGCTTGAGCCTATTAGATTTTTGGAGTCCAATACTCACTGAGGTTGAGGGGAATTGATCTGATTGAAACCCTATCAAAGGCAATGAGAAAAACTCACATTAACTTTGATAGACTTTAGATGAGGCCCTACATGGAGCTATTTTTTTAAAAATCTATTTTTATGTCACAGTCATTTCTACTCAGGCAAAATTGCTAGTTTGACTGTCTTTCTATGAAACAGGCTACTGCAGTGGAATTGGGTTTTTTTGGGGAAAATAATCTGGAGTAATCCATTTAGACTTCCAACTTTTTTTTTTTTACTGAATTTTAAGCAGTAAAGTTATTATTGGTGAAAAAAATGTGATTTAAAATATTTTGAACATTAGGAACACAATACTTTCCTCGGGACTTTTACTGTACACTAAATAGCAAAGAAAAAAGATAGCCCTTCACATGATCTACTCTGGATATATTAGGATATAGGTAGATAGCTATAATGACAAATTAGATGTCTTCAAGTCATCAGGGCCTGATGAAATGCATCCTAGAATACCCACGGAGCTGAATGAGGAGGTATCTGAGCCATTAGCTATCATTTAGAAAAGTCATGGAAGACGGGAAAGACTCCTGAAGACTGGAAAAGGGCAAATATAGTACCTATCTATAAAAAGAAATAAGGACAACCCAGGGATTTACAGATGAGTCATCTTAACTTCTATACCAGGAAAGATAATGGCACAAATACTTAAGGAATCCATTTGCAAACATCTAAAAGATAATAAGGTGATACATAACAGTCAGCATAGATTTGTCAAGAACAGGGCAGCAGCCAACAGGGGAGTTTGCCTCGGAAACATCCGAGAGGAGCTCAGGTAAGTGTGGCTTTTGGGGGGCTGTGTTGTGAGCTGGTGGGGTGAGTATCAAAGTGTTTGTCCGTCTATGAGCATTTGTTTGACTATGTGTTTGGCGGTTTGAAAAGAGCGACGGTTGGAAAAATTGGAAAAGTGTGAATTGGGAGTGCTTTGTTCCAGGTGGGCCTGCAGGGGCTGATTGGATTAGAGGCAAAGCTTTGAGCCAGGCCTAGCCAGCAGCCTTATAAAAAGACATCCAGAGGGAACACAGTAAGCAGCCAACAGGGCAGCAACCAACAAGGGAGTTTGCCTGGGAGTTCGCCCTGTGGGGAGCCCTATAGTGTTTGGTGGTCTTTTTCTTGAATTTTGTTTCTCTTCTGTCCTTTAAGGGGACATTTTAAAACATCTGAGGAATCTCTCAGAAGGAAGGCAGGTATGGATAATGATAGGTCTGCTGTTTTTACCTGCACAGCATGTGCCATGTTTGTCTTCCTCCTGGAAGATAGAAGGGATTTCATCTGCACTAAGTGCAAGTAGGTGGCCATTTTGGAAAAAAAATTAGAGGACTTGAGGTCCAAGTATCAACCCTATGTTCCATCAGAGAAGATGAAGTCTTCCTTGATAGTAGGCAGCATTTACTACTGCAGGCACAGCAAGCTGAAGAGCCAGTGAGGGCAGTACAGAACAAGGAAGAAAACTGGCAGCATGTAACCTCCGGGAGAAGAAGGCCAACTCAGGTATCCCCAACTCTGGTAGAGGTAAGTAACTGCTTTCAGGCTCTCTTTATAAGCACTTGCGTGGAGAATGCTTTGGCAGGGACCTTTCAGGGAACAGATCAGAAGGAGACACCATCTACTGCAAGGCATGGGATGTGTGGTCCTACGGATGGGGGTTCCATGAACCCCCCCAAAAGAAGAAGGTGTGTGGTGGTGGTTGGGGATTCCCTCCTAAGAGGGACGGAGGGGGGAAAGCTTAGGATTATCGAGTAGTTGAGTACTTGACTACTTGCTTACATCCCTACTTTTGATACAGTCTTTTATGACATTGTCATTAACAAACTAGGGAAATACAACCTATGTGGAGCTACTATAGGTGGGTGCATAACTGATTCGATAACCATTTTCAGGGAATAATTATTACAATAATCCTGGAAGGACATAATAAGTGGAGTTCTGCAGGGATCAGTTCTAGGACTGGTTCTGTTCAATATCTTCATGAATGATTTAGATAATGATATAGAAAATATACCTATAAAGTTTGTGAATTATACTAAGCTGGAAATGTTTGCAAGTGCTTTGTAGAATAGGATTATAATTGAAAATGATCTGGACAAACTGGAGAAATGGTCTGAGGACAAATGCAAGGAAGTCCACTTATAAAGGAAAACTCAGTGGCACACAAACAAAATGGGAAATGACTACCTAGGAAGGAGTACTGCAGGAAGGGATCTAGAGTTCACAGTGGACCACAAGCTAAATCTAAGTCAACAACGTGACACTTTTTCAAGAAACGCAAACATCATCCTGGGATGTATTAACAGGAGTGTTGAAAACAAGACAGAAGTAATTCCTCTGCTCTACTCTGCACTGATTAGGCCTGAATTGGAGTACTGTGTCCAGTCTAGATGGACTGGATTCAATGACCTGTTGAGATTCCTTCCATTTCTTGTATTCGATGATTAATATATTATATAATGACAGGTTGCAACATGCAGTAGTAACAATTGAATTAGTAACAGTCAATGTAATGAAATTAATTAATCCAGTTTTGGGCTTATCACATCCATTTTTTTATTATTGAGTTTCTAGATGATGTAAGTTTCAATTTACAATAACATTTTTGTTGTTAGGGCCTGATCCAAAGATCATTACATTCAATTGTAGTCTTTCTTATAACTTCACTTAGCACTGGATCAAGTCCTTAGGGTTTTGCAATAGGAAAGCTCTATGGAAACAGCTTGAGGAAAGGTGAAGAATGAAATTCCCTTCAAATAGCATACATTTACAATATGGATCTCTTTTATAATATTTTACACTGCTCTTAATGTTTTATGAATCTACATTAATAGGCACTAAGAGCCTTTTTTCTGAACACTTAAAAATTCTACTCCACATCTAAATGACTTTAAGCTATGCCCTTAAGGTATAATCAAATATTGTCCACCTTTAAGATTGCCTTTCAAAAATGCTATCGACTCCTCATTGTTCAGATGGATGAACTAGTAAAACACAGAACAGTTTCTGTGAATGAAACCAATTCAATTCTCCCAGGGATAAGGGATCACTAGTAGTTTTGACACTGGTTCTGTTAGCAGTGAGAGCTCTTCTAGTTTAAATAGAAATAATATTCCCCTTCCTCACATTCAGGCAAAGATCCATTTATTCCTCTTACTGCTTGTCAAAATGTATGCCTATAGAAATACTTTTCACACAATTAAATAGCATGTCCTCTAAATTTCTAAACATTTTCCAAGCCAATAAGAATGTTGCAAGTCAAATATTTGTTTCCTCAGTTTTATTAATAGTAACCTTTGTATGCAAGTAGGAGGCCTGATTTCCTGTTCCATCGTAGTAATTTTATGTTGCTGTATTTCCACAGGTTCAAATATAGTTGAAGTAGCTTAAAACTTGTGAAATAGTAGAGAATCAGGCCCGAGAGCTCTATGTTTGACTTCATGTGTTTATTCCCCACCAGTGACATTCCAAATAACTTCTATAAAAATGGCTGTATCACAAATAAATGATTATGGTTCAGGAGGACAATAAAAAGCAAGAGCAGATAAACTCATAAAAAAGGCATCTAGTACAGAGAAAAGCCCTGGTCTTTCCTGAAAACATATTTTATAGTAAACTGTACAGCTAAAATTGTTTCTAAATAGAATGAGCTTCCAAAATTTGACAAGAGAGAACATACTCACAGTTCATTCCCCAAACCTTAGGCCTTGCTAAAAGTGACTGGGCCTTAGGGCCCAGTGAGTCAATTCTGCAGAGCTTTACTCACCTAAGTAACTTCACTCATGGAAGTAGTTTCATTGGCTTCAACAGAGCTACCTGGGTGAATGAGAGGTTTGTAGGGTCAGGCCCAAGAGCAAAGTTAATTGCACTTTGAAAACTGTTTAAAAAAAAAAAAAAAGGAATTTGGGGGTTTGATATTAATTGTCTGTAAGAGATTTATAGATCAAATGAGCCTATTTTATAAATAAAACATGATTTTCTAACTGCAAGCCCTGAAAACTCAACCTAGATGCTGAAAGTGAGGCTCTGTTTTCTATCCTTTCATCAATAATAAAGGATTCTATTCCTCCTTCTGCACCATGCAAATGTAAAGTAAATTTCAGGCAGTGATAAAGCATTGAAAACAATGACTGCAAAGATGTCACCAGCAAAATGTGGGATATGAAGATGTAACTGAAGGTCTAATTTTGATTATAAATCCATCTCTTTCTTAGATGTCTTTTTATATCTGCAGAGATAAAAATTTAAAAAGCAGAAAAATGTTTTTCATTTCAGTAAGGAGAGATGACTTTCAATCTCACCTGTGTGTCATATTCAGCTGTAGATGGAATAGCCTGTCAGAGGAGATGATGAAATCCCTTGGACTTGGAACTGTAAATACAGGAAAAACTTTCACTTCAGGTAACAATCCTGTGTTTCAAGGAAGATGGAGTGGATGATATCATAGGTTATTTCCATCTTCAATTTTTATGACTGCAGAATTGAAGGATGTTCCTTACATCCAGAGTTCTTCATTATCCAACTAGGCAACTATGCATGTTCACCTTTTTATTTCAAAAAGACAAACTGTAGAATGAGTAAATCTGAATGTGTTTAAGATGATACCTCCATCTATAAGTTCAGTTTAAACACAGAATTTAATTTCAAAAGGACTTGACATGTTCTTCCCTTACCCACCTAACAAATACATTATGTTATTAAGTTACGGTTTACGGTGCAGTATTAGAGATTAAATTTGTTACCTGCTATAACAAACATCTTTATACCTCAAACAATAGGTCAAATTTGTATTCATCAGAGTTTCATTTCAGAGATTAGAAAGTATCTGCAATTATCTTAAAATAAAAAGTAACACTGTTTGGCAAAAGCCTTTATAGTTAAACACTCTAGTCTATGCTGAACTTCTGGGCAATGGACAGAAGGCATGTTAACATCTTTTCTGTCTATTGCTCCCTTACAACCCTTATCGAGAAAAAAAAATAATCTGCTTCAGCAGAAAGTCTGCACTGAGCCTATCATCATTCAAATCAGGTAATCCCTCTGAAGACTGTCAAGAAATAACACATTTTCAAAGATTTACACAGATTTTGGCTACCCAACTGCTATTTAAATTAAAGGAAGCTATGTGGCTAAATCCCAAAGATGTAATGTAGGGCTTATATCCAGACTTCAGGACCTTGGAGTGCCTTTATAAATATTTTACTATTTTGTTACTCTGTTGATAATATTACTTTTTAACCCGACAGTGCTACAAGTAAAAGCTGTTCTTAACCCTGAAGTATTACAATAGCAATGAAAACTGGAGCAACTGTGTTTTATGATAATTTTACAAGTTCTAATAATCACTGGACATTAAGAAGACATCGTTTTCTTAACATGGTAACAGATGATGCACATTTTCATTATCTCTCCCACAAGCAATTTCTGTGGAATTATAAAGCCCATTCAAAACATGACTATTTAGATCATCTCCCTCATTGAATACTCCAAATTCAGCACCTACCACCATCTTTTCAATCTCGCCATTGGTGTCTTCTCTTTCAGTGCATCAAATATAAACTTTATATTCCTTGCTTTCAAATTCATCCACAGTTGAGCCTCATCCTTCCTATACAGGCTGTCATCTGACTGCAAGGTCAGCTCCCCACTTCCCTAGTGTTGCCAGACTTGTTCATCCAGTTCCACCCATACTTTCATGCTTTTCTCTTTGTCACCTCTTATGTAGAGGGACAGTTCCCAGTCAAAATCTTTGAAACGATCACCAAGCGCTCCAAGTCTCTCCTCAAAACTCACATCTTCCATAATACATAATGCTAAAAGCTGATGAACTGTGATCACCACTACTGTCTATAGCTCCATGGGAAATTGACTCCCCACTTTATGAAAATTTTTGAGAGATGAAAAATGTTCCCATCCCAAATCAGAATGAAAAGTCAAAATCTCAAATGTTGCAAACCAAAATTCTGGGGAAAAATTAGTTTAGCTGAACTGAAGTATTTTATTTTGTTTTGAAATGTCTCGTTTCAATTTTGATATTTAAAAAAAACCAACTTTAATCCAAATTTATTAAAATTTGGAACTAAAGAGTTATTTCAAGTAATGTCCCACAAAAAAGCTATTGGCTCCAATATGACAAAATAGGATGTTTTGACAATTAAAAAAAAAAAGCCAAAATATTTCTCAAATCCGGAGGCCACCAAAAGATTAACAACCAGCTCTCTTGGCTATGTCTACACTGCATATTTATTTTGGAATAAGCTATTTCGGAAGATATCTTCAGAAACAGCTTATTTCGAAATGGCATGTCTACACACAAAATACGTATCAAAATAGTGCTTAGCTATTTCCAAATAGAGCATCCACACTGATGGGACACTAACTCGCATTTAAGGCCGCCCAGAACCAATTCAGGCAGGGCATCAGGTCAGCAGTTATTTCGTGTGGCTGCTGCTTGGGGCTATCTGAGGCTCTTGTTTAAAGGGACCCACCTGTACAACAGTGTCTCAGGCTTTTTTCTCTTTGCCTACCTCCTATAGGGATAGCAAAGCCTTTTCTTCTGCCTGGTGTGGTTGCCCTTTTAAACACCTCAGCTTGTCAGATATGGAGCTAGAGCTGCCTCTGGGCAGTCATCGGCTATAACAGCTTGTGCTGCAACTCATGCAGCAGTTACTGCAGGCTGCCTTCCAGACCCTGCAGGAACCCAACCCCCAGCTCCTCTGGGAGATCCTTCTCAGGTCTTTGCAGGCATGGCTCATGCAATTAAATCCTGCCCTCTATCCCCTGGACACCGTGCCCTTCTGCCTCTGGCATCAGGACCCCAGTGCAGACTGGTGGGACCGGATTGTCATGGAGTGGTGGGGAGACCAGCAATGGTTCCAGAATTTCAGGGTGAGGAAGGACATGTTTCTGGAGCTCAGTGAGTGGCTCACCCTTGCCTTCAGGTGATGGGACACTCATGTGAGACCTGCCATCCCCCTCCAGAAGCGTGTCGCCATCGCCCTATGGAAGCTCTTCGCTCTGGATAGCTACCGATCTGTGGGGAACCAGTTCAGCATGGGGGAGATTGACTGTCGGGGCCCTGGTCATGCAAATACGGCATTCTTGGGCTATTGTTCCAGGAGGGGGGTGGAATGAAGAAATAGGATTCCTGAGGAGACGAGGGAGTGTTGTGGGGGAGTGCAACCCACCTCCCTGGGAGGTTTTTTCAGTCCCGCCCTTACAAAGCCCAGCCGGGGGTTGGGTGAGTGGGACAGTTGCTCCTGGTAGGGAGGGGGGGACCAGGAGGATGGACTGGGGAAACTCAATCTATCCTCCTTCTGCAGGTGATCAGGGCCATCAACACCATCCTGCTGCGCAGGGTCATCTGCCTTGGCGACATGGACACCATCATTGCCGAGTTTGCCAACATGGGCTTCCCCAATTGCAGGGGGCTATTGTCGGCTCCCACATCCCCATCTGGGCCTCCAACCACTGGACATTTCTCTACATCAACTACAAGGAATACTTTTCAATGGTCCTGCAGGACGTGACAGACCACCACATCCTCCAGGACTGTTGGAGAAGAAGCGGGAGGGGCAGCAGGACTGGGAGAAGAGTTGGAGGAGAAGCTATAGTGATGGCAGGAGTGGGAGCAGAAGCAGGAACAGGAGTACGCATCATGCTGGCAATGAGGGATTGCACGGCCGCACACATGAAGCGGCCCTGCTCCAGCAGCTCCTGCCAGCTGTCTGACCACAGCTCAATGTCCTCTTGTAGCCTGCAGTTGATGGTCTGCACCAGGGATCAGAGTGATGTGAAGTGCTCCCTGTGGAACTCATCCAGGGGTCTCTGGTGCTGGGTCACTTGGATTCTGGAGGCTATCCCAGGTGATGTTGACCGCTCCCCCCCCTTGCAGCTGGCCCAGCTGTGGTGAATAAAGAGAGATGGTCAGTCATTCCAGGGGTCACTGTGCCTGAAACCTTGCCCTCATCTGTGAGCTGAGAGTGACAGGTCTTGGGTCGGTCGAAGGCAACGTAATTGGGGCAAGGCCATGTGTGCTCTAGCCAGTGGATCTATTCCTACAGAGGTCCAGTTGTCCCCCGGAGTGGGTGCTGCCCCAAAAGTGTGAGCATGCCCATGTGCCATGTGCAGGACTGCTGTGTGTGTGTGTGTGTGTGTGTGTGTGTGGATGTCCTCAGCCTCCTTCTAGAGGAGACTTATGGAGGGATGGTGTCCCACCCTGATATCATGAGCATGGCAGGCCTCTCCAGACACCCTGTGGCCAATAGCACAAGGGTCCTCTGTGGCCCTCCTGGGGCTGTGTAGCCAGAAGCAGCACAACACATGCTCCCATGTGCACAGGCTGCTGTGTGATCCCTGGGCTGCAAGGGCCAAGTGGGGAGTGCTCAGCTACTCCTCGCTGTCCACCTCCTCCACCCCCTGTGTGAAGGGAATGTGATGACACTTGGTGGGGTACCAACTCCAGGGTCAGGAGGGTGCTGGTGCTGGCCTCATCTGGCTCCTCCTCCTCCTTCACCTCCTCCTTCTCTTTGTCTTTCCTCCCCACAAGGATGATGACAGGTGTCTCGAGCCCAGAGTCCACAACTTGGGGGGGGGAGGGGACGGGGGGGGCTGAAGGGACTGCTATCCCCTCCCCCCAGGATGCAATCCAGCTCTTTAAAATAAGGGCAGGTGAGAAGCTCTGCCCTGGAGTGGGAGCTACCCTCCCTGGCCCTGGCACATGCCTGGCAGAGCTCTTTTTCCTTCATCTGCACTTGTTCTTGTGTGCGGATGTGCCCCTTGTTGGCCAGGCTCTTGGCCATCCAGCCATTGACAGCCACATTCCTGCATCTGGTGTGAAGATCCTGAAGGCTGGTCTTGTCACCTCAAATGTCAATAAGGTCCAGGATCTCCGCACCAGACCAGGAATATGCGCATCTTTTTCAGGCCCTGGCAGGCTCCTGGAAGCTGCCCAACTGCTCCCCGGGAGCCGTGGAGTGCTAGGTGGGAGCAGCAGACTGGCTCATTTATGGGGAAAAGTGAGGCGGGGCAGCTTCAGGGTGGCTCAGAGCTGTTGGGGCCTCCTCCTAGCCACAAGCCCTTTCTGCTGAGACTGCATCTTTAAGGGCTCCAGGGGAAGGGCAGGGGGGAGAGGGGAAATAGAGTTTGGCTGAGTGTGAACAGAGTGGCCAATAGGGCACCCTGGTAAGGTCTGGAGGCACCTTATTTCGAAGTAACAGCTGCCCTGTCTACACAGCCCCTATTCTGAAATAACTATTTCAGAATAGGCATTATTCTTAGTAGAATGAGGCTGACAGAAGTCAGAATGAGCCATCTGTTATTTCAAAATTATTTCAAAATAAAAGAATTGCTGTGTAGATGCTCGCATAGTTATTTTGGAATAACAGCCATTATTCCAAAATAACTTTGCTGTGTAGATGCACCCTTAGGGTGCATCTAGACTACAGAGCTTTTTGAAAAGCTCTGCTGCATCCAAGGAATGCGAAAAAAAATGCTGGAAAAGCAGACATATTTTTTCAGCATCCCTGTAAACCTTGTTTCACGAGGAAGAAGGCATGTTCCAAAAGAGGGATTTTTTTCTCAACATTTGGCCATGTGTAGATAGGCCAAATGTCAGAAAAGCCTCTTTCGGAAGAAAAGTGGAAAAAGATACGCAAATGGCAAACTGCAATTTGAGTATCTTTTTCCGACTTTTCTTTGTAGTGTAGACATAGCCTTAGGATGCATCTACAGTGCAGGGCTTAATTCAAAATAAGCTACTCAAATTGAGCTATGTTAATTGACTCTGGGTATGTCTACACTACAGCATTATTTCAAAATATCTTATTTTGAAATAGCTTATTTTGAAATAACACGTCCAGACACAAAATGCATTTCAAAATAGTGTTTTGCTATTTTGAAATAGTGAATCCACACTGATAGGACTCTGAATCGCATTTAAGGCCAGGCCAGAATCTGTTCTGGCAGGGCATCAGGTCAGGAGTTACCTTGTGTGGCTGCTGCCTGAGGCTATCTGAGACCTGTGCTTAAAGGGAACCCCCGGACAGCCGGTTCTAAGGTTTCCCTGCTTACTTGCCTCCCTCGCTGAGGGACAGAAAAGCATTTTTTTCTCTGTGTGCTCTGGTTGCCCTCACTCAGGACACCAAAGCACTCTGCAGAATGGAGCCGGATCCACCCCTGGGAACTCTGGTGCTTCTCTTGGATGCGTTGCTGTGAGCCTGGCTGCACTTGCTGCAGGCTGCCATCTGGGAGGTCCATTGGGGGGCTATCAGTATCCAGCAGGCCCTGTGGGAGAGCTTCCACCCTGAGGAGCACTAACAGTCTCCCTGGTATGCCCCACTGGGGGCTTCTGCCTCATTCCTCCCTCACGTCCTTCTACTTATCCCTCCCTAACCCCCCTTCCTGCTGTACAATAAGACACATGTTCATTACAACAAAGCCTCTTTATTGAACAAAACTGGGGTGGGGGGGAATGAAACTGGGGTGAGACCGGGGAAAGAAGGTGGGGGGGGAGGGAAGGGGGAAACCTGGGAGGAGGGAGCTGGAAGGGGGAGGCAAGGGGAGGTAGGCGGAGGAGAAGCTCAGGGCTCAGGGTTGGGGGTCTCACCGGCCCACTGTCTCCCAGCACCACGGGTGCAGGGGCCTCAGCATCCCTGGGAGTGTGGGGAGGAAGAATCGGGAGGGGGAAAAGGAGTGGGAGGAGGAGCGGTAGCTGGGGAGGCAGCAGGGGCTGGAGCAGCAGGAGGCAGCAAGCTCTGCCCCAGGGTTGATGACCACATGGGGGGCATGGATCGTCCTGTCCCCCAGGATGCGGTCCACGGCATCAAAATAGGGGCAGGGGTCTGGGTCTGCCTCTGGTTGGGAGCTGCCCCCTGTGGCCCTGGCATACGCCTGCTGCAGCTCCTTTATTTTCATGCGAACCTGCTCCTGGGTTCGCATGTGGCCTTTGATGGCCAGGCTGACAGCCATCCGCCTGTAGATGGTTGCATTCCTCCATTTAATGTGGTGATCAAGGACGTTGGAGGCATCCCCCCAAACCTGAATTAGGTCCCTGATCTCCGCACTGAACCAGGCCCACCTTTTCCGGCCCCTGGCAGGCTCCTGGGAGCTATCAGACTGGTCCTGGGGAGCGGTGGAGGGCTGGCTGGCACTGGCTGCCTGGCTCATGTTGGGGCCACTGGGTCAGGGGCAGTGACTGCTGGCTCTGGGCTGGCAAGCTTGGAGCTGGCACAGTCACTGTGGCCAGAGTCTACCCCTTTAACGGTTCCAGGGAGGGGGAAGAGGGAGAGGAGTTTTTTTGGTTGTGCCAAGAGTGGCCACCAGGGCACCCTGAGAAGGGCTGGAGGCCCCCTATTTCAAAATAAGCATCTACACAGTGCTTATTTTGAAATAGCAATTTTGAAATAGGTGCTATTCCTCGTGGAATGAGGTTTACCAATTTCGAAATAAGCCCTCTGCTATTTCGATTTAATTTCAACATAGCAGTTTGGCTGTGTAGACGCTGGTAAAGTTATTTAGAAATAAAGGCTTTTATTTCGAAATAACTTTGCTGTGTAGACATACCCTAACTTATTTTGAAATAGCTTATTTCAAAATAGGGAGTGTATACACAGCACTTATTTTGAAATAGAGTACTCTTCCTCTCACTTTCCTTATTCCTCATACTATGAGAGTCATAGGACATGGAGTAAGAATTCCTACAGCTTGACAGTATTTTGACACTATTTCGAAATAACTGTCTGCTGTGTAGACGTGGACTAAGTTATTTTGGAATAGCGCTATTTATTTTGAAATAGTGTCACAATGTAGAGGTACCCTTACATATTACCTCCAAAGGGCATAATAGGCCACGTACAATATCTCCTCTGCCCTCAATCTGGTCTGTTTGTTTGTCTGATTCTCCTGTAATGTCCTGCCTTTTTGAGTATAAGACTTTGAATCGATGTGATGAGCGTATTTGTCCTTTTTGGTTGCCTGTTGGGGGCCCTGATGTCTTACTACATTGTGTCCCAAGAAGCAGTGAGCTGAGAGAAAAATAGCAGCAAAGGTGGGTCCTCAATGCTTGACTAGAGAGAACTTTGAGGAGTAGCCATTTTGGAAACTACAGAGATCTGGTCCTCCAAAGTCTAAAAGGAACAGTCAATCAGGAGTTTTTGCTGGCCCAGATAAAAAGAGTTTCTTGACCAAAGCAGTAGAGTTATTGGCTAAGGAATGAAGGAAGGCTTTCCTCTCTAGCCATAGGAGGTTGACAATTAGGCAAATGAGCATGTGGCTGGCTGAACTTACATAGTTGGGAGAAGACATGAGGATGGTGGCTCTGAGACAGGGCTAGAGATAAAAGGGTTCTGCAGAAGGGGACCCATAGAAATAGTTGTGACATATTGAGGCAAGCAGTATGTGGCTACTGTGTGTAGGGTTCCTGGGTTAGAATCCATAATGGTGAATGTATCTTGGTTCCTCTGTTGGCCACAGGCAAAGTGACAGATGACCAAGAAGGGGGGAGGGAAGGTTTATTTGAAAGCCCAGACAAAAAGATGCATTTAAAAGGTCAAGAGATGTTGTTTAAGAAACTAGCAAGGGCAAATACACTGTTTATACATTGGACTCCTTAATACTCCAGAAGGGGGTCAGCAGACTTTGACTTAACGAGAGGATTAAGCTACTAACAACTAATAAAAGTCACCCAGTTGCGTGCAAAGGGCATGAAGGGTGAACAAAGTACTGTGGTGTTATGCCCAGCCACTTAGAGGTGCCTTAGAGGCAGTGCCCCTTTACACACAGGGGCTAATGTTTATTACGCTTGTACAATGTCCCATCATGGTAGGTCAACCTGTTTGGTGCTATTGCTATCTAAATGATCTGCAGATTGCAGTTTTAAGACCCCCGAAAACATTGCCATTTTGTCAGTGAAACCCAGGAGATCAAAGCAACTAGCATAATTATTTAAACATGTCCAGATACACTCTAGAACACAAGTGAGAAAATAGTCTGTGTTTACAAGACCAGCACTACCACAGCCTGTAAAACAATGGAAAAATACGGTACACATACCACCTATTCAAGCACCTTTTCTTATAGAAACAGATGGTTCAAATTACCATCTAGCCAGGGATTAGCCATGTTCTGAGGGGTCTTTAATGCATAACACTTAATCAGAAAAATATAGAAGAAGTATTCAGGCAGAACATTTATCTACACAATTAGTTTCAGAAAGATTTTCAACTGAATGTGGGAGAGATGATTTGCACTGTTAAATGCTACATAGACATTTGAAGATGATATCATTTTTAGGATTAGGACACTGGCATGGAGAATATGTGAACAGATCCTGCTATTACAGCTCCACATCCAGTACGACAGAGCAGTGTGGTCTCTTTCAAAATAGAAAGCTGCTGATGCTGAACTACTGAATGTTTTATAGATTTATTAAGAAAGAAGAATTCAGAATATGACAGGATAATATTATTGCAGTTTAAATAATAACTTCCAAATCAGTCATCCCCAGCTGCAAGGAATGATTTGGAGGATAATAGCTTCCACGATAAAAAGAAGTTAACATGCTTAAATCACTGTACTGAAAACCTGGTTAGAGGCTATTGTTATTACTAATGTGATTGCAGCAATGTGGCCAATAGTGATTTAGATAAATGTGGAAGCTAGTCCAAAAAATAAAAAAAAGATAAAGAATGTTCTAATGTTATTGGTCTGGGAATAATACTAACAACATTTTGTTCCGCCTCATCATCTATAGCACGTCTTATGGACCTGTTGAAATGTACGCACTACCTTTATGTGGGGTGAGTTTTTAAGAAGCGTTTGGTGTGGTCTCTGGTCTACTGATGTTAACAACTTCAGTGCTATCATTTAAATGGGAGAAGAATTAGATGGTGCTGAACACTTTTCAAAAGACTATATTGTGCTTATATCAGTAAGTATGAGAAAATCATGGATGGGGCACTAGCCATCTCCAGGGCTGTCTGAGCTGGAATTCTACTAAGTAAGCTTTACTGTCAATTTATAGAGCAGCACTGGCTGAACACTACAAGAATATTTTTAATGGTTGCTTTTGCAATAGAATGAAGACTTGATGGCCTTCATTAGAAGGGATAAACAATAGCTCACACTAAAAAGCTCAGACATGGTGTGTTCTCCCCTTCCCAACACTGGGGAAAAATAGGAACATTACACTCTATAAGAAGTCATATTAGCTTTTGTGTTGAGCAATGGCAATCAAGTAACATGTTTGGTTTAAGTCTTCTGCTGCACACATAGTTAGGCAATTCTCTTTTAGTACCAGCTCTTTCTGTATTTGACTATGTTCTCTTTTCACAAATCCCTTAGTTCACTTTGCAAGGTAGTCCCCTTTCACATTGCTCCTGCTGTTCTCTGTACATTTCTCTCACAGTGCTCCTCCAATTTACTCACTGCTGCCAGTTGACCATGGTAAACAGACAGCTCAGCATGCAGCCAAGGAGGCTGAGAAAAGATAATTGCACAGATGTGTATAAAACTCATCCATGCAGGCCTGAGAAGCTACTTATTCCTTTGCTATGAGATAGCTCAGTACAAAGAATAACTCAAATGCATAACGTAATAAAACTGGACTAGCATCAGCCATACTGAATTAAAGCACTTGGTCGGTATAACATTTAGTGAATGATTCTGTGACTCTGGAAACTTTTATTCTCCCATTTTTCAGAGAAATCTAAAGGAAAGAACAATACAGGCATTATGTCAGCAATGCAAAGTTCTTTATTTTCAAAAGATATAGGTCAATTCAAAATTGTAACTAAAAGAATGGACAGCATTCTAGAAAGGCTTTGTCTGCATTTTGGTATTATCATAACTATCTCTTCCAATTGTCTCGTCTCTTGGCTAGTGGGCTTTCCTTCTAATTGCACACAAGGCCCGTTGATACAGGTTAGCACTTAAAAATAACATAGTTGTGTTGAAAAGTTTCAGAGGGGTAGCCGAGTTAGTCTGTAATAGGAAAAACTTAAAAAAACTCAAATAATCTAGTAGCACCTTAAAGACTAACAAAACATGTAGATGGTATCATGAGCTTTTGTGGGCATAACCCACTTCTTCGGATGACTGGAGTATTAGAAATCCAGATCCAAGAATAAATATGGGCAGAGGCGGGAAGGAGGAAAACAAAAGAGAAAAGGGGGGAAAAAAGAGAGAGTGAGTAGATTGTTCAAGTATTTACAAGAGGCTGATAAATGACTGTAACCAACCAACCAAACAATGGAGGTGCTAATTGTTCTTATCAGCCTCTTGTAACTACTTGAACAATCTACTCACTGTCTCTTTTTTTTCCTTTTCTCTCTTTTTTTTCCTCCTCCCCCCCTTTCCCTTATTTATTCTTGGATCTGGACTTCTAATACTACAGTCATCTGAAGAAGTGGGTTGTGCCCATGAAAGCTCATGATACCATCTACATGTTTGTTAGTCTTTATAGTTATGTTGGTCAGGAGTGTGGGGAAAATCAGATTTTCCCAGCCATCATAGTTATGTTGGAAAAAACCTATGTAGATACAGTTATACTAGCAAAACATATTCTTGGAACTGGTATAAGCTATACTGGCAAAAGTATTCTTTTGTTGGTATAAGACATGTCTTCATTAGGAGGCATTTGCTGGTGTAGCTCTACTGGTAAGTCTTTTTTAGTGTTGACAAGCCCTCTGTATGCATGTAGTTGGAACTTTGGTAGGAATTTTGTTTGAGATAGAGTTAGATAAGAACTAAAGGATAGACTGTGCAGCTGTAACTCCCAATGCTGAGCACTTGCTTCTTATGAGTAGTCACTGTGGTTTCTCATGGGAGTAAGCGTTTATTCATGTGCAGGGCTGAAGGGAATGGCATGACATGGTCCAGGTGGTTCTGAGGGCTGACTGCGCCTGGCCCCACCTCTTCCACCCAAAGCCCTGACCTTTGCAGGGGCACAGAGCCATGCCTCCCCACACCTTCCTGTGGAGGTTGTTGGTGTCCCTGTTAATGTGAATGAAGTGTTGTATAGCCTATCTCTGAATAAAGATTCTGGGCTAGAATCTCAGCTGAGGGAAAATATTTCTAACACTGTTGCTTAGCAAACATGTAATACTAACACCATAGTATTTTCTTAATGATTATGAGACTGCCATGTGACTACTTTAACCAATCTCAGGTAGTTTGTCAATTTTAAAGTAGACTGGCTCTGATTCAGTAGATTGTTGCAGATGGGAAAATAATGACTTTTTCTAAATATAGAAGAATCAAAACCACAGACATACACACTTATTTCTTTCAAGTTCAAAGTTAGAACTCAGCCTCTCATTATTTGTTAATTTCAAGCAAGTTTTGCCATGGAGGTCTTAAACTTAATTTAAATTCAATTTGATTTTTCATCTACTAAATCTGTAAGTCTGTGCCAGAAGCTTATGTTATTGAATCATACAAAAGAGTGTAGCCCTGACTTTTTTTTAAAGTCAAGTGATATCAGTTAATCAACAAAAAGTAGGGTATGGATATGATTTAATTATTCATGTGATTTGCCTGGATGGGTGTGGACTGTCTAAATGAGAATGTGGCATTTTTCTACAGTTCATAGTTGTTATAATGAGTGTTTGCCTTAAGGCTGAAACCTGATAATGCTGTGTGCATATTAGTGTCTTTTGGTTTTTGTTATAATATATTAAAATAAATGAGTTTTAAGCAATTATTTCCGCATCATAAAGACTGAGAGAGTCTTTTACAAATAATCAAATATAATAGTGGAAGTTATTGTCTTGTAAAAATCACTACCCATTGAGTCTTATTTATTTGTTTGTTGTGTGCATGACAATAGTATCTCAGAGTACATCTGCACAGTAGCGTGTACCTTGAAATAAGCTACAGTTTGAGCTACGCAAATTGCGTAGCTTATTTTGAAATAGCTTATTTCGATATTTGGCACTGTCTACACAGCACTTATTTAGAAATAAATCACTATTCCGCTGACTTAATCCTCATACAACAAGGTTTACAGGAAGTCAGAGTAAGAAGCCCATTATTTCAAATTTATTTTGAAATAACAGGCTTCTTGTGTAGACACCACATCACGTTATTTCAGAATAATGGACATTATTCCAAAATAACTCTGCTGTGCAGATGTGTCCTCAATGATGAGTATGGTAGACTCTTATTCATTTGTATTTAATTAAGCAAACATAGTCAGTTTTTATTAATCTTTTAGCCCATGAGATGATTCCAAGATAAACATTCTACTACACAGTGAAGCATATACATTTGTGAATTTTTTCACATTTTCCATTTTTGATACCCTTCCAATTAGCATTTTACATATTTAGATAAAGGACTTTAAGCAGATTTTTATAGGCATTTAGGTGTTCAAAGATGCAGATATACTTTCTAGGATCTACAGAACCTCCTATATACCTAGGTTCAATGACAGTTGGATATTTATGGGTTTTTAGCATCCTACTGGGTGCTTATCTGCATCTCTAGGTGACTAATTACATTTAAATAACTGGCCCTCCATTTTTATAATGAGACAGTCCAATTGGAATACAGGAAGCCAGACCACTGATTTATTGCAGTAATTTATTTTTGATGATTTAGAAAATTTGGATAAAGGTCTAGTAGTGTATTGTAGGTTTATTCCAATGACAACCAAAATCTTTGATCAAAAGGCTTGTGGTCTTCTGAGATCAGGCTCAGTCATTATTAGACCCTATCAGAAATTTTTAAGTGAAATCTTTTTTTTCTGCTGAAACCAAGAATTATCTCAAAAAACTATTTGGCTCAACAAAAACTTAGGTTGAAGTTTTTTTGGCTTAGTAAGAACAGCTGTATACAAACCAATAACTTGTGGGTTAGGATGGGATGTGGGAAACCTGGGTTCAAGTCCCTATTCTGCCTGATTTAAAGCAGAGTTTGGGCACAGATTCGGGCTGGCTTTTACTTGATTTTGACAGATTCAGCCATCCTTAGCAATAACAATTCATTTTATACCTTCAGTGATATCTATAAAAACTAATCCCATCATGAAAGTTTCCTCTGAGTCTGAAGAGTCAGTGTCAACACATGTCAACAACTTTGAGGATGGCGAGGATTATAGTCTAGAAGAAGTTAGTACTAAAATGCATTAATTGTTGATTCTTATCACATTCCCCAAACACCCAAAGGAAGGGCATATAAGTCTAAAGAAAAAAAGTGGAAGCAGAAGGAAGAACTTGGAAAAAAGTGACAGCAGAATTTCAAGATTAAAATGAACTTATTAGCTTTGCTAATCAAGATGTTGGTTTGATCCACATACATCTAGTGATTGCCTCTAAGAGTATCAGAAGGAGGCCTCTGATATATAGTTAGTTAGTTAAAGATCTCTTGTGATGTTCATATTGTATGCATACTGAATGCTGAGCATTAGGATACATGTGACTTATTTACAAAAATGTTATAAATATAATACATTTTAAAAGATTGGGAACATTCCAGTTTGTCACATAGTTGCCTAAAAAGTGCACCTTCTGTTTCATTTATATTTACTGGTGTAAATTTTTAGTAACCAAAATGTTACCTGTTCTCTTTAAATAGTGACCTTAAGTGATTTCTCTAACCAAACTATACTAAAAACTTCAGAGGGGGTAGCCGAGTTAGTCTGTAACTGGAAAAACTTAAAAAAACAACGAATAGTCTAGCAGCACCTTAAAGACTAATGAAACATATAGATGGTATCATGAGCTTTCGTGGGTACAACCAGGAAGTGGGTTGTACCCATTGCTATCTCATGATACCGTCTACATGATTTGTTAGTCTTTAAGGTGCTGCTAGACTATTCATGGTTTAAGTTTTTCCAAGCTATACTAGTAGGTAGAAAATCTATTTTAAATTACTTGTATAGATTCTTGCTCACTATATTGATAGCTTGGAAATGAGAGAATCTGTATTTGCATATGCAAATATGTAATATACAGGTTGAACCTCTTTAGTCTGGCCCTCTGGTCTGGCAACATCCATGGTCCAGCATGATTTTAGTTATCTGGATGTCTGCTGATCATAGGTGTGGCCAAGTTTCACAGTTCCACAAAGTTTGTTTACAGATACCAGTCCTGGATCTCAGTGTTCTGTGCTGTTATTTAGCTCTAATTTACACCTAAATGTCTTCTAAAAGACCTGTAAGCAGTGGAAGTGTTGGTAATGCTGCTAGACAATATTGATCTTCCGTGATTCAGCAAATTCTTTCGTTCAGCATTGGTCAGGTCCCTAGGCTGCTGGACTAGGGAGGTTCAACATGTAGTAAATATGCTTAATACATAATTTAGTTTATTGAAAATAACTATCAACAATAAATCACTGAGCAGTTTATGAACTTTTTTCATTCTAAAGAATACTTCTTTTTTTCTTCCAAAACCAGTTTGAGTAGATTTTGCTCACTTCCTATGACATATTCCAAATAATAGTACAATGAACAAATATTTTTTTAAATGCAGTGATACAAATATTTATTCATATATACATAATGTGTAAAAAAAATGGAAGACTAAAGTTACTACTGCATCTGGATTCTCTCTGAAGCATGAGTGCTTACTTTTGTTTTGAAAAAATTACAGCTTTTTTCTCACTTGGGAACCCTATAAAGGTACCTTGATAACGTTTATTTACTGAAGATGAAAAACATCAGGTGATTTCACAATAGTCCATTCCCCCTTTCCAAGTGCAGTGAACTCCATAAGCATTACAAATGTTTCATCTAAATGCTGGTTTGATGTCTGATCCAACAACACAAAATTAAAGCTTTGTAAATTCCCAATATAGTATGCACAGAGTTGACCACACTTGGCATTGTGCATAAGATGAAAAATGGATGACTGTGAAAAACTGTTAGAGGAGGTACAGAAAGCATCTTTCTAGCTGTGAATTCAGGCCAAAAATAAGATTTGACTTGGCATAGTGGCTTGTCCCATTTCAGAAAGTGTATACTTGTCTGAGGCTGATCTCAAAGAACCTGAGAAGGGTCTGAGAACTTCCAAATCCCATTGCAATCAGATTGCCCAGAGACTGCAGCAAGGCAAATGCAAACTTTAGTAGCTGCTGCTTAACATCCTAATGAGGCGCTAGTGTAAAGGAAAGAATGTTACCATATGATACGATTACATCATCTGTTTTTCCCCTAAATACAAAACAGAAATATTTATTGAACACTTCTTTTCTAGAGAACATAACCTATGAAGGAAGACTGAAAGAATTGGGCTTGTTTAGTTTGGAAAAGAGAAGATTAAGAGGGGACATGATAGCGATTTTCAGGTATCTAAAAGGTGTCACAAGGAGGAGGGAGAAAACTTGTTCTTCCTGGCCTCTGAGGATAGAACAAGAAGCAATGGGCTTAAACTGCAGCAAGGGAGGTTTAGATTGGACATTAGGAAAAAGTTCCTAACTGTCAGGGTGGTTAAACACTGGAATAAATTACCCAGGGAGGTTGTGGAATCTCCATCTGTGGAGATATTTAAGAGTAGGTTAGATAAATGTCTATCAGGGATGGTCTAGACAGTACTGGGTCCTGCCATGAGGGCAGGGGACTGGACTTGATGACCTCTCGGGTCCCTTCCAGTCCTAGTATTCTATGATTCTACATTATTGATGATTTTACTGTTTGCGTTTAGTAATGGACCAATACCATTGTTAAGATTCTTTCTGTTTTTAATATACTTAAAAAACCTCTTTCTTATTGGTTTTAACTTTAGGCCATAGATTTATCCTTGTGTCACTTTGCTTTTTCTTATCAGTTTTCTAAATTCCTAGCTTTTGATTTATATTCAACTTCCAATTTCTTCCTTTATATACATTATTTTTCATAGTTTTCTTCACTTCCCATTTAATCTATGTTAATTTTTTAATCAATAAGGCCTTCTAAGTCGATTTGTGGTATTGTGTGTGTATGTGTGTGTGTGGGGGGGTGTTGGCTTTTAGTAAGATGTTCTCAATGAATTCCCAGTTATTTTCACTTTTCTGATTAAATTCTTTCATCCTTTTGATTTGGCTCATAATAGTTTTCAGCTATGTGAAACTGTCACTTTTAAAGCATCAAGTGTATAGAATACTCATCTGGACTTTATTCAGTTTGCACATTATAAATGTACTCACTTTTACATAAGCTATCATTATTTTTAGTTCTGTGACCCATTCTTTATCTGTCAAGATGAGGTCTAATACAGAATTCCCCTGTGTTGGATGTAACACATTTTTGAGTTAGGAAATTGTCAACTCTACTATTTAGATATTCCAAGTATCGTCTTATCCTGGTAGCATGAGACATCCAACATATGTCACTCAAATGGAAGTCTCCCATGATGGCACAACTTTTCCCCTCTACATGTTATAGACAGGTGGCTATGAAATCAGCCATCATGTTTCCTAATCTGATTTGGCAGTCTGTAACAGACACCAAACATTACTACATATTGTGCTTTATAGAATCATAGAACCATAGAGCTGAAAGAGACCTCAGGAGGTCATCAAGTCCAGCCCCCTGCTCTAGGCAGGACCAATCCCAACTAGATCAACCCAGTCAGGGCTTTGCCGAGACTTAAACACCTCTAGGGATGGAGACTCCACTACTTCCCTAGGTAACCCATTCCAGTGTTTCACCACTCTCCTACTGAAATAGTTTTTCCTAATATCCAACCTGGACCTCTCCCACCAAAACTTAAGACCATTGCTCCTTGTTCTGCCATCCGTCACTACTGAGAACAGCCTTTCTCCATCCTCTTTGGAACCTCTCTTCAGGAAGTTGAAGGCTGCTATCAAATCCCCCCTCACTCTTCGCTTCTGCAGACGAAACACACCCAACTCCCTCAGCCTCTCCTCAGAGGTCATATGCTCCAGCCCCCTAATCATTTTGGTTGCCCTCCGCTGGACCCTCTCCAATGCGTCCACATCCTTTTTGTAGTGGGGGGCCCAGAACTGGACACAATACTCCAGATGTGGCCTCACTAGAGCCGAATAAAGGGGAATAATGATATCTCTGGATCTGCTGGTAATGCTCCTCTTAATGCAACCTAATATGCCATTAGCCTTCTTGGCTACAAGGGCACACTGTTGACTCATATCCAGCTTCTCATCCACTGTAACCCCCAGGTCCTTTTCTGCAGAACTACTACTCAGCTGGTTGGTCCCCAGCCTGTAACAATGCCTGGGATTCTTCCATCCCAAGTGCAGGACTCTGCACTTGTCCTTGTTGAACCTCATCAGATTTCTTGTGGCCCAATCCTCTAATTTGTCTAAGTCACTCTGGACTCTATCCCTGCCCTCCAGCGTATCTACCTCTCCCCCTAGCTTAGTGTCATCTGCAAACTTGTTGAGGGTGCAATCCATCCCCTCAGCCAGGTCATTAATAAAGATATTGAACAAAACTAGTCCTAGAACCGAACCTTGGGGCACTCCACTAGAAACCGACCACCATCCTGACATCGAGCCATTGATCACTACCCGCTGGGCCCAGCCTTCTAGCCAGCTTTCTATCCATCTTACCATCCATTTATCCAATCCACATTCCTTTAACTTGCTGGCAAGAATATTGTGGGAGACTGTATCAAAAGCCTTGCTAAAGTCAAGGTATATCACATCTACTGACTTTCCCATGTCCACAGAGCCAGTTACCTCATCATAGAAGCTAATCAGATTGGTCAGGCACGACTTGCCCTTTGTGAATCCATGCTAACTATTCCTAATCACTTTCCTCTCCGCCAAATGCTTTTAAATGGATTCCTTAAGGATCCCTTCCATGATTTTTCCAGGAACCGAGGTAAGACTGACTGGCCTATAGTTCCCTGGATCATCCTTCTTGCCTTTCTTGAAGATGGGCACTACATTTGCCTTTTTCCAATCATCTGGGATCTCTCCGGATCTCCATGACTTTTCAAAGATAATGGCCAAAGGTTCCTCAATGACATTTGCCAACTCCCTCGGTACCCTTGGATGCATTAAGTCCGGACCCATGGATTTGTGGATTTTTTATCCATTAGGACACAGATCTACAAGCATTCAAGATCGTTTTCATCCAAATTTTGAGTAATCCAGAGAGATGTCATGCCAGTTTTTATACTTTGGACACTTTTGATCCTTCCTAAATAGATTGTGACCTTGATTTTAACATTCCAGTCATGTATATCATCCCACCAGATTTCGGTAATATCAGCTACATCAAATGTATGTTTATAAATGAATCATTCCAATTGCCTTTGTTTGTCACCCATGCTCCTTGTACTATTGTGTAGGCAATTAAATGAATTCTTTGGTTTCTTGGTTAATGTTGTCTCAACTCAAAATCTTCTTTTAGCTATTAGTTTTAACTCTCTCCTGCTGACTGTAGTGAGCCTATCCCCAACGATATTTGTTACCCTTCTGCTGACACGATGGCTATCCAATCTACAGAAGGTGGTGTAGATTGGATAGCCAACCTGCTAACTTCAACCTGCTAACTTCAAAAATCTTCTGTATTCTGTCTTCCTTCACTCATGGGACAGGAGGATCTCAGACATTCTTTAATATTAAGCATGTTTACACTTTCTTTTCTAGTAACCCAGGCTATATAATGGCCTTGAGTGGGGGCTGTTATGCAGCTAGCATAACACAGAGCAACCTTAGGGTTAAATGGATTTCAGATGCCATCAGGGAGGAGGGATACTGCCTTTGCACCATCCTCCATGTTGCTGCCCTGAGGACAACTTGCCAAGACCCAAGAATCTGTCTCCATAGCCTTTTTTTAGATATCTAGAACAGAACTTGCTACTTCTATGGATATTGACGCCCACTGTTGTATCTTTGGGGGCTACTGTACTAAACCATTCAAAAATGTATGTATGATAAACACAGCTACTGCAGAAATTAAAAATAGTAGGGTGATTACCCCTGAGATTGTAAACAACTCCAGAGAAGTGTCACCCTAGAGTGTTTCAATATAGTGCTTGAAACTTGAGACTCAAGCAATATCATGCTTAAAACTTGAGACTCAAGCAGAGTCTCATACAAAGAAAAGACATTTGGTATAAAAAGGCTGTGTTTGAGCTGACACAGGGCTTCTCTCTCATCCAGCCAACGGGCAGGACCTTCTGTCCAATGGGTGGCCCAGCACTTGAGGAACGATTGGAAAGACTTTGGCTAACTAAGGCTCCATAAATAGGCTTGGCAGAATTCCATGTATATTTTTGTAGAATTTGGATGAATTATATTGGTGTTAGTTAAAACATTTTTTCAGTTGTATTTATCTACATTTTCAGTTGCCCAAAACTATGGATTTTAAGCACTTTTAATTTTTATCTGTTTATATTTTCACAGTTATGGGAAATTATGCATTGTGTGTGGAATCAGATAATGATTGTTTAAAGATAGTTAACCTTAATTTAAATTCAAACAGTTAACATCCTTTAAATGTGAAAACATACATTGTCAAAAATCACGTCAAAATACACAAAGTAAACATTCTTATTGAAAATCTTCTCAAGCGACAGTTTCTTTTCCTATTTCTAAATTTTAATTATAAATATAAATTTTTATTGGTTTATTTGTGTGTGGTCAAATTGACATTTACTCATAAAAATCTAATCCTTCCAAATTTACCAGAAATCATAATGAGCCTTATGAGTATGTTTAGTGTGTGTTTAAATCTGTTTATTGTTGTGATTTTTATCTTAAGAATAAATACGCTTGCTTAGAAAGAACAGTTTGAATTATGGGCAAATCACACCTGTCATAGACCTTGGAGAAAATGCAGTGCACAGATGCTAGCCATTAGGTAGACTGACTTTCTGGAGATATCACTGTAAATCATGGAGCTGTGCAGAAAAGAAATGATGTTCAGAAGGCAGTGAGACATAGATCCCTACTCAGAGACAGGAGATGGTGGAAGATCTGTGACCTGTCTGTGCAGTCCTGGAGCAGACCATAGCATGAGGAATTCTGGTGCAGTTACCCTGAAACTGTGTCAGGTCTTAATCAGCAACAATAATGAGGCTGACTTGTTTAGTGATTACTCCTATTGTGCACAGTGATTGTTCCCGGTGAGTGTTCTTAGAAGTCCTGAATTCATCTTCTAAACTTTCTTGATGAGAGTTATTACTTACTACCGTGTTTTTCTTTTTGTGTGTGCAGTAATAATATAAGATGTTTGTTTATACCTCATGGCAATTTTCTAGGATATCAATGAAATACAAGATTTCACTATTTGCATTGGTGAAGTGACAGTAAAAGTGCATACCAGGGAACCTGTGAGATTGATATATTGGGAAAGGTGTATTTTCTGATGCAGAGTTAAAGGATTTATGTCTGTAATTTTAGCTTGTTAGTAAATGGGGTATTAAAAAATCAATATTTAAGTACCATAACTTAAGGTACTGTCCACCTAGTTATCCACACTCATTACAGAACTATACTACTCAGATAATATCTTACACATGCTGTATAAAAGATTACTCAGATTTCTTACCACACATTTTGTAGTGTCCATGGCCTCAAATCATGAATCCTGAACCTGCAGAACATCTAGACAACATACATGCATATTTCATGATATATATTCCCCAGAGCAACTTCCACCGGGAATGATGCTGGTGTTCTTTAATGAGTTATTTTTAGTGCCAAGCACTAGTGAAGAAAGGGAAAAATACTGTTCCTTTATGTTAATCTATGAATGCTCCATATAGCTGTAAAGGAGAGGGCTTTTTTGCACAGAATCTCATTGTCTTTTGGGTGAGAGAGACAATGGCTTGATTTAGACAGCCTTCACTTAAGAAAGTGAGGTATCAGACTCCTAGGTTCTCTAGTGGCATTAATGAACACAGAAAGTGTAGAGACGAGGAGCTTTTTTATTCCGTAAACTCAAACAATGTGTTACCAACAAGCACAATGAGACGGGTGAAGACTATTGCAGTTGTAAGGTCAAAACTGTGACACTTTAGGCACTCAAATCTGAATAAAGGCACTTAAAAGCTTATTGTCAAAAGTATTAAGCACCCACAATTAATGCAGTGATAAAATGTAAAACAAAAACTGCCATTGTTTTTGCTGGCATTAAGTTAGAAAATGTTGACACTTACAAAAAATATTAACATGCTGAAATTTGTATAGCAAATTTGCAGTTTTCATTAGTTAATGCTCTTTTCCATTAACTGTTTTTTTATAAAAATAATTGCTTCTGCTCTGTTTTCAATCTCCCGATTATTCTTTTGTCTTAATTATAGCAACTGAATACAAATTTTGCAGTCAGGATCTTTTCAACTTAATATAGGGGGGATTTTGATAGAAATGTCAGACATACTTAAAAGCATGAGGAATGTGCCAGAGTTGGTTTAGTGGAAATGCAATTAAGGATGTGCACACTGGTGTTTAATTCATTTGAAAAACTAAACATTAAGTTCTCTGCATCCATCACAATACAATACATATTCAAGCTCCTCCTTCACTCAATAAATCTGCTCCTTTACAAGTGATTAGAGAGTTCGTTTAGTAAAACTGCAGGGCTACGTCTACACTGCAGGCTTCTTGTGCAAGAACGGCCGTTCTTGTGCAAAAACTTCCCAAGCATCTACACTGCAAGCATCTTCTTGCGCAAGTAAATTTACAGTACAGCATCGGAAAACAGGGCTTCTTGCGCAAGAGCTCTGATGCTCCGTATGAGGAAGAAGCCTTCTTCAACAAGCGTTCTAGATTGGATGCTCCGTACCCGCTGTAATGGACTGGGCGGGGTCTGGGCACAGCTGAGGGTGTCCGCTCAGTGCGAATTGCTCAAATTCGGGGCTCCTTACAGCCCCCAGGCTGGAGACTTTTCCAAACAGGCCACAAACCAGTCCCACCGAGCGCTTCAGCTGCCTGCCTGAAGCCTCATGAGCAAAACCCCTCTGACACCCCAGCAGTATCCATGCCCCAGATGGCCCCGGGCCTCATACACAGGTGAGGGGTCTTAGAACCCAATCTCACCTACCCCGAACAAGTTCTGTCCGGTTCCAAGAAACCAGCCACAGTTCCCAGGTCAATATACACTCTGGATCTTACCCACAAATCATGCTGAGCCAATCCTTTAGAATCTACAATCTAAAGGTTTCTTACAAGAAGAAAAAAAAGCATGAGAGTAAGGTTGTTAAAGTATCATACATTGAATCTCCCAGTTCTCGATGCAGGCTTGCAGCAGAGATGTTATAGCTGCTGGCTTAAAAGTCCTTGGTGCACATCCTATGTCAGGATGGGTCCACAGTTCTTCCCAGCTCGTGATTCCCTGCGAGGCCGCATCTGGGGTCAGGAGCAGATCTGGAGACCAAGATGGAGTTGGCCACATGGCCTATTTATACCTCCTTCCTGGCTTCTTCCAAGCTGGAGACAGTCACATGGTCTCTGACCAGGCACCTAGATTCCTTCATAGGTGGGTCTCGGGTACTTAAGAGACCTATTGTTCCTGGAGCCTTGCTAATTAACATGTCCATAGGCTGAGCCCATTGCTCAACCACGTACAGAGAAACTTCCAGTCTCCATACAGAGTACATATTCATAACTCCACACACAGATATTATACAGATATACGAAGAGCATATACAGAATCAGTAGAAAGTAAGCATTTATTTGACACCTCACATGGCCCCCTTTGTACCACTTTTGGGGCAAACACCCCCCCACGGGTGCAGCACTGACCCGGCTGCTCCCTTCAAAATTCAATAACGTGACACCCGCACTCAGAGTTCGCTACTTCCTAGTTGCCGGACCCCCACCTTAAAGCCACACGCAGCCTGCAGATGCCGCGTGGCAGCAGCAACACAGCCAGCAGCTCTACCACGTGGCTCTGCCCTGCTGCACCCAGGAGCCCCAGGATGTCTGCTCCACAGGCACCCCGAGAGCCTGCACCCTCCTCACAGCAGCCACCTCAGGGCTCCCAGCAGGCCCAGAGGGGCACCAAGTGGTGCACCCCTTGATGGTCTGGGGCTGAGGTGGAGGCACTTCTGGACCTGTGGGCAGAAGAGGAAGCCCTCCAAAACCCCCGTGCCTGTCGCCACAATGCAGACATTTTCAGCCGCATGGCCCAAGCACTCTCAGACCAGAGACATCTGGCCCAGATCCTTGAACAGGTCCGGGCCAAGGTTGAGGAGCTGTGCCTGGGCTATGTCCAGGCCACTGAGGGCAAGGGGGCAGGAGACAACAACTGCCCCCACTACGACCGCCTCCATGCTATCCTCGGGGAGACAGCAGTCCCAGGACCTTCGCCAGAGGTGGACACGGGACTGCACACCCCGGTGGTCAGGCCGCCTGACCTGGAGGAGGAGGGCGGCCTGACCACCAACTCCGAGGATGAGGGAAGACCGCCCCATCACCTTGCACCTGGAGCCAGTGCTCAGCAGCCGGGACGTCTCCCGGGGCCTCATCCGAGGCCAGCGATGGATCCTCCAGTGAGTGTTGCACTTCTCACTTGCAAGGGCAGGGGAGCTGGGTGCCCAGGGGGGAGGAAGAGGAACCGTCACTCAGGCAGTTCGAGCTGCACGCTCTGCAGCAATGCACAGCACGTGAATCCTCGTGCAGCCTGACTGTGTGGCATGTGGATGCAGCAGGCAGCTTCAGGGCATGCCTGGGAACCTGCTGCTCACACATGTCCTGCCCGGGACGCAGCCAAGGCCCCAAGGGCTCAGGCCATACCCCACACTTCCCAAAGGGTGCCGCACACAGACAGCACACAGCCATGCCTGCCCGTGCGACACAGCATCTGCTCCTGGAAAACCTCAGTGAGCTAGCCCTGTGAGCACAGCCCCCACAGAGACCCTCAGCTGCTCCCAGCCCCTAGGCTGCTCCCGAGAGAAGCCCCTCACTGCGGCCACACACTTCCCTGGGCTACTTGTCCGAAGGCTAGTGGGTGGAGGAGTGGGGAAGCGGCCAGCTCAGGCCTCTGGCCACATGAGTCTTGCTGCAGGGACGGTACACTCCCCAGCAGCCCTGGCTCAATCTCCCAGGACATCAAATGACAGTAGTCTGAGAACCCAGACCTCGTCTGCCACACTTGCTCCCATGCAATGTGGGGATGTGCATGCAAACATGACTACAGCATCACAGACAGTGACAAGAGTAGAAGCCATGTGCTCTACCTTGGGGAGGGAGTGTGCCCGGTGCTACGCAGACAGATATAAGAACATAAGGATGGCCATACTGGGTCAGACCAAAGATCCATCTAGCCCAGTATCCTGTCTGCCAACAGTGGCCAGTGCCAGGTGCCCCAGAGGGGGTGAACCAAAGACAATGATCAAGTGATTTGTCTCCTGCCATCCATCTCCGACCATTGACAAACAGAGGCCAGGGACACCATTCTTTACCACCTGGCTAATAGCCTGTTATGGACCTAACCTCCATGGATTTATTTAGCTCTTTTTTAAACTCTGTTAGGGTATGTCTACACAGACACTTATTTTGAAATAGGGGGCCTCCAGCCTTCCCAGGGTGCCCTGGTGGCCACTCCAGCCTCAACCAAGAACACTCCTCTCCCTCCGCCCTCCCCGGAGCCCTTAAAGGGGTTGACTCTGGCCACAGTGCCTGTTGCAACTCCAAACCTGCCAGACCAGAGCCAGCAGTCACTGCCCTTGACCCAGTGGCCCCAAAACAAGAGCCAGCAAACTACTGGCAGCCAGCCCTCCACCGCTCCCCAGGAGCAGTCTGCCAGCTCTCAGGAGCCTGCCAGGGCCCGGAGAAGGCGGGCGCCTTTCTGGTCCAGGGTAGAGATCATGGACCTTATTCAGGTTTGGGGGGAATGCCCCCAACGTCCATGATCTCCGCACTAGACAGAGGAACACGGCCGTCTATGGCAGGATAGCTGCCAACCTGGCCACCAAAGGCCACATGCGAACCCAGGAGCAGGTTTGCATGAAAATCAAGTTGGTCCGGTGAGACCCCCAACCCTGAGCCCTGAGCTTCCCCTTCCCCTTCTTCCCCTTGCTTACCCCTTCCAGCTCCCTCCTCCCAGGTTTCCCCCTCCGCTCTCCCACCTTCTCGTCTCCCCTCTTCCACCTCCTTTCCCCAGTCTCTCCACAGTTTCATCCCCCCCACAATTTTGTTAAATAAAGAGGGTTTGTGCTCATGAAAATACATGTATTTTATTTGACATCAGGAAGAGGGGTTAGAGAGGGGTAAGTGGAAGGATGTGAGGGAGGAATGAGGCACAAGCCCCCAGTGGGGCAGACCAAGGAGTGTCTTAGTGCTCCTCAGGGTGGAAGCTCTCCCGAAGGGCCTCCTGGATACTGCCCCCCGATGGATCTCCTGGATGGCAGCCTGAAGAAAGTGCAGCCAGGCTCATAGCAACGCATCCATGAGAAGCACCAGAGTGCCCAGGGGCAGCTCTGGCTCCATGTTGCAGAGTGCTGTGGTGTCCTGAGTGAGGGCAACCAGAGCACGCAGAGACAAAATGCTTTGCTGTCCCTCATCGAGGTAGGCAAGCAAGCAGGGAAACCTGAGAACTGGCTGTCCGGGGGAGGGGGTCCCTTTAAGCACAGGCCTTAGATAGCCTCAGGCAGCAGCCACACAAAGTAACTCCTGACCTGATGCCCTGCTGGACCTGGTCCCGGCCGGCCTTAAATGCAATTCAGCATCCACTCAGTGTGGACACGCTATTTCAAAATAGCAAAACGCTATTTCGAAATGCATTTTGTGTGTAGCCATGTTATTTTGAAATAAGCTATTTCGAAATAACTATTTCAAAATAAGCTATTTCGAAATAACGCTGTAGTGTAGACATACCCTTATAGTCCTAGCCTTCACAGCCTCCTCTGGCAAGGAGTTCCATAGGTTGACACACCACATTCCAAGTGGCCAGGACACAGACAAAGGGGTCTTCATTCACAGTGATGTCTCCCAAGGGTTACAATCCACAGAGGATCACTTCACTCCAGGGATTTTGAGCTAGTCCTTTATGCAAACATACACACAGGGGACCGATTGGGCCCAATCCACAGTTGTGTGGTATCGCGTGGGGCTCAGGGCAGAGGGCACGGGGCTCAGGGACAGAGTGGGCAGGGCTGACTGACTGCCTTGTCATTTTCTGTGTTCTCTGGAGCAGGACCACCCGGGAGCGAGTGACCCTCCAGCTCTGTCGCGGTGGCACCAACCACCCAGGAACCAGTCTAGAGGGCCAGGCAGCATGACCAGTTCCTCCGGTGGCACGTCCAGGCCGTCGAGAGGATGGAGGCGGCGGTCACCACCAAGACACAGGCCAACCTGGAGTGGCGGCAGCAGGCGTGGGGGCACTTCCTCCACAGGTGCGACAGGATATGTGATGCGATCACCACCTTGACGTCGCACATTGGCCATGCCATGCACTACGGCATGGTCTTGTCACATCCTCCTCCCCTCCCTGCCATGCCCATGCCCCCTCCAGCCGCCCCTCCTGCTGCCGTTGCCATGGCCCTCCTCCCACCCTTCCAGCTGCTCCGCCAGCTGCCCCTCCAGCCACCCCCCGATGTCCCTCCTGATGATCCTCCTGCTGCCGTTGACATGCCTCCTCCTGCTGCCCCTCCAGTTGCCCCTCCAGCTGCCCCACTGCCACTCCTCCAGCCGTCCCTCCTGATGCCCCCTCCAGCTGCACCCCATCCTGCCCACATTCCTGTGCTGCCTGCCCCAACCTGGCCTGAAGGACGCCCATGCCTCTGCACCTATGGAGGCACTGGCAGGAGTCGCCCCTCCCAGCAATAGCTCCCCCTCCCAGTTAAGAGCCCCTTCCTCCTCCCCCTCCCAGTTCAGAGTCCCCTCCCACTGCCTACCCTTCTTCCCTATTGTAAATAAAAATACAGTTTCATATTGTTTCAACAAAAAACTGTTGTGTTTACTGGGAGGTGAGGGAAGAGGGGGTAGGGAAGGGTTGGGGATGGGAGGGAGATGTCGATGGGAGACAGAAGCGACCCTAGTGTGAGGCCTGGGAGAACATGTCCTTCAGGGCCTCCTGGATGCGCACCCCATTGTAGAGCGCCTGCCGGATGGCTGCTGTGTGGAGCTGCTCAAACACCCAGCCATTGCCTGCTATCCACCCTGGGATGAAGGCCTCCCCCTTCTGCTCCACTATGTTGTGCAGCACACAACATGCTGCCACAACCTCAGCAATGTTCTGCTCACCCATTTTGAGATGGGTGAGCAGACAATGGAATCTGGCCTTCAGCCATCCGAAGGCACACTCAACCTGGTTGCAGGCCCAGTTCAGGTGCTGGTTGAAAAGTTCCCGGCCAGGGTCCATGTATCCAGTGTACGGCCGCATCAGCCAGGGCATGAGGGGGTAGGCTGCGTCCCCCAGGATGCAGAATGTTATGCGGACGTCCCCAACCATAAATTCCCCCTGGGGGAAGAAAGTGCGATACAGGCTGGAGTTTCTCAGGATGCGGGCGTCATGTGCCCTGCCAGATCACCCCACATACATGTCTGTGAAGTGGCCACGGTGGTCCACGAGGGCTGGAGCACCATCGAAAAGTACCCCTTCCAACTGATGAAATGGGCCGCTCGATGCTCCAGGACATGGATGGGGATGTGGGTCACATCCACGGCTCCCCCGCAGTTGGAGAACCCCAGGGCAGTGAAGCCAGCCACCCTTGCATCCATGTCCCGCAGGCGGATGACTCTCCTGAGCAGGATGTCGTTGATGGTGTGGACAACCTGCAGAAGGGCACACAGAAACACAGGGAACACACTGAATGAGGCAGGGCAGGTGCATGAGCTCTTGGGGGTGCCTGCCCCCGTTGTGATGCCCTCAGATGCCCTCTGCCCCCAAACACACTAGGGCCCCAGAGCCCTCCCTCCCCCAGAACACCCCCCATACCGGCAGGCCTGTGTGAGGGAGGGACAACACAAGCCCCTGGGTGATGGGGCTTCCCCCACTCCCTCTTGTTCCCCCCTCCAGCTGGAGTCTTCCCTTCCTCCGGGCAGGGAGTGCAGCCCCCCGCCTCTCCCGGGCTTACCTGCATAAACACAGCACCAACTGTGGACCTGACCACCCCGAACTGGTGTGCCACCGAGCGGTAGCTGTCTGGGGTGGCCAGCTTCCACAGGGCGATCCTCTTGTTCATGGGGACGGCAGGCCGCAGCTGGGTGTCACGTCTGAGGAGTGTGGGTTGAGCCAGGCACACAGCTCCAGGAATGTCTGTTTCCGCATCCTGAAGTTCTGGAGCCACTGCTGGTCATCTCATTGCTCCAGGACCAGTTGTTCCTACCAGTCAGAACTGGTGTTGAGTCTCCAGTAACGCCTCTCCACGGTCAGGTAGGGATGCCACAGGAATGCCACTGCATCCGGGGAGAAGGAGTCCAGAGTGAGCTTGGCATTGAGCTCCTGCAGGAGTCACGCAGCAGCAGGAGCAGCAGCTGCACGCACTCCAAAATGGCCATGTGGGGCCAGAGCAGGCACAGGGCCACCCCTGGCTCCATGGCACAGCAAGCACAAGGCAAAGTCACCAAAGGCACTAGAGCACAAGCTGTGGTGTCCAATGAGGCAGAGGGCAACCACAACAGGCACTGCTACAGCTTTCGGTCCCTACAAGAGGTCCCAAAGCACGCAGCAGGAGAGAAACGGCTGCCCAGGGAGATCCTTTTAAGCACGCGTCTCAGAGGAGCTCCGGCCGCTGCCCCCACCCCTGGAAAGTCCTGGTGCCTTTTGACCTGTACAAAATAGTTCTGGGGGGAAGTCTTTCCGCAAGAGCGTCCTGCCAGTGTGGACGCTCTCTTGTGCAAAAGCACATGCTTTTGCAATGTGCTTTGACCAGTGTGGATGAGCTCTTGCGCAGAACCTTTTGCGCAAAACGGTTCTCGTGCAAGAAGCCTGCAATGTGGACGTAGCCCAAGTGCAAATAGTATATGGCTTCTGAAAAACTTAGATATAAACAACTTTCATACAACCCAACAAATATACTAATGACATTTTGTTAGTGAATCTTGGATTTCTGGGAATTTCATCCTGTAGCTAGTAAAATAAAGATAATTAAGCATCTTAGAAACTGTGTAGTTTTTTGACACAGTATTTGAGTTTCTACAGAAGGAAATTAGGGAGGTTCAGTTTTTGTACAAAGTCTATGTCTAATTTATACTGAACCTCCGATGAAAATACAAGAAGCAATGGACTTAAAATGCATCTTGGGAGATTTAGGTTGGACATTAGGAAAAGCTTCCTAACTGTCAGGGAGGTTTAACAGTAGAATAAATTGCCTAGAGAGCATTGGAGATTTTTAAGAGCAGGTTAGACAAACACCTGTCAAGGATGGTCTAGATGGTGCTCAGTCCTGCCACGAGTGCAGGGGACTGGACTTGATGACCTCTTGAGGTTCCATTCTATTCTATTCTATGCTATTTTATTCTATGCTATTCTCCTAGGGTATGTCTACACTTCAAAGTTAATTCAAACTAACAGCTGTTAGTTCGAATTAACTTTCATAGGCGCTACACACGCAAACCGCTAGTTCGAACTTAATTCGAACTAGCGGAGTGCTTAATTCAAATGAGGTAAACCTCATTCTACGAGGACTAATGCCTACTTCGAATTAAGTAGTTCGAATTAAGGGCTGTGTAGCCACTTAATTCGAACTAGTGGGAGGCTAGCCCTTCCCAGGTTGCCCTGGTGGCCACTCTGGGCCAAGTCAGGGAAACTCGTCTGCCCCCCTCCCGGCCCCGGAGCCCGTAAAGGGCCACGGTCTGGCTACGGTGCCCATGCCAGGTGCAAGCCTGCCAGCACCCAGACAGCAGACCCTGCACCTGGCACAGCACGAGCCAGCCACCCGCTGCCACCCAGCCCTCCCCCTCTTCCCAGGGCCAGGCTGGCGGCTCCCAGGAGCCTGCCCGGGGCCGCAAGAGGCGGACGCCTGCCTGGTCTAGTGCGGAGATCGTGGACCTCATCCAGGTTTGGGGGGAGGCCTCCAACGTCCACAATCTCCGCACTAGGCACAGGAAAGTGGCCGTCTAGGGCAGAATAGCTGCCAGCCTGGCCACCAAAGGCCACATGAGAACCCAGGAGCAGGGTTGCATGAAAATCAAGTTGGTCCAGTGAGACTCCCGACCCTGAGCTTAGAACATAAGAACATAAGAACAGCCATACTGGGTCAGACCAAAGGTCCATCTCGCCCAGTAGCCTGTCTGCCAACAGCGGCCAACACCAGGTACCCCGGAGGGGATGGACCAAAGACAATGGCCAAGCCATTTGTCTTGTGCCATCCATCTCCAGCCTTCCACAAACAGAGGCCAGGGACACCATTCCTACCCCCTGGCTAATAGCACTCCATGGACCCAACCTCCATGACTTTATCTAACTTCTCTTTAAACTCTGTTCTAGTTCTCACCTTCACAGCCTCCTGTGGCAAGGAGTTCCATGGGCTGACTATTTGCTTTGTGAAGAAGAACTTTCTTTTATTAGTTTGAAGCCTGCTACCCATTCATTTCATTTGGTGTCCTCTAGTCCTTCTATTATGGGAACTAATGACGAACTTTTCTTTATGCACCCTCTCCGCACCACTCATGATTTTACAGACCTCTATCACATCCCCCCTCAGTCTCCTTTTTTCTAAGCTGAAAAGTCCCAGTCTCTTTAGCCTCTCTTCATATGGGACCAGTTCTAAACCCCTAATCATTTTAGTTGCCCTTTTCTGAACCCTTTCCAAGGCCAAAATATCTTTTTTGAGGTGAGGAGACCCCATCTCTACACAATACTGAAGATACGGCGTACCATAGTTTTAGACTTCCCCTCCTCCTTCTTCCCCTGGCTTCCCCCTTCCAGCTCCCTCCTCCCAGGTTTCCACCTCCCCTCTCCCACCCTCTCTCTTCCCCTCTCCCACCTCCTTTTCCCAGTCTCCCCAGAGGTTAACCCCCCCCCCACCCTCAATTTTGTTAAATAAAGAGGGTTTCTATTTTTGAACACACGTGTCCTTTATTTTTTACATCAGGAAGGGGGGCTAGGGAAGGGTAAGTGGAAGGAGGTGAGGGAGGACTGGGGCACGAGCCCCCGATGGGGAGGACTGGGGTGGCTCTGCGGGCTCCTCGGGGTGGAAGCTCTCCTGCAGAGCCTCCTGGATCTGACAGCCCCCTAAATGACCCCCCCGGATGGCAGCCTGCTGCAAGTGCAGCCGGGCTGATGGCCGAGTGCTGTGATGTGCCGAGTGTGGGCACTCAGGGCACTCCAAGACAGGACTGCTTTGCTGTCCCTCATCGAGGTAGACAAGAAAGCGGGGAACCCTGAGAACTGTCTGTCCGGGGTGGGGGTCGGGTCCCTTTAAACACAGCCCTCGGCTAGCCTGAGGCAGCAGCTCCACGCTCTAAGTCCTAAGCTGATGCCCTGCCGGCACTGGTTCCAGCCAGCCTTAACTTCGGTTCAGGATCCACTCAATGTGGACATGCTAGTTCGAATTAGCAAAATGCTAATTCGAACTAGTTTTTAAGTCTAGATGCGCTAATTCGAATTAGCTTAGTTCAAATTAACTAATTCGAACTAAGTTAGTTCGAATTAGTGCTGTAGTGTAGACATACCCCTAAAGTCTTCTACTTGTAGTAGAATGTGAGTCTCAATTAATCAAGTCTTGAACCCTAATTCTGAAATTTAATAATGGAAATTTAGAAAAATCTTAAACCTCCATTAGGTTGTTGCCACAACCTTTTCCCTAACTCACGCCACTGCATGAGGTAACCAACTTTCATTATTTTAGCAATTCCTGCACTTTTTTGCTGTAATTTTTTTCTGTAAATTCTGGTCTGCATATGAATTTGAAGTTATACTAGATGGTAGTAAAAACTGAAAATTCCTAAAATTGTTTTTATTTTATTCACTTTTTTTCTATCCTTATTACTAAAGGCAGATTTTTGTATTTTGAGGATTTTTTTTGTAGTTATTTCAAAGAGATGTTTTCAGTCAGCATTATGCACAATGTTCTATTCACAAGCTATGTGCCTGTCAGCCCTTGGATGAGGCCAAAGAGGGAAAATGTTCATTAAGGTTACAGAGGCAAAGAAATCTTATTATAGTTGCTTGCAGAGCATTTTAAAATAGATATTCAGTGAGCATGCTTAGAAATGCCAGTACATTCGTGGAAATATGGAAATTACAACGGACCAGATTGTGGTTGGTCCGTGTTAGTGCACAAGTAAGGTGGGACTTGTTAAGCAAGAGAAGCTGGCCATAGTCTCTGTATTTTGGAAAAGTTTGGCCTTACCTTTCATACTAGGCAGCCAAATTGTGGAGAGAAGAATATCCTGCTCTCTCTGAATGGGAGTAAACCTTCTTTTGTGTGCCTTTGTTACCTACTGGCTTTTCTGTTACATGTCCATCTCTGCACCTGATCCATGAAGATATGAGTATGCTGAGGTTGGCTGTGTAGCTCAAGTTATAGAAACTCATCCTTTTAGCTCTGCAGGTCCTTGGGTCAATCCTTGATGTGCCAGCCAAGATAGCAATTGCAACACCTGACCTCAACACTGGAAGCTTTGTGCCTGGAAGCTCTCTCTCTCGCTCTGCGCTGGCTCTAATAGTACTCTGGTCCTAATATTCAGTCCACTGATCCCCCCTCCAACCCCCACAATTGCTTAGAGAGCTGGATCTGTGTGGAATGTTCACTTGCAGATGACACTCCCCTGGACCTATCATATGATGTTAGTGGCCTCAACAGCCATGGTTAGTGAGTCTAAGATGGTGCATTCTGACATATACAGGACTCATGTGCACTCACTGCTAGCAGGAATACACCAAGGAGGAGAATGTCCAAGATCCCATACCCACAAACAGGTTGCTGCCAGATGACTGCCTCCCCTACTCAAAAGAACTCCCTAAAAAGATATCATCCTTACTCTAGCCCACCATCTTTGCCACCTGAGGTGGGTCAGGGAGTAAGTAAAAGACCTCAGTAGTGAAAGCAGCCTAATAAGATAGCCACCAGCAACTAAGACGGTGTGAAGCCTTCAGTGATCAGAAGCTCTTATCTGATCCTGACCCCACTCCCTCAGTGCCTGCCATCTGAGAGCAGAAAAAGTGAGGGAATCATAGGTGTGGCTTATGCTCCACATTGCATAATAATAAGAAGTACCCATCTACCTCCTACCCCATTCCATTCTCTGATTGGGGGAATGTGAAAATCAGGCAATGGAACCCTACCTCAGACCTGACAGGTGAATGAAGATTGAGCATCTCTCACTCATCTCCAGGCCTGAAATGGTGAAGATTGAGGAATCCTTCTAATACTACCAACCCTTCCCAAACATAATTATATGGAGAAAAGATAATTCTTCACCTGAGTACTGGGGTAAATGAAGATCAGTGCTTGTTGCCCTTGTAAGACTTGTGGAAATGAAAAGGAAGATAGTCCAAAAGGTGCCTCCTATTCAGGGACGGAAAGATGGGCATATGATCTCTGTGGACTTTTAATAAATGTGGGATAGTGCACGAGGGCCACAGTGAGTTGATCTGATGGGGTAATTTCAGACTGTGGGGGAGAACTGCTTTTTTAACAGATAAAATTTATTTGGGGAGAAGAGAGAATTTTGTGGAGGAAGAAGGAAAGCAGGATTGTTGGGAGAAAATAGAGGGACAAAAAAGCAAAGCTGAATGGAGTGTGTGCTTGGGGGGAATATGAAGAAAGGAAGAGGGAGAAGGAAAGCAACTCTGCGTGTGGGTGGGAGTGAATGAAAATGGAAATGAATACTGAGAAAAAAAGAGAATGGGGAGAGACAGGAAGGGCGGGGGGAGTGGACGAGGAAAGCCTCAAAGGCTGGAATTAATCTTCCTAAAATGGACTATGTGATAAACAAAAATATAATCACTCCTGTAAGAAGGATGGTTTTGCAGATACATCCACATAAGGTATTCTGTTAGCTGTCATTTTATATGTTACAAGATTCAGTGACATTCTTGTGGTGTTACACCTTGCTTATTAAGTAGAAAGGCCCCAAAAGGTTGCTGTGGTTACTTGTAATTAGACCTAATGGTGAAGTTCCAGGGAAAGCAGAAATGGCTTTGAATCATTAACAATCTTCTTGAGGGTAAATGTGCAATTTGTGTCACTGACAGTCCCATAACTTTTAATTGGTATATGTAAAGCTTAATTGGCAAGGTGATAAGAATGTGAATTGTTAAAATGAAAAGCTTTCAGTGTATTCTCACATTGGTATTTATTCTTTCCTTGTGTAGCTTAGCATGTAATTAAACATACAGATGTAGTTGTGTCCACTTTTATCTCTGACCTTTGGCATCCTTTCAGGGGCTTACCACACTTTTGAAAATTAGTAAACTCACCACTGATACTTATTTATTTAAGTCTGGGCTTTAGTCTAGTTTCGGGCTCCACTGCAATCCACAACATTTTTGCCAAGCCCTTTAGGCACATAATCTCAATCATTCACCTAAGTTTTTCAGGGTAAAAGTTTCTTGGGAACTATGTTTCTGTGAATTTGGCACCTGGACTGAAAATTGTCATCCCCTATTAGAATCTGAAATGGTGCCCTGCGGAGATACCTGTTCAAATTCTCTCTTCCCCCTTTGGCAGGGGGTAGAAAATTTGAATTGGGGTCTCCCACATTCAACAAGTACTCTCAGCACTGAGCTAAAGGTCATAAGGTGGGCACCACCAGTAGTACTTCTCCAGTTTTTTTTGTGTGTGGAGCAAGGCACATGATTCCAGCAATAAACAGCGTAGGCACCTAAGTTGCCTGAGTCCAGGAGAAGGGTTCTCATTTATGCATTGCTAAGCAAAGCTAGGCACTTCTCTGCAGCTCGGACTTGGGCAGTATCACCATGACAGAGAGGGAGCTCTCCTGTCGGCTTTTGCAGATGGCTAACTAAGCTGCCTATGTCTCTCTGTTTTGGAATAGGCACCTACCTGCCTAACAAAGGTTTTGTGAATCACAGCATTGTTCCTGTGATTTTTTTTGCTTCTGAGTGCAGCAATGCCTAAGTTCCTGTGGCGATCAGGGCCTTATACCTTTAAAATACCACTTCCTCACTCAACCTTCCCACCCACCGCACTAGTTACAGACTATGCCAACCTCATGTTGCTAACCTCATCCATTTTTACACATTAAAGTGCAATTAAAATATTTTTACAACAGAAAAAGGGGTCTTTTTTCATTGTCCCATTTTTAAAAAGTGGTCGAAAAGTTTATGATCAATCCCCATCCCTCCCTCCAAGTCATTTTTGGGCTCTCATCAAGATGTATGGCACATTTAAATCCCAAAGATCTGTTTTGCAAAATAGTGCACATATAAAAATAGTTCTATAATGGGAACAGTTCAGTGGTGCTACTAAGCTCCATGAGCCAATTCTATAAAAGATGACAGCAGTTGTGTGTGAGAGAGAATGTGGGTAGAAATGAAAGAAGCAGCAATCACATCTTAGAAAGGATAATAGAAGTTTCTGAAACACAAAAGTATATATTGTACTGAGATGACTTGTCCATGGAGAATAACAGATGAATTGAACTTTAAATAGGAACAATATAGCCATTCTTTTTAAGAGAAAAGAAACTGCAATTCTAACTCGATAATTGCCTGAAACCCCATTTCTCTCTTCTGCAGATATTTTATTCAGTTCCAGCTAAGATTGCCAGGTTTCAGTATTTATTTTCCCCACAATCATTATTTTAAATGCATATTAACATATAAGACTTTTATTTTCTTGGTAGCAAAATAGCTTGCCATTAGTTGAGCTAGATTCAGGTTAAGAAGGGAACCTGTGACATACTCCTATCCAAAGCACATAATCAGAAATGTCCTTCCTGTTTCATACAATGCCAAACAAAAGTTACTTTTTTTCCAATATATTTCACTCCACAGTTTAAGTGTTCAATAATATGAAGGGAGAATTGGACTAGGCTTCTCTCAGAGGAACAGCAGTCAGCAAAAGCCTCTTAGTCCTCTTAGCCTGAGGAATGTGTGTCTCTAACAGATTGCCAGGAAAGATTAACTGCTGCAGGTAGCACAGCTGCTGGTTCAAACAATTTTGATCTTTTTATATCTTGTGCTCATTCTGTTTCCACGTGGAATTGGTCTGCTTGTTATGGAGAGCCGCAGGTAGCACAGCTGCTGGTTCAAAGGAGTCCGGTCCCCTTGTATCTTCTGTGTATTGTTTCTACATAGAATTGGCCCAGTTGTTCTTGAGAGCCCCAAGGAAACCATTTTACAAAATAGTTTGCTAACCTTTTCAAGGAGTGAAATATGCTTTTCTTTTTTTTTTTTTTTTTGTGGTCTTTGTAGTGAAAATCATCAAACCTACAGCATTTTCTTTACATAAGTTTACTAAGGGGAAAAAGATACAATTACAAATGAATTAGAGAAGGTTTATAAATATCAATATCACCATATCACTGTATCTCAGTATGTAGCAACTGTTGGTGGTATTGGAGAATCTTTTGTACAACACCTATTTCCAATAGGGGTTTCTGCAAAATGGATCACATTTTCAGTCCTATTTACAAATTTTATTTATGTAACGAGGAGCCTAAATCTCATTGAAAGTCAACAGGACTGAGGCTTCTAAGTGCCTATGTCACTTTTGAAAATGGTAAATAGGTTTCTGAGTCACCTGGCTACTTTCCAAAATTTTATCCTGTAACAAAACGTGTTCTTATAGCCTCGATCACATTTTAACTAGTGCCGTATGAAAATCCTTAAAGAATACAATTAGTTTTAAAATGATATGGTACCCCAGTAGATTAAAGGATCCTTTTTGCCAGTCCTTACATGACTCACATAAGGCAAGTAGGAATTATAGAAAATGCTCAGGGAATAATGTAGGGCTGCAAAAGAGAGGCAGGAATACAGCATTCCCAAGGAATCAATGGCTGTGTCTAGCCTACACCTCTCTGTCAACAGAGAGATGTAGATTAGGCACGTCAAAATTGCTAATGAATCGGGGATTTAAATATCCCGCACTTCATTAGCATAAACATGGCCGCTGCTTTTTTTCAAAATGGAGCTTTTTTGAAAAAAAAGGTAGTCCAGACGCAGATCTGTCAAAAAAAACCCCTTTTTCGAAAGATCCTATATTCCTCAAAAAATAAGGTTCTCTCGAAAAAGGGTTTATTTTTTGACAGATCCACGTCTAGACTGCTGTTTTTTTCGAAAAAGCTCCGTTTTTGAAAAAAAAAGCGGCAGCCATGTTTATGCTAATGAAGCGTGGGATATTTAAATCCCTGCTTCATTAGCAATTTTGATGTGCCTAATCTACATCTCTCTGTTGACAGAGAGGTGTTGTCTAGATGTACCCAATGAGAGGTTAATCAAAACTTACTCTAGGTTATGTGGTGGTGTCTTGAGGTGGGATCAAACAAGTAGCTCCTTTGGGACTGGAGACAAACCTCAGCGATATGTGTATTATGACCACTTGCTGATCCAAATTGATTAGGGTTTGGTGGATAGGTGAGGTGGTAAAATAGTCTCATCCATGGGCAAGGCATTAGATGGACTGCTACCAGTCATGAAACAAATGTGGTCCCAAATGGTATGCAGGATATCCCATCTTCCAGGGATCTGAGCTCAAAAACTGTTTCAAGGGATCAACTTGACCCAATAATTAAATCTAATTAGAGATTAAGGCAGAGAATGTTTTTTTCAATTTTTTTAAAATTATCCCAAAACATTCAGTCATAAACAATTTCTGTGAATATGATTAAAGTTCTCAGAGTTATAAGTGAATGTATTCATGGTGTAAGAATGGGATGTGTTGGGCAATCTGATAAATAGGTGGAATTACTTTCCTATAGTTAATTTCACGATGCTTTTGTTTTCCATCAACGTTCTCACAAATCAAAACTGCTATGCCAATATTTGAACAAGTGAGTGAAAAGCATATACCAGTTATGTGAATATGAGTTTTATTTGCAAGAATATATAGAAATACTTTTTGTTGTAGTCACTGGGCTCTAAAATAGAATTTACAATAATTATAACATAATCTTCTGTCTCAAAATAAATGTCGTATGGTAAACTAAAATGTTGTTTCATTCTTCCATTCTCTGTCAGTTAACAGACAAGATAAATGGTCTTGTGATTCATGTCACAGGACTGGGAGATAGCTGATCTGGGTTTTGTTCCTTTTTCTCACATCAATTTCCTGTAGCCATGTCTACACTACAGATAAGATCGAAGCAGCTGCAGTTGATCTTCCAGGATTCAAATTAGCGGGTCTGGTGAAGACACATTAATTTGAAATGAGAGGGTGCTCCCATTGATGCTGATAGTCCTGCTTCTATGAGGAGTAAGGAAAGTCGAAAGGAGAATGCAGACCATTTGACTTCCCACTGTGTGGACAGTGCCAAAATTTGATTTAAGATACTTTGACAAAGCTACATAATTAACGTAGCTGAAGTTGCGTTTCTTAATTCAAAATTATCCCCTAGTGTAGACCAGGGATGTGTGACAATGGGTGAGTCACTTGGCCTGTGTTTCACCACTTTGAAATTGTAAGAGTGCTTTGCTATCTCGTAAGAACATTGTGGCAAGTGTTTGTTAGGCATTTTAACATCTTTGTTGTTCTCTATTATTTGTGTAGTAACATAAAAATCTATCTAGCATGTGAACTGGATGCTCTTCTAATTCCAAATATACATAATATAGTAAAAGTAAAATGTTCCTAATATGTACTGAACAAAAGTTTTAGAGGTAAGTTCACTGCCAATAAATATATGTTTATTTATTACCTCTAATATGTGGAAACGAATATGCTTCAATGAGCCTATATTCCAAGTAAAATAGTTTGAACATAATTTAACATTCAGCTACAAAAAGTTGGAGTTTACCTATGATTTATTTTCTGATGGACAGACTGATGAAGCGTGACTGCTTTCTGTGTCACAGGGCTTAAATAGTAGATGCAATTCAAAGTGGAGCTAGCCCAAATGGACCTGGCAAATATTCTAGTCACAAATAATGGGGTGTTCTATGGTTTATTTATGAAACTGGTTTACATCTTGTCTTTTTTTTAAAGAAAAAATTGTTAAAACTATTTCAGAAATCACTGAAGCAGTGGATTTGTGGTTATGAACACAGCCTTTTTTTTTTTAAATATCACCATTCCACATCACTGTGTCATGTATGGCATTTTCACATCAAACTATGCCACCTTTTTCATCTCTGATATTCCATTTTAGTCTTTTATGGTAAGTGTAAGGCATGTACCACTTTGCCTTAAATGTGTAAGTCTACTAAGCTAATTCATATTTTGTGACAATGAGCTCCCAGGTTCATTATGAATTGTGTTTTTCTTAAAAGGGAAATATTTCATTTTGTTGGGCATCCTCTTATTTATGTATTATTTTGAAAGAGTAAATAATATCCTATTTACTTGTCTGTGAGTCGATAATTATATTTATTCATTTTAATAGGTTTTGTGCACGTGAGTGCATCACTTTACAATGCATTTAATTGTACTGAATAAAGATGCTTTCCTAAATTTGGTCCATATCATTAACTGTTTTATATACTTCGGCAATTTCCTGTATAATTCTTCTCCTTTCTAAATTAGACTTTGAAATCTTTCTAACTGTGGTCCTAATAACTTTCATAGTCTATATCTCTGTTTACTTAGAAAACACAGTCCTCCTTAGAGCCACAATCTGATTCTTGGCGGGTGCACTGCAGCTACATTACAACAACACTACACAAGTTGACCCTTAAAGTTGTCTTAGCAGACCACTAGAAAATCACCTAATGTAGAAGACACTAATATAATGTCACGTTTCAAAACTTATCAATAGATAATGTCACCAAAAGTAATGGAGCATAAAATATGATTAAATACCCCAAAAACCAAAGTACGAGATAAAAATCACAGTTCAGAACATTTCCTGAAAATATATTTTAATTCTTTCAGGCTGCTTTTGAGCTCAGTGCTCACTCGTAACTGTGGCTGATCAGTCCTTGAGGCCAGAGTCTGCTAGGTTTACTTATAACAAGTAGCAGCTTCTTTTGTGAATATATATGGGATGATTCTTGGAGTAAGAAACTACTCAACATGAATAAGGCTGACAAAATCTTGCCATCAGATGGCTGTCCAATCCAAAGTGAAGCCAGAGGCAGGATTGCAGAAGCTCAGTTTTGTAGACTAAATATGTAACTTTTATACTCTCTCTCTAGACTAGAGGGTATTAACCTCTCTTAGGACCTTTGAAAGGTGAGGCAAATTAGAAGTTGCACAGCAATTTGAAGAGAGTATTATGAACTCCATAAAATATATCAGTTTTGGCAACTACCTGTCATCTGTTGGGATAAGAGGAATGAAATGGGAACAGTCCATTTGGAATGGTTTCTGGTCCCAAATAACCCTCATGTAATTGAAAGAATTTGGTCATGATAAAGACATAAATTGTAAGGATATTTTTGGTTAAAGCACTTGACAAACTATTCTTGGGATTAATTCTCCTATGATGATAAAAAGGGAGAGATCTGAGGTATAATTCAGAAACCTTATTTCTGAGATTCATCTGTCTTTTAATACATAGAGGGAGTCTTATATAATATATCTATCTAACGTTGGAAATTCTTTCTCAGTTCACTATGTGCAACATGAAAAATGATGATATGTCTCATACATTTTTCCCCACAAAAATAAATTGGCCTTTTTAATTGGTACAGGTAATAAAATATATTTTTAATTGTTAATATTTCAGACTATTTAGTCACCCTCATCTACTAAACAATTATGAAACCTGTTGTGAATTCATTTTTGAAACTATAATTATTCTTCTACACAAGTAGTGGAGAAAAGTTTGCATATGTTGGAAGGGAAAGAGGAAATAAATGCTCCAGTTATATTAATACAGGGTGTGGGTATTGCAATGGCTTGCTATGTAGAAATTGATATGCCGGTGACTCTTACTATATTGTTTATTTAGAAAATACATATAGGAGGATACTCTCACAAACAGCACATAATTTACAGGAAACTATGCAGTTGGTAAGTTGCTAAACTTCACTTTCCAGCATTCAGCCTTAATAGAGATGCTCAAATAGCAGTGTCATACAGATTTTATATGCTGTCAGTCATGCTAGAGATATTCACACGGCCATAATAGTATGGATCAGTAGGACTAGAATCCAAATCCGGAGAATCAAGGACAACCAATATTCCCACTCTGCACCTGGAAGGACATGCAGTGTCATATCACAGGAACACTGTGGAGGTAGGTGACACAGGAAAGTACTGTCCAAATCGTCCTGAGTGACAGCATCCTCTGGCTAACTGATTGGCCAAGCACACTATTTAACTTTGGAGAGTGGCCCATGAAGTTGTCTGAGTAACCACACAGATTCTATCCTGTTGCTACTCCAGATTATACTTTGCCCCCCCTAATCTCCGATATCCATTGCCAAACTGCCTTCTGCCTTCTGATTCCAGCTTGTTACTACTTTAGTTTTCCAGTCTATGGCCCTGGCCTGATTCATTCTTTTTGGTTCTGACTCTAGCAATTATTCCAATAGCTGCTCGTTGGATACCCCCTAATAGCTGTCCTTGATTTATGGACAGCAGCCCAGCTGTGCCATTAGGCCAGATTGTCTTTACTCTGTTCCCTTATCATTTGCCCAATCCCACTTTCAATCTCCATAGAAGCCCTTTAGCAGGGATTTGGAAGGTGTGTATGTGCCATGATCTATTGTCCATCACAGACCTTTATCAGCAAGGATTCAGGAATGAGTAAGCCCAGTCCATATGGGAGAACCAGCCTGGACACTACTAGGACACTATGTTCCAGAACTATCCTTGCCCTTAAGGGAATCCTGACTCAGGCCACGTGGAGTCTCGTGAACTTCCAAGAAGAAATAGTTACCTAGCATTCATGGGGACAAGCTGATTTTCCTCTCAGTGGGCCCTGACCGATTCCAGGGCTGCTGATAATTTCACAGACTCAAAGGCAGCAATGGGCAACCAAGGCGGGTGAGTGGGCCATATGAGTGGCTCTCCTTCAACTCAGTGGGTCATAAGATTGAAATCAGTCATGTGCACTAACCATTACCCCAAGAATAAGAATTAATACTCAGCATGCTGAATATTTCAGAACAAGCAGAAATGTTTAATCATCCATATATTAATAGAACTGGCAGCAACTTTAAATAATAAAAAAGGAACATTTACACTTACTTTACAATATCAAATCCCTGCCTGGCCTCTTCCCTGCCACCTCTCCCAAGCACATCCCATCCTTGCACCTGCCCCTCCCTCTCATCACTTCAGCTGCTTCTCGGTGTTCAAGCTCTGGGAGGAAGGAGAAGAGGTAGAGACAGGACATGAATCAGCCCATTCATGGGGCACCAGAAGTAGTGAAAGGGAGGGGAAGGAGTAGGTTAGTGTGGAGCCCTCAGTGCATAAGAGGTGTGGGAGAAGGCGGTAGTGAGAGGGTGGGCGGCTCCTGTATGGAACCCCAATGGGCTGCGTGAAGCCTGTGGGCCACAGGTTGCCCATCACTGTCCTAAGGTCACTCAAATATGACACATCCTCCTCTATTTAAATCCTACATCAGTTTTCATAAAAATGATCCATTCTTTCCTCGGTGCCCATGGTGGAGGAAACAATAACTCTAGAGGCCATGCTCCAGGGTCATCAGTAAGTGCTACAATTCACTGTGATCTTTTCTCTACACTTCCCATTAATTACTGGCATTGCCAAGCGAGGGTAGCACAACCCTTGCATCTTCTAGTGACAGAACATTGATCAGCTTCATTTTGAATATTGCCAAAGGGTCTGCCCGACTGCAGTCAGCCCCAGCTGTCCCAGGGATGGCACAGTCCATCAGAAGGTATAATGAGTGCAGGAGAATCTCAGATGGCAGCAGCTGCCCAGAAGAACCATTCCCATGCCTGATTCCCTATCTCCCTGGTAAGTATTGGGACTATACATGCATTTTTTAAAAGAAAAATGCAAACATGTTACCTCGATATCAGGACTGTGATTGCCCCATAGACCTACAATCCAGGGCAAAAGTCCAATATAGATGGATCTATGCAATATCCAAAGCAGAAGTGGCAACCCTTTATGTGTACATAAAGAAAACCTGGCCAAGGGATTCATCAGGCACTCACCTCTCTATCAGGGGGCTATGATTCTTTTTATTAAGAAAATGGATGGAACACTGTGCCTCAGCATAGACTATCAGGCCCTAAACCCAGTGAAACTGAAACTGGTATCTCCTACCTTGATCTCAGTTATTACTATGTGTTCTGCTAGAAATTTCACCAAATGGGATCTCTAGAAGACTTACAGCCTAGTGTCCATTGAGGCAGGAGATGAACTGAAGACTGCCTTCCAAAGCCACTATTGGCACATCAGATATTTAGTAATGCCATTCCCTCTGATCAGGGATCATGGAACCTTTAATCACTTAGTGGATGATTATATGTAGAGATATCCTGAACCAGTATGTACTCATCTATCTTGATGACATTATTCTGCTTTCTGATAATCCTGAGCAGCATTGTTAAGACATTTTGTTCTAGACAGACTAGAACAAGCACAGCTTGAATGTGAAATTGACTGTTCTTCTACTGAATTATGGGGTTATATCCTTTCCCCAAAGGATGTAAAGATGCCCCCCCAGAGAGGGCACAGAGGACAGTGCACAGTTTCCTTTAGAAGTTAGTGTTTTATGTCCTTTGCAAATGTTTACTGATGGTTATTCCAGGATTGTCAAGGCAAAAAGACCCCTTGAAAAACTTCTTCCATAAGATCATCAAATTTGTTTGGATGCCCGAAGCTCACCACTCCTCCCAACAGTTCAAGGTGCCTTTCACCACTGCTTCCATCCTAGCACATCCATTCCTGACCCAGGCTATCATAGTAAAAGCCGACACATCTAATATAGCCATTGGGGTCATACTCTTTCAGAAGTGCAGATAAGAACAAGTGTTACACTCCTATATATATTACTCTGAAAAACTCAGGCCAGCTGAATAGAATTATGAAGTATTAGGTAAAGAACTGCTCATGCTTAAATCAGCCATCAGAAAGTGAGGCCATCACTCAAGGGAGTCCAACAGTCAGTTTAAGGCTTTTCTGATAGTAAAAACGTTGAATATCTGCATAAGGCTCAACCCTTGAACCAAAGACAGACTGTTCAGGTAGCTTTTAGCCTTCTCTAAATCAATTTCCATCATCACCTGTTGCATAGGAAGTAGGAATGGGAAAGATAATGCCTTATCCCAAAAGAAGAAATATTACTAAGAGGTCAAGTAACCTAATCAAGAACTATCCTGGGACAACTGATGTTCCCACCAGGGCATGCAGAGAACTCTGTGGAAAATTAGGCAACACAGAAAATACTGCCAAAAGTGCCACATTGACAGAACCTTGTGGCCTTTTGCTTGACCAAGCACACTATTTAACCCTGGAGGGAGCCCCAAGACATTGTCTGGGCAACAACATAGGCATCTGGCCTGCTCCGACTCCAGACTGAAATCTGATAACTATCTCTGGTTGCGAACTGTGGCCTGTCTCTGACTCATACTTATTGATGCCATTTTCAGTGATTACTCCAATCCCTGCTCAATGACTACCATCTCAGGAAGTGGGTTTTGCCCATGAAAGCTCATGATTCTAATATATAGTATCATAATACTATATATAGTCTCAGGTGCTACAGGACTACTTGTTTCTTTAAAAGTTACAAACTAACACGGCTACCCCTCTGAAGCTTTTACTATCTTGTGGCCATTCTTCACCTATGGACTCAAATCCAGCTATTACCACTAGGCGAGATTGCCTATATCTTGGTTTATTATAAGCAACGAGGACTCCTGTGGTACCTTATAGACTAACAGATTTATTGGAGCATAAACTATGCTCCAATAAATCTGTTAGTCTATAAGGTACCACAGGACTTCTTGTCGCTTTTGCATATTAAGACTAATATGGCTACCCCTCTGATACTTTATTATTTAGTATAGTAGTAATTTATTAATAGTGGCTAAATCACCAAATTTTAGAGGATAGTGTAAATCTGTAACTGAGATAATCCAGTGGTGATGGATCTGAGTGATATGCACTCGGGTAGACTGCTCTGTCTATTTTAGAAATCCATGGGGAATCTCCAACATGGTGCTGATTCAAGTATTTTCAAAGGGAATTTGTCTTCATTTCAACAAGCTTCTCATGATGCTGTGAAGCTAGTAGTCACATTAAATCTCACAGTTATTGCAGAGATCCTGTTTTGTTTGCTATTTTTTCAGCACTCCACATGTTGGCACATTGATAAAAACATAGCTAAGAGCAGTTTGCAGTATTGACAAGTCCTTTTATCTCCCCTGTCTAATTGCCCCTATAATTCAGAATACTCCTTGTTGATGCATTTCTTCTCATTTAAAGTCATTTTACTTTACTTGTGCACTGTCATACTCATGACTTTTTAATTTGCATATTTGCATTTCCTGTCAAGTAATAGACTGGAGTGCAGTCACAGACATTAAGTTTACCAATGTCCCATTTGAAAAAAAAATATCACAGCTTGTCTGGTCAAATGGTATTAAGTGTAAAACTAGAGAAGCATGTGGATAAAGATGGCTCAAATAACCTTTGCCTCATCAATTCTGAGACCGGCTTGTGAACTGCTCTAATTTATGTCTAGCTGTCCATAACCCCAAAGGGCCATTCTGGTAGTCAGTAATTAGTTCCATGTAGGAGCTCTTAGCTATGTCCTTTCTCTCCAGACATGCATCCTCCAGCAGAGGCACGGAGGGTAGTGGCTTTAGAGCATCTCTGACAGCCAGAAGTAGACATTTCTGACTTTTCTGAATATAATGTCGTTACTATTTACTTAAACTTGCATATACAACATGTTCCAGTTTGTCTGCAGATAGATAAGTGGTGTTGATTGTGACTTATAATGTTTTATACGTTGGGTCTTCCACAGCTTGTAATTGACTTCTTTGTTCTTGTTTTCATAGAATCATAGAACCATAGACTTGGAAGAGACCTTAGAAGGCCATCAAGTCCAGCCCCCTGCCTAAGGCAGGACCGATCCCAATTAAATCAACCCAGCCAGGGCTTTGTCAAGCCGGGACTTAAACACCTCTAAGGATGGAGACTCCACTACTTCCCTAGGTAACCCATTCCAGTACTTCACCACCCTCCTAGTGAAATAGTTTTTCCTAATATCCAACCTGGACCTCTCCCACTGCAACTTGAGACCTTTGTTCCTTGTTCTGCCATCCATCACTACTGTGAACAGCCTCACTCCAGCCTCTTTGGAACCTCCCTTCAGGAAGTTGAAGGCTGCTATCAAATCCCCCCTCACTCTTCTCTTCTGCAGACTAAATAGACCCAACTCCCTCAGCCTCTCCTCGTAGGTCGTATGCTCCAGCCCTCTAATCATTTTGGTTGCCCTCTGCTGGACCTTCTCCAATGCATCCACATCCTTCCTGTAATTGGGGCCCAGAACTGGACACAATACTCCAGAGGTGGCCTCACCAGAGCCGAATAAAGAGGAATAATCACATCTCTCGATCAACTGGCAATGCTCCTCTTAATGCAACCTAATATGCCATTAGCCTTCTTGGCTACAAGGGCACACTGTTGACTCATGTCCAGCTTCTCATCCACTGTAACCCCTAGGTCCTTTTCTACAAAACTGCTACTTAGCTAGTTGGTCCCCAGCCTGTAACAATGCTTCGGATTCTTCCATCCCAAGTGCAGGACACTTGTCCTTATTGAACATCATCAGATTTCTTGTGGCCCAATCCTCCAATTTGTCTAAGTCACTCTGGACTCTATCCCTGCCCTCCAGCGTATCTACCTCTCCCTCTAGCTTAGTGTCATCCGCAAACTTGCTGAGGGTGCAATCCGTCCCCTCATCCAGGTCATTAATAAAGATGTTGAACAAAACAGGTCCCAGAACCGAACCTTGGGACACTCCGCTAGAAACCGACTGCCATCCTGACATCGAGCCGTTGATCACTACCCACTGGGCCTGACCTTCCAGCCAGCTTTCTATCTATCTTATAGTCCATTTATCCAATCCACATTCCCTTAACTTGCTGGCAAGAATATTGTGGGAGACTGTATCAAAAGCCTTGCTAAAGTCAAGGTATATCACATCCATGACTTCCCCATATCCACAGAGCCAGTTACCTCATCATAGAAGCTAATCAGATTGGTCAGGCACGACTTGCCCTTCATGAATCCATGCTGACTATTCTTGATCACCTTCCCCTCTTCCAAGTGCTTTAAAATGGATTCCTTGAGGATCCCCTCCATGATTTTTCCAGGGACTAAGGTAAGACTGACTGGCCTATAGTTCCCTGGATCGTCCTTCTTCTCTTTCTTAAAGATGGGCACTACATTTGCCTTTTTCCAATCACCCGGGATCTCTCCTGATCTCCACGACTTTTCAAAGATAATGGCCAAAGGTTCCTCAATGACATTTGCCAACTCCCTCAGTACCCTCAGATGTATTAAGTCCGGACCCATGGATTTATGTACTTTTAGCTTTTCTAAATAGTTCCTAACCTGTTCTTTCCCCACCAAGGGCTTTCCACCTTCATCCCATATTGCGTCACTTAGCGCATTACTCTGGGAGCTGACCTTGTCCGTGAAGACAGAGGCAAAGAAAGCATTAAGTACTTCAGCTTTCCCCACATCATCTGTCACTAGGTTACCACCCTCATCCAGTAGGGGCCCTACACCCCCTCTGATCACCTTCTTCTTGCTAACATGCTGTAGAAACCTTTCTTGTTATCCTTCACATACCTTGTGAGTCGCAATTCCAATCGCGCTTTCACCTTCCTGATAACTCCCCTGCATTCTCGAGCTATACATTTATACCCCTCCCAAGTCATCTGTCCAAGTTTCCACTTTTTGTAAGCTACCTTTTTGTGCTTAAGTTCACCAAGGATTTCCCTTATCTCACTTCCGCTGCTAGACCTATCAAATCACTTCTCCTCCATCCATCTGCTACCTATATAATCTAATGTATGTTTTGGTTAAGTTAGTGCTCTCCGGGCTAACCCCCTGGTCCACACTACACCAGCGCTGTGTGTTCAATAAATCCTCTGCTTGTTTTCACCTGCACCCAGTGTGTCCAAGAATTATTCCCAACACCCAATAAGCCAGTCCGGTGTCCTATCATATTTGCTTCTCTTGCTACGCATTGGAATGGTTTCTTTCTGTGCCTTCAATACGGCTTCTTTAAAATACTGTCAGCTCTCCTGGACTCCTTTCCCCTTCATGTTAGCATCCCAGGGGATTCTGCCCATCAGGTCTCTGAGGGAGTCGAAGTCAGCTTTTCTGAAGTCTAAGGTGTGTATTTTACTACTCTCTTTTCTTCCTTTGGTCAGGATCCTGAAATCTACCATCTCATGATCACTGCTTCCCAGGTTGTCACCCACCTCTACTTCCCCTCCTAGCTCCTCCCTGTTTGTGAGCAGCAGGTCAAGCTGCGCACAGTCTTTGGTTAGCTCCTGCAGCACTTATACCAAGAAGTTATCCCCAGCATTCTCCAAAAACTTCCTGGATTGTCTGTGTACTGCCGTATTGGTCTCCCAACAGATGTCAGGGTGATTAAAGTCCTCCAATCTGGAAACTTCTCTCAGTTGTCCGAAGAAAGCCTCGTCTACCTCATCCACCTGATTCAACGGCCTGTAGCAGACACCAACCACAACATCACTGCTATTGCTTACACCTCTATACTTGTGACTCTCATAGACTCTCATAGACTCTCAACAGGCTTTTTCTTCCCTCTATATACTGGAGTTCTGAGCAAACATAGTGCTCTCTTACATACAGTGCAACTCCTTCTCCTTTTCTGCCTGTTCTTCCTGAACAGTTTCTACCCTTCCATGACAGTGCTCCAGTCATGCGAGTCATCCCACCAAGTCTCCGTTATCCCAATCAAGTTGTAGTTCTTGGACTGGGCCAGGGCCTCCAATTTTTCCTGTGTGTTACCCAGGCTTCTTGTATTGGTGTACAAACACCTTAGATAACCAGTTGATCACCCTAACCTCTGCATTTGAATCAGGGGTCCACCTTTGTTGCTCGTTCCTCTTTGCATTTCTTCCCGGTATCTGACTTCCCCACTCCTCTCAGGGTTTTGGTCACCATCCCCCAACAAACCTAGTTTAAAGCCCTCCTCACTAGGTTTGCAAGCCTGCCCAGGAAGATGCTCCTTCCTCTCTTTTTTAGGTGGATCCCATCTCTTCCTAACAATCCTTGTGCCCGGAACAGAGTCTTATGGTCGAAGAAACCAAAGCCCTCTCTGTGACACCACCTGTGCAACCATGCATTTACTTCCTCAATTCGACAATCCCTATCCAGTCCTTTCCCTTCAACAGGGAGGATGGACGAGAACACCACTTGCGCTCCGAATTCTTTGATCCTTCTTCCCAACTCTACATAATCCGCAGTAACCTGCTCAAGGTCATTCTTGGCCATATCATTAGTTCCCACATGGAGAAGCAGGAAGGGGTAGCAATCCAAAGGTTTGATCAGTTTTGTAAGCCTCTCAGTCACATCCTGAATTCGAGCTCCCGGTAATCAGCACACCTCTTGAGATGCCTGGTCCAGACGGCAGATGGATGGCTCAGTCCCTCCTATGTTTTACCCCCTACTACTGAAATTTATCTGTAAATTCATTGTTAATGTCTCCCCACTCTTTTGTGTCCAACTTGTTCCTTGTCTTATACTTAGTGGTGATCTTTTTGTGGCAGTGACCATCTTTTTGTTGTGTATTTGTTTAGTGCACAATGGGCTCTTCTCCCTGAGAGATACAACATAAATCATTCTAAAACTAATAATATCCCTAGATGTGTTTGTCTGAAGGTTTGGGGTGTTGTCACCATTGGAACTTACACAATAAAGCCAGAAGAATTCTAAAAACTGTTTTCCAAGAATTTTTCTGAGGAGGCAATTTGAGTGCAGGTGACTAGGTTGATGGGAGTGCTCAGTTTAATAAGGTTCCCTCTTCCAAGGGTCTTATTTTGCTGTGGGTATATCAACTATAAAATCCATGTCCTGTGTGGAGCAATATGCAGGCCTGGACTGGATCAGACCAGGAAGTTAAGTATAGCAAAATCAGAACTGATTCCACAGGAAGGACCAACCAGACTCACAATGACAATGGTGGAATAGAAGTGGTACTGACTCCCCAGCAAGCCCTGATTAGTCCATCAGTGGTATCATAGTAAAGCTAGTAATAGAATGAGACCCAGGCGGACCAAATATAGCAAAGCTGACTCTACAGAAAGGTCCAAATGGAGTGACAGCAGCAGCACACATATGATTTCATGGCATCCTGGTTGCCTAACCACAGCTGATATCATAGAGCTAGACCTGGTAGTGCCACTTTGGAGCAGAACCTAGAAGAGTTATTACCTCTGATTACCTGATTACCTGTTCTGTTCATTCCCACTGGGGCTTCTGGCATTGGCCACTTATGGAAGACAGCATACCGGGCTAGATGGATTTTTGCTTTGATCCAGTATGGCTACTATGTTCCTTGAATTGACAAATAGAGGACAGCTTGGGACACCTCTTGGGCTATGTCTAGACTACATTCCTCTTTCGAAAGAGGAATGTAAATTAGGCAAATCAAAAGTGCAAATGAAGCACAGATTTAAATATCCCATGATTCATTTACATATTTGCATCCAAGCGCTTTTTCGAAAAAGGGTTTTTTGAAAGTGAAAGCGCAGTCTCGACATGGTTCTTTTGAAAAAAAAACACGCTTTTTTGAAAGAACCTGTACTCCTGAATAAATGAAGAGTACAGGTTCTTTCAAAAAAGAGTGGGTTTTTTTTAAAGAACTGCATCTAGTTTGAGCTTTCACTTTCGAAAAACCTTTTTTAGAAAAAGTGCTCAGATGTGAATACGCAAATGAAGTGTGGGATATTTAAATCCATGCTTCATTTGCACTTTTGATTTGCCTAATTTACATTCCTCTTTCGAAAGAGGAATGTAGTTTAGACGTGCCCTTGGTGACCACATTAAGGGCTCATCTAGACTATGCGGAAGATTTGAAAGAGGATTTGCAAATTCCGTGGCAATTTGCATATCTTCTTCCAATCTCACATTCAAAAGCAGAGCTTTTGAAAGTAAAAGTAATCAAGACGCGTTTTTTTGGCAACCCCCCCTTTTTCGAAAAGCTGTGTAAACCTGCGGAATTTGCATATCCTCTTTCAAATCTTCTGCGTAGTCTAGATGAACCCTGAGTGGGGTTTTAAGTAGATGAGGCTTCCAATGAGACAGCATTCTGGACCTCCATAAGATGGGTACTTTCTATGTGGGACTGGAGCATTAACCAATCTCCTAATGTATTGACTGGAGGTTGCCTTACACAGTTTCATTAAAGCCAATAGTAATCTTCCTTTTTTCTTCATACGGGCTGAATCAGGCCTATATCCCTGGATTCTGAAAACCTATATTGAGCATACATGAGTTAGTATTGCACATGAGCTACTCAGTGGGAGATGAGGGTAGACACATCAATTCCAGCCCCCACCACAGTTTTAAAGGGGAAATTTATTGTTGCATTAAAACCTTTGCCTGTCTGCACTAAGAAATTTAGCAGTATGGTTATACTGATAGCAGTAATTAGGGAAAATCCCTAGTTTACACAAGGCCTTACATTAAATTTAATGTATGTGAATTTCCCCAAATCCATGCAGATTTATGCAAATAGACATTTATTGCATTTTCCCCTCGAGATGTTGGCAGGTATGCAACTTGAAAAGGGGAAATTTATTGTCTGAGCTGAAGCCTAGCTCTATTTTCTTTTAGTAAACCTGGTTAAATAGGCATGAACCTGTTAAGCCTGAACATTTCTGATGAATTTTCAGTCAGATTCAGGTATAGCAAAAACAACATTGTATTTTCAAAGAAGCAAGGAGTTGCAGGGATAAGTTAAATAAGCTAATCTAGGCATTAGATCATCAGTGTCACTGATGAAACTAGAATCAGTTTTTTACTGAGTATGTCTCCAGCCTCTGCACCCATTCTCTCTCTATAAAAATGTGCAGTGTCCACAAGATGGTACTGTACCACAACCAGGTAAATTTGAACTATAACTTCTTCAGTATTTGAACTTCTGATCCTGCAAAGCTATGTGAATTGATATTTGCTTCCTACTCTGAAATTTGCAAATCCTTTTCATTACAAATATGGACAAGTTTGCAGAGCTCCACTGCCTAACACTATTGATTCCCATTACCCTAAGAAGATTTAAAGAAGGGTAGTGGGGAGAATAACTTTGAGAGCTTGTCTCACCCCCCTCCATGAGGTTACACGTACTTACTGTTTGCTTACTCAAAGCACTAGTGTTAGGAGTATCAAGGCCTGATTTCTCTTCTCCTATTGGAGTAAAAGAAAGGAGAATGACTTCTTTTACGCTCACTTAGCTACAGCTATGAAAACTCACTTACTTACAACGAAAACTATGGAAATTAAAACTTCAGTTCCTGCCTTTCTGCTGATGCAGTATTTGTTCATTTAGTATTTGTAAGTGCTTCTCCCCCTGCAACAAAGTATTTTATATAAATAAATGGATCATATTTTTCACACAAATTGACTATGATGAAATTATGCTGAAATAAAATGGGAATAATATATAAAATGATTATGTTGTTGAAGCTGGATACTCATGATTAAGCAGAGCCACAAAATATCTAAGAATGAATGGAAATAAGCTAGTTGCCTCAGGATCCAATTTCATTTCATTTTTAATACTTAAGAAATAGCATTTTCATCAAATTTACCAGCAAAAAATGTGCCTTTACAGAATTTAAATAAGAAAATTGCTCAGTGGGATTGTTATTGTTTTTAAAAGTTTCATATACATGCTCCATGTTTTCCAGGTATCTAAGCTTTTCAACTGTGGAATGAATAGGATGTCTTGCCACTAGACTTTCAGTAAGTGTCAGTTTTAAAAATTGTTTGTAGTTTTTTTATAGTGAGGAAATGAGAGGAACAAAGTGGGCGAGCTAATATTTCTTATTGGAACAAATTTTGTTGCAGGAAGACTGAAATTTTTGAGTAACACTGTAATTAATTTTGTTCAGAAAAAGACAATCTCCTACTAGAACCACTTAGCAGAAAATATTTCTCTGTCCTCCTGATGTTGCTTTATCAAGAATCCTATATCAAGGATCTTACTTAATCTGTATCAGGAATTCTTTCCAATTTTATATGAACTATTCAGGGTTAAATATTATACCATACTTAGGAATAGTTTTCATGGATTTCTGAATCTGATTACTGTATATACTTGAACATATGTCCATTTGTTCATAAGCAAACCCCCCGCAATTCACAGAAAAAAATGATAAAAAGTCAATGACTCATTTATAAGCCAACTCTTTATCAGCGGTGTACAAACTTCCAGTTCCAGCTCATCAGAGTAAGCCGCTGGCATCTTGGGATATTTTGTTTCCATGAAGTGTTTGCAGGCTCCCAAAGTCTGTGATTTGCTGTTTCTGGCCAACGGAAGTGGTGAGAAGTGGCAGCTAGCATGTCCTTGAGCCTCTGCTGCTTCCTGCAGTTCCCATTGACTGCTGTTCACTGTTCCCAGAGAATGGAAGCTGTGGGAAGCAGCGCAGGCTGAGAATATGCTGGCTGCAGATACAGAGCTTCTCGGGTCCCATTTGCTGCTGTTCGCTGTTCCCAGCCAACGGGAGCTGAGATGATCCGTACCTGTAGACTCTCCAGGTACATAAAATGTCCCAGCGTGCCAGTGTGTTTACCAACCTCTCCCCCTTGTGGAAAAAATATGATGCACAATGACCTGACCATAAACTATCCCCCGCTCTTTACAGCGTGATTTTTTTACCAAGTATATACAGTATATAGAATCTCAGTTTTTCCATCATATACTTCTATAGTTGTATAAAGTTCAATGGTGAGCTACTGCCTGGTCCAAAATTGATAGGGCATGGGATCAGGCCTTTTAAACAGAATGGTTCCAATCAGCCCCAGTAAAATTCTGTTCTGAATCCATGGCTCATTGCAATACCCAGATACAATATAAGAGTATACACAGCCATGAATCCTGTAAAATGGTGGTTCTGCTGGAGCATATATTGTAGCTGCATTGATTTTATAAGCAAAATGATGATGTGTTCTCATTTACATGAAGGCCAACATTAAACTCTTAGCTGTGCTTTGATCAGAGTAAGTGCTCGTCCTCTTTTTCATTTTCCCATTGGCATGATAATACGAATCATTGTGATGAATTTCATAAAAGATTTGTGAAATCCCTTGCCAATTTTGTGTCTAAGTTTACCCAACTGTAAAATAACTATAATAACTTTTGTGATAGGGACCCTACAATGTTTCCGTTACAACTATCAGATTTGCATGAACAATTATGTATGACTCCTCGTAAATCATGTCCAGAAGTTTGCTTGTTTGTTTGCTTAAACAGCAAAATGCATAACCCATCTCTCCACAAAGATGGCTACAAATATTGTGAGCTCCCCTTTTCTACTGACCTGTTTTAACACTATCAAATATTGTTTTCCTGGGATCATATATTTGATTCAGTTAATCTTCTCTGGGTTCTCCCCCCCACCACACAAAATAGCTGTTTTGCTGTGATTACTGCTTTCCTGCAATAACCTCCATTACTGACCAGTATGCAGCTTGTTTCCTTGCACTCTCCCATCTGTCTGTATCTATCTGTTGTTTTTTGTTGTATACTCAGAGGATATGTATAAGCCTCTGAGGCAAAGGATTGTGTATTTGGTCTGTGTTTGTACAGACATCTGGCACAGTGGGCCTGCCCATGAGCAGGAATTTTACCCGCCGCTATAATACAATTTAGTAAAATAATGTGTAATCCTTCCTCCTGTTATCATCCCAGTATAAGATTATTCAAGATAGGATTGTAGCTCTTTCCATAGGGGAACAGGGCTTGAGGTTTCTCACTGTGCTCTGTACTTCATGCCAATGTGTATTCATCTCAGATCAGACTCATTAAGACAAGACTTCCACCAATCCCCATGAGGAAAAAAATGTTATAAACAGAACAAGATTACAGAGCAGCAGTCTCCTCTCTGCTTGCCTTATATTTTCTGCTGTGAGGGCAGAAGCAGGAACCAGGAAGTTCCTCACAGGAACCAGGAAGTTCTCCCAGCATGTAACAGTTTAGTTCCCCACTTTTAGTTCCTGCTGCTGCAGCTAACTAGACTTTTGGCTACAAATATATTAACATAAAATAGTTCTAGGAATCTTTGCGAGTCTTTAGGCAGATATAATCTGAGTTTCAATGTTGTGAGTGTTTTGAGGTACCATGTGCTGGATAATATCACAAAGAAATTCTATTTTCAAAAATTAAATTGGCTATTTTAGAGAAGTATGTACAGAAATGCTGCCACTGTTATCACTTATGCCATTTTTCATGGACTTTGGTCCTGGAGCCTCCTCTAAATTCTTCCTTCCTGCAACTTATGCACCTCCCTCAGTGTTCCCTGCAAGTTGCTAGAGTGAGAAACTTTTAAAGGGTTCTGATAAATTCTCCATCACTGCTAGTATATGGTCTAGGAATTATTTTGGGGGAAGATATATGATCTGTATTATACAGGAAATCATACCAGATGCTCACAATGGTTACTTCTGGGCTTGGAATCTAAAACCAAAACCAAAAGAGGCATTGAGATTCCTTTATGGTAGTTTCAAAAAGTTCTGTTCATAGTGTGATGTGCTGAGATGCTGTATTCTGTCTTTCTTATCCAGGCATATGGTAGGATAATTTTTAAAATGTAACAATTATATCAGTATTTTCCAATGTGTTTTAACAGTTGTCTTTCCAAAATGAGGCAAATTATCTTTTGAAAGATGGTAGTTGATTATACAATTTTCATTCAGTTTTAAAAATGCATTCCATCTTTTAGTAAATGTTAATGCACAGTGAAACCCTCATCAAAAGAAGATTTGGTTGAGGATAAATGTCATTGTGGTGAGAATCCTTCTGAGTCTATAATAACCACAAATGGCCTATCTGTTATTGTTATAGAGCAGTTTTTTGTCACACTGTAGGTTTCCTTTGTAAGTAAAGATAAAATGAGGTTGAACAGCTGCATTTGCATCATAAACTTTAGGTGAAAGAAAAAGTTATAGAAAAACAAAATCATATAACAAAATTGTAACAGCATGAAAAATAAAGAAGAATTATGGGGAAAAAGTTATGTACTTTGCCATTTACATTTAGATTCTTTGAAAACATTTATGATAGACTTTTTTAACATTTAAATTGTCTCAGTTTTTCTAAGCGTACAAGTCTCTGTGCATATTTCTAAAGCCAAAAGTTAATGTAAAACATTTATGGTTTTTATCAAAAAGATCTTGAACCTAACACTGGCCAAGAAATGATTTTCAAATCCTGCACATTTTTTAATATTTCAAATATTTTCTCCTTCCTCATGGGGATAAAAGCAAGACCTTTTGAACATTTCAGGTATCTAAAAGGGTGTCACAAGGAGGAGGTAGAAAAATTGTTCTCCTTAGCCTCTGAGGATAGGACAAGAAGCAATGGGCTTAAACTGCAGCAAAGGAGGTTTAGGTTGGACATTAGGAAAAACTTCCTAACTGTCAAGGTGGTTAAACACTAGAATAAGTTGCCTAGGGAGTTTGTGGAATCTCCATCTCTGGAGATATTTAAGAGCAGATTAGATAGACATCTACCAGGGATGGTCTAGATGGTACTAGGTCCTGCCATGAGGGCAGGGGACTGGATTCGATGACCTCTTGAGGTCCGTTCCAGTTCTAGAGTTCTATGATTCTATGATTTTCATAAAAAATGACAGGAGGAAAGACCTCCCCTGCTTCAGAATTACCAATAACCTGGTGATTAAAGCACTTGTTGGGGTGTGAGAGACTTAGGTTCAAGAGATCTAACCTATTTCACCATCCAGGTGAGCATATCTTTATGATAGATGGTCCCTCACAGAAAGGATCCCAGCAGTATTCAGATTGCTCCCAGTCCCAAAGGACCAGTCACTTACCTGAGATCAATTGTATCTTAGATGTCACACCAAAAGTAACAGTCCCATCCTATCATCATAATCTATATCAAGATTTATTCAACAGGAAAAGGAAATAAGGGTTATTTACAAGGTTAAAATGGATAAACACAGATACCTAAAAGAGATACAAGTCTCAAAAAGTAATAGAAGCTTCTATATTCAGCAAGTTCAATATGTCTGTTAGAACTAACTCTGGCTATGGTAATGGGAATCTCTTGGTTATGCCTAGAAATACCTTGCCTGCCCACAGAGCCCAAGCAGCATAATCAGTTCCGTTGTTGTTTTCTTCTTCTCACATGTTTTTGTCTGCAAAACTCAACTGCTAAGAAAAGTCTTTTATATGATTCATCTTCACAGGAAGAAGTCAAACGAACAACTGTCTTTTGTCCTCTAAATAACATGCAGGGAAATTCCAGCTGCAACATTAGACAATAATCTGCCTCATATCGATAGTCCTTTCCTTTTGTAAATCAGGTAAAACCTTCTGTTAAAGATCACCCCTCCACTCTAATTAATAATTCTTTCCAAACAAATGATTTACAAGGTCACAGAGGCTCACAATACAACAGCTCAAATATAATCCAAGATATAGATGGTGTAAGTGGGATCAATGCATGCAGCAACTCACAAGCATCCATTACAATTTAAACACATTCTTTTTTATAATTCTAATTTGTGTTTTATCAGTGGAAACACACAGGCAAACCAAACTGATTCCATCTATGTATTTGTCAGTGCTCGTTTGAGATATGGGGACTTTGGCATAAGTTGGCACCAAGTCTGCCAGTGTCCCACTAATCCTTTCTCACAAAATTTTGGTTTAGATGAGACAGCATTTTGACCAAAAATTAGTTGAATTGAAAAATTTCCAACTAGATGTACTGAAAACATCGCCTTAACAAAGCCCACATTGGCAACTTGCCAAAGGGTTATGTCTAATTTCCATATATTGCAGGAAACTGTAGCCACTCTCATCTTAATTTGAGAGAAATTGCAGGTTTCAGTCTAATGGCTGAGCCTGTCTAAATTCACAGCTGCCATATGTCATGCATTATAATTGATTTGCATTTGATAATCTATTCATATAACTACTAGATTTTCAGTTATCTAGTGTCACTGCAAGCAGATGGTGGGGCTTCTTTACTATTCAATCTTCCAGCTGCAGAGGCCACTGCAGCATCTGTGAAGGAGGCCTCCCCCTCTCCCCCTTTGTATTACAGACTCAGGCTTTATGGGCAGAAGGGACCATTGTAATCATCTGGTCTTACTTTCTGCATATTGCAGGCCACAGAACCTCACTCAATCACTCCTGTAATTGATCCCTTACTGGTTTATGGCCTGCTGTGAGGAAATATGGTTAGAAGGCAGTGCCTCCCCAACATGCACCTGAATTAAACCCCTAACTCTGAGCACCTCCAAACTTTAGTATGATGGGGAGGTATGAAGTTTGCTTCTCCAGCCTAAAGTTTTCACTCTTTTAAATTGGTATTGAGAAAGAAATTACGTTGGTTCATGTTCCCAATGGAATGGATAAGTGAGGGGAAAAATCTGTTATAACAATCTCTTCAGAAAAATAATAGACTTAAAAGATTAATATTTCAACCTCATTATCCTGGCTCTTTTCATAATATAGGTACATTATTTTGAATACGCTTTAATTAGTCAGTGTTTTAATGAGAAGGATTTCAAAAGTTTTGATCAGTTATGCTGTTCGGTTCAACTGTATTCTCCAGGCTTAAACAGTGGATGGTGCTATTATCTTCTGATAGAGGAGGATATCAGTGTTTAATCTTATTAATCTTTGTGTACATTATTTGTGTGGAAATAGGCTGGAAGAAGAGGATGTGTATGTTAACAACACGGAGAACACTATGTCTTTTGTTTTTCTGGTGGAATTGCAGTTGTGTAAGTAAAGTGGGCTGTTTTTGTGACTAGCAGCATCATAATTCAAGTTTCTGATTAAATTATTGTCAAATATTATTTAGAACTTTTCTTTGCTCATTCTTCAGTCACCAGAAGTCTAGGTATGTAGTTATTTACATTATTTTTTTTTGTTTGTGTCACATATTTTGACATCAATGTATTAAAGGCAGATGGAAAAGGTGATGTTAGAGTACTTCAGAAGTAAAACAGTGTCTTTAGTCTGTCTGATTTTTTTTAAAAAGAAATATTATTTGAACTTTCCAGATGCAAATATCACCTTTGAAAACTATATAACACAGAATTGAAGCATTATTTAAACAAACTCATGCTTTTATTCCAAATACTGTGGTTATATTTGTAAATGAAAGTAATTAGTTCTTTCCCAGATGTATATCTCTTTATGCAAGATAGTCCAAAAAGGTATATGAATAGAATAGTAATGATAATAATGTCTTTTTACACTTGTATATTGTTTTGTATTATACGGGGCTGTTTTCAATTGTTGGCTATATGCATGTTCTCTCCATGTGCTGTGCTGGCTCTGGCTAGATTGCTCCTGCACTCAATACAACAGACTTTGAGTGAACTGCCCCAAAAGACCACAAACTCAGTTCGGTGGCAAAGACACTCAGAGAGGATTATTGCCAACAAAACATGGTGCTAGGCTACGTCTAGACAACAGGGTTTTTGTGGGATACATTTGTGTTTTTGCAGCACCAGCCATGTTCTTGCTAAGTTCATGCTCCAGACAGTGAACCTACAAACAGGCATCTGCTTTTGCTCATAGCCTGAGTTTTGCTACATTTGCTTTGTAGCACCAAGGCCTGACTTCTGTTTAGGTCTTGGGCCCTTATACCAAGCCTCATGTCACAGGTTCTCACTTTCCACTACAAGGGACTGCTCCAAAGCTGTATGAAGTCAATGAGAATCTTTACAGTTTATTGAAGTTGATAAATTTCCCATAGCAACCAGCCTAAGTAATTTAGTTTAATAGAATGAATTCTGTAGAAGAAAGGCAGTGGAGGAATCCTGTACACAGACAGTGAAGTGAGAGCGGTGTAGTTTTGCAGTTACTATGTATTACAAACTCTGGAGTAGTCTCCAAGACCTGCATGCACCTTCTGCACATGGAATGTACTAGAGGATCACCTGCCTCCCACCCCACGTGCATGTTGATCTACTGCTACATATGGCCATATTGTATAGACCAATCTATAGATTTTATAGCTAGATTAGATTACTTAAGATTACTGGGTTATCACTTTGAGGGTTGACAGGTTCTTGTCCCAAGTCCAGATCCAGTATTATTCAAATTATTATATAGTTGCAAGCCCTGATGTACAACGTTGCAATACTCATGCTGTAGGAACGTCTCTGTGTTTACAAACAGCTTATTAATAAAGTGAGCACCATCACAAAAATCCCAAGTCAGTAAGATACTACCGAATGTACAACTGCACATCGACATGCTTGCACCATCCCTTGTACAAGTTAGCCATCATCTTCCCTATCACCATCACCTTCTCCTTTTTCACCAGTGGCCATCATTCTGGCACCTCTCAAGGACCACATCTCCTCATTCAGCCCCTAGGCTGGGACACTTTTATTATGTGTTACATTTATGCCATTATGTTTGATGCATAGGGGATATCCTCCTTTCCCTTATTTGTATTTCCTCACCTTACTAATGTTGGAGTGTCTTCATAGTATTTAAGTTATTTCAATTTATTTTTAAATACATCAATTCATTATCATGACCTCCTTGTGCTTATGTATTTGTGGATGTATTGGTTTTATATGTCAATTCGTTGATACTCTTGTGATTGGATCATGTACCCGTGGTGAGAACTTCCTCTTAAGCCCTCTATGAATATAAGCAAACAACAGACATATGCAGGGGAAAGATTAGAAAGGCAAAGGCACAAAATATGCTCAGTCTAGCTAGAGACGTAAAGGGTAACAAGAAGACATTCTATAAATATATTAGAAGCAAAAGGAAGACCAAGAACAGGGGAGGCCCATTGCTCAGTGAGGAGGGAGAAATGATAACAGGAAACTTGGAAATGGCAGAGGTGCTTAGTGACTTCTTTATTTCAGTCTTCACCAAAAAGTTTGATGCTGAAGGGATGCCTAACATAGTGAATATTAGTGAAAAGGAAGTAGGTTTAGAAGTTAACAAAAAAAGAACAAGTTAAAAATTACTTAGAAAAGTTAGATGTTTGCAAGTCATACTGGAAGGGCATAACAAGTGGAGTTCTGCAAGGATCTGTTTTGGAACCGGTTCTGTTCAATATCTTCATCAACAATTTAGATGATGGCATAAGAGTATGCTTATTACGTTTGCAGATGATATCAAGCAGGGAGGGGTTGCAACTGCTTTTGAGGATAGGGTCATAATTCAAAATGATCTGGACAAACTGTAGAAATGTCTGAGGTAAACAGGATGAAGTTTAATAAGCATAAATGCAAAATACTCCACTTAGGAAGGAACAATCTATTTCACACATACAGAATGGGAAGTGACTGTCTAGGAAGGAGTACTGCAGAAATGGATTTAGGGGTCATAGTGGACTACAAGATAAATATGAGTCTACAGTGACACTTGCAAAAAAAGCAAATGTGATTCTGGGATACATTAACAGGAGTGTTGTGAGCAAGACATGAGAATTCATTCTTCCACTTTACTCCGCACTGATTAGGCCTCAATTGAAGTATTGTGTCCAGTTCTGGGCACCACATTTCAAGAAAGATGTGGAGAAATTGGAGAATGTCCAGAGAAGAGCAACAAAAATTATTAAACTTCTAGAAAACATGAGCTATGAGGCAAGGCTGAGGGAATTGAGCTTGTTTAGTTTGGAAAGGAAAAGACTGAGAGAGGACATGATAGTGGTTTTCAGGTTTCTAAAAGGGTGTTAGAAGGAGGAGGGAGAAGAAATTGTTCTCGTTGGCCTCTGATGATAGGTCAAGAAGCAGTGGGCTTAAATTGCAGCAAGGGAGGTTTCGTTAGGACACTAGGAGATATTTAAGAGCAGGTTAGACAGACATGTATCAGGGATGATATAGACCTTGCTTGGTCCTGCCATGAGGGAATGTGACTGGACTTGATGATCCCTTGAGCTCCCTTCCAGTTCTAGTGTTCTGTGATTCTATTTTTGACTCCTCAATACTTCGGGTTTTTCATTGGGCTATCTGTTTAATGTTTATCTGTTCAAAGTTCATAGGTCTCAAGTCTATACTGAAGTTAATGTCTTGCAGCAGGAGTGGGGATCTCACCCTCGGCTTGCTTTGATCCGGCCTGCAGTGAGGCTTCAAGCTTCTACCAGCCCCTCATTACGGCTACATCTATATTACAAGCCCGTTGTGGAAGAGCAAATGCAAATGGAGTGCTCATTTGCATAGGTCATGATTTCATTTACATTTCCTCTTCCTTTCCTTTTTGTGCAAGAGGTTTCTGTGCAAAAAAGCTCTGGGCAGACGGCGTGTTTTTGTGCAAACCCCCCCTTTTGCGCAAGAGCTGTTCTTCCTCAAAAATTGATGTGCAGAAGGCATAGATGGCTTACATTTGTACCTTGCACTTGGTATCCCCTCTAGAATTGGAGTGGGGGGATGCCTTTCCCATCCTACAAGAATTTTTTTCCCAATTTGGAATTGGAATCTTTCACAAACCATAAATAAAATAATTAAAAAAACTGAACCAAGTCAGTCAAAATTTTTCAATAATTTCAAAATGTTTTGTTTTGGGTTTTATCCTTTTTGATTATTAAACTTTCTAAATATAAATTAACTTCAATTTCAAAATGATAGTTTCAAACAAAAAAATTAACTTTATTTTGAAAATATTGAAATGCTGCTTCATTTTTTTTCAAAACAGGTAATTCATAAAAACTAACACTGAAAAGTTTGTTTTGCAATCACAAATTTGTTTTGACCAAAAGTAAAATAAGACTAGCTGTATGCCTCACATATGCTACTGAAGTGAATAATTTGCTCTGTCATGTATCTTCTGCATTGTCAGAAAGATAGGAAAAATTGGGGTCAAAACCCATTATTTATCTTCTATTATGGGTGCATGATTCTCAGATATTTGACATCTTTTACTTCCATTGACTTCAAATGGATAATAAAAGTGCTCACCAACTCACGGGAACGATGAAAAATCTTGCTGCACAATTTCTTCAACTTTTCAATGGCAAAGTAGACTAAATATTGGTAACTATTTTAATATTTATATTTATTAAGTCTGCAATAACAGATGCATGTGTAGCCTATTAATTATGTATTATCTTCTTATAGTCTCTAGTTCTTTCTGTCTTATGCAGTTTTGAATATTGTCAACCTTAAACAATTTTTCAGAAGGCACAAAGAAAGTCTGATTAACAATTGCAGTCAAGCCTCTAAAGTCAACCAGATATGATTCTGTATATCTGGTTGATCATCTTGTTATGGGTTCTCAGTTTTCTATAGATATTAGTAAGATTTACGAATAAAGAACAAGATACTATTACTGTACTCTTCAAAGTATCTATCAACATTGTACTGCATTTGATCAGAAAAGAGGGAATATAAAATCTTTTCTAGGTCCAGAAGTAATACAGAGCACATTTATTTTTTAAAAGAAGATCAGCTGAGAACAATGAAGTAATATACCAGTGACTACCATAGCCACAGAAAATACCTGTTTTCTTAAACAAAAGACAGAACTATGTAGCACTTTAAAGACTAACAAGATGGTTTATTAGGTGATGAGCTTTCGTGGGCCATCACCTAATAAACCATCTTGTTAGTTTTTAAAGTGCTACATAGTTCTGTCTTTTGTTTCAGCTAGACCAGACTAACACGGCTGCATCTCTATCACTGTTTTCTTAATGAACTGTAGAACAGCTTTTCACCTTTGTTGCGGCACTGCTAATTTTAAAAATGCTTCTCTCTAAAACTTCTGGAAAAGCAAGTAATTCATGATAAAATATTCTCTCACACCCATGTGGCTACAGTATTGTATCTAGAATTAACCAATAGAATTGCTTAAGTGTACATCTGCTTATATTAGGTTCAGGATCCATTAAAAAGGACAACTAATGCCAGAGGTACAATGGGAAAAGTTTTTATGTACGTAGTTCTGATATTCTTATATTTGAAGCACACATCTCAATTTTTCATGGGTGTCCTCAGGTTATGGTGAGATCCTGGTAGTACTGAAGTGAATGACAGAACTCCTGATGACTTCAGTGTGGTCAAGGATTTCACCCGCAGGGTATAAATTAAAAAACATTTTTTCTAACCCTTGCCATCCAAAATTTTCACTCAAGCAACTTCATAAAACCTCTAGAGCTTCAGAATATTGTTTTGATAAGGTATTAAAGATGATAGATTCTTTGCTGAATGTATTTGATCTTGAAAAATTACCAGGAAGAAAATGTGAGTACCCAAAAGTAATCTTAAGTTATTCAAATTACCATTGTGCATGCAAAGTGTACAGTTTGGTGACTGCACATAAGATTGTTTTTAAAAGTAGCAATTTGTTTGATCAAGGTGAGTAGAATTTAATCCATGCTGTAATACTTGAGATCTTAATTACTTTACAGCTAGATTTGATTTGATCTACTGTCAGCCAGTGGTCAGGGCAGTGAGTGGTGTGTGTGTATTATACACCTGAGACTTCAACTGCTAGGAAACAAGGCCCCATCGCAGTGGGCAGTCTAGGTGAGACTGACGGGTGCCCCGAGGAGTTTAACGTCCGTGTCTTTACCGCTAGGATCGGGATCCTTTCGCGGCGGGCAGCCAACAGGCCGACAGACACCCCAGAGTTTACAGGGAGAGCTTATTACACCTCATATTTTGACTGCTAGGATACATGATCCCTTTGCAGCGGGCAGCCTGGGGAGGCTGAGAGATGCCTCGATGGATCTGTCCCCTGGAAGTGACACGATCCAACGCTCAAGCTCTCCCTATATCTGTCCCTTATGACCGGCTGGAGTTCTTTTAAAATTGTGCTTGGTTCTGTTACAGCAACTGAAGGAGTCAGGTCACAGCTTAAACAGTTACTATTTTATTGTTACAGGGTAAACTTAGCTGTTAAATGCTACTACTGTGTTACAGATAACACAGCCACTACAAAGGACAGGACAGAAATTACACTAATAAGTCACTTACAGGTACCATGAAACCCTTTTGGTTCTCTGAGCTCTTATTAAATGCATGCAAAATAGACACCTAGCAGGTATATATTCTCACCCCTGTGTTCCAGACTTGGCGTGGCCAGTGTCTTTCTCTCACTCCCTCGGGAAGAAGTAGGGCGAGGCTGGGCGTCCCACAGACCTCGGGAGACAACCAATACCTGCCAGCAGGTGTAGATGATTGGAGCTCAAATGGGGTGGGCTACTAAACCCCTCTTTATACCCCTTGGGTCACGTAGGCTTCTTCCTGGTCTCAAGTGGCCAATTAGGAAAAATGGCTTTGAATGCCAAGTTTCCCACGAAGGGTGCAAAGCATAATTCACACCTGGGAAAATGCAGACAATGGACACCTCTGGTATGTGATGGGCGAAGATTCCTCTCCTGGGACAGTGCAGGCGTGTCAATTACTGGTGCTAGCCATCAGGGTGACGGGAGGCCCCCGGGTTGTCAGCTAGCCCATTTACTGTCTGGTTTCTGTTTATTAGAGTCAGGGACAGGCAGCACACCTGCGTTCCCAGGGCATCAAAGGCTGACTGCCTTTCTCTTGCTCTCGGGGAGGGGGGGGGGGAACAAGATGGGGTTCATGTCTGGCTACATCTACATAACCTCTTAAAAATTTAGAGACATTTTTTGTTCAAATAGCAAAGGTTGGTCTGCCTTGTGGGCGGGCAGCATGTTTCTCCATATCATAGTTATTCTTGGGTAGGAAAACAACTGCCTACTTAGTGACCTTTAATATTATTTTAATCATGCTGTGATTGCAGATAGTTCATTTACTTTTTCATTGTTCTAACTCTGGCTAATATCTAAATAGTGCCATTTCCCTTCCTATTTCTGTAGAGAACACATTGGCATACCTGTTAATGTTTTATATATAAAAAAGAGTCTCCTTGCTGTACGTAACAAATCTCTGTAGAGCCGTACCAGTTAGCAATGTTCACACTTTTATTAGGGAAGATGGAGGAACTAAGGATTTCTTGCTTGCATGTATTCCATAAGGTATCCTGAAGGGCACAGCCCCTTTGTATATTCAGAAGGGCAGGTGCTGTATATTAGATATGTCCCTCCAATAGCAACCAAGGAGGAATGAGGATTATGTTGCCCCAATAAAGGAGTTGCAAATTACTTTCCTGGAGCAACTGTCCTGCTCTCAGGTATAGAATGGAGTGGCTTCTTCATCACCCCTTACTTTGGATACTTCCCACTGTAAAACATGAAATGAATAAAAATAATAATATTTCAAATATCAGGATGTTTTTAAAAACCACTGTGAGCAAAAGAAAAAAAAAACAAGACAAAGGATATTGTTATTTTCCTGAGATGGAATCATTCTTATGCATTCTACATAAATATGAAATCTTCATTTTTATTGAAAACATTCTAAACATCTATGGCAAAAATCCATATATTACTACTGGAATTAGACAGGAACTATATTTATAAGAACGTTAAGCAGGGAAACCCTCTACACAACCAGATTTGCAGGGTAACCTATCCTAGAAAAGCAGGAAATTATACAAATTATTACAGTTATAATTCATTAACTTTTTTGAGTGATAAACTTGAGTCTATCTTATGGCCAAACTGAGACCTTATTTTCTGCAAGGTGCTTAAGAACATGACTAACTTTAAGTATGTGAATAAACCCAATAAAGTTAATGAAAAAATCAGTAAACCATTCACATGCTTTAAGTTAGATGCATATGTATCTTGCTACATTGAGGTCTTCATAAATAAGTTTCAAAAACAATGCTGGAAGTGTGATGCTTGTTACTAAATCTTTTGTGAATTGTTTTAATGAGTTCTGGTGCACATATGCATATATAAATATGCATGAGAGAGTATAATTTAAATCTTTGCAAATGTGATGAATATTTGCATGGTCATTAGAAAATGAGTTTCAGGCCATTCATTGAAACAACTATAGTGATGGCAAGAGCATTCTGATTTTTCTTCCTCTAACACAGTGAACTCCTACATTTTAAAACCACTAAGTGCTTTTCATGTATAGGAGATACCTGGCTTACATTTCATTTTCATATGTGTTACTGTGAGAAATCTGACACATGCCTCTCATTAATACGTGTAAAACAATCAGGCATCTGTCTGATTTTGAACATACCAAGTGCCTCTGACAAATACTTACAAATACGTTAAACAAAAAATACCCAATAAGGTGCATGCCAGAGGCCTGGAGGCCTCCCTGCTGAAGGTCTTATGGCTGTGCCACACTTCATCAAGAAAAGGGAAGTAGAAAGGTCCTTCCAGCTGCCTAGAGTGCCTGCTTCTCACAGAGCCAATTAGGGCCCAACTAGCTAATAGAAGAATTGAAGGGCCAGAGTGAGATCTGTTCCTTGCTGGAACCAGAGGACCATGGATGGTGTGCCTGGCTGGCTGAGGGAGCTACAAAAGCCTGAACAGAGTAGTGCTGGCTGAGCCTGAGGAGAGCACAAGGGAATTCCAGGCTGACTGCTAGGACAAGCACCTAATCTAAGGAGAAGAATGTGCTGGAGCCATGGGGAAGTGGCCCAGGGAATTGTAGTGGTGACACAGTTTATTTATGGGGACAGCAGATGGTTGCTACCTATAAGGTCCCTGGGCTGGGAACCGAGTAAAGGGAGGGCCCAATTCTTCCAACCCCCAGTGACTGGGAAAGTGGCCTGGACTTTGATACACCCCAGAAGAAGAACTGAACTCTTTTAGTGGATCAGCTGAAGAACTGGGGTGAGAGAGGTGCAGAGAGACAAAGAATTTCCAGGGATGGATCCCTATGAATGTGCCCTGCCCAAGACCAAGGTCAGGACTGATGGAAGAGCAGGGGCAATTTGAGAGAGCCCAGAGAGATGGAGATAGTTCAAACCAGGGTACTGTGATAGGCCCTGCTAGATTGATTGAGAAGTGAGACCGAACATAAGGCTGAAGATCAAGAACCACTACTGAGGGCTATGTGATAGGCCAGTTGGACCTGAATCCCAGAAAGGGGGTTGATTTTTATTCCACATATAGACTGTATGACTTGGCTGGAGAGCTGAGTCAGCAAAGATGCACCACAAACTAGGAGAGACTGTGCAGGTGTAAATCCACCTGCAGGTGTTTACGTAGGCATGTGCATTGAGATGGGGGCATTTGTGAGATGTGAATGTCCCCCATAGTAAATCCCATAAAATGCTAAATAACTGGACAGCATAAAAATAAATCAATTTCTTAATTTTCCCTTTACTTTCCCCCTAACAATGATTACTACAGCAACAGTCCTCCCATAAAGAGGTATCTTGTAGCTTTATGGTCAACAGTTTTAGCAGGTTTTAAACCAAGGGATCGTTGTACCTGAAAACTGAGTCAATGCATGTATAGTACAAAAGAATGCTTATGTGTACAACCTCCAACCTCATACTTAGAAGAGGCTGAAACAAGTTATAAGTGATTTTAATTGATACAATGACACAAGTAAAACAGATTTGTATGAAAATCTTACTGTGGAACATTCAAAAAAAATTGAATGTGGGATTTAAATATATCCCATGGCTAATTTATAGCAAAAACTCATCAGTGGCTTACCTAATGCAGAGATTGTTCTCACCGATGAGATTAGAGACACCTGGCAATAGTACTGTCCCCTTATTGCAGTTTTTCTCATATTTAATGCACAAATATTTTTTGCTTCAACATCTGGCATAGATGTCTTCCTGTTTTCTTTTGAGGCATGACCACATTCAGGAGCCACAGATGAAAAGAGGAGTCCTACTTTATGTTCCAGTTTAAGTTCACCTTCGTGCAACGTGGCATTGCAGATCAGAATCCTATTTTACACTTGTTTATGTATATTTATTTTTTACAGGATATTAGTTTAACATCCCAGTGCAATGATCTTGAACATCCATTTCTGTTAACAGCCCTTTGACACTGTCATTGCCATAACTGTGAAGTAATACTGGATTTCATGCTGAGATCTGGATGATGCCCTTGGCTCAAATGTATGCATTGATGCTGGCAGCAGTTTAAGATGAGACTTCAATCTTCAGAGAAAGGAAATTGGCAAAGTGCATCATACTCATCCCTGTGTGGTTCTTTGGGGTAAAACTATCAGGGTAAAACAGCTGTTACAGTGAAGTGGCATTAACCCCTGACTATATTTTGATGATAAATCCAGAATGTGGATGGGGGCATGGAAAAAAAATAGAGAAGGGATTTGGTAGATTCTGAGAAGGGAAAATATATTGGGGAAGAACCATTCCTCCCTGCTTCATTACAGCCAAGTGAATCCCTTCTTGTTTTGGCTTCCCTTTCCTCAGAGATGCAGTAAGAAGAATCTCTTGGACAGATTGTTGCCAGACACTAGACTTGTTAAGAACTTCCTTTTTTTAATGCTATGGAGTTGCATGTATTTCTGTCTAATATGCCATTCCATTCCTCTTAATGAATTACTCAAAAAAAAAAAAGTAACTGTAAGATTCTAGCTTGAATCCATAAAAACAGTTAAAATGTATGGCTAATACTCGATCCTTTACATAAAAATGCAAGACACTATCGGGTGAACTAAATATGCCACATAGCCCCAATACTGAATATTGCTAGTTTAAAATAGACCTCAAATGTCATTTACACATAATTCTTCTACATTTATTTTGAATTACCCATTTAAAAGATGGCTAGAGCCTATCACCATAACAGACTGTATGTAATCAAGGAAATTACCTGCCCAGTGTTGGAGATAGTCTATTTAAACAGGAAGAGGAAGCTAAGTAGCAAAGAAGGAATTAGAAACAAAATACAGATTGATATGGGTGGTCGTTGCTCTCAGCATCCGAGCAATTAGGATAGCATGGCCCAGAGATTTGGGTTGTTTGTTCTAAATTTGGGGCCTTTGAATTAGGACTCTGAGAACAGGGCTTCGTGAATATTAACATTGCCCCTTCCCTGAGATTAAGGGCACATATTTGTTTTGTTACTTTGCTTTTTTTTTCAGGTTGCTTGAATCCTTTACAACTTCACATGAAGTCCAAACCATGAATAATCTTCATGGTATAGGTACAGGTTATACCTCCCTTAACCAGGACTCCCTAATCTGGCAACATCCACGGTCCAGCATGAACTACGGATGTTCCTGAACCACAGAGCCCAGGAGCAGAGAGGTCTGGCGATGGGGCAGAAATGACATAGGGGGCACCATTGACTCAGCCGGGAACCCTGTGTGTGTGTGTGTGAGGAGGGGGGAGAGGCAGGAGGATGGGCGGCATGGTGAGGAATTCTGACCCCAGTGGAGCTCCTTGGCCCCAGCGGCCATGGAGCTCTAGCCTGGCAGTGGCCATGGAGCTCTAACCCCAGTGGCAGCCAGGGAGCTCTGGCCCTGTCCCCAGCCACAGAACTCCGGATCCGTTCTGGCTCCAGTGGCCAGGGACCTTCAGCCCCAGCAGCAGCGAGGGAGCTCCAGACCCATCCCTTTGCTCTGGTGGCAGAGCTCCAGCTTTAGTCGTGGAGCCAAGCGACTATAGAGCTCTGCCTGGGTTACACAGCTCTGACCATGGTGCTCCAACCTTGGCAGTAGTGTGGCTGGCAGCATCTAGAGAGCCCCGGGGTCGGGGGGGGAGGAGGGTTGGGCAGCAGTGGGGGCAGGCTGGAGCCCTAGCCCAGTGGCAGCATGGCCATGAGAGGAGGGACCTTCTCTGGTCCAGCAAATCCTGTCAGGCCCTGAAGGGATTAGATTTTGATAAAATGACCACAATCCCTAGAGGTGACATAGTAAATTACTCTTATAATGTATATGATTTCAAGCTAAATGTGATATGTGATATGCCAGAATGGGTTGCTTTTCCATGTTTGCCTTAAATGGGCAGATTTACTAGTAGGTTACTCTGCAGGATCAGGGACTTAGTTAAAGAGTAGATCTTGAATATTGCTAGCAGAACATAAAATCTGTCTGTGGTGTTAAAATTACCTGCTTTATTGTAGAAACTTCACAATTCAAATATGTTTTTAATGACAGTAGCACTTCAAAAATAGTACTAACTTTTGCAAAAGTACTATTTTACTTGTTTTAGATTTCCCTAAACTCTCTATCTTCAAAATCTCCTACCAGAGTGATATATAGACCCTTGTGACTCCCATGGAATCTGATTAAACTATGTATATTTTCTAATGAATGGTTATAAAATCTAGGGATATATGGTTTTGCTTATTTATATGTGAAAATTACAACAGCAAATATTTCCAATGTTTTTCCCCCATCATCTTAGTATGCCTGGACAAAAACTTGTTTCAAAAATATATTATAATTATGTTTTCTCTCTTTCCCTTAAAGATTAATTTAGAACACAATTCTCCACAGTTTAGAAGACATTCTTTATATGCCATTTTATATTCCTTTCCCCCCTTTCCTGCTCTCTTCCTTCCCTACATCAGAATAATAATTTACAGTGTATGCATGAGCTTTACTTCTCAGTTTAGATTTACAGTGAGCAAGATTTATTTACTTAGGGAGCCTGAATGCAATTCAATCACCTATCACAAACAATGAGATATAGCATGGACTCCACCCTTTTTATAGTTATGTTTTTCAGAAAGAATAATTTGCAGTAAGGTGGTCTTTTTTGGCCTTTGGTCTTTAAGCAACAGATTCTCAGTAGACTGTCCTTCCTCTGCCCTCTTCCTCTGCATGGTTTCTGAGGCTATGTTTAGACTACAGAGTTTTTTTGGAAAAATGGCCGTTTTTCCAACAAAACCTGTGGTATGTCCACAATGAAAGTAAATTGAAAGAACAGAGGGGTTTTTGCGCAATTGGTATTCCTCTTTCTACGAGGAAGAAGCCTTTTTTGCAAAAGAGATCTTTCACAAAAAGGAGTGTGTGGACGGGAGGAGGGTTTTTTTGCGCAAGAAGAGGCCTCCAGGAAAAAAGCACAGGTGCCCTGGTGGCCACTCCATACCAGCTAATCACATCTCTATAGTTCCTGTCTCCTCATCATCATGTTGTTATCATCAACAACCATGGGCTCAGAGCCCGTTGGTGTCCGATGCCTCCCTCACTATTTCCTTCCATCTTTCCCTGTCCAGTGTGGAGTGGCTTAGTTTCTGTAGACTAGCTCCACACCAATCTACTATATCATCTACCCATTCTTTGTGGGGTCTGCCTCTCCTATTCGGACCATCCATTATGTCGAAGACCAGGGTCTTAACTTTTCACTTGTTGTTCATTCTGCAGATATTCCCAAATAGCTGTAACTTCTGTTGTATAACCTTCTGCAGTAGGTTCTCTTTTGGCTGTATCTTCCTATATAATTCTTCATTGGTAACCTTCTGCATCCATCCTATTCTCAGGATCTTTCTATAACAACTCCTCTCGAACACCAATATCCTTCTCGTTGAATCTTTCATTATCACTCATGTCTCACATCCGTACAATATGGTGCTAAATGCACATGTTTTCAAGACACTCAGCTTCGTTCCTAAGCTAATTGCTTTACTTTTCCAGATCTTATCCATTTCCTTCAAATTCACACTTGCTTTCGCTATTTTAGTCGCTATTTCCTTCTTACAGTCTAATGTTGCTCCCCAAATACGTAAACTTCTCTATGTTCTCTAGTTTGATCTCATCTACACTGATCTTCCTTCCTATTTCCTTATCTCCAAATACCATTGTCTTCATTTTATCGACATTCATAATCAGTCCATACCGCTTCCCTTCCTCATTTAGCACCTGCACCATTCTCACTAACCTCTCTTCATGTTCCTCGATGATAACTATATCATCTGCAAACCTCAGGTTGTTAATTCTCATCCCGTGCACTGATTTCCCTTCTACCTCTTCCTTGATCTTGTCCATTGCTCTCTCTAGGTGTGTGATGAAGATGCTTGGCGATATCAGATCTCCTTGTCTCATACCTCTACTCATTCTAAACCAACTTCCCAACTCTCCGCACATTCTCACCACTGCCTCCACATTATTAGTGATATCCTTCAACAACCGTATCAGTCTGCTATCCACTCCGTACGACTCCAACACCACCCAAGTAATTTTCTGATCTATACTGTCAAATGCCTTCTGAAAATCAACAAAGCAATTGTAGAAGTTCTTGTTCTTTCACCGAGCTTTCTCTGTTATCAATCTTAGTGCCAATATCCTGTCTCCTGGCCCCTCTTAAAGCTGCAGGCACCCTGGACAAGCCTTGTGGCAGGAAGCTATCCAGAGAGCAGCACCTGACCACGCCTCTCTCCCTGCCTCAGGCCAGGTCACCCATGGCCGAGCCTCGAGCCCCTTGTAATCCCCCTGGCCCTGCAAGGGAGCAACAGGAGGGGTTCCCAGACTCCCCCAGGGGGACGAAGAGGCGCACCCCAACGTAGTGTGGCCCGGAGATAGAGTCCCTCCTTGAATTGTGGGGTGAGGAGAAGACTCTGCAAGATCCCCGGGCCAAAAGGCAGAATGCAGATATTTATGCCTGGATGGCCACGTCCCTGGCAGAGCGGGGACACCCAGCCCGGACCACGCAACAAGTCTGGAGCAAAGTCAAGGAGCTCCGCCAGGGATATGTCTGCACAACAGAGCACAGCTGGCACTCAAGGGCAGGACCCCACACCTGCCCCTACTACCAGGAGCTGCACCACATCCTGGGAAGTGGGGAAACATCTACCGTACCCATCCTGGTGGACTCTGGGGTCAAGGCCCCCGTAGTTGTCCAGCCGGACATCGCCCCAGAGGAGGAGCAAGAGGGCCAGGGCCAGCCAGGAGGAGAAGGAGACCATCACCCTGTCCTTGGAGCTAGTGTAGGTCATCCAGGACATCTCCCAGGCCTCCTTGGATGCCTGAGAGGGATCTTCAGGTGAGTTTTCACACGCACAGAGCAGGGAGACGGGTGCATAGGGAGCAGGGGGTGGGTGTTGCTCGGGCTGAACATCATGCTCTGTTCTGTGCACATGCAACAATGTGCAGCATGAGTTTGTGGCATGCAGACACAGCAGGTAGCCCTGGAACATGCCCAGGATCCTGCTGCCAGGCTCAGGGGAGGCCACACATGTCCTGCTCCCAGGAGGCGGGAGGGGTGCGCACCTGGCTGCAAGCAGGCTAGCCACAAGGGTGCAGGCATGACCCCACACAGACCAAGGAGTTCCACTCACAGCACACAGGCATGGCTGCATGTGCAAGGCAGCAGCTGTTCTCACAGACAGTACAGTGAGCCGCAGGTGTATGTGCGGACCCCAGGGAAGGCCAGATTGCTCACGGCTCCTCTGCCACCCATGAGGGGATCCCACTGTGGCTGGACACTTCCCTTGCCTGCTTTTCCATGGTGTGTGTGTGTGTGTTAGAAGCGGCAGCAGGGTCCTCTGGGCACATTGGGGCCCCTGTGAGACTGGGCCTGCTATGCAGGCCACACATGGCCTTGCACCCAAGGCATTCCACTCCTCTGGGCTGTGGATTGTTGGTTGCTGCTCACAGAGGAGGGTACGGCCTCAGGGACAGTGTCTGCAGGGATGACTGACCGCCTCTCCCTCTCATGTGTTCTCCATAGCGGGACCAGCCGGGACTGAGGGCCAAGCCACATCCCACCGCAGCCACCCGCCAGAGCCCAGGAGATCCGCAGACGCACCAGGGTGCAGGAGGACCTGATGCGCCAGTATGTCAGTGTCCTCTGTGACATCCATCAGACCCGGTGCACAGGGTCCATGCGAACTTAGAGTGGCGTCAGTGTGCCTGAGACCAGATGATGGAGCTCTGTGACTCCATGTGTGCCATCAAGTCCTGCATATCGGAACACCTGCCTGATGCCGCTGCTCCGGACTTCCATCTTCCTGCCCTCCATCCTATGGCCATTGCCCATCCACCTGCCCACCCTGCTATGCCTCTGATCCCTCTGCTAGCAATGCCCATGCCCCTTCCCCGAGTGATGCCTATGGCCCTTCCTCCTCCCCCCCCACCAACCCTGCTCTCTCCCCCCCCCCCGCCCACCCCTTTGTGGTCCCCAGACCCGATGAGGTCCCTGCTCCCAAGGTGACACATTGAGGCACCACACTCCCCTTCCAAGTCCTGATCCCCCTCCCAATTGAGAGCCCCCTCCTCCTGCCCACATTTTCTGAATGTTTAATTAAAAAGACTGCTTTTTTTCTAAAACCAAACAGGTGTGTTTACTGGGAGGTTAGGGAAGGGGCAAAGGGAGGGGTTGAGGGAGGACAGGATAGAGCAGCAAGGCAGAGACCCCTGTTGGGGAGGCCTTGGGGACAGTTACTGGGGTCCTTGAGAGAACCTCTTCCTCAGGGCCTCCCAGATGCAAACCTCCAACTGATGGGCCTGGCGGATGGCAGCTATCTGGGGCTGCTCAAATGCACAGCCCTTGTGGCCAGCATCTGCCCCTCCACTCTGGGAGGAAGGCCTCCCCCTTTCACTCCACAATATTGTGGTGCACACAGCACGCCACCACCACCTCAGAGATTTTGTGCTCTCCTACGTTCAGGCAGGTGAGGAGGCACCAGAAACATGCCTTGAGGCGGCCAAAGGCGCTCTCTACCTGGATCCTGGCTCGGTTCAGTTGGGCATTAAACAGGTCCCTGCTGGGATCCAGGTGGCCAGTGTAGGGTTTCATTAGCTGGGGTATTAGTGGGTATGCTGCGTCCCCCACTATTCACAGTGGCATGTGCACATCGCTGTCCACAAAGTCTCGGCGGGGGAAAAAGGTGCCCACATCCAACTTTCTGTCGAGGCTTGAGTTTCTAAACACTCGGGCATCGTGTGCCCTGCCTGACCACCCCATAAAAATGTCCATAAATTGTCCCTGGTAGTCCACCAGGGCCTGCAGGACAATCAAGAAGTAGCCCTTCCAATTAATGTACTGGACCGCTCGATGGTTCAGTGCTCGGATGGGGATCTGTGTCCTGTCTGTGGCTGCCCCACAGTTGGGGAACCTCAGGGCAGCAAATCCGGCCATGGCTCTCCACAGCAGCAGGGAGTTGATGGCCCTCACCACCTGCAGAAGGAGACAAACCAACACACAAAACAGAGAATGAGAGAGGGGGTGCATGAGCCCTTGTGAGGTGCCTGCCCCCCTTCCCTCCTCTACCCCCACAAACACCCCAGGACCCACCACCTATGAGGCAGTTCCCCTCCAGCAGCAGGGCTGTGTGAGGGCAGACGGCACAAAACTCTGGGGACAGGGCTTTCCCCCCACTCCCACTCCACCCCCCACAGTCCCAAGTCCCTCTTTCCCGAGGGTCCCCCTTATCCAACACTTTCCCCTACCCCCCTGCAGGGACTGCAGCCCAAGAGCTCCTTACCTCCATAAGGAGGGCCCCGACGGTGGACTCTCCAACCCCAAACTGGTTGCCCACTGACTGGTAGCTGTCTGGGGTGGACAGCTTCCAGAAGGCAATTGCAACCCACTTTTCCAGGGGGATGGTGGGCCACAATTGGGTGTTGTATCTCTGGAGGGCAGGGGTAAGCCAGGCATAGAGCTCTAGAAAGATGCTCCAGGACCAGTTGGTCCCACCAGTCCAAACTTGTCTCCAGCCTCCAGAACCTTCTCTTGATAGTGGGGTGCAGCAGACAGAATGGAGCAGCTACAGCCATGGAGAGGGTCCCCAAAAGGAGCTCGGTGTCCAGGTCCTCCAGGAACAGGAAAGCAGCTGGCAGAAAGTGCTGCAAAACCTGCAGCATGACCGTGTGGGGCCATCACATGCCCAGAGGCAGCTCCGGCTCCCTGGCACACAAAGGAAAAAGCTGTGGCATCCAAAAACAGAACAGGGCAACCACAGCAGGCACTGCTGAAGCTTTGCTGTCCCTTGAAGAGGTGGGCAAACATGCAGCAGAAACAGAGAAAAAGCCGTCCGGGGGGGGGGGTCCCTTTAAGCACGTGTCTCTGCAATGCTCTGGCAACGGCACTCGGAAGGAACTGGTGACCTAAAGCCCTGCCTGAAGTGGTTCTGGTTGGCCTTTTATGAGAGAGAGCATCCAATCAGTCTGGACTCTCTCTTAAGCAAAAGCACATCGCTTTTTTGATGCGCTTTTGTGTGTGAATGCTCTCTTGCACAAGAAGTTTTTTTGGAAGATCTCTTCCAATAAAAGCTTCTTGTTCAAGAAGCCTGCAGTCTAGACGTATCCTGACAAAAATATCTATTCTCTATTTATTATGCACTCCTAGTGATTCTGACCATCATCTGTGTCTGCTGTTTAAAACAAATGGAGCCTTTATGGATTGGCCTTATTACAGCTCTAAAATATCATCCATCCTAGCACATATGGAGATCTTCCCTTGAGAAATCCTAGTATGATGATTATAACCTTGCCTATTACCGTGCAGTTTCAAACATTCCCTTTCCAGAGAAGACAATTAAGAGATCAGTGGCTCTGTGATTCCAGGGCTTCATGAACACACTTTGTAAGTACCACAAAAGCTTACATTACTTTAGTGGTGAAACTTCCCCTTTCTTGTGTAAGCAAAGCATTGCAGAAGAAAGCTACCATGACTGCCTCCTAAATGCAACCTGGTTATTAAAACATAAACAAAATGAAATAACACAATACCTAAGTGAAGGTCAATCTCACAAGGAATAGTGCAGACCTATGAAGATAATAGAAACAACAATTTCTGATTTATATAAATGATATGGTGTCAGTGAAAAAATTGAAAAAGAATAACAATATTTTGTTGCTGCATTTTGTGTGGGCAAACCCGCACTGGAGGATGATAACACATTCACCCCTGAGAATGATGGTGAAAGAAGTAAATCTGGATATGGATTTACAGAAAATTCTATATATGCTTTAGTAGGTAATAGCATTCAATATTCCACAGATATTAATTCTTTACTTGTGCTCACAACGAGGTAGTTTGACTGTTATGGTAAATGGAGCTTCATTGGTATACAGTTGGTATGACAGGAGAAATAGTCTTTTTTTATATCAATGCATTAAACTCCTGCCACAGTTAATACAGACAATATATGCACCTTAGTACATATGATATTGAAGTCAGAAATTGCAAAAGTGACTAGTAATTTTCGTGCCTAAGTTGAGTTGTCTTAAAGTGGTTTGATTTTCTGAAAGTATTGTGCCTCTCAATTGGACGCCCAAAACTTAAACACCCCAAAATCGTTGCTCGCTATTTTTTGGTTAATTTTTTTTCATTCGAGGCTATGTTTGTTGGTATCTAGGGAACAAATATACCATTGAAGACATTCAGACTTCAACCAGCTGTGTAACACAATAACAGTGTGAGGTTACATTTAGAAATACAGCACGTGTTTATGCTGGCTGTTTCGATATTTTGCAAAGAGACATGCTTTTAGTGGATCAGAATTGCAGAAGCCCATTTGATCTTTTTCAAAGTGTTATGGCCTCATTATTTTTAAGATATTGTTAATAAAATTAGCATAAACCATCTTTGATGGAAGACTGACCAATTTGCTGCAAATGAGTGTGCTACAAGCTAACATACTGTATTGACAATCCGGGAACTAAAGCTAATTTCACTATCCTTGTCTTTTTTTAACTTTTAGTTTTGATGATTGTAGGAGTGACACGTATTTTATGCTTGATGGATGAAAGAAGACAGTAAAAGGCAAGATGAGCTAATAACTGTAAAGTCTGTATTGAATCAGAAATGTATTAAGGTAGTGAGAGGAATCAAGATATGTGCTTCAATCATTTGAGTTTGTCACTAGTGAGATTTGTTGGTTGATCTGCTGTCAAAGTACTGAGAGAAAAAGGTTTTATAACAAGCAACCAGACTTGCAGAAAAAGAAGTTTAGCACTCAGAGGACTCTGTATAAACAGAAGTTATAAAGTGAAGGAGAGCAATAAAGTTGGCATCATGGGAAGGAAAGAATTGATCCAAGCTTTAAAAAAACACAACTTTTCCTTTTTCAAATATTCTTCAAAGTGTTTTTTTTCTTTATATGACAAATTATATAATTTTTTTTAAATTAAAATCTCTCTCCTTTCACTAGAGATTAGAGAGGAGTGGGAAATTCAGGGCCTGCTTATAATGCTGAACTTCATACTTTTCTCTCCCCCCACCCAAATCAGTTGTAATAGTATAAACATTTATTGCATGTCCATATTATTCAGATAATTATCTTTTTAATCATATCAGTGAATAAAATCTTTGTCCACATAAACACTTTGGGTCTTCTTGAAACTATCTGGCCATCTTCTAAGGTCACAGTAATCTTTTCCCTCCATCCTGACTGTAATGGTGTCCAACTCGATTGGCAATATGGTTAAGGATTGACTCATTTCAATGTGCTGTTGGGCAAAAGTCAAGTTTTCTAACAATCTAGGCTGTTTATTGAGTCTCACTTACGAAGGGTTTTTAACTAAGTGCATTTTCTGGTCAGATAGTTTATATTTCTAGAAAAGGGAGGTTACTAATCTTGTGCAGTATCTGGTGTCCTTCGAGATGGGTATTCCTCTGGGTGCTCCACTATAAATGTCTAGGTGCCCCTGCGCTTGTAATCAGAACTTTTTTGCAGCAGTAGTACCCCTCCAGGTGCCAGCACGCACATGCAGGACCGCACGTGACACAGCAAGCGTGCAGACGCATGCATGCCGTCGACCGTCCCCTCAGTTCCTTCTCTACCATGATGTTAAAGCTCTGAAGCACAGGGGAGGAGGGTGGGTCATGGAGCAGACACAGGGACACCCATATCGAAGAACTCCAGTTACTGCACAAGGTGAGTAATCTCCGTTTTCTTCTTCAAGGAGTGTCCCTGTGGGCAGTCCACTGTAGGTGACTGTGAAGCAGTAATCTTAGCCTCTAGGGGCTTCAGACCTCAGTTGCATACTGCTGAGAGGACTGCTATTCCAAAGGTGGTACACTGTGAAGGGTAAGTACCTATTGCATAATGTTTTATAAAGATATGCATGGAAGCCCATGTCACCACCCTGCAAATGTCACTGATGGCATGTTGTGTAAAAAGGCCATCAGTGTGACCATTGCTCTCATGGAATGTGTCCACGAGAGTGCAAGTAATGCAACTTTGTTAATGCTATAGCATTCTTGGATGCAGTTCAAAATTCATTTGGAAAGCATCTATTTGGATACCGCCTGTCCTTTTGAGCTGTCTGCTATTCATACAAATAGCCTGTGCAACTGTCTAAATTATCTTGTTCTGTCCAGATAAAAAGCAATAGCCCACCTGACATCCAAGGAGTGAAGTCTTGCTGCATTGGTGTCCAGATGAGGCTTCTGGTGGAAGACCGGTAAGTATAGAGGCTCATTGATGTGGAAACACGAGACAACTTTTGGAAGGAATTTTGGGTGTATGACTTTGTCTTTATGGAATGTTGTGAATGGTGGATTGGCCATAGGGGCGGCCAGCTTACTGACCCTTCTGGCTGTTGCAAATGCTATTAAGAATGCTACCTTCATGAAAAGGTATGCCAGGGAGCATGTCACCATGGACTCAAATGGAGGGTGAATCAATGTGTTCAGCACTAAGTTGGGATCTCAAGATGGGACCATTGGCTTTATTGGAGGAAAGGTGTTGCTAAGTCCTTTCATGAATTTCTTGGTGATCAGGTGTGAAAAAAGAGTTTGTCCATCCACCATGTCATGCTCACTTGATACAGCCACCAGATGCACCTTAATGGATGTGTTAGACAGGTTTTGCATTTTAAGTGCAAGGAGGTACCCTAAACCACTGAGGTGTTGACTGTGGCTGAAGTCCTCTGGTGATAGCTGATTGGGAGAAACACCGCCATTTATAAAGGTAAGTTTTTCTTGTGCTCTGTTTGCAACAGCTGAGGAGTATCTTTTGTACTAGGTCCAAACAGGTGAAGGAGCCATGCAGTGAGATGGAGCTTGTGAGCCTCTGGATGTAGAACTCAGCCTGGGTCCTGGTATATTATGTTCGGCCATGGAGGAGGAGGGATCGGAGAAGCCACTGACATTTGAGACAGGTAAGGTAACCAGGTCTGTCTGGGCTGTGCAGGTTCTATCATGATCACACTGGCGTGGTTGTATTTTTTATCTTGTGAGTGACGTTCCCTAGGAGGGAAAGGGGCGGGAAGGCATACAATAGGTTGTGACGTATTTGCCAATCATGGCATCGCCCATGGAGTTCTTGCCGAGGACCTCCCTGGAATAGTACTTGAGGCATTTGGAATTGATGGATGTTGCAAATAAGTCTATTTCTGGAAAACCCAACCTACAGAAAACAGAATTCAGGGCTTGAGGGTGTATCTTCCATTCATGCTTCTGGTGAAAACAATGACTCAGCTGGTTTGCTGTGACATTTTGTTCACCTGGAAGATATACCGCAGATATGCCGATATGATGAAGGATGTACCACATCCACAGTGCAATGGCTTTGTTGCAAAGATGGTATCATCTGGCTCCTCCCTATCAATTTATGTAGAACATACAGGCAGTGTTGTCTGTGTATATTCTCACTGCTTTGTTTTGAATTAGGGGAAGAAAGTGCTTGCACGCTCTTCTTACTGCTCATAGCTCGAGCATGTTGATATGCAGGCTTGACTCCATGGGAGACCATTTCCATTAGGTACTGTGTGCACCCATGTGTGCCCCCCCCCGTCCCTCCAGTGAAGCATCGGTCATTATGTGGACAGATGGGGTTGGCTGATGGAAAGGAACGCCCAAGAAGAGGCTGTTTTGATGTAACCACCAGGTGTGGGGTTCCCTGACCTTGTTTGTAGGGCTGAGCATCCTTGTGTAATGAGTGCCTGTGAGGGTGGAAGCACGTGTGTAGCAACGTTTTCAGAGTTTGCATGTGTAACCTTGCATGAGGGACTACATATGTCATTGCTGACATGTGGCCTAATAATTGGAGGCATTGCCTGGAGGATACTGTGGGGCTGTTTATGATCATTTTGCTAAAGTAGCTAGGGCACAGAATCTCGGCAGAAGTAATTGAGCCTGTACTCATATGCAGTCCAGAGTGGCATTTATGAACTCCAACTCTTGAGACGGTCTAAGATTTGAATTTGGCATGTTTATTTGTAGGCCCAGCTTTGTAAAGAGTCTGGCCTGTTGTTTCGTTGGAGCCAGTATCAAGTAATAGTCCAAGTAAGGGAAGATCACTACATCCAGTTTTCTTAGATGGGCGACTGCTATTGCCGGAATCTTGGAAAAAGCCCTGGGTGCTGCTCACAATCCGAACAGTAGGACTCAGTACTGGTAATGTTGATCCTTTAAGGTTGAGTAGAGTTGTGCACATAATGCAGTGATCGGATTATACAGCAGTTAGCTCTATATGATGAAATGATATGAATATAAACTGAGCTAAGCTATTACCTGCAAAATTGTCTCAGAATCTGAAATTGTTCTGTCTTCACATACCAGAAACTTAGACAGAGGTGGAGAGCACAGCAAATACATCCTTTACATTCAAGAAAACAAAATGAAAGAGAAATGTTCTGAGCCTCCTGAGCATATTCTGTAGTATAGAGCAGCAGATTCAGCCACTCAAGGAAATAGCCAATCAAGAAATACTTTGCAAGTCTAGACAAGTTGACATTCAGCAAATGATAATCCCAGGTCGAAACTTGAGATGCAACAACAAAGCAATTTCAACTTCAAAAGTTTCACTGAGCCAAAATCACCCTGTCTGTCCGTTTTTGAGTCTATTTGTTCAAGAACTCCTCCTAAAGGATAAGAGCTAGGACTATCAGATTTGGTATACAGTTTCCTCGTGTCCTAACTGAAAGCAAGATCAGGGTTTGTTTGTGCCAGGACAATGGGATGTGCCTGGAATTCAATCATTTCTCATAAAATGGAAGAGGAGGGGTCTGGTAGGATTAACTGTTATAATATGGAATGACCACGGAGGGGCAGCAAATGCCCCAATGAGAAGTCACTGGCTGGCAGCACCTGACACCTGTGCCTGCCCCAGGGAGTAGCTGCTAACCCCTGTGCGGCCCTGCCACCCCCGGGCAGACCCCAAGGAGCGCTGGTGGGTGGTCTGCAGGCCCCTTAATCTCTGGGCCAAGCCCAAGGAGCACCAGCAAGCAGTCTCTGCAACTCCCACTACCACCCCTGGGCTAGCCCAGGAAGAAGCTGGCAACCAGGGTGTGCAACTCCACCCCTGGCCTGAGCCAGACCTGGGCAATGTAGGCTATGTCTTCTAGTTTCTAAATAAATGCATTATGGTCAAAATTTTCAAATATATGTGCCTAAACATAGGCTCCAAAGTCCATATTTAGATGACTATCACCAAGTTTATACTGCCACTTAGGCTGAGGTAAGTTTCATCACTTAGGGGAGTGAAAAAAATCACACTCACCTTTAAGTAACATGGTGCATGTTATGTCACCCAGGAGTTGCTCTCCCACTGACTTACCTTCCTCGTCTCAGGGAGGTGGAGTACCGGTCAATGGGGTAGCACTTTTCCACTGATGTATTGCATCCTCATGAAATTGATGCCACTTCTTGGGTTGCAGTAGCCCTAATTTAGCATGACAATGTAGACATGGCTCATGTGTGCAGTCTGACTTTCAGAAATGTTGTTGAGTGGTCAATAATTTTGAAAATAATGCAATTAATTCTTGACTTCCGAATGAGGATTTTGGAGTTAAACATTAGTCATCTCCTGCCTCACTTAAAAAAACTTCAGTAGTATGTCTGAAAATCATTAAATGTCTATTTTAGAGGAATTAATCATTTTTAATAAAATATTTTGCAAAGTTCTTATTGCCTTCTGCATTTGTTAATCAGAGACAACAACTTTCCCTACTCCAGTTTCTAATGGCTTGATCTGAATCCCATTTAGTTCAATGGAATGACTACCAATGATTTTGATGGGCTTCATATCAAGCCCTTAAATTCCATCCTGATTATCCTAACTCAGAAAATGGAGGGAACAACTAGATGGATCATCGATTTTGAATCTGTTTTTAACCAACTATTCTCTATCTCTTTTTAAATGATTCCTAACATTCTGTTTGTTTTTTTAACTGCCATGGCACATTGACTGGTTGTTTTCAGAGAACTATCCACAATGACTCCAAAATCCCTCTCTTCAGTAGTGATAGCTAAATTAGTTCCCATCATTTTGTATGTATAACTGGGATTATTTTTTCCAAAGTGCATTACTTTACATTTATCAACATTAAATTTCATTTGCCATATTGTTGCCCAGTAACTTAGTTTGGTGAGATCTTTTTTGAAGCTCTCCACAGCCTGTTTTGGTCTTAACTATCTTGAGTAGTTTAGTAACATCTGCAAATTTTGCTACCTCACTGTTTACTCCTTTCTCCAGATAATTTATAAATAGGTTGAATAGGATTGGTCCCAGTACGGACTCTTGGGGAACACCACTAGTTACCTCTGGCCATTCTGAAATCTTAGCATTCAGGGCTGGTTTTAGGAAGTACGGGGCCCAATTTGAACAGTTTTGGTGGAGCCCTACCACCCAGGATTTTTTGTTGAGCAAAAAAAACCCCACACCACAAACCACAACCACACACAAATATCACATCAGAAGTAGATCTGATCAAAATGTATATCAATATAGTTGAACATTTAAAAAAAAAATGCCATTCTTTATTATGCAAAATTTTACACAAAATTAAATCAGTTCCCTTAAGTGTAGGTCAAATATTTTCAATTGCAAACTATCCAATCTTTTCAATAAAGTTTAAAGTTTAATTTTTAAAAAGTTACCAGAGAGCGTTGCAGTTTTCTGTTACGTTGATTTACTTTTTAAATAGTGAAAATGGAGTCTTTGTTAAGAAAGTGCCAGTTCTGTGGTCAAATTCCAGTCCTTAGTGATTTCAGCACCAATGATTTCACTAGGTAATATGGTACCTCACCACCATTGCCTCCTTTGCACTGCCCTTCAACACATTGCCTGCATGTTGAGTCCAAGGTCAGTCTACACAAGATTTTATCAATGATTTTTGCTCAAGCGATCACTGAGACAAGACAAAGACTCTCAATTGATTCTAGTCAGCTCTGCCTTTAAACACTGGATGTAAAGGGTCAGATATAATTGAGGACTCCCAAATAGACTCTGCACCACCAGAAATAAAACATGTTTCCATCTTTTGTGACTTTCAGTTAGATGACTCACTATCCTCTGCTTAGTGTTCAAGTTATGGTAGACCCTAAGCCAGGTCATATTAAGTTCAGGTCTTTTACCTTTTAATCATACAGTATGGATAACAACATTTCATTCTCCCAGCTCCAAGTCTTAAGTGAATTTCAACCCAAAAGAGCCAAAATTGATTACCTTGACACAGCAAGTGTGTCTACTGATCTCTGTAGGTATGTCTATATAAATAAGGTCTGCTCGTGAAGCCTTTTCCTACACTTGATTAACAGATGGCAGTAGATAGCTCATTCAGACCACTGGCTGATAATAGTTAGTCACCCTGACCAGTCATTAACCAGAGTCATGGACTCACCCTACTCTCCATTGTCTCTATGATTCTCTGAGGACCTGTGACAAAAAAGGAGGGTGGAAAGGGAAACTGAAGGGAGAGACCTCTCTAAATTCACCAATCAAAGAGCTGTACTGCCAACACAAAAATCACAAGGAACGCCTACACAAAGTTATAAGAATGGTCTACAAATCATAAGATTTTTTAGAAATAAAACATGTTGGATTTTTATTGGTCTTTTGGTTCTTGAGTATTTAGGGTTCGTGTTTTAAAGCTTTCCTCCTCAGCTGTAAGGCCCAGAAGTATAGAGAACTTTTTTTAAATTAAAGCTGAGGTTCCTACATAGTCAATTGACTCCAGGCCTTTAGAAAAACACCAAATGTTTTGAGACTCATGGTAAAACAATGGAGGAATTCTTGTAAGCCGATGCTTTGCCCACAATATACATAAAAAAACCCCAATATCTTCTTCACTAAACATCCTAATGAGATACTGCAAATGGTGAACTGAATTCAACATCTGATATGAACAGGTATCAACTTAGTTTTTCATATTTGAGATGGGTTACCAGGAATCATACATGACAATATGAAATTTTTCCGCTCTCAAGGAAAGATTCACAAAGCACCTATAATTTTGATCCATGCATTTACTGGATAGTGAAAAAGAAAGGAGGAGAATTAGTGTAGATAAATGTTCAAATTAAAAAAAAAAGCCTGAAGGAATTAGGACTGGGCTCCTACATCTCACATTCAGAACTGACTAGGACACTTATAACCAGATTTTCAAAGGTGTGTAAAGATCAGATAGATATCTTTGAAGATCCGAGTTGGCAACTGTCTCTTTAGGAGCTTAATTACCTTTGAAAATCTGAGCTTAGATTTCCAAGTCCAATTTTCAAAAATGACTTTAGTCACTCAAGTGCTTTTGAAAATTTTAACTGGGGCCCTAAAGAGACAAAAATAGACAAAAGGCAGGAGATATGGTATTCCTTTTAAAAACGTGTGACATCTATTTTTAACTAAATTTTATATTATTTTTCTCCCAGGGGCAACTGCCCCCTCCGGCCCCCTCGCTACACCACTGCTCCCCTCTCCTACAGATCTATCATCTTATGCATGTGCAAGATCTGAGAGAGCCATCCCATCAATCTGTGGTTAGTGTCTGTGGCGCCTGCTTCTGGGTGGTATCTCAGTGCTGCCACATTCACCTCCAAAGAGGGGGCTTCCCAAAGCAGGCCCTTGCTGCTGACCCCCAAGGCATCCACAGGTCCAGTCTCCTTTTAGTGGGCCCACTTCCCAGGGCTCATTGATCTTGGATCTGGCTTCCATCCCCTCTCCAACCTTTGCAACTGCCCAGAGGTGCTCACCTTCCGCCTTATCCATTCCCACCTCATTCACCCCACAGGGACAGTCTCTGCCTCACTTGTCCTAGGGACTATTCTACCAAGACGTAATACAAAGTTTCCATGTAAAAGGACTCAATACAAAGCTAAAAACTTCAATGAGAGAATGATTAATACAGAGACGTGTATTATCTGCTGCAGGGAGACACCTCTGCCTGCCTCCACCCCTCTCCCCCAGAGTCTACAGCCCCATTGCAAAGCGGGGGAGGGGAAGGAAAGAGGCTGAGGCCCATCCAATGGGACTGAAGCAGTCATGAGCAAGCCATGCCCGGGAGCCATTCTCCTGTCCATTGCTGGTGCTCTGTTGCTTCAGGCATGCTGAAATGCAGTCACCTCTAGGGTGGGCTGGACAGCTGTTTAACACCTGCACAAGGTTTCAGGCAGGGGGCAGTGCGGGCTGCCTTTCTGCAGAGCCCCCATCAGAACTACAGTGCCCTCCTGGCTTAGGAAAAGAATAAATAGGAGGATTGGAAATTAACCTGCCCAGTCTCATGTCCCCTAGGCAGGGAATGAGCCATCCACATTAGGCCCCAGCTGGAGTATCATGTCCAGTTCTGGGTGCCACATTCAGGAAACATGGAGAAACTGGAGAAAGTCCAGAGAAGATCAACACAAATGATGAAAGGTCTAGAGAACATGAGGTATGAGGCAAGGCTGAAGGAATTGGCCTTGTTTACCTTGGAAAAGAAAAGACCGAAAAGGGACATGAGAGCAGCTTTCAAGTATCTAAAGGAGTATCATAAGGAGGAGGAAGAAAAATTGTTCTCCTTGGCCTCTGAGGTTAGGATGAGAAGCAATGGGCTTAAATTGCAGCAAGGGAGGTTTAGGTTGGACATTAGGAAAAACTTCTTGCCTGTCAAGGTGGTTATACACTGGAATATATTGCCTAGGGAGGTTGCGGAATCTCCATCATTGGAGATATTTAAGACCAGGTTAGACAGACACCTGTCAGGGATGAGCTAGGGCAACTCAACTTTGGAAGCCCCAGGGGCCACACTGATACTTACAGAACATGCTGAGGGCCTCAACTTAAGTGTGGTTGCATATGCAAGCAAATATATACAAATAGCTTCTCTTACACTGACAAGCATTAATACAAAGATTAAGGCAAGACTACACAACACACAGGCCCCATTTAAGTCAGTTCTGCTGATATTAATAAAATGCAATATTTCCCCGATTTCTACCCATGTGACAGCACTTTTCATGAGCAATGACAGTCCAAGAATTTAACTTCGAAAACGCATATCAACAGAAGATCATTACACTGACTCCTTTTTTGTTTTGGCTCCCACTCGCCGGCCAGGTGTTGATCCTCACATAAACCCAAACTGCACTGCGGGGCACAAGCAAACTGGCCTTGGGCAGCATACCAAGTTATTAATAAATATTTTTAAACCTTTACTTTTTCTCTCTTCTGCCATGTCTCCCCTCCCTGTTCCATCATCTCCCCTGGTGCCTGCTACCCCCCCAACTCCTCACCCTCCTCTTCTGTCCTGGCTCCTGCCCTTCTCACTGCTCTCAGCCCTCCTGTGACCTGCCCCCCTCCACCAGCCCTTCACTCCCTCCTGTGCCCACTCCTCCAGTAGCCCCACTCTGATCAAGTGAGCTATGCCTCCTCATCCCCTCTTCCAACACCTCTGTATACACACCTGCCCTGCCTCTCTCCTCTGGTGCTGGTCCCTCCCCTGCAGGTGTCTGCCCTTTTGCTTCACCCCAGAATCCTCTGGCACCTTCCCTTAGCCCTGCACCCTCCTGGTGCCTCCCCCTTCCTTTACTGCCCTTGCCCCCTTTGCCCTCTTTTTCCCTGATGCCCACCCCCTCACCACTCTCTGCCCTGTTCCCCTTCTGCCCCTCTGTGCCCTCACACATGACTTGCTGAATCCCCACCTTTCTCATGCCCACCCCTTCTTTCAAGCCTTCTCCCAGCACCTCCCGCTCCCCCTCTAGCCCCCAATGCCCTTCCCCTCTCCTCTCCTCTCCCAGCATCACCCTGTCCCGCCTCCCACTGACACCTCCCCTCCTGCCCTTTCCCTCATTGTCTGCACGTGGCCCCCTGGCATTTGTCTCTTGGTGCCTTCCCCTTTCTTCCCCCTCCCCCACTGCACAAGTCCCTCCCCCGTTCCCCTTCCCCTCCCTCTCAGCCCAAGCCCCTCCCCTCCACCTCTGCCTCCGCTTCCGCCTCACAAGCCCCTTCCCTACCTTCTGCCTTCCACGTTGTGGGGCTGGAGTCTGCACTCAGGCCCCAGAGTCTGAACCCGGAGGCAGCCACACAACATGCCTCTGAGGAGTTTTAAAATCCCAGGCCGTGACGTTATCTCACGCCCGGGCCCCGCCCACCTGCAATGCCGTGCAAGGCAGCAGCAGGCAGCGAGGGGGAGCTGCACAGAGCCACACATGGCAGGGACGGTCCAGGGCCGAGGGGGATGCTCTGGGGGCGGGGTGGGAGGACGCGCAGGAGGGCCGGCGGGGGGGGCCGGGGCCTGCTCCAGGCAGAGCCGGGGGAGAGACCCAGATTCACATATTGGTGGAGCAGGGCCCCCGTCTCTGAATACTAACTCGCCGGCACTTCCAGGTTCAGGGGCGTGGGGTCCCCTTAGGCGTGGGGCCCGATTCGGCAGAATCGGTCGAATCAGCCTAAGGCCGGCCCTGTTACCATTTAGTCCTACCCATTGTTTCCTGTTTTTTAAGCAGTTATCTATCCATGAGAGGACCTTCCCTCTTATCCATGACAACTTACTTTACTTAAGAGCCACTGGATCCCCCTTGTCCACATGTTTGTTGACCCCCTCAAAGAACTCTAGTAGATTAGTAAGACATGATTTCCCTTTACAGAAACCGTGTTGACTTTTCCCCAACAAATTATGTTCATCTATGTGTCTGACAATTTTATTCTTTACTGTGGTTTTAACCAATTTGCCCAGTATTGATGTTAGGCTTACCGCTCTGTAATTACCAGCATCATCTCTAGAGCCCTTTTTAAATATTGGCTTCTCATTAGCTATCTTCCAGTCATTAGGTATGGAAGCTGATTTAAAGGATAGGTTACAAACCACAGTTAATAGTTCTACAATTTCACATCTGAGTTCTTTCAGAACTCTTGGGTGAATGCCATCTGATCTTGGTGACTTGTTACTGTTACGTTTATTAATTTGTTCCAAAACTTCCTCTAGTGACACCTCAATCTGTGACAATTCCTCAGATTTGTCACCTAAAAAGAATGGCCCAGGTTTGGGAATCTCCCTAACATCCTCAACCATGAAGACCGAAGCAAAGAATTCATTTAGTTTCTCTGCAATGACTTTATCGTCTTTGAGTGCTCCTTTAGCATCTCGATCATCCAGTGGCTCTACTGGTTATTTAGTAGACTTCCTGCTTCTCATGTATTTAAAAACATTTTGCAATTACTTCTTGACTTTTTAGCTAGCTGTTCTTCGATCTCCTTTTTTTGTCTTTTCTTATTATATTTTTTACACTTAATTTCACAGAGTTTATGCTCCTTTCTATTTTCCTCACTAGGATTTAACTTCCAATTTTTAAACAATGCCTTTTTATCTCTCACTGCTTCTTTTACTTGGTTGTTAAGCCACGGTGGCACTTTTTTGTTCTCTTATTGTGCTTTTTAATTTGGAGTATATATTTAAGCTGGGTCTCTATCATGGTGTCTTTGAAAAGTTTCCATGCAGCTTGCAGGGATTTTACTTTTGACTCTGTAACCTTTAATTTCTGTTTAACTAACCTAATTTTTATGTGGTTCCCCTTTCTGAAATTAAATGCCATAGTGTTGGGCTGCTGAGGGGGTTTTCCCACCACAGGGATGTTAAATTTTATTACATTATGGTCACTATTTCTAAGCGGTCCAGTTATATTTACCTCTTGAACCAGATCCTGCGCTCCACTTAGGACTAAAAAAAGAATTATCTCTGCCTTTGTGGGTTCCAGAACCAGCTGCTCCAAGAAGCAGTCATTTAAGGTATCAAGAAATTTTATCTCCACATCCTATCCTGAGGTGATTTGTACCCAGGCAATATGGAGATAGTTGAAATCCTCCACTATTATTGAGTTTATTTTGATAGCCTCTTTAATCTCCCTTAGAATTTCATCGTCACTAGCACAATCCTGATCAGATGATTGATGATATATCTCTACTGCTGTATTCTTATTATTAGGGAATAGAATTGCTATCCATGGAGATTCTATGGAACATTTTGGTTCATTTAAAATTTTGACTTCATTTGATCCCCCATTGTTTTTTCACGTATAGTACCATTCCCCCACCTGCATGATCTGATTTGTCCTTCCCATATATTTCATACCCTGGTATGGCTGTATCCCGTTGATTGTCCTCATTCCACCAAGTTTCTGTGATGCCTATTATATCAATACTAGCCAATTAGCCCATCATAAGACGGGATTTTCAGGTGTCCTCCACGTCGGTCTTCTTTCCTGAGCCTCCGGTCTCTCGCTCCATCTCTCTCTCTCTCTCTCTCTCTCTCTCTCTCTTCTCCTCCTTCTGCCTCCCTCCCCCCTCAGCTCTCCTCCGCCTCCTGTCTCTCTGTCTGTCTCTCTCTTTCTCTTCTCCTCCCACTCCTGCCTGTCACTCGGGGGACCACGGAGCCCAAACGGTTGCTTGCGCCACTTGCTCCCACGCGGCGGCCTGGCTGAGTGGTGCAGAATTCAACTGAGTGTCACAGCGGGAGGTGAAGGGGGATGGGGTGGTGACGTTCATGGCCAGGGGACGGGGCCTGGAGCTGCTATCACACCACATATCACTGCCCCGCCCCCCTTCGCCTCCTGCTGTGGTGCTCGGCTTACTTCTGCGCTGCTCAGCTGGGCTGCTGTGGGGGAGCCCAAATAGCCGTTTGCTCCGTTTACTCCCCCGCGGCAGCCCGGCTGAGCAGCGCAGAAGTCAGCTGAGCGCCACGGTGGGAGGCGAAGGGGGGCGGGGCGGTGATGTTCACAGCCAGGGGACGGGGCCTGGAGCCGCTGTCACGTCGCACGTCACCGCCCCACCCCCCTTCGCTTTTCACCGTGGCGCTCAGCTGACTTCTGCGCCTCTCATCCGGGCCGCCGCGGGGGAGCAAGCGGAGCAAGCAGTCATTTGGGCTCTCCTGTGGTGGCCTAGCTGAGCGGCGCAGAAGTCAGCCGAGCGCCACGGTGGAAAGCGAAGGGCGGCGGGGCGGTGATGTACACAGCCAGACCCCACCCCCTGGCCATGTATGTCACTGCCCTGCCCCCCTTCCCCTCCCGCCATGGTGCTTAGCTGACTTCTGCGCCGCTCAGCCAGGCCACCACGGGGGAGCAAGCGGTGCAAGTGGCTATTTGGGCCCCGCAATCCCCATGCAGCACTCCTGTGCTGCATGGGGACCATGGCACCCAAACGGCCACTTGCTCCCCCTCGGCGGCCCGGCTGAACTGTGCAGAAGTCAGCTGAGCGCCACGGCAGGAAGCAACAGCGCCGCCCAGAGGGAACAACCAGCATTTCAGTGTTACAGAGTCTCAGACATTGGGCTACTATATATATGATCCTCCTTTAATATATCAATATCCTCCTTTAATACAAGGCACTCCAGTTCACCCATCTTATTATTTTGATTATTAGTGTTTGTGCGTAATCACTTTAAAAAATTGTCACTATTTATCTGTCTGCCATTTCCTGATGTGTTAGCCTATTTTTCATGTGATTCAGAGGGTTTGTCTGTAACTGACCAGGAAGGCAAGTCACCATACAGTTCTCCCAGTCATCACAAACTCAGTTGTCTATATTTCTAAATGATTGAATCCCCCATTGCTAACATCTACCTTTTCCTAATGACTGGAGTTGCCTCCTCTGGAGAGAGATCCTCAGTGTGAAAGAATACCACAACATCACCTGGAAGGAGGGTACCAACTATGGAATGGTTTCCCTCTGCTCCAGTTGAATGTTCTTCCCTGAACAATTCACCCTCCTTAACAGCACAGGGGCTGTCTGACTGGAGGTGGGACAGTTCTACAGTGTCCCGGAAAGCCTCATCTACATACCTCTCTGCCTCCCTTAGCTCCTCTAATTCAGCCACCCTGGCCTCCAAAGCCCGTACGCAGTCCCTGAGGGCCAGGAGCTCCTTGCATCGAATGCACACATGTGCTACCTATCCATAAGGCAGGTAATCATACATGCGACATTCGATTCAATAAACAGGATAGCCTCCACTCTGCTGCTGGGCTTCTGCTGGCATCTTTCCTATAGCTAATTAGATTATTGATAGGGTTTTTCTTTAAATGATGTAGTTTTAGTTTTAGTTTAGTTTAAAAGTTTTAAAGAATGCCAAGTGTATCTAGCCCTCTTCCAATTTCCCTCTAAACTCTCTCACAAAACTCCCTATTAGTTCCTCCTGTTCGCTGGCCTATATTTGATTTTATCCATCTAAAACCAAAAAGGAAATGGAAAGACAGGCATGTCACCAAGAAAATAAACATGTGAATAGCACAAAGTGGGGGATCATGTAAGTAAAGAAGATGTCAGAGATCTAACTAATCTGAATGAAATTGAGTAAGCAGGTCCTGATGCTGTTGATCCCAACATGCTGAAGAAATTAGCTGAAGAAATCTCAAAGCCACTGACAATAATATTTGCAATCTTATGGATGACTGGTGAGGCAGGAGAAGACATAATGTAGTACCCATCTTTAAAATGGGGAAAAAAGGAAGATCTGAGGAATAACCAGCCTGACCTCTGAATATTTTGATGAAGTTTGTGTGCATTAGTAATTTTACTGTAATTATAAAGATCACAGAGATGAACAGAAATATGCTTTTATGCAATATTTGGGATTATTCAGGTCCTCTGAAAGAGCATGCAACATTATTTTGTAATGGACCTGTCATCTCAATTGAGAACTTTGCAGATCTGATTACATAATTTCAGAAAGGTCAGATGAATATCACTTATTGCTTACAGAAGATAAATCATTAGATATCTTCATATTTTAAAGCTATATAAGCTATCCGCTGCACAATTTATATCAGATTGTCCTAAAAACCCCTTGGTGCAATTCTAACCCTTTAAACATGGTTTTAAAGAACTAGCATGGATTTCTGTGAATGGAAAGTATTTTACTGGAAGAATTAGATTTCACTGTTCACATTACTATTCAAACTTTATTCTGTTATGATATCGAAGGTCATGGCGCCCCTTACGGCCTTTCTAGGGAAAAGCCACTGACTAAAGCAGGGGTGGGCAATAATTTTTTGCAAGGGCCACTTCAGAAATTTTTGAAGTGGCCAGGGGCTGCCCCAGAAGGGGTGGGAGCTCAAGAAAAAAGGGGTGGGGCCAAGATAGTTCCCTGCTTCCCCACCCACAGACCATGGTTGGTCTGGGGGTAGGGGAGCGTGTGAAGACTTTGCCCCCCCCCAGAGGTTCCCCCTAAGCACCCATGCCCCTGGCGGTGGGAGGAGACTTTGCACACTCCCCGCTTCTGCCCCCAGGCCAATCAGGACTTGGGGGCGTGGGAGCACGCAAAATCTCCTCATGCTCTGCCAGGAGTGTGTGGTGCCTGTAAGTGTTGTGCACTCTTTGCAGGGCGGGGGTAGGGTGGGGGAAACTTTGCACGCTTCCCCTGCCCTCAGGCCAATTAGGGCCTGGGGGCGAGGAGTAGCATTCTAAGTCTCCTCCCACCCTGCCAGGAGCATGTGGTGCTTCCTTGCACACCGGGGGCAGGGCTGAGGAAAATTAGACCACTTACAGAGAGAGACAATAAGTTTGCTCTAAAACCTTAGCTGAGAGCCAGATGGCTTTTAGCTCAAGCAATAGAGGCTCATGAACCAGAAGGGCCCCCATTTGGTTTTGCCTGATGGTGTTACATACACATAGCTATAAATCAGAACTAAGCCAATTCTTAATTATCTTAAGAGAAAATGTCCATGTCAGTCAATGTATTATTTTCTGGTTATTACTGACAGCCTTTTACTGTCAGTTCAGTATATTTATAACTTTAAAATACATTTTTTTCAATTATTTTAATACTTAAAACTGTTTGATGCTAAAATAGTAAAAAATAATAAATGACATTTCGTGATTACAAAGTATGTCCCTAAGTTGGCATGTTAACAAAACTGTATTTATTTGGATATTTCAAAAGTGCTCATCCAATGCTCTGCATGACTGGGCAAGATAGTAAAATAATGGGGAAAAAACAGTTGTCTATAGACTCTCCTTATCCCAATTTATTCTAGGAGAACTATTGGAAGCATTACTGACACTCTTAACACGCAAGTTTATCAGAGTTCAGATGCCTGTATCATCTTAAAAGAGAGAAAAAATCTACAGGCAAAAGAAATAGAAAAAAAGACAAAATGAAGAACTACAGTTCACTTGAATGGATAAAAGATAATTAAAAGCTCATGGGATGAAATCTTTTATTTACCTAATAATAGGTTCAGTAAGTTAGTGGCAGAATAAGTTTCAACGATGCTAATCATCTTGGCATAACCATCTTTAGGGCTGAAATGATAGTTCTGCATCCATTCCCACTCATTTAATCTTTTCTTAGTGAGAGTGCTATCTTAATGATAGGGATATCTATTTGCTAAGATGTAGATTGAAGCAACAAATTTGTTTCAGCTAGGACATTAAACAAAATTTCTCATCAGATGATAATTTCTGACAGTTGGACAAAGTTCAGACATAATATAGAGGCAAAGGTCTCCAATAACATTCTTGTGGGTGATCCATACTCTCATATATTTACTTTTATGTTTTTGTTTTGAATATTCCTAGAAGTGTCAATATCTCTCTTACAGGCTAAAAAGAAAGTATTGCCACTCCTATAAGAAATATTATTGAATAAAACTCCTATGCTGTTCAGAATATTTTTAACAAGTACTAGACTTAGGAAAAATAAGATAAAATGTTAATTGTAATGGCAAATTAAATAGTGAACTTACTAGATACTTTTAGGCCTCAAATGTTCTCATTACATTATACTATAAACTAAGGGTATGGCTGATAATCCTTCGGTCACTTTATTTTTGTAGAATAATTAAGATGTGTATATATAATGAGTATATTGAAAACATCATAAACAAACATATCCTTATAGGACTATACATACTATATACCCTGATGTGAATGCTAGAAGTACTCAAATACACATCAGACAAGGTAGGTATGGGAAGTGTTTGTAAGTTGGTTAGGGAAGAGCATGATGTGTAAATCATTTGTCAGTGTAAATTCTGCTAATAAAGCTCCAACATGTGCCTTCTGCACTGCGCTGCTCAGATATTCTCTTTCATTTTTAGCATTCACCTTTCTTAGCAGCACAGAGGCAAAACCAGTGATTCAGTTGGATAATAGTCGAATTTCATTTTCTTCAATAGACTTCCCAAACTAGAATATCTCTGCTTTAATCAAATTTGGTATTCCCTGGAGTTCAGGATCAATTCAAGTGATGTATGCTGGCTTACTACTGCCAACTCAACTATTTAACTTAGTTATCTTTTGGGTGTTTTTAAGCATAGAAAGAAAAACTAACTCTACAACATCAGCAAAAAGTAGAAAATGTACATAGTTGCATATAGCACATTTGTAGACATTGCTTCTTCAGAAGAAGAAAAAATACTAATAGACAATTAGTAGCAGGAATGCAAATTTTCTAATTAGAAAATGAGCTACATCAGAAGAGTAATATATTCCTAGCTGTTATAATATGAAATAATTTGTTAGTGTGTGTAGCAATTTACCATGACCTCAGGGAAGCCATAGTTTACATAGGCCCATTGCAATGTTTGCAGAGTCTGTAATGAAGGGCCTGATTCAGAGGACACTGCGGCCAGTGGAATAAACGTGTTACAAAACAGACATTAAGAGCCAGTTTTGCCAATGCATTTTATCCAAATGATCTATATTTCCATATGCAGACAGCTATTTATATCTGCAAATTATGTAATTGCATGTGTCCGACTGCATGCAGAAATGAAGGGTTTGCATGTGCATACATTCTGTGAGAATAATTTAATTAGCTTTAAATATTGCCCTAACTGCTCTTAAAATTGGGATTGTTAAAATGTTTTCAACACAATCTAAAATCCTTCAAAATGAAGTTTTACATTCAGAATAAAATATGAAATTGGAGAAGACGAGGAAGGATTTGATTAAACTTTGTGTATATGTAGTTTTCTGGGGTTTTTTTGTAGGACCCTTGGTCACAGACATCCTTGAGAGAAGCAACTGAAAAAAGAGTATTAAAGATGGCATCACTTGTGGATCAAAGGTGGAATGAACAAGGGAACAGATTAAAGATGTTGGAAAGGGTTGCAGGACATGTGGCTTTGAACATCTTATTTTGAACCTGAAATATTTTGAAGTACCCGTTTGCTGTCTTAAGCTAGAAAACTTCTCCCTCCAACCCCATTATGGGGTCTTTTGTAGTGTAATTTCTGCTTCATTGGTTTTAAATCTAAAATTCCTAGACTCTATGATAAGGACACAAGATTTGATGAATTCCTAAAATGAATGTTGAAGACTGCTATTAAATATAGGACTCTTGTTGAAGATTGTGGTGAGTGAAGTTAAAAACAAAAAAGAAAGAAACCTGGGGAAGAAAGGAAAAACTGATTACTATTCATATAGGAAGTAGAGAAGGGGTGAAGTCAAGGATACAGCAAGGGTACACAAGAATGGAGAGGATGGGATTTGAGAGAGATGAGGGAAATCCATGCAAGAGATCAATTTATCCCTGGAACATCTCCACTGAAGATAAGAGTTGCAGAAGGGATGAATTTGATTCAAGATTTGTGTAATTATCTAAACTTCTGGAGCTATATTTTTCATTTCACCCTATAATAGTGTCATTATTTACAGTAAAAGCGGCTCACAGTCTGTTGTCTGTTTATTATTGAATGTCTTCCCTTCTCTCTTTGCTGCACAGCAGAGAACCAATTCAAAATATTTCAATAAAAACCCTTCATATTTGGATGACATACCAAACAGGATTACTTTTAAATCATATCCTGGGATGAAATTACCCCCTTTTTGTTTCCATGTCTCTTTAACATATTTCATCATACTAAAGCTGTCACACAGACTTAAAGAGTGGAAGCTATCTCTGTTGACAGTTCATCACTGGATCAAACTTCTTGAGCTATTGTTTTATTAATGTTTTCCATCTCATTTCTTTTTTTGTGCTGATATTACAAATACAAATAAAGCTGTCTGAAGAACTCTTTAGGGGATCACAAAAAGGGTGAATACAGGGCATATAATTCAAACTATCTACATTGTTTCTAAGTATGAGTAGATATATGCAGAAGTGAATTTGGTGTGTATCACAGAGAGTAACAGGTCCACAGACCATCAGCCTAGTTTGATTCAAATTCTCTTCAGGGGAATAAGAAGCCTAGGTACCCTTCCATCCTATGCCAACAGTGGGAATGAAACCCTCCTCCAGCTACTGTGTATACTTGCTCGCTAATTTTAGGGTTATATTGTCATAGAGTGTATGAGATTTAAGGGAAAAATCTGTTCTTACATGCTGTGCCGTATTTATATAAAAGCTAAGTAAACAAATTTTATGGCCTCAGATTATAAGGGGCCTCTAAATACAAAAAAATTTACTAGTTTTTAGTTGCATCCTTGCCTATGAACTGGCATATATGCAAATATAAAACTTCATTATTTCTATTTTCATTGTACTTTAAGTAATACACATTTTTGGTAATGCTATGTGGCCTCTTAAACTTGACATATCTTAGAGCCTTGGCATGTCTTAATCTGGCCCTGCTTGCATGAGTACTATTAGGGAAATTAGGGCCTGATACATAGAAGAGCAGGGCATTTAAAGTTAGTGGAAATTGAGGGTAACCAGTCATCTATCAGAATGAGGCCATAAATTAAACCTTTGTTCAGCCCTATAGATTTAAACTTCAAGAACAATTATGTTCATCCTTAAAATTCTAAAATAGAAAATGGAAGTCTGATTAATTCTTCTGCACTCCCCTGCTTTCAATAGCTTTACTTCTTTCTTCCTTACTCTGGAGCAACCTCACCCCTATAATAATAGTGTGAGTTTGTAGTGTGTGATTTACAGATCTCGACACTAATGTTAAAGGAGTGGTGAAGCAGTATTGGACCTAGAAGGCACTGTCCCTCAGCAGCTGCCAGGCATGCTCCCTAGAGAATACCTGCTTAAAAAAAGAGCTCTGGCAGACAGGTGGGGAGAAAGTGAAGGAGAGAATGGCTATAGGGAGGTAGACACACTGTAGTTGATAAGACCTGGCCAAGAAGCTAGGGACCTGCCTCTACCCCCTTTTCCCTCCTTCATGATTAGGCAGAACTACTGGATTCTGAGAGAACACTGAGGAAGCCTTTTCTCCTGCTCCTCCTCCTTTTCCTCAGCTGAAGCGCTGAGTTACCAAGACTATGCAAACAGAAGGCTGAGGCCTAAGGTTACCAACCCTCCAGGATTGTTCTGGAGTTTCCAGGAGTTTATCTTTAATTAATAAAGATCTTTATGTCTTTATATCATTTGATGAAACCCTCATGAATACATTCAACCAGGAAATGGCTCAGGGGAGGTTGATCACCTTCTCTTCCACTGGGCTGAGACCCAGTGATACTCTCCCTCTTCTCCTAGCAGCCTGAGAGATCCCAAAAGACTTGTATGGGTGGGGGATGGGGGAAGAGGTGGTGTTGAACTTAGCCATTAAGTGACATTCTCAGGAATGAGGTGGAAGAGGAAGAGGTGTCCCCAAGACTTTGAGTAACTTGCTTGGCTATGGCCCCCTTATGTTGGCTCCTAATTGAAGCCCCTCAAATCTCCTAAAAAAGCAGTAAGCAGCTGATTTAATCAATGAAAGCTGAGAGAGGACACTTTCCAACAAAACCCTATAATATATTTTTTCATTATAATAAACGCACTCCAGCAGGGACTAAATTTAAAAAACCCTGAGACATAAATGCCAGTTCAATAGGTTCTTCATTCTTCTTCTTTGCATGCTTCTGGGTACAGATATGGGATCTGAATGAGATTTTGCAGCTCCATGTGGTATTATTGCAGCCATTGATAATTTTCTAATTTACATTCAAGATCTGAAAAATTACTACCAATCACTCTGATTTGTGCAAATTATATTAGTTGCTAAGTTGTGACACATATTATGATTAAAACATTTACAACAGCAACGTACTTGAGAGCATGAATAGGATATTACACACTAAGAAGAAATGGTTTCAAACCCTGGAAACATGCTAATTCTTATCTATACCCTTAAAATAATTTCCTACCACTAAGATCAGAAAAAAACTGTTAACCTTTAAGGCAACTGTGAGTCTTGTTCCACTTTGGTCTCTGAATGTCTCCCTATTAGTTATCTACTAGCTGTCTGCAGCTCTCTTCCATAGTAGACATTCCTCTCTGACTGTTGCCTTTGTCTGCAGTCCCCTCTTCTTGGCAGGCCCATATGTGTGAGTTACTGTTCTCAGAGACTGAAGACCTGTGTGAATCTTTCCAAACAGACAGCAGAATTCCTAGCAAAAAAAGTTTTATTTAAAGATTAAAAGTACAGAGAATAGTTTGAACAAAAAAGGACACCTAAGGTTTACATTGCACAAATGCTACATGGTTATAGAAAGAGAAGAACTAACTTACATCCTGTTAGAAGCAAATCTGTGACCTGGCACTGATCCTGTCATGCTGCTGCCCTGGCTACCATTGTTGTATATATGTCTCTCTCCTAAATGGGCAAAACTTTCTTAGGTTTGGTGACTCTTCACATAAGATAGGTTTAAAAATATTAATAGCCTTTCTTTTTGTCTCTAGAGACCTGCTGGCACCCTCTATCTCAAACCTGAGGTTAGCTATCCTTTGTATGCCTATTTGCTCTTGCATAGGCCTTAGTGAAGGACCAAGAATCAAAGGAGAAGAGTGCTGTTTTGTTTGAACTGATGTATTTATGGGCTATCATTGCTCATTCAGAGTTCCAGGAGGAGGTTTTTCCCTTTTGTTTGGGAATATATGATGACTAAAAGCCTTTTCCTCTTTCCCTCCCTCTTTCCACAAATCCTTCAGTAATAGTTCAGAAATTAATCCTCTTATGGCTGATATTGTAGATCTTCTTAGTGTCTGGAAAAACACACACACACTTTTGGTTTAGCTGTTGTTCATGAACTGAAGTGAGGGGAATGACTGTGATCAACAGGAGAAACATATAGATATGCAAAGGGAACTGCAGTCTTGAGAAAGGAATGGGAAATTCTTTCACCACTGATGGCTGCACATCCCTTTTTGCACCAAAGCCTAATATATTGGGCTTGGTGTAGAAATAGAACTGACACTAGACATAAGCAGGCCAAGTAATTGTTTAGAGCCCTGAGCAGCTCAAGTGGTCCCCATTTGCTTTTTTATAATGTGCAATGTGTGCTTATGCCTATTTGAAGCCCCAATGTGCTAGCATTGCCTCAGCATGGAGACCACTATTTGACTGATGGTATGGTTTTAAAACTCAATTGTCTGTGCTTACATCGTTAGTCCTTTAAGAATGTTTATGCTGAATAGTAGAACGTGAAAACAATTTACTGCCTTTTAATCAATTTCAGCTTACTGTATGAAACCTCTAAAAATACATTTACAAAAATTAGCAGCCAAAGATAAACTAACTGGTGCTTTTTTTCTTTCCACCCTTCTAAACATAAAAAGTCTTTGTTTCTGTTCTGAACTTGTGCTATATCATAACATCTGGGCAATTATGCAAACCTGCAAATTACATTTTTTTCCTGAGTTAATTGGTATAAAATTATAATGAAAAAGAATTCCAAAGCTCAGTGCAAAACTAGTTGGCAAAATGAAATTGCAAACAGACTGATTAGCATGTAAAATTTTAATGAGACTCTGTTTTGATGGAAAAATCTTCAAACTCAGAGAATATATAGCAATTTCTAGCAAATATTTTGCTTAATTAATGAATTTCAATAATTGATAGTTTTATCTTAGATGAAAGTATCATTACTGAACCATTTCTTTCTTTTCTTTCCTTTTTAATGAGATTGCTGTAAAGGATATCCCCCCTTCTTCACACAACCTGGAAAATGGTTATTCTAATAAACCACAGTAGCGATACTAGAATAGCACAGCCTTGCTGATGTCCAGCTGAAAATAATAAGAGATGCTTGTTTAGTGTTTTTTGGGGGGTAAGGGCCAAGTCATGTGACTGACATACAAGTCAAAATTAGGAATGGTATGGATCTGACTGGCATGTTGTGGTTGCTGTGGAGGGAATATGCACTCTACAAAATCCTTTAGAATGGTGTAACTTGGTCCCTTGCAGTGACTGGTTGCTGTACATTTGGGGGTGTGGGGACTTGTCTCCTTTTGACTGGTTTGAAGCCCTAGGGGCAGTAGAAGAGAGTGGTCTCTATGCTCCCTAGAGTACCTTTATGACCTTTCCCTACCAGATGCGTGCAAAAGGGAAGGAACTCCTTCACTTGCATGTGGATGGGACACAACCAAAGCCTAACAATTGTAATGTTGCCTAACATACATAGTACTAAGGATGACTGAACTGGCCTAAAAAAATTGACTTATAAACTTTTGTCCCAAGCATGAAATAAGAGTAAGATGTTAAAATATCCGAGTTATATTTCTTATCCTTCATTTTATCAGTCTCACTCTATAAAAAAAAAAATTCCTGTGGGATGACAGAGTGATGTCATCATGTCACTCTGCATCCCGCCATCTCCTCTGCCCTCAGCAGCCACACCTCCACCCTCCCTCCCACCTCACCCCTCCCCACCCAGTACACCGGGGGGTTGGGAGCAGCGCACTCTCCTCCCTTCTGGGAGGGCCAGGAGCTGTGTGCCCTGCCCCCTTAGGGGGGAGGAGCCAAGTGTTCTCCCCCTTCTCTGGGGGCCAGAGCCATGAGGCCCCCTTCATACACTTCTAGCCCTCTCAGCCAAGACCTTGCACCCCAAGCCCACTCTCTCATACCCCCCAGCCTGAGATCCCACACCCCCAGCCCTCCACTCACCACTCTGCCAAGACCTCACGCCCTCAGCCCCCTCACTTATCACTTTCACTGAGACCCCCACACACCCAGTCTGCTCCTGCCGCCTCTCCGCAGGCCAGACACCCTACCCCCAGCCCTCTCCTGCACCCTCCCTCCAGCCACACACCTACCCCCAGAGAAAGAGGGGTTGGCAAGCATGGCGAGCAGGGGGCACAGACCCCTAGTATTTCCTGTACTTCCTAATTCTAACCAGGTCTTTAAGTGCCAAACAGTGCCATGAATTCTATTCTCCTTGAATGTGAAGTGAGAGTTTTGCACATAGAAAGACTGCAGGGTTGTTTTCCTGGTACTTCAGGAAAACAGGAGGCAGAAATCTTGTAAAAGAGTCCTTTCTTGAGAGATTTTCTGATCACCTATGTAGATTTTTGAGTAGCTTGTTCAGATATTCTGATCCAGCTCAGTATATACTTTTGTCTCCAGCATCTCAGTAACATACCAGTGTGAAATCGTTCATTTCAAAGAGTGCTGCCAAAAGCACAGGACAGGTGGCTCTGAGCAATCATACTGTCACTTTGCTAAAGGTACATGAAAACTCTGAGTACAACTCTCCCCACCCTTCGAAACTACAGTTACACCCTATGTAAAAATTGATTTGACTAATGATAATATTATACACGTTAAATTATGAAAGGAATATGCCTTTTCCTATGGCATATGCAGTGTATATTGTAAAAGGAGTAAAAAATGCAAACAAAACATGCTACTTAATTAAAATCCTATTCAGGCTCTAAAAGGACACATAATAGGTTGTGTTTCCATTTTCAGACCAGTGTGTTTTGGAAGCAGGAGTTGAAAGTAAAAAGTAATCAGAACTCTGGTGAAAGTTGATTGTGTCTCTTTTAAGACAGAGTCTCTGAGCTGCTGATAGCTTTGGATCCAAAAGCAAACCAAAAAGTGCCTGTGTGGATGCAAATTACCTAGCTGATAATGAAAGGAGAAAATTGCCCATAAATGCAAAGGAGCTGTAAATATATCCAGTCAGGAAACAAGTGACTGGTAAGCAAGAAAACTCAGATTATAACACTCCAGAAATTAAGATGGAAAATGAAGTCAAATCTTAAAATAAGGGACAAGAGAAAAATTAAATGAAAATACCCATTACTATCCTTAAATATATTTTGTTAAACAAATTGATGGGAGGTAAGGTTTCTAATACTTGCATGGCCCAGCAGTCCTTCATTTTAGTTAACAGAGGAGTTACTACCGAAACAGTAACCAAACCAGATATGCTGACACATGTTTAATTAAAAAAGGAAATACACATGAGTGTCCAGAGATCACTCTGAAACAGAGATTTATCTACCTGCTGTTGGGATGAGTCAGATAATAGCAGGACTAATATATATTATGATGGAAGAAGTTCTGTTTGTGCTATTGGATTAAAACAAGTTGTATGGCAAGGAAGATATTTCCTAAAACCCCCTCCCTGTGCAACAATGTATATGCAATGTAACCATGCTTCAAACCCTGAATTAACATATTGCTTCCCAGTGTAAAAGATAAGAATATTGATTTAATAACTGAGGCTGTTACTAGCTTTGATATTTCATTAGGAATTAATTGGACAGGGTTATAGAGTTGGCTATCCTATAACAAACAAATTAGCCACTTAACCAAAATTACCCAGACCGAAAGGCAGGCACACAGACTAGCCATTTTTCAGCAGCAACCAGAAATTCTAAAAATATCAGCGTAAGCCAACCAATACACATGATTGATATGACGTTTTTAAGGGATGGCCTCCAACAAAGACTTCAGTCCTGAATATTGCACTTCAATCCATAATTATGTTCTTGGTATTAATTAAAATATAGTTTATTGCAATGTGTTGTATGTGATGTTGGATAAAAAGCGTGTATGGGAAACAAAAACCACAAGGTCAAATTGCCTCTTAGCATTGCTTTGAAACACTTGGGTAAGGGGCATAATTTTTATTGAAGGGTCAAAAGGGGGATAATGTAAATTGAAAGTATTAAATACATGTATGTAGACTAAAAAATATTGGAAATTAAAATTGGAGAATTGTAATATTAAATCTAGTTTAATGGTGATAGTTGGTGGTAGTACAATAATGTTGTACATATTTTCCCCTGCCAGTCACCCATCCTGATTAGCAGGAAGGAATAGCCTGTGTTGTTGGGAAATATGCATCAGGTAAGCTGTCAGTGCCTACCCTGATGTTAAAACAAAAGGAAAAACTATGTAGCACTTTAAAGACTAACAAGATAGTTCAATAAGTGATAAGCTTTCGTGGGCCAGACCCACTTCCTCAGATCTCATCTGATCTGAGGAAGTGGGTCTGGCCCACGAAAGCTCATCACCTATTAAACTATCTTGTTAGTCTTTAAAGTGCTACATAGTTTTTCCTTTTGTTTTAGCAAGATCAGACTAACACAGCTACCTCTCTATTACTACCCTGATGTTGAAACAGGACAATGCCAGAAAAGTCTCTATCTTATTACGGTTACTTGTATTCTAGGGAAATACTTTATTTTGTAATAACAGCTTGATTCTTATGAAGAAATATGTTTCTTCTCTGTCATGTGTTTACTGTACTGTGCATCAGTGAGGAGTACATGGTATGATAATAGGTAAAATACATAAGACACCAGTGTAGATATTCCAGGTGGCCCAGGAGGAGGAAAAGCTGCATTAACAGGAGTGTTGTGAACAAGACATGAGAAGTGATTCTTCTGCTCTACTCTGTGCTGATTAGGCCTCATTAGAGTATGGTGTCCAGTTCTGGGTACCACATTTCAAGAAAGATGTGGAGAAATGGGAGAAGGTCCAGAGAAGAGCAACACAAATGATTAAAGGCCTAGAAAACATGAGCTATGAGGGAAGACTGAAAAAATTGGGCTTGTTTATTTTAGAGATGAGAAGAATGAGAGGGGATGTGATAGAATTTTCAAGTATCTAAAAGGGTGTTACAAGGAGGAGGGAGAGAAATTGTTCTCCTTGGCCTCTGATGATAGGACAAGAAGCAATGGGCTTAACTTGCAGCAAAGGAGGTTTAGGTTGGACTTTAGGAAAATCTTCCTGGGGTACACATCTAAACAGCAGGGCTTAATTAGAAATAAGCTACACAAATTGAGCTACATCAATTGCGTAGATTATTTTGAAATAGCTTATTTCGAGTTTTGGTGTTGTCTACACAACACTTATTTCAAAATAGAGCACTCTTCCTCCAACTTCCCTTATTCCTCATAAAATGAGTGTTACAGGAATCAGAGTAAGAAGTCCTCCAGCTTGACAGTATTTCGACATTATGTCAAAATTCCTGCTGACTGTGTAGAGGCAGACTATGTTATTTTGAAATAATGTTGCTGTGTAGACGTAGCCTAGCTTTCGGGGTAGTTAAACAATGGAATAAATTGCCTAGGGAGGATGTGGAATCTCCATCCCTGCAGATATTTAAGAGCAGGTTGAATAGACATCTATCAAGGATGATCTAGACAATGCTTGGTCCTGTAGTAAGGGTAGGGGACTGGATTTGATGACCTGTCGAGGTCCCTTCCATTTCTCATATTCTATGATTCTATGATTTTCAGTAAGGATGGCCTATTGCCTTTTCCTGTGGAAAACATCCTGTGCTCTCTTTTTTAGCATAACAGTTAAACCCTAGATGATTATTCTGTATAGTTTAATTTCTTCCCTTATTTATTTATGATAGTATTAAAAATGAAAAGAAAGCATTTATGGAAATGTATGAAAGCTAACTTAATAGAATCCTTCAGAAACATCACCACAAACACTTCAGTGGCATAAACATATAAAGCCAATTTTACTACTGTTAAAAGTGTCTTGTCCATAAATTTTGGGAATTTATCAAATTCCAATCATCAGAAATCACTGTCAGGTCATAGCTCTAATAAATAAAAAAAAATCAGAAGTAAGGACTTTTGTTGTATAGCAGTTGAACCAGTTTAAGAACTAATTTCAGTTAAGCCCTATGAAAATTTTTGTGAGCACTCTCTTATATCCATTTAAAATTTTGTATCTTGGATTTGCATGTGCCTTTAAATTTACCAATGTAAGTAAAATCAGTATACACCAGGTTTAAAACAATATTAGTTGGATCCATGCACACCATTTGTTAAACCAGTGCAAGTTTGTGTGTAGATCAGACCAAAGGCAGGACAGCACTAAGCACATCAGGGCTAAAGAAGAAGTCATTCAGAGTAACTTGTCCATCCATGTAGGGAAAACATGTCTATTGTCCTGGAGCCTGAACGTCTTTGAGAAGCTCTTTTGTATCTCTCTGTCTGTCTCTCTCAATATATGCAGGTGTTTTGTTAATGTGGCTTTTTCAGGTATAGTTTTATTTCCATAGTGGTAATTACCAGCTTCTCATGAGGTGCAGTTATCAGCCTTCAAACTTTGCTCGGGGTTTGCTACAAAAAGGTATGCAGTTCCCTTACTTATTGAAGTCAGTGGAAACAAAGAATATATCACCTTGTAGAAATGCTCAGCACTGTGCAGGATCAAGCCTTTTATTTTCTAATTGCACTGGCTTCATCCTAAGTTCTGTTTTACATGTGTGTACCATCAAATGTGAGGCATCGTGTGGTGTAGTTGGTGGGTTTGTTTGTTTGCTTTTTGCACAAAGTGGCCTTTTTAATGAACTGTAGCATTGCAGGATCTTCTCAACCTCCAAAATATATTTCACAGTAGCCACCAATGTCTTCATACATGTGCTTAAAACAGGCTTGCTGATGGGGGGACAAAGTGGAAAGCAGGCAGATACCCGAGTGCCTGGCAATTCTAAAGGGTCTGGGGCTCCTGGCTGCCACCTCTACTACTGCAGCGGTGGCAGTGGCTCGGGCCCCTTCCAGAAGCCTGAGGATGGGGCCTCCCCCACATTGCTCGGGGCCCCAGGGATCCTGTCGGGTCCCCTGATTTAAAATCTCTAAAGGAAGCTTTTGCTACACACTCTGGAATTTCATACTCCATTTCTCATATCAGGAATGTACAACGATGTAACAATGGATATGAGCCGTCTCAGATGTAAAGGTATTAGGGATATGCTTGGTTACATGTGAATTTAAATACCTTTCAGCTACTCTAAAGTCAGATGCAAGTCTAGCCCATAAAAATACCACATGGATCAATTGCCCTCCTCAAGGGCTTTGGATTTTTATATTCAATGATCACAGTATTCTGTTTATACCATTGTTTTTGACCAATTATCATTATAACATGGATACTTCATTTATGAAGGAATCAAAGTATAATGAAAACAAGTTGCTAATAAAGTTAAGGAATAGTTCACTGTATTTAACTTTCAGCACGCTCTGTAAGCAAATGCAACAGAATGGAAGTTACACAGACTAAATATGAAGAGATTGTGAAATTATGTGACATATAATGTGCCTGTCAGTAAAATGAAGGGCATGTCATGTCATGCCACATTGCATGATGCCTTTTGGACATGAAATATCATTTTCAGCTGTGGTGAGTCTTCCACTTCACTGATCTGAAAGTTGCGTGTCATAGAATGAACAACTCCTATTGCCTTTGAATGGAAACTAATCTTCAGTCAGCAGAAAGTATGACATGACAGGAGTGCCAGCCCCTGCGTGCAAGATATTTGGCATTAGTATGTTGTGTGATACAACATACAAAATCAAACTTTTCTCTCCCTCTCTGGGTGAGATATTATAGAATTACACTTCATATGATCCATCAGGATTCTGATTGTTTTAGTAACATGATTGTTTTTTATAAAAGATTACATCAGATAGGCAAGCTGGAAAAGTTGCTTGGAGTAGAAAAGTGACACAGTGATTCTACCCTCAACTCTGGAACCATAACTGAAACTTGGTGTGGGCTATGCCCACGGAAGCTCATGATACCATCTACATGTTTTGTTAGTCTATAAAGTGCTACCAGACCATTTGTTGTTTTTTTCTGAAACTCGGTGGTTAGATTGAGGGAAACAAAAGAGATCTGTAATTTTTTGTCCTGATCTAATCTGACCAACAGGAAGGGTATGGACAGTACTAGTAGGTGAAATTTGAGACCATCATCAGGACCTTTGCTATATGATATACAGACAAGTAGCCAATTTCATGGCAGTGACAAACATGTCACAGACTATGAAATTAGCCCTGCCCAGTGAAATCTGATCTTCCAGAAATTAGCTGGGCTGGAGACGGATAGGGCTTCTCTTTCCCCTCTTGGTTGTTATTAGAGGGAGATCAGACCCTCCTCGTGGGCAGTGCAGAAGTGAGCTCACTTCCATGCTGCACCAACCCCAGAGCTGGGCCTCAGGCTCCTGCACAGGCTCAGGGCACCTAGTCTGGGGTTGCTGCTGCTGCTGTCCACAACTTCTGCTGTGACTGCAGGCTACTGCTTCCTCCCCACCGTCTTCCATCCCTCACAGATCCCGCAGGGCTGGGGGCCTCGCAGTCTCTAGTCAGGGCTCAGGGTTGCCACCCTTTGCAGCTCCAGCCCTGCAGCTCTTGTCCAGCTCGGGGCTTCTGTCCCACTGTGGCTCCTGCCTTGGCTAAGGACTCCAGTTCTGGGATTGCTGCCACTCTACCTGCCCTTCTCTCTCTCCTGCAGTTCCTACCGGGTTCTGAACACTCAGGTCTTCTGTTCTCTCCCTTGTAGCTCAGGACATCTGAGCTCTGATTTGCTGTTGCTCCCCCCCCCCAACCATTCCCTTTCCCTTCCTTCCCTGCAGTTCCTGCCAGAGCTTGGGGCTTCTGTTCCCTCCCCACCTCCTGGCTCCTGCTCAGGCTCAGTCCATCAGGGCTCTGAGATTGCTGCTGCCATCACACTCCCCTCCTCTCTTCTCTGCTGTGGTTCCTGCCAAGGCTCTGCACACCCTGGCTCTGGCTTGCTGCCCCCTCCAAGGGGCTCTTGCTGGGGCTGGGGGGTGCCCATGCTCCAGCTGAGACTCATGTGTCTCCTTTCTGGGTTCAGGAGGCTGCTAGCTCCTGGTGCTCCCCCACCCTGAGCTCCTGAGTGATCTCCAGGCTTCCTCCCATTCTCCGTCTGTGGTTCCAGCTGTGGCTTGGGGTGCCCTGGCTTGGGACATCAGACTCCATGGCTCCAATGTTTATGTTGTCCAGGGCTCCTGGGCACAGGCCTCCCTTGGCCAATGCATTCATTCACCAATTCTCCTGAGTCTGACTAGCAGTTGCGTGCTCCTGTTTGGGGTCTTTCCAGCGGCATTGGAGAGGTCGTACCACATACATCTCAATGTATGCGTTTCCTTTTAAAATGTACCTGAAATCAATAAATCAGGTATCCACACAGATGAGTATGATCTGACACATGGAAAAGGCAGGTAATAATTTCAGACAAAATAAAATGCAGTGTGCTGTGGGTAGCCACATAATGTGTATCTGCTTTGTCTTGGACTGTCCTTGCCACCATTATGTCATGACTTGCAACTCAGTAGCTTACTCACAGAAATTGATCCAATAAAATATATTATTACCTTACCAACCTTGTTTCTCAGAGTATCTATACTCAAGTGTGGCAGATCCTGATCCCCTATAAACAGAGAAAAAAGGGTTTGGATTAAAATGGGCTGAGAAAGTATCAAATAGGGAAGTTAAAAGACAAAACAAAAGGCAAATAGCACCCTGCTCATGTTCCCTTTAAAAGCAGTGTTTTATCATGTTGAAGTTGCATCAGTACTGCGGGTATTAAAAAAACTTAAGAGTTTAAACCTTTAAGTTTTGCAGGCCTTGAAGTGAAGTTACAATATGTTTTGCAGATCTAATAAAATCTGACACTAATTGAAGACATTTTTTCTAACTTTAATTTCAAGGCAGTTGTAATTCAAGGATGGATTTAATTAAGAGCAACTATTTTGGTAAGTGCCAGTCCATCTGGCATATTAGTGTGATGCTGTCACCGGCCCCCCTGGAAATGGAAACATCAATTTTAGCAGCTCTGCACTCTACAGAGAAAAAAATTTAAATGAATTTTAAAACTAAATTAATGCTCATGAACATGGGAAAATTGACAGTCTAGAGACATAGACATTGGTTCTCCTCTGAAGCCAATGGAAATATGATTTACACCAGACATGGATCCAGTCATAAAGGGGAAATTGCACTGCAGTTCTCCATACTATTTTATTAATATGTCTCAAATTCACCTTGAGGAGAGAACTGCAGTGGGTAAAAGAATAGTTCCATCTCCATTGAATCCTTTTGAGACTGCCAAAAATGGACTGATGCTGAATATGCTGCTGTGCTTTCCCCCCCTGATTGATTGACTGACAGTTGTTTATCAGAATTGGATTTAAATTACTAATTAATTTCACATAGACACTCTAAGAATAACTGGTCTAGTTTGCATTGCAATCAATATGTACGGGATTATACCTAATGTTCATACAATGGGAACAAAAGAAGTTCCAATCACAGTGAAAGAATAGTGAGGCAAATTCTCTCTCCCTCTATGAAGCGAGGCACTGCAGCTCATAGTCTTACCAAAATCTCAAGCCAATTATGAAAATCTTCATCTGATTTAGAATATCCTTCCTGCTTGTTGGCATCTATTGCATAATCTGAGACGAATGGTGCTGAAGTAGCTGAAGTACATGTGACAGAAATCTTTCAAAGGAAGATGACATTTGTTATATGTGGACCAGAAACAAAATATGACAGTAATATTGGTTTGCAAATGTTTTAGCCATCTAACGTATCGGAGCTGAGGAAGATGTTAAAGAAAAAACTGTAACTACCTGTCAATTGCGGTTATATTTGAAATAATAATCAGTTCTGTAAGAATTGAGGCATCTGCTCAAGACTCTTAGTCTCATAGCTCCCACATTTGTGTCATGTTGATCATTTGTCATTGAAACTCTGTGAAAGAGAACTTAAAAAAATTTCTGTAACTGTCTTATCTCAGGCCTGTGCCTTCATATTCAAAGAAGTGAGTATGGTAAGATAGTTCTTAATTGCTCTATGTTCCATCACTGAAATTTCATGGTTGGAATTTCAATTGGCTTCCAAGATCAGGGGAAATAATATAATAATGAGTGTTAGTGTGCAGAAAGTCAAAGAAAGTTAATGGACTTTAAAACTGACACATTGCTCTAGAAGAGTCATTAGCACAGTCCTTAGCTTCACTAGAGAAATAACTAAAGATAGATGTATTGAATTAATTAGTTTAAAGAAGAAACTCCTAGCACAAAGACATGTATGTAAGGAATGATAATGAAAAACTAAATGAAAACATTCCTTCAACACCCATTTTTACTTTATGAAGTATGTTTAGATACAATTAAAACACAACTGTATTTAGAGTTAGATGTTCAAGTTCATTTTGATCACCTTTGAAATCTGGGGTTTTGAAACTAATTGACACACACACTAAGCCTTTAAAAGTTTTTCAATTATCCATGAAACTTTAAAATATAGATGGCACTAGTGTAGCATATCTATATCTTTAATGACAGTATTATCAGCAGTCAAGAAAATTGGATAGCACAGCTGTGAGTGGACATTACTTGTAATTCTGCTTTTTGGGAGATGTCATGGGATTCTCATTCTTGAGGCACAAGTCTACTGTGACAGTTCCTGAGACTGTATGCCCACCTCAGTCTCAATAAAGGGACCATTCCTGATCTGCCATGGAAGTGTGACAGCTGAATTGTTCCCAGCTGTTTCAGTTCCTTCTTGGATGAAAGGTTCTGATGTGGCTTAATGCCAATGTATCTTGTGAACTTTGCTGGGCTAGAGAGCAGGTGCAAAAACCAAAAAGCACCTGAGGATAAATAAGAAGCAATAATAGGTTATCAAGGTGTATGGCAGCAGCAGTGGGGGCTCCCCTGCTAAGCTGGCCCCAGGAGGGGCCAGAGGGGAGGGAGTCCCCCCTGACAACTCCTCCTGCACTCCCCAAGCTGCTGGGCTCCTGCCCTGATCCCCCCCCCACACCCCGAAGGCCCTGCCCTGACTCTTGCATCCCCCCACTGCCAGCTGTTTGCTCTGAAGCACCCAGGCAATGTTAGGTAAGTTTTCTACTGCTCTATAAGGGGTATGAGTGAGATTGGCAGAGCGGATACCAGCTCATACCAAAGTCCCCATGTCTCCAATGTACACTGACAAATCCATAGCTGGAATCAGCTGGGCTCACTTGTGTGTTAGTATTGTTAAAATAAGTATTAGCATTATACGAATGTTTAGGCTGTATTGAATGATTGTGCATTGCTGTATGCATTAAACCCATTTATAGCATATTTATCACAGATTGAGAGGTAATATTTAAGCTATTAGCTGTAGCAGTTTTCAACAGAACAACCAGTTGAAAAGGGATCCTCCTCAGCCCAGTGAAAATGAATGAGTGATTGAGGGTGGGGGAGAGTGTGCAATGGAGAGAGGGGAGGGTGGAATGAGCAAGGCCAGGGCTTAGAGGAGGGATGGGACAAGGGCCTTTGGTTTTGCTTGGTCAGTATGTTGGCAATCCTAGAAGACTGCAAATCACTAGATAGAAGAGAGACATTATTTATCTTCAACTTAAAGATGTTACATACTTCCCAAAAAGAAATGTCTATCAGTATTAGATAGCCTGTCATGTGACGTTGCAACTGGAATGTTTCTACATGCTGTCAACAAGAGGATGCAATACTTTCTTATTATGCTTTCCCCACCCTTTGTGAAGAGGAGTCAAGCAAGTGAAGTGTTCCCAACTCAACACATGGCAAGAAAAAGATAGAAACCCCTAACAAGAAAGAATTGATTATTTCTGTTCTGCTCTGGGGATGAGGTGTTTCTAGACATAAGCAAGAGAACACTAGTGGCTTATCTTGGGTTATCCCCAAAGAACATGTAGGCTTGCTGAATATAGATGCTTTTATTACCATTTGAAATGTAAGATTTTAAATTGTGTGTGTGTGTGGAGAGCTGGCCCAAGCTATGGGCTGACCGGCCTACCGCCCAGGGCACTCCATTGTAGAGGGCACCGTGCGGGCCTTCTGGACTAAGTGGGGGCGGGGCCGCGCATGCGCCAGGCCCCCAGGGGCGGGGGCCGCACATGCGCTGCACTCCCAGGGGCGGCACCATGCTCCTGGGTCCCGGGGCACATGAATGGCTTGGGCTGGCCCTGTATGTATGTTTATATATTAATAATTCATATTTCCTTTTCCTATTTAGTAAAGCTTCACAGTTTATTATAGGTTTGGTTACAAGTATTTTCTTTGCTGTGGGATCTAAGGTGCAATTATGCTGGCTTATGTGACTGATTGATCTTGGGATCTGGGAGCAACCTGAATATCAATGTTGTGCTTAGTGTAAGATTTGCTATCAGAAAGGTATGTTCACATGGGTGGCAAGATAGATCAAGTACCCAAAGGGATGGTCTGACTTCTTTAGGCTGTTTACAATACCTGAGAGGTTCACACAATGCTTGGTTAGTGAATCTGAGGTATTGCACTCATAACCAATTTGGGGTTTGTGCCCTGGTTCCTAACTGTCTGCCCTAGAGATAAAGGACCCTTCAGCCGCAGACCCTGCAGAAGCAACTGTGAGTATATAGCCTTATTTGTTAGCTTAATATAGCATTTTGGGTTTGACTTTTGATGCTCTTATTTCCTTACTAATATGTGTGAAGAACAATGAACAAAGACACTGTTGTGTGTATGTCTAGACTACATGCCTCTGCTGACAAAGGCATATAAAATAGGCTACCCGGCATAATCAATGAAGCGGGGATTTAAATATCCCCCGCTTCATTAAAATAAAAATGGCTGCCACGCTATGCCGGCTCAGCTGATTGTCAGCACAACACGCGAGTCAAGACGTGGATCAGTCGACAGGGGAAGCCTTTGTCGACCACTCCTGTAAACCTCTTTCCACGAGGCATAAGGGAGCGGTCAACAAAGGCTTCTCCTGTTGACCGATCCGCATCTTGTCTCGCGCGCTGTGCCGACGATCAGCTGAGCCGGCACAGCGCGGTGACCATTTTTATTTTAATGAAGCAGGGGATATTTAAATCCCCACTTCATTGACTATGTCGGGTAGCCTATTTTACATGCATCTGTTGGCAGAGGCATGTAGTCTAGACATACCCTGTGAGCTGCATTTCTCACAACCAGATGGGGGTTTTAGTACAATAAGAAAAGATAAGGGATGGAGCCAACAATGTTACAGGTTATGATGGGAGTGTAAATATATGAGCATACACTGGAAGGCTACTTGGCTCCTCTCTCAAGCCAAGGTCAAGCAATCAGTTAAGAGGGGTACAGGGGGTTGGAGGGAAGCATATGGCACACTAATGATCAAAGAAAAGCCAGGCCTTGGCCAGTACACATCCTCACTCCTCGCTCCTCCAATGGGATACTAAAGAGATGGGATGAAGATCCAGACTCACAGCCCTCTAAAATGGAACATGACATTAAGTTGTAAGAGGTGGGAGTAGGGCCATGCATGGCAGGTATGTTTGGGATTGCTAAACTGGGTTGCCAGGCATCTGGTTTTTGACTGGAATGCCCAGTTGAAAAGGGACCCTGGTGGCTCCAGTCTGCTCCTCTGATAGGCTCCCTACTTGCTCAGGCTCTACATGGCTTCTGGAAGCAATGGTACATTTTCCATCCAGCCCCTCACATAGGGACTGCCAAGGGGCTCTGTATGCTTCCTTGTTCCAATTGCTGGCTCTGCAGCTCTCATTGGCTGAAAATCATGGCCAACAGATGCTGTGGAGGCAGCATTGTGTATGAATCAGTGCACAGAGCCTCCTGGCCACAGCTCTGCATAGGAGCCTGAGGGGGTACATGTTGATGCTTCTGGGAGCTGTTTGAAGTAAGTGCTGCCCAGAGCCTGCATCCTCTCCCCCTTCCACACCAACTCATTGCCCCAGCCCTGATCCCCCTCCCATCCTCCTATTCCCACAATCCCAGACTGCAATGCCATCCTACACCCTAAACCCGTCACCCCTGGACCCATCCCAGACCCTCAACCCCCTGCTATCCTAACCCCTTACTCAGTCCTGATCCACCCTCTGAACTCCTCATCCCCTGCCCGGCCCTAGAGTCTGCATCCACAGCTGGAGTCCTCCCATACCCCAACCTCCTGCCTCAGCTCTGGTTCCTGCCTGCCCCTCCAAACCCTTCAACCCTAGCTTGGAGCATCCTCCTACATCCAATATCCCTATTCCCCAGCCCTATACCTGAGTCTGCACCCCCCAGTCAGAGACTTCAGACCCCTCCCCTGCATCCCGAACCCTTGCTCCAATATGGAGCTCCCTCCCATACTTTGAACCTCTTGGCTCCTCACCCCAGCCCAGAGATATCTTCTGCACCCCAAACCCTTCATGCCTGACCCCACCCTAGAGCTCACACCTCTATTCAAGGCTATCACCCCCTTCTCATATCCCAACCCACTGCAGGAGGATGCTCTTGGCAGTGGCATCCTGAACTCCTCATTTCTGGCCCCACCCCAGAGCACAACCTCCCCCCACCCCAGCTGGAGCAGCAGAGCTACTCCTGCCTGGCCCTGCACCACTCCTGAAAGCAGCTGGCAAGTACAGCAATGGCTCCATGTGCTGCCCCTCATCTACAGGCTTCTACCCCATAGTTTCTACTTCAATCCCTCTCACACCTGAACTCCCCGAGCCAGCCCAGTTCAAATGAGTGAAGTGGGAATGGGGAACAGGGACACAGACAAGGCTCTGTGGTGTCAGAGCAAGGAAGGGGGTTATGGAGTAAATGTTATATGGTGTCAGAACTGGGAAGGAGGTCATGAGGTAAGTGCTTTGCACCATCAGAGCTGGGAAGAGGACATGGGGTAAATGCACTGCAGCAACAGAGCTGGAAACAGAACACAAGAAAACAGAATCTGCTGGCATGTAGAGCTCTGGATATGTTAGCTTGGAACTAACCCCATTAAGCATTGCATTGTCTGGAATTCTGCTCTTCTGCTTTCTGTCTGCATGACAAGAACCAGAAGAGGGGGTGAAGGGAGAGCCCTCTATCTGCAATTACTGCAGGGAACTGCCTTCATTGCAGCACCTGAGGCTCATGATAGACTTACTGATGAGGGAAACTGAAACAGCTGAGGAGAGAGCCTATCAGAGGAAGCGCAAGCAAAGCAGCTCAAAGCACTGGATCAACAAAAGGAGCTGTTTCCTTCAGCGAGTGTGCCTCCTTCTTCCTCCACATAAAGGAGTGGGAGAAAATCTGCCAAATTTATACAGAAACTGACACTACCATAAAGTACCTATTTACTTTTGAAAGACTGTGTGGGATGCACAATATTTCAGCAGATAAACAGTTGTATATATCCTTAGCCAGACAAATGGGGCAAGTGAGACAGGCTTTTAATGATATGGAAGTCAGTGATGCTAATGTGTACAAGAAATGTAAAGAAAATGTCCTGAAAAGATTTAAGATTACCTCTGAGTTACACTGTAGACAGGGGCACCAATAGCCTCAGGTCCATGGGCAAAGTGGGGTGGGGCCCAGCTCCGCACTCCCAAAAGGGACAGAGCCTTGAGCAGAAGGGATGGAGGCAGGGGGAGCCTGCCTTCCATGCCACCTAGAACATGGTGACCCCTGCACAGCCCTCCGAGCCACACCCAGCATGCAGCATGGCGCTCTGGGCAGCGATTTAAAGGGCCTAGGGCCCCAGCCACCACCAGTGTCTCAGTAGCTCCTTTGAATTGCCGGACTCTGTGGTAACATCCCCCTTTGCCTCTCCTCTGCCCCCCATCAATGGGCCTGAGTATAGAAACCTCATACTGTTTGATTATGTCACTCTCATGTTGAATGTGTACATAAAATGAGAAACTTTGAAAAAATAGACAATGGAGGGGTGAAGTTTAAGGATGATTCTGAAAAATTGTTTGATGTGATGACCAAGAGCGATTGTGATGAGTAGTTACAGATGAAGTGAAAGTGGCCATCTGTGATAAAAATCATCCATGGTTTTAGAGGCTCCAGAAATCGTTGATGAATGTGTGGACTCAAAGTTTTATGGAAGTACAAATTCCTGGGGAAGAAAAATCCTTTTGTTTCCCAGGGCAGAGGTGTAGCGAGGGTGTTATGCGCCCGGGGGCAAAGGAAAAATTTGCGCCCCCCTGCCACCAGGTGGCACAACCCCGAACCTGGTGCACAGCTGAGGGGAACTTGAACCGCATGTTCCCGCACCCCCTACAGTTTGGGGCTGGGCTCCCGCATGCACTAACCTGCCAGTGGAGATGGAGGAAGGTCGGGCTTGGAGCAGAGAGGCAGGGAGGAGGCTCCAGCTGCTGGTGGCAGGCGGAGTAGGAGCACATGAGCTGAGAGATGACGGGGGGAGCAGAATGGGATTAATTGGCGCCTCCCTAGCATGGTGCTCAGGGGCAACTGACCCCTTCGGCCCCCTCGCTACACCACTGCTTCCCTCTCCTGCAGATCTATCATCTTATGCATGTGCAAGATCTGAGAGAGCCATCCCATGAATCTGTGGTTAGTGTCTGTGGCGCCTGCTTCTGGGTGGTATCTCAATGCTGCCACATTCACCTCCAAAGAGGGGGCTTCCCAAAGCAGGCCCTTGCTGCTGACCCCCAAGGCATCCACAGGTCCAGTCTCCTTTCAGTGGGCCCACTTCCCAGGGCTCATTGATCTTGGATCTGGCTTCCATCCCCTCTCCAACCTTTGCAACTGCCCAGATGTGCTCACCTTCCGCCTTATCCATTCCCACCTCATTCACCCCACAGGGACAGTCTCTGCCTCACTTGTCCTAGGGACTATTCTACCAAGACGTAATACAAAGTTTCCATGTAAAAGGACTCAATACAAAGCTAAAAACTTCAATGAGAGAATGATTAATACAGAGACGTGTATTATCTGCTGCAGGGAGACACCTCTGCCTGCCTCCACCCCTCTCCCCCAAAGTCTATAGCCCCATTGCAAAGCGGGGGAGGGGAAGGAAAGAGGCTGAGGCCCATCCAATGGGACTGAAGCAGTCATGAGCAAGCCATGCCCGGGAGCCATTCTCCTGTCCATTGCTGGTGCTGTGTTGCTTCAGGCACGCTGAAATGCAGTCACCTCTAGGGTGGGCTGGACAGCTGTTTAACACCTGCACAAGGTTTCAGGCAGGGGGCAGTGCGGGCTGCCTTCCTGCAGAGCCCCCATCAGAACTACAGTGCCCTCCTGGCTTAGGAAAAGAATAAACAGGAGGATTGGAAATTAATCTGCCCAGTCTCACGTCCCCTAGGCAGGGAATGAGCCATCTACATTAGGCCCCAGCTGGAGTATCATGTCCATTTCTGGGAGCCACATTTCAGGAAACGTGGAGAAACTGGAGAAAGTCCAGAGAAGATCAACACAAATGATGAAAGGTCTAGAGAACATGAGGTATGAGGCAAGGCTGAAGGAATTGGCCTTGTTTACCTTGGAAAAGAGAAGACCGAAAAGGGACATGAGAGCAGCTTTCAAGTATCTAAAAGAGTATCATAAGGAGGAGGAAGAAAAATTGTTCTCCTTGGCCTCTGAGGATAGGATGAGAAGCAATGGGCTTAAATTGCAGCAAGGGAGGTTTAGGTTGGACATTAGGAAAAACTTCCTGCCTGTCAGGGTGGTTAAACACTGGAATAAATTGCCTAGGGAGGTTGCAGAATCTCCATCATTGGAGATATTTAAGACCAGGTTAGACAGACACCTGTCAGGGATGAGCTAGGGCATCTCAACTTTGGAAGCCCCAGGGGCCACACTGATACTTACAGAACATGCTGAAGGCCTCAACTTAAGTGTGGTTGCATATGCAAGCAAATATATACAAATAGCTTCTCTCACACTGACAGGCATTAATACAAAGTTTAAGGCAAGACTACACAACACACAGGCCCCATTTAAGTCTGGTCTGCTGATATTAATAAAATGCAACATTTACCAGATTTCTACCCATGTGACAGCACTTTTCATGAGCAATGACAGTCCAAGAATTTAACTACTAAAACACATATCAACAGAAGATCATTACACTGACTCCTTTTTTGTTTTGGCTCCCACTCTCCGGCCAAGTGTTGATCCCCACATAAACCCAAACTGCACCGCGGGGCGCAAACAAACTGGCCATGGGCAGCATACCAAGTTATTAATAAATATTTTATTAACTTTTACCTTTTCTCTCTGCTGCCATGTCTCCTCCCCTTGCTCCATCATCTCCCCTGGTGCCTCCTGCCCCCCAACTCCTCACCCTCCTCTGTTGTCCTGACTCCTACCCTTCTCACTGCCCTCAGCCCTCCTGCGACCTGCCCCCCTCCACCAGCCCTTCTCTCCCCCTGTGCCCACTCCTCTAGTAGCCCCACTCTGATCATGCGAGATACCCCTCCTCATCCCCTCTTCTAACACCTCCCTCTATACACCTGCCCTGCCTCTCTCCTCTGGTGCTGGTCCCTCCCCTGCAGGTGTCTGCCCTTCTGCTTCACCTTCCCTTAGCCCTGCACCCTCCTGGTGCCTTCCCCTTCCCTCACTGTCCCCTTTTCCCTCTTTTTCCCTGATGCCCACCCCCTCACCACTCTCTGCTCCCATTCCCCTCATGCTCCTCTGTGCTCTCACACATGACTTGCTCCATCCCCACCTTTCTCATGCCCACTCCTTCTTTCAAGCCTTCTCCCAGCACCTGCCCCTCCCCCCTCTAGACCCCAATGCCTTACCCTCTCCTCTCCCAGCATCACCCTGTCCCCCCTCCCACTGACACCTCCCCTCCTGCCCTTTTCCTCATTGTCTCCACTTGTCCCCCTGGCATTTGTCTCTCCTCCAGGCTATTCCTTGGTGCCTTCCTCTCCCACCCCCTCTCCCTCCACACAAGCCCCCCCCCTCCACACAAGCCCCTTCCTCTCCCATCCCCTCCCCCTCCACACAAGCCCCTTCCTCTCCTACCCTTTCCCCCTAGTTTTCCCCCTGCCCTGCCCTGCTGTACCTTCTGCCTTCCACTCTGTGGGGCCGGAGTCTGCGCTCGAGCCCCGGAAGTCCTCGGACTCCGAACCGGAAGCTAGGCTGTGCAGCACAATGCAGCGCCAAGCAGTTTCAAAGTGCTGGGCCGTGATGTCATGTCACGCCCAGGCGTCTCCCCAGTCACCTGGAAATGCCGCGCATGGCAGCAGCAGCAGCCAGCAGCGCGCAGTGGTAAGGGGGAGCCGACTGAACACTGCGCACAGCAGGGACGGTCCGGGGCTGGGGGGGACGCCCCTATAACTCACTGCCCATGCCAGGTGAGCCTGCGCAGCGTGCGCTCGCTTTCACTCTGGCCCAGCGCCCCTCTAGTGTGGCGCCTGGGGGCAATTGTCCCCCCCATCCCCCACTTCGCTACACCTCTGTCCCAGGGGTATGTCTACACTATAAAGATCAAAGCTGCTGCTGTCGATCTTCCAGGGTTTGATTAGTGGGTCTAGTTAAGACAACTAATGCAAACTGAGAGAGGCATTCTGGTTGATGCTGGTAGTCCTGCTTCCATGAGGAGTAAGGGAAGTTGAAGGAAGAGTGTTCTCCCTTCAACTTCCTGCAGTGTGGACAGTGCCAAAAGTTGAGTTCAGCTACTTCGACTTCAGCTATGCAATTAACAAACCCCAGGTGAAGACAAGATTGGAAAAAATCCAGTCTCAATTTTGATATAAAAAACCCCCAGGAAGCCTGGGACTGAAAGTCCCCCTATCAAAAAGGAAAGCAAATAACCTGCCATCACTGTGGGGCTGTAAGGTACATAAAACCAAATTGCCCCAAACTGAAGGTAACCCCATTATCCACATTCTCAGTCTGCTAGAGTGAGTGCCATTGCTCCAGAGACAGTGGTGGAGCAGAAGGAAATTGTAGTGAGCTATAGTATGATGAGTCTTGGGAGGGTCATGAGAAATTTTTTTAAAATGCTGAGGTAAATGGTATACAGGCAGTCCCCGACTTACGAACGGGTTACGTTCTGAACACCTGGTCCTAACTAGATTTTGTCATAAGTTGGAAATGCCCTTAAACATGCTGCTCGCACTGTTCGAAAAACTTGACATACATGGTTCTCAACTCGAAATATTATAATGGGGTTAATGGGAGGTTGGTCGTAAGTACGGATGGTCGTAAGTCGGTGTGTTCGTAAGTTGGGGAGTGGCTGTAGATTGTAAGAGCCAAAGGGACAGCATTCTAAGTCACTTCAATTAAGGAAACTTTGGTAAGGCAGGAAGGAGAGATTTCCTGGTAAAAGCTTAAATAAATTAGCTTGGCCAAATTCTCTGTAACTGTATCTTGTACCTTGGCCAAATCTTGAAAGCAAGGGGTTTAAAGGGGATGTGGTAGGCATTAGGAATCTGATTCTTTCTGATGTTCGAATAGTCATGTCTAAATCATATCCAGAAAGAGTCTGGCTCTGCCTTGCCTGGCTCATCTATGACAGCAGAGGTAGAGGGGATGACCTTGGTTCTTTGTCAGCTAAAGGTAACAGTTTATCTCCAGAGGAGCAGTTTGGAGATTCCACTCCTCTTCCAGAATCTGTCTTAAGTAACATTCAAAAGGAATTTATTGAGGCTCAACAGGCTGATCCTTCCCTGAATGAGGAGACAACTGAGGCTTAGGATAATAATCTGGCTGAGGGAGGAAAGGGTAGATTTTTCTTTTTTCTTGAAGGTGTCTTGTACAGGGAGGCTTCCTTGTGGAGGGGGAGGGGGAAAAGAGGTGCCCTAAACACCTGGGAATCCAGAGGCTAGGATTCCCCTCCCAGTAATCTGGCGGACTATGACAAGGGGAGCCTGACTGGTTTTGTGGCAATTATCAGACATTCTTCTTGAGAAAGATCTGGGGAGCAGACTTGCAATCTGCATTTCTAGCACACTCATTCCTAACACACTCAGAACTTTTAAAGCAACCAGTGGGAGTCCAAAGAACACAGAGAAAGGGGAACATAGTTTGTGATGTGGATTGATGAGTGGCAGATTCTTAGTCAAATCATTAAAAATCATTTTCCTTTTAACAAAATAAAGCAACATTCAAGGCAAAGGTGCTATATCTAATAGATTTTTGAGAGAAATCTTTGCATATTTTAGATAACAATCTAGAGAAGTTTGCTGTCTGCTTTGGGCCCTAAGAGATTGTCAGCTACTGACATTTTTGTTTTAAATAGGCTATCCTGTGCAGGGACATTTTCTGCCATCCATAACAGAAGATGGTAAAAAGAATAGGTATTCAGTTACCTTTTAAAATTTTTTGGGGAAATATTGTATGGTATAAATCCACAAGTTTTGCCTGTAATTGCCAGAGGTTTGAGAGGGTCAGACACTTAATTCACTGATTACAGTTATGATCTGATGCACAATGCTCAAATTCACACACCACAACAGAATCCTGTTAGAAAGCCAGTCATGTATGAAATCTAGAAGTATCCACAGCAGGAGCAAGGTCTTTTGGAACAAATGGTGTATCAGCAGGCTCTACTTCTAACTCAACCTCCATAAAGACTCTCAGCAGCAGTTCTGTTTAACCAGCAGAGTTCACAACTGGAAACCTCATCCTTTGGAGAAATCTGTCACAAATTGCTCCTAAACTGCCCTGTGACACAATGACCAATCAGTTCCTGAAATGGTGTGCTATTATCCTGATGATCCACTTACTGTACAGATACCATAAAATGGCTTTGGGTGTTGAGTCAATCAGATGGGTCAATTGGATGAATATTTTGTAACCTTATGATTATGGAAAGAATTGGTGACTATCGCTGGAAAGACTTTTGTAAGAACATCCTATTGATGATATAAAGAGGGACAAAACTGGAACTAGGAAAAATTTCATGATATTTTTACTTTGTGAAGATGTTAACATTTGCAAGCATCATTCAAATCCCCATCATCTGGCATAATTTCTTGTAAAAGTTATCAGATTGTAATTTTAAAAATTGTTTTATGAAAAATTGTCAACAATTCATAAAAAAAACTTCAGAGAGTGTTAAGTCTGTGCTGCAATCTTGCAATTTTCTTTTTTTCTGTTAGCATCCTTCAGGATAGTGGCACAACACCAGTGATTTTAAATAATTCAAAATATTTATAGCACATGTATGAAATTATCAAGGGCCAGACTCTAGTGAGGATGGAGAAAGATAACTCTAAACCATACTGCCACTGCCCCAAACTTAGCTGCCTCTATAAACTCTCTGGAGAAAAGGGAGGAGTGTGTGGCCTTAAATCAATGTAGTAGTTTTGCATCACCAGAGATGTTTCCTATGTTAGGAGACTCCTGAGTTATCCTCTGTCCCATCTGACCTGTAGATTGGCTCTGGTCCTAGGACCTTACATTCAGTCACAGTAATTTGGATAACTCCCTTTATTATTTACAGGACAACCAGCATATTTCACTGGGTCCTGAGCAAGGTGTGCGGGTGTTTGGCTCTGTGTTCCCAGAAGGGATAGGGCTGGGCTAGCCTCACCTAGCCAGCCTAGCAGTATCACCTGGTGTGTACTACCCTGGCCTCCAGCAGCAATTTAAAGGGATATGACCAAACCTGCCATAGATTTCAAAATATCTGACCATTTTTCTACATTCTCAATGTAACTTTGGCCAATGAGATCTGAGCTGGCTACGTTCAGGAAATCTATGGGTTTAAGAACATTACCTCCAGCAATTCATAAGATCTAGTCTGCCTTGCCATTGTTATTGCTTGATTCTCTTCCACTAATTTAATTCTGCTGAGTCAGGATTCAAAATCTTGCATCTTTTGCCCCCATTTTCTGCATGTCTTCTAAGTCATACAGCAGTCTCAAAGCAATAAGCAACATTCACATTTATATCTGCAAGTTTGCTTTTTTATCTCCATTTTCTTAGGCATTATGTCTTTGAAGACTCATAATATAAAGTATGCCTATTTTACAGTGGGTACCATTTAAAAATGGAGAAGACTCGCTCACTGGTATAGTCAACCAATCAGGTAATTGCACAAAAATCTTTGCTCTCAAATGTATGCAAGATCTGATGTACCCACTTTTTGATCAGTTATTTAGACTAGAAGAAAAATGATTTTGACTTTTGTACTGACTCCCTCCACCACAAACAGGCCTCGGGGTGGGTGATGTCAACCACTCAGAACACATGTTTTTGTGTGTGTGTGTGTGTGTCATAGTTAGGAGGCAAGGAGCAGATGAGCCTGTAGTGTGAGGCCATGGAAGAGAGCTGGGGGCAATGTCGGGGGAGTGATATGGGGAGCCCAGGGAGGCAGCAGGGACAAAGGTGCCAAAATACAAATTTGCCCAGGGTGCCATTATCCCTTAGGTCATTCTTGTCCACCATTAGAGCAGGGTGGTAGGACGCAGCATGGAAGGTACTCAGTTCAAGGTGGAATTCCATTTCCATCTCCTGCGGTAAATAGTTGGATAGAATAAACCTAATAGGCTGAACCCCAAAAAGGGAGAGATTCCTTCCTGAATGTGTGTGTTATGAGCTCAAGTGGAAAAACT